>CM061544.1:48798258-50255462 GCA_030864215.1 Capsicum pubescens | reverse complement strand
TCATCCCACAGCATGCCCGTACCCTGGGCTCACTCCTGGAACAGTGGGCTATAGCACACTGATTTTTTCCAAAGATGCCTCATTCTTGTCGTTTCACATGTTTGTCCACCCAAATAGCTAGAAAAATTTAACGGACCACACTGGGATGATCCCCAACCTCCTGGCAAGTCTCAGACGATTTTCGGCCCACAACACGCTCGGACCCCGGGCTCACCCCCGGAACCGTGGGCTATAGCACCTCGATTTTACTCAAAAAATGCCTCGTTCGCGCTGTTTTGCCTATTTTTTCGACCTAAATGGCCACGAATATTGGAATGGACTATATTGGCATGATCCTCAACCTCTCTGGCACGCCCCGATAGATTTTTGGCCCACAGTATGCCTGAAACTCGGGCTCACCCTTGGAATCGTGGACTATAGCACACCGATTTTGTTGAAAAATGCCCTGTTCATGCCATTTTGCCCTTTCGTCCTCCTAAACGGCCATGAAAATTTGAACGAGCCACACTAGAACAATCCCCAACCTCCCTGGTACTCCCTAGTCAATTTTTGGCCCACGGCACGCCTGGACCTAGGGCCCGCCCCAGAATCATGGGCTATAGCACATCGATTTTTCCTAATAATGCCCTGTTTTTTCCCATTTGAGCTCCCAAATGGCCACAAAAATTATAACGGACCATACTAGGATGATCCCCAACGTCCCTGGCACGCCCCGGTCGATTTTTTGCCTACAGTATGCCCAAATCCCAGGCCCACCCCAGAATAGTAAGTTGTAGCACATCAATTTTCCTCAAAAACTCCCCATTCATGCTGTTTCTCCCATTTTGATACAAGCACAATGAGACTCAAGAGCACAAGATATTGTCTAAGGGTCAAGGCTTCGGAATCGGCAAGCAATTAAAGACATTTTGGAGTATTTTGAAGCCTTGGTCAAGAGAAGGAAGGAGGGGAATTTATACACTCAATAGGCGCTTCAAAGGAAGGATAATGAAGACTTTTACACTCCAAAAGAGCACTCTATAGGCGCCTCCTTTTAAGTCCTCATTAAGGGCATTTTTGTCCTTTGGCATGTAATAGTATAAATAGACCCTTTAGCTTGTATTTTCCTTAGAATTTGATGAATTGAAATTGAGTATTACTCATAGCTTGTAGATTTAGTCTTGTAGTTGTAGCTCTTAGAACCGAAACTTGGTCCATGAACATTTGAAAGTTAGGGTTTTCACTTGTCTTGGATGATTTGGCAAGAAAGGTGTGCTTGAGGAAGAGTGTTTCCTTTGGGTCACCTAAGAGGAAGGTTTGAACTCTTATTTGTGAGGTGTGTTGAAGATTTTGAAACATCTTCTAGTGCTAAGAATTGAATAGGAGTAAGGGTCTTTCTATCTATCCTTTAATTTCAAGCATTCTTCTTATTCATCTCCATTCTATGTGTTGTTTTCTCTTTATTTGGTTGCTGGAATTTGCATCTTAGTAACCAATTTCGTGTGTTTGGTAGTCTTTAGGCTATCACGTTTGTCCACCCAAATAGCCACAAAAATAGCAACAGACCATACTGAGATGATCCCCAACCTCCATAGCATGTCCCAATTAATTTTTGACACACAGCACGCCTGAAACTCGGGCCCACCCTCGAAACCATGGGCTACAGCACACTGATTTAGCCTAAAATGCCCTGTTCGCGTAATTCTGCCTGTTTGTCCACCTAAATAGCCATGAAAATTGAAACAGACCACACAGACATGATACCCAACCTCCCTGGCATGCCCCAGTCGATTTTTGTCATATAGTACGGCCGGACCCCGGGGCCACCCCCGGAATCGTAGGCTATAGCACACTAATTTTACCCAAAAATACCCCATTCCCGTAGTTTTGCCTGTTTGTCCAACCATTTGGCCAAGAAAATTGGAACAGACCACATTGAGTTTATCCCCAACCTCCCTGGCATGCCTCAGTTAATTTCAGACCCACAACATGGCCGGACCCTAGGCTCATCCCCGGAACCGTGGTCTATAGCACACTAATTTCCCCCCAAAATACCCCGATCACACCGTTTATCCCGTTTATCCACCCAAATGGACACAAAAATTAGAACGGACCATACTAGGACGATACCCAACCTCCCTGGACTGCCCAGGTCAATTTTTGTCCCACAATACACCTGGACCCCGGGCTCACCCCAGAACTGTAGGTTATAACACTCTATTTTTACCTAAAAAAGCTCCGTTTGAGCCGTTTTGCCTGTTTGTCCACCCAAATGGCTATAAAAATTTGAACGGACCATATTAGGATGATCCACAACCTCCCTGGCACTCCTCGGTCTATTTCTACCCACAACACGCCTGGATCCCAGGCCCACCCCTAGAATCGTGGGCTATAGCACAACTATTTTGCTAAAAATACCACATTCGCGCCGTTTCTTCCATTTGTCAACCCAAATGGCTACAAAAATTGGAATAGACCACACTGGGATAATCCCCAACCTCCCTATCATGGCCCGGTCAATTTTTCTCCGACAGCATCCCGGGACCCAGGCCCATCCCGAGAACCGTGGGCTATATAGTACACTGATTTTGCCCAAAATGCTATGTTTGCACCGTTTAGCCCGTTTGTCCACCCAAATAGCTAGGAAAATTGGAATGGAGCACACTGGCATAATCCTCCACCCCCTGTCCCACCCAGATCAATTTTTGGCCCACAGAACGCTCGAACCCCGTGCCTACCTTGAGAACTGTGGGCTATATAGCACACCAATTTTGCCCCAAAATGCCTCATTTGCACCATTTTACCCGTTTGTCCACTCAAAGGTCCACGAAAATTAGAACGGACCATACTGGGAGGACCCCAACCTCTTTAGCACACCCCGGTTGATTTTCGACCTGAAGCACGCCCGGACTTCGGGCCCATCCCCAGAACCATAGGTTATAGCACACTGATTTTTCCCAAAAATACTCCATTCGCATTGTTTTACTCATTTGTTCACCCAAATGGCCTCGAAAATTAGAACGGACCATACTGGGATGATCCCCAACCTCCCTTGCATGCCTCAATCAATTTTTCTCCCACAGAAAACTAGGACCCCGAGCCCACTCCCGAAACCGTGGGTTATAACACACTAATTCTTTCCAAAGATATCCCATTTACGCCGTTTCACCCGTTTGTCCACCCAAATGGCCACAAAAAATTGGAACAGACTATACAGGGATGATACCTCAACTCCTTGGCATGCCCCGTTCGATTTTTGGCCTAAAGCACGCCTAGACCCCGGGCACACCCCTGGAACCGTTGGTTATAGCACATCGATTTTGCCCAAAAATGCCTCGTTCGCGCCATTTTGCCTGTTTGTCAACCCAAATGGTCACGGAAATTAGAATAGACCATACTGGTATGATCCCCAACCTCCCCTGCACGTCTCAGTCGATTTTCATCCCACAACACGCTCGGAACCTGGGCCCACTCTCAAAACCATGGGCTATAGCACACTGATTTTTCCCAAAGACGCCACATTCGTGCCGTATCGCCCGTTTGTCCATCCAAATGGACACAAAAAATTGGAATGGACCATACAGGGATGATACCTCAACTCCTTAGCATGCCCCGTTTGATTTTTGGCCAAAAGCACGCCTGGACCCCGGGCACACCCCTAGAACCGTGGGCTATATAGCACACTAATTTTGCCCAAAAATGCCCCATTCACGCCGTTTTAACCGTTTGTCCACCCAAAGGACCACAAAAATTAGAATGGACTATACTGAGATGATGCCCAACCTCTCTAGCACGCCCCGGTCAATTTTCGACGCAAAACAGTCTCAGACCCCAGGCCCATCCCCAGAAAAGTGGGCTATAGCACATCGATTTACCCTAAAAATACCCCGTTCGCATCATTTGGCCCGTTTACACACCCAAATGGCCACAAAAATTAGAACGGACAACACTTAGACGATCCCCAACCTCCCTGTCATGCCACGATAAATTTTTGCCCATAGCACACCCGGACCCCGTGCCCACCCCCAGAACCGTGGGCTATAGCAAACCAATTTTGCCAAAAAATGCCCCGTTCGCGTCGTTTTGCCTGTTTGTCCACCCAAATAGCCACAAAAATTTGAACGGACCACACTAGGACGATCCCCAATTTCTTTGGAACGTCCCGATAAATATTTAGCCCATGGCATGGCCGAACGTCGTGCCAACCCCCGGAACAGTGGGCTATAGCACGCCGATTTTGCCAAAAAATGCCCTATTCGCATCGTTTCGCCTGTTTGTCCACCCAAATGGCCACAAAAATTAGAAGGGACCATACTGGGATGATACCCAACCTCCTTGGCACACCTAGGGAAATTTTTGACCGATAGCACACCCAAAACCCGGGCCCACCCTCGAACCGTGGGCTATAACACACTAATTTTTTCCAAAAATGCCCAGTTCGCGCCGTTTCACCAGTTTGTCCACCCAAATCGCACAAAAATTAGAACGGACCACACTACGATGATACCGAACCTCCCTAGAACGCCTCAATCAATTTACAAGCCACAACATATTTGGACCCCAGGTCCACCCCAGAATCGTGGGCTATAGCACACCGATTTTACCCAAAAATACCCTGTTTGCACCATTTCGCCCGTTTGTCCACCCAAGTGACCACAAAATTAGAATGGACCAAATTGGGATGATCCACAACCTCCAAGGCATGCCTCATTCTATTTTTGTCTCACAGCACACCTAGACCCTAGGCCTACCCCCAGAACTGTGGGCTACAACACTCTGATTTTACCAAAAATATCCCGTTTGTGCCGTTTCGCCCGTTTGTCTACCTAAAGGGCACCGAAAATTGGAACGGACCACATAGGGACGATCCCTAACATCCATGGAACGCCTCAGTCAATTTTTGGCCCATCGCACGCTCGCACCTCAGGCCAACCCCCAAAACCGTAGTCCATAGCACACCAATTTTCCTCATAAGGCCTTGTTCATTCTGTTTCTATTGTTTGTCCACCATAATGGCCACAAAAATTAGAACGAACCACACTGGGATAATCCAAAACCTCATTCTCAAGCCCCGATTGATTTTTCGCACACAAGACGCCCGAACCCCGGGCCCACCCCTGAAATCGTAGGCTATATCACACTAATTTTTCCTCAAAACCTCTCTTTTCACGTAGTTTGGCCGGTTTGTCAACCCAAATGGCCACAAAAATTAGAACGGGCCTTACTGGGACGATCCCCAAACTCCCTGGCATGCCCCGGTTAATTTTTGACCCACCGCATGCTCGAACCTTGGGCCCACCCCAGAACCGTGGGCTATGGCACAATGATTTTACCCAAAAATGCCTCGTTCATGCTGTTTAATCTGTTTGTCCACCCAAATGTCCATGAAAATTGGAATGGACCGCACTGGGATGATATGCAACCTCCCAGGCACGCCTCGGTTAATTTTTGTCCCACAGCACGCCTGGAATCGGGGCCCACCTCCAGAACCGTGGGCTATAGAACACCGATTTTATCCAAAAATGCCCTGTTCCCTCCGTTTCAACCATTTGTCCACCCATAGGGCAACAAAACTTGGAAAGGACTATACTAGGATGATCCCCAACCTCTATGGAACTCCTCGGTAGATTTTTGGACCATCGCACGCCCCGTACCCTGGGCCAACCCCAGAAATCGTAGGCCATAGGACACCGATTTTAATATAAAATGCCATGTTTGCACCGTTTTACCCGTTTGTCCACCCTAATGGCCACGAAAATTCAAACGGTCCACACTGGGTTGATACCCAACAATCCTGATGCCCCGACCTATTTTTGGCCCACAACACACCCAGAACCCGAGATCGACCCCAAAACCATGTGCTATAGCACATCGATTTTTCCTAAAAATGCCCTGTTTGTGCCGTTTCGCCCGTTTGTCCACCCAAATAGCTATGAAAATTAGAATAGACGACACTGGGATGATCCTCAACCTCCCTAGAATGCCTCGGTTGATTTTTGATCCATAGCACACTCGGACCCTAGGCCCGCCCAAGATCCGTGGTCTATAGCACACCGATTTTACCCAAAAATGCCCTCTTTGCACCGTTTCGCCCGTTTGTCCACCCAAGTGACCACAAAAATTAGAATGGACCAAATTGGGACGATCCACAACCTCCAAGGCATGCCTCATTCTATTTTTGGCTCACAGCAAACCCAGACCCTAGGCCTACCCCCAGAACCGTGGGCTACAACTCACTGATTTTACCAAAAATGTCCCGTTTGTGCCATTTTGCCCGTTTGTCTACCTAAAGGGCACCAAAAATTGGAACGGACCACATAGGGATG
The DNA here is from genome assembly GCA_030864215.1 of Capsicum pubescens. Classification (NCBI taxonomy): domain Eukaryota; kingdom Viridiplantae; phylum Streptophyta; class Magnoliopsida; order Solanales; family Solanaceae; genus Capsicum; species Capsicum pubescens. The sequence continues at coordinate 50,249,157 of CM061544.1, read as the reverse complement.
ATCCCTAACATCCATGGACCACCTCAGTCAATTTTTGGCCTATCGCACGCTCGCACCTCAGGCCAACCCCCGAAACCTTAGGCCATAGCACACCGATTTTCCCCATAAAGGCCCCGTTCATTCTGTTTCTCTTGTTTGTCTACCCTAATGGACACAAAAATTAGAACGGACCACATTGAGATAATCCATAACCTACTTTGCAAGCCCCGATTGATTTTTCGCCCACAGGACGCCCGAACCCCGGGCCCACCCCTAAAATCGTAGGCTATAGCACACCAATTTTTCCCTAAAACCCCTCGTTCACGTAGTTTGGCCGGTTTGTTAACCTAAATGGCCACAAAAATTGGAACGGGACTTACTGGGACGATCCCCAAACTCCCTGGCATACCCCGGTTGATTTTTTACCCACCGCACGCTTGAACCATGGGCCCACCCCAGAACCGTGGGCTATGGCACACCAATTTTACCCAAAAATGCCTCGTTCACGCCGTTTAATCTGTTTGTCCACCCAAATGGCCACGAAAATTGGAATGGACCACACTAGGATAATCCATAACCTCCCAGCCATGCCTCGATTGATTTTTGTCCCACAGCACGCCTGGACTCGGGGCCCACCTCCAGAACTGTGGGCTATAGAACACTGATTTTATCCAAAAATGCTCTGTTCCCACCGTTTCACCCGTTTGTCCACCCATAGGGCAACAAAACTTGGAACGGACCATACTGGGACGATCCCCAACCTCTATGGCACTCCCCGGTAGATTTTTGGCCCATCGCACGCCCGCACCCTAGGTCAACCCCAGGAATCGTGGGCCATAGGACACCGATTTTAATATAAAATGCCCCGTTTGCACCATTTTACTCGTTTGTCCACCCTAATGGCCACGAATATTCGAACGGACCACACTGGGTTGATCCCCAACCATCCTGGCATGCCCTGACCAATTTTTGGCCCACAGCACACCCGGAACCCGAGCCTGACCCCGGAACCATGTGCTATAGCACATCAATTTTTCCAAAAAATGCCCTGTTTGCGCCATTTCGCCCGTTTATCCACCCAAATAGCTACAAAAATTAGAACAGACCACACTGGGATGATCCTCAACCTCCCTAGCATGCCTCGGTTGATTTTTGACCCACAGCACACTCGGACCCTAGGCCCACCCTAGAACCGTGGGCTATAGCACACCGATTTTACCCAAAAATACCCTGTTTGCGCCGTTTCACCCGTTTATCCACCCAAATGGCCATGAAAATTAGAAAGGACCACACTGGGATAAACGCTAACCTCCCAGGACCCGATCTATTTTTCGCCCAGAGCACACCCGAACCCCGGGCCCACCCCTCGAACTATAGGCTATAGCACACTAATTTTAACTAAAAATGCCCCGTTCGAGTCGTTTCACCCGTTTATCCACCCAAAGGGCAACGAAAATTAGAACTGACTACACTGGGACGATCCCAACCTCCATGTCATGCCCCAGTTAATTTTTGGCCCATAGCACGCCCTAACCTCGTGCCCACCCCCGGAACTGTAGGCTGTAGCATACCGATTTTGCCCAAAAAAGCCCGGTTCGCATTGTTTTGCCCGTTTGTCCACCCAAATGGCCACAAAAATTGGAACAGACCATACTGGGATGATCCCCAACCTTCCTGTCATGCCCCGATCAATTTTTTTCCAATAGCACACACGAAACCTTGGCCCACCCCCAGAATCGTGGGCTATAGCACATCTATTTTCCCAAAAAATGCTCTGTTCGCGCCATTTAGCACGTTTGTCCAATCAAATGGCCATGAAAATTGAAATGGGATATACTGGGATGATTCGTAACCTCCTAGGCATGCCCCGATCAATTTTTGGCCCACAGCACGCCCGTACCCCGGGCCCACCTCTGGAACCATAGGCTATAGCACACCGATTTTACCCAAAAATGCCTCGTTCGCGTTGTTTGGCCAAACAAATGGCCACAAAAATTGGAACGGGCTACACTTGGATGATTCTCAACCTCCCTGGCACTCCCCGATTAATTTTTGACCCACAGCACGCCCGGACCCCGTGCCCACCTCGGAATCGTGGGCTATAGAACACTAATTTGTCCCCAAAATGCCCCGTTTGCGTCATTTTGCCCATTTGTCCACACAAATGGTCACGAAAAATTGAACGGACCACACTAGGAAGATCCCCCACCTCCCAGGCATGCCCCGGTCAATTTTTGGCCTACAGCAAGCCCAGACCCGGGCCCACCCCTAGAACCGTGGCACACCGATTTTTCCAAAAAATGCCCCATTCGCGCCATTTCTTCCATTTGTCCACCCAAATGACCACAAAAATTAGAATGAACTAGACTGGGATGATCCCCTACCTCCCTTGCACTCCTCAATAAATTTTCAACCCACAGCATGCCCGGACGCCAGGTCCACCCCTAGAACCGTAGGCTATAGCACACCAATTTTGCCAAAAAATGCCCCCTTTGCATCATTTTGCCCATTTGTCCACCCAAATGGCCACAAAAATTTGAACGGACCACATTGGGACAATTTTCAACCTCCCTGGCATGCCTCGGTTAATTTTTGGCCCACAACACGCCCAGACCCCAAGCCCACCCAAAAAATCGTGGGCTATAGCACATCGATTTCCCCCAAAAATGCCCTGTTTGCGCCGTTTAACCCGTTTGTCCAACCAAATGGCCAATGAAATTGGAACGGACCATACTGGGATGATCCCCAACCTCCCTGGCACCTCCCGATCTATTTTTGACTTACAACAAACATGAATTCCGGGGCCACTCTTGGAACCGTGGGCTATAGCACACCGATTTTGTCCAAGAATGTCTTGTTCACGCCGTTTTGCCTGTTTTTCCACCCTAATGGCCACAAAACTTAGAACGGACCACACTGGGATGATCCCAAACGTCCCTGATAAGCGCCGATCGATTTTTGTCCCACAGCACGTCCGGACCCTGGGCCCACTCACGGAATCATAGGCTATACCACATCGATTTTTCCCCAAAACCCCTTGTTCGCGTTATTTGGCCCATTTGTCCGTGCAAATAGCCACAAAAATTGGAACGGACCACACTGGGATGATCCCCAACCTCCCTGGCATGCCCCGGTCTATTTTTGACCCATTGCACGCCCTAACCTCAGGCCCACTCCAGAACCGTGGGCTATGGCACACCGATTTTACCCAAAAATGCCCCATTTGCACCGTTTCGCACGTTTGTCCACCCAAATGGCCATTAAAATTAAAATGGACCATGTTGGGATGATCCCCAACCTCCTTGTCATTCCTAGGTTGAATTTTGAATCGGCGCATGCCCGGACCTCAGGGCAACCCCCAGAACCGTGGGTTATAGCACACCTACTTTCCCCCAAAATACCCTGTTTGCATCGTTTCACCCGTTTGTCAAGCCAAATGCCATAAAAATTAATACGGACCATATTAGGATGATGCCCAACATCCCTGGCATGCCCTAGTTGATTTTTTTCCCACAGCACGCCCGAACCTCGGGCCCACCCTTAGAACCGTAGGCTATAGCACACCGATTTTGCCCAAAGATGCCCCGTTTGCATCATTTTACCCGTTTGTCTACCCAAATGGCTAAGAAAATTGGAACAAACCACACTGGGATGATCCCCAACCTCCCTGGTATACCTCGATCGATTTTTGGCCCACAGCACACCTAGATCCCAGGCCTACCCTCAGAAACGTGGGCTATAGCACTCTAATTTTCCCCAAAAATGCTCTTTTCGCGCAGTTTCACATGTTTGTCCACCCAAATGGCCATGAAAATTGGAATGAACCACACTGGGACTATCCCATAAACTCCCCGGGATACCCCGGTCAATTTTTAGCCCACAGCACACCGAACCCCGAGCCCACCCCCCAGAATCATAGTCTATAGAATACCAATTTTAACCAAACATGCCCTGTTCGCGTTGTTTGCCCACCCAATTAGCCACAAAAATTAGAATGGACTACACTTAAATGATCCCCAATCTCCCTGGAATGCCCCAGTCAATTTTTGACCAACAGCACGCTCGGACCTCGTGCCCCCCGTAAGCTATAGCACACCAATTTTTTTAAAAAATACCCCGTTCACATCATTTTGCCCGTTTGTCCACCCAAATGGCCACGAAAATTAGAACGGACCATACTAGGATGATACCAAACCTCCTAGGTATACCTCGATCGATTTTTGACCCACAACACGCTCGAACGCCATGCCCACCTCCAGAATCGTGGTCAATAGCACACCGATTTTGCCCAAAAATGCCCCATTCGTGTCGTTTCTCCTGTTTATCCACCCAAATGGCCAAGAAAATTGGAACAGATAATGGGATGATCCCCAAACTCCCTGGAATACCCCGTCCAATCTTTGCCCCAAAGACACCCAGAACCCGGTCCCACCCCTAGAAACATGGGCTGTAGCACATCGATTTTTTCCAAAAATGCCCCGTTCTCGTCGTTTCACCTGTTTGTCTACCCAAATAGCCACGAAAATTAGAACGGACCACACTGTGATGATCCCCATCATCCCTAGCACGCCTCGGTCGATTTTCTACCCACAGCATGCTCGAACCCCAGGCCAACCCCAGAACCGTGGGCTATAGCACACCAATTTTACCCGAAAATGTCCTGTTCGTGCTGTTTCACCCGTTTGTCCTCCCAAATGGCCACAAAAATTGGAATGAACCACACTAGGATGATCCCTAACCTCCCAGGCACGTCCCGATCAATTTTTTTCTGAGAGCACACCCCGACCCCGAGCCCACCCCTAGAACCGTGGGCAATAACACACCGATTTTACCCAAAAATGCCCCGTTTGAGCCATTTCGCCTATTTTTCCACCCAAAGGGCAATGAATATTGGAATGGATGACACTGGGATGATCCCCAACCTCCATGGCATGCCCCGATAGATTTTTCGCCCATCGCATGCTCGCACCTCGCCCCAACCCCTGGAATCGTGGGCCATAGCACACCAATTTTCCTTCAAAATGCCCCTTTCATGCCATTTCGCTCGTTTGTCCACCCTAATGGCCACGAAAATTAGAACGGACTACACTGGGATGATCCCAAACCTCCCTGGCAAGCCTCGAACAATTTTTGGCCCACAGCACACCCGGACCCCGAGCCTACCTCCGGAATCGTAGGCTATAGCATACCAATTTTACCAACCCCCCTGCCCGTTTGCATTGTTTGGCCTATTTGTCTACCCAAATGGCCATGAAAATTTAAACGAACCATAATGGGACAATCCCCAACCTCCCTGGCATGCCCTAGTCGATTTTCGGCCCACCGCATGCTCGAACCCTGGGCCAACCCCATGAACCGTGGGCTATAGCACACCGATTTCCCTCCAAAATATCCATACCCCATTCACGCCATTTCGCCCGTTTAGCCACCCAAATAGACACAAAAATTGGAACGGACCACACAAGAACAATCCCCAACCTCCCTGGCACGCCCCAATCAATTTTTGTCCCACAGAACGCCCAAACCTCGGGCCCACCCCCGGAATCGTAGGCTATAACACATTGATTTTGCCCAAAAATACCCTATTCACGTCGTTTCACCCGTTTGTCCAACCAAATGACCATAAAAATTGGAACGATCCTCACTGGAATGATACCCAACCTTCCTGGCATGCCCCGATTGATTTTCGGCCCACATCACGCTTGGAACCGGGCCCACCCATAGAACTGTGGTCTATAACACATTGATTTTCCTAAAAAATTCCCTGTTCACGCTGTTTCCTCCGTTTGTCCACCCAAATGGCTACAAAAATTAGAACGGACCACACTGGGATAATCCCCAACCTCCCTTGCACGCCCCGATCGATTTTTGGCCCATAGCACGCCCGGACCCAGGCCCACTCCCGGATCGTGGGCTATAACCCATTAATTTTACCCAAAAGTACCCCATTGACTTCAAGATGATGAACAACATCCTGGATTGTTAAATGTAACATATTTATACCTGTTCTACCTATGCCCCTTGAACTAAATTATTCATAAAGAAGACATTATTTGTTGTAAGCTTCATTCTACAGTCAATGACTTAGCTTTGTTTAATGAAAAAAGAAATAGGGATAAAGATTGTTTGTAAGATATAATTTGAAAAATGAGTTGGTTTTGACTTTGCCAAGTTCTCTATCATATCTCATCTAGTTTTTAATATACAGATACCTTTCTATATTTTGTTGGTGTTGAAAACTTTTTTGGTCATCTCCATGCCTTTTACAAGTGTATAGCTATTGCTTTTTGTGAAACTAATTCCTTGGCCCAGTTCCTTGGCCCAGGCTGGCTCGACCATAAAGCTACTAAAGCAATTGCTTGAGGCCCCAACTTTTTGGAGGCCCCATTTTTTCTAAATATTTTTACTAACTGACAATTGGATACATGTATAGCACAAAAAATGCACATAAGATGCATGTAAGTCAAACAAGATGCACGTACGTTGCACGTGTGACACATGAGATACATGTGTGATGCACAAAGCTAAAATTATTGAATATACTTGAAACCTCTGATTGAAATTTGGCTTTAGGCCACCAAATTTGTTGAGCCTGTTGGGTTCAAGGTGTATGTAAATGGAAAATGAAGGAAAAATAGTGGAGAGAAGGGAGACACTAATTTAGAAAGCGTACTCCCAATTAGAAAGTTTATTATTTTTCCCATATTGGTGGGAGAAGGGAACTTGTAAGTGTTTAAAATAAGTAACACTAACTCCACATGGATAGTGAGGCCAAAACTAGGTGATGCCTCTCACCATCGTCATCATCGCTCGCTCGGCTTCGAATTTGGATTTGGAAAATAATCGATCGATGAGATCTAATTTTTTAGACAATTTATTTGGAACTTGTTTACAAGTGAAAATTTTAATCCAAAATCTTAATAGTATTAATTTTTTCCAAATGCAGGCGCATCACCTGCGGCCGCACTTCGAGTGCAGGTCCAGCACAGTCCGAACGCAGGGACGTGACTGTTGCAGAAAAGGTGCCTTTCTGCTGAACCAATGCATCCTTTCTGAAGGGATACACTTAAGGCTATAAATACCTGATATTTTCCTCAGGTATTGGTATCACTTTTAACAGCAAAAACACTCTTGTTATTAACAAAAACTCTGTGTGATCATTAAACTATTGAATGAGTTCGTTGAATCCAATAATTTGAGGTACTGCTATTGTTCGGATTGAAGGCCATTTTATCCTGGAAGGAAGATTCCATAACCTCGGGTACAGTGAGGAAAATTATTCCTTAAGGACACTCTGTGGAGTCGGGGGACTTGGCCTTAAAATTCTGTTTCATCTATTTTTAGAAATTTAACACACTTCTTGGATAGATTATTAGTAATCTTGTGTTGAAGGTGTTAAAGAACTTAAAAGGTGTTCTTGTTTATACATAACCTGTGTTGAAGTTGGTGTTGCATTTATACAGATTCTTATACCCGAAACACCATAATGTAATAGAGTCGACCCTGCCTCAGCACGTTACGTTTATTGCACGTGTATGTCGAGTCATGGTACACAATTTTGTAAAATATCATTGGTAGTAGTACTTACCACTCCATCACAATAGTCATTGGTAGAAGTGCACTCAAAATCAGACTTAAAAAAACTGTTGTCATTACTATTTCTATTCAATTGCAGAAATTTAGTGTGTATATATATACATATCATGGTTTACAGTTCACTATTTTTGACACAATTTTGTCTACTGCCCTCCAATACTTATTCCTCCAATTGTCATCTATCAACAGCAGAAATACGCCAGATATTCCTGTTACAAAGCTCGAGAATATTACTTCAATAAAAAGGACATTTTCTTGGTCGTATCTATTCTCTGTTGTTTCGGTGGTAGAGGGTCCAATTTTACCACAGTCCATCCCATCAGGAGAACCACATAATTATCTTTTTCCGATATATGTTGTTCCGTCTAGATATAGTGTCAAAATGTGAATTGGTAGGAATTCATCCGCTCAAATTGCTATAAAACAAGTTGAGATACGCGAGAAAATCCAACGTTGCCAATGTCACTGGAATTTCACTTGTGAAATAGTTGTAACTGAGATCCAGTGACTCGAGTGAAATCATCTCGCCAATAGTCTTTGAGATCAGCCCGGTAAGATAATTATGTGAGAGATTCAGGAACGGGATTCCATTTAAAAGGCTGATTTTCTCAGGGATTTTACCGATAAGAGCATTACTTGAGTCATCAAATCTAGTGTTGTAGGAATACACTCACACAAGAAATTGCGTCTGTCCTTTGGTAACTATTTCTAACTGAGCACCAGTGAACTTGAGGGAGTAATAATAACCTAAGATGGTTGTCTGGTTTTGTGTTTTCGTCATCTTTTTGAATCCTTCAAGATTATCAGGAATTGGACCAGACAGCTTGTTCCTGGACAAACTAATAAATTGTAGATTTTCCAACTTCATTACCCCTCCGGTATAGATTCATTGAATGAGTTTGATGCAAGCACAAGGATACGGAGGTAGTGTAGGACATCGATGAACTTTGGTATCCTTCCTTTAAATCTATTGCTTGCCAAATTCAGGATCTCCAGTTCTTGAAACTTTTCAATCACTGTCGGGAAAGAACCTTCAAACTCATTTGCATTCAGGTCAAGGTAATGAACGCTTGTAATACATTTAAGTTCTTTCGGAACACTTCCAGTAAATTTGTTTTGTCCAAGACTAAGGTAAATCAGAGACTTGTAGTTCCCCAAACTGTGTGGAATGGTGCCTGATAGGTTATTATTAGAGAGATCAAGAACCTGGAGAACATTAGTTGATTGGCAAAATAATTCAGGTATTGGACCGTGAATTTTGTTTTCGGATAATGATATTGACCTGATTGCTGGAATTTCTCCTATCTGTGCTATAATTGAGCCTATGAAATTGTTAAGTGATAAATCGATGACATTAACATTCTCGAGTTGAGTAGGGATAGGGCCTTCAAGTTTGTTTCTGGCTAAGTTTACTATTGATGGGAAAAGTGAAAATTTCATCTGAATCGATGGAGGTATGACTCCCTCGAAGTTATTCATCAATAAATCTAGTACAGATAGGGATGGTAGATTGAACAACAAGTATGGTATGGCTTCTGACAGACTGTTGTTCGCCAAAATTAAAACCACGAGGCTCGTCAGATTTGAAAAGAACTTTGGGATTTCTCCTCTCATGTTGCAAGATGTAAATTCCAACATCTCGGGCTGGAAAGTTTGCACAATTGGTTGATACTGATCATCGTTTTCCACTGATAATTCATTAATTCCGAAAGAAATCAGATCCAATCTAGACTTCTGGAGCAAAGACAGTGGGATATTACCATTCAGGTTATTCTTCTAAACAGAAATATATGAAAGCTTAGGAATCTAAATTATGCACGTGGGAAGGCTTCCTGTTAGCTTGTTCCATTCTATATTCAGATACTCCAGTGAGAGGATTTTACAAATCGAAGTAGGAATGTACCCCCTTAAACCATTCTGGATCAGAGATAGTATCGAAGTCTAATCAAACTGTACATGGATACAGAAAGCTGTCCTGTGATGTTGTTATCATTGAGCATCAATAAACGTAATTTATTAAGCTTTGTAATGGAAGAAGGTATTGACCCTTGGATCGAGCATCCATCAGCTAGGAAAATGATTAATGAAGTTGAGTTGTTTAAAGAAGTAGGAACCGTTCCACCTACCTGAGTTAAGCTTATGTCAAGATATGTTTACATTGACCATAGGACTGAAAACATTGAAACAAGATCTATGGTCATAGCTGGATTGCTAGAATCAGCAAGTTTTTCAAGGTGAGGAAGGTAAGGGATATGACCCTCTAAATTGTTTCTACGAAAATTAAGAATTGAGAGGGTTGTGAGGTTTGATATTATATCAGATATTGTGGATGTTAGAATATTAGCGCGTATATCTAGAACAGAAAGGCTAGTAAGGTTAAGTAATTTCTCTATAGGAATTCTTCCTGAAATATTGCAGTTGGATAATTGAAGTACTATGGGATTTGAAAGACTCGATACTGGTTCAGCCCAATGAAATGATTCCGAGGCCTTTGATAGATCAACACCTTTCATTACTAGATATCTGAGATTTTGGAGTCCTTCTAACCAACTTAGAGTTGGACTAGAAAAATAACCATAGCATATAAAAAATAACAGTAAGCGAGAATCTAACTTTGGCGGTAATGTCAAGCTAACAGTAATAGAAGACAAATCGGGTACTAAAATAGCACATGAAAGATCAAGACCTTAAAGATGTAAGATTTGAGAATTGTGTGGTGATGGAATCTTGAAACATGGAATTCGACAGATTGAGATAAGTCAACTTTGTTAAGTTCGATATCTCAGCAGGTAACTTTGAGAACACGAAGTTGTTGAAACTCAGGTTGAGATATTAGATATGGTGAAGAGTGACGAGTAATGAAGATAGAGTACCTTTAAAGGAAAATTCGGACGCGTTTTTAGAACTTGAAACAACTTCCTTATTGGCATTGATTATGACTTCATCTGGATAAGGATTCTAGAGATTGACAAAAGAAACATGACCTGAACTCGATCACTTGATTCCTTTCCAATTGCAACAGTTATCGCCCTTCCATGAAGACAACTGTAACGCCCCGAAGTTTTTTCTAGCTAAATTTTTGTCCCTAAAGTATCAAGCATTGGATTCTAGAATGATTTATACTTATTTACCTATGTAATTCCTCAGATTTCAACTTTTCATTACGTAGATGATCTAATAAGCTTTCCGTCGACATAAGATTCGTCCAAAACGGATACTCGGTGAAGGAGTTATGGTTAATTTAAGTCCTAATCGTAAAACATCATCATTCCTGTCCTTGGCGCATCACGGAGAGGGTTTAAATGACGATGGTCAATTTTCAGTGAGACTCCGCGATGGTGGCACATCGTGGAGTGAGCCAAATTCCCATTCGTCACTTTCAAGTGAGCCACCGCAATAGTGGCGCGTCGTGGTGGCCCATGAAATCGGGCTCCCAGTTATATTTTAATACCATTTTCATTAAGGGTATTTGGGTATTTTCTAACCCCTTACCATCTTGAACACGGGATTTAATCCCTATTACACCAAAATGCACCTACTCTCGCCAAAATCCATCAAGAACTCTCCCTAGGGTTTCAAATAAGAATCCCAAATAACTCAAGACTTAACCGTGGGTTTTCAAAACAAATTGGGGATTCGGAATCCCCAAGCCATGGGCATCAAGAAGAATCCTTTAATTTTCAAAATAGATGTACGCAGGGTTTTTCTAAAATCTCATGGGTATGGAAATCTTTATTTTAAGAAAGGGTTTTTCAAATTTATGAATATATTCATGCTTTAAAAGTATTGATGATATTGTTTTGGCCTTTAGGCTTTCCCCAAATTGATTTGAAAATATATATATATTGTAAGCATGTGTTTAAAGGTTGATGATGGAATTAAGAGCATGATTCATGAAAAATCCCTCTCTTGTGATGATTTTTATTTACTTATGATATACTATGAAATCGTTTGAATGCATCTTGAAAAACATGTTATGAAATGTCTTGAATAATGTTATATTTGGATTATGATTTTGATTTCAAAAGAGAGAGGGTTGTTTATGTTTATGATTATTGAACATAATCATATAATGAGAATAGTTCATGGTTTGTTAAAGATTACATGACCACCACTTTTTTATTAAAAGAATGGAAATTTTGCATAGTTTTGACTTATGTTTTCGGAACATGAATTTGCTTTGTTAAATTGCATGTTTGGGTGGTCTGAACTATGTTTTAATGAAAGAATCATGCATGATACATTATGGCTCAGAAATAGGACTTGCAAGTCTTGGTGTGACGACACCAATCCAGATAATTCCATGGTAATTCAAAACAGAAGAGAATGCATGTTTGGAGTCAGATTGTGTTAGAGGGTATGTAGTAGAGATTTCGCAGACGGTTTGCAGATGGTGCTAGTTAGTTTTGGATTTCGTTCTCTAATGCTAAATTCATATCAGATTTATGACCATGATTCCGTCTTGCTATAATTTTTGTATTTCCTTATTCACGTATGAATGGTGTATATGACTTCAAGTTAGAAGGGTGTCTGGGCCTTCATGGTTTGGGATCTCATCACGGCCAGGGCCTCGGTTTGGGTCATGACAAACTTCGTATCAGAGCACGGTTCATGGTCCCAGGGTGTCTGCGAAATCACATCGGGTAGAGTCTTGCCTATGGGTGTGTAGCGTGCCACACTTGTAAGCAGGAGGCTACTAGGCGTTTAGGAAAGTGTTTCCCCTCTTTGTGATTTAGTTCGTGCCTTAGAGTCTGAATTAGAATTGTCCCCTAATCAGTGATCTATTGTATTTCAGAAAACAGTCATGCCTCCTCGCCATTCCAACAACCAGGATACTCATGATGATGAACTCCACCCTACTCATGGCATGCATACCCATAACAGAGCCCACACCCCAAAACCTATTGCCACTCCGGGAGTACCTCCAGTCCCGACCAGTCCTCCTCGAGCTCCAAGGACAAATGTTAACCGTCCTCAGTCTTCTCAGAGGGATATATCGAATGCATAATTCAGACAATCCATTCACATGCTTGCACAGCTGGTAGCTGCACAGACTCAGAGGTCGGAGGATACTGGGTCTGCATCTACTACTTCGGAGGCTACTGGGGTGGGCCAGTTTATGAGAATGAACCCGCCCAAATTTTTGGGCACTAAGGTAGAAGAGGACCCACAGGAGTTCGTCGATGAAATGGAGAATATTTTTAGAGTAATGCATATAGATCAGGTAGAAGGGTTTGAGTTAGAAGCATGCCAACTTAAGGATGTAGTGAACCAATGGTACAATAAGTGGGAAAAGGAGAAGGGTGAGAGTGTTGAACCCACAGTTTGGGGCAAGTTTGTGGAAGCTTCTCTTGACCGATTCTTTCCTTTAGAGTTGAGGGAAGCCAAAGTAGAAGAATTCATGAATTTTAAATAGGGGAAAATGAGTTTCCAGGAGTACACTCTGATGTTTAACCAACTACCTCGTTATGCACCAGAAATGACAGGTAATATGAGAGCCCGGATGACGAAATTTGTATCCAGCTTTTTAGATGATCTAGCGCTTGAATGTCAAGGGGTGATGCTAAATAGGGATATGGACTTTGCTAGGCTATCAGTCTACATGCAGCAGGTGGAAGAGAATAAAAAGAAAATCACTGAATCAAGAGAGAAGGACAGACATGCGAAGTAAGCCAGAACAGCGGATCAGAACCACAGTCAGCCACAGAGTGGTAACTGGGGAAATAAGTGGCAAAAGAGGAAGTTTTGGAGTAATGCGTAGTCTGCAGCTAGCGCCCCAGTGCCCAGACCCCAGTTAATAGACGATCTTAGAGTTTTCAGACTAGTCATGGACCCAGATCTCAGGATACTCAGTCCCAGGGAAGTGTGGCTCAGTAACATCATAATTTTCCACGGTGCAAGACTTGCGGTAAGCATCATCCAGGAAGGTGTCAGCTGGGCTCGCTGGTATGTTATTCATGTGGTCAGTCGGGTCACTTTCAGAGAGATTGTCCCTCCACTAGGACGAATGTTGGTGGAGCTATGTCATAGGCAAATTCTTCAGCTGCCGGAAGCGGTAACAACTGGCTGTACGCTTTGACTAACATCCAGGAGGTAGAGGCCTCACCATATGTTGTCACCGGTACGTAACAAATCTTTTCCTGTGATGTTTATGTGTTACTTGATCGCGGGTCTACCTTGTCTTATGTGACCCCATATGTGGATGTTGGTTTTGGGTTTGAGCCCGAAGTCATTACCGACCCTTTCTCTGTTTCCACTCTGGTGGGTGATTCTATTATGGATAGGAGGATATATAAAAATTATGTTGTGTCTATTCTTAGCTGGGATACTATGGCAGATCTCATAGAGCTTGATATGGTTGATTTTGATGTTATCCTCGGGATGGACTATCTCCATTTGTGTTATACCACACTAGACTGTAGAACCCAAAAGGTTACTTTTTCTTTTCCAAATGAGCCAACAATAAAATGGGAAGGTCACTCTTTAGCACCTAGAGAACACTTTATATCTTATCTCAGGGCCCGTAAACTCATTTCCAAAGGTTGCTTGTATCATCTTATTCGGGTTAAAGATTCTAACACCAAAAATCTTCCTCTTCAGTCTGTCCCGGTAGTAAATGAATTCCCGAAAGTCTTTCCAGATTATCTCCCAGGAATACCACCTAATAGGGAGATAGATTTTGGCATAGACGTGTTGCCAGACACTCATCCCATCTCTATTCCTCCATATAGAATGGCTCCAGTAGAGTTGAAAGAGCAGCTAGCAGACCTCCTAGATAAAGGTTTCATTTGTCCTAGTATTTCTCCCTAGGGTGCACCTGTACTTTTCGTGCGAAAGAAAGATGGTTCCCTGCGTATGTGCATAGATTACCGCAAGTTAAACAAGGTCACTATAAAAAATAAGTATCCACTCCCTAGGATTGATGATCTGTTTAACCAACTTCAGGGTGCTAAGTGCTTTTCTAAAATAGACCTTCATTCAGGATATCATCAATTAAAGGTTAGGGAGTCAAACATTCCCAAAACAACTTTCCGAACCAGATATGATCATTATGAATTCCTAGTCATGTCCCTTGGGCTGACTAATGCCCTTGCAGCCTTCATGGACCTAATGAATAGGGTCTTCCGATAGTTTCTAGACTTGTTTGTCATAGTTTTCATTGATGATATCGTGATTTATTCCAAAAGTGAGGAGGACCATGCCAATCACCTCTGAATTATCCTCCAGACTCTCAAAGATCATAGGTTGTATGCAAAGTTCTCCAAGTGTGAATTTTGGTTAAATGCTATTGCTTTCTTGGGGCATATTATGTCTAGTGAGGGGATTAAAGTTGATCCCCAAAAGGTTGAGGCAGTGAGGAAATGGTCCATACCCACTACTCCAACCGACATTCGGAGCTTCTTGGGTTTGGTGGGTTATTATAGAAGGTTCGTAGAGAGTTTTTCTTCCATAGCTGCACCATTTACTAAGTTGACTCAGAAAAAGGTGAAGTTTTTATGTTCTGACTCTTGTGAGAATAGTTTTGAGAAATTGAAAGATAAGTTAACTACTACTCCTATTTTGACCCTTTCGGAGGGTACAAAAGGTTTTGTTGTATACTATGATGCGTCCCGAGTGGGACTTGGGTTTGTTCTTATGCAGAATGGTAAGGTAGTGGTTTATGCATCTAGGCAGTTGAAGGTGCATGACTGGAACTACCCTACTCATGACTTGGAGTTAGCGGCTGTGGTTTTTGCACTTAAGATCTGGCGGCACTATTTGTATGGGGTACAAGTTGATATATTTACTGTCCACAAAATTTTACAGTATGGTTTCTCACAGAAAGAATTGAATCTCATGCAGAGGCGATGGTTGGAACTTTTAAAAGACTATGACATGAGCCTGAACTATCATCCGAGCAAGGCGAATGTAGTGGCCGACGCCCTCAGCAGGTTATCTATGGGAAGTCTTTCTCATGTGGGGAAAGAAAAGAGGCAGATGGTGAAGGATATTCACCGACTTGCAAATTTGGAAGTTCAACTTTTGGATTCCGAGGATAGAGGAGTGGTTGTTCATGAGATAGCTAAATCTTCCCTTTGTGCAGAAGTTAAACAGAAGCAGGTTGAAGATCCCATCTTGATGCAGATCAAGAAAGATGTAGGTCAACAAAAGGTAATGTCATTTGAAATTGGTGGTGATGGTATTTTGAGATACCAGGGTAGGTTGTGTGTGCCAGATGTAGATGGTCTGAGGAAGAGAATCCTTAAAGAAGCTCACACATCGAGGTATGTTGTTTACCCTGGCTCTACTAAGATGTATCATGATTTGAAAACCATTTATTGGTGGAATAATATGAAGTGTGATGTGGCTAACTATGTTGCCAAGTATTTGCATTGTTAACAAGTTAAAGTGAAACATATGAGGCCAGGTGGTTCTTCTCAAGGGATAGCTTTTCTTTTGTGAAAGTGGGAGATGGTTAATATGGACGTCATTTCAGGACTTCCGAGGTCCCGAAACCAGTGTGATTCCATTAGGTTGATTGTGGATAGGCTGACCAAGTCAACTCACTTTCTACCTGTCAGGACAAATTATTCGGGAGAGGATTATGCCAAGTTGTTCATTGCAGAAATAGGTCGTTTGCATGGGGCACCTGTGTCCATCATATCTAACTGAGGTACACAGTTTTCTTCACAGTTTTGGAGATTGTTTCAAAAGAGTTTAGGTACCCAGGTGAATTTGAGCACAACTTTCCACCCTCAGACAAACGGGTAAGCTGAGCGCACCATCTAGACCCTGGAGGATATGTTGAGGGCTTACGTGATTGATTTTAAAGGTAGTTGGGTAGAGCACTTGCCATTGATAGAGTTCGCATATAATAACAGTTTCCATTCCAGTATTAATATGGCACCATTTGAGGCATTGTATGGGAGAAGATGTAGGTCTCCGATAGAATGGTATGAAGTAGGTGAGATGTAGATGTTTGGGCCTAATCTTGTTCATCAGGAAATAGAGGATGTGAAAGTCATTAAAGAATGACATAAGACAGCTCAGAGTCATCAGAAATCCTACTCCGATGTTAGGAGAAGAGATCTAGAGTTTGAGGTTGGAGATTGGTTTTTTCTCAAGGTTTCTCCCATGAAGGAAGTCATGCGATTCGGGAAGAAAGGTAAGATGAGTACTCGCTATGTAGGTCCATACAAAATTGTGAGAAAGATAGGTGGTGTTGCGTATGAGTTAGAATTGCCTGCCAGTTTGGGTTTTGTTCATCCGGTATTTCATATATCTATGTTGAAGAAGTGTATTGGAGACCATTCTTTAGTGTTGCTAGTCAAAGAAATCAAAGTGACAGACTCCTTATCCTATGAAGAAGAGGCTATAGAAATTTTGGATCTCCAAGTTAGAAGATTGAGGAGCAAAGAGATAGCCTCAGTTAAAGTGTTGTGGAGAAACCAGAAAATTGAAAAAGCAACTTGAGAATCAGAAGTTGACATGAGAGCTAGATACCCAAACCTTTTTGATCCAGTGGATGACAAAATGGAAGGTACAATCCTTGCCTTATTCTTTCTATGCCTTAGTATGCTTGAAATTATGCTTGTCGGTGCCCCGCTTCAACATTCGAGGATGAATGTTCCCAAGGGGGGTTATTGTAATGCCCCAAAATTTTTTCTAGCTAAATATTTATCCCTAAAGTATCAAGCATTGGCTTCTAGAATGATTTATACTTATTTCCCTATGGAATTCCTTAGATTTCAACTTTTCATTACGTAGATGGTCGAATAAGCTTTCTGTCGACATAAAATTCATCCAAAACGAACACTTGGTGAAGGAGTTATGGTTAATTTAAGTCCTAATCGTAAAACACCATCATTACTGTCCTTGGCGCGGCGCGGAGAGGGTTTAAATAACGATGGTCAATTTTCAGTGAGACTCCGCAATGGTGGCACGTCGCGGAGTGGGCCAAATTCCCATTCGTCACTTTTCAGTGAGCCACCACGATAGTAGCGCGTTGCGGTGGCCCATGAAATCGGGCTCCCAGTTATATTTTAATACCGGTTTCATTAAGGGTATTTGGGGTATTTTCTAACCCCTTAACATCTTGAACACGGGATTTAATCCCTACTACACCAAAATGCACCTACTCTCACCAAAATCCATCAAGAACTCTCCCTAGGATTTCAAATAAGAATCCCAAATAACTCAAGACTTAACTGTGGGTTTTCGAAAAAAATTGGAGATTTGGAATCCCCAAGCCATGGGCATCAAGAAGCATCCTTTAATTTCCTAAATAGAGGTACGCGGGGTTTTTCTAAAATCTCATGGGTATGAAAATCTTGATTTTAAGAAAGGGTTTTTCAGATTTATGAATATATTCATGCTTTAGAAGCATTGATGATATTGTTTTGGCCTTTAGGCTTCCCCCCAAATTGATTTGAAATTATATATATATTGTAAGCATGTGTTTTAAGGTTGATGATGGAATTGAGAGCATGATTCATGAAAAATCCCTCTCTTGTGATGATTTTCATTTACTTATGATATACTATGAAATCGTTTGAATGTATCTTGAAAAGCATGTTATGAAATGTCTTGAATAATGTTATATTTGGATTATGATTTTGATTTCAAAAGAGAGAGAGTTGTTTATGTTAACGAATGTTGAACATAATCATATAATGAGAAGGGTTGCATGGTTTGTTAAAGATTACATGACCACCACTTGTTTATTGAAAGGATGGAAATTTTGCATAGTTTTGACTTATGTTTTCAAAACATGAATTTCCTTTATTAAATTGCATGTTTGGGTGGTCTGAACTATGTTTTAATGAAAGAATCATGCCTGATGCATTATGGCTCAGAAATAGGACTTGCAAGTCTTGGTGTGAAGACACCAATCCAGATAATGCCATGGTAATTCAAAACAGAAGAGAATACATGTTTGAAGTCAGATTTTTCAGATGTTGAAACTAGAATAATGCATGATTCATAACAGGATAAAATTGGGCATAAAGAGAGCTTAGGTGGTTCCCGGAAGAAGGCATGAGTTCAGACAACTCATTTCCCAAAACCGTGATTTGTCGATCCCGGTATATTATTATACGCTGGCCTAGTGCCCTGTGGCGTATCAGACTCAGACACTCCAACCCTTGCGGCATACTTGGGTTGGGGGCTTCCCCGCCGAGTCAATGGTGGATTCCATATAGCCCGTGGAATATCAGACTTGTAGGGGAGTGCCACCTAACTCAAAAGTAATACAAAGAACAGACAGTGCATTGACAGAATGATTTATGATTTTCAGAAAAATGCCCATGTGTTTTGAGAATTGTTTATGCATGATGTTTTAACAAATTGCTCTCCACTATTTTACTTATATAAAAGTTTTATTTTGGATTACTTTGAGTACCAGTACATCTGTATTGACCCCCCACCCCTCCTCTCTCCAGGTTCTGAGGCTCAGTCTAGGGGTCCAGAAAAGCAATAGATTTATCAGACAGAGTTGCAGTGTCCAGTTGGTGAGCCTTCTTTATCCAGAAGGCCTGTTTACTTTCAGGAAACTATTATTAGATATGGTTTTGGTCTACTGGGGCCTTGTCCCAGCTTTCAGATTGTGTTAGAGAGTATGTAGTAGAGATTTCGCAGACGGTTTGCAGATGGTGCTAGTTAGTTTTGGATTTCGTTCTCCAATGCTAAATTCATATCAGATTTATGACCATGATTCCGTCTTGCTATAATTTCTGTATTTCCTTATTCACGTATGAATGGTGTATATGATTTCAAGTTATAAGGGTGTCCGGGCCTTCATGGTTCGGGATGCTCGTCACGGCCAGAGCCTCGGTTCGGGTCGTGACAATAACCGAGTAGATGGATCAGTCAGCAAGGATTTGAAGCTCATTAGTTCTGCTCTTTCTCCTTCATAGCAACCACCAACGAGCGAAAAAGGGTAAAATAGAGTAGCAAATATAAGGAAAAATTTCATTAACCACATGACTTCAAGATGATGAACAATATCCTAGATTGTCAAATATTAAGATTCATGGAGAAAAAGGCTTTATTTGGTTTAGGCTTATACTATTGAATTGAAAAAGATTGCATTCCACAGTCAATAACTTAGATTATAATAATGCAAAATTCTCGAAAAAAATGGACTAAGTGTTTGGAAGGTGTCTTCATTTCACTATTACTACCAACAATTATCAAATTGTTTAAATATAAGTTGGATGACTTTGACAAAGTCCTCTATCACATCATCTAGGTTTGAAAAATTGGCATGCCTGTTTGAGTAAATATCATTATATATGCCATTAGTGTTGAAAACTACGCAAGTGTGTAGCTATTGCTTTTTGTGACACTAGTTTCTCGGCACATTCGTTGCAGGTGTTGTACTATCGGGTCATGGTCATTAAATAAAAAAATAGTTATATATGAGAAAATAAAAGTATAAGTTCTGTGAATGATTGTTGATCGTCGTATGGTGACTTAATTATCGAGGTCAAGATGATTAGTTATATAAAGAGTTTCAAAAGATGTTCATAGCCTTGGGACTCGGATCAGGGCGTAGTGTAACTAAAAGAGTCGTTCCATTTAGGGCGAAACAACATGGGTGGGCGCGGGCTGTCTGGTGTCCGAACCGACTGGTCTAAATATGATCATCTTTTAATGTAGCACAAATGTGTAATCATACAAGATCTACAAGATTTATATCTTAGTGTGTATTGAAACTGCCAATGAAGAGGATGAAAACAACACGAGGCTAGATCTCGAATTGCAATAGAGACAAAAAGACTAGGTAATAAGTGTGATCAAGAAAATTTCCTGTTTGTTTTAGTTATATTCTTTGGCTATGTAACAGGAATTTCTGGATTGTTTTTGCTCTTATATTTGACGAAGGACAATTGGAGGAGCACGTACTAGAGGGCGATGGACAGAATCGTGTTAAAAATAGTGAAACATGTACCATGAACAGAAGTTGTAAAGGATGTTGATTTCTCTGTTGTATACTTATCTAATACTATGATTATTTCTTTTGGTTGCCCCGGTGTCTTGTGTTTCTATTGGGCTCCAACTAGATCCGTATTGTCAGTAACTGTTTTTTATAGCATGTTTATGATATTAAGTTCTTGACGATGCTGGTTATAAGCGTTTTTGGTACACTAAGCATGAGCATGTAGTTTCACTTCATGATGCATACTTTGGTGATGACGATGGTCTGTGGATGAGTCCAGCTTGAGGGACAAATGTTAGCTTTGTGTCCGATACACTATGACAAAGACAACGGGTACCATAATGATAAGCTGTAAGGCTCGAGTTCATCTCACTATGAGGGTAAGACATTGTGTTTGTATATTATCATTAATGAGTTCAATTGTATCTTACATCTCTTATTTATAATACATCACGTAATCGAATAGAAACTACAGCTAACAAAGCAGTAACAAAATAATAACTAACTAACTGAGATGAACAGTACTAACTCTCGGAACAGAAAACAGTACTAACTAACTTTCAAATTTAACTAGTGCTTCCTTGTCGATAACTTGTTACTTCAGCTAATCAACCTTCTCGATAACTCTTCTCATTCATAACATTGTATCAATGCACCATGATGATATGATGACGATATGAGAGACCAAGCATTTTGTCATGGTAAGATATTGGGTTTGAGTCCCAACTTTTGCTTGTTAGACGCTACCATTATGAGTGTGCATTGGAATATGCAGTATTTAGTATATGCACATATCATAGCTTACAGTTCACTATTTTCAACAAAATTTGGTACTTCCCTCCAATACCTATTCCTCCAGTTGTCATCTATCAAATATAACAGCAGAAATACACCATATGTTCCTGTTACAAAACCCGAGAATATAACTACAACAAAAAGGACATTTTCTTGATCGTATCTGTTCTCAGTTGTTTCGTTGGTAGAGGGTCCGTTGTTGTTGCTGCAGCTCATCCCATCAGGAGCACCACATAAGTATTTGTTCCCGATGTATGCTGTTCCGTCTTGATACAAAGTGTCAAAATGTGGATTGGTTGGAATCCGTCCGCTCAAATTGTTATAAGACAAGTTGAGATACGCGAGAAAGTCCAACAGTGTCAATGTCACTGGAATTTCACCTGTGAAATGGTTGTAACTGAGATCCAATGACTCGAGTGAAATCATCTCGCCGATAGTCTTTGGGATCAGCCCGGTAAGATTATTATGTGAGAGATTCAGGAATGGGATTCCACTTAAAAGGTCGATCTTCTCAGGGATTTTACCGGTAAGAGCATTGCTTGAGACATCGAAGCCAGTGTTGTAGGAATACACTGACACGGGGGTCCTATTACCGCCAAATTAAATTTTAGCGTAATTTTGTCAACTTTTTTAGCTGACACCTTTTAGTCAATATTTTTAGTTGATGTGACTAGAATTTTCTTCTAGATGTATCTAGAAGAATATCTAGAATAATCCATAGGCAAGTATAAATAGGAGTCACATTGTACATTTATAACCAATCAAGAAACAACCAAAGATAAAACCAATTCAAATAGTGTTCTCCATATTAAAGATCTTCCTTCTCTTTACATAGTTTCCTCTTCTTTAGTTGAATCTTTCGATCTTAGTTAACGATCTTGGACTAGCAGAAGGTCTCCCAAATTACACATTTCTTCTGCTATTCTCTATATACTCTAGGATTAATCTAGCTATCTTGACTGAATTAATAATGTCATATGTAATTTGATAATGATTCTCTGACTTTCAACAATGAGCATTAAGAAAACTATATACATGCATATTGAAATTATTAATGTTTCTTTTGATTTTTTTACCACTTATCATCAAATCATTGTATTTGATAGCACTAAGACAAAATTATATGCTGTTTATGTCTAGAGGAGACGATTCATCTAACTTTTATGTGATACAAACATAATTTATACTTATATAAATTTTAAGAATAAAGTAATATAATCAGAAACTACATAAAAAGATACAGTGAAGTGAAATTATGCTTAGTGAGACATAACTTCTTTAGAAACGGAAGTCATGCTCGGGCATAACTTATATAGAATATTATGATACAAAAATATAAACTTATGTCCTGCTACAAAGTTATTTATTACGAGGAATATAAATTAAAGACCAACACAAATAGTGGCACAAGTGCAAATGACCCTCATAGATTTCAAGACATGGGGCAAACAATTAAAGTATTCATGTGCCAAAACTAAGGTACATTTCAACATTTCAACATTTCAAATCTTAATTTTTATTCCAATACAGTTTACACTATTTACTATTTGCCTAAAAGCAAGGCAATGCAAGGGAAAGCATCTTATAATACCATTTGCTAACATGTATTACAACTTACACAAAAAGTATTAAGCCACTTTATCCTAAAGCAAAAAGAAGGATAGATAGATAAACAATCCATTCAAGCTCAAGGTCAAAGATACAGAGGACAACCCAGTGCCTAAAACTCCTATTATACGCGGGGTCCGGGTAAAAGCCTGACCACAAGGTTGAAGATACACTAGTGTAGAATATTTAAAAACTATTAAGGAAAAACTAAAAAGAGCTCAACATTATATTATATCTGTACAAATAAGATAGCATAAACTGCATCTTTTTTTATTTTATTGAGTTGTCCAGTGAGTAGCCTTCACCATATTAGCACGAAGAAACAAAGTGAAAGGGGATAAAACAGAGGTGAAAACAGTTGAAATGAAGATATTTGTTTTCCAATAGCTGATGATGATCTTGATCTTGGATGAGAATTCATATTGGGAACAGCCGTAGCTGGGACATATCGTGATCTCTTCTTAATCTGGACGTTAACATCTTGAGTTTTAGAGCAACATATTCCCCCCTCCTCCAGCGTTGGAGTTTGGCTTATAGGTTTTGAAGTGGATGGCGGAATGTCAGTAGAAGCTGAGGCTTTGTAGTAATGGGACGGTAAGAGAGTTGCGAATAATAAGAGGAACAGTACGGTTTTCACTAGAATCATGTCTACTAAGCACGAATTCGATAGAGAGATTACGTAAAATGTAGTAGCTAGGAGCAAGTTAATTTGATTAGATGGAAGTTGGGAAGGACATATACATATATATCAAGCAAAAAGCAGAAAGTGTATCCAATACCATACACCTTTTTTCCACCTTTCAAACATAATGAACTTTTTGGTAGTAGTTATCTGTCATAAAAGGATGAAAAGCTTGGATGACTGTGTAATCACCCTTCAAGATGTAGTTAGAAATATGAACAAGGTGGGGACGGACAACTCAAAAGGTGGAATGGAAAGACGATAGAAAGTACTAGAACAGGAATTCTTTGTTTGTAAGTAAACTAATCTGATTCAGATCCCCACCCCCAGATTTCACAAAGAAAGTAAAGAAAATGAGAAAAGAACATGTCTGGATTACAAAGAGACAAAAGTCAAACCGTCCAACAACCTCCTTTATGCTAGATGATCTCAACAACGTAGTACGTTCAGTAATACCAATAACTTGAGCAGTTTACGCGTAATGAAAAGTAGTGATGCCATAGGGAAGTCAAATATTAACTTAAAGCCGGTAACTTGGTGGAACATATTTCAACTTGGAATCGGGTTCAGCATTAAAGAGATGTGGGATTTTGTTCTGGCTTTCGGCACATGATGTTGTGCTAATGTCATGTAGAGGTGGATTAACTATTTACATGCTGGTTAATCTTTTCACATTTAAAGAGCATCTTTCACTTTAATAGAACTTTGATCTTTGGTGCTCTGGGAATCAATTTTAAAAAGACTCTTGAACAGTAAAAAAGAATTTACGATGACACGGCTGAATTTTCAATGGACAATAAAAGAAGAATTGTGTTGAAAGCAAGTTACTTACAGTTCACAAGGGAAAAGGTCCAGGTAAGAGCTTAGCTATACAAGTTCTCAAGAATCTGCGGACTTAGCTTTTGCAGAAATGACAACTGCCCCACTTGCTTGGCCACAACTCCGATTACACGATCTATGTACAGTACATAAAGCGAATTCCTGTTTTCTAGTAGTTCCAATGCTTTTCTTCCTTGGAGAACTGATACAACCCATTCTTCAAAACGCCCTACAAAGTAAATATGATGTATGGATATGTTAGGTACACTTCCGTCATTAACAGTATGAAAATGATCCTTCACCAGATAGGCCATTTGTGGGTGCCTTCAAGTTATCCTTGTGGGCATATATCTCAGATACAGTATGTTTACGACCCATAGCCTATCAATTTGAAATTCCCTCAGCCGGAGGCAGAACTGCCTCGGACCAGGCGGATGGAGAGGATATAGATTATGAAGAAAGAACAGCATTACTGCATCAAGATGATTAAAAGAAGCTCACTTATTTCGAAATCTCCAGCGTTTGACCAGGTTAACAAATAATCTGTAACCAGAAATTCAATAAGCTGGATCCTGCCATGGAGAACACATATCAAGTAAAAACTATTTAAATCTCCTTTTATTGTGTTACAGTTCCAAGAAAATTCATTTGGGAAGGAAGCGAGGGAGTGAAGAAGCAAACTGTGGATGCAGTAAAAGATCAAATACTAGACAACAAACTGTATGCCACGTTATTATTACAGCCTCTTATAGAACAAAATTTTGCAAGCTTAAGCTATGGTTCAAAGTGTGAAGTTTAAACACGATTCTGATGATAAACCTTGAGGTGTATGAACATCCCCAAGTTAACTAAGTAGTCTAGCAATTCAGGCAGAATGTAGTGCTTTGTTCATGTAAAAAGCATAATATAATATCTGAAGGGCACAGCCTCTGATAACTTAATCGTTGCAGTGTTTCAAGCAATGAATAACTATATACACAAAACAAGGGGAGCACACACCAAGTAATCCTGCAGCTAAAACCACCATTTACAATCAATAAGATTGTGAAGATGACCGCAAAATACAGTAGCGATCAATCCACTAGCGGATACTAGAAGAAAAAGATGATTATACTAATACCGCAATACACAACCATTGCAAACTTTATGTCAGCTTAACTAACAAAAGAAAGAACGACACAGCCAACTCAAAGTAAATATCAAACTCCCCGTAGGAACTCCAAATTTGAAGGAACAAATTCCAACTTCTCAGCTTAAAAATACCTTCAAATGGGGAAGTCTGTAGGAACAAGCAGTCCAAAACAGATATAAAAATCATATTGTTTACAAACTCCAAACTAGAAACAGGAAAAAAAAAGCACATGGAAAGATGTCAATGACCAGAAAGGAAAATAGATGTCATAGATAGAGGACAAGAAATTTCGTCAAGAGTAAGGACCAACATAATGTACATCCACTATCACGAGCAAAGAAACAAATTTCAACGAGTGAAGGAAGACGGCATTTAACAAACAAGAAGACAAGCTTATAGCCTAGAGGCAGCAGTGGGAATCTCCCATACAAATTTGCGGGTATGACTCCCACTGCCCCCTTCTCCTTCCTTCCATTTATGCAGCCCTCCATTATGTGATAAGAAAGTAAGAAGCAGCTACAAAACAGAAGCATAAAAGAACAATAAAGACGAGTAAGTATATACAAGCTGGTGGGACTTACATCATGTACATAGAGTTATTCATACTTGGAAAGGCAGCATCAAATGGATCCATGAAAAGCAAACTTTCTGCAATTGCAAAAATTCTTTGAGAAACTGCAAATATTAGATGCTGGCCGACAAAAGCCTCATTTCCGATCTTACGCATCAAATGTTGAATATAGAACTGAACAGCTGTGTCAAAGTGATGAGATTCTGTAACATGTCATTATAAAATCATGAGTTAAGAAGCTATGTAGAATGAAATATAAGTAAGTTACACTGGGAATTTTAATAGACGTGTTATAAAATCAATAGTTAAGAAGCTATGTAGAAGGAAATATAAGTAAGTTACATTGGGGGATTTAATAGACGTGAAAACAACCATTTTTTTGTTTCTGCTGGAAAAGTTATCAGGGTGACTTTCTACACTAAGTAGATAGTTTCATCACAAATGTTAATTGCCTCCGCCAAAATTTTCCATACTATAATTGTTTTGAAATGTCCAAAAACTATCAACACTGTTCTACCAATAATATCTTCATACAACTTCCATAAATTTTAAGAGTTCAGCTTTGTTTAACGATTTTGCCACTGCTTTACTAAGTTATTGCTACTATGGTAACTGGTAAGTTAAATTAACATCTTAAACTCAGATTCCATCCAATAATGATGTACAAACAGGAAGATCAGAGTATAATAAAAAAAACATCCATTATTATAGAAAACTGATTTGCTTCCATTAAATATGTATCAAACCAAAGAACTTTTCTCAGTATCATGCTGAAACCATTTCTTAGTTCTGTATATGCATATTCCAGGACATATCTACCAAAATCTTATTATTGCTTGCTGCAGGAATCTCGGAACTCAGTTAAGAACTTCACGGTGTCATTTCTTAAGTATGAACATTTAGAGAATTTATGGGTATAAAATTACTAAATCTTTCATAGCTACAGAGCAGTATGATTCTGAAATCTTTTCTGCTGAGAATGTTTACATTTGAAGTCTGCTTGCTCTGACATATAACGTTCATGGAAGTCCATAGAAATGAAGATCTAATAGGTCTGCGTTGCATCAAGAAGCTATATTCTCTTCTTCAACCTAAATAGTACTTCTACATGTTACAGTAGGCAAGGATTGACAAGTTTTCAGAGTAAAAAATATAAGCAGCGTAATTGATTGAACATGCTGATTCTACCATTAGTAAAGGTAGATAAAAATATACTTTCGCAATCTGCTATGGTGAAGATGGTCTTCGAAAACCTAGTATGAATAAAAACAAGACTACATAATTACCATCTCCTTGCAAGGCACTGCACATTCTTCTCAACAAACGCATGATTAAGCTGTTGCTAATGCCTTCCACGGGTTCTCTGTTCTTTTCGGTTGGTGACATTGTAGCCAGTGTACCTTTAAAATAGTATAATACAAATACAGTAGAATTTGGAAGTCATCAAGGGAAGAAGACTAGATAGTAATAGATCAACCCATCTGGTGCTATCTTAATATTACAACTGAAATTTCAGAAACATGCTATGCAGTGAAATGGTCCAGTACTTGCATTAAGGTGTTGACAAAGAAGAGTAAACCGTGAACTGTTTGCATATTTGAGTAAAGTTCAATTAAAATGGCAGCACAAACCATGAAGATGGTTCTCAAATTGCAGTCTTTAAGAGCAATCTTTCCTTGAAAACTTAAATCTTAGGACGAAGCCTCACTAGACAATCTTTTTTTCATTTAAGTTTCAGAACAGATAATACATTCACTTATTAACCCCTTGATTTCAGCTTCTATCGCAATGCTCAACACTAAGAAATTAGAAAATAACAGTACTTCTGTGAAAAAATTAATTGTTGGTGTATTACAAACAAAAAAGTATATCAGGAATTCAAGTTTATATTTTGAGATGTTGCACATGAAAATTTGTACACAGGAAGGCAAAAGGAAGTGAATATTGTGTCATTACCAAGAATAAAGTCCACAGCTTGGTGGCACCAGTTCTTAAAATTACCCTCCTCCAACTGCAACATATTTAGTGCAAAATCCAAGTGAGATGAGACATCGAAATCATATTCATAACATAAGACAATGCATCACTAGCTTGGGTTAATAGAAGCAACATACACTTTGAGGAGAAAGAGTGTCACAAAGCTCCAAGAGAAAATCAACTGAAGTGCTCAGTTGCTCGACATTAGTTTCATTGTCACGTTCTGCCATTTAAGAAAAGACAGTATTCATACTATTCATCGATATCTGAAAATTCATGTTCAGCAAAATTTCCAAACAGGGCCTAGTGTTTTCCAGAGATCAAATTACAGCACACATAAAAAATGACATTTATCACAGAATGGCTGAGGTATGATAAGATCTCAACTCAGTGTAACTTTCTAAGAATCATCACTTTGCAAGTTAATCATCAAAAGGAAAGATAAATTTACATCCATAAGAAGAACTCTAACCAGATTTTCACCTGAAATTCGGTGAAGCAGGGAATCATTTGTTCTTCTCCTCTTTCTTTCCTTAATCCTCACTGGAAAAATATACAACAAGTCATCGGATTAAGCTAATGTGCACAGAATTACTGAGGGAGAAATTCACAACTTAAGACTAATAAATACAGCAGAATTCCATAGAAACAAAACCTTGTCTGAGAAATCTTCTCCGCAACACATCACTGAACCGTTGATCAGAACAATCTCCAGTTCTCTTAGGGCTCAATAATCCCAACTCATCAAAGAAATAACACTTGCATGATGCACTTTTTGGAAATAAATCATACTGTGAACCATCTTATTCCAGAAAGAAAAGGTAAATTATCAAAAGATTATAGCAGATCAATATGAATCTAGCTATACAGATAGCAGATTAGTACAGAGAAATCAAACATAGAGAAAAATACCACAGAAAACTCTTGTTATCATTTCGATTTTGATTTTAAAATGAAAAACACAATAAGTTACAAATTTTTTGAGGTCGAAATATAGCAAACCAATCAGATACTTAGAACCTAGAATTTCAGAAATACACAGTTGACATTTGAAATGGAAATTGAACACATAACAACATATACTCAAGAAAATAGCTGGAGGATCAATTCTCTTAGGGATCACAATCCCGAGCTATCGAAGAAATAACACTTGCATGATGCACTTTTTTTAAATCTATGGTACTGTGAACCATCTGAACCAAAAAAAAAAAAAAAAAAAAAAAAAAAAAAAAAAAAAACATTAAAAATTAGCTGTTCAAAATGAATCTATTTATACAGACTATACTCAAAACACTACAGGTTATTATTGCAAAATCAAAATCAAACATTTAGCAAAATCCTCAAAAACCCTGAAACCTCTGGTTATCATTGCAAAATCGAAATCAAACATTTAGCAAAATCCTCAAAAACTCTGAAACCTCTGGTTATCATTGCAAAATCGAAATCAAACATTTAGCAAAATCCTCAGAAACTCTGGCTATCATTGCAAAAGCGAAATGAAACATTTCGCAAAGTCATCAGAAAACTCCGATTATCATTGCAAAATCAAAATCAAACATTTAGCAATATCCTCAAAAATCTCTGCTTATCATTGCAAAATCAAAATCAAACATTTAACAAAATCCTCAGGGAACTCTCCATATCATTGCAATTCTGATTTAAAATCGAAAAACACAATTAAGCTGCCACAAAGTTCTGAGGTCGGAATTCATAACTACACAACTTGACAATTGGAATCAATTACATAACAACAGATACTCACTAAAATTGCTGCGATTGCCAAAATTTTCAATATTCACATTAAAAAAATAGAAGTAAAATAAATTTGTTTAAATTAAATAATAATGAACGTGAAAAAAACTAACCTTCCGCTACTTTGAGATCTTCCTTAAGTCTGAGAATCTCTTGTTTACGCTCTTTAGCCTTCAATTTTTTTTTTTTAAAAAATAAATTAAACTAATTGAAATTCGTCATATGCAGATAACGTCAAAACACACTTCAGGTACTAATTGTTTACTTTTTCTACCTGATCTATCGCGATATTTCAGGTATGAAAAGTGAGGTATATTTCGATAAATAGTTCGAGATAGTTGAAACGCACACGGCGATAGTTCAAGCACGAAACTCAAAAAAAATAAAAATAGTTTACGTGTTGTTTTTCACCTTTTGACTCTAAAATAAACTGAAATTCATCCGCGCAACAACTTCACGAGATAATAGAATAGTGAACTAGAGTGAGCAATTATCACCAATTATTTATCAAAATACACTTCAATTATTAATTGTTCACTTTCAGGTATGAAAAGTGAGCTAAATTTTGAAAACGCACACAGTGATAGTTCAGGAAACTCACTTTTCGTTTCCATTTAAGAGCGTCATCATCGGAGGAAGAAGCTGCAGCGGCAGTGGCAGCGGCGGCAGTGGAGGAGTAAAGCGGCGGTGCTGACGGAGGTTTGTGGAGGAGCTTTGATCGGAGAATCGCCATTGCGACTGCGAGTTTGAGTGATTCATCGGAGTTACTCTTCGCTTGTTCTCTCACAATTTCCATTTGATTTCTCTGTGGAGAGAAATGGCGGGAGTACGGTATTTATACGTAATTGGGCATCGTTATTTAAAAAGAAAAAAAAATGGATATGTATTAGGGGTGTGCAAAAATCAAACTGACCAATGAATCGAACCAATAAAGGTATTATTAGTTTATTGTTATTGGGTTAACGATTATGTAATGATTTTATAAAAAAAAATTATTGGGTTATTGGTTTGATTTAATTTTTTCTTATTGGGTTATTGGATAAATCGATAACCCAATAAGAATATATTAAATTATTGTTTTACACCTATATATATATGTATGTATGTATATTTTCTCTTAATTTCTTCTAAATAATATTTAGTTCAAACATGAGAATTCTTGTAAATTAAAACAAATCATGAACGATTTTGATTGTAACTAAGATTCGATTTCTTTTCATGTTAGTTACTATTTTTTCTATTTCGTAAGTATTTTCTTATCGGTTAAACTGAAACCGAACTATTAAGGACTAAAAACCGATAAATCGAAAACCGATAAAAAATATCTTATTGGTTTAGCATATTTAAAAATCGAAAACTAATAAACCAAATCAAGAATACATAAAATCGAATCGAACGGACCGATGCACACTCCTACTTCAGAATAACTTTAGATATGCGGTATCTAAAATTGGGTATAAAAATATTTTAAGTTCTATATGATTGAAATTTAGACAAAAATGATTTAATTTAAGCAAAAATCCTTGAACTTCACGAGAAAATGATCTGAATAGACTTCAAATATGATTGAAGTTTAAGTAAAAATGACTTTAAGTCGGCAAAAGCGTTTGACGTAAAGGGAAAATGATGGAAGTTCGAGTAAAACTGGTTAACTTTAGTCATATGTGTATATACTTCAAGTGTATGCAGTGCCGGAGCCACAGTCAATTCAGGTGTTCATCCGAACTTCTGGCTCCGCCACTGAGTGTATGTATGGCTTAAACAGTGATTCGAAAATCGTGTAATTCAGCACGTTGGCCGTTAGTAATTGGTTAATCTGTTTGAGAAATAATTTTAGCACCAAATTTCACATACAAAATATTAATAGAGTGATTAGTTCAATGGGTTGAAAAGAAATCACAAAGTTGCAAATATTATCCATCAAGTTCATTATTACCACTTAAATTACCTTTTAAGTCATTTCGTTTATCAACGAGTTATTTTGTCAAGTGTTCTTATTTATTTCTTCACAACAACTTATACAGTGTACTTTCGGGAGTAGAGATTATGCCGTTACTTCCTAGAAACAGATCGCGGCACAAAACCAAGAGCAACAACTAGGACTCGTATGGAAGGAGTTCTGAGCATGGGCTACCCCACTCATGATCTTCTAAATTGATTAAGCTAAGATCCACTCCACGGTCCGCTGGGGGGACACCGATCAATTTTTTCCCAAGACTGAGCTCGAGCCCCGGTCCCACCCCTCGAACTGCGGGGTAACACCTACCGAAAGTTGTAAAAAATGGGTCATTCACATCGTTTCACCCGTTTGACTTGCAAAACAGTCCCAACGATCCCGCCGGACCACCCTGATCTACTCCACGGCCCGTTGAGGGGCCGCCGGTCGATTTTCTCCCAAAATCGAGCCCGGACTCCAATAGGCTCGGGCCCACCCTCGGAATCGTAAGCTATAGAACACCGATTTGGCCCAAAAATGGTCTTTTCACGTTGTTTCTCCCGTTTGACCACCCAAACGGTCCCGCCGACCCTAACGGCCCACACTCTCCTGCTCCTCAGCCTACCTGGGAGCCCCCGGTCCCAAAATACGCTCGGGCATTTGCCCACCACCAGAACGATGAGCTATAACACACCGATTTGGCCTGAAAATGGCCCCTTCGCATTGTTTCGCCCGTTTAACCACCCAAACGGCCCTGTCGACCCCAATGACCTACACTCTCTACTCCTAAGCTTGCTTGGGAGCCCCTGATCAATTTTTGGCCCAAAACATACCCCGGCCCCGGGCTCACCCCCAAAACCATGAGCTATAGAACATCGATTAGGCCCGAAAATGGCTCATTCACGTCGTTTCACCCGTTTGACTACCCAAACAGTCACGCCGACCCTAACGACCCATATTTTTCTGTTCTTCATCCTGCCTGGGAGCCTCTAGTCGATTTTCGATCTAAAACACGCTCGATCTCTCGGCCCACCCCTAGAACCATGAGCTATAGCACATCGATTTGGCTCGAAAATGGCCCGTTCGCATCGTTTCGCCTGTTTGACCACCCAAACGGCCAAGCGACCCCAATGACCCACACTCCCCCATTCCTCAACCCACCTGGGAGACCCCGATCAATTTTTGGCATAAAACATGCTCGAGCTTCGGGCCCACCCTCGAAACAGTGACCTATAACACACCAATTTGGTTCGACAATGGCCCGTTTGCGCTATTTTGCCTATATGACCACCCAAATGAACCCACCGACCCCAATAGACCACACTCCCCTGCTCTTTAGCCTGCCTGGGATCCCCTGGTAATTTTTTGGCTCAAAACACATTTGGACCCCGAGCCCACCCCAAAACAGTGAGTTATAGCACATCGATTTGGCTAGAAAATAGCCCATTCGTGTCATTTCACCCGTTTGACTACCCAAACAACCCCTCTGACCCCAATGACCCATACTCCCCCGCTCCTTAGCCTGCCTGGGAACCCCTGGTCGATTTTTGTCCTAAAGTACGCCAGGGTCTGGGCCCACCCCACAATCGTGAGCTATAGCACACCGATTTGGCCCGACAATGGCCCATTTGCACCGCTTCACCCGTTTGACCACCCAAACGGCCCCTCCGACGCCAACGAGCTACACTCTTCCACTTCTCAACCCGCTTGGGAGGCCTTGATCTATTTTCGATCCAAAACACGCTCGGTCCTCGGGCCTACCCCCGAAATCTTAGCTATAGCACACCGATTTGGCTTAAAAATAGCCAGTTCATGGTGTTTTGCCTGTTTGACCACCCAAACGATCCCTCCAACCCCAACGGCCCACACTCCTCCGCTCCTTAGCCTGTCTGGGAGCCCTCAGACAATTTTTGAGCTATCAACACCAGTTTGGCTCGAAAATGGCCAGTTCGCATCGTTTAGCCCGTTGGGCCACCAAAACGGCTCTGCCAACCCCAACGGCCACACTCCCTCACTCCTCAGCCTGCTTGGGAACCCCCATCAATTTTTGGCCCAAAACACGCCTGGAATAGTGAGCTATAGCACACCGATTTGGCCCAAAAATGGCCTATTCGTGCCGTTTCGCTCGTTTGACCATCCAAACGGCCCCGTCAACACCAACGACCCACATTTCCCTGCTCCTCAGCCAACCTAAGATCCCCTGATTGATTTTTGACCCAAAACATGCTCAGGCCCTAGGATCACCACCGGAACCATGAGTTATAACACTTCGATTTGGCTGGAAAACTGCCCATTCGTACCATTTCGCCCGTTTGAGCACCTAAATGGCCCTGCCGACCCCAATGACCCACCTTATTCTAATCCTCAGCCTGGTTGGGAGCCCCTGATCGATTTTTATCCCAAAACACGCTTACCCCCGAGCCCACCCTCAAAATTGGGAGCTATAGCACACTGATTTGGACCGAAAATAGCTTGTTCGCACTGTTTTGCCTGTTTGACCACCCAAACAGTCCCTCCGACCCCTCTGACCCACACTCCTCGCTCGTCCGCCTGCATGGGAGCCCCCGATTAAATTTTGACCAAAAACACGCCCTGGCCTACCCTCGGAACCATAAGTTATAACACACTATTTTGGTCCGAAAACAACCCATTCACGTCGTTTCGCCTGCTTGACCATTGAAACATCCCCATTGACTCTAACGACATACACATCCCAGTCTTCAGCCTGTCTGGGAGCCTCCGATTGATTTTTTGCCCAAAACATGCCTGAGCCCAAGGCCAACCCTTGGAACTGTGAGCTATAGCACACCAATTTGGCCCAAAAATGGCCCATTCGCGCCGTTTCTCTCGTTTGACCACCCAAATTGCTCCGCCGACACTAACGACCCATACTTCCCCATTTCTCAGCCTGCTTGGGTGTCCTCGATCAATTTTTTCCCCAAAACACAACCAATCCTGGGGCCCACCACCGGAACCGTGAGTTATAGCATACGGATTTAGCCCAAATATGGCCCATTCACGCTGTTTTGCCCGTTTGATGATCCAAACAACAAAACCGACCCCAACTACACACTCCCCCGCTTCTCAACCTGCCTAGTATCTCCTAATCAAGTTTTCACAAAAAAAATGCCCGGGCCCTAGGCCCAACCCCATAACAAGGAGCTATAGCACATCGATTTAGCCTGAAAATGGCCCATACGCGTCGTTTCACCCGTTTGAACACCCAAACAGACCCGCCGACCCCAAACACCCATACTTCCCCACTCCTCATCTTGTTTGGGAGCCTCTAATCGATTTTTCGCTCAAAACACGTCCAGTCCCACCCTCGAAACCGTGAGCTATAACTCACCGATTTGGTTGAAAATGCCCCATTCACACCATTTTGCTCATTTGACTACCCAAATGGCCCCGTCGACCCCAACAACCCACACTTTTCCTTTCATCAATCTATCTAAGAGCCCCGATCAATTTTTAGGCCTAAATGCGCCCAAGCCCTCGGTCCACCCGCAGAACCGTGAGCTATGGTACACCAATTTAGCTCGAAAATGGTCGTTCACTCCGTTTTGCCTATTTAACTACCCAAACGGCCTCGCCGACCCCAATGACCTATACTTTTCCGCTCTTCAGCTAGCCTAGGAGCCCTCGATCGATTTTTGGCCAAAAATATGCTCGGTCCCCCCCTAGAATCATGATCTATAACACATCGATTTAGCCTGAAAATAACCCGTTCGCGCCGTTTAGATGGTTTGACCACCCAAATGGGCCCGCAGATCCATACGAACCACACTTCCTCGCTCCTCAGCTTGCCTGGGAGCCCCCGATCGATTTTCATCCCAAAAAACACCTGAGCCCCAGGCCCATCCCCAGAACCATGTTCTATGGCACATCGATTTGGCCTAAAAATGGCACGTTCACGTCGTTTGACCACCCAAATAGCCCCGTCGACCCCAATGGCCAACACTCCCCCGCTACTCGACCTTCTTGGGATCCCGCAATTGATTTTCGAACCAAAAACATGCCCGAGCCTCGAGCCCACCCCCAGAATCGTGTACTATAGCACACTAATTTTGCCCAAAAAGGTCCGTTCGCACTGTTTTACCCGTTTGACGACCCAAACGACCCTGCCAACTCGAAAGACCTACACTCCCCCACTCCTCAGCCTGCCTTGGAGCCCCCAATTGATATTTTGTCCAAAACATTCCCGGGAAACAGGGGCCACCCCCAAAACCATGAGCTATAGCACAATAATTTGGCTAAAAAAAAGCCCGTTCACGCTGTATCGCTTATTTGACCACCCAAATGGCCCCGTCGACCCCAACGGCCTAAACTCTCCTACTACTCATCCTACCTGAAAGCTCCCGATCTATTTTTGGCCAAAAAAGGATCGTAACCTGGGCCTACCCCCTAAATCATGATCTAAAACACACCAATTTAGCCCGAAAATGGCCCGTTCATGTTGTTTTGCCCGTTTGACCACTACAATGGTTGTGCCGACAACAACGACCCAAATTCCCCCACTCTCGCCCTGCCTGGGAACCCTCAATCAATTTTTTTCCCAAAATACGCTCGGTCCCTGAACCTACCCCCAGAATCGTGAGTTCTAGCACACCTATTTGGCCTGAAAATGACCTGTTCGCGCCATTTCGCCCATTTGACCACCCAAACGGCCCCTCCGACCCCAACAACCCACACCCCCTTTTGCCTCAGCCTGCCTGGGAGCACTTGGTCTATTTTCTGCCAAGAAAAAACTCGGTACCTGGGCCCACCCCAAAACCGTGAGCTATAGCACACTGATTTAGCCTAAGAGTGGCCCATTCGCGTCGTTTCTCTTGTTTGACCACCCAAATAGCCCAGCTGGCCCAACCGATCCATAATATCCCACTTTTAAGCCTGTCTTGGTGCCTCTGGTCGATTTTCAGACCAAAACATGCTCGATCCCTAAGCCCACCCCTAAAACCGTGAGTTATAGCACGTCTGTTTGGACCTCAAAACAACATATTTTTGATGTTTTGCCTGTTTGACCACCCAAATGGCCCCGCCGACCCAAACGACCCACTTTTCCGTTCATCAGTCTACTTGGAATCCTTGATCGATTTTTGAACCAAAACACGCCCGAACCCCGGGCTCACCCGGAACTGTGAGCTATAGCACACCGATTATGCCTGAAAATGACCCGTTCGCATTGATATTCCTATTTGACTACCTAAAGAGCCCCGTTAACCCCTACGACTCATACTTCCCTACTCTTCAGCCTACCTGAGAGCCCCTAGTTGACTTTTGACCAAAACATGCCCAGGACCACCCCGAAATCGTGAGCTATAGCTCACTAATTTGGGCAAAAAATGGCCCGTTTGCGCTATTTTGCCCGTTTGACCAACCAAATTGGCCCGAAAATGGCCCGTTCACATTATTTTGCCTGTTTAATAACCCAAACGGCCCCGCCGACCCCAACGACCCACACTCTCCGCTTTTCAGCCAACCTAGGAGCCGCGATCAATTTTCAGTCAAAAACACGCGTGGGCCTTGGGCACACCTTTTGCATCGTGAGGTAGAGCACCCCAATTTTGCCTTAAAAAAAGCCCATTCGCACCGTTTCATCCGTTTGATCACACAAATGACCCATCGCACCCCAACGGCCCACACTGTTCCGCTTATTAGCCTACCTAGGATCCTCTGGTCTATTTTCAGCCTAAAACACGCCTACGCCCTGGGCCCACCCCCAAAATCGTGAGCTATAACACATCGATTTGGCCAAAAAATGGTCCGTTCATGCCATTTCGCCCGTTTGACCACCCAAATGGCCCCGCTGACCCCAACGACCTATACTCCCCCTCTTCTTGGCCTACCTGGGAGCCTTCGGTCAATTTTTAGACTAAAAAACACCCGAGCCCCAGGCCCACCCCTGGAACCATGAGTTATAGCACAATGATTTAGCTTGAAAATAGCACATTCACGCCATATCGCCCGTTTGACCACCCAAATAGCCTCGAGGAATTTTCGGACAAAACATGGCTGGGACTCGGGTGGGACCCTCGAAATCGTGAGCTATATCATATCGATTTTGCCTAAAAATGGCTCGTTTATGTCGTTTCGCCTGTTTGACCATCTAAACAGCCCCACCGACCCAAACAACTCACACTTCCTCACTCGTCAGCCTGCCTGGGAGCCCCCAATCAATTTTTATCCCAAACGCGCCCGGTCCTCGAGCACACCCCAGAGCCCTGAGCTATAGCACACCGATTAGGCCCGAAAATAGTCCGTTGGCACAGTTTCTCTTGTTTGATCACCCAAATGGCCCCTTCGACCCAAACAACCCTAACTCTCTCCCTCCTCAACCCTCCTGGGTGCCCCTGATTGATTTTTGGCCAAAAAAAATACGATCGAACACCGACCTACTCTCAGAACCGTGAGGTATAGCATACTAATTTAGCCTAAAAATGTCCCGTTCATGATGATTCACCCTTTTGACCCCCCAAGCGGCCCCATTCTCCCCAACCACCCACACTCCCCCACTCCTCAGCCTGATCGAGAGTCCTCGATCAATTTTTGAACCAAACCACGCCCGGTCCCTTCACTCACATTCAAAATCGTGGGCTATATCACACTGATTTTGCTCGAAAATGGTCTGTTCACGCCTTTTAGCCTGTTTGACCAACCAAATATCCCTACCGATAACCTCCGACCCCAAAGACCCATACAACCTACTCCACAGCATACCTAGGAGCCTCAGGTCAATTTTTAGCCTAAAACATGCTTGGGATCCGGGCTTACCTCTGGAACCATGAGCTATAGCACACCGATTTGGCCAGAAAATGGTTCTTTCGTGCCGTTTCACTCATTTTACCACTCAAACAGCCCCGCCGACCCCAACGACCCACACTTCCCTGCTCCTCAGCCTGCCTAGGACCCCCGATCAATTTTTTTCCCAAAACACGCCCCACTCCCAAAACTATGAGCTATAACACACCGATTTAGCCTAAAAATGCTTCATTTGTGCCATTCAGCCAATTTGACCACTCAAACAGCCCCGTCAAACCTAATGACTCACATTCTCCCACTTCTTTTCCTGTCTGGGATCCCCCGTTCAATTTTTGACCCAAAACAGGCTCGAGCCCCTAGCCCACCCCCCAAAATCGTGAGCTATAGCTCACCGATTTAGCCAGAAAATTGCCCGTTCGTGCAGTTTCGCTTGTTTGACCACCTAAATGGCCCCGTTGACCGCAACAGACCACACTCTCTCGCTCATCGACCTATCTGGGAGCTCTTTCTTGATTTTCGATCCAAAACACGTTTGGGCCTTGGGTCCACCCCAAGAATCATGAGCTATAACACACTGATTTGGCTTGAAAATGGTTTGTTCGCAACGTTTAGCCCGTTTGACCACCCAAACGGCCCTGCCGAACCCAACGACCCACTCTCCCCCACTTCTCAGCCTTCTTGGGATCCCTTGATTAATTTTCAGTCCAAAACATTTTTGGGTCCCGAGCACACCCTTAAAATCGTGAGCTATAACACACCGATTTGGCCTAAAAATGGTCTATTTGCATCATTTCATCCCATTTTACCACCTAAACGATCCCGCCGACCCGAAAGGTCCACACTCCCTCTATCTTCAGTCTTCCTGGGAGCCCCCAGTCTATTTTTGGCCCAAAATACACTTGGACCCTGGGCTTACCTCCTAAATTATGAGTTATAGCACACCGATGCACTAGGCTTTCGTTATGTGTTCGGTCCCGCCCATATTTCTTCGGTCTACCTCTAACCCACCTAAAACCATCCATAACCAGTATTTCATACCTCCGCACAGAAGCATCAGAGCCCATCTTCATCACTTGCCCGAAATAATGTAACCTCACATTTCGCATCTTGTCCTCCACCGAAGCAACTCTCACCTTCTCCCGAATAATTTCATTCCTCGCCTGATCTTTCCTAGTATGTCCACACATCCATCGAAATATTTTTATCTCCGCCACCTTTAATTTTTAGATGTAGGAGTTCTTAACTGGACAACACATCGCTACATACAACATAGCCGACCGGACTACCACTATGTAGAACTTACCTTTAAGCTTCGGGGGCGCCTTCTAATCACATAGAACTCCCGAAGTGAGCCTCCATTTCAACCACCCTACCCCAATATGATGCGTTACATCCTCGTTAATCTTATCATTGCCCTGAATCATAGACTCTAGATACTTGAAACTCTCCCTCTTATGAATGGCCTGTGAGTCCAGCTTCACAACCACTCCAGCCTCCTGCGACACATCACTGAACTTATACTCCAAGTATTCTATCTTGGTTCTACTTAATCGAAATCCTTTAGACTCAAGCGTCTGTCTCCAAATCTCCAACTTATAATTAAATTCTCTCCGAGTCTCGTCAATTAGTACTATATCATCTGCAAATAACATACACCAAGGCACCTTTTCTTGAATATATCACGTCAAAATATCCATCACCAAGGCAAATAAAAATGGGCTAAAAGTCATCTGCAAATAACATACACCAAGGCACCTTTCCTTGAATATATCACGTCAAAATATCCATCACCAAGGCAAATAAAAATGGGCTAAGAGTCGATCCCTGGTGCAACCCTATCAAAACTGGAAAGTGCTCTGAATCTCCACCTACCGTCCTCACATGAGTCTTATCCCCATCATCCATATCCTGAATCGACCTAGTGTACGCCACGGGCCTTCCTCTAGCCTCTAAGCACCTCCACAG
Source organism: Capsicum pubescens (assembly GCA_030864215.1). NCBI lineage: Eukaryota > Viridiplantae > Streptophyta > Magnoliopsida > Solanales > Solanaceae > Capsicum > Capsicum pubescens. The sequence continues at coordinate 50,208,667 of CM061544.1, read as the reverse complement.
AATCTCTCTGAGAACTTTGTCATATGCCTTCTCAAAATCAATAAACACCATGTGCAAGTCCTTCTTTCTCTCCCAAAACTTCTCCACTAATCTCCTCACAAAGTGAATGGCCTCAGTGGTAGAGTGCCCTGGCATGAAACCGAACTGATTCTCAGAGATCGTCACGATCCTTATCATCCTCAACTCTACCACCCTTTCCCAAACCTTCATAGTAGGATTCAACAACTTAATACCTCTAGAGTTGTTGCAACTCTGGATGTCTCTCTTGTTCTTATACACTAGAATCATAGTACTCCACCTCTACGCTTCAAGCATCTTTGTCACCCTAAAAACACTATTAAATAACCTTGTCAACCACTCCAAACCTACCCCGCTAGTGCTCTTCCAAAAATCCACTAGAATCTCGTCTGTCCCTGTTGCCCTACCCCGCTGCATCCTGCGAATAGCTCCCTTGACCTCTTCAACCTTGATATGCCTACAATAACCATAATCACACATTCCTAAGATTTCTCCAATTTCATTTCAAACACTAAAAGTACTTACTTATATCAATTAGGGAACTTCTTATTTCAAATTTTAAATTTCATTTAGTCTCAATTCAAAAATTAAGTGCATAAAATTTATTAGTTTATTTTAAATTTTCAAATATTGTTCTATTGCTCATTATTTTTACAATGATCAATTTTATGATTAATATCTTTAATTATTTTATTTATACATCTTATTGTATCTGCCAAGTTAATTTAATTAAGATCTCTCAAATCACTCTCAAAATCATCACCCCACTAAATACTACACCCACCTCCTAGCCTTACCCTACAACCACCACCCCGCCTCCATAGTTTTTATTATATTTTACTTTATCAGATTTTTTGTAAAATATTTTTCTCACATCACCCATCTCTTATCCCCAAGCCACCCTCCACCAACAAAAAAATATTTTATTTTTCTTTAAAATAAAATTTTATATTGCACCCACCCTACTCCCTAATACCCATTCGACACCCTACCTAATACACACACAAAAAAAAATATTTTTGATTTTTTTTCTTAAAAAGAATCTTTCCACCCTTCTGTCCTGACTCCCAAAAAAATAATTTTTTTTTATCTTTTAAGAATCTTTTTTTCTACTCCACAACTCGAACCCCTACCTACACCACCACCCCGCCTACCCCACCTACCTAGCTCACCCCTACCCCATCTCAACCACCATAATCTCTTGTTCTTCCCCTCATCCATCACTTTGCCTCAATGCAATTTATAATTTTGTGTTAAATATACACAAATGCTATTAGAAAATATCTTTTATTTACTGATAAAATTTCAATTATCAATTTAGTTTAGCATACATGCTATTACTAATGTCAAATAATCACATCAAATAAAATTATCTATTTTTTAAGTTCAAAATGAACTAATAGCTACTAATTAGTATTTTTATTATCCTAATTTTTTTTACTTTTTGTTATCTATTGAAAATAATTTGAGACGTAGGGGATTATATCATCATCAAAATGAAATAAAATATATAAGCATACACCATTAAAGATGACGATGAAAGCATATACAAAGATTAAGATTAAAAATTCAACAATATGTTTTCAAAGAAATCTGTCTGAGAAAATTAACACTTGAATTTATAAAAAGAAATTGTTATAATTAACTTTAACAAACATGAAAGCAATAGAAAAAGATGATGGCAGAGATATATGATTATGATGATAAAAAAAAGTAGTCAAAAATATGAAAGCAATAGAAAGAGATGATGAACTCTGATACCATGATAATGAAATGAACCTTGGACCTAACTCAACGTCAAAAGCTAGCTCATGAGGTGAGGATTGCCCAAGATCATATAAGGAGACTAAGGACTCTTTAATCCACCGATGTGGGACTCTCCTCTCCCTCTCCTTGCACGTCAGGACTGGACATCTGAAGCATAGAAAATATAAGATGGGGGACTCAACATTGAAAACAATGAATTGGATGGGCCTGACTCTGATACCATGTTGAAGTGTGTGACCATCTCATCTAAAAATTTAACTATTAAAGAGAGTACACTTTTACTATATAATTATATTCTCTACAGTTACTTAATATGCTATTTTGGCATTGAATAAATGAACTTTACGTGGCATTGAAAACTGAAGAAAGACACAAAATTTTTATTTCAAACAGTTCAAGAAAGAATCTTTTGTCCTTTTGAAACAAAGAAATAGAGTCACATTTATTGGCTTGTTTTGACCCTACAATTGAACTAAGAGCACTTTGAGTGGAGGTTTTTTCTATTATTAAGGATGTCCAATTTTGGAAAAGTACTACTCCTTTCATTTAAAAAAGAATAGTAGACCAAACAACATATTAATTTTATACATTATATTAACTCCTAAGTAGCTACCAAACATGGAATTACTTATGTAGGATTCCTACATAACTCGTTCCTAAGCCAGCTAACAAATGGCCCCTTAATACCTTCTTTCTTTGTTCATTGAGAAGATAGAGACCAATGCAAGCATAATTCAATTTATGTGTGTAATATGTTCAGAACCAAGGTGCAGAATAAATACTTTACATAAATACAAAACTTCCTAAATGAGTTGACCCAATTGATATAAACGATTTGATTTACCCAGTTTCTGATTCATCAATTGATGACCACTGTATTTTTTCATGAGATCTGGCATGTAGTTTTTTTTTATAACCAAAAAAAACAAAAACAAAATGTACCACTAATGCCTCTGCAGCAACAAAATCTTCTGAAGCATCCAATGAAAGTTGAGAGACTCTCTTCTCGGCTATAGCTTTTGGTGAATCTCTTGCTGAAATTGATGAAAATTATTCACCATCATTTCGACCTATTTTGTCATTTTTCTCATTTTCACATCTCTTTATAAAAGTCATTATTGGATCTTTCCCTAGCAATTTAAGTGGTTGATCTAAGAATGAAGCAACTTTTTTAGGTGCATCTTGCGGTGGAAGCTCACCAGTGTCGGCATTTGTAGGCAACTTGGAAGATCCAGTTAAGGTGGACCAATTTCCTTCAAAATAAACAAGATTCAAGATGGATCATTTTGACTGATCCTTTTTCCCTATCTATGTGCAAGGAACATGTTGATAATAGTAGATAACATAATCTAGGTCCAACTGCTAGGTTAGATAGTAACTCAAGAATCTTTTATCAATTCCTCTTTCTCAAGAACCCCAAAAAATAAATAACACTTGAGCAAAAAAAAGTAAACTCAAACACAACCAATGCTGATTGTATGAGAGGTTATACAAAGTGGGGTTTGTATATATACTCAAATTTAGGACCAAAATTGGGAAAAAATTTGATTGACATGAATAAATACTTCGAATTGTAATCTCCACTTGGATTCATTCACATTTATTGCATTTTTCTCAAATTTTGGGTTTAAAATTCTTAAGTTTTTTCAAGGTGTTTGTACCTTTCTCAGGTATTGTTACTTGAACAATTATGTTATTTTGGCCTTGAACTAATGAACTCTATGTGGCATAATAAACTGAAGAATGACACGAAAGTTTTGTTACAAATAGTTCAAGAAAGAATCTTTTGTCTTTTTGAAACAAAGAAATAGAGCCACATTTCTTGAACTGATTTGTCCACTCATGGTGCTCTTAGCTCAACTGTAGGCACAAAACAATTCAACAAATATGGCTCTATTTCTTTGTTTAAAAAAGTCAAAAGATTCTTTCTTGAACTGTTTGAAACAAAACTTTTGTGTCTTTCTTTAGTTTGTTATGCCACGTAGAGTTCATTAGTTCAATGCCAAAACAACGTAACTGTTCAAGTAACATTACCTGAGAAAAGCACAAACAGCCTAAAAAACTTAAGGATTTTAAACCCAACATTTAAGAAAAATGCAATAAATGTGAGTGAATCCAAGTGGAGATTACAATTTGGAGTGTTTATTCATGTCGGTCAATTTTTTCCCAATTTTGGTCCTAAATTTGAGTATATGTACAAACCCCACTTTGTATAACCTCTTATACAATCATCATTTGTTGTGTCTGAGTTTACCTTTTTCTTCTTGAGTGTTATTTATTTTTGGGGGTTCTTGAGAAAGGGGAATTGATAAGAGATTCTTGAGTTACTATCTAACCTAACAGCTGGACCTAGATTGTGATATCTATTATTATCAACATGTTCCTTGCATATAGCTAGGGAAGAATGATCTGTCAAAATGATCTATCTTGAATCTTGTTTATTTTGAAGGAAGTTGGTCCATCCTTACCTGGATCTTCCAACTTGCCTGCAAATGCCGACTCTGGTAAGCTTCCACTGCATGTTGCACCTGAAAAAATTTCTCTATTCTTAGATCAATCACTTAAATTGTTAAGGGAGGATCCAATAATGACTTCTATAAAGAGATGTGAAAAGGAGAAAGATGACAAAATGGGTCGAAATGATGGTGTAGAATTTTCTTCAATTTCAGAAAGAGATTCATCAGGAGCTATAGCTGAGAAGAGAGTCTCTCAACTTTCATTGGATACTTTAGAAGACTTTGCTACTATGGAGGCATTAGTGGTACATTTTATTATTTTTTAATTATCAAGAAAACCCTACCTTCCAGATCCCGTGATAAAAGACAAGATATATGATATTGGACTCCCATCTCAATCAGTAGGAAAGGGCCCAAAATCTCTCACCTTTTCTTTGCTGATGATCTAACTCAGTGTGCCATTGCTAATGAAAGAAACTGTGAAACCATCCAAGCCACTCTTAGCATCTTCACCTCCACTCTGGCCAAAAAATTAACACTCTCAAATCTAAAGTAATCTTCTCTAGAAACTGTGCTCAGGATACCAAAGATAGTTTGTCTCACATATTAGGCATCCAATCCAAAGACAAGTTTGGCAAATATCTTGGTTTTCCCATCTTCCACAAAAAAAACTTGCAATATAGATTTCCAATTCATCCTAGACAATCTCAACACTAAGTTGGCTAGATGAAAAACCAAATTCCTCAATATGGCTGGCAGAATCACCCTTACCAAGTCCTCCCTTGCTAGTATTCCCGCTTATGTCATGTAATTCATCTTTCTCCCCTCTTAAATCCACTAATTGATTGACAGAACCCAAAAGAACTTTCTCTGGGGCACCACCCTTGATAATAAGAAAATGCATCTAATCAATTGTCAAACCTCGACTAATGCTAAAGCTAATGGGGGCCTGGGCCTCTAGAAAGTTTCCATTAGGAAAACCGCTATGTTATCCAGTATAGCCTGGAGACTTTAAAAGCATCCCAATAGTCTCTGGGAAAAAATTCTTTAAAATAAATTAGCCCCCATGGAATATCACTCAAAGCCAACAACTTTAGAACTTGGAAAAGTGTCCTTGTGGGTTGGAATTTTTTTTCAAAACTGCCCCCTCTTGGAACATCCTTAAGGGTGACAAGATCAACTTCTAGAAGGACAGATGGATGCCTTACAGTGAACTCCTTCTTTCCATCATCCAAGCCCTTCTTCCTCTTCATTCCCAAGACATTAAACTCTCTGGGGTCTAGAGGAATGACTCCTGGAACCTCAAGGATCTTTCGGTTGAAATCCCCGAGGATCTCATCTAAACTTTCACCAACTCTGTTTTCCCCAATCCCAGAGCCCATACTGATGAGCTCATTTGAAATCTCACTGGTAATTGTCTGTTCTCCAACAAAAGTGCTTATAATTATATAGCAAAAACCACTGAGATCAATTACTCCTCTAATTTCAACGGGATATGGAAGGCCAAATCCCCTCAAAAGTCAAAACCTTTCTTTGGCTAAGCCAGCATGATAGGTTCCCCAATAACCTCAACCTCTCCAAGAGAGGAGTGAGACAAAATGCTAGTTGTGCTATCTACAATCATCACCAGGAAGACAACTTCCACATTTCTTTAAATATCCCATCCTCAAATATTTTTTAGTGCAAACTATCCACAAGATGACCCAGTGCAAACAACCTTCTATTATCAGCCTCCTACCCTCTTACTGGCACACTATCTGGAGATCTCTTCAACACTCCCAATTCGACAGACTACTCCACTGGCACGATATTATTCCTTTCAGTCTCTAGACAATCTGGAACACCAGGAACTCTAATACCTTCAATAACAAAAGGGACCATCCCAATTCTAACCATGCTTACTCCCAAACTATTGAGTATAAACATCTTACTCAAAAGAATACCCCAATCAAGAAAAAAAATCATCAACGTTCAGTGGAATCCTCCCACCATCCATACCTTCAAGCTCAATACTGATGATTCTTGCCTTAGGAACCTCGGGAAGGGTAGAATAGGAGGGGTAGTCAGATCCAGTAATGGAGGCTGAGTGTTAGGTTTTAACAAAATCTTTCACCGGACTACCAACAACATGATGAAACTTATGGCTCTCATTGAAGGATTAAAACTGGTAGAGCAAAACAATCTTCTCCCCATTGAAATTAACATTGATTCCTTGGAAGTTATATCTATGTTAACTAACGGGAACCTCTACTATGATACTTTGATTTTGGAATGCAGGTCCAAATTAAAGAGGTTAAGGAATCCGAAAGTCAAGCACTGTTATAGAGAACAAAATGGAGTGGCGGATGCTCTAGCAAAAGACGGAGCAAGGGCAAACGGGTTTCAGGAGACTACCCTTTTTGAAGTTCCACCGATGTGTGCAAAAGATGCAGTTTGGGCAAACATCTTGGAAACTTTTTTAGAGAACAATTAGCTCTTGTACGGATGATTTTAACTGTTCAGAAAAGAACTATTCCTTTTTGAACCCTGACTAATCGTCAAAAATTGAAACTTAAACTGCGTTCTCTTTTATATTAATGCATGTCCTTTCTACAAAAAAAACAATATTATTTCGCATATTGAATCATCGAAAAGAAGAGATATTTATATCAATTTAAATTGATGGACCTTGAACATTCACAGAGAAAGATAAGATGAAAATGTTATATCATTCCTGCATATCGAAAGAATGTTATCTAATCAAGAATAATTTTTTTAAATGAAAAATTAAAAAATGCAGTAAATAAATTCACGAATAAAGCTAATGATAGAGAAGTATATGTAATAAAGGCTAAGTGATAGAATTTCATTCATATTCAAATTTCATTTAAATACAAATTCAAATATCACATGTATTTATTAAAATAAGATTAATTTATTATTCTTCCTTATCCTTATCTTTACATTTTTCAAATACAATATATATTTAAAATTAATATATATTTGAGTTGAGATAAATATTGAAATCAATGAGACAATACTAATACTAATACTAATACTAATACTAATACTAATACTAATACTAATACTAATACTAATACTAATACTAATACTAATAACAATAATAACATTTTAACTATTTTTACTTTACCACTATTAGATTGCACTACTATTACTATTACTATTACTATTACTATTATTATTTGTTCATTGTTATTTGAGATAAATATTAAGATAAATCGAGTAGCAAAAAAAAAATTGTGTGCCATGATTACTAATTAAGTTCATCTAAATTATAAGTTTATCTTTGAAAGTATGTTTCATCTCCAATTTAAATTCAAAAAAATTTGATAGAATAACCAATATCTTAGATGAGCGGTTAAAACCATCAATATAGGTCAGGCCCGTTGGGCCGGCCCAGCCCAACCTGTAATTTGATAGGACTAGGCTATAATTTTTATAGCCCATTTAAGAATAGGGCTTTTTAGCCCTTCATGAATAAGTCTATTGACCCGTCGGCTTGAGCAATATGGGTTTGGTTGACCCGTGGGTCAAATAAAAATAATTAAAAAATAAAATATAGTACTAAGAATAAAAAAAGGAGTCCAAAATCAAAGTCTATATGAACTATCATATATATATATTTAAATATTAATTATATTTATAAAATATATAAATAATTAACATATAAAATATAATTTTTTTAAGGAATCAAATATGTTTGATGAAGATGATGTGGCGATGTTGAATACACCATAAATGCCATGAGAGTTTTTTTTAAAGCGTTTATTTTTACTTTTAATGGACTAAACATTGACATTTCTTTGTGTTTTATTGTGATCAATTAAAACAAATGTAGGATAATACTGTTATTTAGTGAGTTATATTATTACTCATTAATTATTTTGTTTGTTTTTCAATATCTCTATTTGATTTTTATTAGGTGTCAAAAGTTATTCAATTTCACAGATTATTTGGATCTTTTTATAAATTTGAGACTTGATTAATGAGTAGTTACTTCAAGCAATATTATATTGTAAATATTTATGCAATTAATATTTTAAAATTTAAATTAAAATTATTAAAATAATATATTTTAAAAAATGGGTTGGCCCGTGGAGGCCCACAACCCATAGTGTGACGGGTTGGGCTTGCTATTTTCTAGCCTGTCATGTTGATAGGTCAGCCTGGCTGGGTCCGTCAAACTCTAAAGCCCGTGTGAGCTAGCCCGGATGAGCTGGTCCGATCCATATTGATAACTCTAGGAGCAGTTATATAACGATAAGAATCCAATTAGAATTATTTAGTATTATAACTATCTACTTCTAATATGTAATTTTATATTTTTTTAATATTGTTTTAAATTTAAAGTCAACAATTTATTACTTTTAATTATCTTTGCTATTTACCTTTCTGCAAATATAATGGAAATTTATCTTATAATGTTATAATTGAATTAAAAAAAATATTTGAGATCAACCACATATTTTTTTATGGTAAATGATGTATTATTATTATTATTATTATTATTATTATTATTATTATTATTATCATCATTATTTTTATTATTATTAGCAGTAGTAGTAGTAGATACGTATGTTCTACTACTACTACTACTAATATTATAAGTTATCTTTTAATTATTATTATATTTATTTAATATTTAAATATATTTGAAATATATAAATTTATGATATAATTAGAGATGCTTTAGGTCTTTTCAACTATGATTTTTTAATTTTAAGCTAATGAATTATTTTTTAAAATTTTCAAAGCCTACTATTTTTAAATTCATATATAGATACGTGCATAACTCACTGCTAAACTAACTACCAAAAAATACGTTACTACCTGCATAAATAATATATAGATAATCCCTAAATTAAAAAAAACCTGCATAACTCTAATTGAGGCCCTTTTATTATTTACTTTTGGCTTCTTAGGTTTAAGTGGGTAAACAGATGGGAAAATAAAATAAAAGACTCTCACATCTAGTTTCCCCAGAAGCACCTCTTTAGAAGAAACGTGCTGTTGAAGCAACTCATTTTCAAATTCAAGCAGTCTTTTGTTTTGTTCCTCCTCAGAAACAAAAGCATGAGCCGGGGCAACCATTTTCTTTTCTCACAGCAAATGAAGAATAAGAAGAACACTGCAATTTAACCAGGCTTTAAATTTCAAAAACAAAATAAGAAATCATGAGAGCAAAAGGGGAAAAACAAAGTGCAAAAAGACCTCATCAGTAGTAGGATACAAAGGATGAGAGAGAGAGGAAAGAGGGTTATATTAAAAATGGAATAAATACAGTGGAGGCAGAGCACATCTATCAAATATTCTTTAAAAACACACCAGCTACATCACCTACGTTTCAAAACCAAGGCAACTTTTTATCCTGTTCAGAAAAAAATTTCAAAGTGTGTGAGTAGGACTGAGGTTGTCTTAACTGCCTAAATTGGTTTGCCCTCTTAAAATATTCATTTTTATATTTCTTTTAACAGAACACAATTTTAAGAGGGCAAACTAATTTACGCAGTTAAGACAACCTCTATCCTACTCTCACACTTTGAATTTTTTTTCTGTATAGGACAAAAAGTTGCCTTGATTTTGAAACGTCGGTGATGTAGCTGGTGTGTTTTTAAAGAAATTTGATAGATGTGCTCTGCCTCTGCTGTATTCGTTCCATTTTTCATATAACCCTCCTTCCCCTCTCTCTCGTCCTTTGTATACTAGTACTGGTGAGGTCTTTTTGTACTTTGTTTTCCCCTTTTTTCTCTCATGATTTCTTATTTTATTTTTTAGATTTAAAGCCTGGTTTTAACATTGCAGTGGTCTTCTTGTTCTTCATCTACTGTAAGAAAAGGAAATGGCTGCCCCGGCTCATGCTTTTGTTTCTGAGGAGGAACAAAATAAAAGATTGTTCAAATCTGAAAATGAGTTGCTTCAATAGCACCCTTCTTCTAAAAAGGTGCTTCTAGGGAAACTAGATGTGAGAGCCTTTTATTTTCTCTTTCCATCTGTTTACCCACTTAAAACTAAGAAGCCAAAAGTAAATAACAAAGGGGCCTCAATTAGAGTTATGCAAGTTTTTGTACTGTAGGGATTATCGATGTGGAAATCTATATATTATTTATGCATGTATTAACGTATTTCTTGGTAGTTAATTTAGCAGTGAGTTATGCAGGTAATTAAGTCCTACATAGTTAATATTAAAATATTAATAGTTGGTTTAGCCTACGTTTACTCCTATTAACATAGAATAACCCTCGAGACCCCAAAGAAGGCCCATAAAAACCCATCGACCAAATAGATGGCTCTGTAGCCTTTCTCAACTGGTTTGATGGCCAGATTTTAGGGCCTAAATATGGATCAACATAGTTATGCTACTCAAGAAAATTACAGTAGTACTACTTTGGGACTTTAGATTAAAAGGGAGAAATTAGTTGTCCAAGAAGATCCTTCAAATTTTTAAAATTAGGTGGTAGGGATAAACTCTTTTTGAGTTTTTTTTAAAAGTTTTTTCGTTCCAACAACTTCTCTCAATTGTTCAACAACTATCAAAGTTGTTCGACAATTGCACTAAGTTGTTCAACAACTAGGCGAAGTTGTTCGACAATTGGGAGAAGTTGCTCAACAATTGTGTGAAGTTGTTGAGACAACTAATCTAGTTGTCGAACAACTGTCTCAGTTGTTCAAATGACTTAATTTTTTTAAAGGGGACAAGTTGCGGGACCCGCTTGTCCCCTTTTCTTAATTGAAAACTTGAGAGGGTCTATTGACTCATTTTTCTCACTTATTTAAGTTGTATATATCATGAAGTAGTTAGCTTATATTTGCGTTGTAAATTGTAATATTAAGTGTAGAGATAGTCCAATATACGTTTAGTACGTCAAAGAGAGCTACTCGCAAACATTGTGCAATTCAATTTGTCGCAAGAAGCACTTAATCATCACGCAAATACTTATTGGTTCCGAATATTTACCCCTAATCAATGATTTTAATTCTACTGAGTTAAGAATATAAGATCATTCAATCATGATAACAAAAATAATTTATAAAAGATATTATCTTGTAATAGTGGGTATAAGAAGAGGTAGATGTAGGCCGAGGAGGTCTTGGTAAAGGTGATTAGATTAGGTATCTGTAGCTTTTCGAGGACATGATCTAGATATAAAAATACGGAGATCAAGGATGTGGTTAGTGGGTGACTGAGCGTTGTCTAATTTCCCTATTAAGTAGTATTTTTGTTATTACTCTCATACTATCTTATTCTTCTATATTACAATAATTTGTTTGTTTTTAGTTCAGTTATCATATTAATTGTTTGTCGTTGCTACCATTTTCATATTTACTATTTTATTTGTTTTACATGCCTAATTTTTTTTATATGTTTTACTTGAGTCGAGAGTCGAGAGTCAATCAAGAATAACCTCTCTATCTTCAAAAGGCAGAAGTACATGTCCATACTACCTCTTCAAACTCCACGTGTAATATTATGTATGTTATTATTGTATATATCTTGAATTGATTGATCAAATGTAAATACTCGATGTTGAGGTATACTTGTACCCATTGACGGAGGGATGATCTTAGGAAAAGGGTGATTTGATGCACATCTTTTATCAAAAAATTATATAGTGTACAGAAGCTTAATATTAGTTATTATACGTCTATATTAAATTTTGCATATCTTTAACACAACTAAGAAGAAAATATGCACATTCCTAGTCAAATTTTTGACAACGACACTGCTACTGCCTCAACTGTGTACGTGTAAAGCTGACGCCATATAGCATTTGTCATCTGCATGACGCCCAAACTCTTTTATCAGTGGACCTACCCAACCTGTCACCTCATTTTCTGCATTAATATTTGTCCCCATTAGTTCTTCACGACTCTTTAGGTTTATTACCTTTATAATTGCATATCCTTCCAAATTTCATACACCATCCATTTCATTTTAATTAGATTAAAAATAACTATTTTAATTTATTTGTGTAATTAATAAAATTATAAAAAAGATTATTACATGGAGTATTAAATGAAGTGAAAGGTGTATTCTACGAACATTTAAATGCTAGTTTCATTAAATCCATATTCTGTACTAAGCTCGGATCCAAACTACTCTACATATAAATAATAATAATTAAATTTTAAAATATAATTTATATTATATTTTCTACTTTATAATAAATATAATTTAATGGCTGATATATTAAATATATTTTATTAAAATTTTTTATAATTATTAAAGTTCTTAATCACATAATTGGATAATTTTTTTTAAAATTATTTGTATGGAAGAAAGTATTACAGGAGAATTAGAATATAACAAGAGACCACAAATAATTTAATATTTTATAAAATAACATGATACAACAACAACAATAACAAAATACCCAGTGGATTCCCACATAGAGGGGTCTGGGAAGGGTAGAGTGTACACAGATCATACCACTACTTAAGATGAAGTAGAGAGTCTGTTTCCGACAGACCCCTAGCTTAGGACCGATAGCAGTATAACAAACACAAAGCATAAATGCATAAAAACTAGTACATTTTGCAAAATAAACTAACGTCACTACCCATAAGATAATACTACAGTCACAAGATAATACTAAAACTATCTAACCGAAATCATAGACATCACTCAACACCACGAACAAGAAACTTCAAAAACAAATAAAGAATGCTCCCCTATTTTTACCGACACACTCTCAACCCCTAACCCTCTACCCTAATCGGTATTCTCCACACCTTCCTAATCACATCCCTCCAATATTTGTTCGGTCTACCTCTACCCCTCCTAAAATTATCCATAGCCAGTGTCTCACACCTCCGCACTGGAGCATCAGAACCCCTCTTCATCACATGCTCGCACCAACGTAACCTTACTTCTCGTATCTTTTCCTCCACCGAGGCCACTCCTACCTCTCCCAAATAATCTTATTTCTTACCTTATCTTTCCTAGTATGGCCACACATCCATCGCAATATTCTCATCTCCGCCACCTTCAACTTTTGGATGTGGGAGTTCTTAACTGGACAATACTCTCCATACAACATCGTCGTCCGGACTGCCACTCTGTAGAACTTCCCTTTAAGCTTCGAGGGCATCTTCTTATCATATAAAACTCCCAAAGCGAGCCTTCATTTAAACCACCCATCTCTAATATGATGTGTGACAGCCTCGTCAATCTCACTATTGCCTTAAATCATAGACCCCAGATACTTGAAACTCTCCTTCTTCTGAATGGACTGAGAGTCTAGCTTCACAACCATGTCAGCCTCCTATGACACATCACTAAACTTACACTTCAAGTACTCCATCTTGTCCTGCTTAACCGAAATCTTTTAGACTCAAGGGTCTGTCTCAAAATCTCCAACTTATCATTAACTCCTCCCCGAGTTTTGTTAAGCAGTAGCACATTATCAGAAAATAACATACACCAAGGCACATCCTCTTGAATATGTCTTGTCAAAACATTCATCACCAAGGCAAATAAAAAAGAGCTAAGAGTCAAACCTTGATGCAACCCTACCAAAATCGAAAAATGCTCTGAATCTCCACCTACCGTTCTCACCCGAGTCTTTGCGCTATCATACATGTCCTAAATCGACATAGTGTACGCCACAGGCACCCATCTATCCTCCAAACACCTCCAGAGAATCTCCTTGGGAACTCTGTCATAAGCCTTCTCAAGATTAATAAACACCATGTGAAAGTCCTTCTTCATCTCCTAAAACTGTTCCACTAATCTCCTCACAAGGTGAATGGCCTCAGTAGTCGAGCGAACCAGCATAAAATCAAACTGATTCTCAGCTCTAATCACGCTCCTTGTCAGCCTCAACTCTACCACCCTTTCCTAAATCTTCATAGTATGACTCAACAACTTAATACCTCTATAGTTGTTGCAACTTTGGATGTGTCCCTTGTTCTTATACAATGCAATCATTGTACTCCACCTCCATGCTTCAGGCATCCTTCCCGCCCTAAAAATAATGTTAACCACCTTGTCAACCACTCCAAACCTGCCCCGCCAGTGCATTCGAAAAATCCACTAGAATCTCGTCTGGCCCCATAGCCCTACCTCGACGTATCCTGCGAATAGCCCTCTTGAACTACTTAACCTCGATATGCCTACAATAACCATATTCGTGACACTCCTCAAATTTTTCCAAGTCCCCAAACACGAAACTTTTGTCCCCCTTATCGTTCAAAAGTTTATGAAAATAGGACTGCCACATTTTTTTAATGAGGGCATCCTCAACCAACATAGTACCATCCTCAACCTTGATGCACTTATCCCTGCCTTTCTCCTTTAAAGCCGCATACAATCTCTCAAAAGCTCTCATTTTAGCCACTGTAACCGCTAACTTAGCCTCTCACCTAGCTATAGCTTATACTCTTCCTTATTCGTCCGCCTCTCTTGATCATTCTTGCTCTCAACCAATTTAGCATAAGCCACCTTCTTAGACTCCACCTTCCTCTTAACCTTTTTATTCCACCACTAGTCCCCTCGATGTTTGCCAAATCGACCACTCAAGACACTAACACCTCTCTAGCGATCTCCTTAATTCAACTGGCAATCGTTTCCCACATACTATCCACATTCCCTCTACTCTTCCAAGCCCTCTGCTTCTCAACTTCTCCCTCATCTTCAAAGCATTAGCCAAAATCAAGCTACCCCACTTAATCTTGGGCCAAACCTCCACACTCCTCTTCTTTCAACCCTTATTGATTACCAAGTTCATCACCAACAACCTATGTTTAGTCAAAATATTATCTCTAGGTATGGCTTTACAATCTTTACATAGTATTCTATCACTCTTCTTAAGGAGCTAAAAGTCTATCTGAGTCTTGGGCACTGAACTACGAAACATTTCGAAAATCTCTAAGTCGTTATCCACAACCCAAAAGCCCTAGAAAAATCCAAAAGAGAAGCACTTTCTTTATTCCTCTACCCACAATTGAAATCTCCATGCACATCATCATAACCTCTCATGAAGACCCAATATGCCCATTGAAGTCTCCTCTCATGAAAATTTTCTCAGTGCTCGGGACGCCCCTCACCATCTCATTCAAAACCTCCAAAAGTCCTTCTTCTCTTCCTTGTTCAAACATAATTGCAGAGCATAAACACTAATAACGTTCACCGTAGTTCCTCCCATAACTAACTTAAGAGACATCAACCTATCACTGACTCTTTTAACCTCTACCACCTGCTCCCTAAGTTCTTCATCTACTAAGATACCTACCCCATTTCTATGTCTCATGCTACCCGAGTACCATAACTTATATCCATCCACATCTCTCACCTTAGTGCCTACCATTTAGTTTCCTGGACACACGCTATACTAACCCTCTGTTTTTCAAGAATCTTCACCAGCTCTATAGACTTACCTTGAAGCGTCTCTATGTTCCAGGACCCAACTTTCAACCTATAAGCGCCCTTATCCAACTTAGCCCTACTATCCCTCGCCCTTAATCCAAGACTAGAACCTAGACTCGACCCCAACCCCGACCTCGACCTATGACATGACTCTAGTCCATCATATATCACCCCAACCACTACTCAAAAGGATATGATAGAAGAAAATGAAGAAAAAAAAGCCGAAAAACATGATGAGCAAAAGAGTATGACTAAAAATAGCTAAATCAGCAAACAAAAACAAGTAAGCAGGATGGATACTCACAAGCAACAACAAGTACTATACTACTCACAAGCAACGAACACCCACTAAGTTACGGAGAAACCGTAACCAATAATCCCACAGGAATAATTAAAAAATCAGACAAGAAATCAGGATAGAAAAAGAGACAAGAAGCATATACCAAATAAACTAGAGAAGACTGAAATGAGTGCACCTGATACTGGGAGAAGACACAGTGAAAGACGTTTTCCTGATCGTTTTGTCGAATTCCGACAAATTGGTGCAGAAATTGGTCGTCAGAATTTGGTGCCACCACCTTTACCCTACTGCTGGTACTGCATCCCTATACTTGGTCGTCGGAGAATGTGCTGGTCGTTGAAAAAATAAGCTAGACACCGGAATCTTGATGTCGCCGCCTGAAGTGCGGATCTGAACTTGAATTACCTGAAAAGGGTTATAAAGAAAATAAAAGAGAAGAAAAGAAAAGCGAGGATCAAATTTCAAAAAATTGACGTCACTAACCAAAAACTGATGTTGTTGTTGGGCCACAGAGATAGGCCGCCAAAAAAGCCTCTATCGTTTTAGTAGTCGGCGCAAAAAGCAAGAGAGAAAAAGACGACGATTGCGCCAGAATCTGATGGGGTCGCCGAAACTGATAGGGTCGTCGGGACGTGTTTATGGTGGCCGACACAAGTAATTTACCAGCGGCGGATTGGTGGTTCTCTGCTATCGCAAGAATCTTCAAGACACGAAGAGATAGGTTAATTTTGTCGGCGCCGTCGATTGAAAAATTGCAAGATGCTAAACCCACAGTATATATGACAACTATTTAACTTGAGACGCCCATTCAATAAAATAACATGACAATATTTTAATAATTACAATTCAATGTTGATTAAAAATAGAAAAATATTGATTTTAATGAATTTATGGGTACAAAATTTCTCAGTTATAAATAGAAATAAATTTATTTTAATATTTATTATTTTATTTTCACCTATAATTTCATGTGACAAGAGTTGCAAAATTCATTGTTTTCATCTAATACAACAAAGTATTTCAATCACTTCAAGTATATATAAAAATAGTTACAACATTAATTTAGAACCTTTACACAAACTAACTTAATCGTGATCTATAAGGATATTAAATAATAATTAAATTACATTAACCGATTATTCCATTCGGTCCATTTATTTATCGTGTTAATTTTTTAAACACCCTTTAAAAATATTCTATTCATTCTACTCTAATTATTGATTTATCCTTTTTCATGTTTGCTAAGAAAAATAATAAAGGCATTGTACTATTTATTATTGATTAAGTTATCCTATTTAATACTCCCTCCATTTCAAAATAAGTGAATTATTGGAGTAATTTTAAAGTTTCAAAATAAGTGAATGATTCACAAATCAAGGTAGATGTTGGAAATTTTTTCCAAATTTACCCTCCATTAAATGTGCACTGGTAGTGATGTATCATGTGTCTTTGCTTTTTGAAGAGGGTAAAAATGAAAAAATATGATAAATTTATGTCTTTGATTTTTTTTTTCTTAACATGTGTGCCGAAATTCAACAATTAACTTATTGTGGAACGGAGGGAGTACTATATCTTTTTTAAGAAGTGAACATCAGTGACTATAAGGGTGTAGTTGAAAATTATTACTAACTTTAATTTTATGTGAAAAGTTATTTCTAAATAAGTTTTTTGAGCAAAATTAATTATTAATTTAAAATGAAGGAAATTTTAATTAAAAGACAACCTGTGGCAAGAAAAAATTAGTTACAAATACACAAGTGGAAATGGTCTTAACAAAAAGAATAAGGACAAAAATAAAAATATTTAGCAAAAGAACATCATCAATCCTTGTGAGGACTACCGAAAATTGAGATCCTCCCTTATATATAATAATAAATTGTATTCTTTTTTAATATTGTTAACACAGTTTGCAATAAAGATTACAGTGACAGAAACAAGTTGCAGTCACAATGCAAATAAAATATGAAAAAATAAGAATTTTATTGATAAATGATATGGATATAATTCTGTTACTCCCTTGATTCCTTTTTCTTTATTTTTCTCCGTAATTCAAGGACCATTAGTAGCATATTTCTCGAATGTAGAAAGATTTAAATTTGATATGAATTTTTAGCGTATTTCTCGAATGTAAAAAGATTTGAATTTGATATGATTCTTTTTTTGTAATTCAAGGGTCGTTAGTAGCGTATTTCTTGAATGAAAGAAGATTTAGATTTGATATGGATTTTCTTCTTAATTCGAAGGCCGTTAATAACATATTTCATGAACGTACAAATATTTGAATTTGATCTCCATAAAAGAAGGGTTTATGGATCTTCTTGATATATTTGATTATAAAAAAGAGAGTGATATTCAATGAGTTTATGAAATTATCGGGAGATGATCAATCTCTTTATTAAGGGCTTAGAGTAGAGTAGCCACCAAGTTAGGTTTAGCGTAAAGTAACCCCTAATAACTCTAACAAAAATTGAATTCTTATTATAGAGTTCACAAAATTATGATGTCTATAAACGCTTTGTATTGTCAGACGTTATGACTAAAAAATCCTTTGCTGAAATGTCAAAATACAATTATTTTTCTTCTTTGAGATGATGAATGAAGTACGTGTTAATTTAGTGGAGTCACTTAGCTCAAGTCATTCGTGCGGCATACCATGAAATCAGAAAACTACATCAAGCTAGGAGAAGAGAAAAGCAATAACAAAAATACCATATCTAGCACATTTTCATAGCTCGAACTCGTGATCCCCTGATCACATGGAGGGAACTATCCACAATAATTCAGACAAATACTTCTCATAGATAATCAGAAATTTCCAAGCAAGATTAAATCTTTTAAGAATTTTACTACACACAAAGACAAAAACAAAGGGCAGTCTGGTGCAATAACCTCCCGTTATGTGCTGGTTCCCAGGAAAAAAATTGAACCACAAAGGTCTATCATATACAGTCTTACCACTGTGGACCCCTCTTTCAACAGCTCGGACCTATGACCTTCTGGTCACACGACAACAACTTTACCATTTACGACAAGGCTCCTTGTCTTACACACACAAATAACATTTGTAAAAATGAAATCTTTAGCAATTTTTTAAAATTCTTTCTACCCAAATTTCCAAGATAAGCTAAAACATAACACTGATAACAAATGGTTAAATAAACAATAAGCAAAAAATGCAAACTACCAAAAAAAATTCAGGCAAATAAAACTTGTAATACATCAAGATTAATTTTGAACAATAGCTTAAAAAAAAATCTCACTTTCTCACAGCTGAATAATGAAATTCCAATTTTGTCCTTAACATTATGTCTCCATTGTTGATGGATACCGTAGCATTAAGATCCAATTTCTTTCCTTTTCTGGTAGTTGGTCAGTATTTGAGCAGTATCATCTTCTACAAAAATGAACAGGATAATATCACTTTAGCCCCCAAAAGATCTAGCTATTACATATAGACCCCTTTACCTTATAATTTTAGAATGATATTACTCTTCTTGAACAATTTAAATGGCCCAAAAGTTGCTCTAATAAACAAAAAGATAATTCCTTAGTTCGGTTGTACTTGTCACATTTTAACTTGACATATTTACTAAAAAAATAATTAATAACATACAATTATTTTACCATAATACCCCTATTAAATGATGTTTATATTGTATCTTAAAATTAATTTGGAGAAAAGACAATTAATGCTAAGGGTAAAATAGGAAAAAAGAAGTTGTCTTTTCTTGATATGTCAAAAATGATAAGTAAAAATAGAAATACAATTAGGAAATTAGTGACCAGTAAAAGAGAACGGTGGGAGTAACACTGAAAACACATCAAAAAGATATACTTCCTCGGTTGTATTTTATGCGGCATATTTTGATCGGACACAACAACCCATAATTCCCAGCTCCTCGGCCTTCTTGGGAGACCTCAATCGATTTTTGACCCAAAACACGTTTGGGCTATGGGGCAACCCCCAGAATTATGAGTTATAACACACCGATTTGGCCCAAAAATGGCCCGTCCGCATCATTTTGCCTGTTCAATAACCCAAATGGCCCCGCCGACCCCAACGGCCCACACTCCCTGCTTTTCAGCAAACTTGGGAGCCGCGATTAATTTTCAGTCTAAAACACGCGTGGGCCTTGGGCACACCCTCTGAACCGTGAGGTATAACACCCCAATTTTGCCAAAAAATAGCCCATTCGCACCGTTTCATCTGTTTGATCACACAAACGGCACATCGCCACCCAACAGCCCACACTCTTTCACTTATTAGCCTGCCTAGGATCCTCTGGTCTATTTTCAGCCTAAAACACGCGTATGCCCTGGGCTCACGCCAGGAATCGTGAGCTATAACATATCGATTTGACCTAAAAATGGTCCGTTCATGCCATTTCGCCCGTTTGACCACCCAAACGGCCCCACTGACCCCACCGACCTATACTCCTTCGCTCCTCGGATTTCTTGGGAGCCTTCGATCAATTTTTAGACTAAAACACACTTGAGCCCCGGTCCCACCCTCGGAACCATGAGTTATAACACAATAATTTGGCCTGAAAATAGCACATTCACGCCGTATCGCCCGTTTGACAACCCAAATGGCCTCGGGGAATTTTTGGACAAAATATAGTTGGGACTCGAGTGGGACCCTTGGAACCGTGAGCTATATCACATCGGTTTGGCCCAAAAATGGCCCGTTTATATCGTTTTGCCTATTTGACCACCTAAACAGCCCCACCAACCCAACATCACACACTCCCCCACTTGTCAGCATGCCTGGGAGCCCCCAATCAATTTTTAGCCCAAACACGCCCGGTCCCCGATCACACCCCAGAACCGTGAGCTATAGCACACTGATTAGGCCCGAAAAATGGCCCGTTGGCATAGTTTCGCTTGTTTGATCACCCAAACGGCCCTGTCGTCCCAAACAACCCTGACTCCCTCGCTCCTCAACCCGCCTGGGTGCCCCTGATTGATATTTGGCCCAAAAAATACAACCAAACCCCGGCCCACTCTCGAAACCGTGAGGTATAGCATACCAATTTAGCCAAAAAATGGTCCGTTTATGCCGATACACCCTTTTGACCCCCCAAACGGCCCCGTCGACACCAACCACCCACACTCCCCCACTCCTCAGCCTACCTGAGAGCCCCCGATTGATTTTTGACCCAAACCACGCCTAGTACCTTCACTTACCTTCGAAATTGTTGGATATATCACACCGATTTTGCTCAGAAATGGTTCGTTCATGCACTTTTTCCTGTTTGACCAACCAAATAGCCCTACCGACCACCGCCGACCCCAACGACCCATACACCCCTATTCCACAGCATGCCTGGGAGTCTTCGATCAATTTTCAGCCTAAAACATGCCTGGGCGCCGGGCTCACCTTCGAAACTGTTAGCTATAGCACACCAATTTGACCAGAAAATGGTTCATTTATGTCGTTTCACTTGTTTTACCACTCAAATGGCCACGTCGACCCCAACGACCCACACTTCCCCGCTCCTCAGCCTGCCTAGGACCCCCGGTCAATTTTTTGCCCAAAATACGCTCGAGCCCTAGGCCCACTCCAAAAACAATGATCTATAACACACCGATTTGACCTAAAAATGCTTCATTTGTGCTATTCAGCCCGTTTAACCATTCAAACAGCCCCGTCGAACCCAATGATCCATATTCTCCCGCTCCTCTTCCTGTCTGGGAGCCCCCGACCAATTTTTGACACAAAACAGGCTTGAACCCCAAGCCCACCCTCAAAACTGTGATCTATAGCTCACCGATTTAGCCAAAAAATTAACTGTTCGTGCTGTTTTGCCTGTTTGAACACCCAAACAGCCCTGTCGACTCCAACAGACCTCACTCTCTCGCTCCTCACCCTGTCTGGGAGCCCTCACTTGATTTTTAATCCAAAAAACGTCTGGTCCTTGGGACCACCCCAAGAATCGTGAGCTAACACACTAATTTGGCTTGAAAATGGTCTGTTCGCATCGTTTAGCATGTTTGACCACCCTAACAGCCCCGCCGACCCCAGCGACCCATACTCCCCTGCTTCAGAGCCTTCCTGGGAGCCCTCGATTGATTTTCAGTCAAAAACATTTTCGGACCCCGAGCCCACCCCCAAAATCGTGAGCTATAACACACCGATTTGGCCCAAAAGTGGTCTATTTATGTCATTTCATCTCGTTTGACCACCTAAACGGTACCGCCGACCCAAAAGGTCCATACTCCCTCGCTCTTCAACCTGCCTGGGAGCCCCCAATCCATTTTCAGCCCAAAACACAGTCGAACCCTGGGCCTACCTCCAAAACCATGAGTTATAGCATACCGATGCACTAGGATTTCGTTATGTGTTCGGTCCCGCTCATATTTCTTCAGTCTACCTCTACCCCGCCTAAAACCATCCATAACCAGTATTTCACACCTCCGCACAAAAGAATCAGAGCCCCTCTTCATCATGTGGCCGAACCAACATAACCTCACATTTCACATCTTGTCCTCTACCAAAGCAATTCTCACCTTCTCTCGAATAATTTCATTCCTCACCTTATCTTTCCTGGTATTTCTACACATCCATCGCAATATTCTTATCTCTGCCACCTTCAATTTTAAGATGTGGGAGTTCTTAACTGGCCAACACACCGCTACATACAACACAGCCGGCCGGACTACCACTCTGTAGAACTTACCTTTAAGTTTCGAGGGCACCTTCTAATCACATAGAAGTCCCGAAGCGAGCCTTCATTTCAACCACCCTTCCCCAATATGATGCATTAAATCCTCGTTAATATCATCATTGACCTGAATCATAGACTCTAGATACTTGAAACTCTTCCTCTTATGAATGGCCTGAGAGTCTATCTTCACAGCCACTCCAGCCTTCTGCGACACATCACTGAACTTATACTCCAAGTACTTTGTTTTGGTTCTGCTTAATCGAAATCCTTTAAACTCAAGCGTTTGTCTCCAAATCTACAACTTATCATTAACTTCTCTCCGAGTCTCATTAATCAGTACCACATCATCTGCAAATAACATACACTAAGGCACCTTTTTCAAGAATATGTCACGTCAAAACATCCATCACCAAGGAAAATAAAAATGGGCTAAGAGTCTATCCCTGGTGCAACCCTATCAAAACTGGGAAGTGCTCCGAATCTCCACCTACCATCTTTACACGAGTCTAATCCCCATCATCCATATCCTGAATCGACCTAGTGTACGCCATGGGCCTCCTCTAGCCTCTAAGCACCTCCACAGAATCTCCCTGGAAATTCTGTCATAAGCCTTCTCAAGATCAATAAACACCATGTGCAAGTCCTTCTTCTTCTCCCAACATTGCTCCACTAATCTCCTCACAAGGTGAATGGTCTCAGTCGTTGAGCGCCCTGGCATGAAACCGGACTGATTCTCAGAGATCGTCACGATCCTTATCATCCTCAACTTCACCACCCTTTTCCAAACCTCCATAGTATGACTCAACAACTTAATACTTCTATAGTTGTTGCAACTCGGGATATCTCTCTTGTTCTTATACAATGGAATCATAGTACTCTACCTCCACACTTCAGGCATCTTCGTCGCACTAAAAATACTATTAAATAACCTATCAACCACTCCAAACCTACCCTGTTAGTGCTCTTCCAAAAATCCACTAGAATCTCATCTGTCCCCATTGCCTTACCTCGCTGCATCCTGCGAATAGCTCCCTTGACCTCCCTAACCTTGATATGCCTACAATAACCATAATCGCGACACTCCTAAGGTTTCTTCAATTGCAGTTGAAACACTTAAAGTACTTACTTGTATCAATTACGGAACTTCTAATTTCAAATCTTAAATTTCATTTAGTCTCAATTCAAAATTTAAGTGCATAAAATTTATTAGTTTATTTTAAATTTTCAGATATTGTTCTATTGCTCATTATTTTTACAATGATCAATTTTATGATTAATATCTTTAATTATTTTATTTATACATCTTATTGTATATGCTAAGTTAATTTAATTAAGATCTCTCAAATCACTCTCAAAATCACCACCCCACCAAATACTACACCCACCTCCTAGCCTTACCGTACATCCACCACCCCGCCTCCCTAGTTTTTATTATATTTTACTTTATCAGATTTTTTGTAAAATATTTTTCTCACATCACCCATCTCTTATCCCCAAGCCACCCTCCACCAACAAAAAAATATTTTATTTCACTTTAAAATAAAATTTTATATTGCACCCACCCCTACTCCCCAATACCCATTCGACACCCTACCTAATACACATACAAAAAAAATTATTTTTGATTTTGTTCTAAAAAAAAATCTTTCCACCCTTCTGTCCTGCCTCCAAGAAAAATATTTTTTTTATCTTTTAAGAATCTTTTTTTCTACTCCACAACTCTAACCCCTACATACACCACCACCCCTCCTACCCCACCTACCTAGCTCACCCCTACCCTATCTCAACCACCATAATCTCTAGTTCTTCCCCTCATCCATCACTTTGCCTCAATGCAACTTATAATGTGTTAAGTATACACAAATGCTATTAGAAAATATCATTTATTTACTGATAAAATATCAATTATCAATTTATTTTAGCATACATGCTATTACTAATGTCAAATAATCACATCAAATAAAATTATCTATTTTTTAAGCTCAAAATGAACTAATAGCTACTAATTAGTATTTTTATTATCCTAAATTTTTTGTAAAAATATTTACCTGATTAAGTTCAAGCATTTTACATCCCTCTAATAAATTATGCTTTTTGTTATCTATTGAAAATAATTTGAGACGTAGGGGATTAGTTCATCATCGAAATGAAATAAAATATATAAGCATGCACCATTAAAGATGACGATGAAAGCATATACAAAGATTAAGATTAAATATTCAGCAATATATTTTCAAAGAAATCTTTCTGAGAAAATTAACACTTGAACTCATAAAAAGAAATCGTTATAATTAACTTTAACAAACATGAAAGCAATAGAAAAAGATGATGGCAGAGATATATGATTATGATGATAAAAAAGAGTAGTAAAAAACATGAAAGCAATAGAAAGAGATGATGGAATCATATACCATGTTAATGAAATGAACCTTGGACCTAACTCAACGTCAAAAGCTAGCTCATGAGGTGAGGATTACCCAAGATCATATAAGGAGACTAAGGACTCTTTAATCCACCGATGTGGAACTCTCCCCTCCCTCTCCTTGCACGCCAAGACTGGACATCTGAAGCGTAGGCAATATAAGATAGGGGACTCAACATTGAAAACAATGAATTGGGTAGGCCTGACTCTGATACCATGTTGAAGTGTGTGACCATCTCATCTAAAAGTTTAACTATTAGAGAGAGTATACTTTTACTATTTAATTATATTCTCAACAGTTTCTTATTAAGCTATTTTGGCATTGAACAAATGAAGTTTATGTGGCATCGCAAACTGAAGAAAGAAACAAAATTTTTCTTTCAACCAGTTCAAGAAAGAATCTTTTTTCCTTTTAAAACAAAGAAATAGAGTCACATTTGTTGGCTTGTTTTGTCCCTCCAGTTGAACTAAGAGCACTTTGAGTGGAGGTTTTTTCTATTATTAAGGATATCCAATTTTGGAAAAGTACCACTCCTTTTGTTTAAAAAAGAATGGTAGACCAAACAACATATTCATTTTATACATTATATTAACTCCTAAGTAGCTACCAAACCTGGAATTACTTATGTAGGATTTCTACATAACTCGTTGCAAAGCCAACTACCAAATGACCCCTTTATACCTTTTTTTCTTTGTTCATTGAGAAGGTAGAGACCAATGCAAGAATAATTCAATTTATGTGAATAATATGTTCAAAACCAAGGTGCAGAATAAATACTTTACATAAATACAAAACTTCCTAAATAAGTTGACCTAATTGATATAAACGGTTTGATTTACTTAGCTCCTGATTCATCAATTGATGACTACAGTATTTTTTCATGAGATCTGGCAGGTAGTTTTTTTATAACCAGATTTTTTCTATAACAAAAAAAATAAAAAATGTACCACTAATGCCTCTGCAGCAACAAAATCTTCTGAAGCATCCAATGAAAGTTGAGAGACTCTCTTCTCGTCTATAGCTTTTGGTGAATCTCTTGCTGAAATTGATGAAAATTATTCACCATCATTTTGACTTATTTTGTCATTTTTCTCATTTTCAGTTCTCTTTATAAAAGTCATTATTGGATCTTTCCCTAGCAATTTAAGTGGTTGATCTAAGAATGGAGCAACTTTTTCAGGTGCAGCTTGCAGTGGAAGCTCACCAGTGTCGGCATTTGCAGGCAACTTGGAAGATCCAGTTAAGGATGGACCAACTTCCTTCAAAATAAACAAGACTCAAGATGGATCATTTTGACTGATTCTTTTTCCCTATCTATGTGCAACGAACATGTTGATAATAGTAGGTATCATAATCTAGGTCCGACTGCTAGGTTAGATAGTAATCAAGAATCTTTTATCAATTCCCCTTTCTTAACAACCCCAAAAAATAAATAACACTCGAGCAGAAAAAAGTAAACTTAGACACAACAAATGCTGATTGTATGAGAGGTTATACAAAGTGGGTTTTGTATATATACTAAAATTTTGGACAAAAATTGGGAAAAAAATTGATTGACATGAATAAATACCTCAAATTGTAATCTCCACTTGGATTCACTCACATTTATTGCGTTTTTCTCAATTTTTGGGTCTAAAATCCTTAAGTTTTTTCAAGGCGTTTGTGCTTTTCTCAGGTATTGTTACTTGAACAATTATGTTATTTTGGCCTTGAACTAATGAACTCTATGTGGCATAATAAACTGAAGAATGACACAAAAGTTTTGTTTTAAACAGTTCAAGAAAGAATCTTTTGTCTTTTTGAAACAAAGAAATAGAGCCACATTTCTTGTACTGATTTGTCCACTCATGGTGCTCTTAGTTCAAATGTAGGGACAAAACATTTCAACAAAAGTGGCTCTATTTCTTTGATTCAAAAAGTCAAAAGATTCTTTCTTGAACTGTTTGAAACAAAACTTTTGTGTCTTTCTTTATTTTGTTATGCCACGTAGAGTTCATTAGTTCAATGCCAAAAAAACGTAACTTTTCAAGTAACATTACCTGAGAAAATCACAAACACCCTAAAAAACTTAAGGATTTTAAACCCAACATTTAAGAAAAATGCAATAAATGTGTGTGAATTCAAGTGGAGATTACAATTTGGAGTGTTTATTCATGTCAGTCAAATTTTTCAGTGTTATTTATTTTTGGGGGTTCTTGAGAAAGGGGAATTGATAAGAGATTCTTGAGTTACTATCTAACCTAGCAGCTGGACCTAGATTGTGATATCTATTATTATCAACATGTTCCTTGCATATATAGCTAGGGAAGAATGGTCTATCAAAATGATCCATCTTGAATCTTGTTTATTTTGAAGGATGTTGGTCCATCCTTACTTGGATCTTCAAACTTGCCTGCAAATGCCGACTCTGGTGAGCTTCCACTGCATGTTGCACCTAAAACAATTGCTCTATTCTTAGATCAATCACTTAAATTGTTAGGGGAGGATCCAATAATGACTTCTATAAATAGATGTAAAAAGGAGAAAAATGACAAAATAGGTCAAAATGATGGTGTAGAATTTTCATCAATTTCAGCAAGAGATTCACTAAGAGCTATAGCCGAGAAGAGAGTCTCTCAACTTTCATTGGATGCTTCAAAAGACTTTGCTGCTATGGAGGCATTAGTGGAACATTTTATTATTTTTAGTTATCAAAAAAACCCTACCTTCCATATCCAGTGATAAAAGATGAGATTTATGATATTGGACTCCCATCTCAATCAGTAGGAAAGGGCCCAAAATCTCTCACCTTTTCTTTGCTGATGATCTAACTCTATGTGTTGTTGCTAATGAAAGAAACTGTGAAACCATCCGAGCCACTCTTAGCAGCTTCACCTTCCACTCTGGCCAAAAAATTAACACTCTCAAATCTAAAGTAATCTTCTCTAGAAACTATGCTCAGGAGACCAAAGATAGTTTGTCTCACATCTTAGGCGTCCAATCCAAAAACAAGTTTGGCAAATATCTTGGTTTTCCCATCTTCCACAAAAAACCTTGTAATAGAGATTTCCAATTCATCCTAAACAATCTCAACACTAAGTTGGCTGGATGGAAAACCAAATTCCTCAATATAGCTGTCAGAATCACCCTTACCAAGTCCTCCCTTGCTAATATTCCCATTCATGTCATGTAATTCATCTTGATCCCCTCTAAAATCCACTAATTGATTGACAGGACCCAAAATAACTTTCTCTAGGGCACCACCCCTGATAATAAGAAAATGCATCTAATCAATTGGGAAACCTTGACTAATGCTAAAGCTAATGGGGGCCTGGGCCTCCAGAAAGCTTCCATTAGGATCACCACTATGTTATCCAGTCTAGCCGGGAGACTTTACAAGCATCCCAATAGTCTCTGGATAAAAATTCTTTAAAATAAATTAGCCCCCCATGGCATATCCCTCAAAGCAAACAAGTTTAGAACTTGTAAAAGTGTCCTTGTGGGTTGGGAAA
Source organism: Capsicum pubescens (assembly GCA_030864215.1). Classification (NCBI taxonomy): domain Eukaryota; kingdom Viridiplantae; phylum Streptophyta; class Magnoliopsida; order Solanales; family Solanaceae; genus Capsicum; species Capsicum pubescens. Next base: position 50,180,178 of record CM061544.1, on the reverse strand, counting down.
TTTGTAAAACTGCCTGCTTTTGGAACATCCATAAGGATGACAAGATCAACTTTTGGAAGGACAGATGGATGACTCACTGTGAACTACTTCTTTCCATCATCCAAGCCCTTCTTTCTTATCATTCCCAAGACATTTAACTCTTTGAGGTCTAGAGGAATGGCTCCTCGAACCTCAAGGATCTTCTAGTTGAAATCCCTGAGGATCTCATCCAAACTTTTACCAACTCTATTTTCCCCAATCCCAGAGCCCATGCTGATGAGCTCATTTGGAATCTCACTGGTAATTGTCTGTTCTCCAGCAGAAGTGCTTATAATCATATAGCCAAAACCTCTGAGATCAATTACTCGTCTAATTTCAACTGGATATGGAAGGCTAAATCCCTTAAAAAGTCAAAACCTTTCTTTGGTTAAGCCAGCATAATAGGTTCCCCAATAACCTCAACCTCTTCAAGAGAGGAGTGAGACAAAATACTAGTTGTTCTATCTGCAATCATCACCAGGAAGACAAATCCCATATTTTCTTTAAGTGTCCCATCCTCAATGATTTTGGAGTGCAAACTATCCACAAGATGACCCAGTCCAAACAACCTCCTATTACCAGTCTCCTACCCACTTACTGGCATACTATCTGGAGATCTCTTCAACACTCCCAATTCAACAGACTAATCCACTGGCACGACATCATTCCTTTCAGCCTCTAGAAAATCTGGAACACCAGGAACTCTAATACCTTCAATAACAAAAGGGACCTTCTCAATTCTAACCATGATTACTCCCAAACTGTTGAGTATAAACATCTTACTCAAAAGAATACCCCAATCAAGAAAAACCAAATCATCAATGTTAAGTGGAATCCTCCCACCAGCCACACCTTCAAGCTCAATACTGATAATTCTTGCCTTAGAAACCTCGAAAAGGGTGGAATAAGAGGGGTAGTCAGATCCAGTAAAGGAGGATGAGTGTTAGATTTTAACAAAAACTTTCACCGGACTACCAACAACATGATGGAACTTATGGATCTCATTGAAGGATTAAAACTAGTAGAGCAAAATAATCTTCTCCCCATTGAAATTAACATTGATTCCTTGGAAGTTATATCTATGTTAACTAACGGGAACCTCCACTATGATACTTTGATTTCGGAATGCAGGTCAAAATTAAAAAGGTTAAGGAATACGAAAGTCAAGAACTGTTATAGAGAACAAAATGGAGTGGCGGATGCTCTAGCAAAAGACGGAGCAAGGGCAAGCGGGTTTCAGGAGACTACCCTTTTTGAAGGTCCACCGATATGTGCAAAAGATGCAGTTTGAGAAGACATCTAGGAAACTTTTTGAGAGAATAATTAGCTCTTGTACTGATGATTTTAACTGGCCAGGCCAGAACTATTCCTTTTTGAACCCTGACTAATCGTCAAAAATTGAAACTTAAACTGCGTCCTCTTTTATATTAATGCATGCCCTTTCTACCCAAAAAAATAATATTATTTCGCATATTTAATCATCGAAAAGAATAGATATTTATATCAATTTAAATTGATGGACCTTGAACATTCACAAAAAAATATAAGTTGAAAATGTTATATCATTCCTGCATATCGAAAGAATGTTATCAAATCAAGAATAATTTTTTTAAATGAAAAATAAAAAATGCAGTAAATAAATTCACGAATAAAGCTAATGATAGAGAAGTATATGTAAGAAAGTCTAAGTGATAGAATTTCATTTATATTAAGATTTCATTTAAATACAAATTCAAATATCACATATGTTTATTAAAATAAGATTAATTTATTATTCTTCCTTATCCTTATCCTTACATTTTTCAAATACACTATATATTTAAAATTAATATAGATTTGAGTTGAGATAAATATTGAAATCAATGAGACAATACTAATACTAATACTAATACTAATACTAATACTAATACTAATACTAATACTAATACCAATACTAATACTAATACTAATACTAATACTAATACTAATACTAATACTAATACTAATACTAATACTAATACTAATACTAATACTAATACTAATACTAATACTAATACTAATACTAATACTAATACTAATAACAATAATAACATTTTAACTATTTTTACTTTACCACTATTAGATTGCACTACTATTACTATTACTATTATTATTTGTTCATTGTTATTTGAGATAAATATTAAGATAAATCGTGTAGAAAAAAAAATTGTGTGCCATGATTACGAATTAAGTACATCTAAATTATAAGTTTATCTTTGAAAGTATGTTTTATCTCCAATTTAAATTCAAAAAAATTTGATAGAATAACCAATATCTTAGATGAGCGGCTAAAACCGTCAATATAGGTCAGGCTTGTTGGGATGGCCCAGCCCAGCCTGTAATTTGATAGGATTGGGCTACAATTTTTATAGCCTATTTGAGAATAGGGCTTTTTAGCCCTTCATGAATAAGTCTATTGACCCGTCGGCTTGAGCAATATGGGTTTGGGTGACCCGTGGGTCAAATAAAAATAATCAAAAAATAAAATATTGTACTAAGAATAAAAAAATTATTTTATTTATATTTCAATATCTCTATTTGATTTTAATTTGGTGTCAAAAGTTATTCAATTTCATAGATTATTAGGATCTTTTTGTAAATCTGAGACTTGATTAATGAGTAGTAACTTCAAGCAATATTATATTGTAAATATTTATGCAATTAATATTTTAAAATTTAAATTTAAATTATAAAAATAAGATATTTTAAAAAATGGGCTGGCCAGTGGAGGCCCACAACCCATAGTGTTATGGGTTGGGCTTGCTATTTTCTAGTCTGTCATGTTGATGGGTTAGCCTGGCCGAGCCCGTCAAACTCTAAAGCCCGTGTGAGCTAGCCCGGATGAGCTGGCCCGATCCATATTAACAACTCTAGGAGCAGTTATATAACGATAAGAATCCAATTAGAACTGTTTAGTATTATAACTATCTACTTCTAAAATGTAATTTTATATTTTTTAATATTATTTTAAATTTAAAGTCAACAATTTATTTGTAACGCCCCAAGATCCCATCCCGAGACGTCACACGGTGCTTAAGGCCACACGCGACCTCAAGCTAACCCTCTAAACCTACCATCACTTCTAGAACTCACTTTGACAATAGTCATACTAATATAAGAGAGAATGACATATCATAAACATACTGAAATAAGATATGAAACTAGCATGTACAATCCAAACTACTGAAATTCTGTACATACCAACCCTTTAGCCTGACAAAGCCTCTATACATCAAAATCAAGGAGACATTGGGACAAACCCCCAAATGACTCAAACAGTATTGAAAGACATAACAACAAAACCGTATCACAAAATTATAAACACGGTCCTCGAACCATAAGGACTCACCACTGAGCAGACAAAAAAAGGCAGCCAAATATCGCTAACGCGGCTGAGTACCTGAACCTACATTACAAGAAAATGTATCCCTTAGAAAAATATGCGGGTCAGTACTTTGGAATGTACTGAGTATGTGGGGGTGCATGCAACAATATAAATATCATCATCAATTTCATGAAAATATGCATATGTACAATGATGGCTCACTTGGGTTGAGTTAGATTGAAACATACTTTTCATGATCTCACTTTTCATGATATCATCGTAAATAAAATATATGATAAAAACCTCATAAATCATCATAAACAACTCAACTCTTCAAATCAAGACTCGGAGTGACTCTGTAATTCAAGAAACTCGACTCTTATGGACATGGTAGGTTCTTAAAACCGACATAAACCATGTGAGCTACATGGAGTCCAACGTTTTGCCCTCCTAAGGAGATAAACCCACATTGGAGGGAGTATCGTACTCTTTCCAGGGAGTACAACCTAATTTTAGTGATCACAATCTCATACTCAGCCTCCGCCCACAATTATCAATATCAATCCTACGGTGGCACATAGTTTCGGGGAAAATACCACATTTCCCGCTCGGTGCTAAATACTACTCCCAGACACAAGCTCAGAACACGTTAGGAAATCCACCACAAAAATCACAAGGGTCTTTCATGAAGACCAAATCAAATCTCTTTCTCATTTATCAAATCATAATCAATTAGTGGATTCCTAACTCAACTCAAATCAAATCAATCTTTCTCAATATCAAAATGCATCAATTCATTAAGTCATGGAAACATCAATAACTTTGAGAAAATATCAAGACTCATTGTAACAACTCAGAGTCAAACCCTGATGCAAGAGGAGGTGCCTTGGTGTATGTTATTTGATGATAATGTGGTACTGCTTAACAAGACTCGGGGAGGAGTTAATGATAAGTTGGAGATTTTGAGACAGACTATTGAGTCTAAAGGATTTCGGTTAAGCAGGACCAAGACGGAGTACTTGAAGTGTAAGTTTAGTAATGTGTCGTAGGAGGCTGACATGGTTGTGAAGCTAGACTCTTAGGCCATTCAGAAGAAGGAGAGTTTCAAGTATCTGGGGTCTATGATTTAAGGCAATGGTGAGATTGATGAGGATATCACACATCATATTGGGGTTGGGTGGTTTAAATGAAGGCTCTCTTTAAGAGTTTTATGTGATAAGAAGATGCCCCGAAGCTTAAAAGGAAGTTTTACAAAGTGGCAGTCCGGCCGACTATGTTGTATGGAGAGTATTAGCCAGTTAAGAACTCTCACAACCAAAAGTTGAAGGTGGCGGAGATGAGAATATTGCGATGGATGTGTGGCCATAATAGGAAAGATAAAGTAAGAAATGAGATTATTCGGAAGAGGTGGGAGTGGCCTCAGTGGAGGACAAGACACGAGAAGTAAGGTCAAACCCTGATGCAACCCTACCAAAATCGAAAAATGCTCTGAATCTCCACCTACCGTCCTCACCCGAGTCTTTGCGCCATCATAAATGTTCTAAATCGACCTAGTGTACACCACAGGCACCCCTCTTGCCTCCAAATACCTCCAGAGAATCTCCTTGGGAACTCTGTCATAAGCCTTCCCAAGATCAATAAACACCATGTTAAAGTCCTTCTTCATCTCCCAAAACTGTTCCACTAATCTCCTCACTAGGTAAGTGGCCTCAGTAGTCGAGCGACCTAGCATGAAATCAAATTGATTCCCAGCAATAATCACGCTCCTTCTCAGCCTCAACTCTACCACCCTTTCCTAAATATTCATAGTATGACTCAACAACTTAATACCTCTATAGTTGTTATAACTTTGGATGTCTCTCTTGTTCTTATACAATGGAATCATTGTAATCCACCTCCATGCTTCAGTCATCCTTCCCTCCCTAAAAATGATGTTAAGAACCTTGTCAACAACTCCAAACCTGCCTAGCCAGTGCATTCCAAATATCCACTAGACTCTCGTCTGGCTCCATCGCCCTACCTCGACGCATCCTGCGAATAGCCCTCTTGACCTCCTTAACCTCAATATGCCTACAATAACCATAGTCGTGACACTTCTCAAATTTCTCCAAGTCCCCAAACATGAAACCTTTGTCCCCCTTATCGTTCAAAAGTTTATGAAAATAGGACTGCCACATTTTTTTAATGAGGGCATCCTCAACCAACATAGTACCATCCTCAACCTTGATGCACTTATCCCTGCCTTTCTCCTTTAACGCCATATATAAGCTCTCATTTTAGCCACTGTAACCGCTAACTTAGCCTCTCACCTAGCTATAGCTTATACTCTTCCTTATTCGTCCTCCTCTCTTGATCATTCTTGCTCTCAACCAATTTAGCATAAGCCACCTTCTTAGACTCCACCTTCTTCTAAACCTCTTCATTCTACCACTAGTCCCCTCGATGTTTTCCAAATCGACCTCTCAAGACACTAACACCTCTCTAGCGATCTCCCTAATGCAAATGACAATCGTCTCCCACATACTATTCACATCCCCTATACTCTTCCAAGCCCCCTGCTTCTCAACATCTCCCCCATCTTCAAAGCATTAGCCAAAGTCAATCTACCCCACTTAATCTTAGGCTGAACCTCTACACTCCTCTTCTTTCAGCCCTTATTGATTACCAAGTTCATCACCAACAACCTATGTTTAGTCAAAAGATTATGTCTAGGTATGACCTTACAATCTTTACATAGTGTTCTATCACTCTTCTTAAGGAGCTAAAAGTCTATCTGAGTCTTGGCCACTGAACTACGAAACATTTCGAAAATCTCAAATTCGTTATCCACAACCCAAAAGCCCTAGAAAAATCCAAAAGAGAAGAACTTCCTTTATTCTTCTACCCAAAATCGAAATGTCCATGCACATCATCATAACCTCTCGACGAAGACCCAATATGCCTATTGAAGTCTCTTCTCAGGAAAAGTTTCTCAGTGCTCGGGACGCCCCTCACCATCTCATTTAAAACCTCCAAAAGCCCTTCTTCTCTTCCTCGTCCAAACCTAAATGCGGAGCATAAACACTAATAATGTTCACCTTAGTTCTTCCCATGACCAACTTAATAGACATCAACCTATCACTGACTCTTTTAACCTCTATCACCTACTTCCTAAGTTCTTCATCTACTAAGATACCTACCCCATTTTTATGTCTCATGCTACCCGAGTACCATAACTTATATCCATCTACATCTCTCACCTTAGTGCCTGCCATTTAGTTTCCTGGACACACGCTATACTAACCCTCCGTTTTCCAAGAATCTTCACCAGCTCTATGGACTTACCTTGAAGCGTCTCTATGTTCCAGGACCCAACTTTCAACCTATAAGCACCCTTATCCAACTTAGCCTTACTATCCCTCGCCCTCAACCCAAGACTAGAACCTAGACTCGACCCCAACCCCGACCTCGACCTATGACATGAACTTAGTCCATCATCTATCACCCCAACCTCCACTCAAAAGGATATCGATAGAACAAAATGAAGAAAAAAAAGCTGAAAAACACGATGAGCAAAAGAGTATGACTAAACATAGCTAAATCAACAAACAAAAACCAGTAAGCAGGATTGATACTCACAAGCAACAACAAGTACTATACTATTCAGAAGCAACGAACACCTACTAAGTTATGGAGAAACCGTAACCAATAATCCCACAGGAATAATTAAAAATATCAGACAAGAAATCAGGATACAAAAAGAGACAAGAAGCATATACCAAATAAACTAGAGAAGACTGAAATGAGTGACCCTGATACTGGGAGAAGACACAGTGAAAGACGTTTTCCTGATTGTTTTGTCAAATTCCGGCAAATTGGTGCAAAAATTGGTCGTCAGAATTTGTTGCCACCACCTTTACCTTACTGCTGGTACCACATCTCGGTACTTGGTCACCGGAGAATGTGATGGTCGCCGAAAAAATAAGCCAGACATCGGAATCTTGATTTTACCGCCTGAAGTGCGGATCTGAACTTGAAGTACCTGAAAAGGGTTATAAAGAAAATAAAAGAGAAGAAAAGAAAAGCGATGATCAAATTTCCAAAAGTTTACGTCACTCACCAAAAATTGATGTGGTTGTTGGGCCACAGAGATAGGCTGCCGAAAAAGCCGCTATCATTTTTGTAGTCGACGCAAGAAGCGAGAGAGAAAAAGACGACGATTGCGCCCGAATCTGATGGGGTCGCTGAAATTGATAGGGTTGTCGGGATGTGTTTATGGTGGCTGACACAAGTAATTTACTGGTAGCAGATTGGTGGTTCTCTGCTATCGCCAGACTCTTCAAGACACGAAGAGATAGGTTAATTTCGTCGGCGTCATCGATTGAAAAATTGCAAGATGCTAAACCTTCAGCATATATGACAACTATTAATGTCATCAATTTAACTTGAGACACCCGTTCAATAAAATAACATGAAAAAATTTTAATAATTATAATTCAATGCTGATTAAAAATAGAAAAATATTGATTTTAATGAATTTATGGGTACAAAATTTCTCAGTTATAAATAGATATAAATTTATTTTAATATTTATTATTTTATTTTCACCTATAATTTCATGTGACAAGAGTTGCAAAATTCATTGTTTTCATCTAATACAACAAAGTATTTCAATCACTTCAAGTATATATAAAAATAGTTACAACATTAATTTAGAACCTTTACACAAACTAAATTAATCATGATCTATAAGGATATTAAATAATAATTAAATTACATTAACCGATTATTCCATTCGGTCCATTTACTTATCGTGTTAATCTTTTAAACACCCTTTAAAAATATTCTATTCATTCTACTCTAATTATTGATTTATCCTTTTTCATGTTTGCTAAGAAAAAAAATAAAGGCATTGTACTATTTATTATTGATTAAGTTATCCTATTTAATACTCCCTCCGTTTCACAATAAGTGAATTATTGGAGTAATTTTAGTGTTTCAAAATAAGTGAATGATTCACAATTAAAGGTAGATGTTGGAAATTTTTTCCAAATTTACCCTCCATTAAATGAGCATTGGGAGTGATGTATCATGTGTCTTTGCTTTTTGAAGAGGGTAAAAATAAAAAAACATGATAAATTTATGTCTTTGCTTTTTTTTTTCTTAACATGTGTGCTGAAATTCAACAATTAACTTAGTGTGCAACGGAGGGAGTACTATATCTTTTTTAAGAAGTGAACATCAATGACTATAAGGGTGTAGTTGAAAATTATTACTAACTTTAATTTTATGTGAAAAGTTATTTCTAAATAAGTTTTTTGAGCAAAAATAATTATTAATTTAAAATGAAGGAAATTTCAATTAAAAGACAACCTGTGGCAAGAAAAAATCAGTTACAAATACACAAGTGGAAATGGTCTTAACATAAAGAATAAAGACAAAAATTAAAATATTTAGCAAAAGAACATAATCAATCCTTGTGAGGAATACCGAAAATTGAGATCCTCCCTTATATATAATAGTAAATTGTATTCTTTTTTCATATTGTTAACACTGTTTGCAATAAAGATTACAGTGACAGAAACAAATTGCAGTCACAATGCAAATAAAATATGATATGGATATAATTCTGTTACTCCCTTGATTCTCCTTTCTTTATTTTTCTCCATAATCTGAGGACCATTAGTAGCGTATTTCTCAAATGTAGAAAGATTTAAATTTGATACGAATTTTTAGCGTATTTCTTGAATGTAAGAAGATTTAGATTTGATATGGATTTTCTTTGTAATTCGAAGGCTGTTAATAACATATTTCTTGAACGTAGAAATATTTGAATTTGATCTACAAAAAAGAAGGGTTTATGGATCTTCTTGATATATTTGATTATAAAAAAGAGAGTGATATTCAATGAGTTTATGAAATTATCGGGAGATGATTAATCTCTTTATTAAGGGTTTAGAGTAGAGTAGCCACCAAGTTAGGTTTAGCGTAAAGTAACCCCTAATAACTCTAGCAAAAATTGAATTCTTATTATAGAGTTCACAAAATTATGATGTCTATAAACGCTTTGTATTGTCAGACGTTATGACTACAAAATCCTTTGCTGAAATGTCAAAATACAATTATTTTTCTTCTTTGAGATGATGAATGAAGTACGTGTTAATTTAGTGGAGTCACTTAGCTCAAGTCATTCGTGCGGCGTACCATGAAATCAGAAAACTACATCAAGCTAGGAGAAGAGAAAAGCAATAACAAAAATACCATATTTAGCACATTTTCATAGCTCGAACTAGTGACCCCCTGATCACATGGAGGGAACTATCCACAATAATTCAGACAAATTCTTCTCATAGATAATCAGAAATTTCCAAGCAAGACTAAATCTTTTAAGAATTTTACTACACACAAAGACAAAAACAAAGGGCAGTCCGGTGCACTAAGCTCCCGTTATGTGCTGGGTCCCAGAAAAAAATTGGACCACAAAGGTCTATTATACACAGTCTTACCACTGTGGACCCCTCTTTCCACAGCTCGAACCTATGACCTTATGGTCACACGACAACAACTTTACCAGTTACGACAAGGCTCCTTGTCTTACACACACAAATAACATTTGTAAAAATGAAATTTTTAGCAATTTTTTAAAATTCTTTCTACCCAAATTTCCAAGATAAGCAAAAATATAACACTGATAACATATGGTTAAATAAAAAATAAGCAAAAAATGCAAACTACCCAAAAAAATTGAGGCAAATAAAACTTGTAATACATCAAGATTAATTTTGAACAATAGCTTAAAAAAAATCTTACTTTCTCACAGCTGAATAATGAAATTCCAATTTTTCCCTCAACATTATGTCTCCATTGATGATGGATACTGTAGCATTAAGAGCCAATTTCTTTCCTTTTCTGGTAGTTGGTCAGTATTTGAGCAGTATCATCTTCTACAAAAATGAACAGGATAATATCGCTAACCATTGATGATGGATACTGTAGCATTAAGAGCCAATTTCTTTCCTTTTCTGGCAGTTGGTCAGTATTTGAGCAGTATCATCTTCTGCAAAAATGAACAGGATAATATCACTTTAGCCCCCAAAATATCTAGCTATTACATATAGACCCCTTTACCTTATAATTTTAGAATGATATTACTCTTCTTGAACAATTTAAATGCCCCAAAAGTTTCTCTAATAAACAAAAAGATAATTCCTTCATTCGATTTTACTTGTCACATTTTAACTTGACATATTTACTAAAAAAATAATTAATAACATACTGTTATTTTACCATAATACCCCTATTAAATGATGTTTATATTGTATCTTAAAATTAATTTGGAGAAAAGACAATTAATGCTAAGGGTAAAATAAGAAAAAAGAAGTTGTCTTTTCTTGATATGTCAAAAATGATAAGTAAAAATAGAAATACAATTAAGAAATTAGTGACAAGTAAAAGCGAACGGTTTGAGTAACACTGAAAAACATCAAAAAGATATACTTCCTCAGTTGTATTTTATGCGGTATATTTTGATCGGGCACAAAGTTTAAGAAGGAATGACAATTGTCCTTTATTAAAAAATATATTACTACTATATTTAATTAAATGAGACTAATAAGGATAAAAGTAAAATTGTATCTTTAAATAGTTACCAAATAAGGAAATATGACATTCTTTTTGGGACGGACAAAAAGAAAATGAAGACATATAAAATGGGGCAGAGGAAGTATGTTAATACTAAAAGGGCAGCTTGATGTGGCGGTGGAAGTATGTGCACTAAAGCTTCTTGCTATAAGGGACTACGGAGAAGGGCTGGACTGCAAGAATTTTATTGTGCTCAGCATTATCTTGGATTTCTGACAGAGGTTGTTTCTATGACTTGAACTCGTGACTTCCTAATCACATGACAATAATTTTATTAGTTACTTTAAAACTCCCCTTCATATTTTTTTTTCCGATTTGATAAAAATATTAAAGATACGCAAAATAAAAAAGATATGCATATAACTCTTTTTGCAAACCCACTTATATGTAGTAATAAAAACTTATAAGGTATCAAAAATGATATATGCATGGGATTTCCCTTTTGGTTAAATTTTTAACAGGTTAATTTCATGTATAATTGTAGACTTTTACTCATTAATGATAAAATTATTGAACTTTACCTCTTTAATAAAGTAGTAGATTTAATGGCATTAAAAATCATTAATGAGTTTTTATTATGTTTTTATATATATTGAGTACAAGAAGTGATAGACATATCTCAAACTAAATCAATCAATTAGAAAAACAATTTCTATTCCAATGGAGAAGTTCCTCCATGTTCACCTTTTGATTTCAATTATTTTCTCAATTTTTCTTGTAATTTTATGCAATGAACATTCTTTTTCATACCTTAACACCACTTATATTATGGAATATGTCTATTGATCCAATGAAGCTTCCCGATCCTCCGATGCCATCCTATACACTCACCCTTTACAATCTCTATTTATTTGAAAATTCAAAATTCAAGGACTATGACTTGTTACTTGGAAATAGATTCGCCGGTTGTCAAGCTAGAGCAAATCATTTGGCATCGGTTCTTGAAAATGGTGACGCGATTAGTGCGAACGGATGGTAAGGCCACACGACGAGCATGAGAGTAAAGTGGCCAAAGAAAAGGTTCCGGTAACAACAAGTACACATTTCATATGTCAGTATGTTGCGTCTTTTACTTTTTTTTTTGGTTTCCCATCCGGCATCCGGTGCCCGCATTGGAGCCCCGACTAATACAGACCACACGTTGCAGGGCCCATTAAGGTGGCAGCGCTCCCCAAAAAAATTTCTCCATACCCAGGGTCGAACCCTGGACCTCTGGTTAAGGGTGGAGCAGCCTCATCCACTGCACCACAACCCATATTGGTGCATCTTTTACTCACTGAACAAGTTAAAAGTTACTTGCTAATCGACACTGGTAGTGATTTAGTTTTGTGGAAATGTTGACCATGTAATGCAAATGGATGTTACAAACAGATAAATAATCCTTTATATGTTTCAACTAATTCAAAAACTTATCGAAAGCTCGATTGCTTTGTAGAAAGTAGAAATTTTGAAATCACGAATAAGGAATACGATTGTAGTCCGTATGGTAATACGTGTATGTATGATTACAAATACGTCGGTGGATAAAGAAAAAGAGGCTGGATTGCACACGACGTGATTACTTTTGTTTTAGACCGAAAGCAGGTATGCATTGTTTTTGGATGTGGAAAAGATCAAAATCATGGAAAGCCTTTTAGTGGTCAATTTTCTGGAATTGCTGGTCCCGGACGTAATGGGTGGTGGCAATTCTTTAGCATCGCAAATTGAAGCAGACATAATGTCCATGTGCCTAACGGGAGATCTCTCCATAAATGGATCAACACTTAGCTTCCACACAACGCCATTTAAGAAAACAACATCAGCAACACTATTACAAGATTTCAGATTCCCTTCCGTTTACTTTGTCAACCTTTATAAAGTTTTTATTAACGATAGGGAAGTCCCGATATTCCCATCATTGTCTAGGAATTTCAGAAGTTATGCCACGAGCGGTAGCTGCATCATGGACAAAGGAACATTTATTACCCGTTTTCCTCATGATTTTTATATTGTATTTCGTTACACATTCAGATAACAAGTACGTGGTATTGCTATGGTTAATGTTCCACCTGGATCAGCTTATGACACTTTCTATAAAGTGGATACGACTGGGCTGGATCCACATTTCCCCATTGTGATCAACCAAATGGCCCCTCCGACCCCAACAACCCACACTCCCCTTTGCCTCAACCTACCTGGGAGCACTTGGTCCATTTTCTTACCAAAACATACTCGTTCACGTGGCCAACCCCAAGAACCGTGAGCTATAGCACACTGATTTAGCCCAAGAATGGCCCATTTGTGTCGTTTCACTTGTTTGACCACCCAAATAACCCAACCGACCCCAACAACCTATACTATCCCACTTTTAAGCTTGCCTTGGTGCCTCTGGTCGATTTTTAGAACAAAACACGCTCGAGCCCTGAGCCTACCCCTAAAACCGTGAGTTATAGCACGTCTATTTGGCCCAAAAAATAGCATGTTTTTGACGTTTTGCCTGTTTGACCACCCAAATGGCCCCGCCGACCCAAACGACCCACTTTCCCGTTCATCAGTCTACTTGGAAGCCTTGATCGATTTTTAACCCAAAACACGCCCGAACCCTAGGCCCACCCAGAAATGTGATCTATAACACACCGATTATGCTTGAAAATGACCCATTCACGTTGATATTCCTGTTTGACGACCCAAACAGTCCCGTTGACCCCTACGACCCATACTTCCCCACTCTTCAGCCTACCTGTGAGCCCCTAGTTGATTTTTCACCCAAAACATGCCCAGGACCACCCCGAAATCGTGAGTTATAGCTCACCAATTTGGCCCAAAAATGGCCCGTTTGCGCCATTTTGCTTGTTTGACCAACCAAACGGTCCTACCGACCCCAACAACCCATAATTCACCACTTCTCGGCCTGCTTGGGATCCCTCAATCAATTTTTGACCCAAAACATGTTTGGGATCTAGGACAACCCTCAGAATTTGATACAAAAATAATCTCAGACATGGATTTATGAGAGTGAGGTTGTATTCAAGACTTGGTGTGTTCAATTGAAGATCCAAATAGGACGTAATTATGCACCCAAAATAGTCCAAACACTACACTTGGGCTAGACTTGATGGGAGCCCATCACTTAAAGGCCTTTTGGTCATTTTTAGCTTTCATTCTGTAATAACTATATAAGTAACATGCTAGGGCTTCCATTAGGAGTTTTTGGGATATTATTGTAAGTCTTGTAAGACTTGGAACACCATAGTTAGGGCTTGGAAAATCCACCAACCGAAACTAGGGCAAGATCTAGTGTGGAATCACTAGTGATTGTGTTTGCTTGGAAACATTGATGCTTGGGAGGCGGAATCCAAACTTGTATCTTTATAAGAGATAGGTTTATTGTTGTGTGTAGTGTTAAGGGTCCAAGATTGTCCATCCTTGGCTTCTTAAGATTATACCTTCATGTGGTCTATCTATCTATCTATCCTTTTACCTTCATGTAATCTTGTATATTGTTGTGTTGTAATCTTGTGTTCTTGTTTTATTGTTAAATTTGAATCTTGTGTCTTCTTGTTCATCATATATTGTAGTTAATCTTAGTTTGGAATGCTGATTTGGTGTCAAATACACCACTATATCTTGTAATCTTATTGTCGGTAGTGAATCCGAGAGTGGTCTCCATCTTGGTCCTCGAATCCTTAAGATTCGTGGACTGATTTGGAGTGTTTTTCGTGCCTTCCTTGTTAGTCTTGTATCATTTAGTATCTAAGACATATTTGGTTTTGTTCTTGCAATACCAATCTTGGGCTTTCTTTCTAAGAAAATAAAAAAAAAGGAAAGAAAGACGTGTTCTTGATCTTGAGATCTTGCCCGAGAAGTTGAACTTGTTATTGTATCTTGGCCGAATATTGTGTGTCTAGGTATAGGATTTATTTTGCTTGTGTTGTTGTTTCAAGTGTTAGTATTCTTTTCCATTAACACTTTGATTCGATCTAGATGTGAGCTTTAAAAAAATTGATGTTGTTGTTGTGAACAAGACCATGGCCGTGTGTTGAAGTTGTTGTTCTTGGCCGTGTGAACTTGTTGTTATAGTCTTGGTTGGAAGTTGTTGGTGTTGTTGTTACTCTTTATAAAGTTTTTGTATAGTTCTTGACATTCATCACAACCTCCACCCTTTCTAAAATGGAAATACAACACCAAAAAGAACCTTGGCCGTGTGTTGACACTAAAATTAGCCGTGATGTGTGTTGATGTTTACCGTGGGGTTGACATTTTTGTTCTGTTGTTGATGTGTTCTTGAAGGTTTTTGTGGTTTTCATCTTTTTCTTCATCTTATCTTACAACTTAAGACAACCAAAAGTGTAACATAGATTCAAAAAGGTGAACCTACTAGTTGTAAAGTTGTTTGTGAGAAGACTTGAGCCATCACTTTCTTGACATCTACTTTTCAACCACTTTCCTTGTTTAGGGACCTTGTTTTGTGGGAATTGTACAAATTCAAGTCTTGCCTTTTGAAGATTAGACTTAAAGGAGATTTAAGACATATACTTTCCATCTAAAACCAATTGTTTCCATTACATAGTAACTAAAGTTTGTAAACTTCATCTAGTGACTAATTATGGGGCCGTGACCAATGGAATGCTGCCATGTCACCCAATTTACTGTTCACACGAAAATTTTAAGCTCAAAATTTGATCTTTTTGTTTCATTGTGTTGTTTCTTTAGTTTTCTTTGTTGATTCCATTACTAACTTACAAGCTAGTTTTAGATTGTAAGTTAGTTTTGAAACCGTCCTTCGTGTATACGTTCCTTTGTGTGTCTTATTCTTTTGAGTTGTTGTAATACTTGGTCAACCTTTCACTTCCTCATGGAGTACAAGTAAGGTTACGACACTTGTGAGATCAAAGTGAGGGAAAAAAATCCGAGAGACAAAACAATAGAGAGGGAGTGTGAGGACCATTCTTGTACAACTAACTTATTTGTTGTTTTGTAGGTAACTTCTTGGCCATAATGGAAACCATTTTGGCCCTCCTTGATGCTTTGTCCCGAGACCTTTCTAGGGCAAATGCGGGTCTTGAAAAAATTGACTCGAACATGGTAACTATGAGTGAGAGGTTGGATCTAATGGATTGTCGAAGGAACTCTCTTGCTTTTACTCCCAAAACTTTACTTCCAATGATCAATACTCCAAGACCACCACATAATGCCACAAGCCAAGCTCCAAATACCCCTCAAAACCGAGAACAAGATAGACCACTTCCCCCGCAAGTTGATAAAGTCCAACAAGGAGGACTTAGAATCCAATTTCCTCCCATCCAAGCTCCACAACCGAAGCTCCACATTACCAAATCGAGCCTCTCAACCGAAACTTCCCTTTCCAAAAATCGACACATCCAAGAAGAGAAACATAGTAGAAAGGAATGTAAGGTACATGGAGTCTACAATTATTCTTCTATTATGGAAGGAAAATTAAGTCGGGTGAGATTGAAGGCAAGTCTTAAGATGGAGAGGAAGCCGAGGTGCAAAATGAAGTTGTTGACCGAGACTTGTTGTATTGAGGTCTCGGGTTCCTCCTATTTTGCAGACTGTTTTGTGCCATTTCATATTTTTGCGGGATGTTTTGTGCCGTGAATTTGTGGGAAAATTCCTCTCAAGATGGATAGGATGATACAAGAATAATCCCGGACATGGATTTATGAGAGTGCGTGTTGGATCCGATACTTGGTGTGTTCAATTGAAGAGACAAATAGGACCTAATTATGCACCCAAAATAGTCCAAATACTACACTTGGGCTACACTTGATGGGAGCCCATCACTTAAGGGCCTTTTGGTCATTTTTAGCTTTCATTTTGTAATAACTATATAAGTAACATGCTAGGGCTTCCATTAGGAGTCTTTGGGATATTATTGTAAGTCTTGTAACACTTGGAACACCATAGTTAGGTCTAGGAAAAGCCACCAACCGAAACTAGGGAAAGATCTAGTGTGGAATCACTAGTGATTGTGTTTGCTTGGAAACATTGATGCTTGGGAGATGGAATCCGAATTTGTATCTTTGTATGATATAGGTTTATTGTTGTATGTAGTGTTAAGGGTCCAAGATTGTCCATTATTGGGTTCTTAAGATTATATCTTCATGTGGTCTATCTATCTATACTTTTACCTTTATGTAATCTTGTATATTGTTGTGTTGTAATCTTGTGTTCTTGTTGTTATTGTTAAATTCGAATCTTGTGTCTTCTTGTTCATCATATATTGTGGTTAATCTTAGTTTGGACTGCTGATTTGGTGTCAAATACACCACTATATCTTGTAATCTTATTGTTGGTAGTGAATCCGAGAGCGGTCTCCATCTTGGTCCTCGAATCTTTAAGATATGTGGACTGATTTGGAGTGTTTTTCGTTCCTTCCTTGTTAGTCTTGTATCAAAATTGTGAGCTATAACACACCGATTTGGCTCGAAAATGGCCCGTTCCCATCATTTTTCCTGTTTAATAACCCCAACGGCCCTGCCGACCCCAACGGCCCACATTCCCTGCTTTTCAGCCAACCTGGGAGCCACGATCAATTTTTAGTCAAAAACACGCGTGAGCCTTGGGTACACCCTCTGAACCGTGAGGTATAGCACCCCAATTTTGTCAAAAAATAGCCCATTCGCACCGTTTCATCCGTTTGATCACACAAACGGCCCATCGCCACCCAACGGCCCACACTCTTCCGCTTATTAGCCTGCCTAGGATCCTCTGGTCTATTTTCAGCCTAAAACACACCTACGCCCTGGGCCCACGCCCGGAATCGTGAGCTATAACACACCAATATGGCCTAAAAATGGTCCGTTCATGCCATTTCGCCCGTTTGACCACCCAAACGGCCCCACTGAACCCAACAACCTATACTCCCTAGTCCTTCGGCCTGCTTGGGAGCCTCCGGTCAATTTTTAGACTAAAACACACCTGAGCCCCGGGCCCACCCCCGAAACCATGAGTTATAGCACAATGATTTGGCCTAAAAATAGCAAATTCACACCGTATCGTCCGTTTGACCACCCAAATGGCCTCGGGGAATTTTTGGACAAAACATGGTTGGGACTCGGTTGGGACCCTCGGAACCGTGATCTATATCACATTGATTTGGCCCAAAAATGGCCCGTTCATGTCGTTTCGCATGTTTGACCACCTAAACAACCCCACCGACCCTAACAACACACACTCCCTCACTTGTCAGCCTGCCTGGGAGCCCCTGATTAATTTTTCTCCCAAACACGCTCAGTCCCCGAGCACACCCCAGAACCATGAGCTATAGCACACCGATTAGGCCCAAAAAATGGCCCGTTGGTGCAGTTTCACTTGTTTGATCACCCAAACGACCCATCGACCCAAACAACCCTAACTCCCTCACTCCTCAACCCGCCTGGGTGCCCCTGATTGATACTTGGCCCAAAAAATACGACCAAACCCTGGCCCACTCTTAGAACCGTGAGGTATAGCAAACCAATTTAGCCCAAAAATGGCCCGTTTATGCCGATTCACCCTTTTGACCCCCAAACGGCCCCGTCGACCCTAACCACCCACACTCTCCCTCTCTTAAGCCTCCTCGAGAGACCTCGATCAATTTTTGAGCCAAACCACGCCCGGTCCCTTAACGCACCTTCAAAATCGTGGGCTATATCACACCGATTTTGTTCAGAAATGGTCCGTTCGCGCCCTTTTGCCTGTTTGACCAACCAAATAGCCCTACCGACCACCGCCGACCCCAACGACCCATACACCCCTGTTCCACAGCATGCCTGGGAGCCTCCGGTCAATTTTCAGCCTAAAACATACCTGGGCGCCGGGCTCACCTCCAAAATCGTGAGCTATAACACACCATTTTGACCAGAAAATGGTTCATTTGTACCGTTTCAATAATTTTACCACTCAAACAGACTCACCGACCCCAACGACCCACACTTACCCGCTCCTTAGCCTGCCTAAGACCCCGGTCAATTTTTTGCCCAAAAAATGCCCGAGCCCTAGGCCCACTCCCAAAACTATGATCTATAACACACCGATTTGGCCTAAAAATGCTTCATTCGCGCCATTCAGCCCGTTTGACCACTCAAACAGCCCCATCGAACCCAATGACCCATATTTTCCCACTCCTCTTCCTATCTGGGAGCCCCCAACCAATTTTTGGCTCAAAACAGGCTTGAGCCATAAGCCCATCCTCAAAACCGTGAGCTATAGCTCACCGATTTAGTAAAAAAATTACCCGTTCATACCGTTTCGCCTGTTTGACCACCCAAATAGCCCTGTCAACCCTAACAGACCACACTCTATCGCTCGTTAGCCTGTCTGGGAGCCCTCGCTTTATTTTCGATCCAAAACACGTCTGGTCCTTGGGATCACCCCAAGAATCGTGAGCTATAACATACTGATTTGGCTTTGAAAATGGTCTTTTCGCATTGTTTAGCCCGTTTGACCACCCAAACGGCCCTGCCGACCCTAACGACCCACTCTTCCCTGCTTTTCAGCCTGCCTGGGAGCCCTCGATTGATTTTTAGTCCAAAACATTTTTGGGTCCCAAGCCCACCCCCAAAATCGTGAGCTATAACAAATCAATTTGGCCCGAAAATGGTCTATTTTCATCGTTTCATCTCGTTTGACCACCCAAACGGTCCCGTCGACCCTAAAGGTCCATACTCCCTTTCTCTTCAGCCTGCTTAGGAGTCCCCATTCTATTTTCAGCCCAAAACACGCTAGGACCCTGGACCTACCTCCAAAACCATAAGTTATATCACACCGATGCACTAGGATTTCGTTCTGTGTTCGGTCCCGCTCATATTTCTTTGGTCTACCTCTACCCCGCCTAAAACTATCCATAACCAGTATTTCACACCTCCGCACTGAAGAATCAGATCCCCTCATCATCACGTGGCCGAACCAACGTAACCTTATATTTCGCATCTTGTCCTCCACCGAAGAAACTTTCACCTTCTCTCGAATAATTTCATTCCTCAGCTTATCTTTCCTGGTATATCCACACATCCATCGCAATATTCTTATCTCCTCCACCTTCAATTTTTAGATGTAGGAGTTCTTAACTGGCCAACACACCGCTACAAACAACATAGCCAGCCGGACTACCACTCTGTAGAACTTACCTTTAAGTTTTGAGGGCACCTTCTAATCACATAGAACTCCTGAAGCGAGGCTTCATTTCGACCACCCTGCCCCAATATGATGCGTTACATCCTCGTTAATCTCATCATTGCCCTGAATCATAGACTCTAGATTCTTGAAACTCTCCCTCTTATGAATGGCCTGAGAGTCCACCTTCACAACCACTCCAGCCTCCTGTGACATATCACTGAACTTATACTCCAAGTACTCTGTCTTGGTTCTACTTAATTGAAATCCTTTAGACTCAAGCGTCTGTCTCAAAATCTCCAACTTATCATTAACTTCTCTCCAATTCTCGTCAATCAGTACCACATCATCTGCAAATAACATACACCAAGGCACCTTTTTCTTGAATATGTCATGTCAAAGCATCCATCACCAAGGCAAATAAAAATGGGCTAAGAGTCTATCCCTGGTGCAATCCTATCAAAACTGGGAAGTGCTCCGAATTTCCACCTACCGTCCTCACACGAGTCTAATCCCCATCATCCATATCCTGAATCAACCTAGTGTACGCCACGGGCCTCCCCCTAGCCTCTAAACACCTCTACAGAATCTTCTTGGAAACTCTGTCATATGCCTTCTCAAGATCAATAAACACCATGTGCAAGTCCTTATTTCTCTCCCAAAATTGCTCCACTAATTTCCTTACAAGGTGAATGGCCTCAGTGGTCGAGCGCTATGGCATGAAACAGAACTGATTCTCCGAGATCGTCATGATCCTTATCATCCTCAACTTTACCACCCTTTCCCAAACCTTCATAGTATGAATCAACAACTTAATACCTCTATAGTTGGTGCAACTCTGGATGTCTCTTTTTTTCTTATACACTGGAATCTTAGTACTCCACCTCCATACTTCAGGCATCTTCGTCGCCCTAAAAATACTATTAAATAACCTTGTCAACCACTCCAAACCTACCCCGCTAGTGCTCTTCCAAAAATCCACTAGAATCTTGTTTGTCCCCGTTGCCTTACCCCGCTGCATCCTGCGAATAGCTCCCTTGACCTCCCCAACCTTGATATGTCTACAATAACCATAATCGCGACACTCCTAAAATTTCTTCAATTGCATTTCAAACACTAAAAGTACTTACTTGTATCAATTACAGAACTTCTAATTTTTAATCTTAAATTTCATTTAGTCTCAATTCAAAAATTAAGTGCATAAAATTTATTAGTTTATTTTAAATTTTCAGATATTGTTCTATTGCTCATTATTTTTACAATGATCAATTTTATGATTAATATCTTTAATTATTTTATTTATACATCTTATTGTATCAGCTAAGTTAATTTAATTAAGATCTCTCAAATCAATCTCAAAATCACCACCCCACCAAATACTACACCCACCTTCTAGACTTACCCTACAGCCACCACCCCGCCTCCCTAGTTTTTATTATATTTTACTTTATCAGATATTTTGTAAAATATTTTTCTCACATCACCCATATCTTATCCCCAAGCCACCCTCTACCAACAAAAAAATATTTTATTTTTCTTTAAAATAAAATTTTATATTGCACCCACCCCTACTCCCCAATACCCATTCGACACCCTACCTAATACACACACAAAAAAATTATTTTTGATTTTTTTCTAAAAAAAAATCTTTCCACCCTTATGTCCTGACTCCCAAGAAAAATAATTTTTTTTATCTTTTAAGAATCTTTTTTTCTACTCCACAACTCTAACCCCTACCTACACCACCACCCCGCCTACCCCACCTACCTAGCTCACCCCTACCCCATCTCAACCACCATAATCTGTTGTTCTTCCCCTCATCCACAAATGCTATTAGAAAATATCTTTTATTTACTAATAAAATATCAATTATCAATTTATTTTAGCATACATGCTATTACTAATGTCAAATAATCACATAAAATAAAATTATCTATTTTTTAAGCTCAAAATGAACTAATAGCTACTAATTAGTATTTTAATTATCCTAAATTTTTTGTAAAAATATTTACCTGATTAAGTTCAAGCATTTTATATCCCTCCAATAAATTATGCTTTTTGTTATCTATTGAAAATAATTTGAGACGTAGGGGATTAATTCATCATCGAAATGAAATAAAATATATAAGCATACACCATTAAAGATGACGATGAA
This sequence comes from Capsicum pubescens, assembly GCA_030864215.1. Lineage (NCBI taxonomy): Eukaryota > Viridiplantae > Streptophyta > Magnoliopsida > Solanales > Solanaceae > Capsicum > Capsicum pubescens. Next base: position 50,157,946 of record CM061544.1, on the reverse strand, counting down.
AGCATATACAAAGATTAAGAATAAACATTCAGCAATATATTTTCAAAGAAATCTTTTTGAGAAAATTAACACTTGAATTCATAAAAAGAAATCGTTATAATTAACTTTAACAAACATGAAAGCAATAGAAAAAGATGATGGAAGAGATATATGATTATGATGATAAAAAGGAGTAGTCAAAAACATGAAAGCAATAGAAAGAGGTGATGGACTCTGATACCATGATATTGAAATGAACCTTGGACCTAACTCAACGTCAAAAACTAGCTCATGAGGTGAGGATTGCCCAAGATCATATAAGGAGACTAAGGACTCTTTAATCCACCGATGTGGGACTCTCCCCTCCCTCTCCTTGCACGCCAAGACTGGACATCTGAAGCGTAGGCAATATAAGATGGGGGACTCAACATTGAAAATAATGAATTGGGTAGACCTAACTCTGATACCATGTTGAAGTGTGTGACCATTTCATAAAAAAGTTTAACTATTAGAGAGAGTACACTTTTACTATTTAATTATATTCTCAACAGTTACTTAATATGCTATTTTGGCATTGAACAAATGAACTTTACGTGGCATTGCAAACTGAAGAAAGACACAAAAATTTTCTTTCAAACAGTTCAAGAAAGAATTTTTTGTCCTTTTGAAACAAAGAAATAGAGTCACATTTATTGGCTTGTTTTGTCCCTACAGTTGAACTAAGAGCACTTTGAGTGGAGGTTTTTTCTATTATTAAGGATGTCCAATTTTGGAAAAGTACTACTCCTTTCGTTTAAAAAAGAATAGTAGACCAAACAACATATTAATTTTATACATTATATTAACTCCTAAGTAGCTACCAAACCTGGAATTACTTATGTAGGATTCCTGCATAACTAGTTGCTAAGCCAGCCACCAAATGACCCCTTAATACCTTCTTTCTTTGTTCATTGAGAAGACAGAGACCAATGCAAGCATAATTCAATTTATGTGTATAATATGTTCAGAACCAAGGTGCAGAATAAATACTTTACATAAATAAAAAACTTCCTAAATGAGTTGATCCAATTGATATAAACGATTTGATTCACTCGGCTCCTGATTCATCAATTGATGACTACTGTATTTTTTCATGAGATCTGGCAGGTAGTTTTTTTTATAACCAGATTTTTTTTATAACAAAAAAAAAAAATGTACCACTAATACCTCTACAGCAACAAAATCTTCTGAAGCATTTAATGAAAGTTGAGAGACTCTCTTCTCGGCTATAGCTTTTGGTGAATCTCTTGCTGAAATTGATGAAAATTATTCACCATCATTTCGACCTATTTTGTCATTTTTCTCATTTTCAGTTCTCTTTGTAAAAGTCATTATTGGATCTTTCCCTAGCAATTTAAGTGGTTGATCTAAGAATGGAGAAACTTTTTCATGTGCAGCTTGCGGTGGAAGCTCACCAGTGTCGGCATTTACAGGCAACTTGGAAGATCCAGTTAAGGATGGACCAACTTCCTTCAAAATAAACAAGATTCAAGATGGATCATTTTGACTGATTCTTTTTCCCTATCTATGAGCAACGAACATGTTGATAATAGTAGGTATCATAATCTAGGTCCAACTGCTAGGTTAGATAGTAACTCAAGAATCTTTTATCAATTCCCCTTTCTTAAGAACCCCAAAAAATAAATAACACTCGAGCAGAAAAAAGTAAACTCAGACACAACAAATGCTGATTGTATAAGAGGTTATACAAAGTGGGGTTTGTATATATACTCAACTTTAGGATCAAAATTGGGAAAGAAATTGATTGACATGAATAAATACTTCAAAGTGTAATATCCACTTAGATTCACTCATATTTATTGCGTTTTTCTCAAATTTTGGGTTTAAAATCCTTAAGTTTTTTCAAGGTGTTTGTGCTTTTCTCAGGTATTGTTACTTGAACAATTATGTTATTTTGGACTTGAACTAATGAACTCTACGTGGCATAATAAACTGAAGAATGACACAAAAGTTTTGTTTCAAACAGTTCAAGAAAGAATCTTTTGGCTTTTTGAAACAAAGAAATAGAGCCACATTTCTTGGACTGATTTGACCACTCATGGTGCTCTTAGTTCAACTGTAGGGACAAAATAGTTCAACAAATGTGACTCTATTTCTTTGTTTTAAAAAGTCAAAAGATTCTTTCTTGAACTGTTTGAAATAAAACTTTTGTGTCTTTCTTAAGTTTGTTATGCCACGTAGAGTTCATTAGTTCAATGCCAAAATAACGTAACTGTTCAAGTAACATTACCTGAGAAAAACACAAACACCTTAAAAAACTAAAGGATTTTAAACCCAACATTTATGAAAAATGCAATAAATGTGAGTGAATCCAAGTGGAGATTACAATTTTGAGTGTTTATGCATGTCAGTCAATTTTTTCCCAATTTTTGTCCTAAATTTGAGTATATGTACAAACCCCACTTTTTATAACCTCTCATACAATCAACATTTATTGTGTTTGAGTTTACCTTTTTCTGCTCGAGTGTTATTTATTTTTGGGGGTTGTTGAGAAATGGGAATTGATAAGAGATTCTTGAGTTACTATCTAACCTAGCAGCTGGACCTAGATTGTGATATATATTATTATCAACATGTTCCTTGCATATAGCTAGGGAAGAATGATCTTTCAAAATGATCCATCTTGAATCTTATTTATTTTGAAGGAAGTTGGTCCATCCTTACCTGGATCTTCCAACTTGCCTGCAAATGCCAACTCTGGTGAGCTTCCACTGCATGTTGCACCTGAAAAATTGCTCTATTCTTAGATCAATCACATAAATTGTTAGGGGAGGATCCAATAATGACTTCTATAAAGAGATGTGAAAATTAGAATGATGACAAAATAGGTCAAAATAATGGTGTAGAATTTTCATCAATTTCAGCAAGAAATTCACCAAGAGCTATATCCAAGAAGAGAGTCTCTCAACTTCCATTGGATGCTTCAGAAGACTTTGCTTCTATGGAGGCATTAGTGGTACATTTTATTAATTTTTAGTTATCAAGAAAACCCTACATTCCAGATCCCGTGATAAAAGACGAGATATATGATATTGGAATACTATCTCAATCAGTAAGAAAAGGCCCAAAATCTCTCACCTTTTCTTTGTTGATGATCTAACTCTGTGTGCTGTTGCTAATGAAAGAAACTGTGAAACTATCTGAGCCACTCTTAGCAGCTTCACCTTCCACTCTGGCCAAAAAATTAACACTCTCAAATCTAAAGTAATCCTCTCTAGAAAATGTGCTCAGGAGACCAAAGATAGTTTGTCTCACATCTTAGGCATCCAATCCAAAGACAAGTTGGCAAATATCTGGGTTTTCCCATCTTTCACAAAAAACCTTGCAATAGAGATTTCCAATTCATACTTGGCAATCTCAACACTAAGTTGGCTGGATGGAAAACCAAATTCCTCAATATGGCTGGCAGAATCACCCTTACCAAGTCCTCCCTTGCTAGTATTCCCGCTTATGTCATGTAATTCATCTTGATCCCCTCTAAAATCCACTAATTGATTGACAGAACCCAAAAGACCTTTCTCTGGGGCACCACCCTTGATAATAAGAAAATGCATCTAATCAATTGGGAAACCTTTAGAACTTAGAAAAGTGTCCTTGTGGATTGGAAAGTTTGTAAAACTGCCTTTTCTTGGAACATCCATACGGATGACAAGATCAACTTCTGGAAGGACAGATGGATGCCTCACTGTGAACTCCTTCTTTCCATCATCCAAGCCCTTCTTCCTTATCATTCCTAAGATATTAAACTCTCTGGGGTCTAGAGAAATGGCTCCTGGAAACTCAAGGATCTTCCGGTTGAAATCCCTGAGAATCTCATCCAAACTTTCACCAACTCTGTTTTCCCCAATCCTAGAGCCCATACTGATGAGATCATTTGGAATCTCACTGGTAATTGTTTGTTCTCCAGCAGAAGTGCTTGTAATCATATAGACAAAACCTCTGAGATCAATTACTCGTCTAATTTCAACTGGATATGAAAGGCTAAATCCCCTAAAAAGTCAAAAACTTTCTTTGGATAAGATAGAATGATAGGTTCCCCAATAACCTCAACCTCTCCAAGAGAGGAATGAGACAAAATACTAGTTGTGCTATCTGCAATCATCACCAGGAAGACAAATCCCACATTTTCTTTAAGTGTCCCATCCTCAAAGATTTTGGAGTGCAAACTATCCATAAGATGGCCTAGTCTAAACAATCTCCTATTACCAGTCTCCTACCCTCTTACTGGCATACTATCTGGAGATCTCTTCAACATTCCCAATTCAACAGACTAATCCACTGGCACGACATCATTCCTTTTAGCCTCTAGACAATCTGGAACACCAGGAACTCTAATACCTTCAATAACAAAAGGGACCATCCCAATTTTAACCATGCTTACTCCCAAACTGTTGAGTATGAACATCTTACTCAAAAGAATAGCCCAATCAAGAAAAACCAAATCATCAACGTTAAGTGGAATCCTTCCGCCAGCCACACCTTCAAGCTCAATACTGATAATTCTTGCCTAAGAAACCTTGGGAAGGGTGGAATAGGAGGGGTAGTCAGATCTAGTAATGGAGGCTGAGTGTTAGGTTTTAACAAAAACTTTCACCGAACTACCAACAACATGATGGAACTTATGGCTCTCATTGAAGGATTAAAACTGGTAGAGCAAAATAATCTTCACCCCATTGAAATTAACATTGATTCCTTAGAAGTTATATCTATGTTAACTAACGGGAACCTCCACTATGATACTTTGATTTCAAAATGTAGGTCAAAATTAAAAAGGCTAAGGAATCCAGAAGTCAAGAACTGTTATAGAGAACAAAATGGAGTGGCGGATGCTCTAGCAAAAGTCAAGCACTATTATAGAGAACAAAATGGAGTGGCGGATGCTCTAGCAAATCGTATTTAGATCTCGATTTTGTGATTAGTCATCTACTCTCAGCATTACTGATTAATTTTTGTCCTAATGTATCATCTTGTGGACTGTCTGTGATTTGAAGAAGTTGAAGATCATATTTGGATTCTTGCTTAACAATTTTCATCCTCTTGTTGCCTTAATTCGTAGTTGTAGTTTTATAATCTTAAGTGCTGAGTGTAGCTCGTTGGGAGGCTATGAAAGCCCCAAGTTTCATATGATAAACTGTGAGCTTTCAAACTTTGTTGTTGTTTCTGCATTTAGGACACATTGATTTTTAGAGTTTCTGATTTCATTATAATTCATATGGGAGCATTTGGTTTTGTTCATACAATGTTTTGGATGAAAATTTTCTTCAAATTCGACTTTCGTGAATGCCGTATTGTTTAAATGATGAGCTTCTAGCCTAAGGATTGTTGCTAATATCCTGTTCTAAAAAAAAGAAGGGTGACTGAGTCACTTTATTCCTGTAAACGATTGAGTAAAAGTGTAGTGTTTCTTTTCTGTTAAAAAGGATGATAGGGTCAAAGGGTTTTGCATTCTCTTTGGGAGTTGCTATTAGGAGCCTCCTTTGTGACCTTTATTTATAAAGGTTAAATAAAAAGAAGTCTATTCTATTTATAGTATATTTTCTCATTTCACCTGCTTTGATATGAGTTTAACACATACACTTGTAGTTATTAGTTAAAAATTGTTTCAAACAAAAAAAATTAGGTTTTCTTGCGTCGTTACTAACTTCTATGAGCTTGTATATATCCTTTATGAAACTTTTAGAATCCTGTTCGTTTGTCTATTAAATGCATCTCTTCCCACATCATCTTATTGATGTTGGGCATAAAAAATGTTTTTAGTCTCATTGCTTCTCCCCTCTTTCCTATTTACTTCAGTACCTAAGGTTAAGAGTTTTTGATCCGTTTGAATATCGAATAGTTTCCACATTTTATTTAAATCCATCCTTTTTTTTTTGTATTATCGTTTGCTAAAAAAATTTTGATAGGATAAAAGTTGTTTGCGTGCTATATGTGTGGTGACATGCCTAATAATGTGCTTACTCAATGGGAACATGTTGTTATTTCTTTTCTCAAAGATAGGTCTAGTAAATTTGGGAGAAATTCTATTTTAGTTGGTTCCTGATTCTTCCCAACTCATTGTTGTTATCTTGAGTTTTAGTAATAGCCATCCATACCTAAACGGGCTAGAGAACATTAATTACCAAAAGAAAAAAAAAATATATAATAATAATAATGATTAACTCCTGCGCACATCAAATTGGTCTGATTGCTATTTTCCATCACAATGCATGTGTGAAGTTGATTCATTTCTCTTGAAATTCTATATTTTGAACCATCGTGGGTTCCTTTTCAAAGATTGATCCATCATACTACTTATTTGTGTGGCGTTTGGTATTCTGGATGCGTTTTGATTTCCTTTATCTTTTTCCTTGCATGTGAATTCGTTTTGGAGTCCGAATGGGTTCTTTTCCATTGCATCTCTTAATGGGCCATTGAGGCCCTCCATGCCTATCAAGTCAAGGCCCAAAAGAAATCCTAAAATTAATTGCATGGCGTACGGATACGAGAAGTCGAAAGAAGAGAGAAAATGGGTTAAAGCCCCATCTTTAAAGTGGCGAAGAGACTCAAAAGTCTCATTTATTGGTTTATTTAATTACTTATCGATGTTATTCATTTATTTATTTATTTATTTGGGCCATGAAGCCAAAGTTGTACTTAATATAGGTGGAGCGATACTAGAGCCAACGACTCAAAAACTAGACTAGGACAGGTGAAATGGGTCGAAAGCCCAATTAGACTAGGATAGGTCTTATTGATTTGGGCCCAGTGGCCTAAATTCCTTACTTTCTCCCCTTCCCCTTTTTCTTTACGTTTCTTTACCTTATGTGTTTCTGTGAACCTTGTTAAATCCTTAGTCAAGTCGCTAAAAAGTTGGTTCTGCATAAACACCAAAATCTTTTTCTAAAATTGCCTTCTTTTCAAAACTAAACCTTTTTACAAAGTTAGTCAAAGAAAATTTCCAAACAGTCTAGATAACCGCAAGTTAGCGGACGTTTTAGGTGCCTAACACCTTTCTAAAACGTTAATAAGAACCGCTTTCTCAGAATCTCTTAACTTAAACGATTTTCCTGTTTTGGATCGTTTGAAGTAACTCTATAAAGGTTTCTTAATTCCTTTTCAATATTAAGTGGCGCCTCTCTTTCAAAAGTCAAAATTTCCACAAAACAAAAATGGCGACTCTACTGGGGACTTTTCGAACTAGGTTCTAACTAAATGTTTGATTTCTTCTTTTGATTAACTATTTATGTGTTTATATGTTTCGATTCTGTAAATATTAACTATCGCATCTCATGGCATATCCCTGCATTATTTAAATTGTTTTGGGGTTTCGTGAATGTCCCGGCCCCTGTTGTTCAATTCCAAAATATGTTGGAAATACAAATGGCTTATTAGCACGTGAGTTGTCTGACGCTGTTCGTATTTTCAAACTCAAGTTGTCCGCTTGAGAACCAGTGTTCAAGACCACTCTAGACACCGAGAATAGAATGAAACCAAAACCCTATTTTAGGCATGAGCCTAGGATGACCCATTATCCGAGCGGGGTATTGGGTCCATTAGAAAACCTGCCCTACATCTATTGACCCCGAGTCAATTACAGACGAATCATATTTATGTGTTGAAAAAAATACCTGCTTGTCTAATTCAATTCAATATCCTTTGGGGTCGGGGGAAGGCTTATCTTTGTCTGCTTTCATGTAGGATATTGCTCAACTACATTCCTACGAAAAGTTCAAGATGGTAACTAAACCTGACGATTTATTGAAACTATGGTGGGACCACATGAGCGCAGAAGAGAAAAATATTGTTAGAACACACATTGGGCATCTTCCTTCTTTGATCGAGATGGAAGCTTGGCCCAAAATGATCCATGTACTAACAAATTTTTAGGATGATCAGAATATGGTATTTCGCTTTGGGGATGTTGAATTGACTCCTACCATTGAAGAGGTATTGATTTGTTACGAGAGTATGAAAATGTGTTTTGAGAGAAGGGAGACACCTGATAAGAACATTTTTAGTCCCGGTTATGTGGGATCGTCAAAAGATCAAGGAGCTATTTTTAACTGACGACGACACCTGGCTAGGAGAACGTGATGGAGCAAATATCACTTTTCATGAGTTGTATCGTCGGTTTGGGAGATTCAATGCTTTTCACAAATTTGGGAATAAATATGAGTCAGAATCAAAATAGAAGGAGACGAGAGCCTTTGCGTTTGCGGTAGGCCTACTTGGAACCATGGCGTTCCCACAAGTGGAAAATGGCACAATTCATCCGAGGGTTGTCTCAGTGACCCATGCACTCTTCTTTGGAACGGAGTACAATTCTAAAAAGGTATTCCACAACTTAGCTCCCATGATTGTCGCCGACATATATCGAGCTTTGGGAAGGTGTCAAGTCGAGAATCGTTTCTTTCAAGGCTGCAACCTTATATTACAATGGTGGATGATGATGCATTTGGTAAAAAATCCTAGAATGGCATAACCCGACCACAAAACAAGGTGGAATCTTCTAGAATCGCATGACATGTGGTTGTTTTTACACAAATTCAAATGGGAAGCATCTCATGAATTTTGGTTGAAGACTCTTGGAGAATTAAGAGATGACAATGTCCAATGGCCCATTAACTATCTTCGTTTAGGGAAATACATTATTCGAGGAGGCGAGTGGCCTTTTCTACTTCTTCCGGGTCTCAGGGGAACCCGTCCCTTCAATCCTGGAAGAGTTCTTAGGCAATTCGAGATCAAGCAGGAGACGCCTCATATCAATTCTATGCTCAGATTCTTCACCGAATATGATGAAAGCGATCCCCCTCTCAAAGAATACATGATAAATGGATGGAGAAGAAGAAGGTAGACGGAAGTATCTTTCCATATAGGGTATGAACCTGAAGTCAGCGACACTTACAAAGAGTGGTTAAAAAAGAGCCTCGCCGGAGCATTGATTTCGGGGCCGAACGTGCCCACTCGGGTCGTGGATGTAGAATCCGAGCATCAGATCCGACTCCATAGGCTTTAGGATGAATTTCAGAAAAGTGAAATTGCACACTGACAGACGCATGTAGAAGATGCTTTAACAATACGTATGTTGAGGGAAGAGTTGAAAAGAGCTAGGCAAGAGGCTGATGATGTTAGGCAGTGTTTAATAGATTTGGATGATAGCATGGCCTATCAACTTGATAGTACTGGAAAAATGACTTACGACAGTAAGGTACAGTTATGCGGGAGTCATCTAATCATCAATAGGTATCAAATAGCATAGGAGGTGAACAAGGCAAAGAAGGCAAATACAGACGAAGGATCCTTCGGTAGCTAGTTTTTCTATTTCCCCAGCGCGGGAACTTATTTTCTTTCATGTTATTTAGCCTTTTTCCTAATGATTGTATCCCTCTTTTGTTATTTTTGTAGGCATTTATGCCCTTTTTCGTGTCTATATAAGTTAGGGGATAATGGATTGACTTTAAGGAAGCATATATTTTCTTCAAAATCGTTAGTCCTGAACCCTTGGCTCAAAAAAGGTCACCCTAGTTAGGATACACATTATTATAATGTTTTGTGTGATATAATTGTATTATGTGCTTATGTGTGTTTATTTGAATCAAAGGCAAGTTTATCCGCTATACTCCTATGGATGAATTTGGCTATGACTCAAACAACTCTATGTGGTTATTTCTTGTAAAATATTTTGCATTACTTATCACATACGAAAACTAACACATGCCTTTGAGTTGTTTTACTTAAAAGATAGTAGAAACTACTCTGTGTTGATATAAGCTGGCAGAACATCCCTACTTCACCCGATCAAAAGCGCACAAAATCCCATCCTCTGACCATCATTCAATAATGACCGAAAATGATGAAGAAAATGCATTAACCATCAGGGACAATCTAATAGCGAAACAGAGTGAGATGATTGCTGAATTTGCAAGAAAGCTTGAAATGCTTCAGGAGGAAATAAATCGTACTCGAGATTTGGCTCACTTGGCCATCACTATTAATGCTCCCGCTCCAGGAGGACACGGGACTCCACTCCAAATCCCTTCCCTCAGTACACCTATTCTTGGGGATCAGCCAAATAACATATCGTCCATCTCTGCCCCTCCACTTGTCCAAAATACCAATCGTGAAAATAACCCAGATGCCTACTATCCACAAAATCCATCTCTAACACCACAAAACCCATCTCCAAATCCATTCCCAAATCCCTAGAACCCATTTGTAAATCAACAAAATTCGTGTCCAAATCCACAAGATTCACTCCCAAATCCACAAAATCCATCCCCGAATCTTCCGTTGAATCTATCCCTGAATCTACCAAATTCGTTTCCAAATTCACAAAATTCTTCTCAGATGCCACTAAGCTACTCGCAAATTCCACAAAACCTTTCTAAATTTCAAAACGTCCTCCCTACCTACCAACCAACTTCCTTTCATCCAAAAAATCAAGCCTCCCTTCCAAATACCCCTCATGCCATCATATCCCCCGACATCTATAATCCCCTTCCTAATCCCGAGATGGACCATTCCGAAGAGAAGGAGAAAGAGTGGAGGACCGAGCATGAAATGAAGTTGCTAGCAATGAATGAAGAAATCATGAGGATCAAAGAATCTCATGGAGCGAGGGACCATGATGTTTAGGGTACGATGAATTATGTGTTCACCCTGGAGTAGATCTACTAGAAGGGTACAAGGTCCCCAAGTTTGAAGTGTTTGATGGTGCCAGAAATCTAATGGCCCATCTAAGGAGGTACTGCGAGCAACTGGTGGGGATCAGAAAAAATGAGGTGTTACTGATGTGCCTATTCAGCCAAAGTTTAAACGGTGAAGCTTTAGAGTGGTTCATGTCTCAGCAGCCGAAAAGAAGGACTGGTTGGAAAGCATTGGCCAAGGGTTTCCTCGACAGGTTCTCATTTAACATTGAAATAGTCCCGGACCGGTATTCACTAGATCGAATCAAACAGAAGAGTGATGAGAGTTTCCGAGACTATGCTTTTCGTTGGAGAAAGGAAGCTGCCAAAGTACAACCCCCCATGTTTGAGGAAGAAATGGTATCTGTGTTCTCTCATGCTCAAGAAGGAGAATATTATACCAGGATGGTGTCCGCTGTCTGGGCGACTTTTGCGGATTTGGTAAAAATAGGAGCATGATTGGAAGAAGGTATTCGGACAGGAAAAATTGCCAAAACCCCAACATCGTCCGGGACTGCCATATTCTTGAAGAAGAAAAAGGTAGATATAGGCATAATTTCTGCTGGTTCTGTTGCAAAAACAAAAAAGAGATTCAACTCTAGGAATGCTTTCTCTTCTCCGTCGTCACCAAACCTTCAGCATGTGTTCTATGCCCACCCCCAATACCAAGCTCCACTTTCAAATGTCCAACCTCAGTACGAAACTCCACTCCCAAACATCTAATCTCAGTACCAAATTCCACTCCCAAACATCCAATCCCAATACCAAGCTCCACAGCCAAATATCTTTCCCCAATACCAAGTTCCACCTCCAAATTATCAGTTTCATGTCCAATCCACTCTTTCAAGTAACCGAACATATATCCAAAAACCTCCAAATTATCATCAAGTACCTCCTGCAAACCAAAGCCACTATAACCCCCTACGTCCAAACTACGAAAAAAAACCTCACCACTAGCTGAAAGTATCACTTAATTGTTCGAAAGACTGAAGAACTCCGGTCATTTGCAACCGATATAGTCAAAGCCTGTCAATCCCAACTCCCGATTTTATCATCCTGATCAAAATTGTGCCTATCATTCAGGAGCAACAGGGCACAGTACCGAGGACTGTTTTATCTTGAAACACAGGATCTAAGATTTGATTTATCAAAAGGTAATCACGTTTCAGTCACCGACACCAAATGTCAATAGTAACCCATTTCCTAATCATGGGGGACCTACAGTTAACATACTTGAAATGGAAGGAGAATGGGAATCTGGCAAGACTATTACTAAGGTGAATTCAGAAGAGTGCAAAAGGGAGAAAGAGGTAGAAAATATAGAGAGAGCTATGGCTGTCTTAAGTGTCAATGAGAGAGCCCCATTTATAGTGATAAAGGACTCGATACAAGTGTACACTCCCCCACCAAGGAAGGAATTTATTGTACAGACCGCTACTACCCAAGGGATGACGCGATCGGGACGATGCTACATCCCTGAAGAATTGACCAACAAAAAAGATTCACAGAAAAGGCCAATCATTGAAGGGGAGGCTAAGGAATTTTGGAGGCGTATGCAACCCAAAGATTATTCTATTGTCAAACATTTAGAGAAGACGCCAACCCAAATCTCCATTTTGGCACTATTAATGAGTTCGCAATACCATTGACAAGCTTTATCGAAGGTCTTGGATGAAGCATATCTTCCCGCAGGAATGAGTGTTGAGAACCTAGCTGCAATGATAGGAAACATTGTGGGGAATCATCGCATATCATTCAGCGATGAAGAGTTTCCGTTTGAAGGAGCGATGCACAACAAAGCCTTGCATGTCACTGTCATTTGCCGAGATTATGCGATTAATCAGGTATTAATAGATGACAGGTCTGGTGTGAATATTTATACCCTTTCCACGTTGGTTCAAATGGGCTATGATTTGGGAAAAATTCATCAAATCCACATAAATGTGAGAGAATTCGATGGAGGGCAGAGAGATACCATAGGAGAAATTGATTTGTACATCCAAATGGGACCTGCTGAGTTCAAAACTAAGTTTCATGTTATGGATATTCATCCTAGATATAACCTGCTCTTGGGAAGACCATGGATACATGGTGCAAAGGATTTTTCATCACCCCTTCATCAACTATTGAAGTTCATTTGGGAGGATCATGAAGTAGCCATCCAAGGGGAAGGAAGCCGAGTGGATCGTCCCAATGGTTATATGCCAGTGATTGAAGATGTTCCAAAGGGTAGTAGTTTCTATACGGTTGAAATTATAAATGTTGTGGAGAAGGATCTGATGCTCAAACCGCCAATGCCTTCTGTCTACAAAATAATTGCGATGGTGATATTAAGAAATGGATTCGAGCCTGGTCGGGGTTTAGGTAAGAATCTACAAGGAATTATTGAGCCTGTTATGATCCCAGAGAAAGCCTCTAAGTATGGGTTAGGATATCAGCCTACCAAGAAGGATATGGTCGAGGATAAGTTAGAGCAGAGTCTGTGTAGGCCCTTTCCGCTCCTGTACCAATCATTTACTGTATGGGAGGTGTCAAATGATGATGGTCTTGAGGATAGGATAGGAGATTGTTTTGAGGGATACAATGCTGTACCAGAAGATTTCCCAAAGTCCGGAGGGGTGAAGAAGATTGCGCCAGGGGAGGCCTTGCAAAACTGGACCTCCACTCCACTCATAACCCGTCGCCCATCGTGGTAGATGAAAGGGCAATTACTAATAGTTTTAAAATCAGTGATGATCCGAAAGAGGCCCCACGATCCACCCTTTATATCTTAAAACTTTCTTTTTGTATTTTACTGCTTTCAAAAAGTCATGGACTTGTGTTTGCGCGAGTCATGAGCCATGGTTTTGTAATTATCTCGCAAATTTCATTGAAAAGGCCTTCATTCATTTAATTTTTTTTATTATTCCTGAAACATTCCTATTCGTATATTTTATTATTATCTCATTATCATCTAACTTGGTTTGTTTGTCCATTACAGTAACAGTAACTTAAAATCTGCAAATGTCATGTCATGTCAAAGGTTAGACAAACAAAATGAAGGGAATGATGATGATTGGAAAGACGGTGATGAGGAACAATTAGTTGAAGATATAGAGGAGTTTGAGAACCGAGAAAAGCCTAACCTAGAGGAAACTAAAATAGTCAACCTCGAAGATCATGATTAAATCAAAGAAACAAGTGTCAGCGTCCACCTGGCGGAAGCACAAAAGAGAGAGCTCATTCACCTATTGCGAGAATATATTGACGTGTTTTCTTGGTCCTATGATGATATGCCGGGATTGAGCACTAGTATTGTGTCGCATAAGTTGCTGATAAATCCAGAGTTTGATCCAGTCAAGAAAAAAATGGGGAAATTCAAGCCAGATTTAAGTCTAAAGATCAAGGAAGAAGTGACAAAACAAATCCAGTCTAAGGTTGTGGAGGTCACAAAATATCCGACGTGGTTGGCCAACATCGTCCCTGTGCCGAAGAAGGACGACACGATTCGAATTTGTGTTGACTATAGAGACTTGAATAGAGCCAGTCCTAAAGATAATTTTTTGTTTCCCAACATCCACATCCTCATCAATAACTGTGCAAAGCATGAAATGTAGTCATTCGTTGATTGTTTCGCCGGGTATCATCAGATATTGATGGATGAGAAAGATGAAGAAAAAATGACTTTTATTATGCCCTGGGTGTTTATCATTATAGGGTAATGCCGTTCGGTCTCAAGAAAGTGGGTGCAACATATATGAGGGCTCTGACAGCGGTTTTCCATGATATGATCCATAAAGAGATTGAGGTGTACGTGGATGATGTAATTATCAAATCCCGCAAGAGTTTGAATCATCTGACTCATCTGGAGAAATTCTTCGACAGATTAAGAAAGTACAGTTTGAAGTTAAATCCTGCTAAGTTTGCTTTTAGTGTACCATCAGGGAATTTGCTGGGGTTCATAGTCAGCAGAAGAGGCATCAAGTTAGACCCATCCAAAATCAAGACAATCCAGGACTTGCCACCGCCGAGAACCAAGAAGGAAGTTATGAGTTTCATGGCTCGTTTGAATTACATTAGCAGGTTCATCGCTTAATCGACAGTCATATACGATCCAATTCTCAAGATGTTGAAGAAAAATGCATTGAATGAGTGGACATAAGAATGTCAGAGAGCTTTTGACCGCATCAAGGAATATCTGTCTGCACCGCCGGTTTTGGTTCCACCAAGAGAAGTAATTCCATTATTGCTCTACCTGTCAGTCTCAGAAAATGCTTTTGATGTGTCCTCGGGCAACATGATGAGACCGGTAGGAAAGAGAAAGCCATTTACTACTTGAGTAAAAATTTTACACCATATGAAACCCGTTATACTCTTGTAGAAAGGACATGTTGCGCTTTGACTTGGACCACACAAAAGTTGAGGCATTATCTGTCTTCATACACGACATACCTCATCTCAAGAATGGATTCATTAAAGTATATATTCCAGAAGGCCATGCCCACAGGAAAGCTAGCCAAGTGGCAAATGTTGCTGAGCGAGTTTGACATTGTGTATGTAACTAAAAGGCAATCAAGGGGCAAGCTTTGGCAGATCATTTGGCAGAGAATCCAGTTGATGATGAGTATGAACCACTTCCAACTTACTTTCCAGATAAGGAAATTCTATTCATGGGAGAAGACATTACAAAAATTTACCCTGGATGGAGGTTATTCTTTGATGGAGCGGTCAACTTCAAAGGTTCAGGAATCGGAGCAGTGTTGGTCTCAGAAATGGGTCAACGTTATCCAGTAACTGCTAATTTGCGTTTCCCATGCACCAACAACATGGACGAATATGAATCTTGCATCTTGGGTCTCAAATTGGCACTTGATATGGGTGTTCGTGAATTGCCAGTCATCGGGGATTCAGATTTGCTGATTCACTAGGTACGGGGAGAATGAGCGGTAAAAAATTCCAAGCTTACTCCTTATGTTGAGATAGTACAGGACTTATGTGGAAAATTCAAAGAAGTTTATTTCAGACATATCCCAAGGATACAAAATGAGTTTGATGACGCTTTGGCCACTATATCCTCCATGATTCGGCACCCAGATAAGAGTTACATTGATCCTTTGGAAATAATCTTGAAGGAGTAACCTGTGCATTGTGCACGTGTTGAAGAAGAGCCTGATGGAAAGCCATGGTACTATGACATTAAAAGGTATTTAGAATCTAGAATATATCCTGAAGAGGCCAGCAACAACCAAAACAAAACAATCCGACGTTTCACAAAAAACTATTTTCCAAGTGGGGATTTCTTTTTAGGAGGATGCCTCATTTAGAATTTTTAAGATGCGTGGATTCTACGGAAGACAATAAATTGATAAAAGAAGTACACGCAGGAGTTTACGGACCCCACATGAATGGATTTGTCCTTGCCAGAAAGATCTTGAGAACCGGCTACTTCTGGATGACTATGGAGAATGATTGTAGTAAGTATGTACAGAGATATCCGAAATGTCAGACACACGGAGATTTGATTCGAATGCCTCCACACGAGCTTCATGCAATGAATTCACCTTGGCCTTTTGTAGCTTGGGGCATGGATGTTATCGACCGATAGAGACATCAACATCGAATGGGCATATATTTATTTTGGTTTCCATTAACTACTTCACTAAGTGGGTCAAAGCTGCATCATATAGAGCCGTCACTAAGAAAGTGGTTGCAGATTTCGTCAAAAATAACTTGATTTGTCAATTCGGAGTGCCGGAATCAATCATTACTGATAGTAGGGCAAACTTGAACAGTAACTTGATGAAATAAATTTGTGATCAGTTCAAAATCATGCATCGCAACTCGACCGCATATCATTCACAGATGAATGGAGCCGTAGAATCTTCCAATAAGAACATCAATAAGATCTTGAGAAAGATGGTTGAAAATGATAGATCATGGAATGAGATATTACCTTATGCTTTGCTAGGATATCACACAACAATTCGAACCTCCATCGGGGCAACTCCCTATTTGATGGTTTACGAGAATAAAGCTGTGATACCTGCTGAGGTTGAAATACCTTCCTTGAGGAATATTCAAGAAGCCAGACTAAGTAACGAAGAGTGAGTTCACGCTCGTTGTGAAAAACTCATGTTGATTGATGAAAAGAGAATGGTTTCCATGTTTCATGGTCAGTTATATCAGCACAAGATGATTCGTTCTTTCAATAAGAAAGTGAGAGCTCGAACATTTGAAGTTGGGAAATTAGTTCTCAAACGCGTACTCCCTCACCAAGAAAGGTACAAGGGAAAGTTCTCTCCAAATTGGCAAGGTCTATACATAGATCATAAGGTACTATCTGGAGGGGCTCTGATTTTGTCTGAGATGGATGGCCATGAGTGGACAAAAACCAATCAATTCTGATGCAGTGAAAAGATATTATGTTTGAAGGGAGTTCTAGTTTTGTGATTCTTAGTTTATCTATAATCGCCGTGTAATAATGTGTTTTATGACATGTAATTGCCTAGAACACCTTTCCCTTTATGTACGAACTACGTTTGACCTGAATTCCCAAGAAAGGGATACGTAGGCGGACTATGTCGTCTTAGGTCAACCCCTCAGAAAATTTATCCTTTCCCTTTATGTATGAACTACGTGATGACCTGAATTCCCAAGAAATGGATATGTAGGCAGCCTATGTCGGCTTTAGTCAACCCATTAATTTATTTTGTATATCCCTAGCGTAGTCCTGAACTACGTTTGACTTGATTCCTACTTCAACGGGATACGTAGGCGCCCCAACGGTTCGGTCATATAACCCCAGGAAATGAAAACTGGGGCAGAATTTTTGAGAAGGAATCTCAAAAATTCACAAGAGATGGTCAACATCCAACAAAGAGAATAAAGATCAGCAAAGACTTCAGATCCACTCAAGATGATATCATCTCAGACTACTTTAAACTGGGGCAGAAATTTTGAGGGAGGCCTCAAAATTTCAATCAAATACTGGAATATATTTCAGATTCCCCAGCACTAGAGGTAGAAGTTGATATTTGAGAATAACCACCTGTGATAAAGTCTAGGAAAACTGAATCTCCGTCTTTGATAAAACCTCTGGTAGAGAGCCTCGACAATGCTGAATCCCTAGCTATCCTCCGTCAAACGTCGGACACTGTCAGAATCAAGATAAAGAAGGTCGTTGAGCTAGCACATGACATAACTGGCAGAGATTTTTCAAAGTTTTACAGGAGTTCTCAAAACTATTTTCTAAAAATTAAGAGTACTTTCAAAAAATCTATATAAATCTTTTACTTAGTCATTGCCTAGATATCAATTAGGACGGAGAGCCATGGGTGGAAGTCCCAACATGATGAAATACCTGAAAGATGGTGAAGGGCAAATCAAGGATCGAAAGAGGTCAACACGGAGTAGTTTCACTCAAACTAATCATTTTTTGTGGGCGCAAGGACCAATACACAAAAATGAGAGTCCCTTTAAAAAATCCCCGAGTAAATTGGGAGCCACACCAAAGAACTAATGCTCAAAAATGGTATTTTTGGGTAGCCCTAAAAATGGGTTTAGTACCCATATATTGAAGACCTTTTGAAGTATCTATCTCATTTCTTGAGATCATGGAGGACAAACAAAAGTGTCTTGTCTTCTTTACAAATATTGTATTTAGAATTTTTCTAAAAAACAGTCGCTAGAAAAAGCGACTTTGTGTCTACTAATCATCTACCTTGAGTACATGTACATGCAGAAAGCAAGACCCTGACAAATAATCTCAGGTGAAACTATTTTTAATTTACCGGAAGAACCATTGCATATCATTGCCGAAAGGTCCATTGCATATTATCGCCAAGAGGGCCATCTTATACCATTGCCTAAGAAGGATATTCAATATTTGTTGACACGCTAGACACAATGCTGGCGTCGAAGATATCATCATCATTTAATATATCTGTTGACACGCATGAAACAATGCTGGCATCGAGGATATCATCACCATTTTATATCTGTTGACACGTAAGACACAATGCTAGCATCGAGGATATCATCATCATTTTATATCTGTTGACACGCAAGACACAATGCTAGCATCTAGGATATCATCATCATTCAATATCTGTTGATGCGCTAGACACAACGCTGGCTTCAAGGATATCATCATCATTCAATATCTGTTGATGCGCTAGATAGAAACGCTGGCGTCGAGGATATCATCATTATTCAATATCTGTTGACGCGCTAGACAGAAACGCTGGCATCGAGGATATCATCATCATTCAATATTTTCTGACACGGTAGACAGAAATGCTGGCGTCGAGGATATCTCATCATTTTATGAATCAACATCTGAATGTATCGAGAGCACATGATTTGAAGGGACACCTTTAAGTCGCTATCTAAGGATGAATGATATATAAGATTTCCTAGAAATTGACAATTTGAGGGTCATCTATAAGTCATATTATTTGAAATAGGATAGTGTGCAAGATCACCTATGAGTTGATAGCCTGTAGGTCGTCCGTAAGACACAACAACATATTAACCGGATAGTGTGCAAGATCGCCCAAAAATAGATAGTTCAAAGGTTATCCATAAGTCGCAACTAAATCCTTACCGGAGAATATGCAAGATTATCAAATTGATACGTCCAAGGCTTCACTATAAGCCGCGTCATATCCAAGACCGATTATGTGCAGGATTACCCAAAGACTAATAATTTGAGAGATTATCAATAAGTCATATTGTATCCAAGGTCGGATGATGTGCAGGAACCCCTGAAAGCTAGCGATTGGAAGGATATCTATAAGCCATCTCTTATCCAAAGTCGGATAATGTGCAATATTACCTAAAAGCTAGATTCAAAGGATATCTGTAAGTTGCCTCATATCCAACATCAAATAATGCGCAAGATTATCCAAAGATTGACAATTTAAGGAAAATTTATAAATCAATCATCATCTATAACCGGAGAGGTTATCATTCCACATACAACAAGTGATATAGGTAACCAAAAGGGTTTCCACAAAAGCACAAGATTACACGGTTATAGGGACCGTTCTGCATAAAGTATCGTCGGTGTCCAAAAAGGCCACCCCTCTTTGAAGACAAATTCAATCAACAAATGTCATAATTATACAACAACAAAGAGGGTAGTTGTGTTTGTTGTTGCCAGTTATTTCATTCCAAATAGGTACATGAAGAGATGATTCCTCTTTTCAGGGCACAGCTCACGTGGACATATGGTAAAAGACTACATACCTCTTTCGTGAATTATGTTTAGCACAAACACTTTTGGTTGAAGCATTGTCGAGAGAATCCGAGAGGATCAAAATCTCAAATAAAAACCACAGGTGCGGATCACTTCAGATAGAACGCAGCACAACGTGGAACTTTTTCTTAGCAGCAAAACAGGACATAGTCTAGAGAGGGACGTCAAACTCTCTGGACGCGAGCTAAAGGATGATCACCACCACAATATAACCACACCCCTATTAGAAGGCATGTGGGTATTTCTGGGATATTCTGGTTTCTGCTTCATCTTTGAGATATTTCTAAACTCATATCGAGGGTAACCTCTTCTTTCTTTCAAAGTCGGATGACAACACCCTCAGAGTTTGGAAATTATGTCTGGGTAAGTTCTTTTCTATGTTTGTGAAGTATCCCACATTCATGGTTAAGAGGTTACAAGCCTTTTTTCCCAAACTCTATCAACTTGTCACTCATCCTGAGCCAAAGATCGTCTGAAATAAAAGACTATCTTTTCTACTGATCGAGTCGAACTACAAACAGTCTGATTCCCTAAAATCTTGGGGATATACAGGATGGGATCTATGTAGAAAACTCGTCTGCATTCCAACCTTGCCCCCTAATCCCTTTATTCCGCAGTTTCTTGGTTTTATCAAAAACTCTAAAACTGAGATAGTTGGTGAATTTTCTTGAAAATTGTGCTTAAAATCAAGCTTTATGAACTATAAGTGGCTTGAATTATCATGAAACCTGAGATATGTAGGAAACCTGATACCGAGGTTTGGCCATAACTCCATGAAACACGTGTGGAAAACCAACCTCTCTTAGATACGAATTTGTGGTCGGACAAAAATTGTGAACGTCAACCTCCCTTTGCCCAGGATTACTTATATCCATCCTACCCAAAGGGAGGGGAAAGTTGTTGACACCTAATTTTTTCCCTCCACAACTAAATTTAATCCTGAGTTTCTTCGATTCTTAATAAAATTAGAATATTTATTTCATTCGAATAAAATTTTTTCAAAAATATATTTGTACGTAATTTTGTCATCTTAAGTAGAAATTATATATTATCATGTTCAAATATACGATATTATATTATTTGATTACTTAGATATTTACTCTATGAAATATCATATTTCAATTAAGGATCATTTTGAAAAATAATAATTAAAATCATGATCTAAATAGAATTTATTCTCGAAAATAATATATTTGGATAAATATGCATTTGATTTTATTAAATCAAGAAGCTCAGGATTAAACAAGGTGTTAATTCGTATCGAATTTTGATTTAATTTAGTCAATTTATTAAATTAAACCTTAATTGAAGTTAAATTGACCATAATTGCAATGTAATTCGTCAATTTAATTCGAATTAGGCTAAAATTTAAAAATGATTGTCTAAATTTTCATCCATTGGCTATTTGATAAATAGCCTAAATATCTACATTACTAAAATCCTAATTCTAACCAACAATATTCAGATCCCTCCAGCCCAGTTCCTTTTCATATTAACAGGCCCAAAATCCCTGACTCGGCCCACCATCAACAAATCCCCCTTTCTCCCTTAATCAGCAATAACTAGTCCCCAACTCAAAAAACAATCAAAAATGGCGTACAACTCCATGAACTCGAACAACAACGACAAGCTCGATTCAGTGAATCCACCATCGAACCAACCCAAAATAGATCCTAAACCGTTCCTTTTCCATTTTTCACGCGTCTCACGCGGTAGTAGGATAAGGAAAACCCTAGAACCTTCTAGTAAATGGGCTAGGTATCATCTTCAATGGTTCAATCCCACAAATTTTGGGATAACTCGTACGATCTCGTATAATATTTGGCTGATTTCCATAGGGTTTGGGGAAGAATTCATTTTTCCTAAATCTCATTGGTCCACCAATTTCAATATCGGTACAATCGATTGATGAAACCCTAAGTGGTGAGAGGATTTTCGAATTTCAAAATTCAAAAACATCCTTCTTTTAAATCCCCAAAAAACCCCTAATTCGGGGGATATAAAAAGAACCCTGGGGTCACTATTCCGGGGGATTTTTTTCTCTTCTTTGAGGGATTTTTGGTTTCTTCTCTCCTCTTCTTTCCCTTAGGAGTTGGAAATTTTAGAAGCCTCTGTTTTTTTTGTTTAGAGAAATTTTGGGTTCGAAAAAAGGGGGAAATTCTTAGGTTGGAAAATTTTAGGTCACGGTTGAGGGTTACTTTCCCTTCTGAGGTGGAAAAATTAAGGGAGAAAGCTAGGTTGGAACATTTTTCTGAAAAAAATTTCTGATTCGGAAAAACTGAGATAGAGGGAAGAAAGAAAAAGAAAAGATTTCCTAAGAAAGATTAAATATTTAATGTTTTTCGGTGGTCGTGATCCCCGTATCAGTTCGTCGTCTTGTTTTACTTCTCCCGAAAAGGTAACATCCTGTTTTCGTTTAATTTCAATTATATTTCTGCTCCCTCTCGTCATTCTATAGTCATGACTGTCATTCCGAAGATTTTGTAAGCTGGGTTGTCTGCTGTAGAGGTCTTCAAGACCATAGGTTTCCATTTTAGTGAAAAGCAATGTTTCTTTGTAGTGCTACGTTGGGATGAATTCCTGTTGTGATTGTATGACATGTGGTTTTCATCGTCTTTAGATCTCGATTTTGTGATTGGTCATCTACTCTCAGCATTACTGATTAATTTCTGTCCTAATGTATCATCTTGTGGAGAGTCTGTGATTTGAAGCAGTTGAAGATCATATTTTTATTCTCGCTTAACAATTTTCATCCTCTTGTTGCCTTGATTCGTAGTTGTAGTTTTATAATCTTAAGTGCTGAGGGTAGCTCGTTGGGAGGCTATGAAAGCCCCAAGTTTCATAGGATAAACTGTGAGCTTTCAAAGGTTGTTGTTGTTTCTGCATTTAGGACACATTGATTTTTAGAGTTTCTGATTTCGTTATAATTCATCTGGGAGCATTTGCTTTTGTTCATACAATGTTTTTGATGAAAAGTTTCTTCGAATTCGACTTTCGTGAATGCCGTATTGTTTAAATGATGAGCTTCTATCCTAAGGATTGTTGTTAATATCCTATTCTACAAAAAAAGGAAGGGTTACTGAGTCACTTTATTCCTGTAAACGATTGAGTAAAAGTGCAGTGTTTCTTTTCTGTTAAAAAGGATGATAGGGTCAAAGGGTTTTGCATTCTCTTTTGGAGTTGCTATTAGGAGCCTCCTTTGTGACCTTTATTTATAAAGGTTAAATAAAAAGAAGTTTATTCTATTTATAGTATATTCTCTCATTTCACCTTCTTTGATATGAGTTTAACACATACACTTGTAGTTATTAGTTGAAAATTGTTTCAAAAAAAAATAAATTAGATTTTCTTGCGTCGTTACTAACTCGTATGAGCTTTTATATCTCCTTTATGAAACTTTTAGGATCCAGTTCGTTTGTCTATTAAATGCATCTCTTCCCGCATCATCTTATTGATGTTGGGCAAAAAAAATGTTTTTAGTCGCATTGCTTCTCCCCTCTTTCCTATTTACTTCAGTACCTAAGGTTAAGAATTTTGGATCCGTTTGAATATCGAATAGTTTCCACGTTTTATTTAAAGCCATCCTTTCTTTTTCGTATTATCGTATGCTAAATTTTTTTTGATAGGATAAAAGTTGTTTGCGTGCTGTATGTGTGGCGACATGCCTAATAATGTGCTTACTCTATGGGAACATGTTGTTATTTCTTCTCTCAAAGATAGGTCTAGTAAATTTGGGAGAAATTCTATTTTAGTTGCTTCCTGATTCTTCCCAACTCTTTGTTGTTATCTTGATTTTTAGTAATATCCATCTATACCTAAAAGGGCTAGAGAACATTAATCACCAAAAGAAAAAAATATATATAATAGTAATAATGATTAACTCCTGCGTACATCAAATTGGTCTGATTGCTATTTTCCATCGCAATGCATGTGTGAAGTTGATTCATTTCTCTTGAAATTCTATATTTTGAACCATCGTGGGTTCCTTTTCATTGATTGATCCATCATACTACTTATTTGTGTGGCGTTTGGTATTCTGGATGCGTTTTGATTTCCTTTATCTTTTTCCTTGCATGTGAATTCGTTTTGGAGTCCGAATGGATTCTTTCCCATTGCATCTCTTAATGGTCCATTGAGGACCTCCATGCCTATCAAGTCAACCCCCGAAAGAAAGCCTAAAATGAATTGCATGGCGTACGGATACGAGAAGCGGAAAGAAGAGAGAAGATGGGTTAAAGCCCCATCTTTAAAGTGGCGAAGAGACTCAAAAGTCTCATTTATTAGTTTATTTATTTACTTATCGATTTTATTCATTTATTTATTCATTTGGGCCATGAAGAAAAAGTTGTACTTAATACAGGTGGAGTGATACTCGAGCCAACGACACGAAAACTAGACTAGGATAGGTGAAATGGGTCGAAAGTCCAATTAGACCAGGACATGTCTTATAGACAACCTGCTAAGAGCATCTGCCACAACATTGGCCTTGCCCGGGTGATACATCACATTCATATCGTAGTCTTTTAGAAACTCTAACCTTATTCTTTGTCTAAGGTTCAACTCCCTCTGAGTAAACACATACTGCAGGATTTTGTGATCAGTAAACACATCAACATGAACACCATACAAATAATGTCTCCAGATTTTCAAAGCAAAAACTACAGCTGCTAATTCAAGATCATGGGTTGGGTAATTCTTCTCATGAGGCTTCAACTGTCTAGAGGCATAGTCTATAACTTTACCCATCTGCATCAACACACAACCCATACCAACTCTAGAAGTATCGCAGTACACCACAAGACCATCAGTACCATCGGGTAAGGCTAACACTGGGACTGAAGTGAGTCGAGTCTTCAACTCTTGAAAACTCTTCTCACTGGCATCTGTCTACTGGAACATAACTTTCTTTTGGGTCAATCGGGTCATGGGGGACGCGATAGAAGATAAGCCCTCAACAAAATGACGGTAGTAACCAGCTAGACCCAAGAAACTCGTAATATCATACGGGGAGGTAAGTCTAGGCCAATTCTTCACAGCTTCTGTCTTTTAAGGATCAACTCTAATACCTTCGTAAGAAACAATGTGACTCAGAAAAGCAATTGACCTTAACCAAAAGTCACACTTGCTAAATTTAGTAAATAATTGATGAGCTCTAAGGGTCCAACATGATTCGAAGATGATCCGCATGGCCATCCTCACTTTGGTAATATACAAGAATATCATCTATGAACACAATAACAAACAAATACAGATACCACTTGAAGACTCAGTTCATAAGATCCATGAAAGCCGCTGGAGCATTGGTTCAACCAAAGGACATGACAAGAAACTCAAAATGACCATAGCGAGTTCGGAAAGCTGTCTTTGGAATTTCACACACTCGCACTTTAAGATGATGAGAGCCAGATCTAAGGTCTATCTTTGAGAAATAACTTGCACCCTGTAGCTGATTAAATAAATCATCGATTCTAGGAATAGGGTACTTGTTCTTAATAGTCACCTTGTTGAGTTGACGGTTGTCAATGCACATACGCAATGCACCATCTTTCTTCCACACAAATAGAACAGGTACACCCCATGGGGAAACACTAGGTCTGATAAAGCCTTTTTCTAAGAGGTCTTTGAGTTGCTCCTTCAACTCTTTAAGTTCTACGGGAGCTATACGGTATGGAGGGATGGAAATAGGCTGAGTGCCAGGAAGGAGATCAATCCTAAATTCTATTTCTCTATCAGGTGGGACCCTTGGAAGGTCTTTCGGGAAAACATCGGGAAACTCTTTCACAATGCTAACTGACTGAATAGTTGGAGTCTCAGACTTGAGGTCTTTAACTCGAACTAGATGATAGATGCAACCCTTGAAAATCAACTTTCTATCTTTGAGGTAGGATATGAAATGGCTCTTCGGAGTTACAGAACTCCTAAACCACTCAAACGAGGGTTCGTTAGGAAACTGAAACTTGACCACTCGGGTATGACAATCTATAGACGCATAGCACGAGTGAAGCCAATCTATACCCAGAATGATGTCAAAATCAACCATATCTAGCTCAATCAAATCAGCACATATGACCCGATGAAGGAAAGTAACAGGACACTTCTTATACACTCGCTTAGCAATAACAGACTCTCCTACCAGGGTAGAAACCAGAATAGGCTCAGGAATCCGTTCAGGGTCCATCTTAAAATTTATAGCAACTAGAGGTGTCACATAAGAGAAACTCAAACTGGGGTCCATCAATACATACACATCAAAATTAAAGACATGGAGCATACTAGTGACAACATCTGGAGAATCCTCCTGCTCCTGGTGAGGTGGTATAGCATAGAAGTAATTCTGGCGTGAACCGCCAACAGTACTAGAAGAGGCGCCTTGAGGAGGAACTGGGCGGACTATGGGAGCGGGGGAACTGGTAGCCTGACTCTGGGGACGAGCATCTTGACTCCCCTGTCTAGCATACGGATAATCTCTAAGTCAGTGGAACAACTTGCCACAACCAAAGAAACCTCTTTGATCAACAAAACACTCGCCAAAATGATTTCTACCACACTTGGCATATGAAGAAGAACGAGGTTTGTTACTTATAATTTCCTGAGAACTGGATGAGATAGGCCTTTTCACCTGTTCCTGCCTGCTTCTAGGTGCGGGAGCACTAACTGAGGAAGGCGCAAGCATAAACGGACGTCTCAGGAATTGAGGGCGGTCCCCTCCATAGAATCTGGACTGACCAAATCCCTGCTGCTCTGATCTAGCTCTTTTATTCCCTCTTACTCTCTCACTCTCTTTCACCTTATCAGCTTCAATCTATTGGGCATGTATCATCAACCGAGAAAGGTCCATCTCCTTATTAAGCATAGCAGATCTACACTCTTTCACAACGTAACTCAACACATCGGTCACGAACTTACTCATGATGGTCCTGGAGTAAGCCATCATACTAGGTACATATTTGGACAACTGATTGAATCTAAGGCAATACTCCTTAACAGTCATGGAGCCTTGTCTTAAATTCATGAATTTCTCTATCATTCCTTCCCTTATCTCAAGAGGAAAGAATCGGTCCAAGAACGCATCCTGGAATAACTGCCAATTCATGAGAGTGGAATCCCCCCCTCTACTTTTGCACCCCACTTCCACCCAATCATATGCAACATTTTTCATTCGATAGGCAGCTAATTCAACACTCTCCTCCTCAGTCACGTGCATAATCTGGGTGATCTTTCTCACTTCATCCAAGTACATCTGTGGGTCTTCACCTACCTTCGACCCATAGAACTCAGGTGGATTCATCAGCATAAAGTCACGAACCCGAGCTGCAGCAGAATTATTCTCTTACGGAGGCGAAACATTAGCCTGGTTGTTAGCTTGAGTATTGGCGGTAACTGCCTGGGCTAGCACCTGAAAAGCTGCCCATAATTCTGCATGTTATACATGCTCGTTCAGGGAATCAACGGGTTGAGGTTGCTTGTTATTTCTACGAGATCGACGAGGAGGCATTTTCTGTCATAAGAGAGCACGAATTAGTAGTAGAGAGAAACATTCATAGGCACGATAGACTTTTGAAAGAAAAAAATGACTTTTCCTAAAACGTCCCGTAGCCTCTTGCTCATAGATGTGGCGCGCTACACACCGATGATCAAGACTCTAAGTAACGCGGCTTGCCAGACTCCCTAGGACTCCTTAAACCTTAGGCTCTAATACCAAGATTGTAACACCCCAAGATCCCATCCTGAGATTTCACACGGTAGTTAAGGCCACACGCGGCCTCAAGCTAACCCTCTAAACCTTTCATCACTTCTAGAACTAACTTTGACAATAGTTATGCTAATGTAAGAGAGAATGACATATCATAAACATACTAGAATAAGATACGAAACTAGCCTGTACAATCCAAAATACTGAAATTCTGTACATACCAACCCTTTAGCCTGACAACGCCTCTATACATCCAAATCAAGGAGACATTGGGACAAACACCCAATTGACTCAAATAGTACTGAAAGCCATACCAACAAAATGGTATCACAAAATTATAAACACGATTCTCGAACCATGAGGACTCACCACTGAGCAGACAAAAAGAGGCACCCAAATGTATATCGCTAACATGGATGAGTACCTGAACCTACATTACGAGAAAATGTAGCCCATAGGAAAATATATGGGTCAGCACTTTGGAATGTACTGAGTATGTGGGGGTGCATGCAACAATGTAAATATCGTCATCGATTTCATGAAAATATGCATATGTTCAATGATATCTCCCTTGGCTTAGGTTAGAATGAAACATACTTTTCATGATCTCATCGTAAATAAATCATATGATAAAAACCTCATAAATCCTCATAAACAACTCGACTCTTCAACTCAAGACTCGGAGTGACCTGTAATTCAAGAAACTCGACCCTTATGGACATGGGAGGTTCTTATAACTGACATAAACCATGTGAGCTACATGGAATCCAACGTTTTGCCCTCCTAAGGAGAGAACCCCACATTGGCAGAAACTTGAAATATACTCAATTCTCATGAATCAATATACTCAATAATCCAATTTGTAATAAGGAAGATTAAAGCTTGACACATATCTTGAAAGCACTTGAAATACCAACTCATGGTAGAAACTTGAAATTCACAATATTAAATATCAAGTCATAACTTGGAAATTGTAAAATAATCATGTATAACAAAGCTTGAACGATTTATATTCTAATAATCTCATGATGAAGTAATTTGGTTATAAACCCACTTGCAAAATTATATAAATCCATAAAAAAAATCATAGCTCTGAGCACAAGAACGAAAGAATTGCTCTTGTTCAAAACCCCACATACCTTAATCTTTGAAATTGGATGAACTCTAGTTCTTGATACTTTACTCACACTTGTAATAAAAAAAATTCTTGAAGCCCACTCTATGAGGAACTTGATTCTTGATGGAATCTTGAAGATTTATGGATGATGTTTGGAAGATTAATTTCCTTAAATAAAACCCTAGATATATTTCTTAAGAGAATTGAAAGAGAGAAATGAAGAAATTAGGTTTTGAATGAGGATTCTCATATATATAGAGACCTCCAAAGATGGGAAATGACTAAAATACCCTTGCAAAAATCGTCCATCAATTGCTGAAAAAAAATAGTTGATGACATCCGTGATAAGCTGTCAGGCCCATGATAGGCCGTCAAGAATTGTTGTCACAAAAAAGGTGGATTTTGTGAATTTCTGCCTTAAGGTGACGACATTTTGTGACGGGTTGTCAGGCTTGTGACATGTCATCACAAAAGGTAGTCACGGATTTTCCAGGCTGACACGCTGGAGTAAAATAAGCATAACTCTTTTCTCCGATATCAGATTTTGACGAAATGGGTATAGTTGGAAAGCTAATTCAATTATCTATATTTTTGTAGGTCATGATTGCAATAATTCATAGTACAACGGGAGATATTCTCATTTAAAGTTGACTATGCCAAAATCCTTCTCAAGAATTCAATCGGTAAAGAATGTTTTGATTCGCCCAAGCGTTAGGACATCTTTAAAGCCTTAATACACATCACCCTTGGCCAGGAAACAACCAAAACACTAGAATTTATTTCTCATGGGCTTGATTCATGGAGGCACTATTGGTTAGAATCTCGGGGTATTACAATACCTCCCCCTTGGAAACATTCGTCCTTGAATGTTGCCTGAAGTAAAATAAGCATAACTCTTTGCTCTGATATCGGATTTTGACGAAATGGGTATCTTTGGAAAGATATTTCAATTATGTTTCTTTTAGTAGGTCATGAACTCAATAATTCATAGTACAAAGGGAGATATGCTCATTTGAAGTTGACTATGCCAAAATCCTAATTCAAGAAAAAAGTGCCTTGGTGTATGTTATTTCCAGATGATGTGGTACTGATTGACGAGACTCGGAGAGAAGTTAATGATAAGTTAGATATTTGGAGATAGACGCTTGAGTCTAAATAATTTCAATTAAGTAGAACTAAGATAGAGTACTTGGAGTATAAGTTCAGTGATGTGTCGCAGTAGGCTGGAGTGGTTGTGAAGATGGACTCTCAGGCCATTCATAAGAGGGAGAGTTTCAAGTATCTAGAGTCTATGATTCAGGGCAATGATGAGATTAAAAAGGATGTAATGCATCATATTGGGGCAGGGTGGTTGAAATGAAGGCTCGCTTTGGGAGTTCTATGTGATTAGAAGGTGCCCTCGAAACTTAAAGGTAAGTTCTACAGAGTGGTAGTCCAGTTGGCTATGTTGTATGTAGCGGTGTGTTGGCCAGTTAAGAACTCCCATATCTAAAAATTGAAGGTGGCGGAGATAAGAATATTGTGATGTATGTGTGGACATACCAGGAAAGATAAGGTGAGGAATGAAATTATTCAAGAGAAGGTGAGAGTTGCTTTGGTGGAGGACAAGATGCGAAATGTGAGGTTACGTTGGTTCGGCCATGTGATGAAGAGGGGCTCTGATTTTTCAGTGCGGAGGTATGAAATACTGGTTATGGATGGTTTTAGGTGGGGTAGAGGTAGACCAAAGAAATATGAGCGGGATCGAACACATAACGAAATCCTAGTGCATCAGTGTGCTATAACTCATGGTTTTGGAGGTAGGCCCAGGGTCCGAGCGTGTTTTGGGTCGAAAATGGATTGGGGGCTCCCAGGAAGGCTGAAGAGCGAGGGAGTGTGGACCTTTTGGGTTGGCAGGACTGTTTGGGTGGTCAAACGAGATGAAACAACGCAAATAGACCATTTTCGGGCCAAATCGGTGTGTTATAGCTCACGATTTTGGGGATGGGCTCAGAACCCAAAAATGTTTTGGACTGAAAATCAATTAAGGGCTCCCAGGCAGGCTGAGAAGTGGGGGAGAGTGGGTTGTTAGGGTTGGCGAGGCTGTTTGGATGGTCAAATGGGTTTAACGATGTGAACAGACCATTTTCAAGCCAAATTAGTGTGTTATAGCTCACGATTCTTGGGGTGGGCCCAAGGCCCAGATGTGTTTTTGATCAAAAATCAAGCGAGGGCTCCCAGACAGGCTGAGGAGGGAGAGAGTGTGGTCTGTTGGGGTCGACAGGGCTGTTTGGGTGGTCAAACAGGCAAACGGCACAAACGGGTATTTTTCTGGATAAATCGGTGAGCTATAGTTCATGGTTTTTCGGGTGGGCTTGGGGCTCGAGCCTGTTTTAGGTCAAAAATTGGTTAGGGGATCCCAGACAGGAAGAAAAGTGGGAGAATATGGGTCATTAGGTTCGACGGGGCTGTTTGAGTAGTCAAATGGGCTGAATGGTGCGAATGAAGCATTTTTAGGCCAAATCGGTGTGCTATAAATCATAGTTTTGGGAGTGGACATAGGGCTCGGGCGTGTTTTGAGCAAAAAATTGATCGGGTGTCCTAGGCAGGCTGAGGAGTGGGGAAAGGTGGGTCGTTAGGGTCGGCGGGTCCATTTGAGTGGTAAAACAAGTGAAATGGCACGAACGAACCATTTTTTTGTCAAATTGGTGTGCTATATAGATCACGGTTTCGAAGGTGAGCCCGGCGCCCAGGCATGCTTTAGGTTGAAAATTGACCGGAGGCTCCTAGGTATGCTGTGGAACAAGGGTGTACGGGTTGTTGGGGTCGACGGTGGTCGGTAGGGATATTTTGTTGGTCAAATTGGCAAAAGGGCCCGAACGAACCATTTCTGGGCAAAATCGGTATGATATAGCCCGTGATTTTGAAGGTGAGTGAAGGGACCAGGCGTGGTTTGGGTCAAAAATCGATTGGGGGCTCTCGGGCAGGCTGAGGAGCGGGGGAATATGGGTGGTTGGGGTCGACGGGGCTGTTTGGGGGGTCAAAAGGGCGAATCGGCATATATGGGCCATTTTTAGGCTAAATTGGTATGCTATACCTCACGATTCCGAGAGTGGGCCGATGTTTGGTCGTATTTTTTGGGCCAAATGTCAATTAGGGGAACCCAGGCGGGTTGAGAAACAAAGGAGTCAAGGTTGTTTGGGTCGACGGGGCCATTTGGGTGATCAAACAAGCAAAATTGCGCCAACGGGCCATTTTTCGGGCCTAATCGGTGTGCTATAGCTCACAGTTTTAGGGTGTGCTCGGGGACCGGGCGTGTTTGGGCTAAAAATCGATCAAAGGCTCCCAGGTAGGCTGAAAAGTGAGAGAGTATGGGTTGTTGGGGTCGGTGAGGCTGTTTAGGTGGTCAAACAGGCGAAACGACATGAACGGGCCATTTTTGGGCTAAATCGATGTTATATAGCTCATGGTTCCGAGGGTCCACCCGAGTCCCAACCATGTTTTGTCCAAAAATTCCCAGAGGCCATTTGGGTGGTCAAACGGGCGATACGGCGTGAACGTGCTATTTTCAGGCCAAATCATTAAGCTATAACTCATAGTTCCGGGGGTGGGCCCGGGGCTCAAGTGTGTTTTAGTCTAAAAATTGATCGGAGGCTCCCAAGCAGGCTGAGGAATGAGGGAGTATAGGTCTTTGGGGTCAGTGGATCTATTTGGATGGTCAAACAGGAGAAATGGTATGAACGGTCCATTTTTAGGCCAAATCGGTGTGTTATAGCTCCCGATTTCGGGCATGGGCCCAGGGCGTAGGCGTGTTTTAGGCTAAAAATAAATCAGAGGATCCTAGGCAGGCTAATAAGCGGAAGAGTGTGGGCCGTTGGTTGGCGATTGGCCGTTTGTGTGATCAAACGTATGAAATGGTGCAAATGGGCTATGTTTTGGCAAAATTAGGGTGTTGTACCTCACGGTTCAGAGGGTGTGCCCAAGGTACACACATGTTTTTGACTGAAAATTGATCGCGGCTCCCAAGTTGGCTAAAAAGCGGAGAGTGTGGGACGTTGGGGTCGGCGGGGCCGTTTGGGTTATTAACCAGGTAAAATGAAGCGAACGGGCCATTTTCGGGCCAAATCGGTGTGTTATAGCTCACAATTCCAGAGGTTGGCCAAGAGCCCAAATGTTTTTTGGGTCAAAAATCGATTGAGGGATCCCAAGTAGGCCGAAGAGCAGGGAATTATGGGTCGTTGAGGTTGGCGGGACCGTTTGGTTGGTCAAACGAGCAAAACCCCACAAACGGGCTATTTTTGGGCCAAATTGATGAGCTATAGCTCATGATTTCGGGGTGGTCCTGGGTATGTTTTGGGTCCAAAATCAACCGGGGGCTCTCAGGTAGGCTAAACGGGGATGTTCTAGTGGTCAAACTGGAATATCAATGTGAATGGGTCATTCTCAGGCATAATCGGTGTGCTATAACTCACAGTTCTGGGTGGGCCCGGGGTTCGGGCGTATTTTGGGTTGAAAATCGATCAAGTCTTCCAAGTAGACTGATGAATGGAAAAGTGGGTCGTTTGGGTCGGCGGGGCCATTTGGGTGGTCAAACAGGCAAAACATCAAAAACATGCTATTTTTGGGGCCAAATAGACGTGCTATAACTCACGATTTTAGGGGTTGGCTTGGGGCTCAAGCGTATTTTTCTCTGAAAATCGACTAGAGGCACCAAGGCAGGCTTAAAAGTGGGATAGTGTGGGTCGTTAGGGTCAGCTGGGCTATTTGGGTGGTTAAACAAGTGAAACGACCCAAATAGGCCATTCTTGGGCTAAATCAGTGTGCTATAGCTCATAGTTCTGGGGGTGGGCCCAATGACCGAGTATGTTTTGGGTAGAAAATGGACCAAGTGCTCCCAGGCATGTTGAGGCAAAGGAGAGTGTGGGTTGTTGGGGTCGGAGGGGACATTTGGTTGGTCACAACGGGGAAATATGGATCCAGACCAGTCGTGTCCACTTTATAGCAAGTGTCATAAACTGATCCAGGTGGAACATTAACCATAGGAATACCACGTACTTGTTATCTGAATGTGTAACGAAATACAATATAAAAATCATGAGGAAAACGGGTAATAAATGTTCCTGTGTCAACGATGCAGCTACCGCTCGTGGCATAATTTCTGAAATTCCTAGACAATGATGGGAACATCGGGACTTCCCTATCATTAATAAAAACTTTATAAAGGATGACGAAGTAAACGAAAGGGAATCTGAAATCTTGTAATAGCGTTGCTGATGTTGTTTTCTTAAATGGCGTTGGGTGGAAGCTAAGTGTTGATCCTTTTGTGGAGAGATCTCCCGGTAGGCACATGGACATTAGCAAGTAACTTTTAACATGGGTCTAAGTCACTACAAGTGTCTATTAGTGCACCGGACTGTCCTTTGTTTTTGTCTTTGTGTGTAGTAAAATTCTTAAAAGATTTATTCTTGCTTGGAAATTTATGATTATCTATAAGAAGTATTTTTCAGAATTATTGTGGATAGTTCCCTCCATGTGATCAGGGGGTCACGATTTCGAGCAATGAAAATGTGCTAAATATGGTATTTTTGTTATTGCTTTTCTCTTCTCCTAGCTTGATGTAGTTTTCTGATTTCATGGTACGCCACACAAATGACTTGAGCTAAGTGACTCCACTAAATTAACACGTACTTCATTCATCATCTCAAAGAAGAAAAATAATTGTATTTTGACATTTCAGCAAAGGATTTTGTAGTCATAACGTCTGACAATACAAAGCGTTTATAGACATCATAATTTTGTGAACTCTATAATAAGAATTCAATTTTTGTTAGAGTTATTAGGGGTTACTTTACGCTAAACCTAACTTGGTGGCTATTCTACTCTAAACCCTTAATAAAGAGATTAATCATCTCCCGATAATTTCATAAACTCATTGAATATCACTCTCTTTTTGATAATCAAATATATCAAGAAGATCCATAAACCCTTCTTTTATGGAGATAAAATTCAAATATTTCTACGTTCAAGAAATATGTTATTAACGGCCTTCGAATTACGAATAAAATCCATATCAAATCTAAATCTTCTTACATTCAAGAAATACGCTACTAACGACCCTTGAATTACAAAAAAAAAATCATATCAAATTCAAATCTTTTTACATTCGAGAAATACGCTAAAAATTCATATCAAATTTAAATCTTTCTACATTCGATAAATACGCTACTAATGGTCCTCGAATTACGGAGAAAAATAATGAAAGAACAATCAAGGGAGTAACAGAATTATATCCATATCATTTATCAATAAAATTCTTATTTTTTCATATTTTATTTGCATTGTGACTGCAATTTGTTTTTGTCACTGTAATCTTTATTGCAAATAGTGCTAACAATATGAAAAAAGAATATAATTTACTATTATATATAAGGGAGGATCTCAATTTTCGGTAGTCCTCACAAGGATTGATGATGTTCTTTTGCTAAATATTTTTATTTTTGTCCTTATTCTTTTTGTTAACACCATTTCCTCTTGTGCATTTGTAACTGATTTTTTCTTGCCACAGGTTGTCTTTTAATTAAAATTTTCTTAATGTTAAATTAATAATTATTTTTGCTCAAAAAACTTATTTAGATATAACTTTTCACATAAAATTAAAGTTAGTAATAATTTTCAACTACACCCTTATAGTCACTGATGTTCACTTCTTAAAAAAGATATAGTACTTCCTCCGTTCCTCAATAAGTTAATTGTTGAATTTCGGCACACATATTAAGAAAAAAAAAAGCAAAGACATAAATTTATCATGTTTTTTCATTTTTACCCTCTTCAAAAAGCAAAGACACATGATACATCACTCCCAGTGCACATTTAATGGAGGGTAAATTTGGAAAAAATTTCAAACATCTACCTTGAATTGTGAATCATTCACTTATTTTGAAACACTAAAATTACTCCAATAATTCACTTATTGTGAAACGGAGGGAGTATTAAATAGGATAACTTAATCAATAATAAATAGTATAATGCCTTTATTATTTTTCTTAGCAAACATGAAAAAGGATAAATCAATAATTATAGTAGAATGAATAGAATGTTTTTAAAGGGTGTTTAAAAAATTAACACTATAAGTAAATGGACCGAATAGAATAATCAGTTAATGTAATTTAATTATTATTTAATATCCTTATAGATCACGATTAAGTTAGTTTGTGTAAAGGTTCTAAATTAATGTTGTAACTATTTTTATTTATACTTGAAGTGATTGAAATACTTTGTTGTATTAGATGAAAACAATGAATTTTGCAACTCTTGTCACATGAAATTATAGGTGAGAATAAAATGATAAATATTAAAATAAATTTATTTCTATTTATAACTGAGAAATTTGTACCCATAAATTCATTAAAATCAATATTTTTCTATTTTTAATCTGCATTGATTGTAATTATTAAAATATTTTCATGTTTTTTTATTGAACGGGCGTCTCAAGTTAAATTTATGACATTAATAGTTGTCATATATGCTGAGGGTTTAGCATCTT
Organism: Capsicum pubescens; assembly: GCA_030864215.1. NCBI lineage: Eukaryota > Viridiplantae > Streptophyta > Magnoliopsida > Solanales > Solanaceae > Capsicum > Capsicum pubescens. The sequence continues at coordinate 50,121,673 of CM061544.1, read as the reverse complement.
GCAATTTTTCAATCGACGGCGCAGACGAAATTAACCTATCTCTTCCTGTCTTGAAGATTCTGGCGATAGCAGAGAATTACCAATCTGCCGCCGGTAAATTACTTGTGTCGGCCACCATAAACACGTCCCGACGACCCTATCAGTTTCGGCGACCCCATCAGATTCTGGCACAATCGTCGTCTTTTTCTCTATCGCTTCTTGCACCAACCACTAAAACGATAGCGGCTTTTTCGGCGGCCTATCTCTGTGGCCCAACAACCACATCAGTTTTTGGTGAGTGACGTCAATTTTTAGCAATTTGATCATCGGTTTTCTTTTCTTCTCTTTTATTTTCTTTATAACCCTTTTCAGGTACTTTAAGTTCAGATCCACACTTCAGGCGGTGACATCAAGATTCCGGTGTCTTGCTCATTTTTTTGGCGACCAGAACATTCTTCGACGACCAAGTACAGGGATGCGGTACCAGCAGTAGGGTAAATATGGTGGCAACAAATTTTGACGACCAGTTTCTGCACCAATTTGCCGGAATTCAAAAAAATGATCAGGAAAACGTCTTTCACTGTGTCTTCTCCCAGTATCAGGTGCACTCATTTCAGTATTTTCTAGTTTATTTGGTATATGCTTCTTGTCTCTTTTTCTATCCTGATTTCTTGTCTGATTTTTTAAATTATTCTTGTGGGATTATTGGTTACGGTTTCTCCGTAACTTAGTAGGTGTTCGTTGCTAGAAAGTAGTATAGTACTTTTTGTTTCTTGTGAGTATCAATCCTGCTTACTGGTTTTTGTTTGCTAATTTAGCTGTTTTTAGTCATACTTTTTTCCTCATAGTGTTTTTCAGCTTTTTTTTCTTCATTTTCTTCTATCGTATCCTTTTGAGTGGTGGTTGGGGTAAAAGATGATAGACTAGGGTTATGTCATAGGTCGAGGTTGGGGTAAGGGTTGAGTCTAGGTTTTAGTCTTGGGTTGAGGGCGAGAGATAGTAGGGCAAAGTTGGATAAGGGTGCTTATAGTTTGAAAGTTGGGTCCTGGAACATAGAGACGCTTCAAGGTAAGTCTATAGAGCTGGTGAAGATTCTTGAAAAATGGAGGGTTAGTATAGCGTGTGTCTAGGAAACTAAATGGTAGGCACTAAGGTGAGAGATGTGGATGGATATAAGTTATGGTACTCGGGCAACATGAGACATAAAAATGGGGAAGATATCTTAGTAGATGAAGAAATTAGGGAGCAGGTGGTAGAGTTTAAAAGAGTCAGTGATAGGTTGATGTCTATTAAGTTGGTCATGGGAGGAACTATGGTGAACGTTATTAGTGTTTATGCTCCGCAATTAGGTTTGGACGAGGAAGAAAAAAAGGGCTTTTGGAGGTTTTGAATGAGATGGTGAGGGGCATCCCGAGCATTGAGAAACTTTTCGTGATAGGAGACTTCAATGGGCATATTGGGTCTTCGTCGAGAGGTAATGAAGATGTGCATGGAGATTTCAATTTTGGGTAGAGGAATAAAGGAAATGCTTCTTTTTTGGATTTTCTAGGGCTTTTGGGTTGTGGATAACGAATTCAAGTTTTTTGAAATATTTCGTAGTTCAGTGGCTAAGACTCAGATAGACTTTTAACTCCTTAAGAAGAGTGATAGAACACTATATAAAGATTTCAAAGTCATACCTAGAGATAATCTTTTGACTAAACATAGGTTGTTGGTGATGAACTTGGTAATCAATAAGGGCTGAAAGAAGAGGAGTGTGGAGGTTTGGCCCAATATTAAGTGGGATAGATTGACTTTGGCTAATGATTTGAAGATGGAGGAGAAGTTGAGAAGCAGGGGGCTTGGAAGAGTAGAGAGGATGTGGATAGTATGTGGTAGACGATTGCCAGTTGAATTAGGGAGATCGCTAGAGAGGTGTTAGTGTCTTGAGAGGTCTATTTGGCAAACATCGAGGGAACTAGTGGTGGAATGAAGAGGTTAAGAGGAAGGTGGTGTCTAAGAAGGTGGCTTATGCTAAATTAGTTGAGAGCAAGAATGATCAAGAGAGGCGGACGAATAAGAAAGAGTATAAGCTATATCTAGGTGAGAGGCTAAGTTAGCGGTTACAGTGGCTAAAATAACAGCTTTCGAGAGCTTGTATGCAGCTTTAAAGGAGAAAGGCAGGGATAAGTGCGTCAAGGTCTAGGATGGTACTATGTTGGTTGAGGATGCCCTCATTAAATAAAGGTGGTAGTCCTATTTTCATAAACTTTTGAACAATAAGGGGGACAAAGGTTTCGTGTTTGGGGACTTGGAGAAACTTGAGAAGTTTCACAACTTTGGTTATTGTAGGCGTATTGAGGTTAAGGAGGTCAAGAGGGCTATTCGCAAGATGCATCGAGGTAGGGCGATGGGGCCAGACGAGATTCCAGTGGATTTTTGGAATGCACTGGCGGGGCAGGTTTGGAGTGGTTGACAAGGTTCTTAATATCATTTTTAGGGCGGGAAGGATACCTGAAGCATGGAGGTGGAGTACAATGATTCCACTGTATAAGAACAAGGGAGACATCCAAAGTTGCAACAACTATAGAGGTATTAAGTTGTTGAGTCATACTATGAAGATTTGGGAAAGGGTGGTAGAGTTGAGGCTGAGAAGGAGCGTGATTATCGCTAAGAATTAGTTTGATTTCATGCTAGGTCGCTCAACTACTGAGGCCATTCACCTTGTGAGGAGATTAGTGGAACAATTTTGGGAGATGAAGAAGGACTTTCACATGGTGTTTATTGATCTTGAGAAGGCTTATGACAAAGTTCCCAAGGAGATTCTCTGGAGGTGTCTGGAGGCTAGAGGGGTGCATGTGGCGTACACTAGGTCAATTTAGGACATGTATGATGGCACAAAGACTCGGGTGAGGATGGTAGGTGGAGATTCAGAGCATTTTTTGATTTTGGTAGGGTTGCATCAGGGTTTGATTCTTAGTCCTTTTTTATTTTCCTTGGTGATGAATGTTTTGACAAGACATATTCAAGAGGAGGTGCCTTGGTGTATGTTATTTTCTGATAATGTGGTACTGCTTAACAAGGCTCGGGGAAGAGTTAATGATAAGTGCGTCAAGGTTGAGGATGGTACTATGTTGGTTGAGGATGCCCTCATTAAATAAAGGTGGTAGTCCTGTTTTCATAAACCTTTGAACAATAAGGGGGACAAAGGTTTTGTGTTTGGGGACTTGGAGAAATTTGAGAAGTTTCACAACTATGGTTATTGTAGGCGTATTGAGGTTAAGGAGGTCAAGAGGGCTATTCGCAAGATGCATCGAGGTAGGGCGATGGGGCCAGACGAGATTCCATTGGATTTTTGGAATGCATTGGCGGGGCAGGTTTGGAGTGGTTGAAAAGGTTCTTAATATCATTTTTAGGGCGGGAAGGATACCTGAAGCATGGAGGTGGAGTACAATGATTCCACTGTATAAGAACAAGGGAGACATCCAAAGTTGCAACAACTATAGAGGTATTAAGTTGTTGAGTCATACTATGAAGATTTGGGAAAGGGTGGTAGAGTTGAGGCTGAGAAGGAGCGTGATTATCGCTGAGAATTAGTTTGATTTCATGCTAGGTCGCTCAACTACTGAGGCCATTCACCTTGTGAGGAGATTAGTGGAACAATTTTGGGAGATGAAGAAGGACTTTCAAATGGTGTTTATTGATCTTGAGAAGGCTTATGACAATGTTCCCAAGGAGATTCTCTGGAGGTGTTTGGAGGCTAGAGGGGTGCATGTGGCGTACACTAGGTCAATTTAGGACATGTATGATGGCACAAAGACTCGGGTGAGGATGGTAGGTGGAGATTCAGAGCATTTTTTGATTTTTGTAGGGTTGCATCAGGGTTTGACTCTTAGTCCTTTTTTATTTGCCTTGGTGATGAATGTTTTGACAAGACATATTCAAGAGGAGGTGCCTTGGTGTATGTTATTTTCTGATAATGTGGTACTGCTTAACAAGGCTCGGGGAGGAGTTAATGATAAGTTGGAGATTTTGAGACAGACCCTTGAGTCTAAAGGATTTTGATTAAGTAGGACCAAGACGGAGTACTTGAAGTGTAATTTTAGTGATGTGTCGTAGGAGGCTGACATGGTTGTGAAGCTAGACTCTCAGGCCATGCAGAAGAATGAGAGTTTCAAGTATCTGGGGTCTATGATTTAAGGCAATGGTGAGATTGACGAGGATGTCACACATCATATTGGGGATGGGTGGTTTAAATAAAGGCTCATTTCTGGAGTTTTATGTGATAAGAAGATGCCTCTAAAGCTTAAAGGGAAGTTCTACATAGTGGCAGTCCAGCCGACTATGTTCTATGGAGAGTATTGGACAGTTAAGAAATCCCACATCCAAAAGTTGAAGGTGGTGGGGATGAGAATATTGTTTTGGATGTGTGGTCTTACTAGGAAAGATAAGGTAAGAAATGAGATTATTCGGGAGAGGTGGGAGTGGCCTCGGTGGAGGACAAGATACGAGATGTAAGGTTACGTTGGTGCAAGCATGTGATGAAGAGGGGCTCTGATTCTCCATTGCGGAGTTGTGAGACACTGGCTATGGATGTTTTTAGGCAGGGTATAGGTAGACCGAACAAATATTGGAGGGATGTGATTAGGAAGGTGTGGAGAATGCCGATTAGAGTAGAGGGTTAGGGGTTGAGAGCGTGTCGGTAACAATAGGGGAGCATTCTTTATTTGTGTTTGAAGTTTCTTGTTCGTGGTGTTGAGTGATGTCTATGATTTCGGATAGATAGTTTTAGTATTATGTTTGACTGTAGTATTATCTTATGGCTAGTGACGTTAGTTTATTTTGCAGACTGTACTAGTTTTTATGAATTTATGTTTTGTGTTTGTTATACTGCTATCGGTCCTAAGCCGAGGGTATGTCGGAAACAGACTCTCTACTTCATCTTACGTAGTGGCATGATCTGCGTACACTCTACCCTCCCCAGACCCTTCTATGTGGGAATCCACTGGGTATGTTGTTATTGTTGTTGTCGTATCATGTTATTTTATAAAATATTAAATTACTTGTGGTCTCTTGTTATATTCTAATTCTCCTGTAATACTTTCTTCCATACAAATAATTTTTTAAAAAACTTATCCAATTATGTGATTAAGAACTTTAATAATTATAAATTTTTTTAATAAAATATATTTAATATATCGGTCATTAAATTATATTAATTATAAAGTAAAAAATATAATATAAATTATATTTTAAAATTTAATTATTAATATTTATATGTAGAGTTGTTTGGATCCAAGCTTAGTACGGAATACGGATTTAATGAAACTAGCATTTATATATTCGTAGAATACACCTTTCACTTCATTTAATACTTCACGTAATAATCTTTTTTATAATTTTATAAATTACACAAATAAATTAAAATAGTTATTTTTAATCTAATTAAAATGAAATGAATGGTGTATGAAATTTGGAAGGATATGCAATTATAAAAGCAGAAAATGAGGTGACAGGTTGGGTAGGTCCACTGATAAAAGAGTTTGGGCGTCATGCAGATGACGAATGCTATATGGCGTCATCTTTACATGTACACATTTGAGGCAGTAGCAGTGTCGTTGTCAGAAATTTGACGAGGAGTGTGCATATTTTCTCTTTAGTTGTGTTAAGGATGTACAAAATTTAATATAGACGTATAATAGCTAATATTAAGCTTCTGTACACTATATAATCTTTTGATAAAAGATGTGCATCAAATCACCCTTTTTCTAAGATCATCCCTCCGCCCATGGGTATAAGTATACCTCAACATCGGGTATTTACATTTGATCAATCAATTAAAGATATATACAATAATAACATAAATAATATTACACGTGGAGTTTGGAGAGGTAGTATGGACATGTACTTCTGCCTTGTGAAGATAGAGATGTTGTTCTCGATTGACTCTCAACTCTCGACTGAAGTAAAACATATAAAAAAAATTAGGCATGTAAAACAAATAAAATAGTAAATCTGAAAATGGTAGCAACGACAAACAATTAATATGATAACTGAACTAAAAACAAACAAATTATTCTAATATAGAAGAATAAGATAGTATGAAAGTAATAACAAAAATACTACTTAATAGGGAAATTAGACAACGCTCAGCCACCCACTAACCACATCCTTGATCTCCATATTTTTATATCTAGATCATATCATCGAAAAGCTACAGATACCTAATCTAATCACCTTTACCAAGACCTCCTCAGCCTACATCTACCTCTCCTTATACCCACTTTTACAAGATAATATCTTTTATAAATTATTTTTGTTATCATGATTGAATAATCTTATATTCTGAATTCATTAGTATTAAAATCATTGATTAGGGGTAAATATTCGGAACCAATAAGTATTTGCGTGATGATTAAGTGCTTCTTGTGACAAATTGAATTGCACAATGTTTGCGAGTAGCTCTCTTTGACGTACTAAACGTATATAGGACTATCTCTACAATTAATATTACAATTTACAATGCAAATATAAGCTAACTACTTCATGATATATACAACTTAAATACTTAAGTGAGAAAAATGAATCAATAGACCTCCCAAGTTTCCAATTAAGAAAAGGGGACAAGTGGGTCCCGCAACTTGTCCTTTTTAAAAATATTAAGTCATTTGAACAACTGGGACAGTTGTTCGACAACTACATTAGTTGTCTCAACAACTTCACACAATTGTTGAACAACTTCTCCCAGTTGCCGAACAACTTCGCCTAGTTGTTGAACAACTTAGCGCAGTTGTCGAACAACTTTGATAGTTGTTGAACAACTTTGATAGTTGTTGAACAACTTTGATAGTTGTTGAACAACTGCTAGAAGTTTTTGAACAACTATCAAAGTTGTTCAACAACTGGGAGAAGTTGTTGGAACGAAAAAAATTTAAAAAAAAATCAAAAAAATTTGTCCCTCCCACCTAATTTTAAAAACTTGACGGATTCTCACTTAATTAGACAAATTATTTGTCCCTTTTAATCCAAAGTCCCAGTAGTACTACTATATTTTTCTTGAATAGCATAACTATGTTCATCCATATTTGGGCCCTAAAAGCGGGCCATCAAACCAGTTGAGAAAGGCTACAGAGCCATCTATTTGGTAGATGGGTTTTTATGGGCCTTCTTAGGGGTCTCGAGGGTTATTCTATGTTAATAGGAGTAAACGTAGGCTAAACCAACTACTAATATTTGAATATTAACTATGTAGGACTTAATTACCTACATAACTCAATGCTAAATCAACTACCAAGCAATACGTTAATACATGCATAAATAATATATAGATTTCCACATCGATAATCCCTACAGTACAAAAACTTGCATAACTCTATTTGAGGCCCCTTTGTTATTTACTTTTGGCTTCTTAGGTTTAAGTAGGTAAACAGATGGAAAGAGAAAAGAAAAGGCTCTCACATCTAGTTTCCCTAGAAGCACCTTTTTAGAAGAAGGGTGCTATTGAAGCAACTCATATTCAGATTCGAACAATCTTTTATTTTGTTCATCCTCAGAAACAAAAGCATGAGACGGGTCAGCCATTTCCTTTTCTTACAGCAGATGAAGAACAAGAAGAAAACTACAATTTTAAAACATAGGCTTTAAATCTCATAAACAAAATAAGAAATCATGAGAACAAAAAGGGAAAAACAAAGTGCAAAAAGACCTCACGAGTACTAGGATACAAAGGACGAGAGATAGGGGAAGGAGGGTTATATGAAAAATGGAACGAATACAGCAGAGGCAGAGCACATCTATCAAATTTCTTTAAAAACACACCAGCTACATCACCGATGTTTCAAAATCAAGGCAACATTTTGTCCTATTCAGATTTTTTTTTTCAAAATGTGAGAGTAGGATTGAGGTTGTCTTAACTGCGTAAATTAGTTTTCCCTCTTAAAATTGTGTTCAATTAAAAGAAATATAAAAATGAAGATTTTAAGAGGGCCAACCAATTTACGCAGTTAAGACAACCTCAGTCCTACTCACACATTGAAATTTTTTTCTGAACGGGATAAAAAGTTGCCTTGATTTTGAAACGTCGGTGATATAGATAGTGTGTTTTTAAAGAATATTTGATAGATGTGCTCTGCATCCACTGTATTCGTTCCATTTTTATTATAACCCTCCTTCCTCTCTCTCTCTCTCATCCTTTGTATCCTACTACTTGTGAGGTCTTTTTGCACTTTGTTTTTCCCCTTTTGCTCTCATGATTTCTTATTTTGTTTTTGAAATTTAAAGCCTGGTTTTAAATTGCAGTGCTCTTCTTGTTCTTCATTTACTGTGAGAAAAGAAAATGGTTGCCCCGGCTCATGCTTTTGTTTCTGAGGAGGAACAAAATAAAAGACTGCTTTAATCTGAAAATGAGTTGCTTCAACAACACTCTTCTTCTAAAGAGGTGCTTCTGGGGAAACTAGATGTGAGAGTCTTTTCTTTTTTCTTTTCATCTGTTTACCCACTTAAACCTAAGAATCCAAAAGTAAATAATGAAAAGGCCTCAATTAGAGTTATGCAGATTTTTTTAATTTAGGGATTATCTATATATTATTTATGCAGGTAGTAGCGTATTTTTTGGTAGTTAGTTTAGAAGTGAGTTATGTAGGTAATTAAGTCCTACATAAGTAATTCACTATGTTAATAGAAATATATGAATTTGAAAATAGTAGGCTTTGAAAATTTTAAAAAATAATTCATTAGTTTAAAATTTAAAAATCATAGTTGTAAAGACCTAAAACATCTCTAATTATATCATAAATTTATATATTTCAAATATATTTAAATATTAAATAAAATATAATAATAATTAAAAGATAACTTATAATATTAGTAGTAGTAGTAGAACATACATATCTACTACTACTGCTACTAATAATAAAAATAATGATGATGATAATAATAATAATAATAATAATAATAATAATAATAATAATAATAATACATCATTTACTATCAAAAATATGTGGTTGATCTCAAATATTTTTTTTAATTCAATTATATCATTATAAGATAAATTTGCATTATATTTGCAGAAAGGTAAATAGCAAAGATAATTAAAAGTAATAATGTAATACCCCGAGATTCTAACCAATAGTGCCGCCATGACTCAAGCCAATGAGAAATAAATTATAGTGTTTTGGTTGTTTTCTGGTCAAGGGTGATGTGTATTAAGGCTTTAAAGATGTCCTAACGCTTGGGCGAATCAAAACATTCTTTACCGATTGAATTCCACGTCAAAACATCCATCACCAAGGCAAATAAAATTGGGCTAAGAGTCTATCTCTGGTGCAACCCTATCAAAACTGGGAAGTGCTCCGAATCTCCACCTACCGTCCTTACACGAGTTTAATACCCATCATCCATATCCTGAATCGACCTAGTGTACGCCGCGGGCCTCTCCCTATTCTCTAAGCACCTCCATAGAATCTCCCTGGAAAATCTGTCATATGCCTTCTCAAGATCAATAACACCATGTACAAGTCCTTCTTTCTCTCCCAAAACTGTTCCACTAATCTCATCACAAGGTGAATGACCTCAGTGGTCGAGCACCCTGGCATGAAATCGAACTGATTCTCAGAGATCGTCACGATCCTTATCATCCTCAACTTTACCACCCATTCCCAAACCTTCATAGTATGACTCAACAACTTAATACCTCTATAGATTTTGCAACTCTGGACGTCTCCCTTGTTCTTATACAATGGAATCATAGTACTCCACCTCCACGCTTCAGGCATCTTCATCACCCTAAAAATACTATTAAATAACCTTGTCAACCACTCAAAACCTATCCCGCTAGTGCTCTTCCAAAAATCCACTAGAATCTCGTCTGTCCCCGTTGCCTTACCCCGCTGCATCCTACGAATAGCTCCCTTGACCTCCCCAACCTTGATATGCCTACAATAACTGTAATCGTGACACTCCTAAGATTTCTTCAATTGCATTTCAAACACTAAAAGTACTTACTTGTATCAATTACGAAAATTCTAATTTCAAATCTTAAATTTCATTTAGTCTCAATTCAAAAATTAAGTGCATAAAATTTATTAGTTTATTTTAAATTTTCAGATATTGTTCTATTGCTCATTATTTTTACAATGATCAATTTTAAGATTAATATCTTTATTATTTAATTTATACATCTTATTGTATCGGCTAAGTTAATTTAATTAAGATCTCTCGAATCACTCTCAAAATCACCACCCCACCAAATACTACACCCACCTCCTAGCCTTACCCTACAGCAACCACCCCGCCTCACTAGTTTTTATTATATTTTACTTTATCAGATTTTTTGTAAAATATTTTTCACACATTACCCATCTCTTATCCCCAAGCCACCCTCCACCAACAAAAAAATATTTTATTTTTCTTTAAAATAAAATTTTATATTGCACCCACCCCTACTCCCCAATACCCATTCGACACCGTACCTAATACACACACAAAAATAATTATTTTTGATTTTTTTCTAAAAAAAATCTTTCCACCCTTCTGTCCTGACTCCCAAGAAAAATATTTTTTTTTTATCTTTTAAGAATCTTTTTTTCTACTCCACAACTCTAACCCCTACCTACACCATCACCCCGCGTACCCCACCTACCTAGCTCACCCCTACCCCATCTCAACCACCATAATCTCTTGTTATTCCCCTCATCCATCACTTTGCCTCAATGCAATTTATAATTTTGTGCTAAGTATACACAAATGCTATTAGAAAATACCTTTTATTTACTGATAAAATATCAATTATCAATTTATTTTAGCATACATGCTATTACTAATGTCAAATAATCACATCAAATTAAATTATCTATTTTTTAAAGCTCAAAATGAACTAATAGCTACTAATTAGTATTTTTATTATCCTAAATTTTTTGTAAAAATATTTACCTGATTAAGTTCAAGCATTTTATATTCCTCCAATAAATTATGCTTTTTGTTATCTATTGAAAATAATTTGAGACGTAGGGGATTAATTCATCATCGAAATGAAATAAAATATATAAGCATACACCATTAAAGATGACGATGAAAGCATATACACAGATTAAGATTAAACATTCAACAATATATTTTCAAAGAAATCTTTCTGAGAAAATTAACACTTGAATTCATAAAAAGAAATCGTTATAATTAACTTTAACAAACATGAAAGCAATAGAAAAAGATGATGGAAGAGATATGTGATTATGATGATAAAAAAGAGTAGTCAAAAACATGAAAGTAATAGAAAGAGATAATAGACTCTGATACCATGATAATGAAATGAACCTTGGACCTAACTCAACGTCAAAAGCTAGTTCATGAGGTGAGGACTGCCCAAGATCATATAAGGAGACTAAAGACCCTTTAATCCACCAATGTGGGACTCTCCCCTCCCTCTCCTTGCACGACAAGACTGGACATCTGAAGCGTAGGCAATATAAGATGGGGGACTCAACATTGAAAACAATGAATTGGGTAGGCCTGACTCTGATACCATGTTGAAGTGTGTGACCATCTCATCTAAAAGTTTGACTATTAGAGAGAGTACACTTTTACTATTTAATTATATTCTCAACAGTTAGTTAATATGCTATTTTGGCATTGAATAAATGAACTTTACGTGGCATTGCAAACTGAAGAAAGACACAAAATTTTTCTTTCAAACAGTTCAAGAAAGAATCTTTTGTCCTTTTGAAACAAAGAAATATAGTTACATTTGTGGGCTTGTTTTGTCCCTACAGTTGAACTAAGAGCACTTAGAGTGGAGGCTTTTTATATTATTAAGGATGTCCAATTTTGGAAAAGTACTACTCCTTTCATTTAAAAAAGAATGGTAGACCAATCAACATATTAATTTTTTACATTATATTAACTCCTAAGTAGCTACCAAACCTGGAATTACTTATGTAGGATTCCTACGTAACTCGTTGCTAAGCCAGCTACCAAATGACCCCTTAATACCTTCTTTCTTTGTTCATTGAGAAGACAGAGACCAATGCAAGCATAATTCAATTTATGTGTATAATATGTTCAGAATCAAGGTGCAGAATAAATACTTTACATAAATACAAAACTTCCTAAATGAGTTGACCCAATTGATATAAACGGTTTGATTGAAAGTTATTTTATGTGAAAAGTTATTTGTAAATAAGTTATTTGAGCAAAAATAATTTTTAATTTAAAATGAAGGAAATTTTAATTAAAAGACAACCTGTGGCAAGAAAAAATCAGTTACAAATACACAAGTGGAAATGGTCTTAACAAAAAAAATAAGGACAAAAATAAAAATATTTATCAAAAGAACATTATCAATCCTTGTGAGGACTACCAAAAATTGAGATCCTCCCTTATATATAATAGTAAATTGTATTCTATTTTCATATTGTTAACACTGTTTGCAATAAAGATTACAGTGACAAAAAACAAATTGCAGTCACAATGCAAATAAAATATTAAAAAATAAGAATTTTATTGATAAATGATATGGATATAATTATGTTACTCCCTTGATTCTTTTTTCTTTATTTTTCTCCGTAATTCGAGGACCATTAGTAGCGTATTTCTCGAATGTAGAAAGATTTAAATTTGATATGAATTTTTAGCCTATTTCTCGAATGTAAAAAGATTTGAATTTTATATGATTTTTTTTTGTAATTCAAGGGTCGTTAGTAGAATATTTCTTGAATGTAAGAAGATTTAGATATGATATGGATTTTCTTTGTAATTCGAAGACCGTTAATAGCATATTTCTTGAACGTAGAAATATTTGAATTTGATCTCCATAAAAGAAGGGTTTATGGATCTTCTTGATATATTTGATTATTAAAAAAAGAGTGATATTCAATGAGTTTATGAAATTATCGGGAGATGATAAATCTCTTTATTAAGGGTTTAGAGTAGAGTAGCCACCAAGTTAGGTTTAGTGTAAAGTAACCCCTAATAACTCAAACAAAAATTGAATTCTTATTATAGAGTTCACAAAATTATGATGTCTATAAACACTTTGTATTGTCAAACGTTATGACTACAAAATCTTTTGCTGAAATGTCAAAATACAATTATATTTCTTCTTTGAGATGATGAATGAAGTACGTGTTAATTTAGTGGAGTCACTTAGCTCAAGTCATTCGTGCGGCGTACCATGAAATCAGAAAACTACATCAAGCTAGGAGAAGAGAAAAGCAATAACAAAAATACCATATTTAGCACATTTTCATAGCTCGAACTCGTGACCCCCTGATCACATGAGGGGAACTATCCACAATAATTCAGACAAATACTTCTCATAGATAATCACAAATTTCCAAGAAAGACTAAATCTTTTAAGAATTTTACTACACACAAAGACAAAAACAAAGGGCAGTCCGGTGCACTAAGCTCCCATTATGTGCTGGGTCCTAGGAAAAAACTGGACCACAAAGGTCTATTGTACACAGTCTTACCACTGTGGACCCCTCTTTCCACAGCTCGGACCTATGACCTTCTGGTCACACAACAACAACTTTGCCAGTTACGACAAGGCTCCTTGTCTTACACACACAAATAACATTTGTAAAAATGAAATCTTTAGCAATTTTTTAAAATTCTTTCTACCCAAATTTCCAAGATAAGCTAAAATATAACACTGATAACATATGGTTAAATAAACAATAAGCAAAAAATTCAAACTACCCAAAAAAAATTCAGGCAAATAAAACTTGTAATACATCAAGATTAATTTTGAACAATAGCTTAAAAAAATCTCTCTTTCTCACAGCTGAATAATGAAATTCCAATTTTTCCCTTAACATTATGTCTCCATTGATGATGGATATTGTAGCATTAAGAGCCAATTTCTTTCCTTTTCTTGTAGTTGGTCAGTATTTGAGCTGTATCATCTTCTACAAAAATGAACAGGATAACATCACTTTAGCCCCCCAAAAGATCTAGATATTACATATGGACCCCTTTACCTTATAATTTTAGAATGATATTACTCTTCTTGAACAATTTAAATGCCCCAAAAGTTGCTCTAATAAACAAAAAGATAATTCCTTCATTCGGTTTTACTTGTCACATTTTAACTTGACATATTTACTAAAAAAATAATTAATAACATACAGTTATTTTACCATAATACCTCTATTAAATGATGTTTATATTGTATCTTAAAATTAATTTGGAGAAAAGACAATTAATGCTAAGGGTAAAATAGGAAAAAAGAAGTTGTCTTTTCTTGATATTTCAAAAATGATAAGTAAAAATAGAAATACAATTAGGAAATTAGTGACAAGTAAAAGCGAACGGTGGGAGTAACACTGAAAACACCTCAAAAAGATATACTTCCTTGGTTGTATTTTATGCGGCATATTTTGATCGGGCACAAAGTTTAAGAAGGAATGACAATTGTCCTTTATTAAAAAATATATTACTACTATCTTTAATTAAATGAGACTAATAAGGATAAAATTAAAATTGTATCTTTAAATAGTTACCAAATAAGGGAATATGACATTCTTTTTGGGACTGACAAAAAGAAAATGACGACATATAAAATGGGGCTGAGGAAGTATGTTAATACTAAAAGGGCAACTTGATGTGGCGGTGGAAGTATATTAATACTAAAAGGACAGCTCAGTGTACTAAAGCTTCTTGCTATAAGGGACTGCGGAGAAAGGTTGGACTGCAAAAATTTTATTGTGCGCAACATTATCTTGCATTTATGACAGAGGTTGTTTCTATGACTTGAACTCGTAATTTCCTAATCACATGACAATAATTTTATCAGTTACTCTAAAACTCCCCTTCATATTTTTTTTTTTCCGATTTGATAAAAATATTAAAGATACGCAAAATATAAAAGATACGCATATAATTCTTTTTGCAAACCCACTTATATGGAGTAATAAAAACTTATAAGGTATCAAAAATGATATATGCATGGGATTTCTCTTTTGGTTAAAGTTTTAACAGGTTAATTTCATGTATAATTGTAGACTTTTACTCATTAATGACAAAATTATTGAACTTTACCTCTTTAATAAAGTAGTAGATTTAATGGCATTAAAAATCATTAATTAGTTTTTATTATGTGTTTATATATATTGAGTACAAGAAGTGATAGACATATCTCAAACTAAATTAATCAATTAGAAAAACAATTTCTTTTCCAATGGAGAAGTTCCTCCATGTTCACCTTTTGATTTCAATTATTTTCTCAATTTTGCTTATAATTTTATGCAATGAACATTCTTTTCCATCCCTTAACACCACTTATATTATGAAATATGTCTATTGATCCAACGAAGCTTCCCGATCCTCCGTTGTCATCCTATACACTCACAATTTACAATCTCTATTTTTTTGAAAAGTCAAAATTCAAGGACTATGACTCGTTACTCAGAAATAGGTTCGCCGGTTGTCAAGCTAGAGCAAATCATTTGGCATCGGTTCTTGAAAATGGTGACGCGATTAGTGCGAATGGAACTCTGGTAAGGCCACACGACGAGCATGAGAGTAAAGTGACCAACGAAAAGGTTCCGGTAACAACAAGTACACATTTCATATGTCAGTATGTTGCATCTTTTACTCTTTTTTTTTTGGTTTCCCATCCGGCATCTGGTGCCCGCATTGGAGCCCTGATTTATCCGGATCACACATTGCAGGGCCCATTAAGGTGGAAGCTCTCCCAACAGAATTTTCTGCATGCCCAGGGTCGAACCTTGGACCTCTAGTTAAGGGTGGAGCAGCCTAATCCACTGCACCACAACCCATATTGGTGTATCTTTTACTCACTGAACAAGTTAGAAGTTACTTGCTAATAGACACTGGTAGTGATTTAGTTTGGTGGCAATGTGGACCATGTAATGCAAATGGTTGTTACAAACATATAAATAAACCTTTATATGTTTCAACTAATTCAAAAACATGTCGAAAGATCGATTACCTTGTAGAAAGTAGAAACTGTGAAATCACAAATAAGGAATATGATTGTAGTCCGTATGGTAATACGTGTATGTATGATTACAAATACATCGATGGATCAAGAACAAGAGGATGGATTGCACACGACGTGATTACTTTTGTTTTAGACCGAAAGCAGGTAAGCATTGTTTTTGGATGTGTCAAAGATCAAACTCATGTAAAGCCTTTTAGTGGTCAATTTTCTGGAATTGCGGGCCCCGGACGTAATGGATGGTGGCAATTCTTTAGCATCGCAATTTGAAGTAGACATAAGTCCATGTGCCTACCGGAAGCTCTCTCCATAAAAGGATCAACACTAGCTTCCACACAACGCCATTTAATAAAACAACATCAGCAACGCCATTACAAGATTTCAGATTCCCTTCCGTTTACTTCGTCAACCTTTATAAAGTTTTTATTAACGATAGGTAAGTCCTGATGTTCCCATCATTGTCTAGGAATTTCAGAAATTATGCCATGAGCTGTTGCTGCATCGTGGACAAAGGAAGATTTATTACCCGTTTTCCTCATGATTTTTATATTGTATTTCATTACACATTCAGATAATAAGTACGTGGTATTCCTATGGTTAATGTTCCACCTGGATCAATTTATGACACTTTCTATAAAGTGGATACGACTGGTCTGGATCCATATTTCCCCGTTTTGACCAACCAAATGGCCTTTCCGATCCCAACAACCAACACTTCCCTTTGCCTCAGCCTTCCTGGGAGCACTTGGTCTATTTTCTGCCCAAAACATACTC
The DNA here is from genome assembly GCA_030864215.1 of Capsicum pubescens. Taxonomy (NCBI): domain Eukaryota; kingdom Viridiplantae; phylum Streptophyta; class Magnoliopsida; order Solanales; family Solanaceae; genus Capsicum; species Capsicum pubescens. Next base: position 50,104,983 of record CM061544.1, on the reverse strand, counting down.
GGTCAATGGGCCCACCCCCTGAACCGTGAGCTATAACACACTAATTTAGCCCAAGAATGGCCCATTTGCATCGTTTCACTTGTTTAACCACCCAATAGCCCAGCCGACCCCAACCACCCACACTATCCCATTTTTAAGCCTGCATTGGTGCCTCTGGTCGATTTTCATACCAAAACACGCTCGAGCCCCGAGCCAACCCCTAAAACCGTGAGTTATAGCACGTCTATTTGGCCTCAAAAAAGCATGTTTTTGACGTTTTGCCTGTTTGACCACCCAAAAAGCCCCGCCGACCCAAACGACCAACTTTTTCGTTCATCAGTCTACTTGGAAGCCTTGATCGATTTTCGACCCAAAACACGCCCGAACCCCGGGCCCACCCAGAACTGTGAGCTATAGCACACCGATTATGCCTGAAAATGACCCATTCGCATTGATAATCCTGTTTGACCATCCAAACAACCCCGTTGACCCCTACGACCCATACTTTCCCGCTCTTCATCCTACCTGAGATCCCCCAGTCGATTTTTGACCCAAAACATGCCCAGTACCACCCCAAAATCATGAGTTATAGCTCACCAATTTGGCCCAAAAATAGCCCGTTTGAACCATTTTGCTTGTTTGACCAACCAAATGGTCCCGCCGACCTCAATGACCCACAATTCCTCGCTCCTCGGCCTGCAAAGGAGCCCTCAATCGATTTTTGACCCAAAACACGTTAGGGCTCTTGGACAACCCCCGAAATTGTGAGCTATAACACACCGATTTGGCCCGAAAATAGCCCGTTCGCATCATTGTTCCTGTTTGATAACCCAAACGGCCCCGCCGATGCCAATGGCACACACACCCCACTTTTCATCCAACCTGGGAGCCGCGATCAATTTTCAGTCAAAAACATGCGTGGGCCTTGGGCAGACTCTCTGAACCGTGAGGTATAGCACCCTAATTTTGCCAAAAAATAGCCCTTTCGCACCGTTTCATCCGTTTGATCACACAAACAGGCCATCGCTACCCAACGACCCACACTCTTCCTCTTATTAGCCTGCCTAGAATCCTCTGGTTTAATTTCATCCTAAAACATCCCTACACCCTGGGCCCACGCCCGGAATCGTGAGCTATTACACATCAATTTAGCCTAAAAATGGTCCGTTCATGCCATTTCACCCGTTTGACCACCCAAACGGACCTACTGACCCCAACGACCTATACTCCCCTGCCCCTCAGCCTTCTTGGAGTCTCCGGTCAATTTTTAGACTAAAACACACTTGAGCCCCGGGCCCACCCCCAGAATCATGAGTTATAGCACAATGATTTGGCCTGAAAATAGCACGTTCATGTCGTATCGCCCGTTTGACCACCCAAATGGCCTCGGGGAATTTTTGGACAAAATATGGTTGCGACTCGGGTGGGACCCTCAGAACCGTGAGCTATATCACATTGATTTAGCCCGAAAATGTCCCGTTCATGTCGTTTCGCCTGTTTGACCACCTAAACAACCCCACCGACCCTAATAGCCCACACTCCTTCACTTGTCAGCCTACCTGGGAGCCCCTGATCGATTTTTGGCTCAAACACGCCAGGTCCCCGAGCATACCCCAGAATCGTGAGCTATAGCACACCGATTAGGCTCGAAAAATGGCTCGTTGGCGCAATTTCGCTTGTTTGATCACCCAAACGGCCCCGTCGACCCAAACAACCCTGACTTCCTCGCTCCTAAATCCGCCTGGGTGCCCCTGATAGGTATTTGGCCCAAAAAATATGACCATATCCCGGCCCAATCTCGGAACAATGAGGTATAGCATACCAATTTAGCCCAAAAATGGCTCGTTTATGCCGATTCACCCTTTTGACCCCCCAAACGGCCCCGTTAACCCCAACTACCCACATTACCCCGCTCCTCAGCCTGCCCGAGAGCCCCAGATCAATTTTTGACCCAAACCACGCCCGGTACCTTCACTCAGCTTTGAACTCGTGGGCTATATCACACCGATTTTTCTCAGAAATAGTTCGTTCGTGCTCTTTTGCCTGTTTGGCCAATCAAATAGCCCTACTGACCACCGCCGACCCAAAAACCCATACACCCCTGTTCCACAACATGCTCAATTTTTAGCCTAAAACATGCCTGGGTGCTGGGATCACCTCTGAAACCGTGATCTATAGCACACCAATTTGGCCAGAAAATGGTTCGTTCGTGCCGTTTCACTCGTTTTACAACTCAAATGGACCCGCCGACCCCAACGACCCACACTTCCCCGCTCCTCAGCCTGCCTAGGATCTCCGATCAATTTTTTTCCCAAAACACGCCCGAGCCCTAGGCCCACTCACAAAACTATGAGCTATAACACACCGATTTGGCCTAAAAATGCTTCATTCGCGCCATTCAGCCCGTTTGACCACTCAAACAGCCACATCGAATCCAATGACCCATATTTTCCCTCTTCTCTTCTAGTCTGGGAGCCCCCGACCAATTTTTGACTTAAAACAGGCTCGAGCCCCAAGCCCACCCTCAAAACCGTGATCTATAGCTCACCGATTTAGCTAGAAAATTACCCGTTCGTGCCGCTTCGCCTGTTTGACCACCCAAACAGCCTTGTCGACCCCAACAGACCATACTCTCTCTCTCTCCTTATCCTGTCTGGGAGACCTCTCTTGATTTTTGATCCAAAACACGTCTGGGCCTTGGGCCCACCCCAATAATCGTGAGCTATAACACATTGATTTGGCTTGAAAATGGTCTGTTCACATCGTTTAGCTCGTTTGACCACCCAAACGGCCCCGCTGACCCCAATGAACCACTCTCTCCTTCTTTTCAGCCTGCCTGGGAGCCCTCAATTGATTTTCAGTCCAAAACATTTTTGGGTCCCGAGCCCACCCCCCAAAATCGTGAGCTATAACACACCGATTTGGCCCAAAAATGGTTTATTTACGTCGTTTCATCTCAATTGACCACCCAAATGGTCCCTCTGACCCTAAAGGTCCACACTCCCTCACTCTTCAGCCTGCCTGGGAACCCGCAGTCCATTTTCATCCCAAAAAACTCTCGGACCTTTGTCCTAACTCCAAAACCATGAGTTATAGAACACTGATGCACTAGGATTTCGTTATGTGTTCGGTCCTGCTCATATTTCTTTGGTCTACCTCTACCCCACCTAAAACCATCCATAACTAGTATTTTACACCTCCGCACTGAAGAATCAGAGCCCCTCTTCATCACGTGGCCGAACCAATGTAACCTCACATTTCGCATCTTGTCCTCCACCGAAGCAACTCTCATCTTTTCTCGAATAAATTCATTCCTCACCTTATCTTTCCTGGTATGTCCACACATCCATCACAATATTCTTATCTCCGCCACCTTTAATTTTTAGATGTGGGAGTTCTTAACTAGCCAATACACCGCTACATACAACCTAGCCGGTCGGACTACCACTCTATAGAACTTACCTTTAAGTTTCGAGGGCACTTTCTAATCACATAGAACTCCCGAAGCGAGCCTTCATTTCAACCACCCTGCCCCAATATGATGCGTTACATCCTCGTTAATCTTATCATTGCCCTAAATCATAGACTCTAGATACTTGAAACTCTCCCTCTTATGAATGGCCTGAGAGTCCATCTGCACAACCACTCCAGCCTCCTACGACACATCACTGAACTTATACTCCAAGTACTCTGTCTTGGTTCTACTTAATTGAAATCCTTTAGACTCAAGCGTCAGTCTCCAAATCTCCAACTTATCATTAACTTCTCTCTGAGTCTCATCAATCAGTACTACATCATTTGCAAATAACATACACCAAGGCACCTTTTTCTTGAATATGTCATTTCAAAACATCCATCACCAAGACAAATAAAAATGGGCTAAAAGTCTATCTCTGGTGCAACCCTATCAAAACTGTGAAGTGCGTCGAATCTCCACCTACCGTCCTCACACGAGTCTAATCCCCATCATCCATATCCTGAATTGACCTAGTGTACTCCACAAGCCTCCCCTAGCCTCTAAGCACCTCCATAGAATCTCCCTGGAAACTATGTCATGTGTCTTCTCAAGATCAATAAACACCATGTGCAAGTCCTTCTTCCTATCCCAAAACTGCTCCACTAATATCGTCACAAGGTGAATGGCCGAAGTGGTCGAGCGCCCTGGCATGAAACCAAACTGATTCTCAGAGATCGTCATGATCCTTATCATCCTCAACTTTACCACCCTTTCCCAAACCTTCATAGTATGACTCAACAACTTAATACCTCTATAGTTGTTGCAACTCTGGATGTCTCTCTTGTTCTTATACACTGGAATCATAGTACTCCACCTCCACACTTCAGGCATCTTCGTCGCCCTAAAAATACTATTAAATAACCTTGTCAACCACTCCAAACGTACCCCGCTAGTGCTCTTCCAAAAATCCACTAGAATCTCGTCTGTCCCCGTTGCCCTACCCCGCTGTATCCTGCGAATAGCTCCCTTGACCTCCCCAACCTTGATATGCCTACAATAACCATAATCCTGACACTCCTAAGATTTCTTCAATTGCATTTCAAACACTAAAAATACATACTTGTATCAATTACGGAACTTCTAATTTCAAATATTAAATTTCATTTAGTCTCAATTCAAAAATTAAGTGCATAAAATTTATTAGTTTATTTTAAATTTTCAGATATTGTTCTATTGCTCATTATTTTTACAATGATCAATATTATGATTAATATCTTTAATTATTTTATTTATACATCTTATTGTATCTGCTAAGTTAATTTAATTAAGATCTCTCAAATCACTCTCAAAATCACCATCCCACCAAATACTACACCCACCTCCTAGCTTACCCTACAACCACCACCCCGCCTCCCTAGTTTTTATTATATTTTACTTTATCAGAATTTTTGTAAAATATTTTTCTCACATCACCCATCTCTTATCCCCAAGCCACCCTCCACCAACAAAAAAATATTTTATTTTTCTTTAAAATAAAATTTTATATTGCACCCACCCCTACTCCCCAATACCCATTTGACACCCTACCTAATACACACACAAAAAAAAATATTTTTGATTTTTTTCTAAAAAAAAATCTTTCCACCCTTTTGTCCTGAGTCCCAAGAATTTTTTTTTTCTTTTAAGAATGTTTTTTCTACTCCACAACTCTAACCCCTACCTACACCATCACCCCACTTACCCCACCTACCTAGCTCACCCCTACTCCATCTCAGCCACCATAATCTCTTGTTATTCCCCTCATCCATCACTTTGCCTCAATGCAATTTATAATTTTGTGTTAAGTATACACAAATGCTATTAGAAAATATCTTTTATTTACTGATAAAATATCAATTATCAATTTATTTTAGCATACATGCTATTACTAATGTCAAATAATCACATCAAATTAAATTATCTATTTTTTTCGCTCAAAATGAACTAATAGCTACTAATTAGTATTTTTATTATCCTAAATTTTTTGTAAATATATTTACCAGATTAAGTTCAAGAATTTTATATTCCTCCAATAAATTATGCTTTTTGTTATCTATTGAAAATAATTTGAGACGTAGGGGATTAATTCATCATCGAAATGAAATAAAATATATAAGTATACACCATTAAAGATGACGATGAATGAATATACAAAGATTAAGATTAAACATTCAGTAATATATTTTAAAAGAAATCTTTATAATTACCATTAATAAACATGAAAGCAATAGAAAAAGATGATGGAAGGGATATATGATCATGATGATAAAAAAGAGTAGTCAAAAACATGAAAGTAATAGAAAGAGATGATTGACTCTGATACCATGATAATGAAATGAACCTTGTACCTAACTCAATGTCAAAAGCTAACTCATGAGGTGAGGATTGCTAAGATCATATAAGGAGACTAAGGACTCTTTAATCCACCGATGTGGGACTCTCCTCTCACTCTCCTTGCACGCCAAGAATGGACATCTAAAGCATAGGCAATATAAGATGGGGGACTCAACATTGAAAACAATGAATTGGGTAGGCCTGACTCTGATACCATGTTGAAGTGTGTGACCATCTCATCTAAGAGTTTAACTATTAGAGAGAGTACACTTTTTCTGTTTAATTATATTCTCAACAGTTACTTAATATGCTATTTTGTCCCTACAGTTGAACTAAGAGCACTTTGAGTGGAGGATTTTTATATTATTATGGATGTCCAATTTTGGAAAAGTACTACTCCTTTCGTTTAAAAAAGAATGTTAGACCAAACAACATATTAATTTTATACATTATATTAACTCCTAAGTAGATACCAAACTTGGAATTACTTATGTAGGATTCCTACATAACTCGTTGCTAAGCCAGCTACCAAATGACCCCTTAATACCTTCTTTCTTTGTTCATTGAGAAGACAGAGACCAATGCAAGCACAATTCAATTTATGTGTATAATATGTTCAGAACCAAGGTGCAGAATAAATACTTTACATAAATACAAAACTTCCTAAATGAGTTGACCCAATTGATATAAACGGTTTGATTTACTCAGCTCCTGATTCATCAATTGATGACTACCGTATTTTTTCATGAGATCTGGCAGGTAGTTTTTTTTATAACCAGATTTTTTTTATAACAAAAAAAGAATGTACCACTAATGCCTCTGCAACAACAAAATCTTCTGAAGCATCCAATGAAATTTGAGATACTCTCTTCTTGGCTATATCTTTTGGTGAATCTATTACTGAAATTGATGAAAATTATTCACCATCATTTCGACCTATTTTGTCATTTTTCTTATTTTCAGTTCTCTTTATAAAAGTCATTATTGGATCTTTCCCTAGAAATTTAAGTGGTTGATCTTAGAATGGAGCAACTTTTTCAGGTGCAGCTTGCGGTCGAAGCTCACCAGTGTCGGCATTTGCAGGAAACTTGGAAGATCCAGTTAAGGATAGACCAACTTCTTTAAAAAAAAAACAAGATTCAAGATGGATCATTTTGACTAATCCTTTTTCCCTATCTATGTGCAATGAAAATGTTGATAATAGTAGGTATCATAATCTGGGTCCAACTGCTAGGTTAGATAGAAACTCAGAATCTTTTATCAATTCCCCTTTCTTAAGAACCCCAAGAAATAAATAACACTCGAGCAGAAAAACGTAAACTCAGACACAACAAATGCTGATTGTATGAGAGGTTATACAAAGTGGGGTTTGTATATATACTCAAATTTAGGACCAAAATTGGGAAAAAAGTTGATTGACATGAATAAATACTTCAAATTGTAATCTCCACTTGGATTCACTCACATTTATTGCGTTTTTCTCAAATTTTTCTTTTAAAATCCTTAAATTTTTTCAAGGTGTTTGTGCTTTTCTCAGGTATTGTTACTTGAACAATTATGTTATTTTGGCCTTGAACTAATGAACTCTACGTGGCATAATAAACTGAAGAATGACACAAAAGTTTTGTTTCAAACAGTTCAAGACAGAATCTTTTGTCTTTTTGAAACAAAGAAATCGAGCCACATTTCTTGGACTGATTTTTCCACTCATGGAGCTCTTAGCTCAACTGTAGGGACATAACAGTTCAACAAATGTGGCTCTATTTCTTTGTTTCAAAAAGTCAAAAGATTCTTTCTTGAACTGTTTGAAACAAAACTTTTGTGTCTTTCTTTAGTTTGTTATGCCACGTAGAGTTCATTAGTTCAATGCCAAAACAACGTAACAGTTCAAGTAACATTACCTTAGAAAAGCATAAACACACTGAAAAAGCTAAGGATTTTAAACCCAAAATTTGAGAAAAACGCAATAAATGTGAGTGAATCCAAGTGGAGATTACAATTTGAAGTATTTATTAATGTCAATCAATTTTTTTCCAAATTTCTGTCCTAAAATTGAGTATATATACAAACCCCACTTTGTACAACCTCTCATACAATCAGCATTTGTTGTGTCTGAGTTTACATTTTTCTGCTCGAGTGTTATTTATTTTTTGGGGTTCTTGAGAAAGGGATATTGATAAGAGATTCTTGAGTTACTATCTAACCTAGCAGCTGGACCTAGATTGTGATATCTATTATTATCAACATGTTCCTTGCATATAGCTATGGAAGAATGATCTTTCAAAATGATCCATCAATAATCTTGTTTATTTTGAAGGAAGTTGGTCCATCCTTACCTGGATCTTCAACTTTCCTGCAAATGCCGACTCTGGTAAGCTTCCACTGCATGTTGCACCTGAAAAAATTGCTCTATTCTTAGATCAATCACTTAAATTGTTATGGGAGGATCCAATAATGACTTCTATAAAGAGATGTGAAAAGGAGAAAGATGACAAAATAGGTCAAAATGATGGTGTAGAATTTTCATCAATTTCAGCAAGAGATTCACCAAGAGCTATAGCCTAGAAGAGAGTCTCTCAACTTTCATTGGATGCTTCAGAAAACTTTGCTGCTATGGAGGCATTAGTAGTACATTTTATTATTTTTCAGTTATCAAAAAAACCCTACCTTCCAGATCCCGTGATAAAAGACGAGATATATGATATTGGACTCCCATCTCAATCAGTAGGAAAGGGCCCAAAATCTCTCACCTTTTCTTTGCTGATAATCTAACTCAGTGTGCTGTTGCTAATGAAAGAAACTGTGAAACCATCTGAGCCACTCTTCGCAGCTACACCTTCCACTCTGGCCAAAAAATTAACACTCTCAAATCTAAAGTAATCTTCTCTAGAAACTGTGCTCAGGAAACCAAAGATAGTTTGCCTCACATCTTAGGCATCCAATCCAAAGACAAGTTTGGCAAATATCTTGGTTTTCCCGTCTTCCACAAAAAACCTTGCAATAGAGATTTTAAATTCATCCTAGACAATCTCAACACTATGTTGGATGGATGGAAAACATAATTCCTCAATATGGTTGGAAGAATCACCCTTACCAAGTCCTCCCTAGCTAGTATTCCCGCTCATGTCATGTAATTCATCTTGATCCCCTCTAAAATCCACTAATTGGTTGACAAAACCCAACAGAACTTTCTCTGGGGCACCACCCCTGATAATAAGAAAATGCATCTAATCAATTGGGAAACCTTGACTAATGCTAAACCTAATGGGGGACTGGGCCTCCAGAAAGCTTCCATTAGGAACACCACTATGTTCTCCAGTCTATCCTGGAGACTTTACAAGCATCCCAACAGTCTATGGGCAAAAATTCTTTAAAATAAATTAGCCCCCATGGCATATCCCTCAAATCCAACAACTTTAGAACTTGGAAAAGTGTCCTTGTGGGTTGGGAAATTTGTAAAACTGCCTTCTCTTGGAACATCCATAAATATGACAAGATTAACTTCTGGAAGGACAGATGGATGCCTCACTGTGAACTCCTTCTTTCCATCATCCACACCCTTCTTCCTTATCATTCCCAAGACATTAAACTCTCTGGGGTCTAGAGGAATGACTCCTAGAACCTCAAGGATCTTCCGGTTGAAATCCCTTAGGATCTCATCCAAGCTTTCACCAACTCTGTTTTCCCCAATCCCAGAGCCCATAATGATGAGCTTATTTGGAATCTCACTTGTAATTGTCTGTTCTCTAGCAGAATTGCTTATAATCATATATCCAAAACCTCTGAGAGATCAATTACTCCTCTAATTTCAACTGGATATGGAAGGCTAAATCCTTTAAAAAGTCAAAACCTTTCTTAGGCTAAACCAACATGATAGGTTCCTCAATAACCTCAACCTCTCCAAGAGAGGAGTGAGACAAAATACTAGTTATGCTATCTGCAATCATCACCAGGAAGACAAATCCCATACTTTCTTTAAGAGTCCCATCCTCAAAGAATTTGGAGTGCAAACTATCCACAAGATGACCCAGTCCAAACAACCTCCTATTACCAGTCTCCTACTCTCTTCAACACTCCCAATTCAACAGACTAATCCACTGGTGCAACATCATTCCTTTCAGCCTCTAGACAATCTGGAACACCAGGAACTCTAATACCTTCAATAACAAAAGGGACCATCCCAATTTTAACCATGCTTGCTCCCAAACTATTGAGTATAAACATCCTACTCAAAAGAATACCCCAATCAAGCAAAACCAAATCATCAACTTTAAGTGGAATCCTCTCACCAGCCACACCTTCAAGCTCAATATTGATAATTCTTGCCTTAGAAACCTCGGGAAGGGTGGAATAGGAGGGGTAGTCAGATCCAGTAATGGAGGCTGAGTGTTAGGTTTTAACAAAAACTTTCACTGGACTACCAACAACATGATGGAACTTATGGCTCTCATTGAAGGACTAAAATTGGTAGAGCAAAATAATCTTCTCCTCATTGAAATTAACATTGATTCCTTGGAAGTTATAACTATGTTAACTAATGGGAACCTCCACTATGATACTTTGATTTCGGAATGTAGGACAAAATTAAAAAGGGTAGAGAATCCGGAAGTCAAGCACTGTTACAGAGAATAAAATGGAGTGGTGGATGCTCTAGCAAAAGACGGAGCAAGGGCAAGCGGGTTTCAGGAGAGTACCCTTTTTGAAGTTCCACCGATATGTGCAAAAGATGCAGTTTGAGAAAACATCTCGAAAACTTTTTGAGAGAACAATTAGCTCTTGTATTGATGATTTTAACTGGCCAGGCCAGAACTATTCCTTTTTGAACCCTGACTAATTCTCAAAAATTGAAACTTAAACTGAGTTCTCTTTTATATTAATGCATGTCCTTTCTACCAAAATAAATAATATTATTTCGCATATTGAATCATCGAAAAGAAAAGATATTTATAACAATTTAAATTGATGGACCTTGAACATTCACAAAGAAAGATAAGTTGAAAATGTTATATCATTCCCGCATTTCGAAAGAATGTTATCAAATCAAGAATAATTTATTTAAATGAAAAATTAAAAAATGCAGTAAATAAATTCACGAATAAAGCTAATGATAGAGAGGTATATGTAAGAAAGGCTAAGTGATAGAATTTCATTTATATTCAGATTTCATTTAAATACAAATTCAAATATCACATATGTTTATTAAAATAAGATTAATTTATTATTCTTCCTTATCCTTATCCTAACATTTTTCAAATACAATATATATTTAAAATTAATATAGATTTGAGTTGAGATAAATATTGAAATCAATGAGACAATACTAATACTAATACTAATACTAATACTAATACTAATACTAATACTAATACTAATACTAATACTAATACTAATACTAATACTAATACTAATACTAATACTAATACTAATACTAATACTAATAACAATAATAACATTTTAACTATTTTTACTTTACCACTATTAGATTGCACTACTATTACTATTACTATTACTATTATTATTTGTTCATTGTTATTTGAGATAAATATTAAGATAAATCGTGTAGCAAAAAAAAAATTGTGTGCCATGATTACTAATTAAGTACATCTAAATTATAAGTTTATCTTTGAAAGTATGTTTTATCTCCAATTTAAATTCAAAAAAATTTGATAGAATAACCAATATCTTAGATGAGCGGTTAAAACCGTCAATATAGGTCAGGCTAGTTGGGATGACCCGGCCCAGCCTTTAATTTGATAGGGCTGGGCTACAATTTTTATAGATCATTTAAGAATAGGGCTTTTTATCCCTTCATGAATAAGTCTATTGACCCGTCGGCTTGAGCAATATGGGTTTGGGTGACCCGTGGGTCAAATAAAAATAATTAAAAAATAAAATATAGTACTAAAAATAAAAAAAGGAGTCCAAACTCAAAGTCTATATGAACAATCATATATATATATTTAAATATTAATTATATTTATAAAATATATAAATAATTAACATATAAAATATATTTTTTTTAAGAAATCAAATATGTTTTATGAAGATGACGTGGCGACGTTGAATACACCATAAATGCCATGAGAGTTTTCTTTAAAGTGTTTATTTTACTTTTAATGGACTAAACATTGACATTTCTTTGTGTTTTATTGTGATCAATTAAAAAAAATTAGGTTACTAATGTTATTTAGCGAGTTATATTATTACTCATTAATTATTTTATTTATTTTTCAATATCTCTATTTAATTTTAAATTGGTGTCAAAAATTATTCAATTTCACAGATTATTAGGATCTTTTTGTAAATTTGAGACTTGATTAATGAGTAGTAACTTCAAGAAATATTATATTGTAAATATTTATGCAATTAATATTTTAAAATTTAAATTAAGATTATAAAAATAATATATTTTAAAAAATGGGTTGGCCCGTGGAGGCCCACAACCCATAGTGTGACGGGTTGGGCTTGCTATTTTCTAGTCTGTCATGTTGATGGGTCAGCCTGGTCGGGCCCGTCAAACTCTAAAGCCCGTGTGAGCTAGCCCGGATGAGGTGGTTCGATCCATATTAACAAATCTAGGAGTAGTTATATAACGATAAGAATCCAATTAGAACTATTTAGTATTGTAACTATCTACTTCTAATACGTAATTTTATATTTTTTTAATATTATTTTAAATTTAAAGTCAATTTATTTGTAACACCCCAACATCCCATCCCGAGACGTCACACGGTGCTTAAGGCCACACGCGGCCTCAAGACAACCCACTAAACCTATCATCACTTCTAGAACTCACTTTGACAATAGTCATGCTAATATAAGAGAGAATGACATATCATAAACATACTGGAATAAGATACGAAACTAGCATGTACAATCCAATATACTGAAATTCTATACATACCAACCCTTTAGCCTGACAAAGCCTCTATACACCAAAATCAAGAAGACAAGGGGACAAACCCCCAACTGACTCAAACAGTACTGAAAGCCATAATAACAAAACGATATCACAAAATTATAAACAAGCTCCTCGAACCATGAGGACTCACCACTGAGTAGACGAAAAGAGGCACCCGAACATCACTAACGTGACAGAGTACCTGAACCTACATTACGAGAAAATGTATCCCTTAGAAAAATATATGGGTCAGCACTTTGGAATGTACTGAGTATGTGGGGGTGCATGCAACAATGAAAATATCGTCATCAATTTCATGAAAATATGCATATGTACAATGATGGCTCACTTGGCTTGAGTTAGATTGAAACATATTTTTCATGATCTCATCGTAAATAAATCATATGATAAAAACCTCATAAATCATTATAAACAACTCAACTCTTCAACTCAAGACTCGGAGTGACTCTGTAATTCAAGAAACTCAACTCTTATGGACATGGGAGGTTCTTATAACCGACATAAACCATGTGAGCTACATGGAGTCCAACGTTTTTCCCTCCTAAGGAGAGAACCCCACATTGGCAGGAGCGTCTTACTCTTGCCATGGAGTACAACCTAAATTTAGTGATCACAATCTCATACTCGGCCTCCGTCCCACAATTATCAATATCAATCCTATGGTGGCACGAAGTTTCAGGGGAAATACCACATTTCTCGCTCGGTGCTAAATACTACTCCCAGACACAAGCTCAGAACGCGTTAGGAAATCCACCACAAACATCACAAGGGTCTATCATGAAGACCAAATCAAATCTCTTTCTCATTTATCAAATCATAATCAATTTGTGGATTCCTAACTCGACTCAAATCAAATCAATCTTTCTCAATATCAAAATGCATCAATTCATTAAGTCATGGCAACATCAATAACTTTGAGGAAATATCAAGACTCATTGTAACAACTCAATTCTCATGAATCAATATACTTAATAATCCAATTTGTAATAAGGAAGATTAAAGCTTGACACATATCTTAAAAACACTTGAAATACCAACTCATGGTAGAAACTTGAAATTCACAATATTAAATATCAAGTCATAACTTGGAAATTGTAAAATAATCATGTATAACAAAGCTAGAACGATTTATATTCTCATATTCTCATGATGAAGTAATTTGGGTATAAACCCACTTGCAAAATCATATAAATCCATAATAAAAATCAAAGTTTTGAGCACAAGAACAAAAGAATTGCTCTTGTTCTAAACCCCAAATACTTTAATCTTTGAAATTGGTTGAACTCTAGTGCTTGAGACTTTACTCACACTTGTAATAAAAAAATTCTTGAAGCCCACTCTATGAGGAACTTGATTCTTGAAGGAATCTTGAAGATTTATGGATGATTTTTGGACCCTAGATATATTTCTTAAGAGAATTGGAAGAGAGAAATGAAAAAATTAGGTTTTGGATGAGGATTCTCATATATATAGAGGCCTCCAAAAATGGGAAATGACTAAAATACCCTTGCAAAAATCGTCCATCAATTGCTGAAAAAAATAGCTGATGACATCCATGATAGGCTGTCAGGCCCGTGATAGGCCGTTACGAATTTTCGTCACAAAAAGGGTGGATTTTGTGACTTTCTGCCTTAAGGTGACGACATTTTGTGACGGGCCGTCAGGCTTGTGACAAGTCGTCACGGATTTTCCAGGCTGACACGCTGGAGTAAAATAAGCATAACTCTTTGCTCCGATATTGGATTTTGACGAAATGGGTATCATTAGAAAGATAATTCAATTATATATATTTTGGTAGGTTATGATATGAATAATTCGTAGTACAACGGGAGATATGCTCATTTAAAGTTGACTATGCCAAAATCCTTCTCAAGAATTCAATCGGTAAAGAATGTTTTGATTCGCCCAAGCGTTAGGACATCTTTAAAGCCTTAATACACATCACCCTTGACCAGTAAACAACCAAAACACTATAATTTATTTCTCATGGGCTTGAGTCATGGCGGCACTATTGGTTAGAATCTCGGGGTATTACAATACCTCCCCATTGGAAACATTTGTCCTTGAATGTTGCCAGATAGGCCAATAACAAGAGAAAATCAAGGACGTATAGATGGAAAGACTCACTCAAAAGACTTAATTCACTCTATACCTTCGAATACTATAGAAAATGCACTAATTCGTGATGAAAGTAGACACACTGCTGAATCTTTAATAAGAAGGGGGCGAATTAAGAAAGAATGATACCTTCTGCTCGCTCCGAACTTACAGAAAAGAGGTGAGGGTACTTGGCTCGCATATCAGCATCGTCTTCCCAAGTAGAACTCTCAACAGTATTATTTTGCCAAAGAACTTTAACCAAAGGAACTGCTTTGTTCCTTAGCCTACGGATCTGAAAATCCAAAATCTCTACCGAATCTCCTCCAATGAAAGGCTATCCTGAATATCTAAGCTTTCGGAAGGATCAACCATGACAAAATCACCACTACACTTCTTAAGCGTAGAAACATGAAATACCGGATGAACTCTATACAACTCCGCGGGTAAATCCACCTCATAAGCTACTTTCCCAACACGTCTCAGAACCCTGTATGGACCAACATAACGGGGACTAAGCTTTCCCTTCTTCCAAAATCTCTCCACCCCTTTCATGGGTGAAATATTAAAGTACACTAAATTATTAACATTATACTCAAGATCTTTTCTTCTCACATCCGCATATGACTTCTGACAACTTTGAGCGGTTTTCAATCTTTCTCGAATCAACTTAACTTTTTCAATAGCCTCGAACACAGCATTCGGCCCAATCACAGCTGTTTCTCGTACTTCAAACCAACCTATGGGCGATCTATATCTTCTCCAATACAAAGCTTCGAACGGGGCCATCTGAATACTAGCATGGAAACTATTATTATACGCAAATTCGATCAATGACAAGTGCTCATCCCAACTACCTTTGAAATCAAGTGCACATGCCCTCAACATTTCCTCCAAAGTCTGAATAGTACTCTCAGCCTGACCATCGGTCTGCAGATGGAAAGCAGAACTTAGACGAACTTGGGTACCGAGACCCTTCTAAAAATCCCTCCAAAAATGGGAAGTAAACTGAGTACCCCAATAAGAGATGATATCCAAAGGAACTCCATCCAATCTGACTAAGTCATGGATATACAATCTAGCATAATCCTTAGCTGTATAAGATGAATTCACTGGCAAGAAATGAGCTGATTTAGTCAACTGGTCTACGACAATCCAAATCAAATCATGATGACGACGAGAAGGAGGCAAACCAATTATGAAATCCATATTTACTTCTTCCAACGTCCAAGTAGGAATACCAAACTCTTGCATTACACCACCGGGCCTCTGGTGCTTTACCTTAACTTGTTGACAAGTAGAACACTTTTCCACAAATCCTGCTATGTCTTTCTTCATACCGTTCCACCAATATATTTCCTGTAAATTGCGGTATATCTTGGTAGCACCGGGATGAATAGAATATCGCGCACCATGCACTTCAGCCATAATTCTCTGCCTCAAATCATCAACATTCGGAACACACAGTCTACCTTGCAATTTGAACACACCATCTCCCCCTTGGGAGAAAACCTCTACCTTCTGGTCCTTAATTGACTCCTTTAGTCTGACCAAACTAGAATCTCTATACTGCTTCTTCTTTACCTCCGAGACCAAAGAGGACTCAGAACTACTCTGAACTAACATACTCCCTTCAGTGGAATCAAGCAATCTAACACCCAACCTAGCCAAACGATTCACATCACGAGCAAATTATTTCTTATCATTCTCTACATGAGCTATACTACCCATAGACAACCTACTAAGAGCATCTTCCACAACATTGGCCTTGCCCGGGTGATACATCACAGTCATATCGTAGTCTTTTAGAAACTTTAACCATCTTATTTGTCTATGGTTCAACTCCCTCTGAGTAAACACATACTGCAGTCTTTTGTGATCAGTAAACAAATCAACATGAACACCATACAAATAATGTCTCCAGATTTTCAAATTAAAAACTATAACTGCTAATTCAAGATCATGGGTTGGGTAATTCTTCTCATGAGGCTTTAACTGTCTAGAGGAATAAGCTATAACTTAACCCATATGCATCAACACACAACCCAGAACAACTCTAGAAGCATCACAGTACACCAGAAGACCATCAGTACCATCGGGTAAAGCTAACACTGGGGTTGAAGTGAGTCAAATCTTCAACTCTTGAAAACTCTTCTCACAGGCATCTGTCCACTGGACCTTAACTTTCTTTTGGGTCAACCTGGTCATGGGGGCACGATAGCAGAGAAGCCCCCAACAAAACGACGGTAGTAATCGGCTAGACCCAAGAAAGTCCTATTATCAGACGGGGAGGTAAGTCTAGGCCAATTCTTCACAACTTCTGTCTTTTGAGGATCAACTCTAATACCTTCGGAAGAAACAATGTGACTCAGAAAAGCAACTGACCTTACCCAAAATTCACACTTGCTAAATTTAGTGAATAATTGATGAGCTCTAAGGGTTTTCAACACGATTTGAAGATGATCCGCATGGTCATCCTCACATCGAGAATATACAAGATTATCATCTATGAACACAATAACAAAAAAATACAGATACCGCTTGAAGACTCGGTTCATAAGATCCATGAAATCCGTTGGAGCATTGGTTAACCCAAATGACATAAAAAGAAACTTAAAATGACCATAGCGGGTTCAGAAAGCTGTCTTTGGAATATCACACTCTCTCACTTTAAGATGATGATAGCTGGATCTAAGGTCTATATTTGAGAAATAACTTGCACCTTGTAGCTGATCAAATAAATTATTGATTCTCGGAAGATGGTACTTGTTCTTAATAGTCACCTTGTTGAGTTAATGGTAGTGAATGCACATACGCAATGTACCATATTTCTTCTATAAAAATAGAACAGGTGCACCCCACGGGGAAACACTGGGTCTGATAAAGCCTTTTTCTAAGAGATCTTTGAGTTTCTCCTTCAACTCTTTAAGTTTTTTGGGAGCCATACGGTATAGAGGGATGGTTGAGTGCCAGGAAGGAGATCAATCCCGAATTCTATTTCTCTATCAGGTGGGACCCCTGGAAGGTCTTCCGGGAAAACATCGGGAAACTTTTTAACAATGCTAACTGACTGAATAGTCGGAGTCTCGGACTTGAGGTCTTTAACTCGAACTAGATGATAGATGCAACCTGTGGAAATTAACTTCCTAGCTTTGAGGTAGGATATGAAATGGCTCTTCGGAGTTAAAGAACTCCCGAACCACTCAAACACGGGTTTGTTAGGAAACTTAAACTTGACCACTCGGGTATGACAATCTATAGATGCATAGCACGAGTGAAGCCAATCTATACCCAGAATGACGTCAAAATCAACCATATCCAGCTCAATCAAATCAGCACATATGACCCGATGAAGGACAGTAACAAGACATTTCTTATACAATCGCTTAGCAATAACAGACTCTCCTACCGGGGTAGACACCAGAATAGGCTCAGGAATCCGTTCAGGGTCCATCTCAAAGTTTATAGCAACCAGAGGTGTCACATAAGAGAAACTCGAACCGGGGTCGATCAATACATACACATCAAATAAAAGACACGGAGCATACCAGTGACAACATCTGGAGAATCCTTCTGCTCCTTGCGAGGTGGTATAGTATAGAAGCACATCTGGCGTGAACCGCCAGCAATACTAGAAGAGGCACCCTGAGGAGGAACTAGGAGAACTACGGGAGCGGGGGCACTAGTAGACTAACTCTAGGGATGAGCATCTCGACTCCCTTGTCTAGTATACGGATAATCTCTAAGTTGGTGGCCCAACTTGCCACAACAAAGTAACCTCTATGATCATCAAAAAACTCGCCAAAATAATCTCTACCACACTTGGCATATGAAGGAAGACGAGGTCTGTTACTTACACTTTCTTGAGACCTGGACGAGATAGGCTTGTTCCCCTTCTCCTGCCTGCTTCTAGGTGCGGGAGCACTAATTGAGGAAGGCACGGGCATAAACGGACATCTCAGGAATTGAGGGCGGTCCCCTCCATAGAATCTGGACTGACCGAATCCCTACTGCTCTGATCTAGCTCTTTTATTCCCTCTTACTCTCTCCCTCTCTTTCACCTTATCAGCTTCAATCTGTTGGGCATATATCATCAATCGAGAAAGGTACATCTCTCTATTAAGCATAGCATATCTACACTCTTTCACAATATAACTCGACACACCGGTCACGAACTTACTCATGATGGTCCTGGAGTCATCCATCATACGAGGTTCATATTTGGACAACTGATTGAATCTAAGGCAATACTCCTTAACAGTCATGAAGCCTTGTCTCAAATTCATGAATTCCTCTATCTTTGCTTCCCTCATCTCAAGAGGAAAAAATCTGTCCAAGAATGCATCCTAGAATAACTGCCAAGTCATGGGAGCGACATCCTCCCCTCTACTTTCCCTCCACACTTCCACCCAATCATATGAAACATCTTTCATTCGATAGGAAGCTAATTCAACACTCTCCTCCTCAGACACGTGCATAATCTGGGTGATCTTTCTCACTTCATCCAAGTAAATCTGTGAGTCTTCACCTACCTTCGACCCATAGAACTCGGGAGAATTTATCCGCATAAAGTCAAGAACTCGAGATGCAGCAGAATTATTCTCTTACGGAGGTGGAACAGTAACCTGGTTGTTAGCTTGAGTATTGGCGGTAACTACCTGGGCTAGCACCTAAAAAGCTGCTCGGAATTCTGCATGTGACACATGCTCGTTCAGGGAATCAACGGGTTGAGGTTGCTCGTGGTTTCTATGAGCTCGATGAGGAGGTATTTTATGTCATAAGAGAGCATGAATTAATAGCAAAGAGAAATAGTCGTAGGTACGATAGAGTTTTGAAAGAAAACAATGAATTTTCCTAAAACATCCCATAGCCTCTTGCTCATAGATGTGGCGCGCTACACACCGATGATCAAGACTCTACGTAACACATCTTACCAGACTCTTTAAGACTCTTTAAACCTTAGGCTCTTATACTAAGCTTGTAACGCCCAAAGATCCCATCCCGAGATGTCACACTGTGCTTAAGGCCACACGCGGCCTCAAGATAACCCTCTAAACCTGTCATCACTTTGAGAACTCACTTTGAAAATATTCATGCTAATATAAGAGAGAATGACATATCATAAACATACTACAATAAGATACGAAACTAGCCTGTACAATCCAAAATACCAACCCTTTAGACTGACAAAGCCTCTATACATCAAAATCAAGGAGACATTGGGACAAACCCCCAACTGACTCAAATAGTACTGAAAGCCATAACAATAAAACGGTATCACAAAATTATAAACACGGTCTTCGAACTATGAGGACTCACCACTGAGCAGACGAAAAGAGGCACCCGAATATCGCTAACGCGGCTGAGTACTTGAACCTACATTACGAGAAAATGTAGCTCATAGTTTGCCCTCTTAAAATTTTCATTTTTATATTTCTTTTAATAGAACACAATTTTAAGAGGGCAAACTAATTTACGCAGTTAAGACAACCTCAATCCTACTCTCACACTTTGAATTTTTTTCTGGATAGGACAAAAAGTTGCCTTGATTTTGAAACATCGGTGATGTAGCTGGTGTGTTTTTAAAGAAATTTGATATATGTGCTCTGCCTCTGCTGCATTCGTTCCATTTTCATATAAACCTCCTTCCTCTCACTCTCGTCCTTTGAATCCTAGTATTGGTGAGGTCTTGATGTCTCCGCTTGAAGTGTGGATCTAAACTTGGAGTACCTGAAAAGGGTTATAAAAAAATAAAAGAGAAAAAAAGAAAAACGACGATCAAATTGCCAAAAATTGACGTCACTCACCAAAAACTAATGTGGTTATTGGGCCACAGAGATAGGCCGCCGAAAAAGCCGCTAACGTTTTAGTGGTCGGCGTAAGAAGCGAGAGAGAAAAAGACGACGATTGCTCCAGAATCTGATGGGTCACCGAAACTGATAGGGTCGTCGGGACGTGTTTATGGTGGCCAACACAAGTAATTTACCGGCGGCGGATTGGTGGTTCTCTTCTATCGCCAGAATCTTCAAGACACGAAGAGATAGGTTAATTTGGTCGGCGCCGTAGATTGAAAAATTGCAAGATGCTAAACCCTCAGCATATATGAAAACTATTAATGTATTCAATTTAACATGAGACGCCCGTTCAATAAAATAACATGACAATATTTTAATAATTATAATTCAATGCTGGTTAAAAATAGAAAAATATTGATTTTAATGAATTTATGGGTAAAAAATTTCTCAGTTATAAATAGAAATAAATTTATTTTAATAGTTATCATTTTATTTTCAACTATAATTTCATGTGACAAGAGTTGCAAAATTCATTGTTTTCATCTAATACAACAAAGTATTTCAATCACTTCAAGTATATATAGAAATAGTTACAACATTAATTTAGAACCTTTACACAAACTAACTTAATCGTGATCTATAAGGATATTAAATAATAATTAAATTACATTAACCGATTATTTCATTCGGTCCATTTACTTATCGTGTTAATTTTTTAAACACCCTTTAAAAATATTCTATTCATTCTACTCTAATTATTGATTTATCCTTTTTCATGTTTGCTAAGAAAAATAATAAAGGCATTGTACTATTTATTATTGATTAAGTTATCATATTTAATACTCCCCCCGTTTCACAGTAAGTGAATTATTGGAGTAATTTTAGTGTTTCAAAATAAGTGAATGATTCACAATTCATGGTAGATGTTGGAAATTTTCTCCAAATTTACCCTCCATTAAATGTGCACTAGGAGTGATGTATCATGTGTCTTAGCTTTTTGAAGAGGGTAAAAATAAAAAAACATGATAAATTTATGTCTTTGCTTTTTTTTTTTCTTAACATGTGTGCTGAAATTCAACAATTAACTTATTGTGGAACAGAGGGAGTACTATATCTTTTTTAAGAAGTGAACATCAGTGACTATAAGGGTGTAGTTGAAAATTATTACTAACTTTAATTTTATGTGAAAATTTATTTCTAAATAAGTTTTTTGAGAAAAAATAATTATTAATTTAAAATGAAGGAAATTTTAATTAAAAGACAACCTGTGGAAAGAAAAAATCAGTTACAAATACACAAGTGGAAGTGGTCTTAACAAAAAGAATAAGGACAAAAAATAAAAATATTTAGCAAAAGAACATCATCAATCCTTGTGAGGACTACCGAAAATTAAGATCCTCCCTTATATATAATAGTAAATTGTATTCTTTTTTCATATTGTTCACACTGTTTGTAATAAAGATTACAGTGACAGAAACAAATTGCAGTCACAATGCAAATAAAATATGAAAAAATAAGAATTTTATTAATAAATGATATGGATATAATTTTGTTACTCCCTTGATTCTTCTTTCTTTATTTTTCTCCGTAATTCGAGGAGCATTAGTAGCGTATTTCTCGAATGTAGAAAGATTTAGATTTGATATGAATTTTTGGCATATTTCTCGAATGTAAAAAGATTTGAATTTGATATGATTTTTTTTTTGTAATTCAAGGGTCATTAGTAGTGTATTTCTTGAATGTAAGAAGATTTAGATTTGATATGGATTTTCTTCGTAATTCGAAGACCGTTAATAACATATTTCTTGAACGTAGAAATATTTGAATTTGATCTCCATAAAAGAAGGGTTTATGGATCTTCTTGATATATTTGATTATCAAAAAAAGAGTGATATTCAATGAGTTTATGAAATTATCGGGAGATGATTAATCTCTTTATTAAGGATGTAGAGTAGAGTAGCCACCAAGTTAGGTTTAGCGTAAAGTAACCCCTAATAACTCTAACAAAAATTGAATTCTTATTATAGAGTTCACAAAATTTTGATGTCTATAAACGCTTTGTATTGTCAGACGTTATGACTACAAAATCGTTTGCTGAAATGTCAAAATACAATTATTTTTCTTCTTTGAGATAATGAATGAAGTACGTGTTAATTTAGTGGAGTCACTTAGCTCAAGTCATTCGTGCGGCGTACCATGAAATCAGAAAACTACATCAAGCTAGGAGAAGAGAAAAGCAATAACAAAAATACCATATTTAGCACATTTTCATAGCTCGAACTCGTGACCCACCCTGATCACATGGAGAATTTTCAAGCAAGACTAAATCTTTTAAGAATTTTACTACACACAAAGACAAAAACAAAGGGCAGTCCGGTGTACTAAGCTCCCGTTATGTGCCGGGTCCCAGGAAAAAACTGGACCACAAAGGTCTATTAGACACAGTCTTACCACTGTGGACCCCTCTTTCCATAGCTCGGACATATGACCTTCTGGTCACACGACAATAACTTTACCAGTTATGACAAGGCTCTTTGTCTTACACACACAAATAACATTTGTAAAAATGAAATCTTTAGCAATTTTTTAAAATTCTTTCTACCCAAATTTCCAAGATAAGCTAAAATATAACACGGATAACATATTGTTAAATAAACAATGAGCAAAAAATGCAATCTACCCAAAAAAATTCAGGCAAATAAAACTTGTAATACATCAAGATTAATTTTGAACAATAGCTTAAGAAAAATCACACTTTCTCACAGCTGAATAATGAAATTCCAATTTTTCCCTTACCATTTTGTCTCCATTGATGATGGATGTTGTAGCATTAAGAGCCAATTTCTTTCCTTTTCTGGTAGTTGGTCAGTATTTGAGCAGTATCACCTTCTACAAAAATGAACAGGATAATATCACTTTAGCCCCCAAAAGATCTAGCTATTACATATAGACCTCTTTACCTTATAATTTTAGAATGATATTACTCTTCTTGAACAATTTAAATGCCCTAAAAGTTGCTCTAATAAACAAAAAGATAATTCTTTCGTTTGGTTTTACTTGTCACATTTTAACTTGACATATTTACTAAAAAAATAATTAATAACATACAGTTATTTTACCATAATACCCCTATTAAATGATGTTTATATTTTATCTTAAAATTAATTTGGAGAAAAGACAATTAATGCTAAGGGTAAAATAGGAAAAAAGATGTTGTCTTTTCTTGATATTTCAAAAATGATAAGTAAAAATAGAAATACAATTAGGAAATTAGTGACAAGTAAAAGCGAACGGTGGGAGTAACTCTGAAAACACATCAAAAACATATACTTCCTCGGTTGTATTTTATGTGACATATTTTGATCGGGCACAAAGTTTAAGAAGGAATGACAATTGTCCTTTATTAAAAAATATATTACTACTATCTTTAATTAAATGAGACTAATAAGGATAAAAGTAAAATTGTATCTTTAAATAGTTACCAAATAAGAAAATCTGACATTCTTTTTGGGACGGACAAAAAGAAAATGACGACATATAAAATGGGGCAGAGGAAGTATGTTAATACTTAAAGGGCAGCTTGATGTGGCGGTGGAAGTATGTTAATACTAAAAGGGCAGTTCGGTGTACTAAAGCTTCTTGCTATAAGGGACTGCGGAGAAGGGCTGGACTGCAAGAATTTTATTGTGCGCAACATTATCTTGCATTTCTGACAGAGGCTGTTTCTATGACTTGAACTCATGACTTCCTAATCACATGACAATAATTTTATCAGTTACTCTAAAACTCCCCTTCATAATTTTTTTCGATTTGATAAAAATATTAAAGATACGCAAAATATAAAAGATACGCATATAATTCTTTTTGCAAACCTACTTATATGGAGTAATAACAACTTATAAGGTATCAAAAATGATATATGCCTGGGATTTCTCTTTTGGTTATAGTTTTAACAAGTTAATTTCATGTATAATTGTAGACTTTTACTCATTAATGACTAAATTATTGAACTTTACCTCGTTAATAAAGTAGTAGATTTAATGGCATTAAAAATCATTAATGAGTTTTTATTATTTGTTTATATATATTGAGTACAAGAAGTGATAGACATATCTCAAACTAAATCAATCAATTAGAAAAACAATTTCTATTCCAATGGAGAAGTTCCTCCATGTTCACCTTTTGTTTTCGATTATTTTCTTAATTTTTCTTGTAATTTTATGCAATGAACATTCTTTTTCATCCCTTAACACCACTTATATTATTGAATATGTCTATTGATCCAACGAAGCTTCCCAATCCTCCGATGCCATCCTATACACACCATTTACAATCTCTATTTATTTGAAATGTCAAAATTCAAGGACTATAACTCGTTACTCAGAAATAGGTTCGCCGGTTGTCAAGCTAGGGCAAATCATTTGGCATCGGTTCTTGAAAATGGTGACGCGATTAGTGCGAATGGAACTCTGGTAAGGCCACACGGCGAGCATGAGAGTAAAGTGGCCAACGAATAGGTTCCGGTAACAACAAGTACACATTTCATATGTCAGTATGTTGCATCTTTTACTCTTTTTTTTTGGTTTCCCATACGGCATTCGGTGCCCGCATTGGAGCCCCGACTAATTCGGATCACACGTTGCAGGGATCATTAAGGTGGCAGCGCTCCCAACAGAATTTTCTACGTACCCAGGGTCGAACCCTAGACCTCTGGTTAAGCGTGGAGCAGCCTCATCCACAGCACCACAACCCATATTGGTGCATCTTTTACTCACTGAACAAGTTAAAAATTACTTGCTAATAGACACTGGTAGTGATTTAGTTTGGTGGCAATGTGGACCATGTAATGCAAATGGATGTTACAAATAGATAAATAATCCTTTATATGTTTCAACTAATTCAAAAACATATCAAAAGCTCGATTGCCTTGTAGAAAGTAGAAACTGTGAAATCACGAATAAGGAATATGATTGTAGTCCGTATGGTAATAAGTGTATGTATGATTACAAATACGTCGATGGATCAAGAACAAGAGGATGGATTGCACACGACGTGATTACTTTTGTTTTAGACCGAAAGCAGGTAAGCATTGTTTTTGGATGTGGCAAAGATCAAACTCATGGAAAGCCTTTTAGTGGTCAATTTTCTGGAATTGTTGACCCCGGACGTAATGGGTGGTGGAAATTCTTTAGCATCGCAATTTGAAGCAGACATAATGTCCTTGTGACTACCGGGAGATCCCTCCACCAAAGGATCAACACTTAGATTCCACACAACGCCATTTAATAAAACAACATCAGCAACGCTATTACAAGATTTCAGATTCCCTTCCGTTTACTTTGTCAACCTTTATAAAGTTTTTATTAACGATACGGAAGTCCCAATGTTCCCATCATTGTCTAGGTATTTCATAAATTATGCCACGAGCGGTAGCTTCATCGTGGAGACAGGAACATTTATTAACCGTTTTCCTTATGATTTTTATATTGTATTTCGTTACACATTCAGATAACAAGTACGTGGTATTCCTATGGTTAATGTTCCACCTGGATAAGTTTATGACACTTTCTATAAAGTGGATACGTCTGGTCTGGATCCACATTTCCCCATTGCGACCAACCAAATGGCCGCTCCGACCACAACAACCCACACTCCCCTTTGCCTCAGCCTACCTAGGAGCACTTGGTCCATTTTCTTTCCTAAACATAGTCGATCTCTGGGCCCACCCCAGAACCGTGAGCTATAGCACATTGATTTAGCCCAAGAATGGCCCATTTGCGTCATTTCACTTGTTTGACGACCCAAATAGCCTAGCCGGCCCCAACGACCCATACTATCCTACTTTTAAGCCTACCTTAGTGCCTCTGGTCGATTTTCAAACCAAAGCACGCTTGAGCCCCGAGCCAAACCTAAAAACGTGAGTTATAGCTCGTCTATTTGGCCCAAAAAATAGCATATTTTTGACTTTTTCCTGTTTGACCACCCAATTGGCCCCGCCGACCCAAATGACCCACTTTCCCGTTCATCAGTCTACTTGGAAGCCTTGATCGATTTTTGACCCAAAACACGCTCGAACCCCGGTCCCACCCAGAACTATGAGCTATAGCACACCGATTATGCCTGAAAATGACCCATTCACGTTGATATTCCTGTTTGACCACCCAAACATCCCCGTTGACCCCTACGACCCATACTTCTCCGCTCTTCAGCCTACCTGATATCCCCCAGTTGATTTTTGACCCAAAACATGCCCAGGACCACCCCAAAATCGTGAGCTATAGCTCACCAATTTGGCCCAAAAATGGCCCGTTTATGCCGTTTTGCTCGTTTGACCAACCAGACGGTCCCACCGAACTCAACGACCTATAATTCCCTGATCCTCGGCCTGCTTGGGAGCCCTCAATCAATTTTTTTACCCAAAACACGTTTGGTCTCTTGGCCAACCCCCGAAATTGTGAGCTATAACATACTAATTTGGCCCGGAAATGGCCCATCGCATCATTTTGTCTGTGTAATAACCCAAACGGCCCCGCCGACCCCAATGCCCCACACTCCACACTTTTCAGTCAACCTGGGAGCCGCGATCAATTTTCAGTCAAAAACACGTGTGGGCCTTGGGCACACCCTCTGAACCGTGAGGTATAGCACCCTAATTTTGCCAAAAAATAGCCAATTCACACCGTTTCATCCGTTTGATCACACAAATGGACCATCGCCACCCAACGGCCCACACTCTTTCACTTATTAGCCTTCCAAGGATCCTCTGGTCAATTTTCAGCCTAAAATACGCCTATGCCCTGGGCCCACGCTCGGAATCGTGAGCTATAATACACCAATTTGGCCTAAAAATGGTCCGTTCATACCATTTTACCCGTTTGACCACCCAAACGACCGCACTGACCCCAACGACCTATAATCCCTCTCTCCTCGGTCTGCTTGGGAGGCTTCAGTCAATTTTTAGACTAAAACACACCTGAGCCCCGGGCCCACCCCTGGAACCATGAGTTATAGCACAACGATTTGGCCTGAAAATAGCACGTTCACGCCGTATCGCCTGTTTGACCACCCAAATGGCCTCGGGGAATTTTTGGATAAAATATGGTTGGGACTCGGGTGGGACCCTCGGAACCGTGAGCTATATCACATCGATTTGGCCTAAAAATGGCCCGTTCATGTCGTTTCGCCTGTTTGACCACCTTAACAGCCCCACCGACCCCAACAACCCACACTCCCTCACTTGTCAGCCTGCCTGGGAGCCCCCGATCGATTTTAAACCTAAACACGCCCGGTCCCCGAGTACACCCCAGAATCGTGAGCTATAGCACACTGATTAGGCCTGAAAAATGGCCCGTTGGCACAGTTTCTCTTGCTTGATCACCCAAACGGCCCCGTCGACCCAAACAACCCTGACTCCCTCTCTCCTCAACCCACCTGGGTGCCCCTGATTGATATTTGTCCTAAAACATACGACAAAACCCCATCCCACTCGCGGAACTGTGAGGTATAGCATACCAATTTAGCCCAAAATAGCCCATTTATGCCGAATCTCCCTTTTGCCCCCCCAAACGACCCCATCGACCCCAACCACCCATACTCTCCCTCTCCATAGCCTGCCTGAGAGCCGCCGGTCAATTTTTGACCCAAACCACGCCCGTTCCCTTCCTTCACCTTCGAAATCGTGGGCTATATCACACCGATTTTGCTCAGAAATGGTCCGTTCGCGCCTTTTTTTCCTATTTGACCAACCAAATAGCCCTACCAACCACCGATGACCCCAACGACCCATACACCCCTATTCCACAGCATGTCTAGGAGCCTCCGATCAATTTTAAGCCTAAAACATGCCTGGACGCCGGGATCACCTCCAAAACCATGAGGTATAGCACACCAATTTGACCAGAAAATAGTTTGTTCAAGCCGTTTTACTCGTTTTACCACTCAAATGTCCCGGCCAACCCCAATGACACACACTTCTCTGCTCTTCAGCCTGCCTAGGACCCCCGGTCAATTATTCTCCCAAAACACGCCCGAGCCCAAGGCCCACTCTCAAAACTATGCTCTATAACACACCGATTTGGCCTAAAAATGCTTCATTCGTACCATTCAGCCCGTTTGACCACTCAAACAGCCCCGTCGAACCCAATGACCCACATTCTCCCGTTCATCTTCCTGTATAGGAGCCTCCAATTAATTTTTCACCCAAAATAGGCTCGAGCCACAAGCCCACCCTCAAAACCGTGAGCTATAGCTCACCGATTTAGCCAGAAAATTACCCGTTCATACCGTTTTGCCTGTTTGACCACTCAAATAGCCGTGTCGACCCCAATAGACCATACTTTCTCTCTTCTCAGCCTTTCTAGGAGCCCTCTCTTGATTTTCGATCCAAAACACATCTGGGCCTTGGGCCCACCCCAAGAATCGTGAGCTATAACACACTGATTTGGCTTGAAAATGGTCTGTTCGCATCGGTTAGCCCGTTTGACCACCCAAATGGCCCCGCTGACCCCAACGACCCTCTCTCCCCCACTTCTCAGCCTACCTGGGAGCCCTTGATTGATTTTCAGTCCAAAACATTTTCAGGTCCCGAGCCCATCCCTAAAATCGTGAGCTATAACACACCGATTTGGCCCAAAAATGGTCTATTTGCATCATTTCATCTCTTTTGACCACCCAAATGGTCCCTCCGACCTGAAAGGTACACACTTCCTTGCTCTTCAGCCTGCCTGGGAGCCCCTAGTCCATTTTTGTCCCAAAACACACTCGAGCACTGGGCCTACCTCAAAAACCGTGAGTTATAGCACACCGATGCACTAGGATTTCGTTATGTGTTCGGTCCCGCTCATATTTCTTCGGTCTACCTCTACCCCGCTAAAACCATCCATAAACAGTATTTTACACCTCCGCACTGAAGAATCAGAGCCCCTTTTCATCACGTGGCCGAACCAACGTAAACTCATATTTCGCATCTTGTCCTCCACCGAAGCAACTCTCACCTTCTCTCGAATAATTTCATTTCTCACCTTATCTTTCTTGGTATGTCCACATATCCATCGCAATATTCTTATCTCCTTCACCTTTAATTTTTAGATGTGGGAGTTCTTAACTGTCCAACACACCGCTACATACAACATAGACGGTCGGACTACCACTCTGTAGAACTTACCTTTAAGTTTCGAGGTCACCTTCTAATCACATAGAACTCCCGAAGAGAGCCTACATTTCAAACACCCTTCCCCAATATGATGTGTTACATCCTCGTTAATCTCATTATTTCCCTGAATCATAAACTCTAGATACTTAAAACTCTCCCTCTTATGAATGGCCTGAGAGTCCATCTTCACAACCACTCCAGCCTCCTGCGACACATCTCTGAACTTATACTCCAAGTACTCTGTCTTGATTCTACTTAATCGAAATCCTTTAGACTCAAGCATCTGTCCCCAGATCTCCAACTTATCATTAACTTCTCTCTGAGTCTCATCAATCAGTACCACATCATCTACAAATAACATACCCCAAGGCAACTTTTTCTTAAATATGTCACGTCAAAACATCCATCACCAAGGCAATTAAAAATAGGCTAAGAGTCTATCCCTGGTGCAACCCTATCAAAACTGGGAAGTGCTCTGAATCTCCACCTACCATCCTCACACGATTCTAATCCCCATTATCCATATCCTGAATCGACCTAGCGTACACCACGGGCCTCCCCCTAGCGTCTAACCAGCTCCACAGAATCTCTGTGGAAACTCTGTCATATGCCTTGATCAATAAACACCATGTGCAAGTCCTTATTCCTCTCCCAAAACTGCTCCACTAATCTCCTCACAAGGTGAATGGCCTCAGTGGTCGAGCGCCCTTGCATGAAACTGAACTGATTCTCAGAGATCGTCACGATACTTATCATCATCAACTTTACCACCCTTTCCCAAGCCTTCATAGTATGACTCAACAACTTAATACCTCAATAGTTGTTGCAACTCTGGATGTCTCTCTTGTTCTTATACACTGGAATCATAGTACTCCACCTCCACGCTTCAGGCATCTTCGTCGCCCTAAAAATACTATTAAATAACCTTGTCAACCACTCCAAAACTACCCCGCTAGTGCTCTTCCAAAAATCCACTAGAATCTCATCTGTCCCCGTTGCCTTACCCCGCTGCATCCTGCGATTAGATCCCTTGACCTCCCCAACCTTGATATGCCTACAATAACCATAATTGCGACACTCCTAAGATTTCTTCAATTGCATTTCAAACACTAAAAGTACTTACTTGTATCAATTACGGAACTTCTAATTTCAAATCTTAAATTTCATTTAGTCTCAATTCAAAAATTAAGTGCATAAAATTTATTAGTTTATTTTAAATTTTCAGATATTGTTCTATTGCTCATTATTTTTA
This sequence comes from Capsicum pubescens, assembly GCA_030864215.1. Taxonomy (NCBI): domain Eukaryota; kingdom Viridiplantae; phylum Streptophyta; class Magnoliopsida; order Solanales; family Solanaceae; genus Capsicum; species Capsicum pubescens. Next base: position 50,073,957 of record CM061544.1, on the reverse strand, counting down.
CAATGATCAATTTTATGATTAATATCTTTAATTATTTTATTTATACATCTTATTGTATCTGCTAAGTTAATTTAATTAAGATCTCTCAAATCACTCTCAAAATCGCCACCCCACCAAATACTACACCCACCTCCTAGCCTTACCCTACAACCACCACCCCTCCTCCCTAGTTTTTATTATATTTTACTTTATCAGATTTTTTGTAAAATATTTTTCTCACATCACCCATCTTTTATCCCCAATCCACCCCCCACCAACAAAAAAATATTTTATTTTTCTTTAAAATAAAATTTTATATTGCACCCACCCCTACTCCCCAATACCCATTCGACACCCTACCTAATACACACACACACAAAAATATATTTAATTTTTTTCTAAAAAAAAATCTTTCCACCCTTCTGTCCTGACTCCCAAGAAAAATAATTTTTTTTATCTTTTAAGAATCTTTTTTTCTACTCCATAACTCTAACCCCTACCTACACCACCACCTCACCTACCTCACCTACCTAGCTCACCCCTACCCCATCTCAACCACCATAATCTCTTGTTCTTCCCCTCATCCATAACTTTGCCTCAATGCAATTTATAATTTTTTGTTAAGTATACACAAATGCTATTAGAAAATATCTTTTATTTACTGATAAAATATCAATTATCAATTTATTTTAGCATACATGCTATTACTAATGTCAAATAATCACATCAAATAAAATTATCTATTTTTTAAGCTCAAAATGAACAAATAGCTGCTAATTAGTATTTTTATTATCCTAATTTTTTTGTAAAAATATTTACCTGATTAAGTTTAAGCATTTTATATCCCTCCAATAAATTATGCTTTTTGTTATCTATTGAAAATAATTTGAGACGTAGGGGATTAATTCATCATCGAAATGAAATAAAATATATAAGCATACACTATTAAAGATGACGATGAAAGCATATACAAAGATTAGGATTAAACATTTAGCAATATATTTTCAAAGAAATCTTTCTGAGAAAATTAACACTAGAATTCATAAAAAGAAATCGTTATAATTAACTTTAACAAACATGAAAGCAATAGAAAAAGATTATGGAAGAGATATATGATTATGACGATAAAAAAGAGTAGTAAAAAACATGAAAGCAATAGAAAGAGATGATGGAATCTAATACTATGATAATAAAATGAACCTTGGACCTAACTCAACGTCAAAAGCTAGCTCATGAGGTGAGGATTGCTCAAGATCATATAAGGAGACTAAGGACTCTTTAATCCACTGATGTGGGACTCTCCCCTCCCTCTCCTTGCATGCCAAGATTGGACATCTGAAGCGTAGGCAATATAAGATGGGGGACTCAACATTGAAAATAATGAATTGGGTAGGCTTGACTCAGCTACCATGTTGAAGTGTGTGACCATCTCATCGAAAAGTTTAACTATTAGAGAGAGTACACTTTTACTATTTAATTATATTCTCAACAGTTACTTAATATGCTATTTTGGCATTGACCAAATGAACTTTACATGGCATTGCAAACTGAAGAAAGACACAAATTTTTTGTTTCAAATAGTTCAAGAAAGAATCTTTTGTCCTTTTGAAACAAAGAAATAGAGTCACATTTGTTGGCTTGTTTTGTCCCTACAGTTGAACTAAGAGCACTTTGAGTAGAGGTTTTTTCTATTATTAAGGATGTCCAATTTTGGAAAAGTACTACTCCTTTCGTTTAAAAAGGAATGGTAGACCAAACAACATATTAATTTTATACATTATATTAAATCCTAAGTAGCTACCAAACCTGGAATTACTTATGTAGGATTCCTACATAACTCGTTGCTAAGCCAGCTACCAAATGACCCCTTAATACCTTATTTCTTTGTTCATTGAGAAGACAGAGACCAATGCTAGCATAATTCAATTTATGTGTATAGTATGTTCAGAACCACGGTGCAGAATAAATACTTTACATAAATACAAAACTTCCTAAATGAGTTGATCCAATTGATATAAACGGTTTGATTTACTCAGCTCCTGATTCATCAATTGATGACTACCGTATTTTTTCATGAGATCTGGCAGGTAGTTTTTTTTTTATAACCAGATTTTTTTTATAAATAAACAAAATGTACCACTAATGCCTCTGCAGCAACAAAATCTTCTAAAGCATCCAATGAAAGTTGAGAGACTCTCTTCTCGACTGTAGCTTTTTGTGAATCTCTTGCTGAAATTGATGAAAATTATTCACCATTATTTCGACGTATTTTGTCATTTTTCTCATTTTTTGTTCTCTATATAAAAGTCATTATTGGATCTTTCCCTAGCAATTTAAGTGGTTGATCTAAGAATGGAGCAACTTTTCAGGTGCAGCTTGCGGTGGAAGCTCACCAGTGTCGGCGTTTGCAGTCAACTTGGAAGATCCAGTTATGGATGGACCAACTTTCTTCAAAATAAAGAAGAATCAAGATGGATCATTTTGACTGATCGTTTTTCCCTATCTATGTGCAACGAACATGTTGATAATAGTAGGTATCATAATCTAGGTCCAACTGCTAGGTTAGATAGTAACTCAAGAATCTTTTATCAATTCCCCTTTCTTAAGAACCCCAAAAAATAAATAACACTCGAGCAGAAAAAATTAAACTCAGACACAACAAATACTGATTGTATGAGAGGTTATACAAAGTGGGGTTTGTATATATACTCAAATTTAGGACCAAAATTGGGAAAAAAACTGATTGACATGAATAAATGCTTCAAATTGTAATCTCCACTTGGATTCACTCACATTTATTGCATTTTCCTCAAATTTTGGGTTTAAAATTCTTAAGTTTCTTCAAGGTGTTTGTGCTTTTCTCAGGTATTGTTACTGGAACAATTATGTTATTTTGGTGTTGAACTAATGAACTGTACGTGGCATAATAAACTGAAGAATGACACAAAAGTTTTGTTTCAAACAGTTCAAGAAAGAATCATTTGTCTTTTTGAAACAAAGAAATAGAGCCACATTTCTTGGACTAATTTGTCCACTCATGGTGCTCTTAGTTCAACTGTAGGGACAAAACAGTTCAACAAATGTGGCTCTATTTCTTTGTTTCAAAAAGTCAAAAGATTCTTTCTTGAACTGTTTGAAACAAAACTTTTGTGTCTTTCTTTAGTTTGTTATGCCACGTAGAGTTCATTAGTTCAATGCCAAAACAACGTAACTGTTCAAGTAACATTACCTGAGAAATGCACAAACACCCTAAAAAACTTAAGGATTTTAAACCCAAAATTTGAGAAAAACGCAATAAATGTGAGTGAATCCAAGTGGAGATTACAATTTGAAGTATTTATTCATGTCAATCAATTTTTTTCCCAATTTTGGTCCTAAATTTGAGTATATATACAAACCCCACTTTGTACAGCCTCTCGTACAATCAGCATTTGTTGTGTCTGAGTTTACATTTTTCTGCTCGAGTGTTATTTATTTTTTGGGGTTTTTGAGAAAGGGGAATTGATAAGAGATTCTTGAGTTACTATCTAACCTAGCAGCTGGACCTAGATTGTGATATCTATTATTATCAACATGTTCCTTGCATATAACTATGGAAGAATGATCTTTCAAAATGATCCATATTGAATCTTGTTTATTTTGAAGGAAGTTGGTCCATCCTTACCTGGATCTTTAACTTTCCTGCAAATGCCGACTCTGGTGAGCTTCCACTGCATGTTGCACCTGAAAAAATTGCTCTATTCTTAGATCAATCACTTAAATTGTTATGGGAGGATCCAATAATGACTTCTATAAAGAGATGTGAAAAGGAGAAAGATGACAAAATAGGTCAAAATGATGGTGTAGAATTTTCATCAATTTCAGCAAGAAATTCACCAAGAGCTATAGCCGAGAAAAGAGTCTCTCGACTTTTATTGGATGCTTCAGAAGACTTTGCTTCTATGGAGGCATAAGTGGTACATTTTATTATTTTTTAGTTATCAAAAAAACCCTACCTTCCAGATCTCGTGATAAAAGACGCGATATATGATATTGGACTCCCATCTCAATCAGTAGGAAAGGGACAAAACTCTCTCAACTTTTCTTTGCTGATGATCTAACTCTATGTGCTGCTGCTGATGAAACAAACTGTGAAACCATCCGAGCCACTCTTAGCAGCTTAACCTTCCACTCTGGCCAAAAAATTAACACTCTCAAATTTAAAGTAATCTTCTCTAGAAACTGTGCTCAGGAGACCAAAGATAGTTTGTCTCACATCTTAGGCATCCAATCCAAAGACAAGTTTGGCAAATATCTTGGTTTTCCCGTCTTCCACAAAAAACCTTGCAATAGAGATTTCCAATTCATCCTAGACAATCTCAACACTAAGTTGGCTGGATGGAAAACAAAATTCCTCAATATGGCTGGCAGAATCACCCTTACCAAGTCCTTCCTTGATAGTATTCCCGCTCATGTCATGTAATTCATCTTGATCCCCTCTAAAATCCACTAATTGATTGATAGAACCCAAAAGAACTTTCTCTGGGTCATCACCCCTGATAATAAGAAAATGCATCTAATCAATTGGGAAACCTTGACTAAAGCTAAAGCTAATGGGGGCCTGTTCCTCCCGAAAGCTTCCATTAGGAACTCCACTATGCTATCTAGTCTATCCTGGAGACTTTACAAGCATCCCAACAGTCTCTGGGCAAAAATTCTTTAAAATAAATTATCACCCATGACATATCCCTCAAAGCCAACAACTTTAGAACTTGGAAAAGTGTCCTTGTGGGTTGGAAAATTTGTAAAACTGCCTCCTCTTGGAACATCCATAAGGATGACAAGATCAACTTTTGGAAGGACAGATGGATGCCTCAATGTGACCTCCTTATTTCCATCATCCAAGCCCTTCTTTCTTATCATTCCCAAGACATTAAACTCTCTGGGGTCTAGATAAATGGCTCCTGGAACCTCAAGGATCTTTCGGTTGAAATCCCTGAGGATCTCATCCAAACTTTCACCAACTCTGTTTTCCCCAATCCCAAAGCCCATACTGATGAGCTCATTTGGAATCTCACTGGTAATTGTCTGTTCTCCAACAGAAGTGCTTATAATCATATAACCAAAACCTCTGAGATCAATTACTCCTCTAATTTTAACTGGATATGGTAGGCTAAATCCCCTAAAAAGTCAAAACCTTTCTTTGTCTAAGCCAGCATAATAAGCCCTCAACAAAATGACGGTAGTAACCAGCTAGACCCAAGAAACTCTAAATATCATATGGGGAGGTAAGTCTAGGCCAATTCTTCACAGCTTCTGTCTTTTGAGGATCAACTCTAATACCTTCAGAAGAAACAATGTGACTCAAAAAAGCAACGGACCTTAACCAAAATTCACACTTGCTAAATTTAGCGAATAATTAATGAGCTCTAAGGGTTTCTAACACGATTCGAAGATGATCCACATGGTCATCCTCACTTCAAGACTATACAAGAATATCATCTATGAACACAATAAAAAACAAATCCAGATAGCGCTTGAATACTCGGTTCATAAGATCCATGACATCCACTGGAGCATTGGTTGACCCAAAGGACATGACAAGAAACTTAAAATGACCATAGCGGGTTTGGAAAGCTGTCTTTAGAATGTCACACTCTCTCACTTTAAGCTGATGATAGCCAGATCTAAGTTCTATCTTTGAGAAATAACTTGCACCCTGTAGCTGATCAAATAAATCATCAATTATAGGAAGAGGGTACTTGTTCTTAATAGTCACCTTGTTGAGTGGACGGTAGTCAATGCACATACGCAATGTACCATCTTTCTTCTGCATAAATAGAATAGGTGCACCCCACGGGGAAATACTGGTTCTGATAAAGCCTTTTTCTAAGATTTCTTTGAGTTGTTTCTTCAACTCTTTAAGTTCTGCAGGAGCCATACGGTATGGAGGGATGGAAATAGGCTGAGTGACAGTAAGGAGATCAATCCCGAATTCTATTTCTCTATCAGGTGGGAACCCTGGAAGGTCTTCCAAGGAAACATCAGGAAACTCTTTAACAATGCTAACTAATTGAATAGTCGGAGTCTCAGACTTGAGGTCTTTAAATCGAACTAGATTCTAGACGCAACCCTTGGAAATCAACTTCCTAGCTTTGAGGTAGGATATGAAATGGCTCTTCATAGTTACAGAACTCCCGAACCACTCAAACTCGGGTTCGTTATAAAACTAAAACTTGACCACTCGGGAACGACAATCTATAGACGTATAGCACGAGTAAAGCCAATCTATACACAAAATGACGTCAAAACCAACCATATCTAGCTTAATCAAATCATCACATATGACCCAATGAAGGACAGTAACAGGACACTTCTTATACACCCGCTTAGCAATAACAAACTCTCCTACCGGGGTAGAAACCAGAATAGGCTCAGGAATCCGTTCAGGGTCCATCTCAAAATTTATAGCAACCAGAGGTGTCACATAAGAGAAACTCGAACCGGGGTCCATCAATACATACACATCAAAATGAAAGACATGGATCATACCAGTGACAATATTTGGAGAATCTTTCTGCTCCTGGTGAGGTGGTATAGCATAGAAGCAATTCTGGCGTGAACCGCCAATAGTACTAGAAGATGTGCCTTGTGGAGGAACTGATTAGACTACGGGAGCGGGGGTACTGGTAGCCTGACTCTGGGGATGAGCATATCGACTCCCCTGTCTAGCATACGGATAATCTCTAATTCGGTGGCCCAACTTGCCATAACCAAAGCAATATCTCTGATCAATAAAACACTTACTAAAATGATCTCTACCACACTTGGTATATGAATGAGAAAGAGGTCTGTTACTTACACTTTCCTGAGACCTGGATGGAATAGGCCTGTTCCCTTGCTCCTGCCTACTTCTAGGTGTGGGAGCACTAACTGAGAAAGGCACGGGCATAAACGGAGTCAGCCATCATACTAGGTGCATATTTGGACAACTTCTTGAATCTAAGGCAATACTCCTTAACAGTCATGGAGCCTTGTCTCAAATTCATAAATTCCTCTATCTTTGCTTCCCTCATCTCAAGAGGAAAAAATCTGTCCAAGAACGCATCCTGGAATAACTGCCAAGTCATAGTAGCGGAATCATCCCCTCTACTTTCCCTCCAATCTTCCACCCAATCATATGCAACATCTTTCATTTGATAGGTAGCCAATTCAACACTCTCCTCCTCAGTCACGTGCATAATATGGGTGATCTTTCTCACTTCATCCATAGAACTCAGGAGGATTAACCCGCATAAATTCATGAACCCTAGCTGCAGTAGAATTATTCTCTTGCGGTAGAAGAATAGTAGCCTGATTGTTAGCTTGAGTATTGGCGGTAATTGCCTGGGCTAGCGCCTGAAAAGCTGCCCGGAATTCTGCATGTGACACATGCTAGTTCAGGGGATCAATGGGTTGAGGTAGCTCGTTGTTTCTACGAGCTCGACGAGAAGGTATTTTTGGTCATAAGAGAGCACAAATTAATATCTGAGAGAAACAGTCGTAGGCACGATAGACTTTTGAAAGAAAAAAATGACTTTTCCTAAAATGTCCCGTAGCCTTTTGCTCATAGATGTGGCGCGCTACAGACCGATGATCACGACTCTTTGTAACGCGGATTGCCAGACTCCCTAGGACTCTTTAAACCTTAGGCTCTGATACCAATCTTGTAACGCCCCAAAATCCCATCCTGAGATGTCACACGGTGCTTAAGGCAACACGGGCCTCAAGCTAACCCTCTAAACCTATCATCACTTCTAGAACTCACTTTGACAATTGTCATGCTAATATAAGAGAGAATGACATATCATAAACATACTGGAATAAGATACGAAACTAGCCTGTACAATCCAAAATACTGAAACTCCATACATACCAACCCTGTAGCCTGACAAAGCCTCTATACATCAAAATCAAGGAAACAATGGGACAAATCCCCAATTGACTCAAACAGTACTGAAAGCCATAACAACAAAATGGTATCACAAAATTATAAACATGGTCCTCGAACCATGAGGACTCACCACTGAGAAGACGAAAAGAGGCACCCAAATATCGCTAACGCGGCTGAGTACCTGAACCTATATTACGAGAAAATGTAGCCCATAGGAAAATATGTGGGTCACCACTTTAGAATGTACTGAGTATGTGGAGGTGCATGCAACAATGTAAATATCGTCATCAATTTCATGAAAATATACTTATGTACAATGATGGCTCACTTGGCTTGAGTTAGATTGAAACATACTTTTCATGATCTCATCGTAAATAAATCATATGATAAAAAACTCATAAATCATCATAAACAACTCAACTCTTCAACTCAAGACTCGGAGTGGCCTGTAATTCAAGAAACTCGACTCTTATGCACATGGGAGTTCTTATAACCAACATAAACCATATGAGCTACATCGAGTCCAACATTTTGCCCTTATAAGGAGAGAACCCCATATTGGTTGGAGAATCGTACTCTTGCCAGGGAGTACAACCTAAATTTAGTGATCACAATCTCATACTCGGCCTCCGGCCCACAATTATCAATATCAATCCTATGGTGGCATGTAGTTTGGGGAAAATACCACATTTCCCGTTCGGTGCTAAATACTACTCCCAGACACAAGCTCAGAACGCGTTAAGAAATCCACCACAAACATCACAAGGGTCTATCATGAAGACCAAGTAAAATCTCTTTCTCATTTATAAAATCATAATTAATTTGTGGATTCCTAACTCGACTCAAATCAAATCAATCTTTCTCAATATCAAAATGCATCAATTCATTAAGTCATGGCAACATCAATAACTTTGAGGAAATATCAAGACTCATTGTAACAACTCAATTCTCATGAATCAATATACTCAATAATCCAATTTGTCACAAGGAAGCTTAAAGCTTGACACATATCTTGAAAGCACTTGAAATACCAACTCATGGTAGTAACTTGAAATTCACAATATTAAATATCAAGTCATAACTTGGAAATTGTAAAATAATCATGTATAACAAAGCTTGAACGATTTATATTTTCATAATATCATGATGAAGTAATTTGGGTATAAACCCACTTGCAAAATCAAATAAATCCATAATAAAAATCAAAGCTTTGAGCACAAGAACGAAAGAATTGCTCTTGTTCAAAACCCCACATACCTTAATCTTTGAAATTAGTTGAATTCTAGTGCTTGAGACTTTACGCACACTTTTAATAAAAAAAATTCTTGAAGCCCACTCTATGAGGAACTTGATTCTTGAAGGAATCTTGAAGATTGATGGATAATTTTTGAAAGATTAATTTCCTTAAATAAAACCGTAGACATATTTCTTAAGAGAATTGGAAGAGAGAATTGAAGAAATTAGGTTCTGGATGAGGATTCTCATATGTAAAGAGGCCTCCAAAAATAGGAAATGACTAAAATACCCTTGCAAAAATCATCCATCAATTGCTGAAAGAAATTGTTGACGACATCTGTGAGAAGCTGTCAGGCCCGTGATAGGCTGTCACGAATTGTTGCCAAAAAAAGGGTGGATTTTGTGACTTTCTACCTTAAGGTGACGACATTTTGTGACGGGCCGTCAGGCTTGTGACAAGTCGTCACAAAAGGTAGTAACGGATTTTCCAGGCTGACACGCTGGAGTAAAATAAGCATAACTCTTTGCTTTGATATCATATTTTAACGAAATGGGTATCGTTGGAAAGATAATTCAATTATATATATTTTGGTAGGTCATGAGCTCAATAATTCGTAATACAACGGGAGATATACTCATTTGAAGTTAACTATGCCAAAATTCTTCTTAAGAATTCTATCGGTAAAGAATGTTTTGGTTCGCCCAAGCGTTAGGATATCTTTAAAGCCTTAATACACATCACCCTTGACCAGAAAAAAACTAAAACACTATAATTTATTTCTCATGGGCTTGAGTCATGGCGGCTCTATTAGTTAGAATCTCGGGGTATTACATTATTACTTTTAATTATCTTTTCTATTTACCTTTCTACAAATATAATGCAAATTTATCTTATAATATTATAATTGAATTAAAAAAAATATTTGAGATCAACCACATATTTTTTATAGTAAATGATGTATTATTATTATTATTATTATTATTGTTATTATTATTATTTTTATTATTATTATTAGTAGTAGATATATATGTTCTACTACTACTACTAATATTATAAGTTATCTTTTAATTGTTATTATATTTTGTTTAATATTTAAATATATTTGAAATATATAAATTTATGATATAATTAGAGATGTTTTAGGTCTTTTCAACTATGATTTTTTAATTTTAAACTAATGAATTATTTTTAAAATTTTCAATGCCTACTATTTTCAAATTCATATATTTCTATTAACATAGTGAATTACTTATGTAGGACTTAATTACCTGCATAACTCACTGCTAAACTAACTACCAAAAAATACGCTACTACCTTCATACATAATATATAGATAATCCCTAAATTAAAAAAATCTGCATAACTCTAATTGAGGCCCTTTCATTATTTACTTTTAGCTTCTTATGTTTAAGTGGGTAAACAAATGAAAAGAGAAAAGAAAAGACTCTCACATCTAGTTTCCCCAAAAGCACCTCTTTATAGAAGGGTGCTATTGAAGCAACTCATTTTCAGATTCAAGCAGTCTTTTGTTTTGTTCCTCCTCAGAAGCAAAAGCATGAGACGGGGCAACCATTTTATTTTCTCACAGGAAATGAAGAACAAGAAGAACACTGCAATTTAAAACCAGGCTTTAAATTCAAAAACAAAATAAGAAATCATGAGAGCAAAAGGGGAAAAACAAAGTGCAAAAAGACCTCACCTGTAGTAGGATACAAAGGATTAGAGAGAGAGAGGAAGGAGGGTCATATTAAAAATGGAACGAATACTGTGGAGGCAGATCACATCTATCATAAATTCTTTAAAAACACACTAGTTACATCACCGACGTTTCAAAATCAAGGCAACTTTTTATCCTGTTTAGAAAAAAAATTCAAAGTGTGTGAGTAGGAATGAGGTTGTCTTAACTGCGTAAATTGGTTTGCCCTCTTAAAATATTTATTTTTATATTTCTTTTAATTGAACACAATTTTAAGAGGGCAAACTAATTTACGCAGTTAAGACAACCTCAATCCTACTCTCACACTTTGAATTTTTTTTCTGAATAGGACAAAATGTTGCCTTGATTTTGAAACATCGGTGATGTAGCTAGTGTGTTTTTAAAGAAATTTGATAGATGTGCTTTTCCTCTGCTGTATTCGTTCCATTTTCATATAACCCTCCTTCTCCTCTCTCTCGTCCTTTGTATCCTAGTACTGGTGAGGTCTTTTTGTACTTTGTTTTTCCTTCTTTTCTCTCATGATTTCTTATTTTGTTTATGAGATTTAAAGCCTGGTTTTAAAATTGCAGTGTTCTTCTTGTTCTTCATCTGCTGTAAGAAAAGGAAATGGTTGCCCCAGCTTATGCTTTTGTTTCTGAGGAGGAACAAAATAAAAGATTGTTCGAATCTAAAAATGAGTTGCTTCAATAGCACCCTTCTTCTAAAAAGGTGCTTCTAGGGAAACTAGATGTGAGAGCCTTTTCTTTTCTCTTTCCATCTGTTTACCCACTTAAACCTAAGAATCCAAAAGTAAATAACATAGGGGACTCAATTAGAGTTATGCAAGTTTTTGTACTATAGGGATTATTGATGTGGAAATCTATATATTATTTATGCATGTATTAACGTATTGCTTGGTAGTTGATTTAACAGTGAGTTATGAAGGTAATTAAGTCCTACATAGTTAATATTCAAATATTAGTAGTTGCTTTAGCCTACGTTTACTCCTATTAACATAGAATAACCCTCGAGACCCCAAAGAAGGCCCATAAAAACCCATCTACCAAATACATGGCTCTGTAGCCTTTCTCAACTGGTTTGATGGCCCGCTTTTAGGGCCCAAATATGGATGAACATAGTTATGCTATTCAAGAAAATTATAGTAGTACTACTGGGACTTTGGATTAAAAGGGACAAATAAGTTGTCTAATTAAGTGAGAATCCATCAAGTTTTTAAAATTAGGTGGGAGGGACAAAAAAATTTTGATTTTTTTTTTCAAGTTTCATCGTTCCAAAAACTTGTCCCAGATGTCGAACAACTTTGATAGTTGTTCGACAACTTCTAGCAGTTGTTCAATAACTATCAAACTTGTTCGACAACTGCGCTAAGTTGTTTAACAACTAGGCGAAGTTGTTCGACAACTGGGAGAAGTTGTTCAACAACTGTGTGAACTTATTGAGATAACTAATGTAGTTGTCGAACAACTATCCCAGTTGTTCAAATGACTTAATTTTTTTAAAAGGGACAAGTTGCGGGACCTACTTGTCCCCTTTTCTTAATTGGAAACTTGGGAGGTCTATTGATTCATTTTTCTCACTTAAGTATTTAAGTTGTATATATCATGAAGTAGTTAGCTTATATTTGCGTTGTAAATTGTAATATTAAGTGTAGAGATAGTCCTATATACGTTTAGTACGTCAAAGAGAGCTACTCACAAACATTGTGCAATTCAATTTGTCGGAAGAAGCACTTAATCATCACGCAAATACTTATTGGTTCTGAATATTTACCCCTAATCAATGATTTTAATTCTAATGAATTAAGAATATAAGATCATTCAATCATGATAACAAAAATAATTTATAAAAGATATTATCTTGTAATAGTGGGTATAAGGAGAGGTAGATGTAGGCTGAGGAGGTCTTGGTAAAGGTGATTAGATTAGGTATCTGTAGCTTTTCGAGGATAAAATCTAGATATAAAAATACGGAGATCAAGGATGTGGTTAGTGGGTGGCTGAGCGTTGTCTAATTTCCCTATTAAGTAGTATTTTTGTTATTACTTTCATACTATCTTATTCTTCTATATTAGAATAATTTGTTTGTTTTTAGTTCAGTTATCATATTAATTGTTTGTCGTTTCTACCATTTTCAGATTTACTATTTTATTTGTTTTACATGCCTAATTTTTTTTTATATGTTTTACATGAGTCGAGAGTCGAGAGTCAATCGAGAACAACCTCTCTATCTTCACAAGGCAGAAGTACATGTCCGTACTACCTCTCCAAACTCCATGTGTAATATTATGTATGTTATTATTGTATATATCTTGAATTGATAGATCAAATGTAAATACCCGATGTTGAGGTATACTTATACCCATTGGCGGAGGGATGATCTTAGAAAAAGGGTGATTTGATGCACATCTTTTATCAAAAGATTATATAGTGTACAGAAGCTTAATATTAGCTATTATACGTCTATATTAAAAAATTTACATCCTTAACACAACTAAAAAGAAAATATGCACACTCCTCGTCAAATTTCTGACGATGACACTGCTACTGCCTCAACTGTGTACGTGTAAAGATGACGCCATATAGCATTTGTCATCTGCATGACGCCCAAACTCTTTTATCAGTGGACCTACCCAACCTGTCGCCTCATTTCCTGCTTTTATAATTGCATATCCTTCCAAATTTCATACACCATCCATTTCATTTTAATTAGATTAAAAATAACTATTTTAATTTATTTGTGTAATTTATAAAATTATAAAAAAGATTATTACGTGAAGTATTAAATGAAGTGAAAGGTGTATTCTACGAATATATAAATGCTAGTTTCATTAAATCCGTATTCCGTACTAAGCTCGGATCCAAACAACTCTACATATAAATAATAATAATTAAATTTTAAAATATAATTTATATTATATTTTTTACATTATAATTAATATAATTTAATGACCGATATATTAAATATATTTTATTAAATTTTTTTATAATTATTAAAGTTCTTAATAACATAATTGGATAGTTTTTTTAAAAAATTATTTGTATGGAAGAAAGTATTACAGGAGAATTAGAATATAATAAGAGACCACAAGTAATTTAATATTTTATAAAATAACATGATACAACAACAACAATAACAACATAACCAGTGGATTCCCACATAGAGGGGTCTGGGGAGGGTAGAGTGTACGCAGATCATACCACTACCTAAGATGAAGTAGAGAGTCTGTTTTCGACAGACCTCCAGCTTAGGACCTATAGAAGTATAACAAACACAAAACATAAAGGCATAAAAATTAGTACAGTCTGCAAAATAGACTAACGTCACTAGCCATAACATAATACTACAGTCACAAGATAATACTAAAACTATCTATCTGAAATCATAGACATCACTCAACACCAAGAACAAGAAACTTCAAACACAAATAAAGAATGCTCCCCTATTGTTACTGACACACTCTCAACCCCTAACCCTCTACCCTAATCGGCATGCTCCACACCTTTCTAATCACATCCCTCCAATATTTGTTTGGTCTACCTGTACCCCACCTAAACTCATCCATAGCCAGTGTCTCACACCTCCGCACTGGAGTATCAGAGCCCCTCTTCATCACATGCTCGCACCAATGTAACCTTACTTCTCGTATCTTGTCCTCCACCGAGGCCACTCCCAACTCTCCCGAATAATCTCATTTCTTACCTTATCTTTCCTTGTATGGCCACACATCTATCGCAATATTCTCATCTCCGCCACCTTCAACTTTTGGATGTGGGAGTTCTTAACAGGCCAATACTCTCCATACAACATAGTCGGCCGGACTGCCACTCTGTAGAACTTCCCTTTAAGCTTCGGGTGGATCTTCTTATCACATAAAACTCCCAAAGCGAGCCTTCATTTAATCCACCCATCCCCAATATGATGTGTGACATCCTCGTCAATCTCACCATTGCCTTAAATCATAGACCCCAGATACTTGAAACTTTCCTTCTTCTGAATGTCCTGAGAGTCTAGATTCACAACCATGTCAGCCTCCTACGACATATCACTAAACTTACACTTCAAGTACTCCGTCTTGGTCTTGCTTAACCGAAATCCTTTAGACTCAAGGTTCTATCTCAAAATCTCCCACTTATCATTAACTCCCCCCCGAGTCTTGTTAAGCAGTACCACATTATCAGCAAATAACATACACCAAGGCACCTCCTCTTGAATTTGTTTTGTCAAAACATTCATCACCAAGGCAAATTAAAAAGGGCTAAGAGTCAAACCCTGATGCAACCCTACCAAAATTGAAAAATGCTCTGAATCTCCACCTACCGTCCTCACTCGAGTCTTTGTGCCATCATACATGTCCTAAATCAACCTACTGTATGCCAAAAGCACCCCTCTAGACTACAAACACCTCCAGAGAATCTCCTTGGGAACTCTGTCATAAGCCTTCTCAAGATCAATAAACACCATGCGAAAGTCCTTCTTCATCTTCCAAAACTGTTCCACTAATCTCCTCGCAAGGTGAATGGGCTCAGTAGTCGAGAGACCTAGGATGAAATTGAACTGATTCTCAACAATAATCACGCTCCTTCTCAGCCTCAACCCTACCACTCTTTCCCAAATCATCATAGTATGACTCAACAACTTAATACCTCTATAGTTGTTGCAACTTTGGATGTCTCCCTTGTTCTTATACAATGGAATCATTGTACTCCACCTCCATGCTTCAGGCATCCTTCCCTCCCTAAAAATGATGTTTAGAACCTTTTCAACCACTCCAAACCTGCCCCTCCAGTGCGTTCCAAAAATCCATTAGAATCTCGTCTGGCCCCATCGCCCTACCTCGACGCATCCTGCGAATAGCCCTCTTGACCTCCTTAACCTCGATATGCCTACAAAAAGAATAGTCGTGCAACTCTTCAAATTTTTCTAAGTCCCCAAACACGAAACCTTTGTCCCCCTTATCGTTCAAAAGTGTATGAAAATAGGACTGCCACCTTTTTCTAATGAGGGCATCCTCAACCAACATAGTACCATCCTCAACCTTGATGCACTTATCCCTGCCTTTCTCCTTTAAAGACGCATACAAACTCTCAAAAACTATTATTTTAGCCACTGTAACCGCTAACTTAGCCTCTCACCTAGCTATAGCTTATACTCTTTCTTATTCGTCCGCCTCTCTTGATCATTCTTTCTCTCAACCAATTTATCATAAGCCACCTTCTTAGAATTCACCTTCCTCTTAACCTCTTCATTCCACCACTAGTCCCCTCGATGTTTGCCAAATCGACCTCTCAAACCACTAACACCTCTCTAGCGATCTCCCTAATGCAACTGGCAATCGTCTCCCACATACTATCCACATCCCCTCTACTCTTCCAAGACACCTTTTTCTCAACTTTTTCCCTATCTTCAAAGAATTAGCCAAAGTCAAGCTACCCTACTTAATCTTGGGCCGAACCTCCACACTCCTCTTCTTTCAGCCCTTATTGATTACCACGTTCATCACCAACAACCTATGTTTAGTCAAAAGATTATCTCTAGGTATGACTTTACAATCTTTACATAGTGTTCTATCACTCTTCTTAAGGTGCTAAAAGTCTATCTGAGTCTTGGCCACTGAACTACGAAACATTTCAAAAATCTCGAATTCGTTATCCACAACCCAAAAGCCCTAAAAAAATCCAAAAGAGAAGCACTTCCTTTATTCCTCTACCCAAAATTGAAATCTCCATGCACATCATCATAACCTTTTGACGAAGACCCAATATGCCTATTGAAGTCTCCTCTCACAAAGTTTCTCAATGCTCGGGACGCCTCTCACCATCTCATTTAAAACCTCCTAAAGCCCTTCTTCTCTTCCTTTTCCAAACCTAAATGCGGAGCATAAACACTAATAACGTTCACCGTAGTTCTTCGCATAACAAACTTAATAGATATCAACCTATCACTGACTCTTTTAACCTCTACCACCTGCTCCCTAAGTTCTTCATCTACTAAGATACCTACCCCATTTCTATATCTCATGCTACCCGAATACCACAACTTATATCCATCCACATCTCTTACCTTAGTGCCTACCATTTAGTTTCCTGGACACACTCTATACTAACCCTCCATTTTCCAAGAATCTTCACCAGCTCTATAGACTTACCTTGAAACGTCTCTATGTTCCAGGACCCAACTTTCAACCTATAAGCACCCTTATTCAACTTAGCCCTACTATCCCTCGCCCTCAACCCAAGACTAGAACCTAGACTCGACCCCAACCCCGACATCGACCTATGACATGACCCTAGTCCATCATCTATCACCCCAACCACCACTCAAAAGGATACGATAGAAGAAAATGAAGAAAAAAAAGCCGAAAAACACGATGAGCAAAAGAGTATGACTAAAAACAGCTAAATCAGCAAACAAAAACCAGTAAGCAGGATTGATATTCACAAGCAGCAATAAGTACTATACTACTCACAAGCAACGAACACCTACTAAGTTACTGAGAAACCGTAACCAATAATCCCAAAGGAATAATTAAAAAAAATCAGACAAAAAATTAGGATAGAAAAAAAGACAAGAAGCATAAACTAGAGAAGACTGAAATGAGTGCACCTGATACTGGGAGAAGACACAGTGAAAGATGTTTTCCTGATCGTTTTGTCGAATTCCGACAAATTGGTGTAGAAATTGGTCGTCACAATTTGTTGCCACCACCTTTACCCTACTGATGGTACCGCATCCCTGTACTTGGTTGCCGAAGAATGTGCTGGTAGCCGAAAAAATGATCTAGACACCAAAATCTTGATGTCGCCACCTGAAGTGCGGATCTGAACTTGAAGTACTTGAAAAGGGTTATAAAGAAAATAAAAGAGAAGAAAAGAAAAGCGATGATCAAATTGCCAAAACTTGATGTCATTCACCAAAAACTGATGTGGTTGTTGGGCCACAGAGATAGGCAGCCGAAAAAGCCGCTATCGTTTTAGTGATCGGCACAAGAAGCGAGAGAGAAAAAGACGACGATTGCGCCAGAATCTGATGGGGTCGCCGAAACTGATAGGGTCGTCGGGATGTGTTTATGGTGGCTGACACAAGTAATTTACCAGCGGCGGATTGGTGGTTCGCTACTATCGCTAGAATCTTCAAGACACGAAGAGATAGGTTAATTTCGTCGGCACCATCGATTGAAAAATTGAAATATGCTAAACCCTCAGCATATATGACAACTATTAATGTCATCAATTTAACTTGAGACGCCCGCTCAATAAAATAACATGAAAATATTTTAATAATTACAATTCAATTCTGATTAAAAAATAGAAAAATATTGATTTTAATGAATTTATGGCTACAAAATTTCTCACTTATAAATAGAAATAAATTTATTTTAATATTTATTATTTTATTTTCACCTATAATTTCATGTGACAAGAGTTGCAAAATTCATTGTTTTCATCTAATACAACAAAGTATTTCAATCACTTCAAGTATATATAAAAATAGTTACAACATTAATTTAGAACCTTTACACAAACTAACTTAATCGTGATCTATAAGGATATTAACTAAGAATTAAATTACATTAATCGATTATTCCATTTGGTCCATTTACTTATTGTGTTAATTTTTTAAACACCCTTTAAAAATTTTCTACTCTAATTATTGTTTTATCCTTTTTCATGTTTGCTAAGCAAAATAATAAAGGCATTGTACTATTTATTATTGATTAAGTTATCCTATTTAATACTCCCTCCGTTTCACAATAAGTGAATTATTGGAGTAATTTTAGTGTTTCAAAATAAGTGAATGATTCACAATTCAAGGTAGATGTTGGAAATTTTTTCCAAATTTACCCTCCATTAAATATGCACTGGGAGTGATGTACCATGTGTCTTTGCTTTTTGAAGAGGGTTTAAATGAAAAAACATGATAAATTTATGTCTTTGCTTTTTTTCTTTCTTAACATGTGTGCCGAAATTCAACAATTAACTTATTGTGCAACGGAGGGAGTACTATATCTTTTTTAAGAAGTGAACATCAGTGACTATAAGGGTGTAGTTGAAAATTATTACTTACTTTAATTTTATGTGAAAGTTTTTTCTAAATAAGTTTTTTGAGCAAAAATAATTATTAATTTAAAATGAAGGAAATTTTAAATAAAAGTCAACCTGTGGCAAGAAAAAAATAGTTATAAATACACAAGTGGAAATGGTCTTAACAAAAAGAATAAGGACAAAAATAAAAGTATTTAGCAAGAGAACATCATCAATCCTTGTGAGGACTACCGAAAATTGAGATCCTCCCTTATATATAATAATAAATTTTATTCTTTTTTCATATTGTTAACACTGTTTGCAATAAAGATTACAGTGACAGAAAAAAATTGCAGTCACAATGCAAATAAAATATGAAAAAATAAGAATTTTATTGATAAATGATATGGATATAATTCTGTTACTCCCTTGATTCTTCTTTCTTTATTTTTCTCCGTAATTCAAGGACCATTAGTAGCGTATTTCTCGAATGTAGAAAGATTTAAATTTGATATGAATTTTTGGCGTATTTCTCGAATGTAAAAAGATTTGAATTTGATATGATTTTCTTTTGTAATTCAAGGGTCGTTAGTAGCGTATTTCTTGAATAACATTTGTAAAAATAAAATCTTTAGCAAGTTTTTAAAATTCTTTCTACCCAAATTTCCAAGATAAGCTAAAATATAACACTGATAACATATGGTTAAATAAACAATAAGCAAAAAATGCAAACTGCCCAAAAAAATTCAGGCAAATAAAACTTGTAATACATCAAGATTAATTTTGAACAATAGCTTAAAAAAAAATCTCACTTTCTCACAGCTGAATAATGAAATTCTAATTTTTCCCTTAACATTATGTCTCCATTGATGATGGATATTGTAGCATTGAGAGCCAATTTCTTTCCTTTTCTGGTAGTTGGTCAGTATTTGAGCAGTATCATCTTCTACAAAAATGAACAGGATAATATCACTTTAGCCCCCAAAAGATCTAGCTATTACATATAGACCCTTTACCTTATAATTTTAGAATGATATTACTCTTCTTGAACAATTTAAATGCCCCAAAAGTTGCTCTAATAAAAAAAAAGATAATTCCTTCGTTCGGTTTTACTTGTCACATTTTAACTTGGCATATTTACTAAAAAAATAATTAATAGCATGCAGTTATTTTACCATAATACCCCTATTAAATGATGTTTATATTGTATCTTAAAATTAATTAGGAGAAAAGACAATTAATGCTAAGGGTAAAATAGGAAAAAAGAAGTTGTCTTTTCTTGATATGTCAAACATGATAACTAAAAATAGAAATACAATTAGGAAATTATTGACAAGTAAAAGCGAACGGTGGGAGTAACACTGAAAACACATCAAAAAGATATACTTCCTCGGTTGTATTTTATGCGGCATATTTTGATCAGACACAAAGTTTAAGAAGAAATGACAATTGTCCTTTATTAAAAAATATATTACTACTATCTTTAATTAAATGAGACTAATAAGGATAAAAGTAAAATTGTATCTTTAAATAGTTACCAAATAAGGAAATATGACATTCTTTTTGGGACGGACAAAAAAAAATGACGACATATAAAATGGGGCAGAGGATGTATGTTAATACTAAAAGGGCATCTTGATGTGGAGGTGGAAGTATGTTATTACTAAAAGGGCAGCTCGGTGTACTAAAACTTCTTTCTATAAGGGACTGCGGAGAAGGGCTGGACTGCAAGAATTTTACTGTGCGCAGCATTATCTTGCATTTCTGACAGAGACTGTTTCTATGACTTGAACTCGTGATTTCTTAATCACATGAAAATAATTTTATCAGTTACTCTAAAACTCCCCTTCATATTTTTTTTTTTTGATTTGATAAAAATATTAAAGATACGCAAAATATAAAAGATACACATATAATTCTTTTTGTAAACCCGCTTTATATGGAGTAATAAAAACTTATAAGGTATCAAAAATGATATATGCATGGGATTTCCCGTTTGGTTAAAGTTTTAACAGGTTAATTTCATGTATAATTGTAGACTTTTACTCATTAATGGAAAAATTATTGAACTTTACCTCTTTAATAAAGTAGTAGATTTAATGGCATTAAAAATCATTAATGAATTTTTATTATGTGTTTATATAGATTGAATACAAGAAGTGATAGACATATCTCAAACTAAATCAATCAATTAGATAAACAATTTCTATTCCAATGGAGAAGTTCCTCCATGTTCACCTTTTGATTTCAATTATTTTCTCAATTTTGCTTGTAATTTTATGCAATGAACATTCTTTTTCATCCCTTAACACCACTTATATTATCGAGTATGTTAACTGATCCAACAAAGCTTCTCGATCCTCCGATGCCATCCTATACACTCTCCATTTACAATCCCTATTTATTTGAAAAGTCAAAATTCAAGGACTATGACTCGTTACTCGGAAATAGGTTCGCCGGTTGTCAAGCTAGAGCAAATCATTTGGCATCGGTTCTTGAAAATGGTGACGCGATTAGTACGAATGGAACTCTGGTAAGGCCACACGACGAGCATGAGAGTAAAGTGGCCAACGAAAAGGTTCCAGTAACAACAAGTACACATTTCATATGTCAGTATATTGCATCTTTTACTCTTTTTTTTTGGTTTCCCATCCGGCATCCGGTGCCCGCATTGGAGCCCCGACTAATCCATATCGCACGTTGCAGGGACCATTAAGGTAGAAGCGCTCCCAACAGAATTTTCTCCATACCCAGGGTCGAACCCTGGACCTATGGTTAAGGGTGGAGCAGCCTCATCCACTGCATCACAACCCATATTGGTGCATCTTTTACTCGCTGAACAAGTTAAAAGTTACTTGCTAATAGACACTGGTAGTGATTTAGTTTGGTGGGAATGTGGACCATGTAATGCAAATGGATGTTAAAAATAGATAAATAATCCTTTATATGTTTCAACTAATTCAAAAACATATCGAAAGCTCGATTGCCTTGTAGAAAATAGAAACTGTGAAATCACAAATAAGGAATATGATTGTAGTTCGTATGGTAATACGTGTATGTATGATTACAAATACGCCGATGGATCAAGAACAAGAGGCTGGATTGCACACGACATGATTACTTTTGTTTTAGACCGAAAGAAGGTAAGCATTGTTTTTGGTTGTGGCAAAGATCAAACTCAAGGAAAGCCTTTTAGTGGTCAATTTTCTGGAATTGCTGGCCCCGGACGTAATGGGTGGTGGAAATTCTTTAGCATCGCAATTTGAACCAGATATAATGTCCATGTGCCTACCAGGAGCTCTCTCCACAAATGGATCAACACTTAGCTTCCACACAAAGCCATTTAAGAAAATAACATCAACAACGCTATTACAAGATTTCAGATTCCCTTCCGTTTACTTCGTCCACCTTTATAAAGTTTTTATTACTGATAGGGAAGTCCTGATGTTCCTATCATTTTCTAGGAATTTCAGAAATTATGCCACGAGCGGTAGATGCATCGTGGACACAGGAACACTTATTACCCGTTTTCCTCATGATTTTTATATTGTATTTCGTTACACATTCAGATAACAAGTACGTGGTATTCCTATGGCTAATGTTCCACCTGGATCAGTTTATGACACTTGCTATAAAGTGGATATGACTGGTCTGAATCAACATTTCCCCGTTGTGACCAACCAAATGGCCCTTCCGACCCCAACAACCCACACTCCCCTTTGCCTCAGCCTACCTGGGAGCACTTGGTCCATTTTCTGCGTAAAAAATACTCGGTCACTGGGCCCACCCCAGAACCGTGAGCTATAGCACACTGATTTAGCCCAAGAATGGCCCAATTACGTCGTTTAACTTGTTTGACCACCCAAATAGCCCAGCCGACCCCAGCGACCAATACTATCCCACTTTTAAGCCTGCCTTGGTGCCTTTGGTCGATTTTTATACCAAAACACGCTCGATCCATAAGCCAACCCCTAAAACCGTGAGTTATAGCACGTCTATTTGTCCCCAAAAATAGCATTTTTTTGACATTTTTCCTGTTTGACCACCCAAATGGCCCCGCCGACCCAAATGACCCACTTTCCCGTGCATTAGTCTACTTGGAAGCCTTGATCAATTTTTGACCTAAAACATGCCCGAACCCTGGGCCTACCCATAATTGTGAGTTATAGCACACCGATTATGCCTAAAAATGACCTATTCGCGTTGATATTCTTGCTTGACCACCCAAATAGCCCCGTTGACCCCTACGACCCATACTTCTCCGCTTTTCAGCCTACCTGAGAGCCCCCAGTTGATTTTTGACACAAAAACATGCCCAGGACCACCCCGAAATCGTGAGCTATAGCTCACCAATTTGGCCCAAAAATGGCCCGTTTGCATCGTTTTGCTCATTTGACCAACCAAATGATCCCGCCGACCTCAACGACCCACAATTCCCTACTTCTCGACCTACTTGGGAGCCCTCAATCAATTTTTGACCCAAAACACGTTTGGGCTCTTGGCCAACCCCCGGAATTGTGAGCTATAACACGCCGATTTGGCCCGAAAATAGCCCCTTCGCATCATTTTGCCTGTTTAATAACCCAAACGGCCCCGCCAACCCCAACGGCCCACACTCCCCGCTTTTCATCCAACCTAGGAGCCATGATCAATTTTTAGTCAAAAACACGCGTGGGCCTTGGGCACACCGTCTGAACCGTGAGGTATAGCACCCCAATTTTGCCAAAAAATAGCCTATTCGCACCGTTTCATCCGTTTGATCACACAAACGGCCCATCGCCACCTAACAGCCACGCTCTTCCTCTTATTAGCCTGCCTAGGATTCTTTGGTCTATTTTCAGCCTAAAACACGGCTACGCCCTGGGCCCACGCCCAGAATCGTGAACTATAACACACCGATTTGATCTAAAAATGGTTTGTTCATGCCATTTCGCCCGTTTGACCACCCAAACGGCCCCACTGGCCCCAACGACCTATACTCCCCCGCTCCTCAGCCTGCTTGGGAGCCTCCGGTCAATTTTTAGACTAAAACACACCTGAGCCCCGGGCCCACCGCCAGAACCATGAGTTATAGCATAACGATTTGGCCTGAAAATAGCACGTTCACGCCGTATCGCCCGGTTGACCACCCAAATGGAATCGGGGAATTTTTGGACAAAACATTGTTGGGACTCGGGTGGGACCCTCGGAACCATGAGCTATATCACATCGATTTAGCCCAAAAATGGTCCATTTATGTTGTTTTGCCTGTTTGACCACCTAAACAGCCCCACTGACCCCAACAGCCCACACTCCCACACTTCTCAGCCTGCTTGGGAGTCCCCGATCAATTTTTGGCCCAAACACGCCCGGTCCCCGAGCACACCCCAGAACCATGAGCTAAGCACACCGATTAGGCCCAAACAATGGCCCGTTAGCGCAGTTTTGCTTAATTGATCACCCAAACGGCCCCGTCGACCCAAACAACCCTGACTCCCTCGCTCCTCAACCCGCCTGGGTGCCCCTAATTGATATTTGGCCCAAAAAATACGACCAAACCCCGGTCCACTCTTTAAACTATGAGGTATAGCATACTAATTTAGCCCAAAAATGGCCCGTTTATGCCGATTCACCCTTTTGACCCCCCAAACGGCCCCGTCGAGCCCAACCACCCACACTCTCCCGCTCCTCAACATGCCCGAGAACCCCCGATCAATTTTTGACCCAAAACATGCCCGTTCCCTTCACTCACCTTCGAAATCATGGGCTATATCACACCAATTTTGCTCAGAAATAGTTCGTTCGTGCCCTTTTGCCTGTTTGACCAACCAAATAGCCCTATCGACCACCACCGACCCCAATTACCCATACACCCCTGTTCCACAGCATGCTTGGTAGCCTTCGGTCAATTTTCAGCCTAAATCATGCCTGGGTGCTGGGCTCACCTCCAAAACCGTGAGCTATAGCACACCAATTTGGCCAGAAAATTGTTCATTCGTCTCGTTTCACTCGTTTTACCGCTCAAATGGCCCCGCCGACCCCAACGACCCACACTTCTTTGCTCCTCATCCTTCCTAGGACCCCTGGTCAAATTTTTTCCCAAAACACGCTCGAGCCCTAGGCCCACTCCCAAAACTATGAGCTATAACACACCGATTTGGCCTAAAAATGCTTCATTCACGCCATTCTTCCCGTTACCACTCAAACAAACCCCGTTAAACCCAATGAACCATATTATCTCGTTCCTCTTCCTTTCTGGGAACCCCCGACCAATTTTTGACCCAAAACAAGCTCGATCCCCAAGCCCACTCTCAAAACCGTGAGCTATGCTCACCGATTTAGCCAGAAAATTATCCGTTCATGCCGTTTCGCTTGTTTGACCACCCGAACAGCCCTGTCGACCCCAAAAGACCACACTCTCATGATCCTCAGCCTGTCTGGGAGCCCTCTCTTGATTTTAGATCCAAAAAACGTCTGGGCCTTGGGCCCACCCCAAGAATCATGAGCTATAACACACTGATTTGGCTTGAAAATAGTTTGTTCGCATTGTTTAACATGTTTTCCCACCCAAAAGGACCCGCCGACCCCAACGACCCACTCTCCCAAACTTCTCAGCCTGCCTGGGAGCCCTCAATTGATTTTCAATCCAAAACATTTTCGGGTCCCGAGCCCACCCCCAAAATCGTGAACTATAACACACCGAATTGGCTCAAAAATGGTCTATTTGCGTCGTTTGATCTTTTTTGACCACCCAAACGGTCCCTTCGACCCTAAAGGTCCACACTACCTTGTTCTTCAGCCTGCCTGGAGCCCCCAGTCCATTTTTGGCCCAAAATATGCCCGAACCCTGGGCCTACCTCTAAAACCATGAGTTATAGCACACCGATGCACTAGGATTTCGTTATGTGTTTGGTACCGCTCATATTTCTTTGGTCCATCTCTACCCCACCTAAAACCATCCATAACCAGTATTTCACACCCCTGCACTGAAGAATCAGAGCCCCTCTTCATCACGTGGACAAACCAACGTAACCTCACATTTCGCATCTTGTCCTTCACCGAAGTAACTCTCACCTTCTCTCGAATAATTTCATTCATCAACTTATCTTTCCTAGTATGTCCACACATCCATCAAAATATTCTTATCTCCGCCACCTTTAATTTTTAGATGTGGGATTTCTTAACTGGCCAACACACCGCTACATACAACATAGCCGGACGGACTACCACTCTATAGAACTTACCTTTAAGTTTCGAGGGCACCTTCTAATCACATAGAACTCCCAAAGCAAGCCTTTATTTCAACCACCCTGCCCCAATATGATGCGTTACATCCTCGTTAATCTCATCATTTCCCTGAATGAACCTGACTCTGATACCATGTTGAAGTCTGTGACCATCTCATCTAAAAGTTTAACTATTAGAGAGAGTACACTTTTACTATTTAATTATATTCTCAAGAGTTACTTAATATGCTCTTTTGGCATTGAACAAATGAATTTTACGTGGCATTACAAACTGAAGAAAGACACGAAATTTTTCTTTCAAATAGTTGAAGAAAGAATCTTTTGTCCTTTTGAAACAAAGAAATATAGTCATATTTGTTGGTTTTTTTTGTCCCTACAGTTGAACTAAGAGCACTTTGAGTGGAGGTTTTTTCTATTATTAAGGATGTCCAATTTTGGAAAAGTACTACTCCTTTCATTTAAAAAAGAATGGTAGACCAAACAACATATTAATTTTATACATTATATTAACTCCTAAGTAGCTACCAAACCTGGAATTACTTATGTAGTATTCCTACATAACTCGTTGCTATGTCATCTACCAAATGACCCCTTAATACCTTCTTTCTTTGTTCATTGAGAAGACAGAGACCAATGCAAGCATAATTCAATTTATGTGTATAATATGTTCAGAACCAAGGTGCAGAATAAATACATTACATAAATACAAAACTTCCTAAATGAGTTGACCCAATTGATATAAACGGTTTGATTCACTCAGCTCCTGATTCATCAATTGATGACTACCGTATTTTTTCATGAGATTTGGCAGGTAGTTTTTTTTATAACCAGATTTTTTTTATAACAAAAAAGAAATATACCACTAATGCCTCTGCAACAACAAAATCTTCTGAAGCATCTAATGAAAATTGAGACTCTCTTCTCGGCTATAGATTTTGGTGAATCTCTTGTTGAAGTTGATGAAAATTATTCACCATCATTTCGACCTATTTTGTCATTTTTCTCATTTTCAGTTCTCTTTATAAAAGTCATTTTTGGATCTTTCCCTAGCAATTTAAGTTGTTGATCTAACAATGGAGAAACTTTTTCAAGTGCATCTTATGGTGGAAGCTCACCAGTGTCGGCATTTGCATGCATCTTGGAAGATCCAATTAAGGATGGACCAAATTCCTTCAAAATAAACAAGATTCAAGATGGATCATTTTGACTGATCCTTTTTCCCTATCTATGTGCAACGAACATGTTGATAATAGTAGGTATCGTAATCTAGGTCCAACTGCTAGGTTAGATAGTAACTCAAGAATCTTTTATCAATTCCCCTTTCTTAAGAACCCTAAAAAATAAACTACACTCGAGCAGAAAAAAGTAAACTCAGACACAACAAATGCTGATTGTATGAGAGGTTATACAAACTGGGGTTTGTATATATACTCAAATTTAGGACCAAAATTGGGAAAAAAATTGATTCACATGAATAAATACTTCAAATTGTAATCTCCACTTGGATTCACTCACATTTATTGCGTTTTTCTCAAATTTTGGGTTTTAAATCCTTAAGTTTTTTCAAGGTGTTTGAGCTTTTCTCAGGTATTGTTACTTGAAAAATTATGTTATTTTGGCCTTGAACTAATGAACTCTACGTGGCATAATAAACTGAAGAATGACACAAAAGTTTTGTTTCAAACAGTTCCAGAAAGAATGTTTTGTCTTTTTGAAACAAAGAAATAGAGCCACATTTCTTGGACTGATTTGTCCACTCATAGTGCTCTTAGTTCAACTGTAGGGACAAAACAGTTCAACAAATGTGGCTCTATTTCTTTGTTTCAAAAAGTCAAAAGATTCTTTCTTGAACTGTTTGAAACAAAAGTTTTGTGTCTTTCTTTAGTTTGTTATGCCACGTAGAGTTCATTAGTTCAATGACAAAACAACGTAACTGTTCAAGTAACATTACCTGAGAAAAGCACAACCACCCTAAAAAACCTATGGATTTTAAACCCAACATTTAAGAAAAATGCAATAAATGTGAGTGAATCCATTTGGAGATTACAATTTGGAGTGTTTATTCATGTTAGTCAATTTTTTCCCAATTTTGGTCATAAATTTGAGTATATGTACAAATCCCACTTTGTATAACCTCTCATACAATCAACATTTATTGTGTCTGAGTTTACCTTTTTCTGCTCGAGTGTTATTTATTTTTGGGGGTTCTTGAGAAAGGGGAATTGATAAGAGATTCTTGAGTTACTATCTAACCTAGCAGCTGGACCTAGATTATGATATATATTATTATCAACATGTTCCTTGCATATAGATAGGGAAGAATGATCTTTCAAAATGATCCATCTTGAATCTTGTTTATTTTGAAGAAAGTTGGTCCATCCTTACCTGGATCTTCCAACTTGCTTGCAAATGCCGTCTCTGGTGAGCTTCCATTGCATGTTGCACCTGAAAAAATTGCTCTATTCTTATATCAATCACTTAAATTGTTAGGGGAGGATCCAATAATGACCTCTATAAAGAGATGTGAAAAGGATAAAGATGACAAAATAGGTCAAAATGATGGTGTAGAATTTTCACCAATTTCAGCAAGAGATTCACTCTCTCAACTTTCATTGGATGCTTCAGAAGACTTTGCTGCTATGGAGGCATTAGTGGTACATTTTATTATTTTTTAGTTATAAAAAAAACCCTACCTTCCAGATCCCGTGATAAAAGACGAGATAAATGATATTGGACAGCCATCTCAATCAGTACGAAAGGGCCCAAAATCTCTCACCTTTTCTTTGCTGATGATCTAACTCTGTGTGCTGTTTCTAATAAAAGAAACTGTGAAACCATCCGAGCCACTCTTAGTAGCTTCACCTTCCACTTTGGCAAAAAAATTAACACTCTCAAATCTAAAGTAATCTTTTCTTGAAACTGTGCTCAGGAGACCAAAGATAGTTTTCCTCACATCTTAGGCATCCAATCCAAAGACAAGTTTGTCAAATATCTTGGTTTTCCCGTCTTCCACAAAAAACCTTGCAATAGAGATTTCCAAATCATCCTATACAATCCCAACACTAAGTTGGCTGGATAGAAAACCAAATTCCTCAATATGGCTGGCAGAATCATCCTTACCAAGTCCTCCCTTTCTAGTATTCCATCTAATGTCATGTAATTCATCTTGATCCCCTCTAAAATCCACTAATTAATTGACAGAACCCAAAAGAACTTTCTCTGGGGCACCACCCCTGATAATAAGAAAATGTATCTAATCAATTGGGAAACCTTGACTAATGCTAAAGCTAATGGGGGCCTGGGCCTCCAGAAAGCTTCCATTAGGAACACCACTATGTTATCCAATCTAGCCTAGAGACTTTAAAAGCATCCCAACAGTCTCTGGGCTAAAATTCTTTCAAAATAAATTAGCCCCCATGGCATGTCCGTCAAAGCCAACAACTTTAGAACTTCGAAAAGTGTCCTTGTGGGTTGGGAAATTTGTAAAACTGCCTCCTCTTGGAACATCCATAAGGATGACAAGATCAACTTCTGGAAGGACAGATGGATGCCTCACTGTGAACTCCTTCTTTCCATCATCCAATCCCTTCTTCCTTATTATTCCCAAGACATTAAACTCTCTGGGGTCTATAGGAATGGAACCTGGAACCTCAAGGATCTTCCGGTTGAAATCCCTAAGGATCTCATCCAAACTTTCACCAACTCTGTTTTCCCCAATCCCAGAGCCCATACTGATGAGCTCATTTGGAATCTCACAGGTAATGTCTGTTCTCCAGCAGAAGTACTTATAATCATATAGACAAAACCTCTGAGATCAATTACTCCTCTAATTTCAACTGGAAATGGAAGGCTAAATCCCTTAAAAAGTCAAAACCTTTCTTTGGCTAAGCCAGCATGATAGGTTCCCCAATAACCTCAACCTCTCCAAGAGAGGAGTGAGACAAAATACTAGTTGTGCTATTTGCAATCATCACCAGGAAGAAAAATCCCACATTTTCTTTAAGTGTCCCATCCTCAAAGATTTTGGAGTGCAAACTATCCACAAGATGATCCAGTCCAAACAACCTCCTATTACCAGTCTCCTACCCTCTTACTGGCACACTATGTAGAGATCTCTTCAACACTCCCAATTCAACAGACTAATCCACTGGCACGACATCGTTCCTTTCAACCTCTGGACAATCTGGAACACTAGGAACTCTAATACCTTCAATAAAAAAGGGACCATCCCAATTTTAACCATGCTTACTCCCAAACTATTGAGTATAAACATCTTACTCAAAAGAATATCCCAATCAAGTAAAACCAAATCATCAACGTTAAGTGGAATCCTCCCACTATCCACACCTTCAAGCTCAATACTGATAATTCTTGCCTTAGAAACCTCGGGAAGGGTGGAATAAGAGGGGTAGTCAGATCCAGTAATGGAGGCTGAGTATTAGGTTTTAACAAAAACTTACACCGGACTACCTACAACAAGATGGAACTTATGGCTCTCATTGAAGGATTAATACTGATAGAGCAAAATAATCTTCTCCCTATTGAAATTAACATTGATTCCTTGGAAGTTATATCTATGTTAACTAATGGGAACCTCCACTATGATACTTTGATTTCGGAATGCAGGTCAAAATTAAAAAGGCTAAGGAATCCAGAAGTCAAGCACTGTTATAGAGAACAAAATGGAGTGGTGGATGCTCTAGCAAAAGACGGAGCAAGGGTAAGCGGGTTTCAGGAGACTACCCTTTTTGAAGTTCCACCGATATGTGCAAAAGATGCAGTTTGAGTAGACATCTCGGAAACTTTTTGAGAGAACAATTAGCTCTTGTACTGATGATTTTAACTGGCCATGCCAGAACTTTTCCTTTTTGAAATCTGACTAATCGTCAAAAATTGAAACTTAAACTGCGTTCTCTTTTATATTAATGCATGTCCTTTCTACCAAAAAATAATAATATTAATTCGCATATTGAATCATCGAAAAGAAGAAATATTTATATCAATTTAAATTGATGGACCTTGAACATTCACAAACAAAGATAAGTTGAAAATGTTATATCATTCCTGCATATCGAAAGAATGTTAAAAAATCAAGAATAATTTTTTAAAATGAAAAATTAAAAAATGCAGTAAATAAATTCACGAATAAAGCTAATGATAGAGAAGTATATGTAAGAAAGGCTAAGTGATAGAATTTCATTTATATTCAGATTTCATTTAAATACAAATTCAAATATCACATATGTTTATTAAAATAAGATTAATTTATCATTCTTCTTATCCTTATCCTTACATTTTTCAAATACAATATATATTTAAAAGTAATATAGATTTGAGTTGAGATAAATATTGAAATCAATGAGACAATACTAATACTAATACTAATACTACTACTAATACTAATAACAATAATAATATTTTAACTATTTTTACTTTACCACTATTAGATTGCACTACTATTACTATTATTATTTGTTCATTGTTATTTGAGATAAATATTAAGATAAATCGTGTAGCAAAAAAAAATTGTGTGCCGTGATTACTAATTAAGTACATATAAATTATAAGTTTATCTTTGAAAGTATGTTTTATCTCCAATTTAAATTCAAAAAAATTTGATAGAATAACCAATATCTTAGGTGAGCGGTTAAAACCGTCAATATAGGTCAGGCTCATTGGGATGGTCCGGCCCAGCCTGTAATTCGATAGGGCTGAGCTACAATTTTTATAGACCATTTAAGAATAGGGATTTTTAGCCCTTCATGAATAAGTCTATTGACCCG
The DNA here is from genome assembly GCA_030864215.1 of Capsicum pubescens. NCBI lineage: Eukaryota > Viridiplantae > Streptophyta > Magnoliopsida > Solanales > Solanaceae > Capsicum > Capsicum pubescens. The sequence continues at coordinate 50,042,082 of CM061544.1, read as the reverse complement.
TCGGCTTGAGCAATATGGGTTTGGGTGAACCGTGGGTCAAATAAAAAAAATAAAAAAATAAAATATAGTACTAAAAATAAAAAAAGGAGTCCAAACTCAAAGTCTATATGAACCATCATATATATATTTAAATATTAATTATATTTATAAAATATATAAATAATTAACATATAAAATATAATTTTTTTAAGAAATCAAATATGTTTGATGAAGATGACGTGGCGATGTTGAATACACCATAAATGCCATGAGAGTTTTCTTTAAAGCGTTTATTTTACTTTTAATGGACTAAACATTGACATTTCTTTGTGTTTTATTGTGATCAATTAAAACAAAATTAGGTTAATATTGTTATTTAGCGAGTTATATTATTACTCATTAATTATTTTATTTATTTTTCAATATCTCTATTTGATTTTAATTTGGTGTCAAAAGTTATTCAATTTCACAGATTATTAGGATCTTTTGTAAATTTGAGACTTGATTAATGAGTATTAACTTCAAGCAATATTATATTGTAAATATTTATGCAATTAGTAATTTAAAATTTAAATTAAGATTATAAAAATAAAATATTTTAAAAAATGGGCTGGCCCGTGGAGGCCCACAACCCATAGTGTGACGGGTTGGGCTTGCTATTTTCTAGTCTGTCATGTTGATGGGTCAGCCTGGCCGGGCCCGTCAAACTCTAAAGCCTGTGTGAGCTAGCCCGGATGAGCTGGTCCGATCTATATTAACAACTCTAGGAGCAGTTATATAACGATAAGAATCCAATTAGAACTGTTTAGTATTATAATTATCTACTTCTACTATGTAATTTTATATTTTTTAATATTATTTTAAATTTAAAGTTAACAATTTATTTGTAACGCCCCAAGATCCCATCCCGAGATGTCACACGGTGCTAAAGGCCACACGCGACCTCAAGATAACCCTCTAAACGTGTCATCATTTCTAGAACTCACTTTGACAATAGTCATGCTAATATAAGAGAGAATGACATATCATAAACATACTGGAATAAGATACGAAACTAGCATGTACAATCCAAAATACTGAAATTCTGTACATACCAACCCTTTAGCCTGACAAAGCCTCTATACATCAAAATCAAGGAGACGTTGGGACAAACCCCCAACTGACTCAAATAGTACTGAAAGCCATAACAACAAAACGGTATCACAAAATTATAAACACGGTCCTCGAACCATGAGGACTCACCACTCAGCAGACGAAAAGAGGCACCCAAAAATTCTAACGCGGATGAGTACCTGAACCTACATTATGAGAAAATATAGCCCTTAGAAAAATATATGGGTCAGCACTTTGGAATGTACTGAGTATGTGGGGGTGCATGCAACAATGTAAATATCGTCATCAATTTCATGAAAATATGCATATGTACAATCATGGCTCACTTGGCTTGAGTTAGATTGAAACATACTTTTCATGATCTCATCGTAAATAAATCATATGATAAAAACCTCATAAATCATCATAAACAACTCAACTCTTCAACTCAAGACTCGGAGTGACTCTGTAATTCAAGAAACTCGACTCTTATGGACATGGGAGGTTCTTATAACTGACATAAACCATGTGAGCTACATGGAGTCCAACGTTTTTCCCTCCTAAGGAGAGAACCCCACATTGGCGGGAGTATCGTACTCTTGCTAGGGAGTACAACCTAAATTTAGAGATCACAATCTCATTCTCGGCCTCCGGCCCACAATTATCAATATCAATCCTATGGTGGCACGTAGTTTCGGGGGAACTACCACATTTCCCACTTGGTGCTAAATACTACTCCCAGACACAAGCTCAGAACGCGTTAGGAAATCCACCGCAAACATCACAAGGGTCTATCATGAAGATCAAATCAAATCTCTTTCTCATTTATCAAATCATAATCAATTTGTGGATTCCTAACTCGACTCAAATCAAATCAATCTTTCTCAATATCAAAATGCATAAATTCATTAAGTCATGGAAACATCAATAACTTTGAGGAAATATCAAGACCCATTGTAACAACTCAATTCTCATGAATCAATATACTCAATAATCCAATTCGTCATAAGGAAGCTTAAAGATTGACACATATCTTGAAAGCACTTGAAATACCAACTCATGGTAGAAACTTGAAATTCACAATATTAAATATCAAGTCATAACTTGGAAATTGTAAAATAATCATGTGTAACAAAGCTTGAACGATTTATATTCTCATAATCTCATGATGAAGTAATTTGGGTATAAACCCACTTGCAAAATCATATAAATTCATAATAAAACTCAAAGCTTTGAGCACAAGAACGAAAGAATTGCTCTTGTTTAAAACCCCACATACCTTAATCTTTGAAATTGGTAGAACTCTAGTGCTTGAGACTTTACTCACACTTATAATAAAAAAAATTCTTGAAGCTCACTCTATGAGGAACTTGATTCTTGAAGGAATCTTGAAGATTTATGGATGATTTTTGGAAGATTAATTTCCTAAAATAAAATCCTAGATATATTTCTTAAGAGAATTGGAAGAGAGAAATGAAGAAATTAGGTTTTGGATGAGGATTCTCATATATATAGAGGCCTCCAAAATTGGGAAATGACTAAAATACCCTTGCAAAAATCGTCCATCAATTGCTGAAAAAAATAACTGACGACATCGGTGATAAGCTGTCAGACCCGTGATAGGCCGTCATGAATTTTCTTCATAAAAAAGGTGGATTTTGTGACTTTCTTCCTTAAGGTGACGGCATTTTGTGACGGGCCGTCAGGCTTGTGACAAGTCGTCACAAAAGGTCGTCACGGATTTTCCAGGCTGACACGCTGGAGTAAAATGAGCATAACTCTTTGCTCCGATATCGGATTTTGACGAAATGGGTATCGTTGGAAAGCTAATTCAATTATGTATCTTTTGGTAGGTAATGAGATCAATAATTAGTAGTACAACGGGAGATATGCTCATTTAAAGTTAACTATGCCAAAATCCTTCTCAAGAATTCAATCGGTACAGAATGTTTTGATTCGCCCAAGCGTTAGGACATCTTTAAAGCCTTAATACTCATCACCCTTGACCAGGAAACAACCAAAACAATATAATTCATTTCTCATGGGATTGAGTCATGAAGGCACTATTGGATAGAATCTCGGGGTATTACAATACCTCCCCCTTGGAAACATTCGTCCTCGAATGTTGCCAGATAGGCCAAAGACAAGAGATAAATGAGGATGTATAGCTGGAACGACTCACTCAAAAGACTTACTTCATTCTATAACTTCGAATACTATATAAAATGCATGAATTCGTGATGAAAGTAGACATACTGCTGAATCTTTAATTAGAAGGGAGCGGAATTAAGAAAGAATGATACCTTCTGCTCGCTCCGAACTCACAGAAAAGAGGTAAGGGTACTTGGCTCGCATATTAGATTCGTCTTCCCAAGTATCACTCTCAACAGATTGATTTCGCCAAAGAACTTTAACCAAAGGAACTTCTTTGTTCCTTAGCCTACGGATATGAAAATCCAAAATCTCAACCGGAATCTCCTCGAATGAAAGGCTATCCTGAATATTTAAGCTTTTGGAAGAATCATCCACGACAGAATCACCAATACACTTCTTAAGCATAGAAACATGAAATACCGGATGAACGCTAGACAACTCTGCGGGTAAATCCACCTCATAAGCTACTTTCCCAACATGGCTCAGAACCCTGTATGGACCAACATAACGGGGACTAAGCTTTCCCTTCTTCCCAAATCTATTCACCCCCTTCATGGGTGAAACCTTAAATTACACCAAATCATTAACATTAAACTCAAGATCTTTTCTTCTCACATCCGCGTCTGACTTCTGACGACTTTGAGCGGTTTTCAATCTTTCTCGAATCAACTTAACTTTTTCCATAGCCTCGAACACAGCATCCGACCCAATCACAGCTGCTTCTCCTACTTCAAACCAACCTATGGGCAATCTACATCTTCTCCCATACAAAGTTTCGAACAGGGCCATCTGAATACTAACATAGAAACTATTATTATACGCAAATTCGATCAATGGAAAGTGCTCATCCCAACTACCTTTGAAATCAAGCGCACATTCCCTCAACATGTCCTCCAAAGTATGAATAGTCCTCTCAGCCTGACCATCGTTTTGCGGATGGAAAGCAGAACTTAGACGAACTTGGGTACCGAGACCCTTCTAAAAAGCCCTCCAAAACTAAGAAGTAAACTAAGTACCCCTATCAGAGATGATAGCCAAAGGAACTCTATGCAATCTGACTAACTCACAGATATACAATCTAGCATAATCCTCAGCTGTATAAGATGAATGCACTGGCAAGAAATGAGATGATTTAGTCAACCGGTCTACGACAATCCAAATCGACTCATGATGACGACGAGAAGGAGGCAAACCAATTACGAAATCCATATTCACTTCTTCCCACTTCCAAGTAGGAATGCCAAACTCTTTCATTACACCACCGGGCCTCTGGTGCTCTACCTTAACTTGTTGACAAGTAGAACACTTTGCCACAAATCCTGCTATGTCTTTCTTCATACCGTTCCACCAATATATTTCCCGCAAATTATGGTACATCTTGGTAGCACTAGGATGAATAGAATATCGCGCACCATGTGCTTTTTTGACACCTAATTTTTCCCTCCACAACTAAATTTAATCTTGAGTTTCTTCGATTCTTAATAAAATCGGAATATTTATTTCATTCGAATAAAAATTTTTCAAAAATATATTTGTACGTAATTTTGTCATCTTAAGTAGCAATTATATATTATCGTGTTCAAATATATGATTTTATTACTTAGATATTTACTCTATGAAATATCATATTTCAATTAAGGATCATTTCAAAAAATAATAATTAAAATCTTGATCTAAATATAATTTATTCTCGAAAAGAATTTATTTGGATAAATATGCATTTGATTTTATTGATTCAAGAAGCTCGGGATTAAACAAGATGTTAATTCATATCAAATTTTGATTTAATTTAGTCAATTTATTAAATTAGACCTTAATTGAAATTAATTTGACCATAATTGCAATGTAATTGGTCAATTTAATTAGAATTAGGCTAAAATTTAAAAACGATTGTCTAAATTTTCATCCATTGGCTATTTGATAAATATCCTAAATCTCTACATTACTAAAATCCTAATTCTACCCAACAATATTCAGATCCCTCCAGCCCAGTTCCTTTTCATGTTAGCAGGCCTAAAATCCCTGACCCGGCCTACCATCAACAAATCCCCCTTTCTCCCTTAATCAGCAAGAACTAGTCCCCAATGCAAAAAACAACCAAAAATGGTGTACAACTCTAGGAACTCGAACAACAACGACAAGCACGATTCAGTGAATCCACCATCGAACCAACCCAAAATCAATCCTAAACCATTCCTTTGCCCTCTTTCACGCGTCTCACGCAGCGGTAGGATAAGGAAAACCCTCGAACCTTCTAGAAAATGGACTAGGTTTCATCTCCAACGGTTCAATCCCATAAATTTTGGGATAACTCGTATGATCTCGTACAATATTTGGCAGATTTTCGTAGGTTTTGGGGAAGAATTCGTTTTCCCTAAATCTCATTGGTCCACCTATTTCAATATTGGTACAATCAATTGATGAAACCCTAAGCGATGAGAGGATTTTTGAATTTCAAAATTCAAAAACATCCTTCTTTTAAATCCCCAAAAGACCCCTAATTCGGGGGATATAAAAAGACGCCAAGGGTCACTATTTCGGGGGATTTTTGGTTTCTTCTCTCCTCTCCTTTCCCTTAGGAGTTGGAAATTTTAGAAGCCTTTGTTTTTTTTGTTTAGAGAAATTTTGGGTTCAAAAAACGGGGGAAATCCTTAGGTTGGAAAAGTTTAGGTCACGGTTGAGGGTTACTTTCCCTTCTGAGGTGGAAAAATTAAGGGAGAAAGCTAGGTTGGAACATTTTTCTGAGAAAAATTTCTGATTCGAAAAAACTGAGATAGAGAAAAGAAAGAAAAAGAAAAGCTTTCCAAAGAAAGATTAAATCTTTGAAGTTTTCCGGTGGTCGTGATCCCCGTATCAATTCGTCGTCTTGTTTTGCTGCTCCCAAAAAGGTAACGTCCTATTTTTGTTTAATTTTGATTATATTTCTGCTCCCTCTCGTCATTCTATAGTCATGACTGTCATTCCGAAGATTTTGTAAGCTGGGTTGTCTGCTGTAGAGGTCTTCAAGACCATAGGTTTCCATTTTAGTGAAAAGAAATCTTTCTTTGTAGTGCTAAGTTGGGATGAATTCCTGTTGTGATTGTATGACATGTGGTTTTCATCATCTTTAGATCTCGATTTCGTGATTGGTCATCTACTCTCAGTATTACTGATTAATTTATGTCCTAATGTATCATCTTGTGGACTGTCTGTGATTTGAAGAAGTTGAAGATCATATTTTGATTCTCGCTTAACAATTTTCATCCTCTTGTTGCCTTGATTCGTAGTTGTAGTTTTATAATCTTAAGTGCTGAGTGTAGCTCGTTGGGAGGCTATGAAATCCCCAAGTTTCATATGATAAACTGTGAGCTTTCAAACTCTGTTGTTGTTTATGTATTTAGGAGACATTGATTTTTAGAGTTTTTGATTTCGTTATAATTCATCTGGGAGCATTTGCTTTTGTTCATACAATGTTTTTGATGAAAATTTTCTTCGAATTCAACTTTCGTGAATGCCGTATTGTTTAAATGATGAGCTTATAACCTAAGGATTGTTGCTAATATCCTGCTCTAAAATAAAAAGAGGGGTTACTGAGTCACTTTATTCCTATAAACGATTGAGTAAAAGTGCAGTGTTTCTTTTCTGTTTAAAAGGATGATAGTGTCAAAGGGTTTTGCATTCTCTTTGGGAGTTTCTATTAGGAGCCTCCTTTGTGACCTTTATTTATAAAGGTTAAATAAAAAGATGTCTATTCTATTTATAGTATATTCTCTCATTTCACCTGCTTTGATCTGAGTTTAACACATACACTTGTAGTTATTAGTTGAAAATTGTTTCGAAATTTTTTTTTAGCTTTTCTTGCGTCGTTACTAACTCGTATGAGATTGTATATCTCCTTTATGAAACTTTTAGGATCCTGTTCGTTTGTCTATTAAATGCATATTTTCCCGCATCATCTTATGTATGTTGGGCAAAAAAAATGTTTTTAGACGCATTGCTTCTCCCCTCTTTCCTATTTACTTCAGTACCTAAGGTTAAGAGTTTTGGATCCATTTGAATATCGAATAGTTTCCACGTTTTATTTAAAGCCATCCTTTCTTTTTCGTATTATCGTTTGCTAAAAAGTTTTTGATAGGATAAAAGTTGTTTGCGTGTTGTATGTGTGGTGACATGCCTAATAATGTGCTTACTCTATGGGAACATGTTGTCATTTCTTCTCTCAAAGATAGGTCTATTAAATTTGGGAGAAATTCTATTTTAGTTGCTTCCTGATTCTTCCCAACTCTTTGTTGTTATCTTGAGTTTTAGTAATATCCATCTATACCTAAAAGGGCTAGAGAACATTAATCACCAAAAGAAAAAAAAATATAATAATAATAATGATTAACTCCTGCGCACATCAAATTGGTCTGATTGCTATTTTCCATCACAATGCATGTGTGAAGTTGATTCATTTCTCTTGAAATTCTATATTTTGAACCATCGTGGGTTCCTTTTCATCAATTGATCCATCATACTACTTATTTGTGTGGCGTTTGGTATTCTGGATGCATTTTGATTTCCTTTATCTTTTTCCTTGCATGTGAATTCGTTTTGGAGTCCGAATGGATTCTTTCCCAGTGCATCTCTTAATGGGCCATTGAGGCCCTCCATGCCTATCAAGTCAAGCCTCGAAAGAAAGCCTAAAATGAATTGAATGGCGTACGGATACGAGAAGTCGAAAGAAGAGAGAAGATGGGTTAAAGCCCCATCTTTAAAGTGGCGAAGAGACTCAAAAGTCTCATTTATTAGTTTATTTATTTACATATCAATTTTATTCATTTTATTCATTTATTTGTTTACTTATTCATTTGGGCCACGAAGTCAAAGTTGTACTTAATACAGGAGTAGCGATACTCGAGCCAACAACTCAAAAACTAGACTAGGACAGGTGAAATGGGTCGAAAGCCCAATTAGACTAGGACAGGTCTTATTGATTTTGGCCTAGTGGCCTAAATCCCTTACTTTCTCCCCTTCCCCTTTTTCTTTTCGTTTCTTTACATTATGTGTTTTGGTGAACCTTGTTAAATCCTTAGTCAAGTCGCTAAAAAGCTGGTTCTGCATAAACACCAAAATCTTTTTCTAAAATTGCCTTCTTTTCAAAACTAAACCTTTTTCCAAAGTTAGTCAAAGATGATTTCCAAACAGTCTTGATAACTGCAAGTTAGCGGACGTTTTAGGTGACTAACACCTTCCTAAAATATTAATAAGAACCGCTTACTCAGAATCTCTTAACTTAAACGATTTTCCTATTTTGGATCATTTGAAGTAACTCTATAAAGATTTCTTAATTCCTTTTCAAAATTAAGTGGTGACTCTCTTTCAAAAGTCAAAATTTTCGTAAAACAGAAATGGCGACTCTGCTGGGGAATTTTCGAACGAGGTTCTAAACAAATGTTTGATTTCGTCTTTTGATTAACTGTTTATGTGTTTATATGTTTTGATTCTATAAATATTAACTATCGCATCTCATGGCATATCCCTACATTATTTAAACTGTTTTGGGGTTTCGTGGATGTCTAACTTTTTATGAGGGACTCTATTAAGAATATAACATGCAGATAAGACAACTTCCCCCTCATATAGTCAGGTTGACCCAAGCTTAAAAGCATAAAATTCATCATTTTCTTAAGTGTTCTATTCTTTCGTTCGGCTACACCATTTTGTTGGGGTGTATAGGGAGCACAAATCTCATGGATAATAACTTTTTTCTCAAAACAATCTTCTAGAGTTTTAGTACCATAGAGGTAGACCAAAGAAATATTGGAGGGAGGTGATTAGGCATGATATAGAGCTATTACAGCTTACAGAGGACATGAACCTTGATAGGAAGGTGTGGAGAATGCGGATTAGGGTAGAGGGTTATAGGGTGGGAGCGCGGCGGTAGTAATAGGGGAGTTTCTGGTTCGTAGTGTTATGGTTGTAGTTTTTGGGGATAGTGGTGTTGGCTTTTTTGCATCCCGTACTAGTTTATTATGCACTTATATTTTGTGTTTGTTATACTGTTAGCTTATTTTGTGTACCATACTAGTTTGTATGCACTTACTTTTTGTATTTGTTATACTGTTATTAGTCCTAAGCCGGGGTCTATCAGAAACAACCTCTCTACTTTTCTTGAGGTAAGGTATGGTCTGCTACACTCTACCCTCCCCAGACCCCACTAGGTGGGAGCACACTGGGTATTTTGTTGTTGTTGTTAGGGTTTAGTGGATGTTCTGGCCCCTGTTGTTCAATTCATAAATGTGTTGGAAATACAATCGGCTTATTAGCACATGAGTTGTCTGACACTGTTAGTATTTTCAAACTCAAGTTGTCCGCTTGAGAACCAGTGTTCAAGCCCATTCTAGACACCGAGGATAGAACAAAACCAAAACCCTATTTTAGGCATGATCCTAGGACGAACCATTACCCGAGTGGGGTATTGGGTCCATTAGAAAAACTGCCCTGTGTTTATTGACCCCAAGTCAATTACAGACGAATCATATTTATATGTTGAAAAAAATACATGTTTGTCTAATTCAATCCAATATCCTTTGGGGTCGGGGGAAGGCTTATTTTTATCTGCTTTCATGTAGGATATGGCTCAACTACATTCCTACAAAAAGTTCAAGATAGTTACTAAACCTGACGATTTCTTGAAACTATGGTGGGACCACATGAACACAGAAGAGAAAAAGATTGTTAGAACACACATTGGGCATCTTCCTTCTTTGATCTAGATGGACGCTTGGCCCGAAATGATGCATTTACTAACAACTTTTTTGGGATGATCAGAATATGGTATTTCGCTTTGGGGATGTTGAATTGACTCCTACCATTGAAGAGGTATTGATTTGTTACGATAGTACGAAAATGTGTTTTGAGAGAAGGGAGACACCTGATAAGAACATTTTAGTTCCGGTTGTGTGGGATTGTCAAAAAATCAAGGAGGTATTTTTAACTGATGACGACACGTGGCTAGGAGAATGTGATGGAGCAAATATCACTTTTCGTGAGTTGTATCGTCAGTTTGGGAGATTCAATACTTTTCACAAATTTGGGCATAAATATGAGTCAGAAGAAAAATGAAAGGAGACGAGAGACTTTGCATTTACGGTAGGCCTACTTGGAACCATGGTGTTCCCACAAGGGGAAAATGGCACAATTCATCCGAGGGTTATCTCAGTGACCCATGAACTCTTTTTTGGAATGGAGTACAATTCTAAAAAGGTATTCCACAACTTAGCTCCCATGATTGTCGCCGACATATATCGAGCTTTGGGAAGGTGTGAAGTCGAGAATCCTTTCTTTCAAGGTTGCAACCTTATATTATAATGGTGGATGATGATGCATTTGGTAAAAAATCCTAGAATGGCACAAACCGACCACAAAACAAGGTGGAATCTGCTAGAATCGCACGACATGTGGTTGTTTTTACACAAATTCAAAATGGAAGCATCTCATGAATTTTTGTTTAAGACTCTTGGAGAATTAAGATATGACGATGTCCAATGGTCCATTAGCTATCTTCTTTCAGGGAATACATTATTCGAGGAGGCGAGTGGCCTTTTCTAGTGCTTCCAGGTCTTAGGGGAACCCTTCCCTGCAATCCTGGAAGAGTTCTTAGGCAATTTGAGATCAAGCAGGAGACGCCTCAAATCGATTCTATGCTTAGATTCTTCAACGAATATGATGAAAGCGAGCCCCCGCTCAAAGACTACATGATAAACGGATGGAGAAAGAGAAGGTGGACGGAAGTCTCTTTTCGTATAGTGTATGAACCTGAAGTCAGCGACACTTACAAGGAGTGGTTAAAAAAGATCCTCACCGGAGCATTGATTCCGGGGCCGAACGTGCCCACTCGGGTCGTGGATATAGAATCCGAGCATCAGATCTAACTCCACAGGCTTCAGGATGAATTTTAGAAAAGTGAAATCACGCACTTACAGACACATGTGGAAGATGCTTTAACAATATGTATGTTGAGGGAAGAGTTGAAAAGAGCTAGGCAAGAGGCTGATGATGCTAGGCAGTGTTTAATCGATTTGGATGATAGCATGGCCTCTCAACTCGATAGTATAGGAAAAATGACTTACGACAGCAAGGCACAGTTATGCGGGAGTCTTCTGATCATCAATAGGTATCAAATAACACAGGAGGTGAACAAGGAAAAGAAGGCAAAGACAGGCGAAGGAGCCTCCGGTGGCTAGTTTTTCTATTTCCCCTGTGCGGGAACTTATTTTCTTTCATGTTATTTCCCTTTTTTCCTAAAGATTATATCCCTCTTTTGTTATTTTTTGTAGGTATTTATGCCCTTTTTCGTTTCTATATAAGTTAGGGGATAATGGATTGACTTTAAGGAAGCATATATTTTCTTCAAAATCGTTAGGCCTGAACCCTTGGATCAAAAAAGGTCACCCCAGTTAGGATATGCATTATTATAATGTTTTGTGTGATATAATTGTATTATGTGCTTATGTGTGTTTATTTGGATCAAAGGCAAGTTTATCCACTATACTCTTATGGATGAATTTGGCTATGACTCAAACAACTCTATGCGGTTATTTCTTGTCAAATATTTTGCATTACTTATCACATACGGAAACTAACACATCTGCCTTTGAGTTATTTTACTTAAAAGATAGTAGAAACTACTCCGTGTTGATATAAGATGGAAGAACAACCCTATTTCACCCGATCAAAAGCGCACAAAATCCCATTCTCTGACCATCACTCAATAATGATTAGAAATGATGAAGAAAATGCATTGACCATTAGGGACAATCAAATAGCTGAACAGAGTGAGATGATTGCGGAATTCGCAAGAAAGCTTGAAATGCTTCAGGAGGAAATAAATCGTACTCGATATTTGGCTCACCTGGCCATCACTGTTAATGCTCCCGCTCTAGAAGGACACGGGACTCCACTCCAAATCCCTTCCCTCAGTACGCCTATTCTCGAGGATCAGCCAAATAACATATCGTCCGTCTCTGCCCCTCCATTTGTCCAAAATACCAATAGTGAAAATAACCCAGATGCCTACCATCCACAAAATCCATCTCTAACAGCACAAAACCCATCTCCAAATCCATTCCCAAATCCCAGAACCCATTTGCAAATCAACAAAATTCGTGTCCAAATCCACAAGATTCACTCCCAAATCCACAAAATCCATCCCCGAATCTTCCATTGAATCTATCCCCGAATCTATAAAATTCGTTTCGAAATTCGCAAAATCCTTCTGAGATGCCACCAAGCTACTCGCAAATTCCACAAAACCTTTCTAAATTTCAAAACTTCTTCCCCACCTACCAACCAACTTCCTTTCATTCGTAAAATCAAGCCTCCCTTACAAATCCCCCTCATGTCATCATATCCCCCGACATCTATAATCCCTTTCCTAATCCCGAGATGGACCATTCCGTAGAGAATAAGAAAGAGTGGAGGACCAAGCATGAAATGAAGTTGCTAGCTATGAATGAAAAAATCATGAGGATGAAAGAATCTCATGGAGCGAGGGACCACGATGGTTTAGGGAACGAGGACTTATGTGTTCACCCTGGAGTAGATCTACCAGAAGGGTACAAGGTCCCCAAGTATGAAGTGTTTGATGGTGCCGGAAATCCAATGTCCCATCTGAGGAGGTACTGCGAGCAACTGGTGGGGATCGGGAAACACGAGGCGTTACTGATGCGCCTATTCAGCCAAAGTTTAAGCGGTGAAGCCTTAGAGTGGTTCATGTCTCAGCAGCCGAAAAGATGGACTAGTTGGAAAGCATTGGCCAAGGCTTTCCTCGACAGGTTCGCATTCAATATTGAAATAGTCCCGGAATGTTATTCACTAGATCGAATCAAACAGAAGAGTGATGAGATTTTCCGAGAATATGCTTTTCATTGAAGGAAGGAAGCTGTCAAAATACAACCCCCCATGTCCGAGGAAAAAATGGTATATGTGTTCTCTCGCGCTAAAAAAGGAGAATATTATACCAGGATGGTGTCCGCTGTTAGGGAGACTTTTGCGGATTTGGTAAAAATAGGAGAATCATTGGAAGAAGGTATTCAGACAGGAAAAATTACCAAAACCCTGACATCGTCCGGGACTGCCATGTTCTCGAAGAAGAAAAAGGAAGATGTAGGCACAATTTCTGTTGGTTCTGTTGCAAAAACAAAAAAAGAGGTTCAACTCTAGGAATGCTTTCTCTTCTCCATCGTCACCAAACCTTCAGCATGTGTTCTATGCCCTCCCCCAATACCAAGCTCCACTTTCAAATGTCTAACCTCAGTACCAAACTCCACTCCCAAATATCCAATCTCAGTACCAAACTCCACTCCCAAACATCCAATCCCAATACCAAGCTCCACAGCCAAATATCATTCCCCAATACCAATTTCCACCTCTAAATTATCAATCTCATGTCCAATCCACTCTTTTAAAGAACCAAACAAATATCAAACAACCTCCAAATTATCATCAAGTACCTCCTCCTGCAAACCAAAGCCACTATAACCCCCCACGTTCAAACTACGAAAATAAACCTCCCCGAAACTTCACACCACTAGCTAAAAGTCACACTCAATTGATTGAAAGACTGAAGAACGCTGGTCATTTGCAACCGATACAGTCAAAGCCTGTCAATACCAACTCCCAATTTATCATCCTGATCAAAATTGTGCCTATCATTCAGGAGAAGCAGGGCATAGTACCGAGGACTGTTTTATCTTGAAACACAGGATCCAAGATCTTATTGATCAAAAAGTCATCACGCTTTAGTCACCGATGCTAAATGTCAATAGTAACCCATTGCCTAATCATGGGGGACCTACAGTTAACATGATTGAAATGGAAGGAGAATGGGCGTCTGGTAAGACTATTACTAAGGTGAATTTAGAAAAGTGCAAAAGGGCGGAAGAGGTAGAAAAAATAGAGAAAGCTGTGGATGCCTTAAGTGTCAATGATAAAACCCCATTTATAGTGATGACGACCCCTATCCAAGTGTACACTCCCCCACTAAGCAAGAAATTTATTGTACAGACCGTTGCTGCCCAAGGGATGACGCGATCGGGATGATGCTACATCCCTGAAGAATTTGCCAACAAAAAAGATCCACAGAAAAGGCCAATCACTAAAGATGAGGCTAAGGAATTTTGGAGGCATATGAAACCCAAATATTATTCAATTGTCAAACATTTAGAGAAGACGCCAGCCCAAATCTCCATTTTGGCACTATTAATGAGTTTACAATACCACCGACAAGCTTTATCGAAGGTCTTGGATGAAGCATATGTTCCCGCAGGAATGAATGTTAAGAACCTAGCTGTAATGATAGGAAACATTGTGGGGAATCATCGCATATCATTCAGTGATGAAGAGTTGCCGTTTGAAGGAGCGATGCACAACAAAGCCTTGTATGTCACTGTCATTTGCCGAGATTATGCGATTAATCAGGTATTAATAGATGATAGATCTGGTGTGTATATTTTTCCCCTCTCCACATTGGTTCAAATGGGCTATGATTTGGGAAAAATTCATCAAAGTCACGTAAATGTGAGAGCATTCGACGGAGGGAAGAGAGATACCATAGGAGAAATTTATTTGTACATCCAAATGGGACCTGCTGAGTTCAAAACTAAGTTTCATGATATGGATATTCATAATAGATACATCCTTCTCTGGGGAAGACCATGGATACATGGTGCAAAGGCCGTTTCATCACCCCTTCATCAACTATTAAAGTTCATTTGGGAGGATCATGAGGTAGTCATCCAAGGGGAAGGAAGCCGAGCGGATCATCCCAATGGTTATGTTCCAGTGATTGAAGATATTCCAAAGGGTACTAGTTTCTATACGGTTGAAATTATAAATGCTGTGGATAAGGATCTGACGCTCAAAGCACCAATGCCTTCTATCTACAAAATGATTGCGACGGTGATATTAAAAAATGGATTCGAGCCTAGTTGGGGTTTGGGTAAGAATCTACAAGGAATTATTGAGCCTGTTATGATCGCAGAGAAAGCCTCTAAGTATGGGTTAGGATATCAGCCTATCGAGAAGGATATGGTTGAGGATAAGTCAGAGCAGAGTTTGTGTAGGCCATTTCCGCTCCTGTACTAGTCATTTCCTATACGGGAGGTGTCGAATGATGATGGTCTTGAGGATGGGATAGGATATTCATTTAAGGGATGTAATGCTGTACCAGAAGATTTCCCAAAGTCCGGCGGGGTGAAGAAGATTGCGCCAGTGGAGGCCTTGCAATACTGGACCTCCACTCCACTCATAACCCATCGCCCGTTGTGTTAGATGAAAGGGCAATTACTAATAGTTTTAAAATCGGTGATGATCTGGAAGAGGCCCCGCGATCCACCCTTTATATCTCAAAACTTTCTTTTTGTATTTTACTACTTTCAAAAAGGCATGGACTTGTATTTGCGCGAGTCATGAGCCATGGTTTTGTAATTATCTCGCAAATTTCATTGAAAAGGCCTTCATTCATTCAAAAAAAAATTATTATTCCTGAAACATTCCAATTCGTATATTTTATTATTATCTCATTATCATCTAACTTGGTTTGTTTGTCCATTACAGTAACAGTAACTTAAAATCTGACAATATCATGTCATGTCAAATCTTAGATGAACGAAATGAAGGGAATGATGATGATTGGAAGGACGGTGATGAGGAATAATTAGTTGAAGATATAGAGGAATTTGAGAACCGAGAAAAGCCTAACCTAGAGGAAACTTAAATAGTCAGCCTCGGAGATCATGATGAAATCAAAGAAACAAGTGTCAGCATCCACATGGCAAAAGCACAAAAGAGAGAGCTCATTCACCTGTTGCAGGAATATATTGACGTGTTTTCTTGGTCCTATGATGATATGCCGGGATTGAGCACCAGTATTGTGTCACATAAGTTGCCGATAAATCCAAAGTTTGATCCAGTCAAGCAAAAAATGCGGAAATTCAAGCCAGATTTAAGTCTAAAGATCAAGGAAGAAGTGACAAAACAAATCCAGTCTAAGGTTGTGGAGGTTACAAAATATCTGACGTGGATGGCCAACATCGCCCTATGCCGAAGAAGGACGACAAGATTTGAATTTGTGTTGACTATAGAGACTTGAATAGAGCCAGTCCTAAATATAATTTTCCGTTTCCCAACATCCACATCCTCATCGATAACTGTGCAAAGCATGAAATGCAGTCATTCATTGATTATTTCATCGGGTATCATCAAATATTGATGGATGAGGAAGATGCATAAAAGATGGCTTTTATTACGCCCTGAGGTGTTTATCATTACAGGGTAATGCCGTTTTGTCTCAAGAATGCGGGTGCAACATATATGAGGGATATGCCGATGATTTTCCATGATGTGATCCATAAAGAGATTGAGGTATACGTGGATGATGTAATTATCAAATCCCGTGAGAGTTCGAATCATCTGACTCATCTGGAGAAATTCTTCAACAGATTAAGAAAGTACAGTTTGAAGTTAAATCCTGCTAAGTTTGCTTTTGGTGTGCCATCAGGGAAGTTGCTGGGGTTCATAGTCAACAAAATAGGCATCGAGTTAGACCCATCCAAAATCAATACAATCCAGGACTTTCCACCGCCGAGGACCAAGAAGGAAGTTATGAGTTTCATGGGTTGTTTGAATTACATTAGCAGGTTCATCGCTTAATTGACAGTCATATGTGAGCCAATTCTTAAGATGTTGAAGAAAAATGCATTGAATGAATGCACAGAAGTCTATTAGGAGCCTTCTTTGTGACCTTTATTTATAAAGGTTAATTAAAAAGAAGTCTATTCTATTTATAGTATATTCTCTCATTTCACCTTCTTTGATATGAGTTTAACACATACACTTGTAATTATTAGTTGAAAATTGTTTAAAAAAAAATAGCTTTTCTTGCATCGTTACTAACTCGTATGAGCTTGTATATCTCCTTTATGAAACTTTTAGGATCCAGTTCGTTTGTCTATTAAATGCATCTCTTCCCGCATCATCTTATTGATGTTGGGCCAAAATATGTTTTTAGTCGCATTGCTTCTCCCCTCTTTCCTGTTTACTTCAGTACCTAAGGTTAAGAATTTTGGATCCATTTGAATATTGAATAGTTTCCACGTTTTATTTAAAGCCATCCTTCTTTTTCGTATTATCGTTTGCTAAAAAAAATTTGATAGGATAAAAGTTGTTTGCGTGCTGTATGTGTGGTGACATGCCTAATAATGTGCTTACTCTATGGGAACATGTTGTTTTTTCTTCTCTCAAAGATAGGTCTATTAAATTTGGGAGAAATTCTATTTTAGTTGCTTCCTGATTCTTCTCAACTCTTTGTTGTTATCTTGAGTTTTAGTAATAGCCATCTATACCTAAAAGGGCTAGAGAACATTAATCACCAAACGAAAAATATATATATAATAATAATAATAATGATTAACTCCTGCGCACATCAAATTGGTCAGATTGCTATTTTCCATCAAAATGCATGTCTGAAGTTGATTCATTTCTCTTGAAATTCTATATTTTGAACCATCGTGGGTTCCTTTTCATCGATTGATCCATCATACTACTTATTTGTGTGGCGTTTGGTATTCTGGATGCGTTTTGATCTCCTTTATCTTTTTCCTTGCATGTGAATTCGTTTTGGAGTCAGAATGGATTCTTTCCCATTGCATCTCTTAATGGGCCATTGAGGCCCTCCATGCCTATCAAGTCAAGCCCCAAAAGAAAACACAAAATGAATTGCATGGCGTACGGATACGAGAAGTCGAAAGAAGAGAGAAGATGTGTTAAAGCCCCATCTTTAAAATGGCGAAGAGACTCAAAAGTCTCATTTATTAGTTTATTTATTTACTTATCGATTTTATTCATTTTATTTATTTATTTATTCATTTGGGCCACGAAGCCAAAGTTGTACTTAATAAAGGTGGAGTGATACTCTAGCCAACGACTCAAAAACTAGACTAGGACAGGTGAAATGGGTCAAAATCCTAATTAGCCTAGGACAGGTCTTATTGATTTGGGCCTAGTGGCCTAAATCCCTTACTTTCTCCCCTTCCCCTTTTTGTTTACGTTTCTTTACCTTATGTGTTTTGGTGAACCTAGTTAAATCCTTAGTCAAGTGGCTAAAAAGCTAGGTCTTCATAAACACCAAAATCCTTTTCCAAAATTGCCTTTTTTTCAAAACTAAACCTTTTTCCAAAGTTAGTCAAAGACGATTTCCAAACAGTCCGGATAATCGCAAGTTAGCGGACGTTTTAGGTACCAAACACCTTCCTAAAACGTTAATAAGAGCCGCTTACTCAAAATCTCTTAACTTAAATGATTTTCCTATTTTGGATCGTTTGAAGTAACTCTATAAAGGTTTCTTAATTCTTTTTCAAAATTAAGTGGCGACTCTCTTTCAAAGGTCAAAATTTCCGCAAAACACGCTTCAGCCATAATTCTCTGCCTCAAATAATCAACATTCAGAACACACAGTCTACCTTGCAATCTCAACACACCATCTCCCCCTTGGGAGAAAACCTCTACCTTCTGGTCCTTAACTGACTCCTTCAGTCTCACCAAACTAGGATCCCTATCCTGCTTCTCCTTTACCTCCGAGACCAAAGAGGACTCAGAACTACTCTGAACTAACATACTCCCTTCGGAGGAATCAAGCAATATAACACCCAACCTATCCAGACAATGAAAATCATGAGCTAATTCTTTCTTATCATTCTCTACATGAGCTATACTACCCATAGACAACTTGCTAAGAGCATCTGCCACAACATTGGCCTTGCCCGGGTGATACATCACACTCATATCGTAGTTTTTTAGAAACTCTAACCATCTTCTTTGTCTAAGGTTCAAATCCCTCTGAGTAAACACATACTGCAGGCTTTTGTGATCAGTAAACACATCAACATGAACACCATACAAATAATGTCTCCAGATTTTCAAAGCAATAACTACAGCTGCTAATTCAAGATCATGGGTTGGGTAATTCTTCTCATGAGGCTTCAACTGTCTAGAGGAATAAGCTATAACTTTACCTCTCTACATCAACACAAAACCCAGACCAACTCTAGAAGCATCGCAGTACACCACAAGACCATCAGTACCATCGGGTAAAGCTAACACTGGGGCTGAAGTGAGTCGAGTCTTCAACTCTTGAAAACTCTTCTCACAGGCATCTGTCCACTGGAACTTAACTTTGTTTTAGGTAAATCGGGTCATGGGAGGAGCGATAGAAGAGAAGCCCTCAATAAAACAACGGTAGTAACCAGCTAGACCCAAGAAACTCCTAATATTAAGTCTGGGCCAACTTTTCATAGCTTCTGTCTTTTGAGGATCAACTCTAATACCTTCGGAAGAAACAATGTGACTCAGAAAAGCAATTGACCTTAACCAAAATTTGCACTTGCTAAATTTAGCGAATAATTGATGAGCTCAAAGGTTTTCCAACACGATTCGAAGATGATCCGCATGGTCATCCTCACTTTGAGAATATACAAGAATATCATCTATGAACACAATAACAAACAAATACAGATACCGCTTAAAGACTCGGTTCATAAGATCCATGAAAGCCGCTGGAGCATTGGTTAACCCAAAGGAAATGACAAGAAACTCAAAATGACTATAGCGGGTTCGAAAAGCTGTCTTTGGAATATCACACTCTCCCACTTTAAGCTGATGATTGCCGGATCGAAGGTCTATCTTTGAGAAATAACTTGCACCCTATAGTTGATCAAATAAATCATTGATTCTAGGAAGAGGGTACTTATTCTTAATAGTCACCTTGTTGAGTTGACGGTAGTTAATGGACATACGTAATGTACCATCATTCTTCCACACAAATAGAACAGGTGCACCCCACGGGGAAACACTGGGTCTGATAAAGACTTTTTCTACGAGGTCTTTGAGTTGCTCCTTTAACTCTTTAAGTTCTGCGGGAGCCATACAGTATGGAGGGATGGAAATAGGCTGAGTGCCAGGAAGGAGATCAATCACAAATTCTATTTCTCTATCAGGTGGGACCCCTGGAAGGTCTTTCGAGAAAACATCAGGAAACTCTTTAACAATGCTAAATGACTGAATAGTCGGAGTCTCAGACTTGAGGTCTTTAACTCAAACTAGATGATAGATTCAACCCTTGAAAATCAACTTCCTAGCTTTGAGGTAGGATATGAAATGGATCTTCATAGTTATAGAACTCCCGAACCACTCAAACACGGGTTCATTAGGAAACTGAAACTTGACCACTCAGGTATGACAATCTATAGATGCATAGCACGAGTGAAGCCAATCTATACCCAGAATGATATCAAAATCAACCATATATAGCTCAATCAAATCAGCACATATGACCCGATGAAGGACAGTAACAGGAAACTTCTTATACACTCTCTTAGAAATAACAGACTCTCCTACCGGGGTAGAAACCAGAATAGGCTCAGGAATCCGTTTAGGGTCCATCTAAAATTTATAGCAACCAGCGGTGTCACATAAGAGAAACTCGAACTGGTGTTCATCAATACATACACGTTAAAATGAAAGACACGGAGCATACCAGTGATAACATCTGGAAAATTCTACTGCTCCTGGCGAGGTAGTATTACATAGAAGAAATTCTGGCATGAACCGCCAACAGTACTAGAAGAGGCGCCCTGAGGAGGCACTGGGCGGACTACGAGAGCGGGGGCACTAGTAGCCTGACTTAGGGGACGAGTATCTTGACTCCCCTTTCTAGCATATAAATAATCTCTAAGGCTGTGTCCCAACTTGCCACAACCAAAGCAACCTCTCTGATCAACAAAACACTCACCAAAATGATCTCTACCACACTTGGCATATGAAGGAGGACGAGGTCTGTTACTTACACTTCTATAGGCCTGTTCCCCTTCTCCTTCCTACTTCTAGGTATGGGAGCACTAACTGAGGAAGGCACGGGCATAAATGGACGTCTCTAGAATTGAGGGCGGTCCCCTCAATAGAATTTAGACTGACCGAATCCCTGTTGCTCTAATCTGGCTCTTTTATTCCCTCTTACTTTCTCCCTCTCTTTCACCTTATCAGCTTCAATCTATTGGGCATATATCATCAACCGAGAAAGGTCCATCTCTCTATTAAGCATAGAAGATCTACACTCTTTAACAACGTAACTCGACACACCGGTCACGTACTTACTCATGATGGTCCTAGAGTCAACCATCATACTAGGTGCATATTTGGACAACTGATTGAATCTAAGGCAATACTCCTTAACAGTCATGGAGCCTTGTCTCAAATTCATGAATTCCTCTATCATTGCTTCCTTCATCTCAAGACGAAAGAATCTGTCCAAGAACGCATCCTGGAATAACTACCAAGTCATGGGAACAGAATCCTCCCCTCTACTTTCCCTCCACACTTCTACCCAATCATATGCAACATCTTTCATTCGATAGGCATCTAATTCAACACTCTCCTCCTCAGTCACGTGCATAATCTGAGTGATCTTTCTTACTTCATCCAAGTACATCTGTAGGTCTTCACCTACCTTCGACCCATAGAACTCAGGTGGATTCATCCGCATAAAGTCACGAACCCGAGATGAAGTAGAATTATTCTCTTGTAGAGGCGGAACAATAGCCTGGTTGTTAGCTTGAGTATTGGCGGTAACTGCCTGGGCTAGCATCTGAAAAGCTACCCGAAATTCTGCATGTGACACATGCTTGTTCAGGGGATCAACTGGTAGAGGTTGCTCGATGTTTCTAAGATCTCGACGAGGAGGCATTTTCTGCCATAAGAGAGCATAAATTAATAGCAGAGAGAAACAGTTGTAGGCACGATAGACTTTTGAAAGAAAAAAATGACTTTTCCAAAAACGTCTCGTAGCCTCTTGCTCATAGATGTGTTGCTTTACACACCGATGATCAAGACTCTACGTAACACGGCTTGACAGACTCCCTAGGACTCTTTAAACCTTAGGCTCTGATACTAAGCTTGTAACGCCCCAAGATCCAATCCCGAGACGTCACACGGTACTTAAGGCCACATGCGGCCTCAATCTAACCCTCTAAACCTGTCATCACTTCTAGAACTCACTATAACAATAGTCATGCTAATATAAGAGAGAATGACATATCATAAACATACTGGAATAAGATACGAAACTAGCGTGTAAAATCCAAAATACTGAAATTCTGTACATACCAACCCTTTAGCCTGACAAAGCCTCTATACATCAAAATCAAGGAGACATTGGGACAAATCCCCAATTGACTCAAACAGTACTGAAAGACATAACAATAAAAAGGTATCACAAAATTATAAACACGATCCTCGAACCATGAGGACTCTCCACTGAGCAGACGAAAAGAGGCACCCAAATATCGCTAATGCGGCTGAGTACCTGAACCTACATTATGAGAAAATGTAGCCTATAGGAAAATATGTGGGTCAGTACTTTGGGTACTGAGTATGTGGGGGTGCATGCAACAATGGAAGTATCGTCATCAATTTCATGAAAATATGCATATGTACAATGATGGCTCACTTGGCTTGAGTTAGATTGAAACATACTTTTCATGATCTCATCGTAAATAAATCATATGATAAAAACCTCATAAATCATCATAAACAACTCAACTCTTCAACTCAAGACTCGGAGTGACCTGTAATTCAAGAAACTCGACTCTTATGGACATGGGAGGTTCTTATAACCGATATAAACCATGTGAGCTACATGGAGTCCAAAGTTTTTCCCTCCTAAGGAGAGAACCCCACATTGGCAGGAGCGTCGTACTCTTCCCAAGGAGTACAACCTAAATTTAGTGATCACAATCTCATACTCGGCCTTCGTCCCACAATTATCAATATCAATCCTACGGTGGCACGTAGTTTCGGGGGAAATACCACATTTCCCACTCTGTGCTAAATACTACTCCCAGACACAAGCTCAGAACGCGTTAGAAAATCTACCACAAACACACAAGGGTCTATTATGAAGACCAATTCAAATCTCTTTCTCATTTATCAAATCATAATCAATTTGTGGATTGCTAACTCGACTCAAATCAAATCAATCTTTCTCAATATCAAAATGCATCAATTCATTAAGTCATGGCAACATCAATAACTTTGAGGAAATATGAAGACTCATTGTAACAACTCAATTCTCATGAATCAATATACTCAATAATCCAATTTTTCATAAGGAATCTTAAATCATAACACATATCTTGAAAGCACTTGAAATACAAACTCATGGTAGAAACTTGAAATTCACAATTTTAAATATCAAGTCATAACTTGGAAATTGTAAAATAATCATGTATAACAAAGCTTGAACGATTTATATTCTCATAATCTCATGATGAAGTAATTTGGGTATAAACCCACTTGCAAAATCATATAAATCCATAATAAAAGTCAAAACTTTGAGCACAAGAACGAAAGAATTGCTCTTGTTCAAAACCCCACATACCTTAATCTTTGAAATTAGTTGAACTCTAGTGCTTGAGACTTTACTCACACTTGTAATAAAAAATTTCTTGAAGCCCACTCTATGAGGAACTTGATTCTTGAAGGAATCTTGAAGATTTATGGATGATTTTTGGAAGATTAATTTCCTTAAATAAAACCCTAGATATATT
The DNA here is from genome assembly GCA_030864215.1 of Capsicum pubescens. Lineage (NCBI taxonomy): Eukaryota > Viridiplantae > Streptophyta > Magnoliopsida > Solanales > Solanaceae > Capsicum > Capsicum pubescens. The sequence goes on along the minus strand of CM061544.1, from coordinate 50,018,236 downwards.
TCTTAAGAGAATTGGAAGAGAGAAATGAAGAAATTAGGTTTTGGATGAGTATTCTCATATGTATAGAGGCCTCTAAAAATGGGAAATGACTAAAATACCCTTGCAAAAATCGTCCATCAATTGCTGAAAAAAATAGCTGACGACATCCGTGATAAGCTGTCAGGCCCGTGATAGGCCGTCATGAATTGTCGTCACAAAAAGGGTGCATTTTGTGACTTTCTGCCTTAAGGTGACGACATTTTGTGATGGGCCGTTAGTCTTGTGACAAGTCATCACAAAAGGTCATCACGGATTTTCCAGGCTGACACGCTGGAGTAAAATAAGGATAACTCTTTGCTCCGATATCGGATTTTGACGAAATGGGTATAGTTGGAAAGCTAATTCAATTATATATATTTTGGTAGGTCATGATCTCAATAATTCGTAGTAAAATGGGAGATATTCTCATTTAAATTTGACTATGCCAAAATCCTTCACAAAAATTCAATCGGTAAAGAATGTTTTGATTCGCCCAAGCGTTAGGACATCTTTAAAGCCTTAATACACATCACCCTTGACCAGGAAACAACCAAAACACAATAATTTATTTATCATGGGATTGAGTCATGGAGGCACTATTGGTTAGAATCTCGGGGTATTACAATACCTCCCCCTTGGAAACATTCGTCCTCAAATATTGCTAGATAGGCCAAGAACAAGAGAAAAATGAGGACGTATAGCTAGAACGACTCACTCAAAAGACTTACTTCACTCTATACCTTCGAATACTATAGAAAATGCATGAATTCGTGATGAAAGTAGACACACTGCTGAATCTTTAATAAGAAGGGGGCGAAATTAAGAAAGAATGATACCTTCTGCTCGCATCGAACTCACAAAAAAGAGGTGAGGGTACTTGGTTCGCATATCACCTTCGTCTTACCAAGTAGCACTCTCAATAGATTGATTTTTCCAAAGCATTTTAACCGAAGGAACTTCTTTGTTCCTTAGCCTATGGATCTGATCGAATGAAAGGCTATCCTGAAGTACAATAAGCATAACTCTTTGCTCCAATATCGGATTTTGACGAAATGTGTATCGGTGGAAAGTTAATTCAATTATCTATCTTTTGGTAGGTCATGAGCTCAATAAATCATAGTACAACGGGAGATATTCTCATTGGTAGTTGATTGTGCCAAAATTCTTCCCAAGAATTCAATCGGTAAAGAATGTTTTGATTCGCCCAAGCGTTAGGACATCTTTAAAGCCTTAATACACATCACCCTTGACCAGAAAACAACCAAAACACTATAATTTCTTTCTCATGGGCTTGAGTCATGGCGGCACTATTGGTTAGAATCTCGGGGTATTACATTATTACTTTTAATTATCTTTGCTATTTACCTTTTTGTAAATATAATACAAATTTATCTTATAATGTTATAAGTGAATTAAAAAATATATTTAAGATCAACCACATATTTTTGATAGTAAATGATGTATTATTATTATTATTATTATCATTATTTTTATTATTATTATTAGTAGTAGTAGATATGTATGTTCTACTACTACTACTAATATTATAAGTTATCTTTTAATTATTATTATATTTTATTTAATATTTAAATATATTTGAAATATATAAATTTATGATATAATTAGAGATGTTTTAGGTCTTTACAACTATGATTTTTTAATTTTAAACTAATGAATTATTTTTTAAAATTTTCAAAGCCAACTATTTTCAAATTCATATATTTCTATTGACATAGTGAATTACTTATGTAGGACTTAATTACCTGCATAATTCACTTCTAAAATAACTACCAAAAAATACGCTACTACCTGCATAAATAATATATAGATAATCCCTAAATTAAAAAAAAGCTGCATAACTCTAATTGAGGCCCTTTCATTATTTACTTTTGGCTTCTTAGGTTTAAGTGGGTAAACAGATGAAAAGAAAAAATAAAAGACTTACATCTAGTTTCCCCAGAAGCACCTCTTTAGAAGAAGGGTGCTGTTGAAGAAACTCATTTTCAAATTCAAGTAGTCTTTTGTTTTGTTCCTCCTCAGAAAAAAAAGCATGAGCCGGGGCAACCATTTTCTTTTCTCACAGGAAATGAAGAACAAGAAGAACACTGCAATTTAAAACCAGGCCTTAAATTTCAAAAACAAAATAAGAAATTATGAGACAAAAAGGGGAAAACAAAGTGCAAAAAGACCTCACCAGTAGTAGGATACAAAGGATGAGAGAGAGAGAGAGAGGAAGGAGTGTTATATTAAAAATGGAACGAATACAGTGGAGGAAGATCACATCTATCAAATATTCTTTAAAAACACACTAGCTACATCACCGACGTTTCAAAATCAAGGCAACTTTTTATCCTGTTCAGAAAAAAAATTCAAAGTGTGTGAGTAGGACTGAGGTTGTCTTAACTGTGTAAATTGGTTTGCCCTCTTAAAATCTTCATTTTTATATTTCTTTTCATTGAACACAATTTTAAGAGGGCAAAATAATTTACACAGTTAAGATAACCTCGATCCTACTATCACATTTTGAAATTTTTTTCTGAATAGGAAAAAAAGTTGCCTTGATTTTGAAACATCGGTGATGTAGCTTGTGTGTTTTTAAAGAAATTTGATAGATGTGCTCTTCCTCTGCTGTATTCGTTCCATTTTTCGTATAACCCTCCTTCCCTTCTCTCTCGTCCTTTGTATCCTAGTACTGGTGAGGTCTTTTTGCACTTGTTTTTTCCTTTTTTGCTCTCATGATTTCTTATTTTGTTTATGAGATTTAAAGCCTGGTTTTAAAATTGCAGTGTTCTTCTTGTTCTTCATCTGCTGTAAGAAAAGGAAATGGCTGCCCCGGCTCATGCTTTTGTTTCTGAGGAGGAACAAAATAAAAGATTGTTTGAATCTGAAAATGAGTTGCTTCAATAACACCCTTCTTCTAAAAAGGTGCTTCTAGGGAAACTAGATGTGAGAGCCTTTTCTTTTCTCTTTCCATCTGTTTACCCACTTAAACCTAAGAAGCCAAAAGTAAATAACAAAGGGACCTCAATTAGAGTTATGCAAGTTTTTGTACTGTAGGGATTATCGATGTGGAAATCTATATATTATTTATGAATGTATTAACGTATTGCTAGGTAGTTAATTTAGCATTGAGTTATGCAGATAATTAAGTCGTACATAGTTAATATTCAAATAATAGTAGTTGGTTTAGCCTACGTTTACTCCTATTAACGTAGAATAACCCTCGAGACCCCAAAGAAGGCCCATAAAAACCCATCTACCAAATAGATGGCTCTGTAGCCTTTCTCAACTGGTTTGATGGCCCGCTTTTAGGGCCCAAATATGGATGAACATAGTTATGCTATTCAAGAAAATTATAGTAGTACTACTGGTACTTTGGGTTAAAAGGGACAAATAAGTTGTAAAATTAAATGAGAATCCTTCAAGTTTTTAAAATTAAGTGGAAGGGACAAAAAAAAATTGATTTTTTTTAAAAAAAATTTTCGTTCCAACAACTTCTCCCAGTTGTCGAACAACTTTGATAGTTGTTCGAAAACTTTTAGCAGTTGTTCAACAACTATCAAAGTTGTTCGACAACTGTGCTAAGTTGTTCAACAACTAGGAGAGCTACTCGCAAACATTATGCACTTCAAATTGTCGCAAGAAGCGCTTAATCATCACGCAAATACTTATTAGTTTCGAATATTTACCCCTAATCAATGATTTTAATACTAATGAATTAAGAATATAAGATCATTCAATCATGATAACAAAAAAAATTTATAAAAGATATTATCTTGTAATAGTGGGTATAAGGAGAAGTAGATGTAGGCTGAGGAGGTCTTGGTAAAGGTGATTAGATTAGGTATCTGTAGCTTTTCGAGGATACGATCTAGATATAAAAATACGGAGATCAAGGATGTGGTTAGTGGGTGGCTGAGCGTTGTTTAATTTCCCTATTAAGTAGTATTTTTGTTATTACTTTCATACTATCTTATTCTTCTATATTAGACTAATTTGTTTGTTTTTAGTTCAATTATCATATTAATTGTTCGTCGTTGCTACCATTTTCAGATTTACAATATTATTTGTTTTACATGCCTAGTTTTTTTTTATATGTTTTACTTGAGTCGAGAGTCGAGAGTCAATCGAGAACAACCTCTCTATCTTCACAAGGCAGAAGTACATGTCCATACTACCTCTCCAAACTCCACGTGTAATATTATGTATGTTATTATTGTATATATCTTGAATTGATTGATCAAATGTAAATACCCGATGTTGAGGTATACTTATACCCATGGGCGGAGGGATGATCTTAGAAAAAGGATGATTTAATGCACATCTTTTATCAAAAGATTATATAGTGTACAGAAGTTTAATATTAGCTATTATAAACAGATATAATTTTGACTTAGATGCATAAATATTAAAGTATTTGAATAAATAATTAATACAAGAACAGACACATATTTATTTGTTAATCATGCAATTTGAGTGAAAATATCATTAGTAAGTTCAATGTTACGTTATGACCAGACACACATAAGATTCTATTATCCAAAGAACTACAAATTTTACAATCAAAAAAAAAAATTGCAAGTAGAAATTTAGATTTTAGCAAATAATGAATAAAAATTGATAACTAAAATATTTATAAATTTTTTTGGTGAATTATACCTAAAAGAGAAGAAAAGCAAGTGAAGAGGAAGAGAGAGAGAAACGTTAAGAGAGGGAGAGATAACGTGAAAAAGGAGGGAGAGAGATAACGTGAAATAAAAGATAGAGGAAATAATGAAGTGAGAGAGTCATGAATTATGTTTTAAAAAGAGTTTGAATGGTATTCAGAATTCTTTTTATATCAAATCCATTTAGAAGTTTTTAAATACATTAAGGGGCTCTTTTAAATAAAAAAAATACATTTAATAGATTGATGTCTAAACCATTCAGATTCAAACCCTCATTAAATACAAACAAATAGGCCTTAATCATAAAGAAGCAACGGTACCACGCCAAAACTTCACATTGTTGGGAAAATGAGCTTCGACACACGGAGCTCCTTTCTTCGTGAGACAGCTGGCAACACATGGTAGTGTGTCTACATATGATGGAGTGTGAATTTGTGAAGGAATTGGAATTCAACAGATGAAGAGGCACGTGTCATATATTTTTTGAACAAAACACACCTGTCTATCTCCCTGAGGAGTCATTTGGTAGAGTGTATTAGAAAGTTAATGCATGCATTAGTTTTATGAGATTTAAAGCCTGGTTTTAAAATTGCAGTGTTCTTCTTGTTCTTCATCTGTTGTAAGAAAAGGAAATGGCTGCCCCGGCTCATGCTTTTGTTTCTGAGGAGGAACAAAATAAAAGATTGTTTGAATCTGAAAATGAGTTGTTTCAATAGCACCCTTTTTCTAAAAAGGTGCTTCTAGGTAAATTAGATGTGAGAGCCTTTTCTTTTCTCTTTCCTTCTGTTTACCCACTTAAACCTAAGAAGCCAAAAGTAAATAACAAAGGGACCCCAATTAGAGTAATGCAAGTTTTTGTACTGTAGGGATTATCGATGTGGAAATCTATATATTATTTATGTGTGTATTAACGTATTGCTTGGTAGTTAATTTTCCATTGAGTTATGCAGGTAATTAAGTCGTACATAGTTAATATTCAAATAATAGTAGTTGGTTTAGCCTACGTTTACACCTATTAACATAGAATAAGCCTAGAGATCCCAAAGAAGGCCCATAAAAACCCATCTACCAAATAGATGGCTCTGTAGCCTTTCTCAACTGGTTTGATGGCCCGCTTTTAGGGCCCAAATATGGATGAACATAGTTATGCTATTCAAGAAAATTATAGTAGTACTACTGGGACTTTGGATTAAAAGGAACAAATAAGTTGTCTAATTAAATGAGAATCCTTCAAGTTTTTAAAATTAGGTGGGAGGGACAAAATTCTTTTGATTTTTTTTTTAAAGTTTTTTCATTCCAACAACTTCTCCTAGTTGTCGAATAACTTTGATAGTTGTTCGAAAACTTCTAGCAGTTGTTCAACAAGTATCAAAGTTGTTCGACAACTGCGCTAAGTTGTTCCTCAACTAGGCGAAGTTGTTCGGCAACTGGGAGAAGTTGTTCAACATCTGTGTGAAGTTGTTGAGACAACTAATGTAGTTGTCGAACAACTGTCTCAGTTGTTCAAATGACTTAATTTTTTTAAAAGGGACAAGTTGCGGGACCCACTTGTCCCCTTTTCTTAATTGGAAACTTGGGAGGTCTATTGATTCATTTTTCTCACTTAAGTATTTAAGTTGTATATATCATGAAGTAGTTATCTTATATTTGCATTGTAAATTATAATATTAAGTGTAGAGATAGTCCTATATACGTTTAGTACGTCAAACAGAGCTACTCGCAAACATTGTGCAATTCAATTTGTCGCAAGAAGCGCTTAATCATCACGCAAATACTTAATGGTTCCAAATATTTACCCCTAATCAATGATTTTAATACTAATGAATTAAGAATATAAGATCATTCAATCATGATAACAAAAATAATTTATAAAAGATATTATCTTGTAATAGTGGGTATAAGGAGAGGTAGATGTAGGCTGAGGAGGTCTTGGTAAAGGTGATTAGATTAGGTATCTGTAGCTTTTCGAGGATACGATTTAGATATAAGAATACGGAGATCAAGGATGTGGTTAGTGGGTGGCTGAGCGTTGTCTAATTTCCCTATTAAGTAGTATTTTTGTTATTACTTTCATACTATCTTATTCCTCTATATTAGAATAATTTGTTTGTTTTTAGTTCAGTTATCATATTAATTGTTTGTTGTTGCTACCATTTTCAGATTTACTATTTTATTTGTTTTACATGCCTAATTTTTTTTTATATGTTTTACTCGAGTCGAGAGTAGAGAGTCAATCGAGAACAACCTCTCTATCTTCACAAGGTAGAAGTACATGTCCATACTACCTCTCCAAAGTCCACGTGTAATATTATGTATGTTATTATTGTATATATCTTGAATTGATTGATCAAATGTAAATACCCGATGTTGAGGTATACTTATACCCATGGGCAGAGGGATGATCTTAGAAAAAGGGTGATTTGATGCACATCTTTTATCAAAAGATTATATAGTGTACAGAAGCTTAATATTAGCTATTATAGACTCCTCATCAAATTTCTGACAACGACACTGCTACTGCCTCAACTGTGTACGTGTAAAGATGACGCCATATAGCATTTGTCATCTGCATGACGCCCAAACTATTTTATCAGTGGACCTACCTAACCTGTCACCTCATTTTCTGCTTTTATAATTGCATATCCTTCCAAATTTCATACACCATCCATTTCATTTTAATTAGATTAAAAATAACTATTTTAATTTATTTGTGTAATTTATAAAATTATAAAAAATATTATTACGTGAAGTATTAAATGAAGTGAAAGGTGTATTCTACGAATATATAAATGCTAGTTTCATTAAATCCGTATTCCGTACTAAGCTCGGATCCAAACAACTCTACATATAAATAATAATAATTAAATTTTAAAATATAATTTATATTATATTTTTTAATTTGTAATTAATATAATTTAATGACCGATATATTAAATATATTTTATTAATTTTTTTTATAATTATTAAAGTTTTGAATCACATAATTGGATAATTTTTTAAAAAAAATTATTTGTATGGAAGAAAGTATTACAGGAGAATTAGAATATAACAAGAGACCACAAGTAATTTAATATTTTATAAAATAACATGATACAACAACAACAATAACAACATACCCAGTGGATTCCCACATAGAGGGGTCTGAGGATGGTAGAGTGTACGCAAATCATACCACTACCTAACATGAAGTAAAAGTCTATTTCCGACAGACCCTCGGCTTAGGATCGATAGCAGTATAACAAACACAAAACATAAATGCATAAAATCTAGTACAGTCTGCAAAATAAACTAACATCACTAGCCATAAGATAATACTACAGTCACAAGATAATACTAAAACTATCTATCCGAAATCATAGACATCACTCAACACCACGAACAAGAAACTTCAAACACAAATAAAGAATTCTCCCCTATTGTTACCGACACACTCTCAAACCCTAACCCTCTACCCTAATCGGCATTCTCCACACCTTCCTAATCACATCCCTCCAATATTTGTTCAGTCTACCTTTACCCCGCCTAAAACTATCCATAGCCAGTGTCTCACACCTCCGCACTGGAGCATCAGAGCCCCTCTTCATCACATGCTCGCACTAACGTAACCTTACTTCTCGTATCTTGTCATCCACCGAGGCCACTCCCACCTCTCCCGAATAATCTCATTTCTTACCTTATCTTTCCTAGTATGGCCACACATCCATCGCAATATTTTCATCTCCGCCACCTTCAACTTTTGGATGTGGGAGTTCTTAACTAGCCAATACTCTCCATACAACATAGTCGGCCGGACTGCCACTCTGTAGAACTTCCCTTTAAACTTCGGGGGCATCTTCTTATCACATAAAACTCCCAAAGTGAGCCTTCATTTAAACCACCCAGCCCCAATATGATGTGTGACATCCTCATCAATCTGACCATTGCCTTAAATCATAGACCCCAAATACTTGAAACTCTCTTTCTTCTGAATGGCCTTAGAGTCTAGCTTCAGAACTATGTCAGCCTCCTATGACACATAATTAAACTTATACTTCAAGTACTCCATCTTTATCTTGCTTAACAGTAATCCTTTAGACTCAAAGGTCTATCTCAAAATCACCAACTTATCATTAACTCCTCCCCGAGTCTTGTTAAGAAGTACCACATTATCAGCAAATAACATACACTAAGGCACCTCCTCTTGAATATGTCTTGTCAAAACATTCATCACCAAGGCAAATAAAAAAGGGCTAAGAGTCAAACTCTGATGCAACCCTACCAAAATAAAAAAATGCTCTGAATCTCTACCTACCATCCTCACCCGAGTCTTTGCGCCATCATACATGTCCTAATCGACCTAGAGTACGCCACAGGAACCCCTCTAGCCTCCAAACACCTCCAGAGAATCTCCTTGTGAACTCTGCCATAAGACTTCTCAAGATCAATAAACACCATGTGAAAGTCCTTCTTTACCTCCCAAAATTGTTCCACTAATCTCCTCATAAGGTTAATGGACTCAGTAGTCGAGCGACCTAGCATGAAATCGAACTGATTCTCGGCGATAATCACGCTCCTACTCAGCCTCAACTCTACCACCCTTTCCTAAATTTTCATAGTATAACTCAACAACTTAATACCTCTATAGTTGTTGCAACTTTGGATGTCTCCCTTGTTCTTATACAATGAAATCATTGCACTCCATCTTCTTTCTTCAGGCATCCTTCCCGCCCTAAAAATGATGTTAAGAACCTTGTCAACCACTCCAAACCTACCCAGCCAGTGCGTTCCAAAAATCCACTGGAATCTCGTCTGGACCCATCGCCCTACCTCGACGCATCCTGCGAATAGCCCTCTTGACCTCCTTAATCTCGATACGCCTACAATAACCATAGTCATGACACTCCTCAAATTTCTCTAAGTCCCCAAACACGAAACCTTTGTCCCTCTTATCGTTCAAAAGTTTATGAAAATAGGACTGCCACTTTTTTTTAATGAGGGCATCCTCAACGAACATAGTACCATCCTCAACCTTGATGCACTTATCCCTGCCTTTCCCCTTTAAAGCCGCATACAAGCTCTCAAAAGCTGTCATTTTAGTCACTGTAACCGCTAACTTAGACTCTCACCTAGCTATAGCTTATAATCTTCCTTATTCGTTCGCCTCTCTTGTCCATTCTTACTCTCAACCAATTTAGCATAAGCCACCTTCTTAGACTCCACCTTTCTCTTAATCTCTTCATTCCACCACTAGTCCCCTCGATGTTTGCCAAATCGACCTCTCAAGATACTAACACTTCTCTAGCGATCTCCCTTATGAAACTGGCAATCATCTCTCACATACTATCCACATCCCCTCTACTTTTCCAAGCCCCTTGCTTCTCAACTTCTCCCCCATCTTCAAAGCATTAGCCAAAGTCAATCTACCCCACTTAATCTTGGGTCGAACCTCTGCACTCTTCTTTTTTTAGCCCTTATTGATTACCAAGTTCATCACCAACAACCTATGTCTAGTCAAAAGATTATCCTTAGGTATGACTTTTCAATCTTTTCATAGTGTTCTATCACTCTTCTTAAGGAGCTAAAAGTCTATCTGATTCTTGGCCACTAAACTACGATACATTTTGAAAATCTCGAATTCGTTATCCACAACCCAAAAGCCCTAGAAAAATCCAAAAGAGAAGCACTTCCTTTATTCCTCTACCCAAAGTCGAAATCTCCATGCACATCATCATAACCTCTCGACGAAAACCCAATATGCCCATTGAAGTCTCCTCTCACGAAAATTTTCTCAATGCTCGGGATACCCCTCACCATCTCATTCAAAACCGCCAAAAGCCCTTCTTCTCTTCCTCTTCCAAACCTAATTGCGGAGCATAAACACTAATAACGTTCACCGTAGTTCCTCCCATGACCAACTTAATAGACATCAACCTATTACTGACTCTTTTAACCTCTACCACCTTCTCCCTAAGTTCTTCATCTACTAAGATACCTACCCCATTTTTATGTCTCATGCTACCCGAGTACCATAACTTATATCCATCCACATCTCTCACCTTAGTGCCTACCATTTAGTTTCCTGGACACACGCTATACTAACCCTCCATTGTCCAAGAATCTTCACCAGGTCTATAGACTTACCTTGAAGCGTCTCTATGTTCCAGGACCCAACTTTCAACCTATAAGCACCCTTATCCAACTTAGCCCTACTATCCCTCGCCCACAACCCAATACTAAAACCTAAACTCGACCCCAACCCCAAGCCCAACCTCGACCTATTACATGACATTAGTCCATTATCTATCACCCCAACCACCACTCAAAAGGATACGATAGAAGAAAATAAAGAAAAAAAACATGATGAGCAAAAGAGTATGACTAAAATAAGCTAAATCAGCAAACAAAATCCAGTAAGAAGGATTGATACTCACAAGCAACAACAAGTACTATACTACTCACAAGCAACGAACACCTACTAAGTTACGGAGAAACCGTAACCAATAATCCCATAGGAATAATTTAAAAAATCAGACAAGAAATCAGGATAGAAAAAAAGACAAGAAACATATACCAAATAAACTAGAGAAGACTGAAATGAGTGCACCTGATACTTCAAGTATATATAAAAATAATTACAACATTAATTTAGAACCTATACACAAACTAACTTAATCGTGAACTGTAAGGATATTAAATAATAATTAAATTACATTAACCGATTATTCCATTCGGTCCATTTACTTATCATGTTAATTTTTTAAACACCCTTTAAAAATATTCTATTCATTCTACTCTAATTATTGATTTATCCTTTTTCATGTTTGCTAAGAAAAATAATAAAGGCATTGTACTATTTATTATTAATTAAGTTATCCTATTTAATACTCTCTCCGTTTCACAATAAGTGAATTATTTGAGTAATTTTAGTGTTTCAGAATAAGTGAATGATTCACAATTCAAGGTAGATGTTGGAAATTTTTTCCAAATTTACCCTCCATTAAATGTGCATTGGGAGTGATGTATCATGTGTCTTTGCTTTTTGAAGAGGGTAAAGATGAAAAAACATGATAAATTTATGTCTTTGCTTTTTTTTTTTCTTAACATGTGTGCCGAAATTCAACAATTAACTTATTGTGGAACGGAGGGAGTACTATATCTTTTTTAAGAAGTGAACATCAGTGACTATAAGGGTGTAGTTGAAAATTATTACTAATTTTAATTCTATGTGAAAAGTTATATCTAAATAAGTTTTTTGAACAAAAATAATTATTAATTTAAAATAAAGGAAATTTTAATTAAAAGACAACCTGTGGCAAGAAAAAGTCAATTACAAATACACAAGTGGAAATGGTCTTAACAAAAAGAATAAGGAAAAAAATAAAAATATTTAGCAAAAGAACATCATCAATCCTTGTGAGTCTACCGAAAATTGAGATCCTCCCATATATATAATAGTAAATTGTATTCTTTTTTCATATTGTTAACACTGTTTGCAATAAAGATTACAGTGACAGAAATAAATTGCAGTCACAATGCAAATAAAATATGAAAAAATAAGAATTTTATTGATAAATGATATGGATATAATTCTTTTACTCCCTTGATTCTTCTTTCTTTATTTTTCTCCGTAATTTGAGGACCATTAGTAGCGTATTTCTCGAATGTAGAAAGATTTAAATTTGATATGAATTTTTAGCGTATTTCTCGAATGTAAAAAGATTTGAATTTGATATGATTGTTTTTTTGTAATTCAAGGGTCGTTAGTAGCATATTTCTTGAATGTAAGAAGATTTAGATTTGATATGGATTTTCTTCGTAATTTGAAGGCCGTTAATAACATATTTTTTGAACTTAGAAATATTTGAATTTGATCTCCATAAAAGAAGGATTTATGGATCTTCTTGATATATTTGATTATCAAAAAGAGAGTGATATTCAATGAGTTTATGAAATTATCGGGAGATGATTAATCTCTTTATTAAGGGTTTAGAGTAGAGTAGCCACCAAGTTAGGTTTGGCGTAAAGTAACCCTGAATAACTCTAACAAAAATTGAATTCTTATTATAGAGTTCACAAAATTATGATGTCTATGAACGCTTTGTATTGTAAAACGTTATGACTACAAAATCCTTTGCTGAAATGTCAAAATTCAATTATTTTTCTTCTTTGAGATGATGAATGAAGTACGTGTTTATTTAGTGGAGTCACTTAGCTCAAGTCATTCGTGTGGCGTACCATGAAATCAGAATACTACATCAAGCTAGGAGAAGAGAAAAGCAATAACAAAAATACCATATTTAGCACATTTTCATAGCTCGAACTCGTGACCCCCTGATCACATAGAGGGAACTATCAACAATAATTCAGAAAAATACTTCTCATAGATAATCACAAATTTCCAAGCAAGACTAAATATTTTAAGAATTTTACTACACACAAAGACAAAAACAAAGGGCAGTCCGGTGCACTAAGCTCCCGTTATGTGCTGGGTCCCAGGAAAAAAATGGACCACAAAGGTCTATTATACACAGTCTTACCACTGTGGGCCCCTCTTTCCACAGCTTGGACCTATGACCTTCTGGTCACACGACAACAACTTTACCAGTTACGATAAGGCTGCTTGTCTTACAAAGACAAATAACATTTGTAAAAATGAAATCTTTAGCAATTTTTTAAAATTCTTTCTACCCAAATTTCCAAGATAAGCTAAAATATAACACTGATAACATATGGTTAAATAAACAAAAAGCAAAAAATGTAAACTACCCAAAAAAATTCAGGCAAATAAAACATGTAATACATCAAGATTAATTTTGAACAATAGCTTAAAAAAAAATCTCACTTTCTCACAGCTGAATAATGAAATTCCAATTTTTCCCTTAACATTATGTCTCCATTGATGATGGATACTGTAGCATTAAGAGCCAATTTCTTTCCTTTTCTAGTAGTTGATTAGTATTTGAGCAGTATCATCTTCTACAAAAATGAACAGGATAATATCACTTTAGCCCCCAAAAGATCTAGCTATTACATATAGACCCTTTACCTTATAATTTTTGAATGATATTACTCTTCTTGAACAATTTAAATGCCCCAGAAGTTGCTCTAATAAACAAAAAGATAATTCCTTCGTTCGATTTTACTTGTCACATTTTAACTTGACATATTTACTAGAAAAAAAAATTAATAACATACAGTTATTTTACCATAATACCCCTATTAAATGATGTTTATATTGTATCTTAAAATTAATTTGGAGAAAAGACAATTAATGCTAAGGGTAAAATAGGAAAAAAGAAGTTGTATTTTCATGATATACCAAAAATGATAAGTAAAAATAAAAATACAATTAGGAAATTAGTGACAAGTAAAAGCGAACGGTGGGAGTAACACTGAAAACACATCAAAAAGATATACTTCCTCGGTTGTATTTTATGCGGCATACTTTGATCGGGCACAAAGTTTAAGAAGGAATGACAATTGTCCTTTATTAAAAAATATATTACTACTATCTTTAATTAAATGAGACTAATAAGGATAAAATTAAAATTGTATCTTTAAATAGTTACCAAATAAGGAAATATGACATTCTTTTTCGGACGGACAAAAAGAAAATGACGACATATAAAATAGGGCAGAGGAAGTATGTTAATACTAAAAGGGCAGCTTGATGTGGCGGTGGAAGTATGTTAATACTAAAAGGGAAGCTCGGTGTACTAAGGCTTCTTGCTATAAGGGACTGCAGAGAATGGCTGGACTGCAAGAATTTTATTGTGCGCAGCATTATCTTGCATTTCTGACCGAGGCTGTTTCTATGACTTGAACTCGTGACTTCCTAATCACATGAGAATAATTTTATCAGTTACTCTAAAACTCCCCTTCATATTTTTTTTTTCGATTTGATAAAAATATTAAAGAAACACAAAATATAAAAGATACACATATAATTCTTTTTGCAAACCCACTTATATGGAGTAATAAAAACTTATAAGGTATCAAAAATGATATATGCATGGGATTTCCCTTTTGGTTATAGTTTTAACAGGTAAATTTCATGTATAATTGTAGACTTTTACTCATTAATGACAAAATTATTGAACTTTACCTCTTTAATAAAGTAGTAGATTTAATGGCATTAAAAATCATTAATGAGTTTTTATTATGTGTTTATATATATTGAGTACAAGAAGTGATAGACATATCTCAAACTAAATCAATCAATTAGAAAAACAATTTCTATTCCAATGGAGAAGTTCCTCCATGTTCACCTTTTGATTTTAATTATTTTCTCAATATTGCTTGTAATTTTATGCAATGAACATTCTTTTCCATCCCTTAACACCACTTATATTATGGAATATGTCTATTGATCCAACGAAGCTTTCCGATCCTCCGATGCCATCCTATACACTCACCATTTTCAATCTCTATTTATTTGAAAAGTCAAAATTCAAGGACTATGACTCGTTACTCGGAAATAGGTTCGCCGATTGTCAAGCTAGAGAAAATCATTTGGCATCGGTTCTTGAAAATGGTGACGCGATTAGTACGAATGGAATTCTGGTAAGGCCACACGACGAGCATGAGAGTAAAGTGGACAACGAAAAGGTTCCAGTAACAACAAGTACACACTTCATATGTCAGTATACTGCATCTTTTACTCTTTTTTTTGGTTTCCCATCCGGCATCCGGTGCCCGCATTGAAGCCCCGACTAATCCATATCGCACGTTGCAGGGACCATTAAGGTAGCAGCGCTCCCAACAGAATTTTTTCCATACCCAGGATCGAACCCTGGACCTATCGTTAAGGGTGGAGCAGCCTCATCCACTGCATCACAACCCATATTGGTGCATCTTTTACTCACTGAACAAGTTAAAAGTTACTTGCTAATAGACACTGGAAGTGATTTAGTTTGGTGGAAATGTGGACCATGTAATTAATGCAAATGGCTGTTACAAATAGATAAATAATCCTTTATATGTTTGAACTAATTCAAAAACATATCGAAAGCTCGATTGCCTTGTAGAAAGTAGAAACTGTGAAATCACGAATAAGGAATATGATTGTAGTCCGTATGGTAATACGTGTATGTAGGATTACAAATACGTCGATGGATCAAGAACAAGAGGCTGGATTGCACACTACGTGATTGCTTTTGTTTTATACCGAAAGCAGGTAAGCATTATTTTTGGATGTGGCAAAGATCAAACTCATGGAAAGCCTTTTAGTGGTCAATTTTCTGGAATTGCGGGCCCCGGACGTAATGGGTGATGGAAATTCTTTACCATCGCAATTTGAAGCAGACATAATGTCCATGTGCCTACCGGGAGCATTCTCAACAAAAGAATCAACACTTAGCTTCCACACAACGCCATTTAAGAAAACAACATCAGCAACGCTATTACAAGATTTCAGATTCCCTTCCGTTTACTTCGTCAACCTTTATAAAAATTTTATTAACGATAGGGAAGTCCCGATGTTCCCATCATTGTCTAGGAATTTCAGAAATTATGCCACGAGCGGTAGCTGCATCGTGGACACAGGAACATTTATTACCCGTTTTCCTCATGATTTTTATATTGTATTTCGTTACACATTCAGATAACAAGTACGTGGTATTCCAATGGTTAATGTTTCACCTGGATCAATTTATGACACTTTCTATAAAGTGGATACGACAGGTCTGGATCCACATTTCCCCGTTGTGACCAACTAAATAGCCTCTCCGACCCCAACAACCCACACTCTTCTTTGCCTCTGCCTGCCTGGGAGCACTTGGTCCATTTTCTTCCCAAAACATACTCGATCACTGGTCCCACCCCCAGAACCATGAGCTATAGCACACTGATTTAGCCCAAGAATAGCCCATTTGCATCGTTTCACTTGTTTGACCACCCAAATAGCCCAGCCGTCCCCAACGACCCATACTATCCCACTTTTAAGCCTGCCATGGTGCCTCTGGTCGATTTTCAGACCAAAACATGCTCGATCCCTGAGCCAACCCCTAAAACCGTGAGTTATAGAACATCTATTTGTCCCCAAAAATAGCATGTTTTTGACGTTTTGCCCGTTTGACCACCCAAATAGCCTCGTCGACCCAAACGACCTACTTTCCCGTTCATCAGTCTACTTAGGAGCCCTGATCGATTTTCGACCCAAAACATGCCCGAACCCCGGGACCACCCAGAACTGTGAGCTATAGCACACCGATTATGATTGAAAATGACCCATTCGCATTGATATTCCGGTTTGACCACCCAAAAAGCCTCGTTGACCCCTACGACCCATACTTTCGCGCTCTTCAGCCTACCTGAGAGCCCTCAGTTGATTTTTGACCCAAAACATGCCCAGGACCACCCCGAAATCGTGAGCTATAGCTCACCAATTTGGCCCAAAAATGGCCCGTTTACGCCGTTTTGCTCGTTTGACCAACCAAACGGTCCCGCCGACCTCAACGACCCATAATTCCCCGCTCCTCGGCCTGCTTGGGAGCCCTCAATCAATTTTTGACCCAAAACACATTTGGTCTCTGGGCCAACCCCCGGAATTGTGAGCTATAACACACCGATTTGGCCTGAAAATGGCCCGTTCGCATCATTTTGCCTGGTTAATAACCCAAATGGCCCATACAACCCCAACGGCCCATACTCCCCTCTTTTCATCCAACCTGGGAGCCGCGATCAATTTTTAGTCTAAAACACGCGTGGGCCTTGGGCACACCCTCTGAACCATGAGGTATGGCACCCCAATTTTAGCAAAAAATATCCTATTCGCACCGTTTCATCCGTTTGATCACACAAATGGCCCATATCCACCCAACGACCCACACTCTTCCTCTTATTAGCCTGCCTAGGATCTCTGGTTTATTTTTAGCCTAAAGCACGCCTACGCCCTGGGCCCACGCCTGAAATTGTGAGTTATAACACACCGATTTGGCCTAAAAATAGTTCGTTCATGCCATTTCGCCAGTTTGACCACCCAAACGGCTCCACTGACCCCAACGACCTATACTCCCTCGCTCCTCGGCCTGTTTGGGAGCCTCCGGTCAATTTTTAGAATAAAACACACCTGAGCCCCGGGTCCACCCTCGGAACCATGAGTTATAGAAGAATAATTTGGCCTGAAAATAGCACGTTAACGTCGTATCGCCCATTTGACCACCCAAATGGCCTCAGGGAATTTTTGGACAAAATATGGTTGGGAATTGGGTGGGACCCTCAGAACCGTGAGCTATATCACATCGATTTGGCCCAAAAATGGCCCGTTCATGTCGTTTTGCCTGTTTAACCACCTAAACTGCCCCACCGACCCCAACAACCCACACTCCCTTAATTTTCTGCCTGCCTCGAAGCCCTGGATTGATTTTTATCCCAAACACGCCCGGTCCCCGAGCACAGCACACCGATTATGCCCAAAAAATGGCCCGTTGGCGCAGTTTCGCTTCCTCATTGACCCAAACAACCCTAACTCCCTCGCACCTCAACCCGCCTAGGTGCCCCTGATTGATATTTGGCCCAAAAAATATGACCAAACACTGGCCCACTCTCGGAACCGTGAGGTATAGCATACCATTTTAGCCCAAAAATGGCCCGTTTATGCTGATTCACCATTTTGACCCCCCAAACGGCCCGTCGACCCCAACCACCCATACTCCCCCGCTCCTCAGCCTGCCCGAGAGCCCCCGATCGATTTTTGACCCAAACCACACCTGGTCCCTTCACTCACCTTCGAAATAGTGGGCTATATCACACTGATTCTGCTTAGAAATGGTTCGTTCATGCCCTTTTGCCTGTTTAACCAACCAAATAGCCCTACCGACCACCGTCGACCCCAACGACCCATACACCCCTATTCCACAACATGCCTGGGAGCCTTCGATTAATTTTAGCCTAAAACATGCCTGGGCGCCGGGCTTACCTTCGAAGCCGTGAGCTATAACACACCAATTTGTCCAGAAAATGGTTCGTTCATGCTATTTCACTCATTTTATCACTCAAATAGCCCCGCCGACCCCAACGACCCATACTTCCCCGCTCCTCATCCTTCCTTGGATCCCCGGTCATTTTTTTGCCCAAAATACGCCCAAGCCCTAGTCCCACTCCCAAAACTATGAGCTATAACAGACCGATTTGGCCTAAAATTCCTTCATTCGTCCCATTTAGCCCGTTTGACCACTCAAACAGCCCCGTCGAACCCAATGACCCACATTCTCCCTCTCCTCTTCCTGTCTGGGAGCCCCCGACCAATTTTTGACCTAAAAAGGCTCGATCTCCAAGCCCACCCTCAAAACCATGAGCTATAGCTCACCGATTTAGCAAGAAAATTACCCGTTCGTGCCGTTTCGCCTGTTGACCACCCAAATAGTCCTGTCAACCCCAATAGACCACACTTTCTCTCTCCTCATCCTTTATGGGAGCCCTCACTTGATTGTCGATCTAAAACACGTCTAGTCCTTGGGCCCACCTCAAGAATCGTGAGCTATAACACACTGATTTGGCTTGAAAATGGTCTGTTCAAATTGTTTAGCCCGTTTGACCACCCAAACAGCCCTACCGACCCCAACGACCCACTCTTCCTTACTTCTCAGCCTACCTGGGATCCCTCGATTGATTTTCAGTCCTAAACATTTTCGGGTCCTGAGCCCACCCCCAAAATTGTGAGCTATAACATACAGATTTGGCCCAAAAATGGTCTATTTGCATCGTTTAATCTCGTTTGACCACCCAAATGGTCCCTACGAACCGAAAGGTCCACACTCCCTCACTCTTTAGCCTTCCAGGGAGCCCGCAGTCTATTTTTGGCCCAAAATATGGTCACCGATGCACTAGGATTTCTTTATGTGTTCGGTCCCGCTCATATTTCTTCGGTCTACCTCTACCTCGCCTAAAACCATCCATAACCAGTATTTCACACCTCCACACTGAAGAATCATATCCTCTCTTCATCACTTGGCCAACCCAACGTAACCTCGCATTTCGCATCTTGTCCTCCACCTAAGCAACTCTCACCTTCTCTCGAATAATTTCATTCCTCACCTTATCTTTCCTGGTATGTCCATACATCCATCGTAATATTCTTATCTCTGCCACCTTCAATTTTTAGATGTGGGAGTTCTTAACTGGCCAACACACCGCTACATAAAACATAGCCGTCCGGACTACTGCTCTGTATAACTTACTTTTAAGTTTCGAGGGCACCTTCTAATAGCATAGAGCTCCTAAAGCGAGCCTTCATTTCAACCACCCTTCCCCAATATAATGTGTTACATCCTCGTTAATCTCATCATTTCCCTAAATCATAGACTCTAGATACTTGAAACTCTCTCTCTTATGAATGGCCTGAGAGTCCATCTTCACAACCACTCCAGCCTCCTGCGACACATCACTGAACTTAGACTCCAAGTACTCTGTCTTGGTTCTACTTAATCGAAATCCTTTAGACTCAAGCGTCTGTCTCCAAATCTCCAACTTATCATTAACTTCTCTCCGAGTCTCGTCAATCAGTATCACATCATCTGGAAATAACATACACCAAGGCACCTTTTTCTTGAATATGTCACGTCAAAACATCCATCACCAAGGCAAATAAAAATAGTCTAAGAGTCTATCCCTGGTGCAACCCTATAAAAACTGGGAAGTTCTTCGAATATCCACCTACCGTCCTCACATGAGTCTAATCCCCATCATCCATATCCTGAATCGACCTAGTGTACGCCATGGGCCTCCCCTTAGCCTCTAAGAACCTCCACAGAATCTCCCTGGAAACTATGTCATATTCCTTCTCAAGATCAATAAACACCATGTGCAAGTCCTTCTTCCTCTCCCAAAATTGCTCCACTAATCTTCTCACAAGGTGAATGACCTCAGTGGTCGAGCGCCCTGGCATGGAACCGAACTGATTCTCAGAGATCGTCACAATCCTTATCATCCTCAAATTTACCACCCTTTCCCAAACCTTCATAGTATGACTAAACAACTTAACACCTCTATAGTTTTTGCAACTCTGGATGTCTCTCTTGTTCTTATACACTGGAATCATAGAACTCCACCTCCACGCTTCAGGCATTTTCGTAGCCCTAAAAATACTATTAAATAACCTTGTCAACCACTCCAAACCTATCCCGCTAGTGCTCTTCCAAAAATCCACTAGAATCTCGTCTGTCCCAGTTGCCTTACCCTGCTGCATCCTGCGAATAACTCCCTTGACCTCCCCAACCTTGATATGCCTACAATAACCATAATCGCGACACTCCTAAGATTTCTTCAATTGCATTTCAAACACTAAAAGTACTTACTTGTATCAATTACGGAAATTCTAATTTCAAATCTTAAATTTCATTTAGTCTCCATTAAAAAATTAAGTGCATAAAATTTATTAGTTTAATTTAAATTTTCAGATATTGTTCTATTGCTCATTATTTTTACAATGATCAATTTTATGATGAATATCTTTAATTATTTTATTTATACATCTTATTGTATCTACTAAGTTAATTTAATTAAGATCTCTCAAATCACTCTCAAAATCACCACCCCACCAAATACTACACCCACCTCTTAGCCTTACCCTACACCCACCACCCCGCCTCCCTAGTTTTTATTATATTGTACTTTATCAGTTTTTTTGTAAAATATTTTTCTCACATCACCCATCTCTTATCCCCAAGCCACCCGCCACCAACAAAAAAATATTTTATTTTTCTTTAAAATAAAATTTTATATTGCACCCACCCCTACTCCCCAATACCCATTCAACACCCTACCTAATACACACACAAAAAAAATTATTTTTGATTTTTTTCTAAAAAAAAAAATCTTTCATCCCTTCTGTCCTGACTCCTAAGAAAAATATTTTTTTTAGCTTTTAAGAATCTTTTTTTCTACTCCACAACTCTAACTCTTACATACACCACCACCCCGCCTACCCCACCTACCTAGCTCACCCATACCCCATCTCAACCACCATAATCTCTTGTTCTTCTCCTCATCCATCACTTTGCCTCAATGCAATTTATAATTTTGTGTTAAGTATACACAAATGCTATTAGAAAATATCTTTTATTTACTGATAAAATATCAATTATCAATTTATTTTAGCATACATGCTATTACTAATGTCGAATAATCACATCAAATAAAATTATCTATTTTTTAAGCTCAAAATGAACTAATAGCTACTAATTAATATTTTTATTATCCTAAATTTTATGTAAAAATATTTACCTGATTAAGTTCAAGCATTTTATATCCCTCCAATAAATTATGTTTTTTGTTATCTATTGAAAATAATTTGAGACGTAGGGGATTAATTCATCATCGAAATGAAATAAAATATATAAGCATACACCATTAAAGATGACGATGAAAGCATATACAAAGATTAAGATTAAACATTCAACAATATATTTTCAAAGAAATCTTTCTAAGAAAATTAACACTTGAATTCATAAAAAGAAATTGTTATAATTAACTTTAACAAACATGAAAGCAATAGAAAAAGATGATGGCAGAGATATATGATTATGATGATAAAAAAGAGTAGTCAAAAATATGAAAGCAATAGAAAGAGATGATAGACTCTGATACCATGATAATGAAATGAACCTTGGACCTAACTCAATCTCAAAAGCTAGCTCATGAGGTAAGGATTGCCCAAGATCATATAAGGAGACTTAGGACTCTTTAATCCACCGATGTGGGACTCTCCCCTCCCTTTCCTTGCACGCCACGACTGGACATCTGAAGCGTAGTCAATATAAGATAGGGGACTCAACATTAAAAATAATGAATTGGGTAGGCCTAACTCTGATACCATGCTGAAGTGTGTGATCATCTCATCTAAAATACCCTTGCAAAAATCGTCCATCAATTGCTGAAAAAAATAGCTGACGACATCCGTGATTAGCTGTCGGGCCCGTGATAGGCCGTCACGAATTGTCATCACAAAAAGGGTGGATTTTGTGACTTTCTGCCTTAAGGTGACGACATTTTGTGACGGGCTATCAAGCTTGTGACAAGTCGTCACAAAAAGGTCATCACGGATTTTCCAGGCTTAGACGCTGGAGCAAAATAAGCATAACTCTTTGTTCCGATATCGGATTTTAACGAAATTGGTATCGTTGGAAACCTAATTCAATTATATATCTTTTGGTAGGTCATTATCTCAATAATTCGTAGTACAACTGTAGATATGCTCATTTGAAATTGACTATGCCAAAATCCTTCTCAAGAATTCAATCGGTAAAGAATGTTTTGATTCGCCCAAGCGTTAGGACATCTTTAAAGCCTTAATACACATCACCTTTGACCAGAAAACAACCAAAACACTATAATTTATTTCTCATGGGCTTGAGTCATGGCGGCACTATTGGTTAGAATCTCTGGGTATTACATTATTACTTTTAATTATCTTTGTTATTTACCTTTCAGCAAATATAATGCAAATTTATCTTATAATGTTATAATTGAATTAAAAAAAAATATTTGAGATCAACCACATATTTTGAAAGTAAATGATGTATTATTATTATTATTATTATCATTATTTTTATTATTATTAGTAGTAGTAGTAGATATGTATGTTCTACTACTACTACTAATATTATAAGTTATCTTTTAATTATTATTATATTTTATTTAATATTTAAATATATTTGAAATATATAAATTTATGATATAATTAGAGATGTTTTAGGTCTTTTCAACTCTGTTGTTTTAATTTTAAACTAATGAATTATTTTTAAAATTTTCAAATCCTACTATTTTCAAATTCATATATTTCTATTAACACAGTGAATTACTTATGTAGGACTTAATTACCTGCATAACTCACTACTAAACTAACTACAAAAAAATACGCTACTACCTGCATAAATAATATATAGATAATCCCTAAATTAAAAAAATCTGCATAACTCTAATTGAGGCCTTTTCATTATTTACTTTTGGCTTCTTAGGTTTAAGTGGGTAAACAGATGAAAAGAGAAAAGAAAAGACTCTCACATCTAGTTTCCCCAGAAGAACCTCTTTAGAAGAAGGGTGCTGTTGAAGCAACTCATTTTCAGATTCAAGCAGTCTTTCATTTTGTTCCTCCTCAGAAACAAAAGCATGAGCCGGGGTGACCATTTTCTTTTCTCACAGGAAATGAAGAACAAGAAGAACACTGCAATTTTAAACCAGGATTTAAATTTCAAAAACAAAATAAGAAATCATGAGAGCAAAAGGGGAAAAACAAAGTGCAAAAAGACCTCACCAGTAGTAGGATACAAAGGATGAGAGAGAGAGAGGAAGGAGGGTTATATTAAAAATGGAACAAATACAGTGGAGGCAGAGCACATCTATCAAATGTTCTTTAAAAACACACTAGCTACATCACCGACCTTTCAAAATCAAGGCAACTTTTTATCCTGTTCAGAAAAAAATTTCAAAGTGTGTGAGTAGGACTGAGGTTGTCTTAACTGCGTAAATTGGTTTGCCCTCTTAAAATCTTCATTTTTATATTTCTTTTAATTGAACACAATTTTAAGAGGGCAAACTAATTTACGCAGTTAAGACAACCTCAATCCTACTCTCACACTTTGAATTTTTTTTCTGGATAGGACAAAAAGTTGCCTTGATTTTGAAACATCCGTGATGTAGCTGGTGTGTTTTTAATGAAACTTGTTAGATGTGCTCTGCCTCTGCTGTATTTGTTCCACTTTTCATATAACCCTCCTTCCCCTCTATCTCGTCCTTTGTGTCCTAGTACTGGTGAGGTCTTTTTGAACTTTGTTTTTCCCTTTTTGCTCTCATGATTTCTTATTTTGTTTATGAGATTTAAAGCTTGGTTTTAAAATTGCAGTGTTCTTCTTGTTCTTCATCTATTGTAAGAAAAGAAAATGGTTGCTCCGGCTCATGCTTTTGTTTCTGAGGAGGAACAAAATAAAAGATTGTTTGAATTTGAAAATGAGTTGCTTCAATAGTGCCCTTCTTCTAAAAATGTGCTTCTAGGGAAACTAGATGTGAGATCCTTTTATTTTCTCTTTCCATATGTTTACCCACTTAAACCTAAGAAGCCAAAAGTAAATAACAAAGGGGCCTCAATTAGAGTTATCCAAGTTTTTGTACTGTAGGGATTATCGATGTGGAAATCTATATATTATTTATGCATGTGTTAAAGTATTGCTTGGTAGTTGATATAGCAGTGAGTTATGCAGGTAATTAAGTCCTACATAGTTAATATTCAAATATTAGTAGTTGGTTTAGCTTACTTTTACTCCTATTAACATAGAATAACCCTCGAGACCCCAAAGAAGGCCCATAAAAACTCATCTACCAAATAGATGGCTCTGTAGCCTGTCTCAACTGGTTTGATGGCCCGCTTTTAGGGCCCAAATATGGATGAACATAGTTATGCTATTCAAGAAAATTATAATAGTACTACTGGGACTTTGGATTAACAGGGACAAATAAGTTGTCTAATTGAGTTAGAATCCTTCAAGATTTTAAAATTAGGTGGGAGGGACAAAATTTTTAATTTTTTTTTAAAGTTTTTTCATTCATCACCAAGGCAAATAAAAAGTGGCTAAGAGTCAAACCCTGATGCAACCCTACCAAAATTGAAAAATTCTCTGAATCTCCACCTACCGTCCTCACCCGAGTCTTTGCGCCATTATACATGTCCTAAATCGACCTAGTGTACGCCATAAGCACCCCTCTAGCC
Source organism: Capsicum pubescens (assembly GCA_030864215.1). Taxonomy (NCBI): domain Eukaryota; kingdom Viridiplantae; phylum Streptophyta; class Magnoliopsida; order Solanales; family Solanaceae; genus Capsicum; species Capsicum pubescens. Next base: position 49,992,871 of record CM061544.1, on the reverse strand, counting down.
TTCAAACACCTCCAGAGAATCTCCTTGGGAACTCTGTCAAAAGCCTTCTCAAGAACAATAAACACCATATGAAAGTCCTTCTTCATCTCCCAAAATTGTTCCACTAATCTCCTCACAAGGTGAATGGCCTCATTAGTCGAGCGACCTAGCATGAAATCGAACTGATTCTCACCGATAATCACGCTCCTTCTCAGCCTCAACTCTACCACCCTTTCCTAAATCTTCATAGTATGACTAAACAACTTAATACCTCTATAGTTGTTGCAACTTTGGATGTCTCTCTTGTTCTTATACAATGGAATCATTGTACTCCACCTCCATGCTTCAGGCATCCTTGCCTCCCTAAAAATGATGTTAAGAACCTTATCAACCACTCCAAACCTTCCCCGCCAGTGCGTTCTAAAAATCCACTGGAATCTCGTCTGGCACCATCGCCCAACCTCGACACATCCTGCGAATAGCCCCCTTGACCTATTTAACCTCGATATGCCTACAATAACCATAATCGTGAAACTTCTCAAATTTCTCCAAGTCCCCAAACACAAAACCTTTATCCCACTTATCGTTTTAAAGTTTATGAAAATAGGACTGACACCTTTTTTTAATGAGGGAATCCTCAACCAATATAGTACCATCCTCAACCTTGATGCACTTATACCTGCCTTTCTCCTTTAAAGCCACATATAATCTCTCAAAAGCTGTCATTTTATCCACTGTAACCGCTAACTTAGCCTCTCACCTAGCTATAGCTTATACTCTTCCTTATTCGTCCGCCTCTCTTGATCATTCTTGCTCTCAACTAATTTAGCATAAGCCACCTTCTTAGACTCCACCTTCGTCTTGACCTCTTCATTCCACCACTAGTCCCCTCGATGTTTGCCAAATCGATATCTCAAGACACTAACACCTCTCTAGCGATCTCCCTAATGCAACTCGAAATCGTCTCCCACATATTATCCACATACCCTCTACTCTTCCAAGCCCCCTGCTTCTCAAATTCTCCCCCATCTTTAAAGAATTAGCTAAAGTCAAGCTACCCCACTTAATCTTAGGCCGAACCTCCACACTCTACTTCTTTCAGCCCTTATTGATTACCAAGTTCATCACCAACAACCTATGTTTAGTCCAAATATTATCTCTAGGTATGACTTTACAATCTTTACATAGTGTTCTATCACTCTTCTTAAGGATCTAAAAGTCTATCTGAGTCTTGGCCACTGAACTATGAAACATTTCAAAAATCTTGAATTCGTTATCCACAACCTAAAATCCCTAGAAAAATCCAAAAGAGAAGCACTTCCTTTATTCCTCTACCCAAAATCGAAATCTCCATGCACATCATCATAACCTCTCGACGAAGACCCAATATGCCTATTGAAGTCTCCTCTCATGAAAAGTTTCCCAGTGCTCGGGACGCCTCTCACCATCTCATTCAAAACCTCCTAAAGCCCTTCTTCTCTTCCTTTTCCAAACCTAAATGCGGAGCATAAACACTAATAACGTTCACTGTAGTTCTTCGCATGACAAACTTAATAGTCATCAACCTATCACTGACTCTTTTAACCTCTACCACCTGCTCCCTAAGTTCTTCATCTACTAAGATACCTAACCCATTTCTATGTCTCATGCTACCCGAATACCATAACTTATATCCATCCACATCTCTTACCTTAGTGCCTACTATTTAGTTTCCTGGACACACGCTATACTAACCCTTTATTTTTTAAGAATCTTCACCATCTATATAGACTTACCTTGAAGCGTCTCTATGTTCCAGGACCCAACTTTCAACCTATAAGCACCCTTATCCAACTTAGCCCTACTATCCTTCGCCCTCAACCCAAGACTAAAACCTAGACTCGACCCCAACCCCGACCTCCACCTATGACATGACCCTAGTCCATCATCTATCTCCCCAACCACCACTCAAAAGGATACGATAGAAGAAAATGAAGAAAAAAAAGACGAAAAACACGATGAGCAAAAGAGTATGACTAAAAACAGCTAAATCAGCAAACAAAAACTAAGAAGGATTGATACTCACAAGCAACAACAAGTACTATACTACTCACAAGAAATGAACACCTACTAAGTTACGGAGAAACCATAACCAATAATCCCACAGGAATAATTAAAAGAATCAGACAAGAAATCAAGATAGAAAAAGAGACAAGAAGCATATACCAAATAAACTAGAGAAGACTGAAATGAGTGCACCTGATACTGGGAGAAGACACAGTGAAAGATATTTTCCTAATCAGTTTGTCGAATTTTGGCAAATTGGTGCAGAAATTGGTCGTCAGAATTTGTTGCCACCACCTTTACCCTACTGCTGGTACCACATCCCTGTACTTGGTCGCCGGAGAATGTGCTGGTCGCCAAAAAAATGAGCTAGACACTGGAATCTTGATGTCGCCGCCCGAAGTGCGGATCTGAACTTGAAGTACCTGAAAAGGTTTATAAAGAAAATAAACTAGTAGAAAAGAAAAGCGGCGATCAAATTGCCAAAAATTGACGTCACTCACCAAAAACTGATGTGGTTGTTGGTCCACAGAGATAGGCCGCTGAAAAAGACGCTATCATTTTAGTGGTTGGCGCAAGAAGCGAGAGAGAAAAAGACGGCGCCGACGAAGTTTACCGCCGGCGGATTGGTGGTTCTCTGCTATCGCCAGAATCTTCAAAACACGAAAAGATAGGTTAACTTCTTCGGTGCCCTCGATTGAAAAAATGCAGGATACTAAACCCTCAGCATATATGAAAACTATTAATGTCATCAATTTAACTTGAGACGCCCGTTTAATAAAATAACATGACAATATTTTAATAATTATAATTCAATGCTGATTAAAAATAGAAAAATATTGATTTTAGTGAATTTATGGGTACAAAATTTCTCAGTTATAAATAGAAATAAATTTATTTTAATATTTATTATTTTATTTTCACCTATAATTTCATGTGACAAGAGTTGCAAAATTCATTGTTTTCATCTAATACGACAAAGTATTTCAATCACTTCAAGTATATATAAAAATAGTTACAACATTAATTTAGAACCTTTACACAAACTAACTTAATCGTGATCTATAAGAATATTAAATAATAATTAAATTACATTAACCGATATTCCATTCGTTCCATTTACTTTTCGTGTTAATTTTTTAAGCACCCTTTAAAAATATTCTATTCAGTCTACTCTAATTATTGATTTATCCTTTTTCATGTTTGCTTAAAAAATAATTAAGGCATTGTATTATTTATTATTGATTAAGTTATCCTATTTAATACTCCCTCCGTTTCACAATAAGTGAATTATTGGAGTAATTTTACTGTTTCAAAATAAGTGAATGATTCACAATTCAAGGTAGATGTTGGAAATTTTTTCCAAATTTACCCTCCATTAAATTTGCACTAGGAGTGATGTATCATGTGTCTTTGCTTTTTGAAGAGGGTAAAAATGAAAAAACACGATAAATTTATGTCTTTGCCTTTTTTTTTCTTAACATGTGTGCCGAAATTCAATAATTAACTTATTGTGGAACGGACGGAGTACTATATCTTTTTTAAGAAGTGAACATCAGTGACTAATACGGGTGTAGTTGAAAATTATTACTAACTTTAATTTTATGTGAAAAGTTATTTCTAAATAAGTTTTTTGAGCAAAAATAATTATTAATTTAAAATGAAGGAAATTTTAATTAAAAGATAACCTGTGCCAAGAAAAAATCAGTTACAAATACACAAGTGGAAATGGTCTTAACAAAAAGAATAAGGCCAAAAATAAAAATATTTAGCAAAAGAACATCATCAATCCTTGTGAGGACTACAGAAAATTGAGATCCTCCCTTATATATAATAGTAAATTGTATTCTTTTTTCATATTGTTAACACTGTTTGCAATAAATATTATAGTGACAGAAACAAATTGCAGTCACAATGCAAATAAAATATGAAAAAATAAGAATTTTATTGATAAATGATATGGATATAATTCTGTTACTCCCTTGATTCTTCTTTCTTTATTTATCTCAGTAATTCGAGGATCATTAGTAGCGTATTTCTCGAATGTAGAAAGATTTAAATTTGACATAATTTTTTAGCATATTTCTCGAATGTAAAAAGATTTGAATTTGATATGATTTTTTTTTGTAATTCAAGGGTCGTTAGTAGCATATTTCTTGAATGTAAGAAGATTTAGATTTGATATGGATTTCCTTCGTAATTCGAAGGCCGTTAATAACATATTTCTTGAACGTAGAAATATTTGAATTTGATCTCCATAAAAGAAGGGTTATGGATCTTCTTGATATATTTGATTATCAAAAAGAGAGTGATATTCAATAAGTTTATGAAATTATCAGGAGATGATTAATCTCTTTATTAAGGGTTTAGAGTAGAGTAGCCACCAAGTTAGGTTTAGCGTAAAGTAACCCCTAATAACTCTTAACAAAAATTGAATTCTTATTATAGAGTTCACAAAATTATGATGTCTATAAACGCTTTGTATTGTCAGACGTTATGACTACAAAATCCTTTGCTGAAATGTCAAAATACAATTATTTTTCTTCTTTGAGATGATGAATGAAGTACGTGTTAATTTAGTGGAATCACTTAGCTCAAGTCATTCATGCGGCGTACCATGAAATCAGAAAACTACATCAACCTAGGAGAAGAGAAAAGCAATAACAAAAATACCATATTTAGCACATTTTCATTGCTCGAACTCGTGACCCCTGATCACATGGAGAGAACTATCCACAATAATTTAGACAAATACTTCTCATAGATAATCACAAATTTCAAAGCAAGACTAAATCTTTGAAGAATTTTACCACACACAAAGACAAAAACAAAGGGCAGTACGATGCACTAAGCTCCCGTTATGTGTTGGGTCCCCGAAAAAAACTGGACCACAAAGGTCTATTATTATACACAGTCTTACCACTGTGGACCCCTCTTTCCACAGCTCGGACCTATGACCTTCTGGTCACACGACAACGACTTTACCAGTTACGACAAGGCTCCTTGTCTTACACATACAAATAACATTTGTAAAAATGAAATCTTTAGCAATTTTTTAAAATTCTTTCTACCCAAATTTCCAAGATAAGCTAAAATATAACACTGATAACATATGGTTAAATAAACAATAAGCAAAAAATGCCAACTACCCAAAAAAATTCTGGCAAATAAAACTTATAATACATCAAGATTAATTTTGAACAATACCTTAAAAAAAATCTCACTTTCTCACAACTGAATAATGAAATTCCAATTTCTCCCTTAACATTATGTCTCCATTGATGATGGATACTGTAGAATTAAGAGCCAATTTCTTTCCTTTTCTAGTAGTTGGTCAGTATTTGAGTAGTATCATCTTATACAAAAATGAACAGGATAATATCACTTTAGCCCCCAAAAGATCTAGCTATTACATGTAGACCCCTTTACCTTATAATTTTAGAATGATATTACTCCTCTTGAACAATTTAAATGCCCCAAAAGTTGCTCTAATAAACAAAAAGATAATTCCTTCATTCGGTTTTACTTGTCACATTTTAACTTGACATATTTACTAAAAAAATAATTAATAACATACAGTTATTTTACCATAATACCCCTATTAAATGATGTTTATATTGTATCTTAAAATTAATTTGGAGAGAAGACAATTAATGCTAAGAGTAAAATAGGAAAAAAGAAGTTGTCTTTTCATGATATGTCAAAAATGATAAGTAAAAATAGAAATACAATTAGGAATTAGTGACAAGTAAAAGCGAACGGTGGGAGTAACACTGAAAACACATCAAAAAGATATACTTCATCGGTTGTATTTTATGCGGCATATTTTGATCGGGCACAAAGTTTAAGAAGGAATGACAATTGTCCTTTATCAAAAAATATATTACTACTATCTTTAATTAAATGAGACTGATAAGGATAAAAGTAAAATCATATCTTTAAATAGTTACCAAATAAGGAAATATGACATTCTTTTTGGGACGGACAAAAAGAAAATGACGACATATAAAATGGGGCAGAGGAAGCATGTTAATACTAAAAGGGAAGCTTGATGTGGCGGTGGAAATATTTTAATACTAAAAGGGCAGATCGGTGTACTAAATCTTCTTGCTATAAGGGACTATGGAGAAGGGCTGGACTGCAAGAATTTTACTATGCGCAGCATTATCTTGCATTTCTGATAGAGGTTGTTTCTATGACTTGAACTCGTGACTTTCTAATCACATGAAAATAATTTTATCAGTTACTCTAAAACTCCCCTTCATATTCTTTTTTTCGATTTGATAAAAATATTTATGATTCCAAAAATATAAAAGATACACATATAATTCTTTTTGCAAACCCACTTATATGGAGCAATAAAAACTTATAAGGTATCAAAAATGAAATATGCATGGGATTTCCCTTTTGGTTAAAGTTTTAACAGGTTAATTTCATGTATAAATGTAGACTTTTACTCATTAATGACAAAATTATTGAACTTTACCTCTTCAATAAAGTAGTAGATTTAATGGCATTAAAAATCATTAATGAGTGTTTATTATGTGTTTATATATATTGAGTACAAGAAGTGATAGACATATCTCAAACTAAATCAATCAATTAGAAAAACAATTTCTATTCCAATGGAGAAGTTCCTCCATGTTCACCTTTTGATTTCAATTATTTTCTCAATATTGCTTGTAATTTTATGCAATGAACATTCTTTCCCATCCCTTAACACCACTTATATTATGGAATATGTCTATTGATCCAACGAAGCTTTCCGATCCTCCGATGCCATCCTATACACTCACCATTTACAATCTCTATTTATTTGAAAATTCAAAATTCAAGGACTATGACTCGTTACTCGGAAATAGGTTCGCCGGTTGTCAAGCTAGAGCAAATCATTTGGCATCGGTTTTTGAAAATGGTGACGCGATTAGTACGAATGGAACTCTGAGAAGGACAAACGACATGAATGAGAGTAATGTGGCCAACGAAAAGGTTCTGGTAACAACAAGTACACATTTCATAAGTCAGTATATTGCATGTTTTACTCTTTTGTTTTTAGTTTCCCATCCAACATCCGATGCCCGCATTCGATCCCTGACTAATCCAGATCGCACGTTGTAGGGCCCATTAAGGTGGCATCGCTCCCAACAAAATTTTCTCCATACCAAGGGTCGAACCCTGGACCTATGGTTAAGGGTGGAGCATCCTCATCCACTGCAACACAACCCATATTGGTGCATCTTTTACTCACTGAACAAGTTAAAAGTTACTTGCTAATAGACACTGGTAGTGATTTAGTTTGGTGGAAATGTGGACCATGTAATTAATGGAAATGGATGTTACAAACAGATAAATAATCCTTTATATGTTTCAACTAATTCAAAAACATATCGAAAGCTCGATTGCCTTGTAGAAAGTAGAAACTGTGAAATCACGAATAAGGAATATGATTGTAGTCCGTATGGTAATACGTGTATGTATGATTAAAAATACGTCGATGGATCAAGAAAAAGAGGCTGGATTGCACACGATGTGATTACTTTTGTTTTAGACCGAAAGCAGGTAAGCATTATTTTGGGATGTGGCAAAGATCAAACTCATGGAAAGCCTTTTAGTGGTCAATTTTCTGGAATTGCGGGCCCCAGACGTAATAGGTGATGGCAATTCTTTAGCATCGCAATTTGAAGCAGAGATAATGTCCATGTGCCTACCGGGAGCTCTCTCACCAAAAGGATCAACACTTAGCTTCCACACAACGCCATTTAAGAAAACAGCATCAACAACGCTATTTCAAGATTTCAGATTCCCTTCCGTTTACTTCTTCAACCTTTATAAAGTTTTTATTAACGATAGGGAAGTCCCTATGTTCCCATCATTTTCTAGGTATTTCATAAATTATGCCATGAGCGGTAGCTGCATCGTGGACACGGGAACATTTATTACCCATTTTCCTCATGATTTTTATATTGTATTTCGTTACACATTCAGATAACAAGTATGTGGTATTCCTATGGTTAATGTTCCATCTGGATCATTTTATGAAACTTCATATAAAGTGGATACGACTGGTCTGGATCCATATTTCCCCGTTCTGACCAAACAAATGGCCCCTCCAACCCCAACAACCCATACTCCCCTTTGCCTCAGCCTACCTGGGAGAACTTGGAAATTTTTTTGCCCAAAACATACTCGGTCACTTGGCCCACCCCCAGAACCGTGAGCTATAGCACACTGATTTAGCCCAAGAATGGCCCATTTGCATCGTTTCACTTGTTTGACCACCCAAATAGCCTAGCCGACCCCAATGACCCACACTATCACACTTTTAAGCCTTCCTTGATGCCTCTGGTCGATTTTCAGACCAAAACACGCTCGAGCCCCGAGCCAACCCCTAAAACCGTGAGTTATAGCACGTTTACTTGGTCCCAAAAATAGCATGTTTTAACATTTTGCCTATTTGATCACCCAAATGGCCCCGCCGACCCAAAAGACCTACTTTCCCGTTCATCAATCTACTTGGAAGCCTTGATCGATTTTCGACTAAAAACACACCCGAACCTCGGGCCCACCCAAAACTGTGAGCTATAGCACACCGATTATGCCTAAAAGTGACCCATTCACGTTGATATTCCTTTTTGACCACCCAAACAGCCCCGTTGACCCCTACGACCCATACTTCCCCGCACTTCAACCTACCTGAGATCCCCCAGTTGATTTTTGACCCAAAACATGCGCAGGAACACCCCAAAATCGTGAGCTATAGCTCACCAATTTGGCCCAAAAATGGCCCATTTGTGCCGTTTTGTTCGTTTGACCAACCAAATGGTCTCGCCGAACTCAATGACCCACAATTCCCCGCTCCTCGGCCTACTTGGGAGACCTCAATCGATTTTTAACCCAAAACACGTTTGGGCTCTGGGCCAACCTTCGGAATTGTGAGCTATAACACACCGATTTGGCCTGAAAATAGCCTGTTCGCATCATTTTGCCTATTTAATAACCCAAACGGCCCCGCCGGCCCCAACGGCCTACACTCCCCACTTTTCAGCCTACCTGGGATCCGCGATCAATTTTCATTCAAAAACACTCATGGGCCTTGGTCACAACCTCTGAACCATGAGGTATAGTACCCTAATTTTTCCAAAAAATAGCCCATTCGCACTGTTTCATCCGTTTGATCATAGAAACGGCCCATCGCCACCCAACAGCCCACACTTTTCTGCTTATTAGCCTGCCTAGGATCCTCTGCTCTATTTTTATCCTAAAACACGCCTACGCCCTAGGCCCATGCCCGGAATCGTGAGCTATAACACATTGATTTGGCCTAAAAATGGTCCGTTCATGACATTTCTCCCGTTTGACCACCTGAACGGCCTTACTGACCCCAGTGACCTATACTACCCCACTCCTCGGCCTGCTTGGGAGCCTCTGGTCAATTTTTGGACTAAAAAACACCTGAGACCCGGGCCCACCCCTGGAACCATGAGTTATAGCATAACGATTTGGCCTAAAAATAGCACGTTCACGTCGTATCGCTCGTTTGACCACCCAAATGGCCTTGGGGAATTTTTGGACAAAACATGGTTGGGATTCGGGTGTGACCCTTGGAACCGTGAGCTATATCATATCGATTTAGCACAAAAATGGCTCGTTCATGTCGTTTCGCCATTTTGACCACCTAAATAGCCCCACCGACCCCACCAGCCCACACTCCATCACTTGTCAGCCTGCCTGGGAGCCCCCAATCAATTTTTGGCCCAAACACGCCGGTTCCCCGAGCACACCCCAGAACCATGAGCTATAGCACACCGATTAGGTCTGCAAAATGGTCCGTTAGCGCAGTTTCGCTTGTTTGATCACCCAAACGGCCCCGTTGACCCAAACAACCCTGAATCCCTCGCTCCTAAACCCGCCTGCGGGACCTTGATTGATATTTGGTCTAAAAAATTCGACCAAACCCCAGCCCACTCTCGGAACCGTGAGGTATAACATACCAATTTAGCCCAAAAATGGCCAGTTTATGCCAATTCACCCTTTTGACCCCCCAAACGGCCCCGTCGACCCCAACCACCCACACTCCTTCACCCCTAAACGGCCCCATCGACCCCAACCCCCAATCGATTTTTGACCCAAACCACGCCTGGTACCTTCACTCACCTTTGAAATCATGGGCTATATCACAACGATTTTGCTCAGAAATGGTCCGTTCGCGCCCTTTCGCCTATTTGATTAGCCAAATAGCCCTACCAACCACCTACGACCCCAACGAACAATACACATGCTTGGTCTCCCGGCTTACCTCCAAAGCCGTGAGCTATAGCATACCAATTTGTCCAAAAAATGGTTTGTTCATGTCGTTTCACTCGTTTTATAACTCAAATGGTCCCGCCAACCCCAACGACCCATACTTCCCCGCTCCTCAGCCTGCCTAGGATCCCCAGTAAATTTGTTTCCCAAAACACACCCGAGCCCTAGGCCCACTCCCAAAACTATGAGCTATAACACACCGATTTGGCCTAAAAATGCTTCATTCGCACCATTTAGCCCGTTTGACCACTCAAACAGCCCCGTCGAACCCAATGACCCATATTTTCCCTCTCCTCTTCATGTCTGTGATCCCCCGACCAATTTTTGACCTAAAATAGGCTCGATCCCCAAGACCACCCTCAAAACCGTGAGCTATAGCTCACCGATTTAGCAAGAAAATTACCTGTTCGTGCCATTTCGCCTGTTGACCATCCAAACAGTCCTGTCAACCCCAACAGACCACACTCGGTCTCTTCTCAGCCTGTCTGGGATCCCTCTCTTGATTGTCGATCCAAAACACGTCTGGGCCATGGGCCCACCCCAAGAATCGTGAGCTATAACACACTGATTTATCTTGAAAATGGTCTGTTCACATTATTTAGCCTGTTTGACCACCCAAATGGCCCTGACAACCCCAACGACCCACTCTCCCCCACTTCTCAGCCTGCCTGGGATCCCTCAATTAATTTTCAGTCCAAAAAATTTTCGGGTCCTGAGCCCACCCCAAAAATCGTGAGCTATAACACACTGATTTTGCCCAAAAATGGTCAATTTACTTCGTTTCATCTCGTTTGACCACCCAAATGGTCCCGGCGTATCGAAAGGTCCACACTCCCTTGCTCTTCAGCCTGCCAGGGAGCCCGCAGTCCATTTTTGGCCCAAAACACGCTCGGACCCTGGGCCTAACTCCAAAACCATGAGTTATAGCACACTGATGCATTAGGATTTCGTTATGTGTTCGGTCCCGCTAATATTTCTTCGGTCTACCTCTACCCCGCCTAAAACCATCCATAACCAGTATTTCATACCACCACAATGAAGAATCAGAGCCCCTCTTCATCACGTGGCCTAACCAATGTAACCTCACATTTCGTATCTTGTCCTCCACCGAAGAAACTCACACCTTCTCTCGAATAATTTCATTCCTCACCTTATCTTTCCTGGTATGTCCACATATCCATCATAATATTCTTATCTCTTCCACCTTCAATTTTTAGATGTGGGAGTTCTTAACTGGCCAACACACCGCTACATACAACACAGCTGGCCGGACTACCACTCTGTAGAACATAACTTTAAATTTTGAGGGCACCTTCTAATCACATAGAACTCCCGAAGCGAGCCTTCATTTCAACCACCCTGCCCTAATATGATGCTTTACATCCTCGCTAATCTCATCATTGCCCTAAATCATAGACTCTAGATACTTGAAACTCTCCCTCTTATGAATGGCCTGAGAGTTCATCTTTACAACGACTCCAGCCTCCTGCGACACATCACTAAACTTATACTCCAAGTACTCTGTCTTGGTTCTACTTAATCGAAATCTTTTAGACTCAAGCGTCTGTTTCCAAATCTCCAACTTATCATTAACTTCTCTCCGAGTCTCATCAATCAGTACCAAGAAAAATAATTTTTTCTACCCTTCTGTCCTGACTCCCAAGAAAAATAATTTTTTTTATCTTTTTAGAATCTTATTTTCTACTCCACAACTCTAACCCCTACCTACACCACCACCCCGCCTACCCCACCTACCTAGCTCACCCATACCCCATCTCAACCACCATAATATCTTGTTATTCCCCTTATCCATCACTTTGCCTCAATGCAATTTATAATTTTGTGTTAAGTATACACAAATGCTATTAGAAAATATCTTTTATTTACTGATAAAATATAAATTATCAATTTATTTTAGCATACATGCTATTACTAATGTCAAATAATCATATCAAATAAAATTATCTATTTTTTAAGCTCAAAATGAACTAATAGCAACTAATTAGTATTTTTATTATCATAAATTTTTTGTAAAAATATTTACCTGATTAAGTTCAAGAATTTATATCCCTCCAATAAATTATGCTTTTTGTTATCTATTAAAAATAATTTGAGACGTAGGAGATTAATTCATCATCGAAATGAAATAAAATATATAAGCATACACCATTAAAGATTATGATGAAAGCATATACAAAGATTAAGATTAAACATTCAGTAATATATTTTCAAAGAAATCTTTCTGAGAAAATTAACACTTGAATTCATAAAAAAAAATCATTATAATTAACTTTAACAAACATGAAAGCAATAGAAAAAGATGATGGCAGAGATATATGATTATGATGATAAAAAAGAGTAGTCAAAAACATGAAAGCAATAGAAAGAAATGATGGACTCTGATACTATAATAATGAAATGAACCTTGGACCTAACTCAACGTCAAAAGCTAGTTCATGAGGTGAGTATTGCCCAAGATCATATAAGGAGACTAATGACTCTTTAATCCACCGATGTGGGAATCTCCCCTCCCTTTCCTTGCACGCCAAGACTGGACATCTGAAGCGTAGGCAATATAAGATGGGGGACTCAACATTAAAAACAATGAATTGGGTAGACCTGACTCTGATACCATGTTGAAGTGTGTGACCATCTCATCTAAAAGTTGAAGTATTAGAGAGACTACACTTTTACTATTTAATTATATTCTCAACAGTTACTTAATATGCTATTTTGGCATTGAACAAATGAACTTTACGTGGCATTGCAAACTGAAGAAAGACACAAAATTTTTGTTTCAAACAGTTCAAGAAAGAATCTTTTGTCCTTTTGAAACAAAGAAATAGAGTCACATTTGTTGGCTTGTTTTGTACCTACAGTTGAACTAAGAGAACTTTGAGTGGAGGTTTTTTCTATTATTAAGGATGTCCAATTTTGAAAAAGTACTACTCCTTTCATTTAAAAAAGAATGGTAGACCAAACAACATATTAATTTTATACATTATATTAACTCCTAAGTAGCTACCAAACCTGGAATTACTTATGTAGGATTCCTGCATAACTCGTTGCTAAGCCAGCTACCAAATGACCCCTTAATACCTTCTTTCTTTGTTCATTGAGAAGACAGAGACCAATGCAAGCATAATTCAATTTATGTGTATAGTATGTTCAGAATGAAGGTGCAGAATAAATACTTTACATAAATACAAAACTTCCTAAATTAGTTGACCCAATTGATATAAACGGTTTGATTTACTCAGCTCCTTATTCATCAATTGATGACTAACATATTTTTTCATGAGATCTGGCAGGTATTTTTTTTTTATAACCAGATTTTTTTTATAACAAAAAAAAAATGTACCACTAATGCCTCTGCAACAACAAAATCTTCTGAAGCATCCAATGAAAGTTGAGAGACCCTCTTCTCGGCTATAGCTTTTGGTGAATCTCTTGCTGAAATTGATGAAATTATTCACCATCATTTCGACTTATTTTGTCATTTTTCTCATTTTCAGTTCTCTTTATAAAAGTCATTATTGGATCTTTCCGAAGCAATTTAAGTGGTTGATCTAAGAATTGAGCAACTTTTTCAGGTGCAGCTTGCGGTGGAAGCTCACCAGTGTCGTCATTTACAGGATACTTGGATGATCCAGTTAAGGATGGACCAACTTCCTTCAAAATAAACAAGATTCAAGATGGATCATTTTGTATGATTCTTTTTCCCTATCTATGTGCAATGAACATGTTGATAATAGTAGGTATCATAATCTAGGTCCAACTGCTAGGTTAGATAGTAACTCAGAATCTTTTATCAAATCCCCTTTCTTAAGAACCCCAAAAAATAAATAACACTCGAGCAGAAAAAAGTAAACTCAGACACAACAAATGTTGATTGTATGAGAGGTTATACAAAGTGGATATTGTATATATACTCAAATTTAGGACCAAAATTGGGAAAAAAAATTGATTGACATGAATAAATACTTCAAATTGTAATCTCCACTTGGATTCCCTCACATTTATTGCATTTTTCTCAAATTTTGGGTTTAAAATCCATAAGTTTTTTCAAGGTTTTTATGCTTTTCTCAGGTATTGTTACTTGAACAATTATGTTATTTTGGCCTTGAACTAATGAACTCTATGTGGTATAATAAACTGAAGAATGACACAATTTTTGTTTCAAACAGTTCAAGAAAGACTCTTTTTGTCTTTTTGCAACAAAGAAATAGAGACACATTTCTTGGACTGATTTGTCCACTCATGGTGCTCTTATTTCAACCGTAGGGACAAAACAGTTCAACAAATGTGGCTCTATTTCTTTGTTTCAAAAAGTCAAAAGATTCTTTCTTGAACTGTTTGAAACAAAACTTTTGTGTCTTTTTTTAGTTTGTTATGCAACGTAGAGTTCATTAGTTCAATACCAAAACAACGTAACTGTTCAAGTAACATTACCTGAGAAAAGAACAAACACCCTAAAAAACTTAAGGATTTTAAACCCAACATTTAAGAAAAATTCAATAAATGTGAGTGAATCCAAGTGGAGATAACAATTTGGAGTTTTTATTCATGTTAGTCAATTTTTTCCCAATTTTGGTCCTAAATATGAGTATATGTACAAACCCCACTTTGTATAACCTCTCATACAATCAATATTTATTGTGTCTGAGTTTACTTTTTTCTGCTCGAGTGTTATTTACTTTTGGGGGTTCTTGAGAAAGGGGAATTGATAAGAGATTCTTGAGTTACTGTCTAACCTAGCAGCTGGACCTAGATTGTGATATCTATTATTATCAAAATGTTCCTTGCATATAGCTAGGGAAGAATAATCTTCCAAAATGATCCATCTTGAATCTTGTTTATTTGGAAGGAATTTGGTCCATCCTTACCTGGATCTTTCAACTTGCCTGCAAATGCCGACTCTGGTGAGCTTTCATTGCATGTTGCACCTGAAAAAATTGCTCAATTCTTAGATCAATCACTTAAATTGTTAGGGGAGGATCCAATAATGACTTCTATAAAGAGATGTGAAAATGAGAAAGATGACAAAATAGGTCAAAATGATGGTGTAGAATTTTCATCAATTTCAGCAAGAGATTCACCATGAGCTATAGCCGAGAAGAGAATCTCTCAAATTTCATTGGATGCTTCAGAAGACTTTGCTGCTATGGAGGTATTAGTGGTACATTTTATAATTTTTTAGTTATCAAAAAAAACCTACCTTCCAGATCCCATGATAAAAGACGAGATATATGATATTGGACTCCCGTCTCAATCAGTAGGAAAGGGCCCAAAATCTCTCACCTTTTCTTTGCTGATGATCTAACTCTGTGTGCTGTTGCTAATGAAAGAAACTGCGAAACCATCCCAGTCATTCTTAGCAGCTTCACCTTTCACTCTGGCAAAAAAATTAACACTCTCAAATCTAAAGTAATCTTCTCTAGAAACTGTGCTCAGGAGACCAAAGATAGTTTGTCTCATATCTTAGGCATCCAATCCAAAGACAAGTTTGACAAGTATCTTGGTTTTCCCGTCTTCCACCAAAAACCTTGCAATAGAGATTTCCAATTCATCCTAGATAATCTCAACACTAAATTGGCTGGATGGAAAACCAAATTCCTCAATATGGCTGGTAAAATCACCCTTACCAAGTCCTCCCTTGCTAGTATTCCCGCTCATGTCATGTAATTCATCTTGATTCCCTCTAAAATCCACTAATTGATTGACAGAACCCAAAAGAACTTTCTCTGGGTAACCACCCCTGATAATAAGAAAATGAATCTAATCAATTGGGAAACCTTGACTAATCCTAAAGCTAATGAGGGCCTGGGCCTCCAGAAAGCTTCCATTAGGAACAGCACTATGTTATCCAGTCTAGCCTGGAGACTTTACAAGCATCCCAACAGTCTCTGGGAAAAGATTCTTTAAAAAAAATTAGCCCCCATGGCATATCCTTCAAAGCCAACAACTTTAGAACTTGGAAAAGTGTCCTTGTGGGTTGGGAAATTTGTAAAACTGCTTCCTCTTGGAACATCCATAAGGATGACAAGATCAACTTATGGAAGGACAGATGGATGCCTCACTGTGAACTCCTTCTTTCCATTATCCAAGCCCTTCTTCCTTATCATTCCCAAGACATTAAACTCTCTGGGGTCTAGATGAATGGCTCCTAGAACCTCAAGGATCTTCCGGTAGAAATCCCTGAGGATCTCATCCAAACTTTCACCAACTTTATTTTCCCCAATCCCAAAGCCTATACTGATGAGCTTATTTGGTATCTCACTTGTAATTGTTTGTTCTCCAGCAGAAGTGCTTATAATCATACAGCCAAAACCTCTGAGATCAATTACTCCTCTAATTTCAACTAGATATGGAAGGCTAAATCCCCTAAAAATTCAAAACCTTTCTTTGGCTAAGCCAGCATGATATGTTCCCCAATAAACTCAACCTCTCCAAGAGAGAAGTAAGACAAAATACTAGTTGTACTATCTGCAATCATCACCAGGAAGAAAAATCCGACATTTTCTTTAAGTTTCCCATCCTCAAATATTTTGGAGTGCAAACTATCCACAAGATGACCCAGTCCAAACAACCTCCTATTACCAGTCTCCTACTCTTCTACTGGCACACTATATGGAGATCTCTTCAACACTCCTAATTCAACAGACTAATTCACTGGCACGACATCATTCCTTTCAGCCTCCAGACAATCTGGAACACCAGGAACTCTAATACCTTCAATAACAAAAAGGACTATCTCAATTTTAACCATGCTTCCTCCCAAACTGTTGAGTATAAACATCTTATTCAAAAGAATATCCCAATCAAGCAAAACCAAATCATCAACGTTAAGTGGAATCCTCCCACCAGCTACACCTTCAAGCTCTATACTGATAATTCTTTCCTTAGAAACCTCGGGAAGGGTGGAATAGGAGGGGTAGTCAGATTCAGTAATAGAGGCTGAGTGTTAGGTTTTAACAAATACTTTCACCGGACTACCAACAACATAATGGAACTTATGGCTCTCATTGAAGGACTAAAACTGGTAGAGCAAAATAATCTTCTCCCCATTGAAATTAACATTGATTCCTTGGAAGTTATATGTATGTTAACTAACGGGAACCTCCACTATGATACTTTGATTTCAGAATGCAGGTCAAAATTAAAAAGGCTAAGGAATCCGGAAGTCAAGCACTGTTAGAGAGAACAAAATGGAGTGGCAGATGCTCTAGCAAAAGACGGAGCAAGGGCACGCGGGTTTCAGGAGACTACCCTTTTTGAAGTTCCACCGATATGCGCAAAAGATGCAGTTTGAGCAGACATCTTGGAAACTTTTTGAGAGAACAATTAGCTATTGTACTGATGATTTTAATTGGCCAGGCCAGAACTATTCCTTTTTGAACCCTGACTAATCGTCAAAAATTGAAACTTAAACTGCGTTCTCTTTTATATTAATGCATGTCCTTTCTACCAAAAAAAAATAATATTATTTCGCATATTGAATCATCGAAAAGAAGAGATATTTATATCAATTTAAATTGATGGACCTTGAACATTCACAAAAAAGATAAGTTTAAAATGTTATATCATTCCAGAATATCGAAAGAATGTTATCAAATCAAGAATAATTTTTTTACATGAAAAAATAAAAAATGCATTAAATAAATTCACGAATAAATCTAATGATAGAAAGGTATATGTAAGAAAGGCTAAGTGATAGAATTGCATTTATATTCAGATTTCATTTAAATACAAATTCAAATATCACATATGTTTATTAAAATAAGATTAATTTATTATTCTTCCTTATCCTTATCCTAACATTTTTCAAATACAATATATAATTAAAATTAATATAGATTTGAATTGAGATAACTATTGAAATCAATGTGACAATATTAATACTAATACTAATACTAATACTAATAACAATAATAACATTTTAACTAATTTTACTTTACCACTATTAGATTGCACTACTATTACTATTACTATTATTATTTGTTCATTGTTATTTGAGATAAATATTAAGATAAATCGTGTATCAAAAAAAAAAATTGTGTGCCATGATTACTAATTAAGTACATCTAAATTATAAGTTTATCTTTGAAAGTATGTTTTATCTCCAATTTAAATTCAAAAAAATTTGATAGAATAACCAATATCTTAGATGAGCGGTTAAAACCGTCAATATAGGTCAGGCTCGTTGGAATGGCCCAGCCCAGCCTGTAATTTGATAGGGCTGGGCTACAATTTTTATAGCCCATTTAAGAATAGGACTTTTTAGCCCTCCATGAATAAGTCTATTGACCCGTCGGCTTGAGCAATATGGGTTTGGGTGACCCGTGGGTCAAATAAAAATAATTAAAAAATAAAATATAGTACTAAAAGTAAAAAAAAGGAGTCCAAACTCAAAGTCTATATGAACCATCATATATATATTTAAATATTAATTATATTTATAAAATATATAAATACTTAACATATAAAATATAATTTTTTTAAGAAATCAAATATGTTTGATGAAGATGACGTGGCGACGTTGAATGCACCATAAATTCCATGAGAGTTTTCTTTAAAGCATTTATTTTACTTTTAATGGACTAAACATTGATATTTCTTTGTGTTTTATTGTGATCAATTAAAACAAAATTAGGTTAATATTGTTATTTAGCGAGTTATATTATTACTCATAAATTATTTTATTTATTTTTCAATATCTCTATTTGATTTTAATTCGGTGTCAAAAGTTATTCAATTTCACAGATTATTAGGATCTTTTTGTAAATTTGAGACTTGATTAATGAGTAGTAACTTTAAGCAATATTATATTGTAAATATTTATGCAATTAATATTTTAAAATTTAAATTAAGATTATAAAATTAATATATTTTAAAAAATGGGCTGGCCCGTGGAGGCCCACAACCCATAGTGTGATGGGTTGGGCTTGCTATTTTCTAGTCTGTCATGTTGATGGGTCAGCCTGGCCGGGCCCGTCAAACTCTAAAGCCCGTGTGAGCTAGCTCGGATGAGATGGTCCGATCCATATTAAAAACTCTAGGAGCAGTTATATAACGATAAGAATCCAATTAGAACTGTTTAGTATTATAACCATCTACTTCTAATATGTAATTTTATATTTATTTAATATTATTTTAAATTTAAAGTCAACAATTTATTTGTAACGCCCCAAGATCCCATCCCGAGACGTCATACGGTGCTTAAGACCACACGCGGCCTCAAGCTAACCCTCTAAACGTGTCATCACTTCTAGAACTCACTTTGACAATAGTCATGCTAATATACGAGAGAATGATATATCATAAACATACTGGAATAAGATACAAAACTAGCATGCACAATCCAAAATTCTGAAATTCTGTACATACCAACCCTTTAGCCTGACAAAGCCTTTGTACATCAAAATCAAGGAGACAATGGGCAAACCCCCAACTGACTCAAACAGTACTGAAAGCCATAATAACAAAACGGTATCACAAAATTATAAACGCGGTCCTCGAACCATGAGGACTCACCACTGAGCAGATGAAAAGAGGCACCCGAATATCGCTAACGCGACTGAGTACCTGAACCTACATTACGAGAAAATGTAGTCCTTAGAAAAATATGTGGGTCAGCACTTTGGAATGTACTGAGTATATGGGGGTGCATGCAACAATGAAAATATCGTCATCAATTTCATGAAAATATGCATATGTACAATGATGGCTCACTTGGCTTGAGTTAGATTGAAACATATTTTTCATGATCTCATCGTAAATAAATCATATGATAAAAACCTCATAAATCATTATAAACAACTCAACTCTTCAACTGAAGACTCGGAGTGACTCTGTAATTCAAGAAACTGGACTCTTATGGACATGGGA
This sequence comes from Capsicum pubescens, assembly GCA_030864215.1. Classification (NCBI taxonomy): domain Eukaryota; kingdom Viridiplantae; phylum Streptophyta; class Magnoliopsida; order Solanales; family Solanaceae; genus Capsicum; species Capsicum pubescens. Next base: position 49,972,657 of record CM061544.1, on the reverse strand, counting down.
GGTTCTTATAACCGACATAAACTATGTGAGATACATGGGGTCCAATGGTTTGCCATCCTAAGGAGAGAACCCCACATTGGCGGAGGCTTCGTACTCTTGCCAGGGAGTACAACCTAAATTTAGTGATCACAATCTTATACTCGACCTCCGGCCCACAATTATTAATATCAATCCTATGGTGGCACGTAGTTTTGGGGGAATACCATATTTTTCTCTCGGTGCTAAATACTACTCCCAGACACAAGATCAGAACACGTTAGGAAATCCACCACAAAAATCACAAGGGTCTATCATGAAGACCAAATCAAATCTCTTTCTCATTTATCAAATCATAATCAATTTGTGGATTCCTAACTCGACTCAAATCAAACTAATCTTTCTCAATATCAAAATGCATCAATTCATTAAGTCTTGGAAACATCAATAACTTTGAGAAAATATCAAGAATCATTGTAACAACTCAATTATCATGAATCAATATACTCAATAATCCTATTTGTCATAAGGAAGCTTAAAGCTTGACACATATCTTAAAAGCACTTGAAATACCAACTCATGGTAGAAACTTGAAATTCACAATATTAAATATCAAGTCATAACTTGGAAATTATAAAATAATCATGTATAACAAAGCTTGAACGATTTATATTCTCATAATCTCATGATGAAGTAATTTGGGTATAAACCCACTTGCAAAATCATATAAATCCATAATAAAAATCAAAGCTTTGAGCACAAGAAGGAAAGAATTGCTCTTGTTCGAAACTCCACATACCTTAATATTTGAAATTGGTTGAACTCTAGTGCTTGAGACTTTACTCACACTTGTAATAAAAAAATTCTTGAAGCCCACTCTATGAGGAACTTGATTCTTGATGGGATCTTGAAGATTTATGGATGATTTTTGGAAGATTAATTTCCTTAAATAAAACACTAGATATATTTCTTAAGAGAATTGGAAGAGAGAAATGAAGAAATTAGGTTTTGGATGAGGATTATCATATTTATAGAGGCCTCCAAAAATGGGAAATGACTAAAATACCCTTGCAAAAATCGTCCATTAATTGCTGAAAAAAATAGCTGACGACATCCGTGATAAACTGTCAGGCCCATGATAGGCCGTCACAAATTGTTGTAAAAAAAAGGGTGGATTTTGTCACTTTCTGCCTTAAGGTGACGACATTTTGTGACGGGCCGTCAGGCTTGTGACAAGTTGTCACAAAAGGTCGTCACGGATTTTCTAGGCTGACACGCTGGAGTAAAATAAGCATTAATCTTTGCTCCAAAAAGTTTTTTGACGAAATGGGTATAGTTGGAAAGCTAATTCAATTATCTATCTTTTGGTAAGTCATGAGATCAATAATTCGTAGTACAACGGGAGATATGATCATTTAAAGTTGACTATACCAAAATCCTTCTCAAGAATTAAATCGGCAAAGAATGTTTTGATTCGCCCAAGCGTTGGGACATCTTTAAAGCCTTAATACACATCACCAATCGGTAAAGAATGTTTTGATTCGCCCAAGCGTTGGGACATCTTTAAAACCTTAATACACATCACCCTTGACCAGAAAACAACCAAAACACTATAATTTATTTCTCATGGGCTTGAGTCATGGTGGCACTATTGGTTAGAATCTCGGGGTATTACAATACCTCTCCCTTGGAAACATTCATCCTCGAATATTGCCAGATAGGTAGAGAACAAGAGAAAAATGAGGACGTATAGATGGAATGACTCACTCAAAAGATTTATTTCACTCTATACCTTCGAATATTACAGAAAATGCATGAATTCATGATGAAAGTAGACACACTGCTGAATCTTTAATAAGAAGGGGGAGGAATTAAGAAAGAATGATACCTTCTGCTCGCTCCGAACTTACAGAAAACAGGTGAGGGTACTTGGCTCGCATATCAACTTCGTCTTCCCAAGTAGTACTCTCAACAGATTGATTTTTCCAAATCACTTTAACCAAAGGAACTTCTTTGTTCCTTAGCCTACGGATCTGAAAATCCAAAATCTCAACCGGAATCTCCTCGAATGAAAGGCTATCCTGAATATCTAAGATTTCGGAAGGATCAACCACGACAGAATCACCAATACACTTCTTAAGCATAGAAACATGAAATACCGGATGAACGCTAGACAACTCTGTGGGTAAATCCACCTCATAAGCTACTTTCCCCACACGGTTCAGAACTATGGACCAACATAACGAGGAATAAGCTTTCCCTTCTTCCCAAATCTATTCACCCCTTTCATGGGTGAAACCTTCAAGTACACCAAATCATTAACATTAAAATCAAGATATTTTCTTCTCACATCCGCATACGACTTATGACGACTTTGAGAGGTTTTCAATCTTTCTCGAATCAACTTAACTTTTTCCATAGCCTCAAACACAGCATCCGACCCAATCACAGCTGTTTCTCCTACATCAAACCAACCTATTGGAGATCTACATCTTCTCTCATACAAAGCTTCGAACGGGGCCATCTGAATACTAGCATGGAAACGATTATTATATGCAAATTTGATCAATGTCAAATGCTCATCCCAACTACCTTTGAAATCAAGCGCACATTCCCTCAACATGTCCTCCAAAGTATGACTAGTCCTCTTAGCCTGACCATCGGTCTACTGATGGAAAACAAAACTTAGACGAACTTGGGTACCGAGACCCTTCCAAAAAGCCCTCAAAACCTGGGAAGTAAACTGAGTACCCCAATCAGAGATGATAGCCAAAGAAAATCCATGCAATCTGACTAACTCATGGATATACAATCTAGCATAATCCTCAGCTTTATAAGGTGAATGCACTGGCAAGAAATGAGCTGATTTAGTTAAATGGTCTACGACAATCCAAATCGAATCATGATGACGATGAGAAGGATACAAACCAATTATGAAATCCATATTCACTTCTTCCCACTTCCAAGTAGGAATGCCAAACTCTTGCATTACACCACCGGGCCTCTGGTGCTCTACCTTAACTTGTTGACAAGTAGAACACTTTGCCACAAATCCTTCTTTGTCTTTCTTCATACCGTTTCACCAAAAGATTTCCCGCAAATCGTGGTACATCTTGGTAGCACCGAGATGAATAGAATATCGCGCACCATGCGCTTCAGCCATAATTCTCTACCTCAAATCATCAATATTCGAAACAAACAGTCTACCTTGCAATATCAACACACCATCTCCACCTTGGGAGAAAACCTCTACCTTCTGTCCTTAACTGACTCCAGTCTGACCAAACAAGGATCCCTGTCCTACTTCTCCTTTATCTCCGAGACCAAAGAGGACTCGGAACTACTCTGAACTAACATACTCCCTTCAGCGGAATCAAGCAATCTAACACCTAACCTAGACAAACGATGCACATCAAGAGCCAATTCTTTCTTATCATTTTCTACATGAGCTATTCTCTAAAAGCATCTTCAACAATATTGGCCTTGCCCGGGTGATACATCACACTCATATCGTAGTCTTTTAGAAACTCTAACAGTTTTCTTTGTCTAAGGTTCAACTCCATCTGAGTAAACACATACTATAGGCTTTTGTGATCAGTAAACACATCAACATGAACACCATACAAATTATGTCTCCAGATTTTCAAAGAAAAAACTATAGCTGCTAATTCAAGATCATGGGTTGGGTAATTCTTCTCATGAGGCTTCAACTGTCAAGAGGCATAAGCTATAACTTTACCCCTCTACATCAGCACACAAGCCATACCAACTCTAGAAGCATCGGAGTACAACAAAAGACCATCAGTACCATCGGGTAAAGCTAACACTGGGGCTGAAGTGAGTCAAGTCTTTAACTCTTGAAAGCTCTTCTCACAGGCATCTATCCACTGAAACTTAACTTTCTTTTGGGTCAAACGGGTCATGGGGGGAGCGATAGAAGGGAAGCCCTCAACAAAATGATGTTAGTAACCAGCTAGACCCAAGAAACTCCTAATATCAGGCGGGGAGGTAAGTCTAGGCCAATTCTTCAAAGCTTCTGTCTTTTGAGGATCAACTCTAATACCTTCGGAAGAAACAATGTGACTCAGAAAACCAACTGACCTTAACCAAAATTCACACTTGCTAAATTTAGCGAATAATTGATGAGCTCTAAGGGTTTCCAACATGATTCGAAGATGATCCGCATGGTCATCCTCACATCGAGAATATACAAGAATATCATCTATGAACATAATAACAAAAAAATATAGATAACGCTTGAAGACTCGATTCATAAGATCCATGAAAGCCACTGGAGCATTGGTTAACCTAAAGGAAATGACAAGAAACTCAAAATGAACATAGTGGGTTCGGAAAGCTGTCTTTGGAATATCACACTCTCTTACGTTAAGTTGATAATGACCGGATCTAAGGTCTACCTTTGAGAAATAACTTGCACCATGTAGCTGATCAAATAAATCATCGATTCTAGAAAGAGGGTACTTGTTCTTAATAGTCACCTTGTTGAGTTGACGGTATTCAATGCATATATGCAATATACCATCTTTCTTCCACACAAATAGAACAGGTGCACCCCACGGGGAAATACTAGATCTGATAAGCCTTTTTCTAAGAGGTCTTTGAGTTGCTCCTTCAACTCTTTAAGTTCAGCGGGAGCCATATGGTATGGAGGGATGGAAATAGGTTGAGTTCCAGGAAGGAGATCAATCTCGAATTCTATTTTTCTATCAGGTGGGACCCCTGGAAGGTCTTCCGAGAAAACATCGGGTAACTCTTTAATAATGCTAACTGACTGAATAGTCGGATTCTTAGACTTGAGGTCTTTAACTCGAACTAGATGATAGATGCAACCTATGGAAATCAACTTCCTAGCTTTGAGGTAGGATATGAAATGGCTCTTCGGAGTTACTGAACTCCCGAACTACTCAAACATGGGTTCGTTAGGAAACTGAAACTTGACCACTTGGGTATGACAATCTATAAATGCATAGCACGAGTGAAGACAATCTATACCCAAAATGACATCAAAATCAACCATATCTAGCTCAATCAAATCAGTATATATGACCCGATGAAGGACAGTACCAAGACACTTTTTATATACTCTCTTAGCAATGACAGACTCTCCTACTAGGGTAGAAACCAGAATAGGCTCAGGAATCCGTTCAGGGTCATCTCAAAATTTATAGCAACCATAGGTATCACATAAAAGAAACTCTAACCGGGGTCCATCAATACATATATATCAAAATGAAAGACATGGAGCATAACAGTGACAACATCTGAAGAATCCTCCTGCTCCTAGCAAAGTGGTATAGCATAGAAGAAATTCTGGCATGAACCGCCAACAGTACTAGAAGAGGATCCCTGAGGAACTGGGAAGACTACAAGAGCAGGGGCACTGGTAGCCTGGCTCTAGGGACGAGCATCTCGACTCCCTTATCTAGCATACAGATAATCTCTAAGTCGGTGGTCCAACTTTCCACAACAAAAGCAATCTCTCTGATCAACAAAACACTCGTTAAAATAATCTCTACCACACTTGGCATATGAAGGAGGATGAGGTCTGTTACTTGCACTTTCCTGATACCTGGATGGGATAGGCCTGTTCCCTAGCTCCTGCCTGCTTCTAGATGCGGGACCACTAACTGAGGAAGGCGCGAGAATAAACGAAAGTCTCTGGAATTGAGGGCGGTCCACTCCATAGAATCTGTACTAATCGAATCCCTGCTGCTCTGATCTAGCTCTTTTATTCCCTCTTACTCTCTCCCTCTCTTTCACCTTATCAACTTCAATCTGTTGGACACGTATCATCAACCAAGAAAGGTCCATCTCCCTATTAAGCATAGTAAATCTACACTCTTTCACAACGTAACTCGACACACCGGTCACGAACTTACTCATGATGGTCCTAGAGTCAGCCATCATACTAGGCGCATATTTGGACAACTGATTGAATCTAAGGCAATACTCATTAACAGTTATGGAACCTTGTCTAAAATTCATTAATTCCTCTATCTTTGCTTCCCTCATCTCAAGAGGAAAGAATCTGTCCAAGAACGTATCTTGGAATAACTGCCAAGTCATAGGAGCATCATCCTCCCCTCTACTTTCTCTCTACACTTCCACCCAATCATATGCAATATTTTTCATTCAATAGGCAGCCAATTCAACACTCTCCTCCTCAGTCATGTACATAATCTGGGTTATCTTTCTCACTTCATCTAAGTACATCTGTGGGTCTTCACCTACTTTCGACCCATAGAACTCAGGCGGATTCATTCGCATAAAGTCACGAACCCAAGATACAACAGAATTATTCTCTTGTGAAGGAGGAACAGTAGCTTGGTTGTTAGCTTGAGTATTGGCGGTAACAGCCTGGGCTAGCACCTGAAAAGCTTCCCGGAATTCTGCATGTGATACATGCTCGTTCAGGGAATCAATGGGTTGAGGTTGCTCGTTGTTTCTTCAAGCTCGACGAGGAGGTATTTTCTATCATAAGAGAGAATGAATTAATAGCAGAGAGGAACAGTCGTAGGCACGATAGACTTTTGAAAGAAAAAAATGACTTTTCATAAAATGTTCCGTAGCCTCTTGTTCATAGATGTGGAGCGCTACACACCAATGATCAAGACTCTATGTAACGCAACTTGCCAGACTCCCTAGGACTTTTTAAACCTTAGGCTCTGATACCAAGCTTGTAACGTGATGTTGGGTGTATTTACACGCCTAAACACCATAATTTACCCATGGTATAGCTAAGTTTTGAGGATAAAATATATAATTCCTGCACTTTTAGTCTATTTTCCTGTAAGTGAGCTAACCTACGTGATTAGCATGTTTTCAGGTATTAATGATGAAGATTTCAGCACTTTTTGGACCTTTGGGCAGCAAAGGAAAACTTCACAGAAGAGGGAAAGCAGCTGTTGGAAGCTTATGGACTGAATGTGACGTATGGAGAAATTGTCCCGGGCAAAAGCAGTATTTTTAAATACTTAGGGGTGCAACAGTAACTTAATAGGACTAGGACAAGGATGTTATAAAAACCCTATTTGCTGAATTTTTCAGCATTCATGCATTCATTCACGATTGCTTTCAGAATTTGATCGACACTTTGAGTATTATTCAGTTTACAGATTCTGTAATTTTAAACAGAGAAAAACGCTACAAGAACGGCTAGAGAGGAAATCACGTCATTCTCATAGTGACGCCAATACATACCCATCGTGAGATTGTTATCGTTTTGGTATGATGATGATGATGTCTTCGTTGTTTTCCTTTACAATCATGAGTAGCTAAACTTCTCCGTTAGGGTTATGGAAGCCTTTTGATATACTATCTATTACTATGAGTTTGTGAATTCTTGATGCGTATGCTACGTATATCATTAATCTCTTCGTTTTAATTTAATTCTCGTGGTTGCAAACATAGAGAATAGGCCATTATAGCATTAACTTGTTCGAGAGAAAAGTTACATGTTTGGAAAAGAGAGTGTGACAAGGAAATAGGGATACCAACCACTATTTACACGTTAGTGCCGTAACAGAGTTAACCTCTTGGAGAGTTCGTACCGTTAGTTATACGCTTTAAGCTCGAGAGAGTTAAAGTGAAATAATCCTTGATGGTTGAGAAACACTAGGATTTACCATTAGAATACGAATCTCTATAAGTGCATGCATGTCTGAATTCCGCATTACTCATAGTTAATAGATACGTAGAACTCATAAGGTGGACATAACCCTAACTTATTTTTCTCTGTGATTAAATCTTACTAAACAAAGCATTCTGTTGTTACTTTGATAGCATTAATTCACGCCACAATCCAATCCCCCCTTTTCCGTGGAATTTTCGATCAACAGTCTACTAATAATTGCAACACTTAGTGACCAAGTATTCCCTGTGGAATTCGACACCCAACTCAGTTGGGTTCTATATTTGACAGCGATCGCTTACACTCTTACAAGAGCTGTAGTTTGGGCGTTATCAAATTTTGGCGCCGCTGCCGGGGAGTACAGTTGTCAACTATGTTTGTGATAGTTACTAGACCCTTTGGTAAAAAATTCTCATATTTTACTTTTAGTTGTTGTTTTTGTTTTATTCAGGTTTGTTTGAGTGCATGCCAAACACTCGAAGTTCAGGTCAACCATTATTACCCATAAATCTTGAACCTCAACTTATTTGTGGAATGGATGCACAGCGTGACATTGACAGAAGGGCTGCTCAACAGGAGCAGGCTAGATTAGCTGCGTTGGCAGCTGCTCAAGTGCATCAACAGAATATTGATAACCCAGGGCGGGCAACAAATCCTGATGATGAGGACCTGGGTGATGATGAGTTACTTAATCCACGGCGTGCAGATGAGGTGGCAGCGCCTGTGAACAGGAGAGATCGCCAAGCTCAAATGAGACCTGAACGCCTAGCTGTACAGGCTCCTTTTGATGATGATGATGAAGATCTGGATGGAGCTGGTGCCACAGGGGCTATTATTACTCCACCCTTGGCACCCGGAGCTAAGTTCAATATCACTAGCACCATGATTCAGTTATTGCAGCTCAAGGGGTTATTTGGTGGACTCGCAGGCGATGATCCGAATATGCATCTGATCAACTTTATTTCAACATGCAAGTCGTTTGACAATCCAGGAGTTGGACAGAACGCAATTCAGCTGCGCTTATTTCCATTGTCTCTGTCTGGGGAGGCAACTCTATGGCTGAACGGGCTAACTCCTGATTCTATTACTAATTGGAGGCAACTGAAAGACGCTTTCCTAGAAAGATTCTTTCCGCCATCCAAGAGAGCCCAACTACGGGATGAGATCAGCAATTTTCGACATCTTCCAACTGAAGCTCTCCACGAAATATGGGAGAGGTTCAAGAAAAAGCTTATGCGGTGCCCAAACCATCAGATGACGAATATCCACTTGATGGAAATATTATATAGGGATTTGAACTCGGTGACAAAGACAGTGGTTGATAATGCTGCAGGTGGGTCATTCATGGACCTTACTTTTCTTGAGGCAAGTGATATGCTAGATCGTATGACAAAGCAGAGTAGATCTTGGCATACCAGGGATTCTGAGGTAGCAAGCTATACCGTATCTATGGGCTTGACTGCAGAGCAGAGGCGTAGACAAGAGGAACGTGACCAAGATATGGCTCACATGAAAACGCAGATAGATCTTCTTACCAAGCACTTATTATCAGGGAAGACCAAAAAGGTTAAGGTCGTTGTATCACAGGGAAGAGATGAATCCGACTCTGAGGAATAAGCGAACTACTTGAATAATCAGGGGGGTTTCCGAGGCAATGCCCAAGGAAACCAAGGTCGGAACTATTATGATAAATCTGGATTCAAGGACCACGATCAAGGTGGTTGGAAGAATAAGACTGACATGAGTGGTTTGTATGTTCCTCCTGGAAATCGTGAGGCTGTGGCGTCTGGCTCTGGAAATATATCCATGGATGATATGATGGCTAAGCTGTTGAAAGGGGTGGAGGCAACCAATATGGGCGTTACTGAGGTAAAGAATGATTTGTCATCAATAAGTCAATTGGTTGATTCGCATTCTACCGCGATAAAACAGCTGGAGCAACAATTGAGTCAATTATCAGCGGCATTAAATCAAAGAAAGGCTGGCACCTTACCTAGCGACACTGTGCAAAACCCAAGGAATGATGGATCATGTATGACTATTTCTACCCGGAGTGGTAAAGTGTTGGAAAATCCATCCAAAGGCAAGAAGGTGGTTGATGATATAGCAGAGAATGTTGATGAAGCAGAGTTTGAAGATGTCGTAGAAGCTGAAGTGAGTACTCATGATGTTACACCTAGACGTCACCAGCCGGAAAAGAATCGGAAGCAAGATAAAAAGGAAGTGGTGGAGAAAATGATTCCTCTTCCACCACCACCTTTTCCTCAGAGACTGAAGAAGAAGGCTGATGACACTCCTGAAAAGGTTGATAATCAGAAGCAAGATAAAGAGGAAGTGGTGGAGAAAATGATTCCCCTTCCACCACCACCTTTTCCGCAAACACTAAAGAAGAAAGCTGATGACACCAGGTTCAGTAAATTCATGACTATGTTGAAGCAGCTGACTATTAATGTTCCGTTGGTGGAGGCGCTGGAACAGATCCCTGGGTATGCTAAATTCATGAAGGACCTGTTGACAAAGAAACGGGCAGCAAGTTATGAGCTGGCAGATAATGTTCATCATTACAGTGCAATCGCTTCAAGATCACTACTACAGAAGAAGGCAGATCCTGGTTCATTCACTATTCCTTGCACGGTTGGATCTATGAATTTTTCTAAGGTATTATGCGATCTGGGGGCTAGCATTAATTTGATGCCGTTATCCATTTACAGAAAGTTGGGGTTGGGTGATCCTACACCAACCAATATGCGGCTCGTGATGGCAGATAGGTCGATAAAACGGCCTGTTGGTATCTTATATGATGTGTTGGTGAAGGTTTCCACCTTCATCTTTCCTGCAGACTTTGTTATTTTTGATTGCGAGGTGGATTCTGAAGTTCCCATAATCTTGGGGCATCCTTTCCTCGCAACTGGAAGTGTGCTGATTGATTTAAGAGATGAGCTTTTATTTCGGCTAAATGACGAAGTGGTCCATTTTGATGTATGTAAATCGATGAAGCAGCCTAGAGATATGGATGTGCTCTCTGTAGCTGATGTTTATTATGAGGATGAGAAAGGATTATCTGTAGAGAAACAGCTTACTGTTGAGCCATTGTCTGCTGTGCTGTTGAACTTTGAGCATGAGGATGTTGAAGAATATGCAGAAACTGTTTGTGCTCTAATAGGAATAAAGTCCTATTCTCATGCTACTAAGAAGCTGGACCTTGATCTTAGGAATCGACCTTCACCAACAGCGAAGACTTCCATTGAAGAGCCACCAGTGCTAGAATCGAAAGAGCTCCCTAGTCACCTAAGGTATGCGTTCTTGGGAAGTAGAAATACACTTTCGGTGAGTGTTGCGGCTGATTTAGGTGAACAGTACGTAGAGGCTCTCATCTCTGCTCTGAAGAGGTACAAGAGAGCTATGGGTTGGACTATTGATGATATAATTGGTATCCCTCCTGGGATATGTATGCACAAGAGTCATCTCGAATAAGATTGCATGCCTACAAGTAAGCATCAGCGTCGTCTGAATCCATTCAGAAAATGATGCACCATCTATCTCGACGAAGTCTAAGTAATCGAGGTAACTATGTCATGCCGCGACAATAAATCAAGCGCTACATGGGAGGCAACCCATCGTTTTTAATCGTTTTGTTTTCCTAGGAGTTTGTTTTGTTAAATAAAAATCCAAAAAGAAGAGTCGAGCCACGACCAAAACTAAGGCGCTTGGTGGGAGGCAACCCATCTTTCTAATCGTTTTTGTTGTTTTTTATTAAGTGTAGGGGAAGACGTACAAAGCAAGAGCTTGGTCTCACATTTTGATTTGAAAGTGAGCAATGTTAAAGGTGGTAAGTGAGTAATGAAGGAGCAAAAGGCTTTCGGTTAGGCATTGCCTATACAAATCTAGGCAATGGACAAGGCAAGGCCTATGTAAATCTAGGCAACGGACAAGGCAAGGCCTATGCTATTGCCTTTGCTCTCTGAATCGACAATGCTATAGCATAGGCACCGCCTATGCTCAACTAGGCAAAGCTAAAGGCGCCGCCTATGCCATTGCCTTTGCTCTCTGAATCTACAATGCCATAGCATAGGTGCCGCCTATGCTCAACTAGGCCATAGCATAGGCGCCGCCTATGCTCAACTAGGAAAAGATAAAGGCACTGCCTATGCCATTGCCTATGCTCACTATTTCAACTAGGCCATAGCATAGGCACCGCCTATGCCCAACTAGGCAATACCATAGGCGCCGCCTATGCTAAGTATAGTCAAAGCATTAGGCGCCGCCTACTTATTATTTTTGGTCTCCTAACCTAATTTTTCATGGGTCAAACCTGACCCAAGCCTTGGTCTATAAATAGAACTTCAACCTTGAGACAAAATCAAATTGTTTTCTCCATATAGGAGACGCCCAAGCTTCCCCATTCTTTCAAAATCTTTCTTTTTGCTCATCTAATCTTGCAAGCTTATCTTCCGAATCCATCACCAAGTAAGTTATTCTTTTATATCCCGTAGTTGTTGGAATGATACGTTTATAATGATTTATTAGATTTTGAAGTGGTGTTGGTGATTAGAATGTGGTTGGTTTGTTATGATACATCTAGTTGAGTGAAAGAACACGTGTGGGTGTTCTTGACTTTGTTCCGACTTGTATTTGATTGTTATACACTGTCATAGTTTTATGAAGTCGAAATTGTGAAGTTAATACATAATCTTGTAAGTTGAAAGCTTGAATGTTTGAATGACTCGTTCATCGAGATACCGATTATGATTGACCAAAAGCATAAGATGGTGTGATTATGCCTATGCAATAACTTGTTTCTATTTGTGGTACGATCCTTATGTGGTAGTTTTGTTCAAAAAGTGCATTCATCCAAACATAAAAGTATAGACAAGATTACATGAAATAGAATTGGAAAGGATAGTTAAGATGACATGAACGTATGACTGTGTTGAGCATGTTGTTGGAACATATCGCCTAAATGTATGTCGATGAAGTCTGAGTAATCGACATCACTCACTTAATTAGTCTGTGCCAACAAATTAAGTGTGGGGTGGTGCCACTACTGTTTGTTTTTCGATTGAATCTTCCGAGATGAAGCTAACATGACTCTATTTTTAATCTCAGGTAGAATTTCCCCAAAAGGACGACAAGGAAAAGAAAAAGTGTCCACCTCACAAAAAGGGCAAGATAGGTCAGAAAGGGGGAGGATGACGACTCTGATGATGATTCCGACGCAGGGGGTATGACCCTAGACGTAGAAGAGGAGTCCGACTAATCAGGTTTTCCTTATTTATTTTCCACTGAGGGCAGTGTGTCCCGTCCAAGTGTGGGGTGCTGGTATTTGTATGCTGTATTGTACTTCTTTGCCTGCATTTATTCTCGTTTGTGGTTAAATTTTTAGATTTGTAGTTAAATTTTTAGATTTTTAAATTTTTTGATGAAATTGTTCTGATAGGCGGCATGGTATTATGACAAGAGTTTGTGCCAAAATCATTACTATTGAGACATTTAGGCTCTAAGTGTGACTCACTGTGTGATAATTGTGTGGTTTAATTCATTCACCTGTTGGGTCAAGAGTCTATACTGCTCCTAATTAAGTTGACCATGTGCCTTGTGTGTGTGAGGTTATAGTATATTCTGTGTTGTGACTGATGCTAGAACTTGCCTGGTGTGTGTGCAAAGCGAAATAAAGAGTGTGAGTTTAGGAGATGATTTAGGCATTTCTTTGGCAGCCTGTGATTGTTTACCTTATTTTTACCTATCCGTGGACATTATCCTAGTTAACCCCCTTTGAGCCTTTAGTTATTTTCTTTGACAGCCTCATATGTAGCCTAATCCATTTTTTTTTTCAAGACCACAATTTGATCCAAATTCCTAAGCACTTTAAATTGTAGAGTCATGTGATAAAATAAGAGGAAAGTGGGTGAGAGTGATGCCTCAGAGTGTATTGGTACTTGAAATTGTTGTGAATAAGAGTGGCTATCATAGAGGTGTTTTATAAAAGAAAAAAAGAAAAAAAAAGACAAAAATAGAAAAATAAAAAAATAAGTTGTATATTCTCATCTTTGTGTTTATAATTGAATAACAAAATAGGTGAAAAGGGGTGTTAGATGAAAGAAAGGTAGAAGGGTTGTTTAAAAGAGAGTGTTAATGACATAACGTAGTGTATTAAAGCGCTTAGGGAACATAGTCACTATTTTTGGCCAAAATAGTCCTACCTGTCCCTTAGCCTACATTACAACCTGTAAAGACCTATTTGATCCTAAGCTTAGCATTCTGATATTTGTAGAGCATTACACTAAGGGCAAGCCTATGGTCATCAGTTGCAACATAAGAATTCTTTGTGAGAGTGAGAGCAAGGAGAATCTTGTACCCATGTTTCGAAAAATGCAAAACTTATGAGTGGTTATGGGTGATATCTTGTGTGAGACACACATGGTTGATGATTGTTGGGTAGTGTTATATGATTCTTTGTGACTTAACTTGTGGATACGAATTAGCCATCATCACGAGTCTATGTTGGAGGTTGAATGGTTTCTAGTAGTGATCCAGAAAACTACTCTTTGTTAATAATTGCCGTGCATGTCTTGATGAATATTTTGTGTTACTGCTGTGAAATCCTAGTTAGATGTTTGCATGGACGTAATATTTTGTTCGAGGACGAACAAAGCTTTAAGTGTGGGGTGTTGATGTTGGGTGTATTTACACGCCTAAACACCATAATTTACCCATGTTATAGCTAAGTTTTGAGGATAAAATATATAATTCCTGCACTTTTAGTCCATTTTCCTGTAAGTGAGCTAACCTACGTGATTAGCATGTTTTCAGGTATTAATGATGAAGATTTCAGCACTTTGTGGACCTTTGGGAAGCAAAGGAAAACTTCACAGAAGAGGGAAAGCAGCTGTTGGAAGCTTATGGACTGAATGTGATGCATGGAGAAATTGTCCCGGGCAAAAGCAGTATTTTTAAATACTTAGGGGTGCAGCAGTAACTTAATAGGACTAGGACAAGGATGTTATAAAAACCCTATTTGCTGAATTTTTCAGCATTCATGCATTCATTCACGATTGCTTTCAGAATTCGATCAACACTTTGAGTATTATTCAGTTTACAGATTCTGTAATTTTAAACAGAGAAAAACGCTACAAGAACGGCTAGAGAGGAAATCACGTCATTCTCATAGTGATGCCAATATATACCCATCGTGAGATTGTTATCGTTTTGGTATGATGATGATGATGTCTTCGTTGTTTTCCTTTACAATCATGAGTAGCTAAACTTCTCCGTTAGGGTTATGGAAGCCTTTTGATATACTATCTATTACTATGAGTTTGTGAATTCTTGATGTGTATGCTACGTATATCATTACTCTCTTCGTTTTAATTTAATTCTCGTGGTTGCATACATAGAGAATAGGCCATTATAGCATTAACTTGTTCGAGAGAAAAGTTACATGTTTGGAAAAGAGAGTGTGACAAGGAAATAGGGCTACCAACCCCTATTTACACGTTAGTGCCGTAACTGGGTTAACCTCTTGGAGAGTTCGTACCGTTAGTTATACGCTTTAAGCTCGAGAGAGTTAAAGTGAAATAAACCTTGATGGTTGAGAAACACTAGGATTTACCATTAGAATACGAATCTCTATAAGTGTATGCATGTCTGAATTCCGCATTACTCATAGTTAATAGATACGTAGAACTCATAAGGTGGACATAACCCTAACTTATTTTTCTCTGTGATTAAATTTTACTAAACAAAGCATTCTGTTGTTACTTTGATAGCATTAATTCATGTCAAAATCCAATCCCCCCTTTTCCGTGGAATTTTCGATCAACAGTCTACTAATAATTGCAACACTTAGTGACCAAGTATTCCCTGTGGGATTCGACACCCAACCCAGTTGGGTTCTTTATTTGATAGCAACCGCTTACACTCTTACGAGAGCTGTAGTTTGGGCGTTATCATAACGCCCCAAGATCCCATCCCGAGACGTCACATGGTGCTTAAGGCCACACGCGGCCTCAAGCTAACCCTCTAAACCTGTCATCACTTCTAGAAATCACTTTGACAATAGTCATGCTAATATAAGAGAGAATGACATATCATAAACATACTGGAATAAGATACGAAACTAGCCTATACAATCCAAAATACTGAAATTCTGTACATACCAACCATTTAGCCTGACAAAGCCTCGATACATCAAAATCAAGGAGACATTGGGACAAACCCCCAACTGACTCAAAGAGTACTGAAATCCATAACAACAAAACGGTATCACAAAATTATAAACACGGTCCTCGAACCATGAGGACTCACCACTGAGCTGACGAAAAGAGATACCCGAATATCGCTAACGCGGCTGAGTACCTGAACCTACATTACAAGAAAATGAAGCCCATAGGAAAATATGTGGGTCAGTACTTTAGAATGTACTGAGTATGTGGGGGTATATGCAACAATGTAAATATCGTCATCAATTTCATAAAAATATGCATATATACAATGATGGCTCACTTGGCTTGAGTTAGATTGAACCATATTTTTCATGATCTCATCGTAAATAAATCATATGATAAAAACCTCATAAATCATCATAAATAACTCAACTCTTCAACTCAAGACTCGGAGTGACCTGTAATTCAAGAAACTCGACTCTTATGGACATGGGAGGTTCTTATAACCGACATAAACTATGTGAGCTACATGGAGTCCAACGTTTTGCCCTCCTAAGGATAGAACCCTACATTGGCGGGAGAGTCGTACTCTTGCCAGGGAGTACAACCTAAATTTAGTGATCACAATGTCATACTCTGCCTACGGACCACACATTTCAATATCAATCCTAAGGTGGCACGTAGTTTCGGGGGAAATACCACATTTCTCGCTCGGTGCTAAATACTACTCCCAGACACAAGCTCAGAACGCGTTAGCAAATCTACCACAAACATCACAAGGGTCTATCATAAAGAAAAAATCAAATCTCTTTCTCATTTATCAATTCATAATCAATTTGTGGATTCCTAACTCGGCTCAAATCAAATCAATCTTTCTCAATATCAAAATGCATCAATTCATTAAGTCATGGCAACATCAATAACTTTGAGGAAATATCAAGACTCATTGAAACAACTCAATTCTCATGAATCAATATACTCAATAATCCAATTTGTCACAAGGAACCTTAAAGCTTGACACATATCTTGAAAGCACTTGTAATACCAACTCATGGTAGAAACTTGAAATTCACAATATTAAATATCAAGTCATAAATTGGAAATTGTAAAATAATCATGTATAACAAAGCTTGAATGATTTATATTCTCATAATCTCATGATGAAATAATTTGGGTATAAACCCACTTGCAAAATCATATAAATCCATAATAAAAATCAAAGCTTTGAGCACAAGAACGAAAGAATTGCTCTTGTTCAAAACCCCACATACCTTAATCTTTGAAATTGGTTGAACTCTAGTGCTTGAGACTTTACTTACACTTGTAATAAGCCCACTCTATGAGGAACTTGATTCTTGAAGGAACTTGAAGATTTATGGATGATTTTTGGAAGATTAATTTTCTTAAATAAAACCCTAGATATATTTCTTAAGAAAATTGGAAGAGAGAAATGAAGAAATTAGGTTTTGGATGAGGATTCTCATATATATAGAGGCCTCCAAAAATGGAAAATGACTAAAATACCCTTGAAAAAATCTTCCATCAATCGCTGAAAAAAATAGTTGACGACATCTGTGATAAGTTGTCAGGCCCGTGATAGGCCGTCACGAATTGTCGTCACAAAAAGGGTGTATTTTGTGACTTTCTGCCTTAAGGTGACGACATTTTATGACAGGCCATCAGGATTGTGACAAGTCGTCACAAAAGGTCGTCACGGATTTTCCAGGCTGACACGCTGGAGTAAAATAAGCATAACTCTTTGCTCCGATATCATATTTTTACGAAATAGGTATCATTGGAAAGATAATTCAATTATATATCTTTTGGTAGGTAATGAGATCAATAATTCGTAGTACAATGGGAGATATGCTCTTTTGAAGTTGACTATGCCAAAATCCTTCTCAAGAATTCAATCGGTAAAAAATGTTTTGATTCGCCCAAGCGTTAGGACATCTTTAAAGCCTTAATACACATCACCCTTCACCATAAATCAACCAAAAAACTATAATTTACTTCTCATGGGCTTGAGTCATGGCGGCACTATTGGTTAGAATCTCGGGGTATTACATTATTACTTTTAATTATCTTTTCTATTTACCTTTTATGCAAATATAATGCAAATTTATCTTATAATGTTATAATTGAATTAAGAAAAAATATTTGAGATCAACCACATATTTTTGATAGTAAATTATTTATTATTATTATTATTATTATTATTATTATTATTATTATTATTATTATTATTATTAACATCATCATTATTTTTTTTAGTAGTAGTAGTAGTAGTAGGTATGTATGTTCTACTACTACTACTAATATTATAAGTTATCTTTTAATTATTATTATATTTTATTTAATATTTAAATATATTTGAAATATATAAATTTATGATATAATTAGAGATATTTTAGGTCTTTTCAACTATGATTTTTTAATTTTAAACTAATGAATTATTTTTAAAATTTTCAAAGCCTACTATTTTTAAATTCATACATTTCTATTAACATAGTGAATTACTTATGACTTAATTACCTGCATAACTCACTGCTAAACTAACTACAAAAAAATACGCTACTACCTGCATAAATAATATATAGATAATCCCTACATTAAAAAAATCTGCATAACTCTAATTGAGGCCCTTTCATTATTTAGTTTTGGCTTCTTAGGTTTAAGTGGGTAAACAGATGAAAAGAGAAAAGAAAAGACTTTCACATCTAGTTTCCCCAGAAGCACCTCTTTAGAAGAAGGGTATTGTTGAAGCAACTCATTTTCAGATTCAAGCAGGCTTTTGTTTTGTTCCTCCTCAGAAACAAAAGCATGAGCCGGGGCGACCATTTTCTTTTCTCACAGGAAATGAAGAACAAGAAGAACACTGCAATTTAAAAGCAGGCTTTAAATTTCAAAAAAAAAATAAGAAATCATGAGAGCAAAAGGGGAAAAACAAAGTGCAAAAAGACCTCACCAGTAGTAGGATACAAAGGATGAGAGAGAGAGGAAGGAGGGTTATATTAAAAATGGAAAAAATACAGTAGGGGAAAGCACATCTATCAAATATTCTTTAAAAACACACTAGCTACATCACCGACGTTTCAAAATCAAGGCAACTTTTTATCCTGTCCAGAAAAAAAATTCAAAGTGTGTGAGTAGGACTTAGATTGTCTAAACTGCGTAAATTAGTTTGCCCTCTTAAAATCTTCATTTTTATATTTCTTTTAATTGAACACAATTTTAAGAGGGAAAACTAATTTATGCAGTTAAGACAACCTCAATCCTACTCTCACACTTTGATTTTTTTTTCTAAATAGGACAAAAAGTTGCCTTGATTTTGAAACATCGGTGATGTAGCTGGTGTGCTTTTAAAGAAATTTGATAGATGTGCTCTGCCTCTGCTGTATTCATTCCATTTTTCATATAACCCTCCTTCCCCTCTTTCTCGTCCTTTGTATCCTAGTACTAGTGAGGTCTTGATGTCGCTGTCTGAAGTGCGGATCTGAACTTGGAGTACCTGAAAAGGGTTATAAAGAAAATAAAAGTGAAGAAAAGAAAAGCGACGATCAAATTGTCAAAAATTGACGTCACTCACCAAAAACTGATGTGGTTGTTGGGCCACAGAGATAGGCTGCTGAAAAAGCCGCTATCGTTTTAGTGGTCAGTGTAAGAAGTGAGAGAGAAAAAGACAACGATTGCGCCAAAATCTGATGGGGTCGCCAAAATTGATAGGGTCGTTGGGACGTTTTTATGGTGGCCGACACAAGTAATTTACCGGTGGCGGATTGGTGGTTCTCTGCTATCGCCAGAATCTTCAAGACACGAAGAGATAGGTTAATTTCGTCGGCGCCGTCGATTGAAAAATTGCAAGATGCTAAACCCTTAGCATATATGATAACTATTAATGTCATCAATTTAACTTTAGACGCCCGTTCAATAAAATAACATGACAATATTTTAATAATTATAATTCAATGCTGATTAAAAATAGAAAAATATTGATTTTAATGAATTTATGGGTACAAAATTTCTCAGTTATAAATAGAAATAAATTTATTTTAATATTTATTATTTTATTTTCACCTATAATTTCATGTGACAAGAGTTGCAAAATTCATTGTTTTCATCTAATACAGCAAAGTATTTCAATCACTTCAAGTATATATAAAAATAGTTACAACATTAATTTAGAACCTTTACACAAACTAACTTAATCGTGATCTATAAGGATATTAAATAATAATTAAATTACATTAACCGATTATTCCATTCGTTCCATTTACTTATCGTGTTAATTTTTTAAACACCCTTTAAAAATATTCTATTCATTCTACTCTAATTATTGATTTATCCTTTTTCATGTTTGCTAAGAAAAATAATAAAGGCATTGTACTATTTATTATTAATTAATTATTAAAATATTTACAAATAAAGGCATCAATTTATTATTGTCTTACACACACAAATAACATTTGTAAAATTGAAATCTTTAGCAATTTTTTAAAATTCTTTCTACCCAAATTTCCAAGATAAGCTAAAATATAACACTGATAACATATGGTTAAATAAACAATAAGCAAAACATGCAAACTACCCAAAAAAAATCAGGCAAATGAAACTTGTAATACATCAAGATTAATTTTGAACAATAGCGTAAAAAAAATCTCACTTTCTCACAGATGGATAATGAAATTCCAATTTTGCCCGTAACATTATGTCTCCATTGATGATGGATACTGTAGCAGTAAGAGCGAATTTCTTTCCTTTTCTGGTAGTTGGTCAGTATTTGAGCAGTATCATCTTCTACAAAAATGAACAGGATAATATCACTTTAGCCCTCAAAAGATCTAGCTATTACTTATAGACCCCTTTACCTTATAATTTTAGAATGATATTACTCTTCTTGAACAATTTAAATGCCCCAAAAGTTGCTCTAATATACAAAAAGATAATTCCTTCGTTCGGTTTTACTTGTCACATTTTAACATGACATATTTACTAAAAAAATAATTAATAACATACAGTTATTTAACCATAATACCCCTATTAAATGATGTTTATATTGTATCTTAAAATTAATTTGGAGAAAAGACAATTATGCTAAGGGTAAAATAGGAAAAAAGAAGTTGTCTTTTCTTGATATGTCAAAAATGATAAGTAAAAATAGAAATACAATTCGGAAATTAGTGACAAGTAAAAGCGAACGGTGGGAGTAACACAGAAAACACATCAAAAAGATATACTTCCTCGGTTGTATTTTATGGGGCATATTTTGATCGGGCACAAAGTTTAAGAAGGAATGACGATTGTCCTTTATTAAAAAATATATTACTACTATCTTTAATTAAATGAGACTAATAAGGATAAAAGTAAAATTGTATCTTCAAATAGATACCAAATAAGGAAATATGACATTCTTTTTGGGACGGACAAAAAGAAAATGACGACATATAAAATGGGGCAGAGGAAGTATGTTAAAACTAAAAGTGCAGCTTGATGTGGCGGTGGAAGTATGGTAATACTAAAAGGGCAGCTCGGTGTACTAAAGCTTCTTGCTATAAGGGACTGCGGAGAAGGGTTGGACTGCAAGAATTTTACTGTGCGCAACATTACCTTGCATTTCTGACAGAGGCTGTTTCTATGACTTGAACTCGTGACTTCCTAATCACATGACAATAATTTTATCAGTTACTCTAAAACTCCCCTTCATAATTTTTTTTCGATTTGATAAAAATATTAAAGATACGCAAAATATAAAAGATACGCAAATAATTCTTTTTGTAAACCCACTTATATGGAGTAATAAAAACTTATAAGGTACCAAAAATGATATATGCATGGGATTTCCCTTTTGGTTAAAATTTTAACAGGTTAATTTCATGTATAATTGTAGACTTTTACTCATTAATGACCAAATTACTGAACTTTACCTCTTTAATAAAGTAGTAGATTTAATGGCATTAAAAATCATTAATGAGTGTTTATTATGTGTTTGTATATATTGAGTACAAGAAGTGATAGACATATCTCAAACTAAATCAATCAATTAGAAAAACAATTTCTATTCCAATGGAGAAGTTCCTCCATGTTCACCTTTTGATTTCAATTATTTTCTCAAGTTTGCTTGTAATTTTATGCAATGAACTTTTTTTTCCATCCCTTAACACCACTTATATTATGGAATATGTCTATTGATCCAACGAAGCTTCCCGATCCTCCGATGCCATCTATATACAATCACCATTTACAATCTCTATTTATTTGAAAAGTCAAAATTCAAGGACTATGACTCGTTACTCGGAAATAGGTTCGCCGGTTGTCAAGCTAGAGCAAATCATTTGGCATCGGTTCTTGAAAATGATAACGCGATTAGTGCGAATGGAACTCTGGTAAGGCCACATGACGTGCATGAGAGTAAAGTGTCCAACGAAAAGGTTCCAGTAACAACAAGTACACATTTCATATGTCATTATGTTGCATCTTTTACTCTTTTTTTTTTGGTTTCCCATTCGGCATCCGGTGCCCGCATTGGAGCCCCGACTAATATGGATCACATGTTGCAGGGCCCATTAAGGTGGAAGCGCTCCCAAAAGAATTTTTTCCATACCCATTGTTGAACCCTGGACCTCTGGTTAAGGGTGGAGCAGCCTCATCCACTGCACCACAACCCATATTGGTGCATCTTTTACTCACTGAACAAATTAAAAGTTACTTGCTAATAGACACTGGTAGTGATTTATTTTGGTGGCAATGTGGACCATGTAATGCAAATGGAGATTACAAACAGATAAATAATCCTTTATATGTTTCAACTAATTCAAAAACATATCGAAAGCTCGATTGCCTTGTAGAAAGTAGAAACTGTGAAATCACGAATAAGGAATATGATTGTTGTCCGTATGGTAATACGTGTATGTATGATTACAAATACGTTGATGGATCAAGAACAAGAGGCTGGATTGCACACGACGTGATTACTTTTGTTTTAGACCGAAAGTAGGTAAGCATTGCTTTTGGATGTGGCAAAGATCAAACTCATGGAATGCCTTTTAGTGGTCAGTTTTCTGGAATTGTGAGCCCCAGACGTAATGGGTGGTGGAAATTATTTAGCATCGCAATTTGAAGCATACATAATGTCCATGTGCATACCGGGAGCTCTCTTCACAAAAGGATCAACACTTAGCTTTAAGAAAACAACACCAACAACGTTATTACAAGATTTCAGATTCCCTTCCATTTACTACATCAACCTTTATAATGTTTTTATTAATGATAGGGAAGTCCCAATGTTCCCATCATTGTCTAAGAATTTCAGAAATTATGCCACGAGCGGTAGCTGCATCGTGGACACAGGAACATTTATTACCCATTTTCCTCATGATTTTTATATTGTATTTCGGTACACATTCAGATAACAAGTACATGGTATTCCTATGGTTTATGTTCCACCTGGATCAGTTGATGACACTTGCTATAAAGTGGATACGACTGGTCTGGATCCACATTTCCCCGTTTTGACCAACCAAATGGCCCCTCCGACCCCAACAACCCACACTCCCCTTTACCTCAGCCTTCCTGGGAACACTTGGTCAATTTTCTGCCTAGAACATACTCGGTCACTGGTCCCACCCCCAGAACCATGAGCTATGCACACTGATTGAGCCCAAGAATGGCCCATTTGCGTCGTTTCACTTGTTTGACTACCCAAATAGTCCAGCCAACCCCAACGACCCACACTATCCCACTTTTAAGTCTGCCTTGGTGCCTCTGGTTGATTTTCAGACCAAAACACGCTCGGTCCCTAAGCCAACCCATAAAACCGTGAGTTATAACACGTCTATTTGGCCCCCCAAACAGCATGTTTCTGACGTTTTGCCTGTTTGACCACCCAAATGGCCACGCCGACCCAAATGATCCACTTTCCCATTCATCAGTCTACTTGGAAGCCTTGATCAATTTTCGACCCAAAACACGCTCGAACCCCGGGCCCACCCAGAACTGTGAGCTATATCACATCGATTATGCCTGAAAATGACCCATTCGCATTGATATTCCTGTTTGACAACCCAAATAGCCCCGTTGACCCCTACGACCTATACTTCCCCGTTCTTCAGCTTACCTGAGAGACCCCAGCTGATTTTTGACCCAAAACATGCCCAAGACCACCCCAAAATCGTGAGCTATAGGTCACCAATTTGGCCCAAAAATGGCCTGTTTGTGCCGTTTTGCTCGTTTGACCAACCAAATGATCCCACTGATCTCAGTGAGCTATAATTCCCTTCTCCTCATCCTGCTTGGGAGACCTCAATCGATTTTTGACCCAAATCACGTTTGGGCTCTCGGCCAAACCCCAAAATTGTGAGCTATAACACACCGAGTTGGCCCAAAAATAGCCCGTTCGCATCATTTTTCCTGTTTAATAACCCAAACGGCCCCACCGACCCCAACAGCCCACACTCTCAACTTTTCATCCAACCTGGGAGCCGCGATCAATTTTCAGTCAAAAACACGCGTGGGCCTTGCGTACACCCTCTGAACCGTGAGGTATAGCACCTTAATTTTGCCAAAAAATAGCCCATTAACATCATTTCATCCGTTTGATCACACAAACGGCCTATCGCCACCCAACGAC
Organism: Capsicum pubescens; assembly: GCA_030864215.1. Lineage (NCBI taxonomy): Eukaryota > Viridiplantae > Streptophyta > Magnoliopsida > Solanales > Solanaceae > Capsicum > Capsicum pubescens. Next base: position 49,948,242 of record CM061544.1, on the reverse strand, counting down.
CCACACTCTTCTGCTTATTAGCCTGCCAAGGATCCTCTGGTCTATTTTTAACCTAAAACACGCCTACGCCCTGGGCCCACTCCCGAAATCATGAGCTATAACACACCAATTTGGCCTAAAAATGGTTCATTCATGCCATTTCTCCCGTTTGACCACCCAAATTTCCCCACTGACCCCAACAACCTATACTCCCCCGCTCCTCGGCCTGCTTGGGAGCATCCAGTCAATTTTTAGAATAAAACACACCTGAGCCCCGAGCCCACCCCCGAAACCATGAGTTATAGCACAACGATTTGGCTTGAAAATAGCACGTTCACGCCGTATCGCCTGTTTAACCACCCAAATGGCCTCGAGGAATTTTTGGACAAAACATGGTTGGGACTTGGGTGGGACCCTCGGAACCGTGATCTATATCACATCGATTAAGCCCAAAAAGGCCCGTTCATGTCGTTTCGCCTGTTTGACCACCTAAACAGCCCCACCGACCCCAACAACCCATACTCCCTCACTTGTCAGCCTGCCTGGGATCCCCCAATTGATTTTTGGCCCAAACACGCTCGGTCCCTGAGCACACCCCAGAACCGTGAGCTATAGCACACCGATTAGGCTCAAAAAATAGCCCATTGGTGCAGTTTCACTTGTTTGATCACCCAAACGGCCTCGTCGACCCAAACAACCCTGACTCTCTCGCTCCTAAACCCGCCTGGGTGCCCCTGAATGATATTTGGCCCAAAAAATATGACCAAACCCCAGCCGACTCTCGGAAACGTGAGGTATAGAATACCAATTTAGCCAAAAAATGGCTCGTTTATGCCGATTCACTCTTTTGACCCCCCAAATGGCCCCATCGACCCCAACCACCCACACTACACAGTTCATCAGCCTGCCCGAGAGCCCCCGATCAATTTTTTACCTAAACCACGCCTGGTCCCTTCACTCACCTTCGAAATCGTGGGCTATATCACACCGATTTGCTCAGAAATGGTCTGTTCACACCCTTTTTCCTGTTTGACCAACCAAATAGCCCTACCGACCACCGCCGACCCCAACGACCCATACACCCCTATTCCACAGCATGCTTGGGAGACTCTGGTTAATTTTTAGACTAAAACTTGCCTGGGCGCAGGGCTCACCTCCGAAACTGTGAGCTATAGCATACTAATTTGGCCAGAAAATGGTTCGTTCAGGCCGTTTCACTCGTTTACTACCCAAATAGCCCCGCCGACCCAAACGACCCACACTTCCCCGCTCCTTAGCCTGCCTAGGATCCCCGATCAATTTTTTCCCCAAAACACGCCCGAGCCCTAGGCCCACTCCCAAAACTATGAGCAATAACACACCGATTTAGCCTAAAAATGCTTCATTCGCACCATTCAGCCCGTTTGACCACTCAAACATCCCCATTGAACCCAATGACCCACATTCTCCCGCTCCTCTTCCTGTCTGGGAGCCCCCAACCAATTTTTGACCTAAAACAGGATCGAGCCCCAAGACATCCTTCAAAACTATGAGCTATAGCTCACCAATTTAGCCAAAAAATTACCCGTTCGTGCTGTATTGTTTGTTTGACCACCCAAACAGCCCTGTCGACCCCAACATACCATACTCTCTAGCTCCTCATCCTGTCTGGGATCCCTCACTAGATTTTTTATCCAAAACACGTCTAGGACTTGGGCCCACCCCAAGAATCGTGAGCTATTACACAGATTTGGCTTGAAAATGGTTTGTTCACATAGTTTAGCCCGTTTGACCACCCAAACGGCCCCTCCGACCCCAACGACCTACTCTCTCCTACTTCTCAGCCTTCCTAGGATCCCTCAATTGATTTTCAGTCTAAAATACTTTTGGGTCCCGAGCCCACCCCCAAAATCGTGAGCTATAACATATCGATTTGGCCCAAAAATGGACTATTTACGTCGCTTCATCTCGTTTGACTACCCAAATGGTCCCACCGACCCGAAAGGTCAACTCTCCCTCTCTCTTCAGCCTACCTGGGAGCCCGCAGTCCATTTTCAGCCTAAAACACGCTTGGACCCTGAGCCTAACTCCAAAACCATGAGTTATAGCACACCGATGCCCTAGGATTTGGTTATGTATTCGGTCCCGCTCATATTTCTTCAGTCTACCTCTACCCTACCTAAAACCATCCATAACTAGTATTTCACACCTCCGCACTAAAAAATCAGAGCCCCTCTTCATCACGTGGCCGAACCAATGTAACCTCACATTTCGTATCTTGTCCTCCACCAAAGAAACTCTTACCTTCTCTCAAATAATTTCATTCCTCACCTTATCTTTCCTTCTATGTCCACACATCCATCACAATATTCTTATCTCCGCCACCTTCAATTTTTAGATGTGGGAGTTCTTAACTGGCCAACACACCGCTACATACAACATAGCGGGCCGGACTACCACTCTGTAGATCTTACCTTTAAGTTTCGAGGGAACCTTCTAATTACATAGAACTCCTGAAGCGAGCCTTCATTTCAACCACCCTGCCCCAATATGATGCGTTACATCCTCGTTAATCTCATAATTACCCTAAATCATAGTCTCTAGATACTTCAAACTCTCCCTCTTATAAATGTCCTGAGAGTCCATCTTCACAACCACTCCAGCCTCCTGCGACACATCACTGAACTTATACTCCAAGTACTCTGTCTTGGTTCTACTTAATCGAAATCCTTTAGACTCAAGCGCCAGTCTCCAAATCTTCAACTTATCATTAACTTCTCTCCGAGTCTCATCGATCAGTACCACATCATCTGTAAATAACATACACCAAGGCATCTTTTTCTTGATTATGTCACGTCAAAACATCCATCACCAAGGTAAATAAAAATGGGCTAAAAGTCTATCCCTGGTGCAACCCTATCAAAACTGGGAAGTTTTTCGAATCTCCACCTACCGTCTTCATAAGAGTCTAATCCCCATCATCCATATCCTGAATCGATCTAATGTACGCCACGGGACTCCCCCTAGCCTCTAAGCCCCTCCACAGAATGTCCCTGGAAACTCTGTCATATGCCTTCTCAAGATCAATAAACACCATGTGCAAGTCCTTCTTCCTCTCCCAAAACTGCTCCACTAATCTCCTCACAAGGTGAATGGCCTTAGTGGTCGAGCACCCTGGCATGAAACAAAACTGATTCTCAGAGATCGTCATGATCCTTATCATCCTCAACTTTGCCACCCTTTCCTAATCCTTCATAGTATGACTCAACAACTTAATACCTCTATAGTTGTTGCAACTCTGGATGTCTCTCTTATTCTTATTCACTGGAATTATAGTACTTCACCTCTACGCTTCAAGCATCTTCGTCGCCCTAAAAGTACTATTAAATAACCTTGTCAACCACTCCAAACCTACCCCGCTAGTGCTTTTCCAAAAATCCACTCGAATCTCGTCTGTCCCCGTTGCCCTACCCCACTACATCCTGCGAATATCTCCCTTGACCTCCCCAACCTTGATATGCCTACAATAACCATAATCACGACACTCCTAAGATTTCTTCAATTGCATTTCAAACACTAAAAGTACTTACTTGCATCAATTACGGAACTTCTAATTTAAAATCTTAAATTTCATTTAGTCTCAATTCAAAAATTAAGTGCATAAAATTTATTAGTTTATTTTAAATTTTCAGATATTGTTCTATTGCTCATTATTTTTACAATAATCAATGTTATGATTAATATCATTAATTATTTTATTTATACATCTTATTGTATCTGCTAAGTTAATTCAATTAAGATCTCTCAAATCACTCTCAAAATCACCATCCCACCAAATACTACACCCACCTCCTAGCCTTACCCTACAGCCACCACCCCGCCTCCCTAGTTTTTATTATATTTTACTTTATCAGATTTTTTATAAAATATTTTCTCACATCACCCATCTCTTATCCCCAAGCCACCCTCCACCAAAAAAAAATATTTTATTTTTCTTTAAAATAAAATTTTATATTGCACCCACCCCTACTCCCCAATACCCATTCGACACCCTACCTAATACACACACAAAAAAAAATTATTTTTGATTTTTTTCTAAAAAAACATCTTTCCACCTTTCTGTCCTGACTCCCTAGAAAAATAATTTTTTTTATCTATTAAGAATCTTTTTTTCTACTCCACCACTCTAACCCCTACCTACACCACCTACACCACCTACCTAGCTCACCCCTACCCCATCTCAACCACCATAATCTCTTGTTATTCCCCTCATCCATTACTTTGCCTCAATGCAATTTATAGTTTTGTGTTAAGTATTCACAAATGCTAGTAGAAAATATCTTTTATTTACTGATAAAATATCAATTATCAATTTATTTTAGCATACATGCTATTACTAATGTCAAATAATCACATCAAATAAAATTATCTAGTTTTTAAGCTCAAAATGAACTAATAGCTACTAATTAGTATTTTTACTATCCTAAATTTTTTGTAAAAATATTTACCTGATTAAGTTCAAGCATTTTATATCCCTCCAATAAATTATGCTTTTTGTTATCTATTGAAAATAATTTGAGACGTAGGGGATTAATTCATCATCGAAATAAAATAAAATATATAAGCATACACCATTAAAGATGACGACGAAAGCATATACAAAGATTAAGATTAAACATTCAACAATATATTTTCAAAGAAATCTTTCTGAGAAAATTAACACTTGAATTCATAATAATAAATCGTTATAATTAACTTTAACAAACATGAAAGAAATAGAAAAAGATGATGGCAGAGATATATGATTATGATGATAAAAAAGAGTAGTCAAAAACATGAAAGCAATAGAAAGAGATGATGGACTCTGAAACCATGATAGTGAAATGAAACTTGGACCTAACTCAACTTCAAAAGATAGCTCATGCGATGAGGATTGCCCAATATCATATAAGGAGACTAAGGACTCTTTAATCCACCAATGTGGGACTCTCCCCTCCCTCTCCTTGCATGCCAAGACTGGATATCTGAAGCATAGGCAATATAAGATGGGGGACTCAACATTGAAAACAATGAATTGAGTAAGCCTAACTCTAATACCATGTTGAAGTGTGTGACCATCTCATCTAAAAGTTTAACTATTAGAGAGAGTACACTTTTACTATTTAATTATATTCTCAATAGTTACTTAATATGCTATTTTGGCATTGAACAAATGAACTTTACGTGGCATTGCAAACTGAAGAAAGACACAAAATTTTTGTTTCAAACCGTACAAGAAAGAATCTTTTGTCCTTTTGTAACAAAGAAATAGAGTCACATTTGTTGGCTTGTTTTGTCCATACATTTGAACTAAGAGCACTTTGAGTGGAGGTTTTTTCTATTATTAAGGATGTCCAATTTTGGAAAAGTACTACTACTTTCGTTTAAAAAATAATGGTAGACCAAACAACATATTAATTTTATACATTATATTAACTCCTAAGTAGCTACCAAACCTGGAATTACTTATGTAGGATTCCTACATAACTCGTTGCTAAGCCATCTACCAAATGACCCCTTAGTACCTTCTTTCTTTGTTCATTGAGAAGACAGAGACCAATGCAAGCATAATTCAATTTATGTGTATTATATGTTCAGAACCAAGGTGCAGAATAAATACTTTACATAAATACAAAACTTTCTAAATGAGTTGACCCAATTGATATAAACGGTTTGATTTACTCAGCTCCTAATTCATCAATTGATGACTACCGTATTTTTTCATGAGATCTGGTAGGAAGTTTTTTTTAATAACCAGATTTTTTTTATAACAAAAAAAAATGTACCACTAATGCCTAACAAAATCTTCTGAAGAATCCAATGAAAGTTGAGAGACTCTCTTCTCGGCTATAGCTTTCGGTGAATCTCTTGCTGAAATTGATGAAAATTATTCACCATCATTTCGACCTATTTTGTCATTTTTCTCATTTTCACATCTCTTTATAAAAGTCATTATTGGATCTTTCCCTAGCAATTTAAGTGGTTGATCTAAGAATGAAGCAACTTTTTTAGGTGCATCTTGCGGTGGAAGCTCACCAGTGTCGGCATTTGTAGGCAACTTGGAAGATCCAGTTAAGGATGGACCAACTTCCTTCAAAATAAACAAGATTCAAAATGGATCATTTTGACTGATCCTTTTTCCCTATCTATGTGCAAGGAACATGTTGATAATAGTAGATAACATAATCTAGGTCCAACTGCTAGGTTAGATAGTAACTCAAGAATCTTTTATCAATTCCTCATTCTCAAGAACCCCAAAAAATAAATAACACTTGAGCAAAAAAAAGTAAACTCAGACACAACCAATGCTGATTGTATGAGAGGTTATACAAAGTGGGGTTTGTATATATACTCAAATTTAGGACCAAAATTGGGAAAAAATTTGATTGACATGAATAAATACTTCGAATTGTAATCTCCACTTGGATTCATTCACATTTATTGCATGTTTCTCAAATTTTGGGTTTAAAATTCTTAAGTTTTTTCAAGGTGTTTGTACCTTTCTCAGGTATTGTTACTTGAACAATTATGTTATTTTTTCCTTGAACTAATGAACTCTACGTGGCATAATAAACTGAAGAATGACACGAAAGTTTTGTTACAAATAGTTCAAGAAAGAATCTTTTGTCTTTTTGAAATAAAGAAATAGAGCCACATTTCTTGAACTGATTTGTCCACTCATGGTGCTCTTAGCTCAACTGTAGGCACAAAACAATTCAACAAATATGGCTCTATTTCTTTGTTTAAAAAAGTCAAAAGATTCTTTCTTGAACTGTTTGAAACAAAACTTTTGTGTCTTTCTTTAGTTTGTTATGCCACGTAGAGTTCATTAGTTCAATGCCAAAACAACGTAACTGTTCAAGTAACATTACCTGAGAAAAGCACAAACAGCCTAAAAAACTTAAGGATTTTAAACCCAACATTTAAGAAAAATGCAATAAATGTGAGTGAATCCAAGTGGAGATTACAATTTGGAGTGTTTATTCATGTCGGTCAATTTTTTCCCAATTTTGGTCCTAAATTTGAGTATATGTACAAACCCCACTTTGTATAACCTCTCATACAATCAACATTTATTGTGTCTGAGTTTACCTTTTTCTGCTCGAGTGTTATTTATTTTTGGGGGTTCTTGAGAAAGGGGAATTGATAAGAGATTCTTGAGTTACTATCTAACCTAGCAGCTGGACCTAGCTTGTGATATCTATTATTATCAACATGTTACTTGCATATAGCTAGGGAAGAATGATCTTTCAAAATGATCCATCTTGAATCTTGTTTATTTTGAAGGAAGTTGGTCCATCCTTACCTGGATCTTCCAACTTGCCTGCAAATGCCGACTCTGGTGAGCTTCCACTGCATGTTGCACCTGAAAAAATTGCTCTATTCTTAGATCAATCACTTAAATTGTTAGGGGAGGATCCAATAATGACTTCTATAAAGAGATGGATATCTCACTATGAACTCCTTCTTTCCATCATCCAAGCCCTTCTTCCTTATCATTCCCACGACATTAAACTCTTTGGGGTCTTGAGGAAAGTCTCCTGGAACCTCAAGGATCTTCTGGTTGAAATCCTTGAGGAACTCATCCAAACTTTCACCAACTCTGTTTTCCCCAATCCCAGAGCCCATACTGATGAGCTAATTTGGAATCTCACTGGTAATTGTCTGTTCTCTAGCAGAAGTGCTTATAATCATATAGACAAAACCTCTGAGATCAATTACTCCTCTAATTTCAACTGGATATGGATGGGTAAATCCCCTAAAAAGTCAAAACCTTTCTTTGGCTAAGCCAGCCTGATAGGTTCCCCAATAAACTCAACCTCCCCAAGAGAGGAGTGAGACAAAATACTAGTTGTGCTATCTGCAATCATCACCAGGAAGACAAATCCCACATTTTCTTTAAGTTTCCCATCCACAAAGATTTTGGAGTGCAAACTATCCACAAGATGACCCAGTCCAAACAACCTCTTATTACCAGTCTCCTACCCTCTTACTGGCACACTATCTGGAGATCTCTTCAACACTCCCAATTCAACAGACTAATCCACTGGCACGACATCATTCATTTTAGCCTCTAGACAATCTGGAACACTAGGAACTCTAATACCTTCAAAAGGGACCATCCTAATTTTAACCATGCTTACTCTCAAACTGTTAGGTATAAACATCTTACTCAAAAGAATACCCCAATCAAGGAAAACCAAATCATCAACGTTAAGTGGAATCCTCCCACCAGCCACACCTTCAAGCTCAATACTGATAATTATTGCCTTAGAAACCTCAGGAAGGTTGGAATAGGAGGGGTATTCAGATCCAGTAATGGAGGATGAGTGTTAGGTTTTAGCAAAAACTTTCACTGCAATACCAACAACATGATGGAACTTATGGATCTCATTGAAGGACTAAAACTGGTAGAGCAAAATAATCTTCTCCCTATTGAAATTAACATTGATTCCTTGGAAGTTATATCTATGTTAACTAACGGGAACATCCACTATGATACTTTGATTTAGGAAAGCAGGTCAAAATTAAAAAGGCTAAGGAATCTGAAGTCAAGCACTGTTATAGAGAACAAAATGGAGTGACGGATGCTCTAGCAAAAGACGGAGCAAGGGCAAGCGGGTTTCAGGAGACTACCCTTTTTGAAGTTCCATCGATATGTGCAAAAGATGCAGTTTGAGCAGACATCTCAGAAACTTTTTGAGAGAACAATTAGCTATTGTACTGATGATTTTAACTGGCCAGGCCAGAACTATTCCTTTTTGAACCCTGACTAATCGTCAAAAATTAAAACTTAAACTGCGTTCTCTTTTATATTAATGCATGTCCTTTCTACCAAAAAATAATAATATTAATTCGCATATTGAATCATTGAAAAGAAGAAATATTTATATCAATTTAAATTGATGGACCTTGAACATTCACAAACAAAGATAAGTTGAAAATGTTATATCATTCCTACATATCGAAAGAATGTTAAAAAATCAAGAATAATTTTTTTAAATGAAAAATTAAAAAATGCAGTAAATAAATTCACGAATAAAGCTAATGATAGAGAAGTATATGTAAGAAAGGCTAAGTGATAGAATTTCATTTATATTCAGATTTCATTTGAACACAAATTTAAATATGACATATGTTTATTAAAATAAGATTAATTTATTATTCTTCCTTATCCTTATCCTAACATTTTTCAAATACAATATATATTTAAAATTAATATAGATTTGAGTTGAGATAAATATTGAAATCAATGAGACAATATTGATACTAATACTAATACTAATACTAATACTAATACTAATAACAATAATAATATTTTAACTATTTTTACTTTACCACTATTAGATTGCACTACTATTACTATTACTATTACTATTATTATTTGTTCATTGTTATTTGAGATAAATATTAAGATAAATCGTGTAGTAAAAGAAAAAAAATTGTGTGCCATGATTACTAATTAAGTACATCTTAATTATAAGTTTATCTTTGAAAGTATGTTTTATCTCCAATTTAATTTCAAAAAAATTTGATAGAATAACCAATATCTTAGATGAGCGGTTAAAACCGTCAATATATGTCAGGCTCGTTGGGATGACCCGGCCCAGCCTGTAATTTGATAGGGCTGGGCTACAATTTTTATAGCCCATTTAAGAATAGGACTTTTTAGCCCTTCATGAATAAGTCTATTGACCCGTCGGCTTGAGCAATATGGGTTTGGGTGACCCGTGGGTCAAATAAAAATAATTAAAAAATAAAATATCGTACTAAAAATAAAAAAAAAGGAGTCCAAACTCAAAGTCTATATGAACCATCATATATATATTTAAATATTAATTATATTTATAAAATATATAAATAATTAACATATAAAATATAATTTTATTAAGAAATCAAATATGTTTGATGAAGATGACATGGCGATGTTGAATACACCATAAATGCCATGAGAGTTTTCTTTAAAGCGTTTATTTTACTTTTAATGGACTAAACATTGACATTTCTTTGTGTTTTATTGTGATTAATTAAAACAAAATTAGGTTAATATTGTTTTTTAGCGAGTTATATTATTACTCATTAATTATTTTATTTATTTTTCAATATCTCTATTTAATTTTAATTTGGTGTCAAAAGTTATTCAATTTCTCAGATTATTAGGATCTTTTTTTAAATTTGAGACTTGATTAATGAGTAGTAACTTCAATCAATATTATATTGTAAATATTTACGCAATTAATATTTTAAAAAATTTAAATTAAGATTATAAAAATAATATATTTTAAAAAATGGGCTGGCCCGTGGAGGCCCACAACCCATAGTGTGACGGGTTGGGCGTGCTATTTTCTAGTCTGTTATGTTGATGGGTCAGCCTAGTCGGGCCCGTCAAACTCTAAAGCCCGTATGAGCTAGCCCGGATGAGCTGGTCCGATCCATATTAACAACTCTAGGAGCAGTTATATAATGATAAGAAGCCAACTAGAACTGTTTAGTATTATAACTATCCACTTCTAATATGTAATTTTATTTTTTTTTAATATTATTTTAAATTTAAAGTCAACAATTTATTTGTAACGCCCCAAGATCCCATCCAGAGACGTCACACGGTGCTTAAAGCCACACGCGGCCTCAAGCTAACCCTCTAAACCTGTCATCACTTCTAGAACTCACTTTGACAATAGTCATGCTAATATAAGAGAGAATGACATATCCTAAACATACTGGAATAAGATACGAAACTAGCATGTACAATCCAAAATACTGATATTCTGTCCATACCAACCCTTTAGCCTGACAAAGCCTCTATACATCAAAATCAAGGAGACAATGGGACAAACCCCCAACTGAATCAAATAGTACTGAAAGCCATTATAACAAAACGGTATCACAAAATTATAAACACGGTCTTTGAACCATGAGGACTCACCACTGAGCAGAAAAAAAGAGGCACCCGAATATCGCTAACGCGACTGAGTACCTGAACCTACATTATGAGAAAATGTAGCCCTTATATATGGGTCAGCACTTTGGAATGTGCTGAGTATGTGGGGGTGCATGCAACAATGAAAATATTGTCATCAATTTCATGAAAATATGCATATGTACAATGATGGCTCACTTGGCTTGAGTTAGATTGAAACAAACTTTTCATGATCTCATCGTAAATAAATCATATGATAAAAACCTCATAAATCATTATAAACAACTCAACTCTTCAACTAAAGACTCGGAGTGACTCTGTAATTCAAGAAACTCGACTCTTATGGACATGGGAGGTTCTTATAACTGACATAAACCATGTGAGCTACATGGAGTCCAACGTTTTGCCCTCCTAAGGACATAACCCTACATTGGCGGGAGCATCGTACTCTTTCTAGGGAGTACAACCTAAATTTAGTAATCACAATCTCATACTCTGCCTGCGGACCACACATATCAATATCAATCCTAAGGTGGCACGTAGTTTCGGGGGAAATACCACATTTCCCACTCGGTGCTAAATACTACTCCCAGACACAAGCTCAGAACTCGTTAGGACATCCACCACAAACATCACAAGGGTCTATCATGAAGACCAAATCAAATCTCTTTCTCATTTATCAAATCATAATCAATTTGTGGATTCCTAACTCGGCTCAAATCAAATCAATCTTTCTCAATATCAAATAGCATCAATTCATTAAGTCATGGCAACATCAATAACTTTGAGGAAATATCTTGACTCATTGAAACAACTCAATTCTCATGAATCAATATACTCAATAATCCAATTTGTCATAAGGAAGCTTAAAGCTTGACACATATCTTGAAAGCACTTGAAATACCAACTCATGGTGGAAACTTGAAATTCACAATATTAAATATCAAGTCATAACTTGGAAATTGTAAAATAATCATGTATAACAAAGTTTGAACGATTTATATTCTCATAATCTCATGACGAAGTAATTTGGGTATAAACCCACTTGCAAAATCATATAAATCCATAATAAAAATCAAAGCTTTGAGCACAAGAACGAAAGAATTGCTCTTGTTCAAAACCCCACATACCTTAATCTTTGAAATTGGTTGAACTCTAGTGCTTGAGACTTTACTCAAACTTGTAATAAAAAAAATTCTTGAAGCCCACTCTATGAGGAACTTGATTCTTGAAGGAATCTTGAAGATTTATGGTTGATTTTTGGAAGATTAATTTCCTTAAATATAACCCTAGATATATTTCTAAAGATAATTGTTAGAGCGAAATGAAGAAATTAGGTTTTGGATGAGGATTCTCATATATATAAAGGCCTCCAAAATGGAAAATGACTAAAATACCCTTGCAAAAATCGTCAATCAATTGTTGCAAAAAATAACTGACGACATCCGTGATAAGCTGTCAGGCCCGTGATAGGCCGTCACAAATTGTCGTCACAAAAAGGGTGGATTTTGTGACTTTCTGCCTTAACGTGACGACATTTTGTGACGGGCCGTCAGACTTGTGACAAATCGTCACAAAAGTCGTCACGAATTTTCCAGGCTGACACGCTGGAGTAAAATAAGCATAACTCTTTGCTCCGATATCGTATTTTGACAAAATGGGTATGGTTGGAAAGCTAATTCAATTATATATGTTTTGGTAGGTCATGATATCAATAATTCATAGTAAAACGGGAGATATGCTCATTTAAAGTAGACTATACCAAAATTCTTCTCAAGAATTCAATCGGTAAAGAATGTTTTGATTCGCCCAAGCATTAGGACATCTTTAAAGACTTAATACACATCACCCTTGACTAGAAAACAACCAAAACACTATAATTTATTTCTCATGGGTTTGAGTCATGGAGGCACTATTGGTTAGAATCTCAGGGTATTACAATACCTCCCCCTTGGAAACATTCGTCCTCGAATGTTGCCAGATAGGCCAAGAACAAGAGAAAAATGAGGCCGTATAGCTGGAACGACTCACTCAAAAGACTTACTTCACTCTATACCTTCGAATACTATAGAAAATGCATAAATTCGTGATAAAAGTAGACACACTACTGAATCTTTAATAAGAAGGGGGCGGAATTAAGAAAGAATGATACCTTCTGCTCGCTCCGAACTTACAGAAAAGAGGTGAGGGTACTTGGCTCACATATCAGCTTCATATTCCCAAGTAGCACTATCAACAGATTGTTTTCGCCAAAGCACTTTAACCAAAGGAACTTCTTTGTTCCTTAGCTTACAGATCTGAAAATCCAAAATCTCAATCGGAATCTCCTCGAATGAAAGGCTATCCTGAATATCTAAGCTTTCGGAAGGATCAACCATGACAGAATCACCAATACACTTCTTGAGCATAGAAAAATGAAATACTGGATGAACGCTAGACAACTCCACGGGTAAATCGACCTCATAAGCTACTTTCCCAACACGGCTCAGAACCCTATATGGACCAACATAACGGGGACTAAGCTTTCCCTTCTTCCTAACTCTCTTCGCCCCTTTCATGGGTGAAACCTTCAAGTACAACAAATCATTAACATTAAACTCAAGATCTTTTCTTCTCACATCCGCATACGACTTCTGATGACTTTGAGCGGTTTTTAATCTTTCTCGAATCAACTTAACTTTTTCCATAGCCTCGAACACAGCATCCGGCCCAATCACAGCTGTTTCTCCTACTTTAAACCAGCCTATGGGCGATCTACATCTTCTCCCATACAAAGATTCAAACGGGGCCATCGGAATACTAGCATGGAAACTATTATTATATGCAAATTCGATCAATGGCAAGTGCTCATCCTAACTACCTTTGAAATCAAGCGCACATTCCCTTAACATGTCTTCCAAAGTTTGAATATTCCTCTTAGCCTGACTATCGGTCTGCGGATGCAAAGAAGAACTTAGACGAACTTGGGTACCGAGACCCTTCTAAAAAGCCCTCCAAAACTGGGAAGTAAACTGAGTACCCCAATCTGACATGATAGACAAAGGAACTCCATGCAATCTGACTAACTCATGGATATACAATCTAGCGTAATTATCAGTTGTATAAGACGAATGCACTGGAAAGAAATAAGCTGATTTAGTCAATCGGTCTACAACAATCCAAATCAAATCATGATGACGACGAGAAGGAGGCAAACCAATTACAATATCCATATTCACTTCTTCCCACTTCCAAGTAGGAATTCCAAACTCTTGCATTACACCACCGGGCCTCTGGTGCTCTACCTTTACTTGCTGACAGGTAGAACACTTTGCCACAAATCCTGCTATGCATTTTTTCATACCGTTCCACCAATAGATTTCCCGCAAATCGTGGTACATCTTGGTAGCACCGGGATGAATAGAATATCATGCACCATGAGCTTCAGCCATAATTCTCTACCTCAAATCATCAACATTCGGAACACACAGTCTACCTTGCAATCTCAACACACCATCTCCCCCTTGGGAGAAAATCTCTACCTTCTGGTCCTTAACTGACTCCTTCAGTCTGACCAAACTAGGATCCCTATCCTGCTTCTCCTTTACCTACGAGACCAAAGAGGACTCGGAACTACTCTGAACTAACATACTCTCTTCAGCGGAATCAAGCAATCTAATAACTAACCTAGACAAACGATGCACATCACGAGGCAATTCTTTCTTATTATTCTCTACATAAGCTATACTACCCATAGACAACCTGCTAAGAGCATTTGCCACAACATTGGCCTTGCTCGAGTGATACATCACACTCATATCGTAGACTTTTAGAAACTCTAACCATTTTCTTTGTCTAAGGTTCAACTCCCTATGAGTAAACACATACTGTAGACTTTTGTGATCAGTAAACAACTCAACATGAACACCATACAAATAATGTCTCCATATTTTCAAAGTAAAAACTACAGCTGCTAATTCAAAATCATGGGTTTGGTAATTCTTCTCATGAGGCTTCAACTGTCTAGAGGCATAAGCTATAACTTTACCCCTCTGCATCAACACATAACACAGGCCAACTCTAGAAGAATCACATGTACACCACAAGACCATCAGTACCATCGAGTAAAGCTAACACTGAGGCTGAAGTGAGTCGAGTCTTCAACTCTTGAAAACTCTTCTCACAGGCATCTGTCCACTGGAACTTAACTTTCTTTTGGGTCAAACGAGTCATGGGGGACACGATAGAAGATAATACCTCAAGAAAACGATGATAGTAACCAGCTAGACCCAAGAAACTCCTAATATCAGATGGGGAGGTAAGTCTAGGCCAATTATTCACAGTTTTTGTCTTTTGAGGATCAACTCTAATACCTTCGGAAGAAACAATGTGACTCAGAAAAGTAACTGACCTTAACCAAAATTCATACTTGCTAAATTTAGTGAATAATTGATGAGCTCTAAGGGTTTCCAACACGATTCAAAGATGATCCGCATGGTCATCCTCACATCAAGAATATACAAGAATATCATCTATGAACACAATAACAAACAAATACAGATACCGCTTAAAGACTTGGTTCATAAGATCCATGAAAGCCGCTGGAGCATTGGTTAACTCAAAGGACATGACAAGAAACTCAAAATTACCATAGAGGGTTCGGAAAGCTGTCTTTGGAATATCACACTCTCTCACTTTAAGTTGATGATAGCCGGATCTAAGGTCTATCTTTGAGAAATAACTTACACCCTGTAGCTGATCAAATAAATCATCAATTCTAGGAAGAGGGTACTAGTTCTTAATAGTCACCTTGTTGAGTTGACGGTAGTCAATGCACATACGCAACGTACCATCTTTCTTCCACACAAATAGAATAAGTTCACCCCATGGGGAAACACTGGGTTTGATAAAGCCTTTTTTAAAGAGGTCTTTGAGTTTCTCCTTTAACTCTTTTAAGTTCTGTGGGAGTCATACGGTATGGAGGGATGGAAATAGGATGAGTACCAGGAAGGAGATCAATCCCGAATTCTATTTCTCTATCAGGTGGGATCCCTGGAAGGTCTTCCGGGAAAACATCGGGAAACTCTTTAACAATGCTAACTGACTGAATAGTCGGAGTCTCGGACTTGAGGTCTTTAACTCAAACTAGATGATAGATGCATCCCGTGGAAATCAACTTCCTAGCTTTGAGGTAGGATATGAAATGGCTCTTTAGAGTTACAGAACTCCCGAACCGCTCAAACATAGGTTCGTTAGGAAACAGAAACTTGACCACTCGGATATGACAATCTATAGACATATAGCACAAGTAAAGCCAATCTATACCCAGAATGACGTCAAAATTAACCATATCTAGCTCAATCAAATCAGTACATATGACCCGTTGAAGGACAGTAACAGGACACTTCTTATACACTCGCTTAGCAATAATAGACTCTCCTACTGGGATAGAAATTAGAATAGGCTCAGGAATCCGTTCAGGGTCCATCTCAAAATTTATAGCAACCAGACGTGTCACATAAGATAAACTCGAAATAGGGTCCATCAATACATACACATCAAAATGAAAGACACGGAGCATACCAGTGACAACATCTGGAGAATCCTCATGCTCCTCGCGAGGTGGTATAGCATAGAAGCAATTCTGGCGTGAATCACCAATAGTACTAGAAGACGCGCCCTGAGAAGGAACTGGGCGGACTACGGAAGCAGGGCAACTGGTAGCCTGACTCTGGGGACGAGCATCTCGACTCCCCTTTCTAGCATACGGATAATCTCTAAGTCGGTGGCCCAACTTTCCACAACCAAAGCAACCTCTCTGATCAACAAAACACTCGCCAAAATGATCTCTACCACACTTGGCATATGAAGGAGGACGAGGTCTGTTACTTACACTTTACCGAGACCTGGACGGGATAGGCCTGTTCCCCTGCTCCTACCTGCTTCTAGGTGCGGGAGAACTAACTGAGGAAGGCGCGGTCATAAATGGACGTCTCTGGAATTGAGGGCGGTTCATTCCATAGAATTTAGAATGATCGAATCCCTGCTGCTCTGATCTAGCTATTTTATTCCCTCTTACTCTCTCCCTCTCTTTCACCTTATCAGCTTCAATCTGTTGGGCAAGTATCATCAACCAAGAAAGGTCCATCTCCTTATTAAGCATAGCGGATCAACACTCTTTCACAACGTAACTCGACACACCGGTCACAAACTTACTCATGATGGTCCTGGAGTCAGACATCATACTAGGTGCATATTTGGACAACTGATCGAATCTTCGAAAATACTCCTTAACAGTAATGGAGCCTTGTCCAAAATTCATGAATTCCTCTATCTTTGCTTCCCTCATCTCAAGAGGAAAGAATCTATCCAAGAACACATCCTGGAATAATTGCCAAGTCATGGGAGTGGCATCCTCCCCTCCACTTTCCCTCCACACTTCCACCCAATCATATGCAACATCTTTCATTCGATAGGCAGCCAATTCAACACTCTCCTCCTCAGTCACGTGGATAATCTGGGTGATCTTTCTCACTTCATCCAAGTACATCTGTGGGTTTTCACCTACCTTCAACCCATAGAACTCAAGCGGATTCATCCACATAAAGTCATGAAATCAAGCTGCAGAAGAATTATTCTCTTGCGGAGGTGGAACAGTAGCCTAGATGTTAGCTTGAGTATTGGTGGTAACTGCCTGGGCTAGCACCTGAAAAGCTACCCAGAATTCTGCATGTAACACATGCTCGTTCAGGGGATCAACGGGTTGAGGTTGATCATTGTTTCTATGAGCTTGACGAGGAGGTATTTTCTTTCTTAAGAGAGCACGAATTAATTGCAGAGAGAAACAGTCGTAGGCACGATAGACTTTTGAAAAAAAAATGATTTTTCCTAAAATGTCCCATAGCCTCTTGCTCATAGACGTGGCGCGCTACACACCGGTGATCAAGACTCTACGTAACGCGGCTTGCCAGACTCCCTAGGACTCTTTAAAAGTTAGTCTCTGATATCAAGCTTGTAACGCCCCAAGATCCCATCCCGAGACGTCACACGGTGCTTAACGCTACACGCGGCCTCAAGATAACCCTCTAAACCTGCCATCACTTCTAGAACTTACTTTGACAATAGTCATGCTAATATTAGAGAGAATGACATATCATAAACATACATGAATAAGATATGAAACTAGCCTGTACAATCCAAAATACTGAAATTCTGTACATACCAACCCTTTAGCCTGACAAAGCCTCTATACATCAAAATCAATGAGACATTGGGAAAACCCCCCAACTGACTCAAATAGTACTGAAAGCCATAACAATAAAATGGTATCAAAAAATTATAAACACGATCCTCGAACCATGAGGAATCACCACTGAGCAGACGGAAAGAGGCACCCGAATATCGCTGACGCATCTAAGTACCTGAACCTACATTACGAGAAAATGTAGCTCATAGGAAAATATATGGGTCAGCATTTTAGAATGTACTGAGTATGTGGGGGTGCATGCAACAATGTAAATATCGTCATCAATTTCATGAAAATATGCATATGTACAATGATGGCTTATTTGGCTTGAGTTAGATTGAAACATACTTTTCATGATCTCGTCGTAAATAAATCATATGATAAAAACCTCATAAATAATCATAAATAACTCAACTTTTCAACTCAAGACTCGGAGTGACCTGTAATTCAAGAAACTCGACTCTTATGGACATGGGAGGTTCTTATAACCAACATAAACCATGTGATCTACATGTAGTCCAATGTTTTACCCTCCTAAGGAGAGAACCCCACATTGGAGGGAGCGTCGTACTCTTGCCAGGGAGTACAACCTAAATTTAGTGATCACAATCTCATACTCGACCTACTATTTTCAAATTCATATATTTCTATTAACATAGTGAATTACTTATGTAGGACTTAATTACCTTCATAACTCAATGCTAAACTAACTACCAAAAAATACGCTACTACCTGCATAAATAATAAATAGATAATCCCTAAATTAAAAAAACCTGCATAACTCTAATTGAGGCCCTTTCATTATTTACTTTTGGCTTCTTAAGTTTAAGTGGGTAAACAGATGAAAAGAGAAAATAAAAGACTCTCACATCTAGTTTCCCCAGCAGCACCTCTTTAGAAGAAGGGTGCTGTTGAAGCAACTCATTTTTAGATTCAAGCAGTCTTTTGTTTTGTTCCTCTGCAGAAACAAAAGCATGAGCTGGGGAAACCATTTTCTTTTCTCACAGGAAATGAAGAACAAGAAGAACACTGCAATTTAAAACCAGGCTTTAAATTTCATAAACAAACTATGAAATCATGAGAGGAAAAGGGGAAAAACAAAGTGCAAAAAGACCTCACCAGTAGTAGGATACAAGGATGAGAGAGAGAGAGGAAGGAGGGTTATATTAAAAATGGAATGAATACAGTGGAGTAAGAGCACATATATCAAATATTCTTTAAAAAAACACTAGCTACATCACCGACGTTTCAAAATCAAGGCAACTTTTTATCCGGTTCAGAAAAAAATTTCAAAGTGTGTGAGTAGGACTGAGGTTGTCTTAACTGCTTAAATTGGTTTGCCCTCTTAAAATCTTCATTTTTATATTTCTTTTAATTGAACACAATTTTAAGAGGGCAAAATAATTTACGCAGTTAAGACAACCTCAATCCTACTCTCACATTTTGAATTTTTTTTTGAATAGGAAAAAAAGTTCCCTTGATTTTAAAACATCGGTGATGTAGCTGGTGTGTTTTTAAAGAAATTTGATATATGTGCTCTGCCTCTGCTGTATTCATTCCATTTTTCATATAACCCTCATTCCCCTCTTCCTCGTCTTTTGAATCCTAGTACTAGTGAGGTCTTTTTGCACTTTGTTTTTCCCTTTTTGCTCTCATGATTTCTTATTTTGTTTATGAGATTTAAATCCTGGTTTTAAAATTGTAGTGTTCTTCTTGTTCTTCATCTACTTTTAGAAAAGGAAATGGCTGCCCCGGCTCATGCTTTTGTTTCTGAGGAGGAACAAAATAAAAGGTTGTTCGAATCTGAAAATGAGTTACTTCAATAGCACCCTTCTTCTAAAAAGGTGGTTCTAGGGAAACTAGATATGAGAGCCTTTTATTTTCTCTTTCCATCTGTTTACCCACTTAAACCTAAGAAGCCAAAAGTAAATAACAAAGGGGCCTCAATTAGAGTTATGCAAGTTTTTGTACTGTAGGGATTATCGATGTGGAAATCTATATATTATTTATCCGTGTATTAACATATTTCTTGGTAGTTGATTTAGCAGTGAGTTATGCAGGTAATTAAGTCCTACATATTTAATATTCAAATATTAGTAGTTGGTTTAGCCAACGTTTACTCCTATTAACATAGAATAACCCTCGAGACCCCAAAGAAGGCCCATAAAAACCCCTCTACCAAATAGATGGCTCTGTAGCCTTTCTCAACTGGTTTGATGGCTCGCTTTTAGGGCCCAAATATGGATGAACATAGTTATGCTATTCAAGAAAATTATAGTAGTACTACTGGGACTTTGGATTAAAAGGGACAAATAAGTTGTCTAATTAAGTGAGAATCCTTCAAGTTTTTAAAATTAGGTGGGAGGGACAAAAGTTTTTTGGTTTTTTTTTTTAAGTTTTTTCATTCCAACAACTTCTCCCAGGTGTCAAACAACTTTGACAGTTGTTCGACAACTTCTAGCAGTTGTTCAACAACTATCAAAGTTGTTCGACAACTGCGCTACGTTGTTCAACAACAAGGCGAAGTTGTTCGGCAACTGGGAGAAGTTGTTCAAGAACTGTGTGAAGTTGTTTAGACAACTAATGTAGTTGCCGAACAACTATCCCAATTGTTCAAATGACTTAATTTTTTTCAAAGGGACAAGTTGCGGGACCCACTTGTCCCCTTTTCGTAATTGGAAACATGGGAGGTCTATTGATTCATTTTTCTCACTTAAGTATTTAAGTTGTATATATCAGGAAGTAGTTAGCTTATATTTGCGTTGTAAAAATTGTAATATTAAGTGTAGAGATAGTCCTATATACGTTTAGTACGTCAAAGAGAGCTACTCGCAAACATTGTGCAATTCAATTTTTCGCAAGAAGCACTTAATCATCACGCAAATACTTATTGGTTCCGAATATTTACCCCTAATCAATGATTTTAATTCTAATGAATTAAGAATATAAGTTCATTCAATCATGATAACAAAAATAATTTATAAAAGATATTATCTTGTAATAGTGGGTATAAGAAGAGGTAGATGTAGGCTGAGGAGGTCTTGGTAAAGGTGATTAGATTAGGTACCAGTAGCTTTTCGAGGATATGATCTAGATATAAAAATACGGAGATCAAGAATGTGGTTAGTGGGTGGCTGAGCGTTGTCTAATTTCCCTATTAAGTAGTATTTTTGTTATTACTTTCATACTATCTTATTCTTCTATATTATAATAATTTGTTTGTTTTTAGTTCAGTTATAATATTAATTGTTTGTCGTTGCTACCATTTTCAGATTTACTATTTTATTTGTTTTACATGCCTAATTTTTTGTTATATGTTTTACTTGAGTCGAGAGTCGAGAGTCAATCGAGAACAACCTCTCTATCTTCACGAGGCAGAAGTACATGTCCATACTACCTCTCCAAACTCCACATGTAATATTATGTATGTTATTATTGTATATATCTTGAATTGATAGATCAAATGTAAATACCCGATGTTGAGGTATACTTATACCCATTGGCGGAGGGATGATCTTAGAAAAAGGGTGATTTGATGTACATCTTTTATCAAAAGATTATATAGTGTACAGAAGCTTAATATTAGCTATTATACGTCTATATTAAATTTTGTACATCCTTAACACAACTAAAAAGAAAATATGCACACTCCTCGTCAAATTTCTGACAACGACACTGCTACTACCTCAACTGTCTACGTGTAAAGATGACGCCATATAGCATTTGTCATCTGCATGACGCCCAAACTCTTTTATCAGTGGACCTACCCAACCCGTCACCTCATTTTCTTCTTTTATAATTGCATATCCTTCCAAATTTCATACACCATCCATTTCATTTTAATTAGATTAAAAATAACTATTTTAATTTATTTGTGTAATTTATAAAATTATAAAAAAGATTATTATGTGAACTATTAAATGAAGTGAAAGGTGTAGTCTACGAATATATAAATGCTAGTTTCATTAAATCTGTATTCCGTACTAAGCTCAGATCCAAACAAATCTACATATAAATAATAATAATTAAATTTTAAAATATAATTTATATTATATTTTTTACTTTATAATTATTATAATTTAATGACCGATATATTAAATATATTTTATTAAAAATTTTTATAATTATTAATGTTCTTAATCACATAATTGAATAAATTTTTTTTAAAATTATTTGTATGGAAGAAAGTATTACAGGAGAATTAGAATATAACAAGAGACCACAAGTAATTTAATATTTTATAAAATAACATGATACAACAACAACAATAACAACATACCCAGTGGATTCCTAGATAGAGGGCTCTGGGGAGGGTAGAGTGTACACAGATCATACCGCTACCTAAGATGAAGTAGAGAGTCTGTTTCCGACAGACCCCCGGCTTAGGACCGATAGCAGTATAACAAACACAAGACATAAATTCATAAAAACTAGTACAGTCTGCAAAATAAAATAACGTTACTAGACATAAGATAATACTACAGTCACAAGATAATACTAAAACTATCTATCCGAAATCATAGACATCACTCAACACCACGAACAAGAAACTTCAAACACAAATAAAGAATGCTCCCCTATTGTCACCGACACACTCTCAACCGCCAACCCTCTACCCTAATCGGCATTCTCCTCACCTTCCTAATCACATCCCTCCAATATTTTTTCGGTCTACCTCTACCCCGCCTAAACTCATCCATAGCCAGTGTCTCACACCTCCGCACTGGAGCATCAGAGCCCCTCTTCATCACATGCTCGCACCAACGTAACCTTACTTCTCGTAGCTTGTTCTCCACCGAGGCCACTCCCACCTCTCCCGAATAATCTCATTTCTTAACTTATCTTTCCTAGTATGACCACACATCCATCGCAATATTCTCATCTCCGCTACCGTCAACTTTTGGATGTGGGAATTCTTAACTGGCCAATACTCTCCATACAACATAGTCGGCCGGACTGCCACTCTTTAGAACTTCCTTTTAAGCTTCGGGGGCATCTTCTTATCACATAAAACTCATAAAGCGAGCCTTCATTTAAACCACCCAGCCCCAATATGATGTGTGACATCCTCGTCAATCTCACCATTGCCTTAAATCATAGACCCCAGATACTTGAAACTCTCCTTCTTCTGAATGGCCTGAGAGTCTAGCTTCACAACCATGTCAACCTCCTACAACACATCACTAAACTTACACTTCAAGTACTCCGTCTTGGTCCTACTTAACCGAAATCCTTTAGACTCAAGGGTCTGTATCAAAATTACCAACTTATCATTAACTCCTCCCCGAGTCTTGTTAAGCAGTACCACATTATCAGCAAATAACATACACCAAGGCACCTCTTCTTGAATATGTCTTGTCAAAACATTCATTACCAAGGCAAATAAAAAAGGGCTAAGAGTCAAACCCTGATGCAACCCTACCAAAATAAAAAAATCCTCTGAATCTCCACCTACAATCCTCACCCGAGTCTTTGCGCCATCATACATGTCCTAAATCGACCTAGTGTACGTCACAGGCACCCCTCTAGCCTCCCAACACCTCCAGAGAATCTCCTTGGGAACTCTATCATAAGCCTTATCAAGATTAATAAACACCATGTGAAAGTCCTTCTTCATCTCCCAAAACTGTTCCACTAATCTCCTCACAAGGTGAATGGCCTCAGTAGTCGAGCGACCTAGCATGGAATAAAAAAGATTCTCAGCGATAATCACGCTCCTTCTCAGCCTCAACTCTACCACCCTTTCCCAAATCATCATAGTATGACTCAACAACTTAATACCTCTATAGTTGTTGCAACTTTAGATGTCTCCCTTGTTCTTATACAATGGAATCATTGTAATCCACCTCCATGCTTCAGGCATCCTTCCCTCCCTAAAAATGATGTTAAGAACCTTGTCAACCACTCCAAACCTGCCCCGCCAGTGCGTTCCAAAAAGCCACTGGAATCTCGTCTGGCCCCATCGCCCTACATCGATGCATCCTACGAATAGCCCTTTTGACCTCCTTAACCTCGATATGCCTATAATAACCATAGTCGTGACACTCCTCAAATTTCTCCAAGTCCCCAAACACGAAATCTTTGTCCCCCTTATCGTTCAAAAGTGTATGAAAATAGGACTGCCACCTTTCTTTAATGAGGGCATCCTCAACCAACATAGTACCATCCTCAACTTTGATGCACTTATCCATGCCTTTCTCCTTTAAAGCCGCATACAAGCTCTCAAAAACTGTTATTTTAGCCACTGTAACCGCTAACTTAGCCTCTCACCTAGCTATAGCTTATACTCTTCTTTATTCGTCCGCCTCTCTTAATCATTCTTGCTCTCAACCAATTTCTGATTAGACACCTTCTTAGACTCCACCTTCCTCTTAACCTCTTCATTCCACTACTAGTCCCCTCGATGTTTGCCAAATCGACCTCTTAAGACACTAATTCCTCTCTAGCAATCTCCTTAATGCAACTGGCAATCGTCTCCCACATACTATCCACATCTCCTCTACTCTTCCAAGCCCCCTATTCTCAACTTCTCCCCCATCTTCAAAGCATTAGCCAAAGTCAAGCTACACCACTTAATCTTGGGCCGAACCTCCACACTCCTCTTCTTTCAGCCCTTATCGATTACCATGTTCATCACCAACAACATATTTTTAGTCAAAAGATTATCTCTAGGTATGACTTTACAATCTTTACATAGTGTTCTATCACTCTTCTTAAGGAGCTCAAATTCTATCTGAGTCTTGGCCACTGAACTACGAAACATTTAGAAAATCTCAAATTCGTTATCCACAACCCAAAAGCACTAGAAAAATCCAAAATAGAAGCACTTCCTTTATTCCTCTACCCAAAATCAAAATCTCCATGCACATCATCATAACCTCGATGAAGACCCAATATGCCCATTGAAGTCTCCTCTCACGAAAAGTTTCTCAGTGCTCGGGACGCCCCTGACCATCTCATTCAAAACATCCAAAAGACCTTCTTCTCTTCCTCGTCCAAACCTAATTGCGGAGCATAAACACTAATAACGTTCACCGTAATTCCTCCCATGACCAACATAATAGACATCAACATATCACTGACTCTTTTAACCTCTACCACCTGCTCCCTAAGTTCTTCATCTACTAAGATACCTACCCTATTTATATGTCTTATGCTACTCGAGTACCATAACTTATATCCATCCACATCTCTCACCTTAGTGCCTACCATTTATTTTCCTGGACACACGCTATACTAACCCTCCGTTTTCCAAGAATCTTCACCAGCTCTATAGACATACCTTGAAGCGTCTCTATGTTCCAGGACCCAAATTTTAACCTATAAGAACCTTTATCCAACTTAGCCCTACTATCCCTCGCCCTAAACCCAAGACTAGAACCTAGACTCGACCCTAACCCCAACCTCGACCTATGACATGACCCTAGTCCATCATCTATCACTCCAACCACCACTCAAAAGGATATGATAGAAGAAAATGAAGAAAAAAAGCCAAAAAACATGATGAGCAAACTAAAACTAGTAAGCAGGATTGATACTCACAAGCAACAACAAGTACTATACTACTCACAAGCAACGAACACCTACTAAGTTACGGAGAAACCATAACCGATAATCCCACAGGAATAATTAAAAAAATCAGACAGGAAATCAGGATAGAAAAAGAGACAAGAAGCATATACCAAATAAACTGGAGAAGACTGAAATAAGTGCACCTGATACTGGGAGAAGACACAGTGAAAGATGTTTTCCTGATCGTTTTGTCAAATTCCGGCAAATTGGTGAGAAATTGGTCATAAGAATTTGTTGCCACCACCTTTACCCTACTGCTGGTACCGCATCCCTGTACTTGGTCGCCGGAGAATGTACTGGTCGCCGAAAAAATAAGCAAGACACCAGAATCTTTATGTCGCCGCCTGAAGTGCGGATCTGAACTTGAAGTACCTGAAAAGGGTTATAAAGAAAATAAAAGAGAAGAAAAGAAAATAGATGATCAAATTGCCAAAAATTAACGTCACTCACCAAAAACTGAAGTGGTTGTTGGGCCACAGAGATAGGCCACCGAAAAAGCCGCTATCATTTTAGTGATCAACGCAAGAAGCGAGAGAGAAAAAGACGATGATTACGCCAGAATCTGATGGGGTCGCCGAAATTGATAGGTTCGTTGGGACGTGTTTATGGTGGCCGACACAAGTAATTTACCAGCGGCGGATTGGTAGTTCTCTGCTATCGCCAGAAACTTCAAGACACGAAGAGATAGGTTAATTTCGTCGGCGCCATCAATTGAAAAATTGCAAGATGCTAAACCCTCAGCATATATGACAACTATTAATTTCATCAATTTAACTTGAGGCGCCTGTTCAATAAAATAACATGACAATATTTTAATAATTACAATTCAATGCTGATTAAAAATAGAAAAATATTGATTTTAATGAATTTATGGGTACAAAATTTCTCAGTTATAAATAGAAATAAATTTATTTTAATATTTATTATTTTATTTTCACCTATAATTATATGTGACAAGAGTTGCAAAATTCATTGTTTTCATCTAATACAACAAAATATTTCAATCACTTAAAGTATATATAAAAATAGTTACAACATTAATTTAGAACCTTTACACAAACTAACTTAATCATGATCTATAAGGATATTAAATAATAATTAAATTACATTAACCGATTATTCCATTCGGTCCATTTACTTATCATGTTAATTTTTTAAACACCCTTTAAAAATATTCTATTCATTCTACTCTAATTATTGATTTATCCTTTTTCATGTTTGCTAAGAAAAATAATAAAGGCATTGTACTATTTATTATTGATTAAGTTATCCTATTTAATACTCCCGCCGTTTCACAATAAGTGAATTATTGGAGTAATTTTAGTGTTTCAAAATAAGTGAATGATTCACAATTCAAGGTAGATGTTGGAATTTTTTTCCAAATTTACCCTCCATTAAATATGCACTGGGAGTGATGTATCATGTGTCTTTGCTTTTTGAAGAGGGTAAAAATGAAAAACATGATAAATTTATGTCTTTGCTTTTTTTTTTCTTAACATGTGTGCCGAAATTCAACAATTAACTTATTGTGGAACGGAGGGAGTACTATATCTTTTTTAAGAAGTGAACATCAGTGACTATAAGGGTGTAGTTGAAAATTATTACTAACTTTAATTTTATGTGAAAAGTTATTTCTAAATAAGTTTTTTGAGCAAAAATAATTATTAATTTAAAATGAAGGAAATTTTAATTAAAAGACAACCTGTGGCAAGAAAAAATCAGTTACAAATACACAAGTGGAAATGGTCTTAACAAAAAGAATAAGGAAAAAAATAAAAATATTTAGCAAAAGAACATCATCAATCCATGTGAGGACTACCGAAAATTGAGATCCTCTCTTATATATAATAGTAAATTGTATTCTTTTTTCATATTGTTAACACTGTTTGCAATAAAGATTACAGTGACAGAAACAAATTGCAGTCACAATGCAATAAAATATGAAAAAATAAGAATTTTATTGATAAATGATATGGATATAATTTTGTTACTCCCTTGATTCTTCTTTCTTTATTTTGCTCCGTAATTCGAGGACCATTAGTAGCGTATTTCTCGAATGTAGAAAGATTTAAATTTGATATGAATTTTTAGAGTATTTCTCGAATGTAAAAAGATTTGAATTTGAATTTTTTTTTTGTAATTCAAGGGTCGTTAGTAGCGTAGTTCTTGAATGTAAGAAGATTTAGATTTGATATGAATTTTCTTCGTAATTCGAAGGCCGTTAATAACATATTTCTTGAACGTAAAAATATTTGAATTTGATCTCCATAAAAGAAGGGTTTATGGATCTTCTTGATATTTTTTATTATCAAAAAGAGAGTGATATTCATGAGTTTATGAAATTATCGGGAGATGATTAATCTCTTTATTAAGGGTTTAGAGTAGAGCAGCCACCAAGTTAGGTTTAGCGTAAAGTAACCCCTAATAACTCTAATAAAAATTGAATTCTTGTTATAGAGTTCACAAAATTATGATGTCTATAAACGCTTTGTATTGTCAGACTTTATGACTACAAAATCCTTTGATGAAATGTCAAATTACGATTATTTTTCTTCTTTGAGATGATGAATGAAGTACGTATTAATTTAGTGGAGTCACTTAGCTCAAGTCGTTCGTGCGGCGTACCATGAAATCAAAAAACTACATCAAGCTAGGAGAAGAGAAAAGCAATAACAAAAATACCCTATTTAACACATTTTCATAGCTCGAACTCGTGACCCCCTGATCACATAGAGGTAACTATCCACAATAATTCAAACAAATACTTCTCATAGATAATCACAAATTTCCAAGCAAGACTAAATCTTTTAAGAATTTTAGTACACACAAAAACAAAAACAAAGGGGAGTCCGGTGCACTAAGCTCCCGTTATGTGCTGGGTCCCAAGAAAAAACTGGACCACAAAGGTCTATTATACACAGTCTTACCACTGTGGACCCCTCTTTCCATAGCTCGGACCTATGACCTTCTGGTCACACGACAACAACTTTACCAGTTACGACAAGGCTCCTTATCTTACACACACAAATAACATTTGTAAAAATGAAATCTTTAGCAATTTTTTAAAATTCTTTCTACCCAAATTTCCAAGATAAGCTAAAATATAACACTGATAACATATGACTAAATAAACAATAAGCAAAAAATGCAAACTACCCAAAAATATTCAGGCAAATAAAACTTGTAATACATCAAGATTAATTTTTAACAATTGCTTGAAAAAAAATCTCAGTTTCTCACAGCTGAATAATGTAATTCCATTTTTTCCCTTAACATTATGTCTCCATTGATGATGGATACTGTAGCATTAAGAGCCAATTTCTTTCCTTTTCTGGTAGTTGATCAGTATTTGAGCAGTATCATCTTCTACAAAAATGAACAGGATAATATCACTTTAGCCCCCGAAAGATCTAGCTATTACATATAGACCTCTTTACCTTATAATTTTAGAATGATATTACTCTTCTTGAACAATTTAAATGCCCCAAAAGTTGCTCTAATAAACAAAAAGATAATTCATTCGTTCGGTTTTACTTGTCACATTTTAACTTGACATATTTACTAAAAAATAATTAATAACATACAGTTATTTTACCATAATACCCCTATTAAATGATGTTTATATTGTATCTTAAAATTAATTTGGAGAAAAGACAATTAATGCTAAGGGTAAAATAGGAAAAAAGAAGTTGTCTTTTCTTGATATGTCAAAAATGATAAGTAAAAATAGAAATACAATTAGAAAATTAGTGACAAGTAAAAGCGAACAGTGGGAGTAACACTGAAAACACATCAAAAAGATATACTTCCTCGGTTGTATTTTATGCAGCATATTTTGATCGGGCACAAAGTTTAAGAAGGAATGACAATTGTCCTTTATTAAAAAATATATTACTGCTATCTTTAATTAAATGAGACTAATAAGGATTAAAGTAAAATTGTATCTTTAAATAGTTACCAAATAAGGAAATATGACATTCTTTTTGGGACGGACAAAAAGAAAATGACGACATACAAAATGGGGCAGAGGAAGTATGTTAATACTAAAAGGGCAGCTTGATGTGGCGGTGGAAGTATGTTAATACTAAAAGGGAAGCTCGGTGTACTAAAGCTTCTTGCTATAAGGGACTGCGGAGAAGGGCTAGACTGCAAGAATTTTATTGTGCATAGCATTATCTTGCATTTCTGACAGATGCTGTTTCTATGACTTGAACTCGTGACTTCCTAATCACATGACAATAATTTTATCAGTTACTCTAAAACTCACATTCATATATTTTTTTTCCGATTTGATAAAAATATTAAAGATACGTAAAATCTAAAAGATACGCATATAATTCTTTTTGCAAACCCACTTATATGGAGTAATAAAAACGTATAAGGTATCAAAAATGATATATGCATGGGATTTCCGTTTTGGTTAAAGTTTGAACAGGTTAATTTCATGTATAATTGTAGACTTTTACACTTTAATGACAAAATTATTGAACTTTGCCTCTTTAATAAAGTAGTAGATTTAATGGCATTAAAAATCATTAGGGAGTTTTTATTATGTGTTTATATATATTTAGTACAAGAAGTCATAGACATATCTCAAACTAAATCAATCAATTAGAAAAAACAATTTCTATTCCAATGGAGAAGTTCCTCCATGTTCACCTTTTTATTTCAATTATTTTCTCAATTTTGCTTGTAATTTTATGCAATGAACATTCTTTTTCATCACTTAACACCACTTATATTATGGAATATGTCTATTGATCAACCGAAGCTTCCCGATCTTCCGATGCCATCCTAACACTCACCATTTACAATCTCTATTTATTTGAAAAGTCAAAATTCAAGGATTATGACTCGTTACTCGGAAATAGGTTCGCCGGTGGCCAAGCTAGAGCAAATCATTTGGCATCAATTCTTGAAAATGGGGACGCGATTAGTGCCAATGGAACTTTGGTAAGGCCACACGACGAGCATGAGAGTAAAGTGTCCAACAAAAAGGTTCCGGTAACAACAAGTACACATTTCATATGTCAGTATGTTGCATCTTTTACTCTTTTTTTTTGGTTTCCCATCCGACATCCGGTGCCCACATTGGAGCCCCGACTAATCTGGATCACACGTTGCAGGGCCCATTAAGGTGGCAGCGCTCCCAATAAATTTTCTCTACCCAGGGTCGAACCCCTGGACCTCTGGTTAAGGGTGGAGCAGCCTCATCCACTGCACCACAACCCATATTGGTGCATCTTTTACTCACTGGACAAGTTAAAAGTTACTTGCTAATAGACACTGGTAGTGATTTAGTTTGGTGGAAATGTGGACCATGTAATGCAATTTGATGTTACAAACAGATAAGTAATCCTTTATATGTTTCAACTAATTCAAAAACATATCGCAAGCTCGATTGCCTTGTAGAAAGTAGAAACTGTGAAATCACGAATAAGGAATATAATTGTAGTCTGTATGGTAATACGTGTATGTATGATTACAAATACGTCGATGGATCAAGAACAAGAGGTTGGATTGCACACGACGTGATTACTTTTGTTTTAGACCGAAAGCAGGTAAGCATTGTTTTTGGATGTGGCAAAGATCAAACTCATGGAAAACCTTTTAGTGGTCAATTTTCTGGAATTGCTAGCCCCGGACGTAATGGGTGGTGGAAATTCTTTAGCATCTCATTTTGAAGTAGACATAATGTCCATGTTCCTACCGGGAGCTCTCTCCACAAAAGGATCAATACTTAGCTTCCACACAACGCCATTTAAGAAAACAACATCAGCAATGCTATTACAAGATTTCAGATTCCCTTCCGTTTACTTCGTCAACCTTTATAAAGTTTTTATTACCGATAGGGAAGTCTCGATGTTCCCATCATTGTCTAGGAATTTTAGAAATTATGCCACGAGTGGTAGCTGCATCGTGTACACAGGAATATTTATTCCCGTTTTCCTCATGATTTTTATATTGTATTTCGTTACACATTCAGATAACAAGTACGTGGTATTCCTATGGTTAATGTTCCACCTGGATCATTTTATGACACTTGCTATAAAGTGGATACAACTGGTCTGGATCCACATTTCCTAGTTGTGACCAACCAAATGGCCCCTCCGACCCCAACAACCCACACTCCCCTTTGCCTCAGTCTGCCTGGGAGCACTTGGTGCATTTTCTGCCCAAAACATACTCGATCACTGGTCCCACCCCAGAACCGTGAGCTATAACATACTGATTTAGCCCAAGAATGGCCCTTTTGGGTTGTTTCACTTGTTTGACCACCCAAATAGCCCAGCCGACCCCAACGACCCACACTATCCCACTTTTAAGCCTGCCTTGGTGCCTCTGGTCGATTTTAAGACCAATACACGCTCGAGCCCCAAGCCAACCCCTAAAACCGTGAGTTATAGCACATCTATTTGGCCCCAAAAATAGCATGTTTTTGACGTTTTGCCTGTTTGATATATGGCCCAAATAATACAACCAAACCCCGGCCCACTCTCGAAACCGTGAGATATAACATACTAATTTAGCCCAAATATGGCCCGTTTATGCCGATTCACCCTTTTGACCCCCCAAACGGCCCCGTCGACCCCAACCACCCACACTCCCCCGCTCCTCAGCCTTCCCGAGAGCCCCCGATTGATTTTTGACCCAAACCACGCTCGGTCCCTTCACTCACCTTCAAAATCGTGGGCTATATCACACCAATTTTGCTCAAAAATGGTCCGTTCGTGCCCTTTTGCCTGTTTGACCAACCAAATAGCCCTACCGACCACCACCGACCCCAACGACCCTTACACCCCTATTCCACAGCATGCCTGGGAGCCTTCGGTCAATTTTCAGCCTAAAACATGCTTGGGCGCCGGGCTCACCTCCAAAACCGTGAGCTATAGCACACCAATTTGACCAGAAAATGGTTCATTCATGCCGTTTCACTCATTTTACCACTCTAATGGCCCCGCTGACCTCTACAACCTATACTTCCCCGCTCCTTAGCCTGCCTAGGACCCCCGATCAATTTTTTTCCCAAAACACGCCCGAGTCCTAGGCCCACTCTCAAAACTATGATCTATAACACAATGATTTGTCCTAAAAATACTTCATTCGCGCCATTCAGCCCGTTTGACCACTCAAACAGCCCCGTCGAACCCAATGACCCACATTATCCCACTCTTATTCCTATATGAGAGTCCGCGACCAATTTTTGACCTAATATAGGCTTGATCCCCAAGTCCACCCTCAAAACCGTGAGCCATAGCTCACCGATTTAGTCAAAAAATTACCCGTTTATGCCGTTTCGCCTCTTTGACAACCCAATTAGCCCTGTTTTCCCCAACAGATCACACTCTCTCTCTCCTCAGCCTATCTGGGATCCCTCACTTGATTTTTGATCCAAAACACGTCTGGGCTTGGGCCCACTCCAAGAATCATGAGCTATAACACACTGATTTAACTTGAAAATGGTTTGTTCACATCGTTTAACCCGTTTGACCACCCAAACGGCCACGCCGACCCCAATGACCCACTCTCCCCCGCTTCTCAACCTACCTGAGAGCCCTCAATTGATTTTCAGTCCAAAACATTTTCGGGTCCCGAGCCCACCCCCAAAATCATGAGCTATATAATACACCAATTTGGCCCCAAAATGGTCTATTTGCGTCGTTTCATCTCGTTTGACCACCCAAACGGTCCAGCCGACCCGAAAGGTCCACACTCCCTCGCTCTTCTGCCTGCCTAGGATCCCACAGTCTATTTTTGGCCCAAAAGACGCTCGTACCCTGGGCCTACCTATAAAACCATGAGTTATAACTCACCGATGCACTAGGATTTCGTTATGTGTTCGGTCCCGCTCATATTTCTTCGGTCTATCTCTACCCTGCCTAAAACCATCCATAACCAGTATTTCACACCTCCGCACTGAAGAATCAGAGCCCCTCTTCATCACGTGGACGAACCAACGTAACCTCACATTTCGCATCTTGTCCTCCACCGAAGCAACTCTCACCTTCTCTCGAATAATTTCATTCCTCACCTTATCTTTACTAGTATGTCCACACATCCATCGCAATATTCTTATCTCCACCACCTTTAATTTTTAGATGTGGGAGTTCTTAACTGGCCAACTCACCGCTACATACAACATAGTCGGCCGGACTACCACTCTGTAGAACTTACCTTTAAGTTTCGAGGGCACCTTTTAATCACATAGAACTCCCGAAATGAGCCTTCATTTAAACCACCCTACCCCAATATGATGCATTACATCCTCGTTAATCTCATTATTGCCCTGAATCATAGACTCTAGATACTTGACACTCTCCCTCTTATGCATAGCCTGAGAGTCTATCTTCACAACCACTCCAGCCTCCTGCGACACATCACTGAACTTATAATCCAAGTACTTTGCATTTATTCTACATAATCGAAATCTATTAGACTTAAGCGTCTGTCTCCAAATCACCAACTTATCATTAACTTCTATCTGAGTCTCGTCAATCAGTACCACATCATCTGTAAATAACATACACCAAGCCACTTTTTTCTTGAATATATCACGTCAAAACATCCATCACCAAGGCAAATAAAAATGGGCTAAGAGTCTATCCCTGGTGCAACCCTATCAAAACTGGGAAGTGCTCCGAATCTCCACCTACCGTCCTCACACAAGTCTAATCCCCATCATCCATATCCTTAATCGACCTAGTGTACTCCACGGGCCTCCCCCTAGCCTCTAAGCACCTCCACAGAATGTCCCTGGAAACTCTGTCATATGCCTTCTCAAGATCAATAAACACCATATGCAAGTCCTTCTTCCTCTCTCAAAACTGCTCCACTAATCTGCTCACAAGGTGAATCGCCTCAGTGGTCGAGCGCCCTGGCATGAAACCGAACTGATTCTCAGAGATCGTCACGATCCTTATCATCGTCAACTTTACCACCCTTTCCCAAACCTTCATAGTATGACTCAACAACTTAATACCTCTATAGTTGTTGCAACTCTGGATGTCTCTCTTGTTCTTATACACTGGAATCATAGTACTCCACCTCCACGCTTCAGGCATCTTTGTCGCCCTAAAAATACTATTAAATAACCTTGTCAACCACTCCAAACTCCAAACCTAGCCCGCTAGTGCTCTTCCAAAAATCCACTAGAAGCTCGTCTGTCCCCATTGCCTTACCCCGCTACATCCTGCGAATAGCTCTCTTGACCTCCCCAACCTTGATATGCCTGCAATAACCATAATCGCGACACTCCTAAGATTTCTTCAATTGCATTTCAAACACTAAAAGTACTTACTTGTATCAATTATGGAACTTCTAATTTCAAATCTTAAATTTCGTTTAGTCTCAATTCAAAAATTAAGTGCATAAAATTTATTAGTTTATTTTAAATTTTCAGATATTGTTCTTTTGCTCATTATTTTTACAATGATCAATTTTATGATTAATATCTTTAATTATTTTATTTATACAACTTATTGTATATTCTAAGTTAATTTAATTCAGATCTCTCAAATCACTCTCAAAATCACCACTCCACCAAATACTACACCCACCTCCTAGCCTTACCCTATAGCCACCACCCTGCCTCTCTAGTTTTTATTATATTTTACTTTATCAGATTTTTTATAAAATATTTTTCTCACATAACCCATCTGTCCTGACTCCTAAGAAAAATAATTTTTTTTATCTTTTAAAATCTTTTTTTCTACTCCACAACTCTAACCCCTACCTACACCACCACCCCACCTACCCCACCTACCTAGCTCACCCCTACCCCATCTCAACCACCATAATCTCTTATTCTTCCCCTCATCCATCACTTTGCCTCAATGCAATTTATAATTTTGTGTTAAGTATACGCAAATGCTATTAGAAAATATCTTTTATTTACTGATAAAATATCAATTATCAATTTATTTTAGCATACATGCTATTACTAATGTCAAATAATCACATCAAATAAAATTATCTATTTTTTAAGCTCGAAATGAACTAATAGCTACTAATTAGTATTTTTATTATCCTAAATTTTTTGTAAGAATATTTACCTAGTTAAGTTCAAGCATTTTATATCCCTCCAATAAATTATGCTTTTTGTTATCTATTGAAAATAATTTGAGACGTAGGGGATTAATTCATCATCGAAATGAAATAAAATATATAAGCATACACCATTAAAGATAACGATGAAAGCATATACAAAGATTAAGATTAAACATTCAGCAATATATTTTCAAAGAAATCTTTCTGAGAAAATTAACACTTGAATTCATAAAAAGAAATCGTTATAATTAACTTTAACAAACATGAAAGCAATAGAAAAAGATGATGGCAGAGATATATGATTATGATGATAAAAAAGAGTAGTCAAAAACATGAAAGCAATAGAAAGATATGATGGACTCTGATACCATGATAATGAAATGAACCTTGGACCTAACTCAACGTCAAAAGCTAGCTCATGAGGTGAGGATTGCCCAAGATCATATAAGGAGACTAAGGACTCTTTAATCCACCGATGTGGGACTCTACCCTCCCTCTCCTTGCATGCCAAGACTGGACATCTGAAGCGTAGGCAATATAAGATGGGGTACTCAACATTGAAAACAATGAATTGGGTAGGCCTGACTCTGATACTATGTTGAACTGTGTGACCATCTCATCTAAAAGTTTAACTATTAGAGAGAGTCCAATTTTACTATTTAATTATATTCTCATCAATTACTTAATATGCTATTTTGGAATTGAATAAAT
This sequence comes from Capsicum pubescens, assembly GCA_030864215.1. Taxonomy (NCBI): domain Eukaryota; kingdom Viridiplantae; phylum Streptophyta; class Magnoliopsida; order Solanales; family Solanaceae; genus Capsicum; species Capsicum pubescens. The sequence goes on along the minus strand of CM061544.1, from coordinate 49,911,769 downwards.
GAACTTTACGTGGCATTGCAAACTGAAGAAAGACACAAAGTTTTTTGTTTCAAACAGTTCAAGAAAGAATCTTTTGTCCTTTTGAAACAAAGAAATAGAGTCACATTCGTTAGCTTGTTTTGTCCCCACAGTTGAACTAAGAGCACTTTGAGTGAGGTTTTTTCTATTATTAAGGATGTCCAATTTTGAAAAAGTACTACTCCTTTATATTAAAAAAGAATGGTAGACCAAACAACATATTAATTTTATACATTATATTAACTCCTAAGTAGCTACCAAACCTGAAATTATTTATGTAGGATTCCTACATAACTCGTTGCTAAGTCAGCTACCAAAAGACCCCTTAATACTTTCTTTCTTTGTTCATTGAGAAGACAGAGACCAATGCAAGCATAATTCAATTTATGTGTATAATAAGTTCAGAACCAAGGTGCAGAATAAATACTTTACATAAATACATAACATCCTAAATGAGTTCACCCAATTGATATAAACGGTTTGATTTACTCAACTCCTTATTCATCAATGGATGACTACCGTATTTTTTTATGAGATCTGGCAGGTAGTTTTTTTTTATAACCAGATTTGTTTTATAACAAAAAAACACTGTACCACTAATGCCTCTGTAGCAACAAAATCTTCTGAAGCATCCAATGAAAGTTGAGAGACTCTCTTCTCGGCTATAGCTTTTGGTGAATCCTTGCTGAAATTGATGAAAATTATTCACCATCATTTCGACCTATTTTGTCATTTTTCTCATTTTCAGTTCTCTTTATAAAAGACATTATTGGATCTTTCCCTAGCAATTAAAGTGGTTGATCTAAGAATGGAGCAACTTTTTCAGGTGCAGCTTGCGGTGGAAGCTCACCAGTGTCGGTATTTGAAGGCAACTTGGAAGATCCAGTTAATGATGGACCAACTTCCTTCAAAATAAATAAGATTTAAGATGGATCATTTTGACTGATCCTTTTTCCCTATCTATGTGCAATGAATATGTGGATAATAGTAGGTATCATAATCTAGGTCCAACTGCTAGGTTAGATAGTAACTCAAGAATCTTTTATCAATTCCCCTTTCTTAAGAACCCCAAAAAATAAATAACACTCAAGCAGAAAAAACTAAACTCAGACACAACAAATGCTGATTGTATGACAGGTTATACAAAGTGGGGTTTGTATATATACTCAAATTTAGGACCAAAATTGGGAAAAAAAATTGATTGACATGAATAAATACTTCAAATTGAAATCTCCACTTGGATTCACTCATATTTATTGCGTTTTTCTCACGTTTTTCTCAAATTTTGGGTTTAAAATCCATAACTTTTTTCAAGGTGTTTGTGCTTTTCTCAGGTATTGTTACTTGAACAATTATGTTATTTTGGCCTTGAACTAATGAACTCTACGTGGCATAATAAACTAAAGAATGACACAAAAATTTGTTTCAAACAGTTCAAGAAAGAATCTTTTGTCTTTTTGAAACAAAGAAATAGAGTCACATTTCTTGGACTAATTTGTCCACTCATGGTGCTCTTAGTTCAACTATAGGGACAAAATAGTTCAACAAATATAGTTCTATTTCTTTGTTTTAAAAAGTCAAAAGATTCTTTCTTGAACTGTTTGAAACAAAACATTTGTGTCTTTCTTTAGTTTGTTATGCCACGTAGAGTTCATTAGTTCAATGCCAAAACAACATAACTGTTCAAATAAAATTACCTGAGAAAAGCACAAACACCCAACATTTAAGAAAAATGCAATAAATGTGAGTGAATCCAAGTAGAGATTACAATTTGGAGTGTTTATTCATGTCAGTCAATTTTTTCCCAATTTTGGTCCTAAATTTGAGTATATGTACAAACCCCACTTTGTATAACCTCTCATACAATCAACATTTATTGTGTCTGAGTTTATCTTTTTCTGCTCGAGTGTTATTTATTTTTAGGGGTTCTTGAGAAAGGGGAATTGATAAGAGATTCTTGAGTTACTACCTAACATAGCAGCTAGACCTAGATTGTGATATCTATTATTTTTAACATGTTCCTTACATATATCTAGGGAAGAATGATCTTTAAAAATGATCCATCTTGAATCTTGTTTATTTTGAAGGAAGTTGGTCCATCCTTACCTGGATCTTCCAACTTGCCTGCAAATGCCGACTCTGGTGAGCTTCCACTGCATGTTGCTCCTGAAAAAATTGCTCTATTCTTAGATCAATCACTTAAATTGTTAGGGGAGGATCCAATAATGACTTCTATAAAGAGATGTGAAAAGGAGAAAGATGACAAAATAGGTCAAAATGATGGTGTAGAATTTTCATCAATTTCAGCAAGATATTCACCAAGAGCTATAGCCGAGAAGAGAGTCTCTCAACTTTCATTGGATGCTTCAGAAGACTTTGCTGCTATGGAGGCATTAGTGGTACATGTTATCATTTTTTAGTTATCAAAAAAACCCTACATTCCAGATCCCGTGATAAAATACGAGATATATGATATTGGACTCCCATCTCAATCAGTAGGAAAGGGCCCAAAATCTCTCACCTTTTCTTTGTTGTGATCTAAATCTGTGTGTTGTTGCTAATGAAAGAAACTATGAAACCATCAGATCCACTCTTAGCAGCTTCACCTTCCACTCTGACCAAAAAATTAACACTCTCAAATCTAAAGTAATCTTCTCTAGAAACTGTGCTCAGGAGATCAAAAATAGTTTATCTCACATCTTAGGCATCCAATGCAAAGACAAGTTTGGCAAATATCTTGATTTTACCATCTTCCACAAAAAACCTTCAAATATATATTTCCAATTCATCCTAGACAATCTCAACACTAAGTTGGCTGGATGGAAAACCAAATTCCTCAATATGGCTGGCAGAATCACCTTTACCAAGTCCTCCCTGGCTAGTATTCCCGCTCATGTCATGTAATTCATCTTGATCCCCTCTAAAATCCACTAATTGATTGACAGAACCCAACAGAACTTTGTCTGGGGTACCACCCCTGATAATAAGAAAATGCATCTAATCAATTGGGAAACCTTGGCTAATTCTAAAGCTAATGGGGGCCTGGGCCTCCAGAAAGCTTCCATTAGGAACACCACTATGTTATCCAGTCTAGCCTGAAGACTTTACAAACATCCCAACAGTCTCTGGGAAAAAAATTCTTTAAAATAAATTAGCCCCCATGCTATATCCCTCAAAGCCAACAACTTTAAAACTTGGAAAAGTGTCCTTATGGGTTGGGAAATTTGTAAAACTGCCTCCTCTTGGAACATCCATAAGGATGACAAGATCAACTTCTGGAAGGACAGATGGATGCCTCACTGTGAACTCCTTGTTTCTATCATCCAAGCCCTTCTTCCTTATCATTCCCAAGACATTAAACTCTCTAGGGTCTAGAGGAATGGCTCCTGGAACCTCAAGGATCTTTCGATTGAAATCCCTGAGGATCTCATCCAAACTTTCACCAACTCTGTTTTCCCTAATCCCAGAGCCCATACTGATGAGTTTATTTGGAATCTCACTAGTAATTGTCTGTTCTCCAGCATTAGTGCTTATAATCATATAGCCAAAACCTCTGAGATCAATTACTCCTCTAATTTTAACTGGATATGGAAGACTAAATCCCCTAAAAGTCAAAACCTTTCTTTGTCTAAGACAGCATGATAGGTTCCCCAATAACCTCAACCTCTGCAAGAGTGGACTGAGACAAAATACTAGTTTTGCTATTTGTAATCATCACCAGGAAGACAAATCCCACATTTTATTTAAGTGTCCCATCCTCATAGATTTTGGAGTGCAAACTATTCACAAGATGACCCAGTCCAAACAACCTCCTATTACCAGTCTCCTACCCTCTTACTGGCACACTATCTGGAGATCTCTTCAACACTCCCAATTCAACAAGCTAATACAATGGCACGACATCATTCCTTTCATCCTCTAGACAATCTAGAACACCAAGAACTCTAATACCTTCAATAACAAAAGGGACCATCCCAATTTTAACCATGCTTACTCCCAAACTGTTGAGTATAAACATCTTACTTAAAAGAATACCCCAATCATGCAAAACCAAATCATCAATGTTAAGTGGAATCCTCCCATCATCCACACCTTCAATCTCAATACTGATAATTCTTGCCTTAGAAACCTCGGGAAGGGTGGAATAGGAGGGGTAGTCAGATCCAGTAGTGGAGGCTGAGTGTTAGGTTTTAACAAAAACTTTCACCAGACAACCAACAACATGATGGAACTTATGGATCTCATTGAAGGACTAAAAATGGTAGCGCAAAATAATCTTCTCCCTATTGAAATTAACATTGATTCATTGGAAGTTATATCTTTGTTAACTAACGGGAACCTCCACTATGATACTTTGATTTCGGAATGCAGGTCAAAATTAAAAAGGCTAAGGAATCCGGAAGTCAAGCACTGTTATAGAGAACAAAATGGAGTGGCGGATGCTCTAGCAAAAGACGGAGCAAGGGCAAGCGGGTTTCAGGAGACTACCCTTTTTGAAGTTCCACCAATATGTGCAAAAGATGCAGTTTGAGAAAACATCTCGAAAACTTATTGAGAGACCAATTAGCTATTGTTCTGATGATTTTAACTGGTCAGGCCAGAACTATTCCTTTGTGAACCCTGACTAATCGTCAAAAATTGAAACTTAAACTGCGTTCTCTTTTATATTAATGCATGTCCTTTCTACCAAAAAAATAATAATATTATTTTACATATTGAATCATCGAAAAGAAGAGATATTTATATCAATTTAAATTGATGGACCTTGAACATTCAGAAAGAAAGATAAGTTGAAAATGTTATATCATTCCTGCATATCAAAAGAATGTTATCAAATCAAGAATAATTTTTTTAAATGAAAAATTAAAAAATGCAGTAAATAAATGCACGAATAAAGCTAATGATAGAGAAGTATATGTAAGAAAGGATAAGTGATAGAATTTCATTTATATTCAGATTTCATTTAAATACAAATTCAAATATCACATATGTTTATTAAAATAAGATTAATTTATTATTCTTCCTTATCCTTATCCTTACATTTTTCAAATACAATATATATTTAAAATTAATATAGATTTGAGTTGAGATAAATATTTAAATCATGGAGACAATACTAATACTAATACTAATACTAATACTAATACTAATAACAATACTAATAACAATAATAACATTTTAACTATTTTTACTTTACCACTATTAGATTGTACTACTATTACTATTATTATTTGCTCATTGTTATTTGAGATAAATATTAAGATAAATCCTGTAGAAAAAAAAAATTGTGTGCCATGTTACTAATTAAGTACATCTAAATTATAAGTTTATCTTTGAAAGTATGTTTTATCTCCAATTTAAATTCAAAAATATTCGATAGAATAACCAATATCTTCGATGAGTGGTTAAAACCGTCAATATAGGTCAGGCTCGTTGGGATGACCCGGCCCAGCCTGTAATTTGATAGGGCTGGGCTAAAATTTTTATAGCCCATTTAAGAATAGGGCTTTTTAGCCCTTCATGAATAAGCCTATTGACTCGTCGGCTTGAGCAATATGGGTTTGGGTGACCCATGGGTCAAATAAAAATAATTAAAAAATAAAATATAGTACTAAAAATAAAAAAAGGAGTCCAAACTCAAAGTCTATATTAACCATCATATATATTTAGATATTAATTATATTTATAAAATATATAAATAACTAACATATAAAATATAATTTTTTTACGAAATAAAATATGTTTGATGAAGATGATGTGGTGATGTTGAATACACCATAAATGGCATGAGAGTTTTCTTTAAAGCATTTATTTTACTTTTAATGGACTAAACATTGACATTTCATTGTGTTTTATTGTGATCAACTAAAACAAAATTAGGTTAATATTGTTATTTAGCGAGTTACATTATTACTCATTAATTATTATTTTTTTTCAATAGCTCTATTTGATTTTAATTTGGTCTCAAAAGTTATTCAATTTCACATATTATTAGGATCTTTTTGTAAATTTGAGACTTGATTAATGAGTAGTAACTTCAATCAATATTATATTGTAAATATTTATGCAATTAATATTTTAAAATTTAAATTAAGATTATAAAAATAATATATTTTAAAAAATGGGTTGGCCCGTGGAGGCCCACAACCCATAGTGTGACGGGTTGGGCTTGCTATTTTCTAGTCTGTCATGTTGATGGGTCAGCCTGGTCGGGCCCATCAAACTCTAAATCCCGTGTGAGCTAGCCCGGATGAGCTGGTCCGATCCATATTAACAACTCTTGGAGCAGTTATATAACGATAAGAATCCAATTAGAACTCTTTAGTATTATAACTATCTACTTCTAATATGTAATTTTATATTCTTTTAATATTATTTATAATTTAAAGTCAACAATTTATTTGTAATGCCCCAAGATACCATCCCGAGATGTCACACGGTGCTTAAGGCCACACGCGGCCTCAAGCTAACCCTTTAAACCTGTCATCACTTCTAGAACTCACTTTGACAATAGTCATGCTAATATTAGAGAGAATGACATATCATAAACATACTAGAATAAGATACGAAACTAGCATGTACAATCCAAAATACTGAAATTCTGTACATACCAACCCTTCAGCCTGACAAAGCCTCTATACATCAAAATTAAGGAGACATTGGGACAAACCCCCAACTGACTCAAGAAGTACTGAAAGCCATAACAAAAAAATAGTATCACAAAATTATAAATACGATCCTCGAACCATGAGGACTCTCCACTGAGAAGACGAAAAGAGGCACTTGAATATCGCTAACGCGACTGAGTACCTGAACCTACATTACGAGAAAATGTAGCCCTTGGAAAAATATGTGGGTCAGCACTTTGGAATGTACTGATTATGTGGGGGTGCATGCAACAATGTAAATATCGTCATCAAATTCATGAAAATATGCATATGTACAATGATGGATCACTTGGCTTGAGTTAGATTGAAACATATTTTTCATGATCTCATCGTAAATAAATCATATGAGAAAAACCTCATAAATCATCATAAACAACTCAACTCTTCAACTCAAGACTCGGAGTGACTGTAATTTAAGAAACTCGACTCTTATGGTCATGGGAGATTCTTATAACCGACATAAACCATGTGAGCTACATGGAGTCCAACGTTTTACCCTCCTAAGGAGAGAACCCCACATTGGCGGGAGCGTCGTACTCTTGCCAGGGAGTACAACCTAAGTTTAGTGATCACAATCTCATACTCGGCCTCCGGCCCACAATTATCAATATCAATCCTACGGTGGAACGTAGTTTCGGGCGGAAATACCACCTTTCCCACTCGGTGCTAAATACTACTCCCAGACACAAGCTCAGAACGCGTTAGGAAATCCACCACAAACATCATAAGGGTCTATCATGAAGACCAAATCAAATCTCTTTCTCATTTATCCAATCATAATCAATTTGTGGATTCCTAACTTGACTCAAATCAAATCAATCTTTCTCAATATCAAAATGCATCAATTCATTAAGTCATGGCAACATCAATAACCTTGAGGAAATATCAAGACTCATTGTAACAACTCAATTCTCATGAATCAATATACTCAATAATCCAATTTGTCATAAGGAAGCTTAAATCTTGACACATATCTTGAAAGCACTTGAAATACCAACTCATGGTAGAAACTTGAAATTCACAATATTAAATATCAAGTCATAACTTGGAAATTATAAAATAATCATGTATAACAAAGCTTGAACGATTTATATTCTCATAATCTCATGATGAAGTAATTTGGGTATAAACCCACTTGCAAAATCATATAAATCCATAATAAAAATCAAAGCTTTGAGCACAAGAACGAAACAATTGCTCTTGTTCAAAACCCCACATACGTTAATCTTTGAAATTGGTTGAACTCTAGTGCTTGAGACTTTACTCACACTTCTAATAAAAAAATTCTTGAAGCCCACTCTATGAGGAACTTGATTCTTGAAGGAATCTTTAAGATTTATGGATGATTTTTGAAAGATTAATTTCCTTAAATAAAACCTTAGATATATTTCTTAAGAGAATTGGAAGAGAAAAATGAAGAAATTAGGTTTTGGATGAGGATTCTCATATATATAAAGGCCTCCAAAAATGGGAAATGACTAAAATACCCTTGCAAAAATCGTCAATCAATTGCTGAAAAAAATAACTGACGACATCCGTGATAAGCTGTCAGGCCCGTGATAGGCCGTCACGAATTGTCGTCACAAAAAGGGTGTATTTTTGACTTTCTGCCTTAAGGTGACGACATTTTGTGACGGGCCGTCAGGTTTGTGACAAGGCGTTACAAAAGGTCGTCACGGATTTTACTGGCTGACACGCTGGAGTAAAATAAGCATAACTCTTTGGTCCGATAGCGTATTATGACTAAATGGGTATCGTTGGAAAGCTAATTCAATTATATATCTTTTAGTAGGTCATGACCTGAATAATTCGTAGTACAACGGGAGATATGCTCATTTAATTTGACTATGCCAAAATCCTTCTCAAGAAATCAATCGGTAAAGAATGTTTTGATTCGCCCAAGCGTTTGGACATCTTTAAAGCCTTAATGCACATCACCCTTGACCCGAAAACAACCCAAACACTACAATTTATTTCTCATGGGCTTGAGTCATGGAGGCACTGTTGGTTAGAATCTCGGGGTATTACAATACCACCCCCTTGGAAACATTCGTCCTCGAATGTTGCCAGATAGGCCAAGAACAAGAGAAAAATGAGGACGTATATCTGGAACGACTCACTCAAAAGACTTACTTCACTCTATACCTTCGAATACTATAGAAAATGCATGAATTCGTGATGAAAGTAGACACACTGCTGAATCTTTAATAAGAAGGGGGAAAAAGTAAGAAAGAATGATACCTTCTGCTCGCTCCGAACTCACAGAAAAGAGGTGACGGTACTTGGCTCGCATATCAGCTTCGTGTTCCCAAGTAGCACTCTCAACAGATTGATTTTGCCAAAGAACTTTAACCAAAGGAACTTCTTTGTTCCTTAGCCTACGGATCTGAAAATCCAAAATCACAACTGGAATCTCCTCGAATGAAAGGCTATCCTGAATATCTAAGATTTCGGAAGAATCAACCACGACAGAATCACCAATACACTTCTTAAGCATAGAAACATGAAATACCGGATGAACACTAGACACCTCCGCTGGTAAATCCACCTCATAAGCTACTTTCCTAACACGGCTCAGAACCCTATATGGACCAACATAATGGGGACTAAGCTTTTCCTTCTTCCCAAATCTTTTCACCCCTTTCATGGGTGAAACCTTCAAGTACACCAAATCATTAACATTAAACTAAAGATATTTTCTTCTCACATCCGCATACGACTTATGACAACTTTGAGCGGTGTTTACTCTTTCTCGAATCAACTTAACTTTTTCCATAGCCTTGACCACAGCATTCGGCCCAATCACAGTTGCTTCTCCTACTTCAAACCAACCTATGGGCGATCTAAATCTTCTCCCATACAAAGCTTCGAACGGGTCTATCTGAATACTAGCATGGAAACTATTATTATACACAAATTCGATCAATGGCAAGTGCTCATCCCAACTACCTTTGAAATCAAGCACACATGCCCTCAACATGTCCTCCAAAGTCTGAATAGTCCTCTCAGCCTAACCATCGATCTGCGGATGGAAAGAAGAACTTGGACGACCTAGGGTATCGAGACCCTTCTGAAAAGCTCTCCAAAACTGGGAAGTAAATTGAGTACCCGTATCAGAGATGATATCCAAAAGAACTCCATGCAATCTGACTAACTCACGGATATACAATCTAGCATAATCCTCAGCCGTATAAGGCGAATGCACTGGCAAGAAATAAGCTTATTTAGTCAACCGTTCTACGACAATCCAAATCGAATCATGATAACGACGAGATGGAGGCAAACCATTTACGAAATCCATATTCACTTCTTCCCACTTCCAAGTAGGAATGCCAAACTTTTGCATTACACCACCGGGCCTCTGGTGCTCTACCTTAACTTGTTGACAAGTAGAACACTTTTCCACAAATCTTGCTATGTCTTTCGTCATACCGTTCCACCAATAGATTTCTCGCAAATCACGGTACATCTTGGTAGAACTGGGATGAATAGAATATCACGTAATATGCACTTTAACCATAATTCTCTGCCTCAAATCATCAACATTCAAAACACACAGTCTACCTTGCAATCTCAACACACCATATCCCCCTTGGGAGAAAACCTCTACCTTCTGGTCCTTAACTGACTCCTTCAGTCTGACCAAACTAGGATCCGTGTCCTGCTTCTTCTTTACCTCCGATACCAAAGAGGACTCAGAACTACTCTGAACTAACATACTTCCTTCAGCGGAATCAAGCAATCTAACACCCAACCTATCCAAACGATGCACATCACGAGCCAATTCTTTCTTATCATTCTCTATATGAGCTATACTACCCATAGACAACCTGCTAAGAGCATCTGCCATAACATTGGCCTTGCCCGGGTGATAGATACATCACACTCATATCATAGTCTTTTAGAAGCTCTAACCTTCTTCTTTGTCTAAGGTTCAACTCCATCTGAGTAAACACATACTGCAGGCTTTTGTGATCAGTAAACACATCAACATGAACACCATACAAATAATGTCTCTAGATTTTCAAAGAAAAAACTACAGCTGTTAATTCAAGATCATGGGTTGGGCAATTCTTCTCATGACGCTTCAACTGTCTAGAGGCATAAGCTATAACTTTACCCATATGCATCAACACACAACCCAGACTAACCCTAGAAGCATCGAAGTACACCACAAGACCATTAGTACCATCGGGTAAAGCTAACACTGGGGCTGAAGTGAGTTGAGTCTTCAACTCTTGAAATCTCTTCTCACAGGCATCTGTCTAATAGAACTTAACTTTCTTTTCGGTCAACCGGGTCATGGGGGACGGGATAGAAGAGAAACCCTAAAAAAAATAACGGTAGTAACCAGATAGACCCAAGAAACTCCTAATATCAGACGGGGAGGTAAGTCTAGGCCAATTCTTCACAGCTTCTATCTTTTGAGGATCAACTCTAATTCCTTCGAAAGAAACAATGTGACTCAGAAAAGCAACTGACCTTAGCCAATATTCACACTTGCTAAATTTAGCAAATAATTGATTAGCTCTAAGGGTTTCCAACATGATTCGAAGATGATCCGCATAGTCATCTTCACTTCGAGAATATACAAGAATATCATCTATGAACACAATAACAAACAAATATAGATACCGCTTGAAGACTCGGTTCATAAGATCCATGAAAGCCGCTGGAGCATTGGTTAACCCAAAGGACATGACAAGAAACTCAAAATGACCGTAGCGGGTTCGAAAAGCTATCTTTGGAATATCACACTCTTTTACTTTAAGCTGATGATAGCCGGATCTAAGGTCTATCTTTGAGAAATAACTTGCACCCTGTAGCTAATCAAATAAATCATCGATTCTAGAAAGAGGGTACTTGTTCTTAATATCCACCTTGTTGAGTTGACGGTAGTCAATACACATATGCAATGTACCATCTTTCTTCCACACAAATAGAACAGGTGCACCCAAACATTGGGTCTTATAAAGCCTTTTTCTAAGAGGTCTTTGAGTTTCTCCTACAACTCTTTAAGTTCTGCGGGATCCATACGGTTTGGAAGGATGGAAATAGACTGAGTGCCAGGAAGGAGATCAATCCCGAATTCTATTTCTCTATCAGGTGGGACCCCTGGAAGGTCTTCCAAGAAAACATTGGGAAACTCTTTCACAATGCTAACTGACTGAATAGTCAGAGTCTCGAACTTGAGGTATTTAACTCGAACTAGATAATAGATACAAACCTTGGAAATCAACTTCCTAGCTTTGAGGTGGGATATGAAATGGCTCTTCGGAGTAACAGAACTCCCGAACCACTCGAACCGGGGTTCGTTAGGAAACTGAAACTTGACCACTCGGGTAAGACAATCTATAGATGCATAGCACGAGTGAAGCGAATCTATACCCAGAATGACGTCAAAATCAACTATATCTATCTCAATCAAATCAGCACATATGATCCGATGAAGGACAGTAACAGGACACTTCTTATACACTCGCTTAGCAATAACAGACTCTCCTACCGTGGTAGAAACAAGAATAGGCTCAGGAATCTGTTCAGGATCTATCTCAAAATTTATAGCAACCAGAGGTGTCACATAAGAGAAACTCGAATCGGAGTCCTTCAATACATACACATCAAAATAAAAGACACGGAGCATACCAGTGACAACATCAGGAGAATGCTCCTGCTCCTGGCGAGGTGGTATAACATAGAAGTAATTCTGGCATGAACCGCCAACAATACTAGAAGAGGCGCCCTAAGAGGAACTGGGCGGACTACGGGAGCGGGGGCACTGGTATTCTGACTCTGGGGATGAGCATATCGACTCCCCTGTCTAGCATACGGATAATATCAAAGTCGGTGGCCCAACTTGCCACAACCAAAGAAACCTCTCTGATTAATAAAACACTCGCCAAAATGATCTCTACCACACTTGGCATATAAAGGAGGATGAGGTCTGTTACTTACACTTTCCTGAGACCTGGACGGGATAGGCCTATTCCCCTGCTACTGCCTGCTTATAGGTGCGGAAACACTAACTGAAGAAGGCATGGGCATAAAATAAGGTGCGGAAACATACTTTTCATGATCTCATCGTAAATAAATCATATGATAAAAACCTCATAAATCATCATAAATAACTCAACTCTTCTACTCAAGACTCGCAGTGACTCTGTAATTCAAGAAACTCGATTCTCATGGACATAGGAGGTTCTTATAACCAAGATTAACCATGTGAGATACATGGAGTCCAACATTTTTCCCTCCTAAGGTGAGAACCCCACATTAGCGGGAGCGTCGTACTCTTGCCAGGGAGTACAACCTAAATTTAGTGATCAAAATCTCTTACTCGTCCTCCGGCCCACAATTATCAATATCAATCCTACGGTGGCACATAGTTTTGGGGGAAATACCAAATTTCCCACTCGGTGCAAAATACTACTCCCAGACACAAGCTCAGAACGCGTTAGGAAATCCACCACAAACATCAAAAGGGTCTATCATGAAGACCAAATCAAATCTCTTTCTCATTTATCAAATCATAATCAATTTATGGATTCCTAACTCGAATCAAATCAAATCAATCTTTCTCAATATCAAAATGCATCAATTCATTAAGTCATGGTAACATCAATAACTTTGAGAAAATATCAAGAATCATTGTAACACCTCAATTCTCATGAATCAATATACTCAATAATCCAATTTATCATAAGGAAGTTTAAAGCTTGACACATATCTTGAAAGCACTTGAAATACCAACTCATGGTAGAAACTTGAAATTCACAATATTAAATATCATGTCATAACTTGGAAATTGAAAAATAATTATATATAACAAAGCTTGAACGATTTATATTCTCATAATCTCATGATGAAGTAATTTGGGTATAAACCCACTTGCAAAATCATATAAATCCATAATAAAAATCAAAGCTTTGAGCACAAGAACGAAAGAATTTCTCTTGTTCAAAATCCCACATACCTTAATCTTTGAAATTGGTTGAACTCTAGTTCTTGAGACTTTACTCAAACATGTAATAAAAAAATTCTTGAAGCCCACTCTATGAGGAACTTGATTCTTGAAGGAATCTTGAAGATTTATGGATGATTTTTGAAAGATTAATTTCCTTAAATAAAACCCTAGATATATTTCTTAAGAGAATTGGAAGAGAAAAATGAAGAAATTAGGTTTTGGATGAGGATTCTCATATATATAGAGGCCTCCGAAAATGGAAAATGACTAAAATACCCTTGCAAATATCGTCCATCAATTGCTGAAAAAAATAGCTGACGACATCCGTGACAAGCTGTCAGGCCCGTCATAGGCCGTCACGAATTGTCGTCACAAAAAGGGTGGATTTTGTGACTTTCTGCCGACATTTTGTGACGGGCCATTAGGCTTGTGACAATTCGTCGAAAAAGGTCGTCACGTATTTTCCTGGCTGACATGCTGAAGTAAAATAATCATAACTCTTAGCTCCGATATTGGATTTTGACAGGAGATATGCTCACTTGAAGTTGACTATGCCAAAATCCTTCTCAAGAATTCAATCGGTGAAGAATGTTTTGATTCGCCCAAGCGTTAGGACATCTTTAAAGCCTTAATACACATCACCCTTGACCAGAAAAGAACCAAAACAGTATAATTTATTATTCATGGGCTTGAATCATGGAGGCACTATTGGTTAGAATCTCGGGGTATTACATTATTACTTTTAATTATCTTTGCTATTTATCTTTATGCAAATATAATGCAAATTTATCTTATAATGTTATAATTGAATTAAAAAAATATTTGAGATCAACCACATATTTTTGATAGTAAATGATGTATTATTATTATTATTATTATTATTATTATTATTATTATTATCATTACTTTTATTATTATTATTAGTAGTAGTAGATATGTATGTTCTACTACTACTACTAATATTATAAGTTATCTTTTAATTATTATTATATTTTATTTAATATTTAAATATATTTGAAATAAATAAATTTATGATATAATTAGAGATGTGTTAGGTCTTTTCAACTATGATTTTTTAATTTTAATCTAATGAATTATTTTTTAAAATTTTCAAAGCCTACTATTTTCAAATTCATATATTTCTATTAACATAGTAAATTAATTATGTAGGACTTAATTACCTGCATAACTCAATGCTAAACTAACTACCAAAAAGAACGCTACTACCTACATAAATAATATATAGATAATCCCTAAATTAAAAAATCTGCATAACTCTAATTGAGGCCCTTTAATTATTTACTTTTGGCTTCTTAGGTTTAAGTGGGTAAACAGATGAAAAGAGAAAATAAAAGACTCTCACATCTAGTTTTCCTAGAAGCACCTCTTTAGAAGAAGGGTGCTGTTGAAGCAACTCATTTTCAGATTCAAGCAGTCTTTTGTTTTGTTCCTCCTCAGAAACAAAAGCATGAGCTGGGGAAACCATTTTCTTTTCTCACAGGAAATGAAGAACAAGAAGAACACTGCAATTTAAAACTAGGCTTTAAATTTCATAAACAAACTATGAAATCATGAGAGCAAAAGGGGAAAACAAAGTGCAAAAAGACCTCACCAGTAGTAGGATACAAAGGATGAGAGAGAGAGAGAGGAAGGAGGGTTATATTAAAAATGGAACGAATACAGTGGAGTCAGAGCACATCTATCAAATATTCTTTAAAAACACACTAGTTACTTCACTGGCGTTTCAGAATCAAGGCAACTTTTTATCCTGTTCAGAAAAAAATTTCAAAGTGTGTGAGTAGGACTGAGGTTGTCTTAACTGCGTAAATTGGTTTTCCCTCTTAAAATCTTCATTTTTATATTTATTTTAATTGAACACAATTTTAATAGGGAAAACTAATTTATGCAGTTAAGACAACCTCAATCCGACTCTCACATTTTGAATTTTTTTTCTGAATAGGACAAAAAGTTGAAGATCAGTGATGTAACTGGTGTGTTTTTAAATAAATTTGATAGATGTGCTCTTCCTCTACTGTATTCTTTCCAATTTTCATATAACCCTCCTTCCCCTCTCTCTCATCCTTTGTATCCTAGTACTGGTGAGGTCTTTTTGCACTTTGTTTTTCCCTTTTTGTTCTCATGATTTCTTATTTTGTTTATGAGATTTAAAGCCTGGTTTTAAAATTGCAATGATCTTCTTGTTCTTCATCTACTGTAAGAAAAGGAAATGGCTGCCCCGGCTCATGTTTTTGATTCTGAGGAGGAACAAAATAAAAGATTGTTCGAATTTGAAAATGAGTTGCTTCAATAGCACCCTTCTTCTAAAAAGGTTCTTCTAGGGAAACTAGATGTGAGAGCCTTTTCTTTTCTCTTTCCATCTGTTTACCCACTTAAACCTAAGAAGCCAAAAGTAAATAACAAAGGGGCCTCAATTAGAGTTATGCAAGTTTTTGTACTGTAGGGATTATCGATGTGGAAATCTATATATTATTTATGCATGTATTAACGTATTGCTTGGTAGTTGATTTAGCATTGAGTTATAAAGGTAATTAAGTCCTACATAGTTAATAGTCAAATATTAGTAGTTGGTTTAGCCTACGTTTACTCCTATTAACATAGAATAACCCTCGAGACCCCAAAAAAGGCCCATAAAATCCCATCTACCAAATAGATGGCTCTGTAGCCTTTCTCAACTGGTTTGATGGCCCGCTTTTAGGGCCCAAATATGGATGAACATAGTTATGCTATTCAAGAAAATTATAGTAGTACTACTGGGACTTTGGATTAAAAGGGACAAATAAGTTGTCTAATTAAGTGAGAATCCTTCAAGTTTTTAAAATTAGATGGGAGGGACAAAATTTTTTGATCTTCTTTTTTAAGTTTTTTCGTTCCAACAACTTCTCCCAGTTGTCGAACAACTTTGATAGTTGTTCGACAACTTCTAGCAGTTGTTCAACAACTATCAAAGTTGTTCGACAATTGCGCTAAGTTGTTCAACAACTAGACGAAGTTGTTCGGCAACTGGGAGAAGTTGTTCAACAACTGTGTGAAGTTGTTAAGACAACTAATGTAGTTGTCGAACAACTGTCCCAGTTGTTCAAATGACTTAATTTTTTTCAAAGGGACAAGTTGCGGGACCCTCTAGTCCCCTTTTCTTAATTGAAAACTTGGGAGGTCTATTGATTCATTTTTCTCACTTAAGTATTTAAGTTGTATATATCATGAAGTAGTTAGCTTATATTTGGGTTGTAAATTGTAATATTAAGTGGAGAGATAGTCCTATATACGTTTAGTACGTCAAGGAAAGCTACTCGCAAACATTGTGCAATTCAATTTGTCGCAAAAAGCACTTAATCATCACGCAAATACTTATTGGTTCCGAATATTTACCCCTAATCAATGATTTTAATTCTAGTGAATTAAGAATATACGATCATCCAATCTTGATAACAAAAATAATTTATAAAAGATATTATCTTGTAATAGTGGGTATAAGGAGAGGTAGATGTAGGCTGAGGAGGTCTTGGTAAAGGTGATTAGATTAGGTATCTGTAGCTTTTCGAGGATATGATATTGATATAAAAATACGGAGATCAAGGATATGGTTAGTGGGTGGCTGAGCGTTGTCTAATTTCCCTATTAAGTAGTATTTTTGTTATTACTTTCATACTATCTTATTCTTCTATATTAGAATAATTTGGTAGTTTTTAGTTCAGTTATCATATTAATTGTTTGTCGTTGCTACCATTTTCAGATTTACTATTTTATTTGTTTTACATGCCTAATTTTTTTTATATGTTTTACTTGAGTTGAGAGTCGAGAGTCAATCGAGAACAACCTCTATATCTTCACAAGGCAGAAGTTCATGTCCATACTACCTCTCCAAACTCTACGTGTAATATTATGTATGTTATTATTGTATATATCTTGAATTGATAGATCAAATGTAAATACCCGATGTTGAGGTATACTTATACCCATTGGCGGAGGGATGATCTTAGAAAAAGGGTGATTTGATGCACGTCTTTTATCAAAATATTATATAGTGTATAGAAGCTTAATATTAGCTATTATACGTCTATATTAAATTTTGTACATCCTTAACACAACTAAAAAGAAAATATGCACACTCCTCGTCAAATTTCTGACAACGACACTACTACTGCCTCAATTGTGTACGCGTAAAGATGACGCCATAGAGCATTTGTCATCTGCATGACGCCCAAATTCTTTTATCAGTGGACCTACCCAACCTGTCACCTCATTTTCTGCTTTTATAATGGCATATCCTTCCAAATTTCGTACACCATCCATTTCATTTTAATTAGATTAAAAATAACTATTTTAATTTATTTGTGTAATTTATAAAATTATAAAAAAGATTATTAAATGAAGTGAAAGGTGTATTCTACGAATATGTAAATGCTAGTTTCATTAAATCCGTATTCCGTACTAAGCTCGGATCCAAACAACTCTACATATAAATAATAATAATTAAATTTTAAAATATTATTTATATTATATTTTTTACTTTATAATTAATATAATTTAATGACCGATATATTGAATATATTTTATTAAAAAAATTTATAATTATTAAAGTTCTTAATCACATAATTGGATAATTTTTTTAAAAAATTATTTGTATGGAAGAAAGTATTACAGGAGAATTAGAATATAACAAGAGACCACAAGTAATTTAATATATACAACAACAACAATAACAACATACCCAGTGAATTCCCACATAGAGGGGTCTGGGGGAGGGTAGAGTGTACGCAGATCATACCACTACCTAACATGAAGTAGAGAGTCTGTTTCCGACAGACCCCCGGCTTAGGACCGATATCAGTATAACAAACACAAAACATAAATGCATAAAAACTAGTACAGTCTTCAAAATAAACTAACGTCACTAGCCATAAGATAATACTACAGTCAAAAGATAATACTAAAACTATCTATCTGAAATCATAGACATCACTAGCCCTTATTGATTACCAAGTTCATCACCAACAACCAATGTTTAGTCAAAAGATTATCTCTAGGTATGACTACAATCTTTACATAGTGTTCTATCACTCTTTTTAAGGAGCTAAAAGTCTATCTGATTCTTGGCCACTGAACTACGAAACATTTTGAAAATCTCAAATTCGTTATCCACAACCCAAAAGCCCTAGAAAAATCCAAAAGAGAAGCTCTTCCTTTATTCCTCTACCCAAAATCGAAATCTCCATGCACATCATTATAACCTCTCAACGAAGACCCAATATGCCCATTAAAGTCTCCTCTCACGAAAAGTTTCTCAGTGCTCAGGACGCCCCTGACCCTCTCATTCAAATCATCCAAAAGCCCTTCTTCTCTTCCTCGTCCAAACCTAATTGCGGACATAAACACTAATAACGTCCACCGTAGTTCCTCCCATGACTAACTTAATAGACATCAACCTTTCACTGACTCTTTTAACCTCTACCACATGCTCCCTAAGCTCTTCATCTACTAAGATACCTACCCCATTTCTATGTCTCATGCTACCCGAGTACCATAACTTATATCCATCCACATCTCTCACCTTAGTGCCTACCATTTAACTTCCTGGACACACACTATACTAACCCTCCATTTTCCAAGAATCTTCACCAGCTTTATAGACTTACCTTGAAGCATCTGTATGTTCCAGGACCCAACTTTCAACCTATAAGCACCCTTATCAACTTAGCCCTACTATCCCTCGCCCTCAACCCAAAACTAGAACCTAGACTCGACCCCAACCCTGACCTCGGCCTATGAAATGACCCTAGTGCATCATCTATCACCCTAACCACCACTCAAAAGGATATGATAGAAGAAAATGAAGAAAAAAAATCCGAAAAACACGATGAGCAAAAGAGTATGACTAAAAACAGATAAATCAACAAACAAAAACCAGTAAGCAGGATTGATACTCACAAGTAACAACAAGTACTATACTACTCACAAGCAACAAACACCTACTAAGTTACGGAGAAACCGTAACCAATAATCCCACAGGAATAATTGAAAAAATCCGACAAGAAATCAGGATAGAAAAAGAGACAAGAAGCATATACCAAATAAACTAGAGAAGACTGAAATGAGTGCACCTGATACTATGAGAAGACACAGTGAAAGACGTTTTCCTGATCGTTTTATCGAATTTCGACAAATTGGTGCAAAAATTGGTCGTCAAAATTTGTTGCCACCACCTTTACCCTACTGCTGGTACCGTATCCCTGTACATGGTCGCCGGAGAATGTGCTAGTCGCCGAAAAAATGAGCAAGACACCGGAATATTGATGTCGCCGCCTGAAGTGCGGATTTGAACTTAAGTACCTGAAAAGGGTTATAAAGAAAATAAAAGAGAAGAAAACAAAAGCACGATCAAATTTCCAAAAATTGGTGTCACTCACCAAAAATTTATATGGTTGTTAGGCCACAGAGATAGGCCACCGAAAAAGCCGCTTTCTTTTTAGTGGTTGGCACAAGAAGCGAGAGACAACAAGACGACGATTGAGCCAGAATCTGATGGGGTCGCCGAAACTGATAGGGTCGTCGAGATGTGTTTATGGTGGCTGACACAAGTAATTTACCGACGGCGGATTGGTAGTTCTCTGCTATCGCCATAATCTTCAAGACACGAAGAGATAGGTTAATTTCATCGGCGCCGTCGATTGAAAAATTGCAAGATGCTAAACCCTCAGCATATATGGCAACTATTAATGTCATCAATTTAACTTGAGATGCCCGTTTAATAAAATAACATGACAATATTTTAATAATTACAATTCAATGCTGATTAAAAATAGAAAAATATTGATTCTAATGAATTTATGGGTACAAAATTTCTCAGTTATAAATAGAAATAAATTTATTTTAATATTTATTATTTTATTTTCACCTATAATTTCATGTGACAATAGTTGCAAAATTCATTGTTTTCATCTAATACAACAAAGTATTTCAATCACTTCAATTATATATAAAAATAGTTACAACATTAATTCGGTCCATTTACTTATCGTGTTAATTTTTTAAACACCCTTTAAAAATATTCTATTCATTCTACTCTAATTATTGATTTATCCTTTTTCATGTTTGATAAGAAAAATAATAAATGCATTGTACTATTTATTATTGATTAAGTTATCCTATTTAATACTCCCTCCGTTTCACAATAAGTGAATTATTGGAGTAATTTAAGTGTTTCAAAATAAGTGAATGATTCACAATTCAAGGTAGATGTTGGAAATTTTTTCCAAATTTACCTTCCATTAAATGTGCACTGGGAGTGATGTATCATGTGTCTTTGCTTTTTGAAGAGGGTAAAAATAAAAAAATATGATAAATTTATGTCTTTGCTTTTTTTTTTTCTTAGCATGTGTGCCGAAATTCAACAATTAACTTATTGTTGAACGGATGGAGTACTATATCTTTTTTAAGAAGTGAACATCAGTGACTATAAGGGTGTAGTTGAAAATTAATACTAACTTTAATTTTATGTGAAAAGTTATTTCTAAATAAGTTTTTTGAGCAAAAATAATTATTAATTTACAATGAAGGAAATTTTAATTAAAAGACAACCTGTGGCAAGAAAAATCAGTTACAAATATCCAAGTGGAAATGGTCTTAACAAAAAGAATAAGGACAAAAATAAAAATATTTAGCAAAAGAACATCATCAATCCTTGCGAGGACTACCGAAAATTGAGATCCTCCCTTATATATAATAGTAAATTGTATTCTTTTTTGATATTGTTAACACTGTTTGCAATAACGATTACAGTGACAGAAACAAATTGCAGTCACAATGCAAATAATATATGAAAAAATAAGAATTTTATTGATAAATGATATGGATATAATTCTGTTACTCCCTTGATTCTCCTTTCTTTATTTTTCTCCATAATTCGAGGACAATTAGTAGCATATTTCTCGAATGTAGAAAGATTTAAATTTGATATGAATTTTTAGCGTATTTCTCGAATGTAAAAAAAATTGAATTTGATATGATTTTTTTTTTTTTGTAATTCAAGGGTCGTTAGTTGCGTATTTCTTGAATGTAAGAAGATTTAGATTTGATATGGATTTTCTTCATAATTCGAAGGCCGTTAATAACATATTTCTTGAACGTAGAAATATTTGAAATTGATCTCCATAAAAGAAGGGTTTATGGATCTTCTTGATATATTTGATTATCAAAAAGAGAGTGATATTCAATGAGTTTATGAAATTATCGGGAGATGATTAATCTCTTTATTAAGGGTTTAGAGTAGAGTAGCCACCAAGTTAGATTTAGCGTAAAGTAACCCCTAATAACTCTAACAAAAATTGAATTCTTATTATAGAGTTCACAAAATTATGATGTCTATAAACGCTTTGTATTGTCAGACGTTATGACTACAAAATCCTTTACTGAAATGTCAAAATACAATTATTTTTCTTCTTTGAGATGATGAATGAAGTACATGTTAATTTAGTGGAGTCACTTAGCTCAAGTCATTCGTGTGGCGTACCATGAAATCAGAAAACTACATCAAGCTAGGAAAAGACAAAAACAATAACAAAAATACCATATTTAGCACATTTTCATAGCTCGAACTCGTGACCCCCTGATCACATGGAGGGAACTATCCACAATAATTCAGAAAAATACTTCTCATAGATAATCACAAATTTCCAAGAAAGACTAAATCTTTTAAGAATTTTACTACACACAAAGACAAAAAGAAAGGGCAGTCTGGTGCACTAAGCTCCCGTTATGTGCTGGGTCCCAGGAAAAAACTGGACCACAAAGGTCTATTATACACAGTCTTACCACTTTGGACCCCTCTTTACACAGCTCGGAGCTATGACCTTCTGGTCACACGACTACAACTTTACCAGTTGCGACAAGGCTCCTTGTCTTACATACACAAATAACATTTGTAAAAATGAAATCTTTGCAATTTTTTAAAATTCTTTCAACCCAAATTTCCAAGATAAGCTAAAATATAACACTGATAACATATCGTTAAATAAAAAATAAGCAAAAACTGCAAACTACCCAAAAAAATTCAGGCAAATAAAACTTGTAATACGTCAAGATTAATTTTGAACAATAGCTTAAAAAAAAATCTCACTTTCTCACAGATGAATAATGAAATTCCAATTTTTCCCTTAACATTATGTCTCCATTGATGATGGATACTGTAGCATTAAGAGCCAATTTCTTTCCTTTTCAGGTAGTTGGTCAGTATTTGAGCAGTATCATCATCTACAAAAATGAACAGGATAATATCACTTTAGCCCCCAAAAGATCTAGCTACTACATATAGACCCCCTTACCTTATAATTATAGAATGATATTACTCTTCTTGAACAATTTAAATGGCCCAAAAGTTGCTCGAATAAACAAAAAGATAATTCCTTCGTTCGGTTTTATTTGTCACATTTTAACTTGACATATTTACTAAAAAAATAATTAATAACATACAGTTATTTTACCATAATACCCCTATAAAATGATGTTTATATTGTATCTTAAAATTAATTTGGAGTAAAGACAATTAATGCTAAGGGTAAAATAGGAAAAAGGAAGTTGTCTTTTCTTGATATGTCAAAAATGATAAGCAAAAATAGAAATACAATTAGGAAATTAGTGACAAGTAAAAGCGAACGGTGGGATTAACACTGAAAACACATCAAAAAGATATGCTTCCTCGGTTGTATTTTATGCGGCATATTTTGATCGGGCACAAAGTTTAAGAAGGAATGACAATTGTCCTTTATTAAAAAAATATATTACTACTATCTTTAATTAAATGAGACTAAAAAGGATAAAAGTAAAATTGTATCTTTAAATAGTTACCAAATAAGGAAATATGACATTCTTTTTGGGACGGACAAAAAGAAAATGACGACATAAAAAATGGGGCAGAGGAAGTATGTTAATACTAAAAGGGCAGCTTGATGTGGCGGTGGAAGTATGTTAATACTAAAAGGGAAGCTCATTGTACTAAAACTTCTTTCTATAAGGGACTGCGGAGAAGGGCTGAACTGCAAGAATTTTATTGTGCGCAACATTATCTTGCATTTATGACAGAGGCTGTTTCTATGGCTTGAACTCGTGACTTCCTAATCACATAACAATAATTTTATCAGTTACTCTAAAACTCCCCTTCATATTTTTTTTTATTTGATAAAAATATAAAAGATACGCAAAATATAAAAGATACACATATAATTCTTTTTGCAAACCCACTTATATGGAGTAATAAAAACTTATAAGGTATCAAAAATGATATATGCATGGGATTTCCCTTTTGGTTACAGTTTTAACAGGTTAATTTCATGTATAATTGTAGAATTTTACTCATTAATGATAAAATTATTGAACTTTACCTCTTTAATAAAGTATTAGATTTAATGGCATTAAAAATCATTAAAGAGTTTTTATTATGTGTTTATATATATTGAGTACAAGAAGTGATAGACATATCTCAAACTAAATCAATCAATTAGGAAAACAATTTCTATTCCAATGGAGAAGTTCCCCCATGTTCACCTTTTGATTTCAATTATTTTCTCAAATTTGCTTGTAATTTTATGCAATGAACATTCTTTTTCATCCCTAAACACCACTTATATTATGGAATATGCCTATTGATCCAACGAAGCTTCCCGATCCTCCGATGCCATCCTATACACTCACCATTTACAATCTCTATTTATTTGAAAAGTCAAAATTCAAGGACTATAACTTGTTACTCGGAAATAGGTTCGCCGGTTGTCAAGATAGAGCAAATCATTTGGCATCGGTTCTTGAAAATGGTGATGCGATTAGTGCGAATGGAACTCTGGTAAGGCCACACGACGAGCGTGAGAGTAAAGTGGCCAATGAAAAGGTTCCGGTAACAACAAGTACACATTTCATATGTCAGTATGTTGCATCTTTTACTCTTTTTTTTTGGTTTCCCATCCGGCATTCGGTGCCCGCATTGGAGCCCCGACTAAACCGGATCACACGTTGCAAGGCCCATTAAGGTGGCAGCGCTCCCAACAGAATTTTCTCCATACCCAGGGTCGAACCCTGGACCTCTGGTTAAGGGTGGAGCAGCCTCATCCACTGCACCACAACCCATATTGGTGCATCTTTTACTCACTAAACAAGTTAAAAGTTACTTGCTAATAGACACTGGTAGTGATTTAGTTTGGTGGAAATATGGAGCATGTAATGCAAATTGATGTTACAAACAGATAAATAATCCTTTATATGTTTCAACTAATTAAAAAACATATCGAAAGCTCGATTGCCTTGTAGAAAGTAGAAACTGTGAAATCACGAATAAGGAATATGATTGTAGTCCGTATGGTAATACGTGTATGTATGATTACAAATACGTCGATGGATCAAGAACAAGAGGCTGGATTGGACACGACGTGATTAATTTTATTTTAGACCGAAAGCAGGTAAGCATTGTTTTTGGATGTGGCAAAGATCAAACTCATGGGAAGCCTTTTAGTGGTCAATTTTCTGGAATTGTCGGCCCCGTACGTAAAGGGTGTTGGCAATTCTTTAGCATCAGAATTTGAAGCAGACGTAACGTCCATGTGCCTACCAGGATCTCTCTCCATAAAAGGATCAATACTTAGCTTCCACACAACGCCATTTATAGAAAACAACATTAGCAACGCTATTACAAGATTTCAGATTCCCTTCCGTTTACTTCATCAACCTTTATAAAGTTTTTATTAACGATAGGGAAGTCCCGATGTTCCCATCATTGTATAGGAATTTCAGAAATTATGCCAGGAGCGGTAGCTGCATCGTGGACACAGGAACATTTATTACCCGTTTTCCTCATGATTTTTATATTGTATTTCATTACACATTCAGATAACAAGTACGTGGTATTCCTATGGTTAATGTTCCACCTGGATAAGTTTATGACAATTGCTATAAAGTGGATACGACTGGTCTGGATCCACATTTCCCCGTTGTGACCAACCAAATGGCCGCTCCGACCCCAACAACCCACACTTATCTTTGCCTCAACCTACCTGGGAGCACTTGGTTCATTTTCTGCCCTAAACATACTCGGTTACTAGTCCCACCCCCAGAACCGTGCGCTATAGAACACTGATTTAGCCCAAGAATGGCCCATTTGCGTTGTTTCACTTGTTTGACCACCCAAATAGCCCATCCGGCCCCATCGACCCATACTATCCCACTTTTAAGCCTTCCTTGGTGCCTCTGGTCGATTTTCAGACCAAAACACGCTCGAGCCCCGAGCCAACCCTAAAATCGTGAGTTATAGCATATCTATTTGGCCCCAAAAATAGCATGTTTTTGACGTTTTTCCTGTTTGACCACACAAATGTCCCTACCAACCCAAACGACCCACTTTCCTGTTCATCAGTCTACTTGGAAGCCTTGATCGATTTTCAACCCAAAACACGATCGAACCCCGGGTCCACCCAAAACTGTGAGCTATAACACACCGATTATGCCTGAAAATGACCCATTCATGTTGATATTGCTGTTTGACCACCCAAACAGCCCCGTTGACCCCTGGGACCCATACTTCCCCGTTTTTCAGCCTACCAGAGAGCCCCCGGTTGATTTTTGACCCAAAATATGCCCAGGACCACCCCAAAATCGTGAGCTATAGCTCACCAATTTGGCCCAATAATGGTCCATTTGCGCCGTTTTGCTCGTTTGACCAACCAGACGGTCCCGCCTAACTCAACGACCCACAATTACCTGCTCCTCGGCCTGCTTGGGAGCCCTCAATCAATTTTTGACCCAAAACACGTTTGGGCTCTTGGCCAACCCCCAAAATTGTAAGCTATAACACATTGATTTGGCCTGAAAATAGCCCGTTTGCAGCATTTTGCCTGTTTAATAACCCAAACGGCCCCGCCGACCCCAAGTCCTACACTCCCCTCCTTTCAGCCAAACTGGGAGCCACGATCAATTTTTAGTAAAAAACACATGTGGGCCTTGGGCATACCCTCTGAAACGTGAGGTATAGCACCACAATTTTGCCAAAAAATAGCCCATTCACACCGTTTCATCCGTTTGATCACACAAACGGCCCATCGCCACCCAACGACCCACACTCATCTACTTATTAGCCTACCTAGGATCCTCTGGTCTATTTTCAGCCTAAAATACGCCTATGACCTGGGCCCACGCACGGAATCGTGAGCTATAACACGCCGATTTGGCCTAAAAATGGTCCGTTCATGCCATTTCGCCCGTTTGACAACCCAAACGGCCGCATTGACCCCAACGACCTACAATCCCTCACTCCTTGGCCTGCTTGGGAGCCTCCGATCAATTTTTCGACTAAAACACACCTGAGCCCCGGGCCCACCCCCAGAACCATGAGTTATCGCACAATGATTTGACCTGAAAATAGCACGTTCACGCCGTATCGCCCGTTTGACCACCCAAATGGACTCGGTGAATTTTTGGACAAAATATGGTTAGGACTCGGGTAGAACCCTCGGAAATATGTTCTATATAACATCAATTTGGCCCAAAAATGGCCTGTTCATGTCGTTTCGCCTGTTTGACCACCTAAACAGCCCCACCGACCCCAACAGCCCACACTCCCTCACTTGTCAGCCTTCTTGGGAGCCCCCGATCGATTTTAAACCTAAACACGCCCAGTCCCCAAGCACACCCCAGAATCGTGAGTTATAGCACACCGATTAGGCCCGAAAAATGGCCCATTGGCACTATTTTGCTTGTTTGATCACCCAAACGGCCACGTTAACCCAAACAACCCTTACTCCCTCACTCCTCAACCTGCCTAGTGCCCCTGATTGATATTTGGCCCAAAAAATATGACCAAACCCCGGCCCACTCCCAGAAACGTGAGGTATAACATACCAATTTAGCCCAAAAATGACCCGTTTATGCCGATTCACCCTTTTGACCCCCCAAACGGCCCCATCAACCCCAACCACCCACACGTCCCTAATCCTTATCCTGATCGAGAGCTGCCGATCGATTTTTGACCCAAACCACGCTCGTTCCCTTTCCTCACCTTTGAAATCGTGGGCTATATCACACTGATTTTGCTCAGAAATGATCCGTTCGCACCCTTTTGCCTGTTTGACCAACCAAATAGCCCTATCAACCACCGCCGACCCCAACGACCCATACACCCCTATTCCACAACATGCCTGGGAGCCTCCGGTCAATTTTAAGCCTAAAACATGCCTGGACGCCAGGCTCACCTCCAAAACCGTGAGCTATAGCACACCAATTTGACTAGAAAATGGTTCGTTCGTGCCGTTTCACTCATTTTACCACTCAAATGGCCCTGCCAACCCCAATGACACAAACTTCCCCGCTCCTCAGCCTGCCTAGGACCCCCAATTAATTTTTTGACCAAAACACGCCCGAGCCCTAGGCCCACTCTCAAAACTATGATCTATAACACACCGATTTAGCCTAAAAATGCTTCATTCACGCCATTCAACTCATTTGACCTCTCAAACAGCCCCGTCGAACCTAATGAACCACATTTTCCCATTCCTCTTCTTGTCTGGGAGCCTCCGATTAATTTTTGAACCAAAATAGGCTCAAGCCACAAGCCCACCCTCAAAACCGTGAGCTATAGCTCACCGATTTATGCAAAAAATTACTCGTTCATACCGTTTCGCCTGTTTGACCACTCAAACAACCCTTTCGACCCCAATAGACCACAATTTTTCTCTCCTCAGCCTGTCTGGGAGACCTCCCTTGATTTTTTATCCAAAACACGTCGGGGCCTTAGGCCCATCCCTAAGAATCGTGAGCTATAACACACTGATTTGGCTTGAAAATGGTCTGTTCGCATTGTTTAGCCCATTTGACCACCCAAACGGCCCCGCTGACCCCAACGACCCACTTTTCCCCACTTCTCAGCCTACCTGGGATCCCTTGATTAATTTTTAGTTCAAAACATTTTCGGGTCCCGAGCCCATCCCCAAAATCGTGAGCTATAACACACCGATTTGGCCCGAAAATGGTCTATTTGCATCGTTTCATCTCGTTTGACCACCCAGCCTGAAAGGTCCACACTCTCTCGCTCTTCTACCTGCCTGGGAGCCCCTAATCAATTTTTGGCCTAAAACACACTCGGACCCTGGGCCTACCTCCAAAACCGTGAGTTATAGCACACCGAAGCACTAGGATTTCGTTATATGTTCGGTCCCTCTCATATTTCTTCGATCTACCTCTACCCCACTAAAACCATCCATAACCAGTATTTCACACCTACGCACTGAAGAATAAGAGCCCCTCTTCATCATGTGGTCGAACCAACGTAAACTCACATTTCGCATCTTGTCCTCCACCGAAGCAACTCCCACCTTCTCTTGAATAATTTGATTCCTCACCTTATCTTTCTTAGTATGTCCACACTTCCATTGCAATATTCTTATCTCCTCCACCTTCAATTTTTAGATGTGGGAGTTCTTAAATGGACAACACGGCGCTACATACAACATAGCTGGCCGGACTACCACTCTGTAGAACTTACCTTTAAGTTTCGAGGGCACCTTCTAATCACATAGAACTCCCGAAGAGAGCCTTCATTTAAACCACCCTGCCCCAATATGATGCGTTACATCCTCGTTAATCTCATTATTGACCTGAATCATAGACTCTAGATACTTGAAACTCACCCTCTTATGAATGGCCTGAGAGTCCATCTTCACAACCACTCCAAACCCGTGCGACACATCACTGAACTTATACTCCAAGTACTCTGTCTTGGTTCTACTTAATCGAAATCCTTTAGACTCAAGCGTCTGTCTCCAAATCTCCAACTTATCATTAACTTCTCTCTGAGATTCATCAATCAGTACCATATCATCTGCAAATAACATACACCAAGGCACTTTTTTCTTGAATATGTCACATCAAAACATCCATCACCAAGGCAAATAAAAACAGGCTAAGAGTCTATCCCTGGTGCAACCCTATCAAAACTGGAAAGTGCTTCGAATATCCACCTACCGTCCTTACACAAGTCTAATCCCCATCATCCATATCCTGAATCGACCTAGTGTACCCCACGGGCCTCCCCCTAGACTCTAAGCACCTCCACAGAATCTCCCTGGAAACTCTGTCATATGTCTTCTCAAGATCAATAAACACCATGTGCAAGTCCTTCATCCTCTCCCAAAACTGCTCCGCTAATCTCCTCACAAGGTGAATGGCCTCAGTGGTCGAGCGCCCTGGCATGAAACCAAACTGATTCTCAGAGATCGTCACGATCCTTATCATCCTCAACTTTACCACCCTTTCCCAAACCTTCATAGTATGACTCAACAACTTAATACCTCTATAGTTGTTGAAACTCTTGATGTCTCTCTTGTTCTTATACACTGGAATCATAGTACTCCACCTCCACGCTTCATGCATCTTCGTCGCCCTAAAAATACTATTAAATAACCATTTCAACCACTCCAAACCTACCCCGCTAGTGCTATTCCAAAAATCCACTATAATCTCATCTGTCCCCGTTGCCTTAACCCGCTGCATCCTGCGATTAGCTCCCTTCACCTCCCCAACCTTGATATGCCTACAATAACCATAATCGCGACACTCCTAAGATTTCTTCAATTGCATTTCAAACACTAAAAGTACTTACTTGTATCAATTACGGAACTTCTAATTTCAAATCTTAAATTTCATTTAGTCTCAATTCAAAAATTAAGTGCATAAAATTTATTAGTTTATTTTAAATTTTCAAATATTGTTCTATTGCTCATTATTTTTACAATGATGAATTTTATGATTAATATCTTTAATTATTTTATTTATACATCTTATTGTATCTGCTAAGTTAATTTAATTAAGATCTCTCAAATCACTCTCAAAATCACCACCCAACCAAATACTACACCCACCTCCTAGACTTACCCTACAACCACCACCCCTCCTCCCTAGTTTTTATTATATTTTACTTTATCAGATTCTTTGTAAAATATTTTTCTCACATCACCCATCTCTTATCCCCAATCCACCCTCCACCAACAAAAAAATATTTTATTTTTCTTTAAAATAAAATTTTATATTGCATCCACCCCTACTCCCCAATACCCATTCGACACCCTACCTAATACACACACAAAAAAAGATATTTTTTATTTTTTTCTAAAAAAAATCTTTCCACCCTTCTGTCCCGACTCCCAAGAAAAATAATTTTTTTTGTACTTTAAGAATCTTTTTTTCTATTCCATAACTCTAACCCCTACCTACACCACCACCCCACCTACCTCACCTACCTAGCTCACCCCTACCCCATCTCAACCACCATAATCTCTTATTCTTCCCCTCATCCACCACTTTGCCTCAATGCAATTTATAATTTTGTGTTAAGTATACACAAATGCTATGAGAAAATATCTTTTATTTACTGATAAAATATCAATTATCAATTTATTTTAGCATACATGCTATTACTAATGTCAAATAATCACATCAAATAAAATTATCTATTTTTTAAGCTCAAAATAAACTAATAGCTGCTAATTACTATTTTTATTATCCTAAATTTTTTGTAAAATTATTTACCTGATTAAGTTCAAGCATTTTATATCCCTCCAATAAATTATGCTTTTTGTTATCTATTAAAAATAATTTGAGACGTAGGGGATTAATTCATCATCGAAATGAAATAAAATATATAAGCATACACCATTAAAGATGACGATGAAAGCATATACAAAGATTAAGATTAAACATTCAGCAATATATTTTCAAAGAAATCGTTATAATTAACTTTAACAAACATGAAAGAAATAGAAAAAGATTATGGCAGAGATATATGATTATGATGATAAAAAAGAGTAGTCAAAAACATGAAAGCAATAGAAAGAGATGATGGACTCTGATACCATGATAATGAAATGAACCTTGGACCTAACTCAACGTCAAAAGCTAGCTCATGAGGTGAGGATTGCTCAAGATCATATAAGGAGACTAAGGACTCTTTAATCCACCGATGTGGGACTCTCCCCTCCCTCTCCTTGCACGCCAAGACTGGAGATCTGAAGCGTAGGCAATATAAGATGGGGGACTCAACATTGAAAATAATGAATTGGGTAGGCCTGACTCTGATACCATGTTGAAGTGTGTGACCATCTCATCTAAAAGTTTAACTATTAGAGATAGTACACTTTTACTATTTAATTATATTCTCAACAGTTACTTAATATGCTATTTTGGCATTGAACGAATGAACTTTACGTGGCATTGCAAACTGAAGAAAGACACAAAATTTTTGTTTCAAACAGTTCAAGAAAGAGTCTTTTGTCCCTTTGAAACAAAGAAATAGAAACACATATGTTGGCTTGTTTTGTCCCTACAGTTGAACTAAGAGCACTTTGAGTGGAGGTTTTTTCTATTATTAAAGATGTCAAATTTTGGAAAAGTACTACTCCTTTCGTTTAAAAAAGAATGGTAGACCAAACAACATATTAATTTTATACATTATATTAACTCCTAAGTATCTACCAAACCTGGAATTACTTATGTAGGATTCTTACATAACTCGTTGCTATGCCAGCTAACAAATGACCCCTTAATACCTTCTTTCTTTTTTCATTGAGAAGACAGAGACCAATGCTAGCATAATTCAATTTATGTGTATAGTATGTTCAGAACCAAAGTGCAGAATAAATACTTTACATAAATACAAAACTTCCTAAATGAGTTGACCCAATTGATATAAATAGTTTGATTTACTCAGCTCCTGATTCATCAATTGATGATTACTGTATTTTTTCATGAGATCTGGCAGGTAGTTTTTTTTTATAACCAGATTTTTTTTATAAAAAAAAAGTACTACTAATGCCTCTGCAGCAACAAAATCTTCTGAAGCATCCAATGAAAGTTGAGAGACTCTCTTCTCGGCTATAGCTTTTTGTGAATCTCTTGCTGAAATTGATGTAAATTATTCACCATCATTTCGACCTATTTTGTCATTTTTCTCCTTTTTAGTTCTCTTTATAAAAGTCATTATTGGATCTTTCCCTAGCAATTTAAGTGGTTGATCTAAGAATGGAGCAACTTTTTCAGGTACAACTTGCAGTGGAAGCTCACCAGTGTCGGCATTTGCAGGCAACTTGGAAGATCCAGTTATGGATGGACCAACTTTCTTCAAAATAAAGAAGACTCAAGATGGATCATTTTGACTGGTCATTTTTCCCTATCTATGTGCAACGAACATGTTGATAATAGTAGGTATCATAATATAGGTTCAACTGCTAGGTTAGCTAGTAACTCATGAATCTTTTATCAATTCTTCTTTCTTAAGAACCCCACAAAATAAATAACACTCGAGTAGAAAAAAGTAAACTCAGACACAACAAATGTTGATTGTATGAGAGGTTATACAAAGTGGGGTTTGTATATATACTCAAATTTAGGACCAAAATTGGGAAAAAAATTGATTGACATGAATAAATACTTCAAATTGTAATCTCCACTTGGATTCACTCACATTTATTACGTTTTTCTCAAATTTTGGGTTTAAAATTCTTAAGTTTTTCAAGGTGTTTGTGCTTTTCTCAGGTATTGTTACTTGAACAATTATGTTATTTTGGCGTTGAACTAATGCACTCTACGTGGCATAATAAACTGAAGATTGACACAAAAGTTTTGTTTTATATAGTTCAAGAAATAATCTTTTGTCTTTTTGAAACAAAGAAATAGAGCCACATTTCTTGGACTGATTTTTCCACTCATGGTGCTCTTAGTTCAACTGTAGGGACAAAACAGTTCAACAAATGTGGCTCTATTTCTTTGTTTCAAAAAGTCAAAAGATTCTTTCTTGAACTGTTTGAAGCAAAACTTTTGTGTCTTTCTTTAGTTTGTTATGCCATGTAGAGTTCATTAGTTCAATGCCAAAACAACGTAACTGTTCAAGTAACATTACCTGAGAAAAGCACAAACACCCTAAAAAAACTTAAGGATTTTAAACCCAAAATTTGAGAAAAACGCAATAAATGTGAGTGAATCCATTTGGAGATTACAATTTGAAGTATTTATTCTTGTCAATCAATTTTTTTCCCAATTTGAGTATATATACAAACCCCACTTTGTACAACCTCTCATACAATCAGCATTTGTTGTGCCTCAGTTTACATTTTTCTGCTCGAGTGTTATTTATTTTTTGGGGTTCTTGAGAAAGAGGAATTGATAAGAGATTCTTGAGTTACTGTCTAACCTAGCATCTAGACCTAGATTGTGATATCTATTATTATCAACATGTTCCTTGCATATAGATATGGAAGAATGATCTTTAAAAATGATCCATCTTAAATCTTGTTTATTTTGAAGGAAGTTGGTCCATCCTTACCTGGATCTTCAACTTGCCTGCAAATGCCGACTCTGGTGAGCTTCCACTGCATGTTGTACCTGAAAAAATTGCTCTATTCTTAGATCAATCACTTAAATTGATATGGTAGGATCCAATAATGACTTCTATAAAGATATGTGAAAAGGAGAAAGATGACAAAATAGGTCAAAATGATGGTGTAGAATTTTCATCAATTTCAGCAAGAGATTCACCAAGAGGTATAGCCGAGAAGAGAGTCTCTCGACTTTCATTGGATGCTTCAGAAGACTTTGCTGCTATGGAGGCATTAGTGGTATATTTTATTATTTTTTAGTTATAAAAAAAACCCTACCTTCCAGATCCCGGGATAAAAGACGAGATATATGATATTGGACTCCCATCTCAATAAGTAGGAAAGGGCCAAAAATCTCTCACCTTTTCTTTGCTGATGATCTAACTCTGTGTGTTGTTTCTAATGAAAGAAACTGTGAAACCATCCGAGCCACTCTTAGCAGCTTCACCTTCCACTCTGGCCAAACAATTAACATTCTCAAATCTAAAGTAATCTTCTCTAGAAACTGTGCTCAGGAGACCAAAGATAGTTTGTCTCACATCTTAGGCATCCAATCCAAAGACAAGTTTGGAAAATAACTTGGTTTTCCCTTCTTCCACAAAAAGCCTTGCAATAGAGATTTCCAATTCATCCTAGACAATCTCAACACTAAGTTGGCTAGATGGAAAACAAAATTCCTCAATATGGCTGGCAGAATCACCCTTACGAAGTCCTCCCTTTCTAGTATTCCCGCTCATGCCATGTAATTCATCTTGATCCCTCTAAAATCCACTAATTGATTGATAGAACCCAAAAGAACTTTCTCTGGGGCACCACCCCTGATAATAAGAAAATGCATCTAATCAATTGGGAAACCTTGACTAATGCTAAAGCTAATGGGGGCATGGGCCTCCAGAAAGCTTCAATTAGGACACCACTATGCTATCCAGTCTATCCTGGAGACTTTACAATCATCCCAACAGTCTATGGGAAAACAATCTTTAAAATAAATTATCCCCCATGGCATATCCCTCAAAGCCAACAACTTTAGAACTTGGAAAAGTGTCCTTGTGGGTTGGGAAATTTGTAAAACTGCCTCCTCTTGGAACATCCATAAGGATGACAAGATCAACTTCTGGAAGGACAGATGGATGCCTCACTGTGAATTCCTTCTTTCCATATCCAAGCTCTTCTTTCTTATCATTCCCAAGACATTAAACTCTCTGGGGTCTAGAGAAATGGCTCCTGGAACCTCAAGGATCTTCTAGTTGAAATCCCTGAGCATCTCATCCAAACTTTCACCAACTCTGTTTTCCCCAATCCCAAAGCCCATACTGATGAGCTCATTTGGAATCTCACTAGTAATTGTCTGTTCTCCAACAAAAGTTCTTATAATCATATAGCCAAAACCTCTGAGATCAATTACTCCTATAATTTTAACTGTATATGGAAGGCTAAATCCCCTAAAAAGTCAAAACCTTTCTTTGGCTATAAGCCCTCAACAAAACGACGGTAGTAACCAGCTAGACCCAAGAAACTCCTACTATCAGACGGGGAGGTAAGTCTAGGCTAATTCTTCATAGCTTCTGTCTTTTGAGCATCAACTCTAATACCTTCAGATGAAACAATGTGAATTAGAAAAGCAACTGACCTTAACCAAAATTCACACTTGCTAAATTTAGCAAATAATTAATGAGCTCTTAGGGTTTCTAACATGATTCGAATATGATCTGCATGGTCATACTCACTTCGAGAATATACAAGAATATCATCTATGAACATAATAACAAACAAATCCAGATAGCACTTGAATACTTGGTTCATAAGATCCATGAAAGCCACTGGAGCATTGGTTAACCCATAGGAAATGACAAGAAACTCAAAATGACCATAGCGGGTTCGGAAAGCTGTCTTTGGAATGTCACACTCTCTCACTTTAAGCTGATGATAGCCAGATCTAAGGTCTATCTTTGCGAAATAACTTGCACCCTATAGCTGATCAAATAAATCATCGATTCTAAGAAGAGGGTACTTGTTCTTAATAGTCACCTTGTTGAGTTGACGGTAGTTAATGCACATACGCAATGTACCATCTTTCTTCTGCATAAATAGAACAGGTGCACCCCACGGAGAAATACTGGTTCTGATAAAGCCTTTTTCTAAGAGGTCTTTAAGTTTCTCCTTCAACTCTTTAAGTTCTGCAGGAGCCAGACGGTATGGAGCGATGGAAATATACTGAGTGACAGGAAGGAGATCAATCCTGAATTCTATTTCTCTATCAGGTGGGACCCCTGGAATGTCTTTCGAGAAAACATCGGGAAACTCTTTAACAATGCTAACTGACTGAATAGTCGGAGTCTCAGACTTGAGGTCCTTAACTCAAACTAGATGATAGATGCAACCTTTGGAAATCAACTTCTTAGCTTTGAGGTAGGATATGAAATGACTCTTCACAGTTACAGAACTCCCAAACCACTCAAACTCAGGTTCGTTAGGAAACTGAAAATTGACCACTCGGGTACGACAATCTATAGACGCATAGCATGAGTAAAGACAATCTATACCCAAAATGACGTCAAAACAAACCATATCTAGCTCAATCAAATCATCACATATGACCCGATGAAGGATAGTAATAGGAAACTTCTTATACACTCGCTTAGCAATAACAGACTCTCCTACCGGGGTAGAAACTAGAAAAGGCTCAGGAATCCGTTCAGGGTCCATCACAAAATTTATAGCAACCAGAGGTGTCACATAAGAGAAACTCGAACCGGGGTCCAGCAATACATACACATCAAAATGAAAGACACGGAGCATACAAGTGAAAACATCTGGAGAATCCTCTTTCTCCTAGCGAGGTGGTATAGCATAGAAGAAATTCTGGCGTGAACCGCCAACAGTACTAGAAGAGGTGCCCTGAGGAGGAACTGGGCGGACCATGGGAGCGGGGGCACTGGTAGCCTGACTCTGGGGACGAGTATCTCGACTCCCCTATCTAGCATACAGATAATCTCTAAGTCGGTGGCCCAACTTTCCATAACCAAAGCAACCTCTCTGATCAACAAAACACTCACCAAAATGATCTTTACCACACTTGGCATATGAAGGAGAAGGAAGTCTGTTACTTACACTTTCCTGATACCTGGACGGGATA
The DNA here is from genome assembly GCA_030864215.1 of Capsicum pubescens. Classification (NCBI taxonomy): domain Eukaryota; kingdom Viridiplantae; phylum Streptophyta; class Magnoliopsida; order Solanales; family Solanaceae; genus Capsicum; species Capsicum pubescens. Next base: position 49,874,566 of record CM061544.1, on the reverse strand, counting down.
GGCCTGTTCCCCTGCTCCTTCCTGCTTCTAGGTGCGGAAGAACTAACTGAGAAAGGCGCGGGCATAAACGTACGTCTATGGAATTGAGGGCGGTCCCCTTCATAGAATCTGGTTTGACCGAATCCCTGCTGCTCTGATCTAGCTCTTTTATTCCCTCTTACTCTCTCCTTCTCTTTCACCTTATCATATTTAATCTGTTTGACATGTATCATCAATCGAGAAAGGTCCATCTCCCTATTAAGCATAGCAGATCTACACTCTTTCACAACATAACTTGACACACCGGTCACGAACTTACTCATGATGGTCCTAGAGTCAGCCATCATACTAGGTGCATATTTGGACAACTACTTGAATCTAAGGCAATACTCCTTAACAGTCATGCAACCTTGTCTCAAATTCATGAATTCCTCTATCATTGCTTCCCTCATCTTAAGAGGAAAGAATCTGTCCAAGAACGCATCCTGAGATAACTGCCAAGTCATAGGAGCCGCATCCCTCCCTCTACTTTCCCTCCAAACTTCCATCCAATCATATGCAACATCTTTCATTTGATAGGCATCCAATTCAACACTCTCCTCCTCAGTCAAGTGCATAATCTGGGTGATCTTTCTAACTTCATCTAAGTACATCTGTGGGTCTTCACTTACCTTCGACACATAGAACTCAGGAGAATTCATCCGCATAAAGTCACGAACCTGAGCTGCAGTAGAATTATTATCCTGCGGTAGCGAAACAGTAGCCTGGTTGTTAGCTTGAGTATTGGCGGTAACTCCCTGGGCTAGCGCCTGAAAAGCTGCCCGAAATTCTGCATGTGACACATGCTCGTTCAGGGGATCAATGGGTTTAGTTTGCTCGTTGTTTCTACGAGCTCGACGAGGAGGTATTTTTGGTCATAAGAGAGCACGAATTAATAGCAGAGAGAAACAGTCATAGGCACGATAGACTTTTGAAAGAAAAAAATGACTTTTCCTAAAGCGTCTCGTAGCCTCTTTCTCATAGATATGGCACGCTACACACTGATGATCAAGAATCTATATAACACGGCTTTCCAGACTCCCTAGGACTGTTTAAACCTTAGGCTCTGATACCAAACTTGTAACGCCCCAAAATCCCATCCCGAGACGTAACACGGTACTTAAGTCCACACGCGGCCTCAAGCAAACCCTCTAAACCTATCATCACTTCTGGAACTCACTTTGACAATAGTCATGCTAATATAAGAGAGAATGACATATCATAAACATACTGGAATAAGATACGAAACTAGCCTGTACAATCCAAAATACTGAAATTCCGTACATACAACCCTAAAGCCTGACAAAGCCTCTATAAATCAAAATCAAGTAGACAATGGGACAAACCCCCAACTGACTCAAACAGTACTGAAAGCCATAACAACAAAATGGTATCATATAATTATAAACATGGTCCTCGAACCATGAGGACTCACCACTGAGCAGACGAAAAGAGGCACCCGAATATCGCTAATGCGGCTGAGTATCTGAACCTAAATTACAAGAAAATATAGCCCATAGAAAAATATGTGGGTCAGCACTTTGGAATGTACTGAGTATGTAGAGGTGCATGCAACAATGTAAATATTGTCATCAATTTCATGAAAATATACATATGTACAATGATGGCTCACTTGGCTTGAGTTAGATTGAAACATACTTTTCATGATCTCATTGTAAATAAATCATATGATAAAAACCTCATACATCATCACAAACAACTCAACTCTTCAACTCAACACTTGGAGTGGCCTGTAATTCAAGAAACTCGACTCTTATGGACATGGGAGGTTCTTATGACCGACATAAACCATGTGAGCTACATGGAGTCCAACATTTTTCCCTTATAAAGAGAGAACCCCACATTCGTGGGTGCGTCGTACTCTTTCCAGGGAGTACAACCTAAATTTAGTGATCACACTATCATACTCGGCCTCCGGCCCACAATTATCAATATCAATCTTATGGTGGCACGTAGTTTGGGGAAAATACCATATTTTCCGTCTGGTGCTAAATACTACTCCCAGACACAAGCTCAGAACGCGTTAGGAAATCCACCACAAACTTCACAAGGGTTTATCATGAAGACCAAATTAAATCTCTTTCTCATTTATCAAATCATAATCAATTTGTGGATTCCTTACTCGACTCAAATCAAAACAATCTTTCTCAATATCAAAATGCATCAATTCATTAAGTCATGGCAACATCAATAACTTTGAGGAAATATCAAGACTCATTTTAACAACTCAATTCTCATGAATCAATATACTCAATAATCCAATTTGTCATAAGGAAGCTTAAAGCTTGACACATATCTTGAATGCACTTGAAATACCAACTCATGGTAGAAACTTGAAATTCACAATATTAAATATCATGTCATAACTTGGAAATTGTAAAATAATCATGTATAACAAAGCTTGAATGATTTATATTATCATAATATCATGATAAAGTAATTTGGGTATAAACCCATTTGCAAAATCAAAAACATCCATAATAAAAATCAAAGATTTGAGCACAAGAACGAAATAATTGCTCTTGTTTAAAACCCCACATACCTTAATCTTTGAAATTGGTTGAACTCTAGTGCTTGAGACTTTTCTCACACTTGTAATAAAAAAATTCTTGAAGCCCACTCTATGAGGAACTTGATTCTTGAAGGAATCTTGACGATTTATGGATGATTTTTGGAAGATTAATTTCCTTAAATAAAACCCTAGATATATTTCTTACGAGAATTGGAAGAGAGAAATGAAGAAATTAGGTTTTGGATGATGATTCTCATATATATAGAGGCCTCCAAAAATGGAAAATGACTAAAATACCCTTGCAAAAATCGTCCATCAATTGCTTAAAAAAATTGCTGACAATATCCGTGACAAGCTGTCAGGCCCGTGATAGGCCGTCACGAATTGTCATCACAAAAAGGGTGGATTTTGTGACTTTCTGCCTTAAGGTGACGACATTTTGTGACGGGCCGTCAGGCTTGTGACGAGTAATCCCAAAAGGTCGTAACGGATTTTCCAGGCTGACACGCTGGAGTAAAATAATCATAATTATTTCCTCCGATATAGGATTTTAACGAAATGTGTATCGTTGGAAAGATAATTCAACTATCTATCTTTTTGTAGTTCATGAAATAAATAATTCGTAGTACAACGGGAGATATACTCATTTGAAGTTAACTATGCCAAAATCCTTCTCATGAATTCTATCGGTAAAGAATGTTTTGATTCGCCCAAGCGTTAGGATATCTTTAAAGCCTTAATACAAATCACCCTTGACCAGAAAAAAACCAAAATACTATAATTTATTTCTCATGGGTTTGAGTCATGGAGGCACTATTAGTTAGAATCTTGGGGTATTACATTATTACTTTTAATTATCTTTGTTATTTACCTTTCTGCAAATATAATGCAAATTTATATTATAATGTTATAATTGAATTAAAAAAAAATATTTGAGATCAACCACATATTTTTGATATTAAATGATGTATTATTATTATTATTATTATTGTTGTTGTTGTTGTTGTTGTTGTTGTTGTTGTTGTTATTATTATTATTATTATTATTATTATTATTATTATTTTTATTATTATTAGTAGTAGTAGATATGTATGTTCTACTACTACTACTAATATTATAAGATATCTTTTAATTATTATTATATTTTATTAAATATTTAAATATATTTGAAATATATAAATTTATGATATAATTAGAGATGTTTTAGGTCTTTTCAACTATGATTTTTTTATTTTAAACTAATGAATTATTTTTAAAATTTTCAAAGCCTACTATTTTCAAATTCATATATTTCTATTAACATAGTGAATTACTTATGTAGGACTTAATTACCTGCATAACTCACTGCTAAACTAACTACCAAAAAATACGCTACTACCTGCATAAATAATATATAGATAATCCCTAAATTGAAAAAATCTGCATAACTCTAATTGAGGCCCTTTCATTATTTACTTTTGGCTTCTTACGTTTAAGTGGGTAAACAAATGAAAATAGAAAATAAAAGACTCTCACATCTAGTTTTCCCAGAAGCACCTCTTTAGAAGAAGGGTGTTGTTGAAGCAACTCATTTTCAGATTCAAGCAGTCTTTTGTTTTGTTCCTCCTCAGAAGCAAAAGCATGAGCCGGGGCAACCATTTTCTTTTCTCACAGGAAATGAAGAACAAGAAGAACACTGCAATTTAAAACCAGGCTTTAAATTTCAAAAACAAAATAAGAAATCATGAGAGCAAAAGGGGAAAAACAAAGTGCAAAAAGACCTCACCAGTAGTAGGATACAAAGGATGAGAGAGAGAGAGGAAGGAGGGTCATATTAAAAATGGAACGAATACAGTGGAGGAAGATCACATCTATCAAATATTCTTTAAAAACACACTAGCTACATCACCGACGTTTCAAAATCAAGGCAACTTTTTATCCTGTTCAGAAAAAAAATTTCAAAGTGTGTGAGTAGGACTGAGGTTGTCTTAACTGCGTAAATTGGTTTTCCCTCTTAAAATCTTTATTTTTATATTTCTTTTAATTGAACACAATTTTAAGAGGGAAAACTAATTTACGCAGTTAAGACAACCTCAATCCTACTCTCACACTTTGAATTTTTTTTCTGAATAGGACAAATTGTTGCCTTGATTTTGAAACATCGGTGATGTAGCTGGTGTCTTTTTAAAGAAATTTAATAGATGTGCTCTGCCTCTACTGTATTCGTTCAATTTTTCATATAACCCTCCTTCCTCTATCTCTCGTCCTTTGTATCCTAGCACTGGTGAGGTCTTTTTGTACTTTGTTTTCCCTTTTTGCTCTCATGATTTCTTATTTTGTTTATGAGATTTAAAGCCTGGTTTTAAAATTCCAGTGTTCTTCTTGTTCTTCATCTGCTGTAAGAAAAGGAAATTGCTGCCCCAGCTCATGCTTTTGTTTCTGAGGAGGAACAAAATAAAAGATTGTTCGAATTTGAAAATGAGTTGCTTCAATAGAACCCTTCTTCTAAAAAGGTGCTTTTATGGAAACGAGATGTGAGAGACATTTCTGTTCTCTTTCCACCTGTTTACCCAATTAAACCTAAGAATCCAAAAGTAAATAACAAAGGGGCCTCAATTAGAGTTATGCAAGTTTTTGTACTGTAGGGATTGTCGATGTGGAAATCTATATATTATTTATGCATGTATTAATGTATTGCTTGGTAGTTGATTTAGCTGTGAGTTATGCATGTAATTAAGTCCTACATAGTTAATATTCAAATATTAGTAGTTGGTTTAGCCTACGTTTACTCCTATTAACATAGAATAACCCTCGAGACACCAAAGAAGGCCCATAAAAACCCATCTACCAAATAGATGGCTCTGTAGCCTTTCTCAACTGGTTTGATGGCCTGCTTTTAGAACCCAAATATGGATGAACATAGTTATTCTATTCAAGAAAATTATAGTAGTACTACTGGGACTTTGGATTAAAATGGACAAATAAGTTATCTAATTAAGTAAGAATCCTTCAAGTTTTTAAAATTAGGTGGGCGGGACAAAAAAAATTTGATTTTTTTTTTAAGTTTCTTCGTTCCAACAACTTGTCCCAGTTGTCGAACAACTTTTATAGTTGTTCTAAAACTTCTAGCAGTTGTTCAACAACTATCAAAGTTGTTCGACAACTGCGCTAAGTTGTTCAACAACTAGGCGAAGTTGTTCGGCAACTGGGACAAGTTGTTCAACAACTGTGTGAAGTTATTGATATAACTAATGTAGTTGTCGAACAACTGTCCCAGTTGTTCAAATGACTTAATTTTTTTAAAAGGGACAAGTTGCAGGACCCACTTGTCCCCTTTTCTTAATTGGAAACTTGGGAGGTCTATTGATTAATTTTTCTCACTTAAGTATTTAAGTTGTATATATCATGAAGTAGTTAGCTTATATTTGCATTGTAAATTGTAATATTAAGTGTAGAGATAGTCCTATATACGTTTAGTGCGTCAAAGAGAGCTACTCGCAAACATTGTGCAATTCAATTTGTCGCAAGAAGCAGTTAATCATCACGCAAATACTTATTGGTTCCGAATATTTACCCCTAATCAATGATTTTAATTCTAATGAATTAAGAATATATGATCATTCAATCATGATAACAAAAATAATTTATAAAAGATATTATCTTGTAATAGTGGGTATAAGGAGAGCTAGATGTAAGCTGAGGAGGTCTTGGTAAAGGTGATTAGATTAGGTATCTGTAGCTTTTTGAGGATATGATCTAGATATAAAAATACGGAGATCAAGAATGTGGTTAGTGGGTGGCTGAGCGTTGTCTAATTTCCCTATTAAGTAGTATTTTTGTTATTACTTTCATACTATCTTATTCTTCTATATTAGAATAATTTGTTGGTTTTTAGTTCAGTTACCATATTAATTGTTTGTCGTTGCTACCATTTTCAGATTTACTATTTTATTTGTTTTACATGCCTAATTTTTTTTTTATATGTTTTACTTGAGTCGAGAGTCGAGAGTCAATCGAGAACAACCTCTCTATCTTCACAAGGCAGAAGTACATGTCCATACTACCTCTCCAAACTCCACGTGTAATATTATGCATGTTATTATTGTATATATCTTGAATTGATAGATCAAATGTAAATACCCGATGTTGAGGTATACTTATACCCATTGGCGGAGGGATGATCTTAGAAAAAGGGTGATTTGATGCACATCTTTTATCAAAAGATTATATAGTGTACAGAAGCTTAATATTAGCTATTATACGTCTTTATTAAATTTTGTACATCCTTAACACAACTAAAAAGAAAATATGCACACTCCTCCTCAAATTTCTGACGACGACACTGCTACTGCCTGAACTGTGTACGTGTAAAGATGACGCCATATAGCATTTTTCATCTTCATGACGCCCAAACTCTTTTATCAGCGGACCTACCCAACCTGTCACCTCATTTTCTGCTTTTATAATTGCATATCCTTCCAAATATCATACACCATCCATTTCATTTTAATTAGATTAAAAATAACTATTTTAATTTATTTGTGTAATTTATAAAATTATAAAAAAGATTATTACATGAAGTATTAAATGAAGTGAAAGGTGTATTCTACGAATATATAAATGCTTGTTTCATTAAATCCGTATTCCGTACTAAGCTAGGATCCAAACAACTCTACATATAAATAATAATAATTAAATTTTAAAATATAATTTATATTATATTTTTTAATTTATAATTAATATAATTTAATGAACGATATATTAAATATATTTTATTAAAAAAATTTATAATTATTAAAGTTCTTAATCACATAATTGGATAGTTTTTTTAAAAAATTATTTGTATGGAAGAAAGTATTACAGGAGAATTAGAATATAAGAAGAGACCACAAGTAATTTAATATTTTATAAAATAACATGATACAACAACAACAATAACTACATACCCAGTGGATTCCCACATAGAGGGGTCTGGGGAGGGTAGAGTGTACGCAGATCATACCACTACCTAAGATGAAGTAGAGAGTCTGTTTCCGACAGACCCCCAGCTTAGGACCGATAGTAGTATAACAAACACAAAACATAAATGCATAAAAACTAGTACAATCTGCAAAATAAACTAACGTCACTAGCCATAAGATAATACTACAGTCACAAGATAATACTAAAACTATCAATCCGAAATCATAGATATCACTCAACACCACGAACAAGAAACTTCAAACACAAATAAAGAATGCTCCCCTATTGTTACCGACACACTCTCAACCCCTAACCCTCTACCCTAATCAGCATTCTCCACACCTTTCTAATCACATCCCTCCAATATTTGTTCGGTCTACCTGTACCGCGCCTAAAATCATCCATAGCCAGTGTCTCACACCTCCGCACTGGAGTATCAGAGCCCTTCTTCATCACATGTTCGCACCAACGTAACCTTACTTCTCGTATCTTGTCCTCCAACGAGGCCACTCCCAACTCTCCCGAATAATCTCATTTCTTATGTTTTCTTTCCTAGTATGGCCACACATCTATCTCAATATTCTCATCTCCGCCAACTTCAACTTTCTGATGTGGGAGTTCTTATCAGGACAATACTCTCCATACAACATAGTCGGCAGGACTGCCACTCTGTAGAACTTCCCTTTAAGCTTCGGGGGCATCTTCTTATCACATAAAACTCCCAAAGCGAGCCTTCATTTAAACCACCTAGCCCCAATATGATGTGTGACATCCTCTTCAATCTCACCATTGCCTTAAATCATAGACCCCAGATACTTTAAACTTTCCTTCTTCTGAATGGCCTGAGAGTCTAGATTCACAACCATGTCAGCCTCCTACGACATATAACTAAACTTACACTTCAAGTACTCCGTTTTGGTCCTGCTCAACCGAAATCCTTTAGACTCAAGGGTCTGTCTCAAAATCTCTAACTTATCATTAACTCCTCCCCGAGTCTTGTTAAGCAGTACCACATTATCAGCAAATAACATACACCAAGGTACCTCCTCTTGAAATTTTCTTGTCAAAATATTCATCACCAAGGCAAATTAAAAAGGGCTAAGAGTCAAACCCTGATGTAACCCTACCAAAATTGAAAAATACTCTGAATCTCCACCTATCGTCCTCACCCGAGTCTTTGCGCCATCATACATGTCCTAAATTGACCTAGTGTACGCCACAGGCACCCCTCTAGCTTCCAAACACCTCCAGAGAATCTTCTTGGGAACTCTGTCATAAGCCTTCTCAAGATCAACAAACGCATTGTGAAAGTCCTTCTTCATCTCCCAAAAATGTTCCACTAATCTCCTCATAAGGTGAATGGCCTCAGTAGTCGAGCGACCTAGCATGAAATCGAACTGATTCTCAGCGATAATCACTCTCCTTCTCAGCCTCAACTCTACCACTCTTTCCCAAATCTTCATAGTATGACTCAACAACTTAATACCTCTATAGTTGTTGCAACAGTGGATGTCTCCCTTGTTCTTATACAATGGAATCATTGTACTCCACCTCCATTCTTCAAGCATCCTTCCCTCCCTAAAACTGATGTTAAGAACCTTGTCAACCACTACAAACCTGCCCCTCCAGTGCGTTTCGAAAATCCACTGGAATCTCGTCTGGCCCCATCGCCCTACCTCGACGCATCCTGCAAATATCCCTCTTGATCTCCTTAACCTCGATATGCCTACAAAAACCATAGTTGTGACACTCCTCAAATTTCTCTAAGTCTCCAAACACGAAACCTTTGTCCCCATTATCGTTCAAAAGAATATGAAAATAGGACTGCCACCTTTTTTTAATGAGGGCATCCTCAACCAACATAGTACCATCCTTAACCTTGATGCACTTATCCCTTGTCTTTCTCCTTTAAAGCCGCATACAAGATCTCAAAAACTGTCACTTTAGCCACTGTAACCGCTAACTTAGCCTCTCACCTAGCTATAGCTTATAGTCTTCCTTATTCGTCCGCCTCTCTTGATCGATCTTGCTCTCAACCAATTTACCATAAGCCACCTTCTTAGACTCCAATTTCCTCTTAACCTCTTCATTCCACCACTAGTCCCCTCGATGTTTGCCAAATCGACCTCTCAAGACACTAACACCTCTCTAGCAATCTCCCTAATGCAACAGGAAATAGTCTCCCACATACTATCCACATCCCCTCTACTCTTCCAAGCCCCCTTCTTCTTAACTTCTCCCCCATCTTCAAAGCATTAGCCAAAGTCAAGCTACCCTACTTAATCTTGGGCCGAACCTCCACACTCTTCTACTTTCATCCTTTATTGATTACCACGTTCATCACCAACAACCTATGTTTAGACAATAGATTATCTCTAGGTATGACTTTACAATATTTACATAGTGTTCTATCACTCTTCTTAAGGAGCTAAAAGTTTATCTTAGTCTTGTCCACTGAACTACAAAACATTTCAAAAATCTCGAATTCGTTATCCACAACCCAAAAGCCCTAGAAAAATCCAAAAGAGAAGCAATTCCTTTATTCCTCTACCCAAAATTAAAATCTCTATGCACATCATCATAACCTCTAGACGAAGACCCAATATGCCTATTGAAGTCTCCTCTCACGAAAAGTTTCTCAGTGCTCGGGACGCCCCTCACCATCTCATTCAAAACCTCCAAAAGCCCTTCTTCTCTTCCTCGTCCAAACCTAAATGCAGAGCATAAACACTAATAATGTTCACCGCAGTTCCTCCCATGGCCAACTTAATAGACATCAACCTATCACTGACTCTTTTAACCTTTATCACCTGCTCCCTAAGTTCTTCATCTACTAAGATACCTACCCTATTTCTATGTCTTAGGCTACCCGAATACCATAACTTATATCCATCCATATATCTCACCTTAGTGCCTACCATTTAGTTTCCTGGACACACGCTATACTAACCCTGTATTTTCCAAGAATCTTCACCATCTCTATAGACTTACCTTGAAGCGTCTCTATGTTCCAGGACCCAACTTTCAACCTATAAGCACCCTTATCCAACTTAGCCCTACTATCCGTCGCCCTCAACCCTAGACTAGAACCTAGACTCGACCCTAACCCCGACATTGAAATATGACATGATCCTAGTCCATCATCTATCACACGAACCACCACTCAAAAGGATATGATAGAAGAAAATGAAGAAAAAAAAGCCAAAAAAAACGATGAGCAAAAGAGTATGACTAAAAGCATCTAAATCAGCAAACAAACACCAATAAACAGGATTGATACTCACAAGAAACAACAAGTACTATACTACTCACAAGCAACGAACACCTACTAAGTTACGGAGAAACTGTAACCAATAATCCCACAGGAATAATTAAAAAAATTAGACAAGAAATCAGGATAGAAAAAAAGACAAGAAGTATATACCAAATAAACTAGAGAAAACTGAAATGAGTGCACCTGATACTGGGAAAAGACACAGTGAAAGACGTTTTCCTGATCGTTTTGTCAAATTCCGACAAATTGGTGCAGAAATTGGTCGTCAGAATTTGTTGCCACTACCTTTACCCTACTGCTGGTACCGCATCCCTGTACTTGGTCGCCGTAGAATGTAATGGTCGCCAAAAAAATGAGCTAGACACCGGAATCTTGATGTCTCCACCTAAAGTGCGGATCTGAACTTGAAGTACTTGAAAAGGGTTATAAAGAAAATAAAAGAGAAGAAAAGAAAAGCGACGATCAAATTGCCAAAAATTGTGTCATTCACCAAAAACTGATGTGCTTGTTGGGCCACAGATATAGGAAGCCGAAAAATCCGCTATCGTTTTAGTGGTCAGCACAAGAAGCGAGAGAGAAAAAGACGACGATTGCGCCTGTATCTGATGGGGTCGCCGAAACTGATAGGGTCGACGGGACGTGTTTATGGTGGCTGACACAAGGAATTTACCAGCGGCCGATTGGTGATTCTCTGCTATCGCCAGAATCTACAAGACACGAAGAGATAGGTTAGTTTCGTCGGCGCCATCGATTGAAAATTTGCAAGATGCTAAACCCTCAGCATATATGACAACTATTAATGTCATCAATTTAACTTGAGACGCCCGTTCAGTAAAATAACATGACAATATTTTAATAATTACAATTCAATGCTGATTAAAAATAGAAAAATATTGATTTTAATGAATTTATGGGTACAAAAATTCTAACTTATAAATAGAAATCAATTTATTTTAATATTTATTATTTTATTTTCACCTATAATTTCATGTGACAAGAGTTGCAAAATTCATTGTTTTCATCTAATACAACAAAGTATTTCAATCACTTCAAGTATATATAAAAATAGTTACAACATTAATTTAGAACCTTTACACAAAATACCTTAATCATGATTTATAAGGATATTAACTAATAATTAAATTACATTAATCGATTATTCCATTCGGTTCATTTACTTATCGTGTTAATTTTTTAAACACCCTTTAAAAATATTCTATTCATTCTACTCTAATTATTGATTTATCCTTTTTCATGTTTACTAAGAAAAATAATAAAGGCATTGTACTATATATTATTGATTAAGTTATCCTATTTAATACTCCCTCCGTTTCACAATAAGTGAATTATTGGAGTAATTTTAGTGTTTCAAAATAAGTGAATGATTCACAATTCAAGGTAGATGTTGGAAATTTTTTCCAAATTTACCCTCCATTAAATGTGCACTGGGAGTGATGTACCATGTGTCTTTGCTTTTTGAAGAGGGTAAAAATGAAAAAACATGATAAATTTATGTCTTTGTTTTTTTTTTCTTAACATGTGTGCCGAAATTCAACAATTAACTTATTGTGGAATGGAGGGAGTACTATATCTTTTTTAAGAAGTGAACATCAGTGGGTGTAGTTGAATATTATTACTAACTTTAATTTTATGTGAAAATTTATTTATAAATATGTTTTTTGAGCAAAAATAATTATTAATTTAAAATGAAGGAAATTTTAATTAAAAGACAACCTGTGGCAAGAAAAAATCAGTTACAAATACACAAGTTGAAATGGTCTTAACAAAAAGAATAAGGAAAAAAATAAAAATATTTAGCAGAAGAACATAATCAATCCTTGTGAGTACTACTGTAAATTGAGATACTCCCTTATATATAATAGTAAATTGTATTCTTTTTTCATATTGTTAACACTGTTTGCAATAAAGATTACAATCACAGAAACAAATTCCAGTCATAATGCAAATAAAATATGAAAAAATAGGAATTTTATTGATAAATGATATGGATATAATTATGTTATTCCCTTGATTCTTCTTTCTTTATTTTTCTCCGTAATTCGAGGACCATTAGTAGCGTATTTCTCGAATGTAGAAAGATTTAAATTTGATATGAATTTTTAGCGTATTTCTCGAATGTAAAAAGATCTGAATTTGATATGATTTTTTTTGGTAATTCAAGGGTCGTTAGTAGCGTATTTCTTGAATATAAGAAGATTTAGATTTGATATGGATTTTCTTCGTAATTCGAAGGTCGTTAATAACATATTTCTTGAACTTAGAAATATTTGAATTTGATATCCATAAAAGAAGGATTTATGGATCTTCTTGGTATATTTGATTATCAAAAAGAGAGTGATATTCAATGAGTTTAGGAAATTATCGGGAGATGATTAATCACTTTATTAAGGGTTTAGAGTAGAGTAGCCACCAAGTTAGGTTTAGCGTAAAGTAACCCCTAATAACTCTAACAAAAATTGAATTCTTATTATAGAGTTCACAAAATTATGATGTCTATAAACGCTTTGTATTGTCAGATGTTATGACTACAAAATCCTTTGCTGAAATGTCAAAATACAATTATTTTTCTTCTTTGAGATGATGAATGAAGTACGTGTTAATTTAGTGGAGTCACTTAGCTCAATTCATTCGTGCGGCGTACCATGAAATCAGAAAACTAAATCAAGCTAGGAGAAGAGAAAATCAATAACAAAAATACCATATTTAGTACATTTTCATAGCTCGAACTCGTGACCCCCTGATCACATGGAGGGAACTATCCACAATAATTCAGAAAAATACTTCTCATAGATAATCAAAAATTTCCACGCAAGACTAAATCTTTTAAGAATTTTACTACACACAAAGACAAAAACAAAGGGCAGTCCGGTGCACTAAGCTCCCGTTATGTGATGGGTCCCAGGAAAAAATTGGACCACAAAGGTCTATTATACACAGTCTTACCATTGTAGACGCCTCTTTCCACAGCTTGGACCTATGACCTTCTGGTCACACGATAACAAGTTTACCAGTTACGACAAGGCTCCTTGTCTTACACACACAAATAACATTTGTAAAAATAAAATATTTAGCAATTTTTTAAAATTCTTTCTACCCAAATTTCCAAGATAAGCTAAAATATAACACTGATAACATATGGTTAAATAAACAATAAGAAAAAAATACAAACTACCCAAAAAAATTCAGGCAAATAAAACTTGTAATAGATCAAGGTTAATTTTGAACAGTAGCTTAAAAAAAATCTCACTTTCTCATAGCTGAATACTGAAATTCTAATTTTGCCCTTAACATCCCGAGACGTCACACAGTGCTAAAGGCCACACGCGGCCTCAAGCTAACCCTCTAAACCAATCATCACTTCTAGAACTCACTTTGACAATAGTCATGCTAATATAAGAAAGAATGACATATCATAAACATACTAGAATAAGATACAAAACTAGGACGTACAATCCAAAATACTGAAATTTTGTACATACCAACCCTTTAGCCTGACAAAGCCTCTATACATCAAAATCAAGGAGACATTGGGACAAACCCCCAACTGACTCAAATAGTACTGAAAGCCATAACAACAAAACGGTATCGCAAAATTATAAGCACGGTCCTTGAACCATGAGGACTCACCACTGAGCAGACGAAAAGAGGCACCCAAAAATTGCTAACGTGGTTGAGTACCTGAACCTACATTATGAGAAAATATAGCCCTTAGAAAAATATGTGGGTCGGCACTTTGGAATGTACTGAGTATGAGGGGGTGCATGCAACAATGTAAATATCGTCATCAATTTCATAAAAATATGCATATGTACAATCATGGCTCACTTGGCTTGAGTTAGATTGAAACATACTTTTCATGATCTCATCGTAAATAAATCATATGATAAAAACCTCATAAATCATCATAAACAACTCAAGACTCAGAGTGACTCTGTAATTCAAGAAACTCGACTCTTATGGACATGGGAGGTTCTTATAACCGACATAAACCATGTGAGATACATGGAGTCCAACGTTTTTCCCTCCTAAGGAGAGAACCCCACATTGGCAGGAGCATCGTACTCTTGCCAGGGAGTACAACCTAAATTTAGTGATCACAATCACATACTCGGCCTCCAGCCCACAATTATCAATATCAATCCTACATTGGCACGTAGTTTTGGGGGAAATACCACATTTCCCGTTCGGTGCTAAATACTACTCCCAAACACAAGCTCTGAACGCGTTAGAAAATCGACCACAAACATCACAAGGGTCTATCATGAAGACCAAATCAAATCTCTTTCTCATTTATCAAATCATAATCAATTTGTGGATTCCTAACTCGACTCAAATCAAATCAATCTTTCTCAATATCAAAATGCATCAATTCATTAAGTCATGGCAACATCAATAACTTTGAGGAAATATCAAGACTCATTGTAACAACTCAATTCTCATGAATCAATATACTCAATAATTCAATTTCTCATAAGGAAGCTTAAAGCTTGACACATATCTTGAAAGCACTTGAAATACCAACTCATGGTAGAAACTTGAAATTCACAATATTAAATATCAAGTCATAACTTGGAAATTGTAAAATAATCATGTATAATAAAGCTTGAACAATTTATATTCTCATAATCTCATGATGAAGTAATTTGGGTATAAAACCACTTTCAAAATCATATAAATGCATAATAAAAATCAAAGCTTTGAGCTCAAGAACGAGAGAATTGCTCTTGTTCAAAACCCCACATACCTTAATCTTTGAAATTGGTTGAACTCTAGTGCTTGAGACTTTACTCACACTTGCAATAAAAAAAAAAAATCTTGAAGCCCACTCTATGAGGAACTTGATTCTTGAAGGAATCTTGAAGATTTATGGATGATTTTTGGAAGATTAATTTCCTAAAATAAAATCCTAGATATATTTCTTAAGAGAATTGGAAGAGAGAAATGAAGAAATTAGGTTTTGGATGAGGATTATCTTACATATAGAGGCCTCCAAAAATGGGAAATGATTAAAATACACTTGCAAAAATCGTCCATCAATTGCTGAAAAAAATAACTGACGACATCCGTGATAAGCTGTCAGGCCCGTGATAGGCCGTCACGAATTGCCATCACAAAAAGGGTGTATTTTGTGACTTTCTTCCTTAAGGTGACGACATTTTGTGACGGGCCGTCAGGCTTGTGACAAGTCGTCACAAAAGGTCGTCACGGATTTTCCAGGCTGAAACACTGGAGTAAAATAAGCATAACTCTTTGCTCCGATATTGGATTATGACGAAATGGGTATCGTTGGAAAGCTAATTCAATTATGTATATTTTGGTAGGTCATGAGATCAATAATTCGTAGTACAACGGTAGATATTCTCATTCAAATTTAACTATGCCAAAATCCTCTCAAGAATTCAATCGGTAAAGAATGTTCTGATTCGCCCAAGTGTTAGGACATCTTTAAAGCCTTAATACTCATCACCCTTGACCAGGAAACAACCAAAACACTATAATTTATTTCTCATGGGATTGAGTCATGGCGGCACTATTGGTTAGAATCTCAGGGTATTACAATACCTCTCCCTTGGAAACATTCGTCCTTGAATGTTGCCATATAGTCCAAGAACAAGAGAAAAATGAGGATTTATAGTTGGAACGACTCACTCAAAAGACTTACTTCACTCTATACCTTCGAATACTATATAAAATGCACGAATTCGTGATGAAAGTAGACACACTGCTGAATCTTTAATAAGAAGAGGGCGGAATTAAGATAGAATGATACCTTCTGCTCGCTCCGAACTCGTAGAAAAGAGGTGAGGGTACTTGGCTCGCATATCAGTTTCGTCTTCCCAAGTAGCACTCTCAATAGATTGATTTCTCCAAAGCACTTTAACCAAAGGAACTTCTTTGTTCCTTAGCCTACGGATATGAAAATCCAAAATCTCAACTGGAATCTCCTCGAATGAAAGGCTATCCTGAATATCTAAGCTTTCGGAAGAATCAACCATGAAAGAATCACCAATACACTTCTTAAGCATAGAAACATAAAATACCGGATGAACGCTAGACAACTGCGCGGGTAAATCCACCTCATAAGCTACTTTCCCAACACGGCTCAGAACCCTGTATGGACCAACATAACGGGGACTAAGCTTTCCCTTCTTTCCAAATCTCTTCACCCCTTTCAAGGGTGAAACCTTAAAGTACACCAAATCATTAACATTAAACTCAATATCTTTTGTTCTCACATCCGCATACGACTTCTAATGACTTTGAGCGATTTTCAATCTTTCTTGAATCAACTTAACTTTTTCCATAGCCTCGAACACAACATCCGGCCCAATCACAGCTACTTCTCCTACTTCAAACCAACCTATGGGCGATCTACATCTTCTCCTATACAAAGTTTCGAATGGGGCCATCTGAATACTAGCATGGAAACTATTATTATATGCAAATTCGATCAATGGCAAGTGTTCATCCCAACTACCTTTGAAATCAAGCGCACATTTCCTCAACATGTCCTCCAAAGTCTAAATAGTCCTCTCAGCCTGACTATCGGTCTGCGGATGGAAAGCAGAACTTAGACAAACTTGGGTACCGAGACCCTTCTAAAAAGCCCTCTAAAACTGGGAAGTAAACTAAGTACCCCTATCAGAGATAATAGCCAAAGGAACTCTATGCAATCTGACTAACTCACGGATATACAATCTAGCATAATCCTCAGCTGTATAAGATGAATGCACTGGTAAGAAATGAGATGATTTAGTCAACCGGTCTACGACAATCAAATCGAATCATAATGACGACGAGAAGGAGGCAAACCAATTACGAAATCCATATTCACTTCTTCCCACTTCCAAGTAGGAATTCCAAACTCTTTCATTACACCACTGGGCCCCTGGTGCTCTACCTTAACTCGTTGACAAGTAGAACACTCTGCCACAAATCCTGCTATGTCTTTCTTCATACCGTTCCACCAATATATTTTCCGCAAATTGCGGTACATCTTGGTAGCACCGGGATGAATAGAATATCGCTCACCATGCGCTTTGTTGAAACCTAATTTTTTCCCTCCACAACTAAATTTAATCCTGAGTTTCTTCGATTCATAATAAAATCGGAATATGTATTTCATTTGAATAAAAAAATTTCAAAAATATATTTGTACGTAATTTTGACATCTTAAGTAGCAATTATATGTTATCGTGTTCAAATATATGATATTATATTGTTTGATTACTTAGATATTTACTCTATGAAATATCATATTTCAATTAAGGATCATTTCAAAAAATAATAATTAAAATCTTGATCTAAATATAATTTATTCTCAAAAACAATTTATTTGGATAAATATGCATTTGATTTTATTAATTCAAGAAGTCGAGATTAAACAAGATGTTAATTCGTATCGAATCTCGATTTAATTTAGTCAATTTATTAAATTAGACCTTAATTGAAATTAATTTGACCATAATTGCAATGTAATTGGTCAATTTAATTAGAATTAGGCTAAAATTTAAAAATGATTGTTTAAATTTTCATCCATTGGCTATTTGGTAAATAGCCTAAATCTCTACATTACTAAAATCCTAATTCTACCCAACAATATTCAGATCCCTCCAGCCCAGTTCCTTTTCTTGTTAACAGGCCCAAAATCCCTGACCCGGCTGACCATCAACAAATCCCCCTTTCTCCCCTAATCAGCAAGAACTAGTCCCCAACGCAAAAAACAACCAAAAATGGTGTACAACTCCAGGAACTCGAACAACAACGACAAGCCCGATTCGGTGAATCCACCATCGAACCAACCCGAAATTGATCCTAAACCGTTCTTTTTCCCTCTTTCACGCATCTCACGCAGAAGTAGGATAAGGAAAACCTTTGAACCTTCTAGAAAATGGGCTAGGTGTTATCTCCAACGGTTCAATCCCGCAAATTTCGGGATAACTCGTATGATCTCGTACAATATTTGGCTGATTTCCATAGGTTTTGGGGAAGAATTCATTCCCTAAATCTCATTGGTCCACCAATTTCAATATTGGTACAATCGATTGATTAAACCCTAAGCGGTGAGAGGATTTTTGAGTTTCAAAAATCAAAAACATCCTTCTTTTAAATCCCCAAAAGACCCCCTAATTCGAGGGATATAAAAAGACCCCTGGGTCACTATTCTGGGGGATTTTTGGTTTCTTCTCTCCTCTTCTTTCCCTTAGGAGTTGGAAATTTTAGAAGCCTCTATTTTTTTTGTTTAGAGAAATTTTGGGTTCAAAAAAAGGGGGAAATCCTTAGGTTGGAAAATTTTAGGTCACGGTTGAGGGTTACTTTCCCTTCGAAGGTGGAAAAATTAAGGGACAAAGCTAGGTTGGAACATTTTTCTGAGAAAAATTTCTGATTCGAAAAAACTGAGATAGAGGGGAGAAAGAAAAACAAAAGATTTCCGAAGAAAGATTAAATCTTTGAAGTTTTTCGGTAGTCGTGATCGTCGTATTAGTTCGTCATCTTGTTTTGCTGCTCCCGAAAAGGTAACGTCCTATTTTCATTTAATTTCGATTATATTTCTTCTCCCTCTCATCATTCTATAGCCATGACTGTCATTTTGAAGATTTTGTAAGCTGGGTTGTCTGCTGTAAAGGTCTTAAAGACCACATGTTTCCATTTTAGTGAAAGGCAATGTTTCTTTGTAGTGCTACGTTGGGATGAATTCCTGTTATTATTGTATGACATGTGGTTTTCATCGTCTTTAGATCTCGATTTCGTGATTGGTCATCTACACTCATTATTACTGATTAATTTCTATGCTAATGTATCATCTTGTGGAATGTCTGTGATTTGAAGCAGTTGAAGATCATATTTTGATTCTCGCTTAACAATTTTAATCCTCTTGTTGCCTTGATTCGTAGTTGTAGTTTTATAATCTTAAGTGTTGAGTGTAGCTCGTTGGGAGGCTATGAAAGCCCCAAGTTTCATATGATAAACTGTGAGCTTTCAAACTTTATTGTTGTTTCTGCATTTAGGACACATTGATTTTTAGAGTTTCTGATTTCGTTATAATTCATCTGGGAGCATTTTCTTTTGTTCATACAATGTTTTTGATGAAAATTTTCTTCGAATTCGACTTTCGTGAATGCCGTATTGTTTAAATGGTGAGCTTATAGCCTAAGGATTATTGCTAATATCCTGTTCTAAAAAAACAGAAGGGTTACTGAGTCACTTTATTCCTGTAAACGATTGAGTAATAGTGCAGTGTTTCTTTTCTCTTAAAAAGGATGATAGGGTCAAAGGGTTTTGCATTCTCTTTAGGAGTTTCTATTAGGAGCCTCCTTTGTGACCTTTATTTATAAAGTTTAATTAAAAAGAAGTCTATTCTCTTTATAGTATATTCTCTCATTTCACTTGCTTTGATATGAGTTTAACACATACACTTGTAGTTATTAGTTGAAAATTGTTTCAAAAAAAAAAATAGCTTTTCTATCATCGTTACTAACTCATATGAGCCTGTATATCTCCTTTATGAAACATTTAGGATCCTGTTCGTTTGTCTATTAAATGCATCTCTTCCCGCATCATCTTATTGATGTTGGGCAAAAAAATGTTTTTAGTCGCATTGCTTCTCCCCTCTTTCCGATTTACTTAAGTACCTAAGGTTAAGAGTTTTGGATCCGTTTGAATATCGAATAGTTTCCACGTTTTATTTAAAGCCATCCTTTCTTTTTGGTATTATCGTTTGCTAAAATTTTTTGATAGGATCAAAGTTGTTTGCGTGTTGTATGTGTGGTGATGTGTCTAATAATGTGCTTACTCTATGGGAACATGTTGTTATTTCTTCTCTCAAAGATAGGTCTAGTAAATTTGGGAGAAATTCTATTTTAGTTGCTTCCTGATTCTTCCCAACTCTTTGTTGTTATCTTGAGTTTTAGTAATAGCCATCTATACCAAAAAGGGCTAGAGAACATTAATCACCAAACGGAAAAAATATATATAATAACAATAATAATGATTAACTCCTGCGCACATCAAATTGGTCTGATTGCTATTTTCCATCACAATGCATGTGTGAAGTTGATTCATTTCTCTTGAAATTCTATATTTTGAACCATCTTGGATTCCTTTTCATCGATTGATCCATCATACTACTTATTTGTGTGGCGTTTGGTATTCTGGATGCGTTTTGATTTCCATTATCTTTTTCCTTGCATGTGAATTCATTTTGGAGTCTGAATGGATTCTTTCCCATTGCATCTCTTAATGGGTCATTGAGGCCCTCCATGCCTATCAAGTCAAGCCCCGAAAGAAAGCCTAAAATGAATTGCATGGCGTACGGATACGAGAAGTCGAAAGAAGAGAGAAGATGGGTTAAAGCCCCATCTTTAAAGTGGCGAATAGACTCAAAAGTCTCATTTATTAGTTTATTTATTTACTTATCGATTTTATTCATTTACTTATTTACTTATTCATTTGGGTCACGAAGTCAAAATTGTACTTAATACAGGTGGAGCGATACTCGAGCCAACAACTCGAAAACTAGACTAGGACAGGTGAAATGGGTCAAAAGCCCAATTAGACTAGGACATGTCTTATTGATTTGGGCCCAGTGGCCTAAATCCCTTACTTTCTCCCCTTCCCCTTTTTCTTTACATTTCTTTACCTTATGTGTTTTGGTGAACCTAGTTAACTCCTTAGTCAAGTCGCTAAAAATCTGGTTTTGCATAAACACCAAAATCTTTTTCTAAAATTGCCTTCTTTTCAAAACTAAACCTTTTTCCAAAGTTAGTCAAAGACGATTTCCAAACAGTCCGGATAACTGCATGTTAGCGGACGTTTTAGGTGCCTAACACCTTCCTAAAATGTTAATAAGAAACGCTTACTCAGAATCTCTTAACTTAAATGATTTTTTCTATTTGGGATCATTTGAAGTAACTCTATAAAGGTTTCTTAATTCCTTTTCAAAATTAAGTGGCGACTCTCTTTCAAAAGTTAAAATTTACGCAAAACAGATATGACGACTCTGCTGGGGACTTTTCGAACTAGGTTCTACCCAAATTTTGATTTCGTCTTTTGATTAACTGTTTATGTGTTTATATGTTTCGATTCTATAAATATTAACTATCACATCTCATGGCATATCCTTGCATTATTTAAACTGTTTTGAGGTTTCGTGGATGTCTAACTTTTTATGAGGTACTGTCTAACTTTTTATGAGGGACTCTATTAAGAATATAATATGTAGATAAGGCAACTTCCCCCTTATATAGTTAGGTAGACCAGAGCTTAAAAGCATAAAATTCATTATTTTCTTATGTGTTCTATTCTTTCGTTCCGCTACACCATTTTGTTGGGGTGTATAGGGAGCACAAATTTCATGGATAATAATTTTTTTCTCAAAAAAATCTTCTAGAGTTTTAGTACCATAGAGGTAGACCAAAGAAATATTGGAGGGAGGTGATTAGGCATGATATGGAGCTATTACAGCTTATAGAGGACATGACCCTTGATAGGAAGGTGTGGAGAACACGAATTATGGTAGAGGGTTATAAGGTGGGAGTGCGGCGGTAGTAATAGGGGAGTTTCTGGTTAGTGTTGTGGTTGTAGTTTTTGGGGCTAGTGGTGTTGGCTTTTTTACATCCGGCTTTTGTGTTTGTTATACTGTTAGTTTGTTTTGTGTACCATACTAGTTTATATGCACTTACTTTTTGTATTTGTTATACTGTTATTGGTCCTAAGCCGGGGGTCTATCGGAATTAACCTCTCTACTTTTCTTGAGGTATGGTATGTTCTGCGTACACTCTACCCTCCCCAGACCCCACTAGGGAGGAATACACTGGGTATGTTGTTGTTGTTGTTGGAGTTTCGTGGATGTCCCGGCCCCTGTTATTCAATTCCAAAATATGTTGGAAATACAAATGACTTATTAGCACGTGAGTCATCTGACACTGATCGTATTTTCAAACTCAAGTTGTTCGCTTGAGAACCAGTGTTCAAGCCCACTCTAGACACCGAGGATAGAACGAAACCAAAACCCTATTTTAGGCATGAGCCTAGGATGAACCATTACCCGAGCGGGGTATTGGGTCCATTAGAAAACCTGCCCTGCGTCTATTGACCCCGAGTCAATTACAGACGAATCATATTTATGTGTTGAAAAAATACATGCTCGTTTGATTCAATCCAATATCCTTTGGGGTCGGGGGAAGCTTATCTTTATCTGCTTTCATGTAGGATATGGATCAACTACATTACTACGAAATGTTCAAGATAGTTACTAAACCTGACGATTTCTTGAAACTATGATGGGACCACATGAACGCAGAAGAGAAAAAGATTGTTAGAACACACATTGGGCATCTTCCTTCTTTGATCTAGATGGACGCTTTGCCTGAAATGATCCATGTACTAACAACTTTTTTAGGATGATCAGAATATGGTATTTTTCTTTGGGGATGTTGAATTAACTCCTACCATTGAAGAGGTATTGATTTGTTACGATAGTACGAAAATGTGTTTTGAGAGAAAGGAGACACCTGATAAGAACATTTTAGTCCCGGTTGTGTGGGATTGTCAAAAAATCAAGGAGGTATTTTTAACTGACGATGACACCTGGCTAGGAGAATGTGATGGAGCAAATATCACTTTTAGTGAGTTGTATCATGGTTCGGGAGATTCAATGCTTTTCATATATTTGGGCATAAATATGAGTCAGAAGCAAAATAGAAGGAGACGAGAGCCTTTGCATTTGCGGTAGGCCTACTTGGAACCATGGTGTTCCCACAAGGGGAAAATGGCACAATTCATCCGAGGGTTGTCTTAGTGACCCATGCACTCTTCTTTGGAATGGAATATAATTCTAAAAAGGTATTCCACAACTTAGCTCCCATGATTGTCGCCGACATATATCGAGCTTTGGGAAGGTGTCAAGTTGAGAATCGTTTCTTTCAAGGCTGAAACCTTATATTATAATGGTGGATGATGATGCATTTGGTAAAAAATCCTAGAACGGCATAACCCGACCACAAAATAAGGTGGAATCTGCTAGAATCGCATGACATGTGGTTGTTTTTACACAAATTCAAAAGGGAAGCATCTCATGAATTTTGGTTTAAGACTCTTGGAGAATTAAGAGATGACAATGTCCAATGGTCCATTAGTTATCTTCTTTCAGGGAATACTTTATTCGAGGAGGCGAGTGGCCTTTTCTAGTGATTCCGGGTCTCAGGGGAATCCGTCCCTACAATCCTGGAAGAGTTCTTAGGCAATTCGAGATCAAGTAGGAGACGCCTCAAATCGATTCTATGCTCAGATTCTTCACCGAATATGATGAAAGCGAGCCCCTGCTCAAAGACTACATGATAAACGGATGGAGAAGGATAAGGTGGATGAAAGTCTCTTTTCGTATAGGGTATGGACCTGAAGTCAGCGACACTTACAAGGAGTGGTTAAAAAAGAGTCTCGCCGAAGCATTGATTCCGGGGCCAAACATGCCCACTCGGGTTGTGGATGTAGAATCCGAGCATCAGATCTGACTCTACAGGCTTTAGGATGAATTTTAGAAAAGTGAAATCGCGCACCAATAGACGCACGTAGAAGAGGCTTTAACAATATGTATGTTGAGGGAAGAGTTGAAAAGATCTAGTCAAGAGGCTGATGATGCTAGGCGGTGTTTAATCGATTTGGATGATAGCATGGCCTCTCAACTTGATAGTATAGGAAAAATGACTTACGATAGTAAGGTACAGTTATGTGGGAATCATCTGATCATTAATAGGTATCAAATAGCACAGGAGGTGAATAAGAAAAAGAAGGAAAAGACATACGAAGGAGCCTCTGGTAGCTAGTTTTTCTATTTCCCCTGTGCGGGAACTTATTTTCTTTCATGTTATTTCCCTTTTTAGTAAAGATTGTATCCTTTTTTTGCTATTTTTTGTAGGCATTTATTCCCTTTTTCGTGTCTATATAAGTTAGGGGATAATGGATTGACTTTAAGGAAGCATATATTTTCTTCAAAATCGTTAGGCTTGAACCCTTGGCTCAAAAAAGGTCACCCCAGTTAGGATACGCATTATTATAATGTTTTGTGTGATATAATTGTCTTATGTGCTTATGTGTGTTTATTTGGATCAAAGGCAAGTTTATCCGCTATACTCCTATGGATGAATTTGGCTATGACTCAAACAACTCTATGTGGTTATTTCTTGTCAAATATTTTGCATTACTTATCACATACGGAAACTAACACATCTGCCTTTGAGTTGTTTTACTTAAAAGATAGTAGAAACTACTCCGTGTTGATATAAGTTGGCAGAACATCCCTACTTCACCCGGTCAAAAGTGCACAAAATCCCATCCTCTGACCATCACTCAATAATGATCGGAAATTATGAAGAAAATGCATTGACCATCAGGGACAATCAAATATTGGAACAGAGTGAGATGATTGCGGAATTTGCAAGAAAGCTTGAAATGCTTCAAGAGGAAATAAATTGTTCTCGAGATTTGGCTCACCTGGCCATCACTATTAATACTCCCACTACAGGAGGACACAATACTCCACTCCAAATCCCTTCCCTCAGTACGCCTATTCTCAAGGATCAGCCAAATAACATATCGTCCATCTCTTTCCCTCCACTTGTCCAAAATACCAATCGTGAAAATAACCCAGATGCCTACCATCCACAAAATCCATCTCTGACACCACAAAACCCATCTCCGAATCCATTCCCAAATCCCCACAACCCATTTGCAAATCAACAAAATTCGTGTCCAAATCCACAAGATTCACTCCCAAATCCACAAAATCCATCCCCAAATCTTCCATTGAATCTATCCCCGAATCTACCAAATTTTTTTCCAAATTTGCAAAATCCTTCTTAGATGCCACCAAGCTACTCGCAAATTCCACAAAACCTTTCTAAATTTAAAAACGTCCTCCCCACCTACCAACCAACTTCCTTTCATCCACAAAATCAATCCTCCCTTCCAAATCCCCCTCATGCCATCATATCCCCCGATATCTATAATCCCCTTCCTAATCCCGAGATGGACCATTCCGAAGAGAAGGAGAAAGAGTGGAGGACCAAGAATGAAATGAAGTTGCTAGATATGAATGAAAAAATCATGAGGATCAAGGAATCTCATGGAGCTAGGGACCACGATGGCTTAGGGTACGATGACTTATTTGTTCACCCTGGAGTAGATCTACCAGAAGGGTACAAGATCCCCAAGTATGAAGTGTTTGATGGTGCCAGAAATCCAATGGCCCATCTGAGGAGGTACTACGATCAACTGGTGAGGATCGAGAAAAACGAGGCGTTACTGATGCTCCTATTCAACCAAAGTTTAAGCGGTGAAGCCTTAGAGTGGTTCATGTCTCAGCAGCCGAAAAGATGGACTGGTTGGAAAGCATTGGCCAAGGGTTTCCTCGACAGGTTCGCATTCAACATTGAAATAGTCCCGGACCGGTATTCACTAGATCGAATCAAACAGAAGAGTGATGAAAATTTTTGAGAATATGCTTTTCGTTGGAGGAAGGAAGCTGCCAAAGTACAACCCCCCATGTACGAGGAAAAAATGGTATATATGTTCTCTCGTGCTAAAAAAAAGAATATTATACCAGGATGGTGTCCGCTGTTAGGGTGACTTTTGCTGATTTAGTAAAAATAGGAGAATCATTAGAAGAAGGTATTCAGACAGGAAAAACTGCCAAAACCCTAACATCATCCGGGACTGCCATGTTCTCGAAGAAGAAAAGGAAAGATGTAGGCATAATTTTTTCTGGTTCTGTTGCAAAACAAAAAAGAGGTTCAACTCTAGGAATGCTTTCTCTTCTCCGTCGTCACCAAACCTTCAGCATGTGTTCTACGCCCACCCCCAATACCAAGCTCCACTTTCAAATGTCCAACTTTAATACCAAACTCCACTCCCAAATATCCAATCTCAGTACCAAACTCCACTCCCAAATATCCAATCCCAATACCAAGCTCCACAACCAAATATCTTTCCCCAATACCAAGTTCCACCTCTAAATTATCAGTCTCATGTCCAATCCACTCTTTCAAAGAAGAAAAAAAATATCCAAGAACCTCCAAATTATCATCAAGTACCTCCTCCTACAAACCAAAGCAACTATAACCCCCACGTCCAAACTATAAAAAAAAATCTCCCCAAAACTTCACACCACTAGCTGAAAGTCGCACTCAACTGATCAAAAGACTGAAGAACGCCGGTCATTTGCAACCGATACATTCAAAGCCTGTCAATCCCAACTCCCGATTTATCATTATGATCAAAATTGTGCCTATCATTCAGGAGCAGTAGGGCACAATACCGAGGGATATTTTATCTTGAAACAGAGGATCCAAGATCTGATTGATCAAACGGTCATCACGCTTCCGTCACCTACGCTAAATGTCAACAATAACCCATTGCCTAATCATGGGGGACCTATAGTTAACATGATTGAAATGGAAGGAGAATGGGCATCTGGCAAGACTATTACTAAGGTGAATTCAGAAGAGTGCAAAAGGGCGGAAGAGGTAGAAAACATAGATAGAGTTGTAGCTGCCTTAAGTGTCAACAAGAAAGCCCCATTTATAGTGATTACGGCCTCTATCCAAGTGTACACTCCCCCGCCAAGGAAGAAATTTATTGTACAAACCGTTGCTTCCTAAGGGATGACGCGATCGGGATGATGCTACATCCCTGAAGAATTTACCAACAAAAAAGATTCACAGAAAAGTCCAATCACTAAAGGGGAGGATATGGAATTTTGGAGGCATATCCAACCCAAAGATTATTCAATTGTCAAACATTTAGAGAAGACGCCAACCCAAATCTCTATTTTGGCACTATTAATGAGTTTGCAATACCACCGACAAGCTTTATCGAAGGTCTTTGATGAAGTGTATGTTCCCGCAGGAATAAGTGTTAAGAACCTAGCTGTGATGATAGGAAACATTATGGGGAATCATCGCATATCATTCAGTGATGAAAAGTTACCGTTTGAAGGAGCGATGCATAACAAAGCGTTGCATGTCACTGTCATTTGGCGAGATTATGCGATTAATCAGGTATTAATAAATGATGGATCTGGTGTGAATATTTTTCCCCTCTCCACTTTGGTTCAAATGGGCTATGATTTGGGAAAAATTTGTCAAAGCCACGTAAATGTGAGAGCATTCGACGGAGGGCAGAGAGATACCATAGGAGAAATTTATTTGTACATCTAAATGGGACCTGCTGAGTTCAAAACTAAGTTTCATGTTATGGATATTCATCCTAGATACAACATTCTCTTGGGAAGACCATCGATACATGGTGCAAAGGCCGTTTCATAACCCTTTCATCAACTATTGAAGTTCATTTGGGAGGATCATGAAGTAATTATCCAAGGGGAAGGAAGCTGAGCGGATCGTCCCAATGGTTATGTGCCAGTGATTGAAGATGTTCCAAAGTATAGTAGTTTCTATACGGTTGAAATTATAAATGATGTGGAGAAGGATCTGACGCTCAAAGCACCAATGCCTTCTGTCTACAAAATGATTGCGACGGTGATATTAAGAAATGGATTCGAGCCTGGTCGGGGTTTGGGTAAGAATCTAAAAGGAATTATTGAGCCTGTTATGATCCCAGAGAAAGCCTTTAAGTATGGGTTAGGATATCAGCCTACCGAGAAGGATATGGTTGAGGATAGGTCAGAGTAGAGTTTGTGTAGGCCCTTTCTGCTCCTGTACAAGTCATTTCATATACGGGAGGTGTCGAATGATGATGGTCTTGAGGATGGGATAGGAAATTCAATTGAGGGATGCAATGCTTTACCAGAAGATTTCCCAAAGTCCGGCGGAGTGAAGAAGATTGTGCCAGTGGAGGCCTTGCAAAACTGGACCTCCACTCCACTCATAACCCATCACCCGTTGTGGCAGATGAAAGGGCAATTACTAATAGTTTTAAAATTGGTGATGATCCGTAAGAGTCCCCGCGATCCACCCTTTATATCTCAAAAGTTTCTTTTTGTATTTTACTGCTTTAAAAAAGGCATGGACTTGTATTTGCGCGAGTCATGAGCCATGGTTTTGTAAATATCTCGCAAATTTCATTGAAAAGGCCTTCATTCATTTTAAAAAAATATTATTCCTGAAACATTCCTATTCATATATTTTATTATTATCTCATTATCATCTAACTTGGTTTGTTTGTCCATTACAGTAACAGTAACTTAAAATCGTCCAATGTCATGTCATGTCAAAGATTAGATGAACAAAATGAAGGGAATGATGATGATTGGAAGGACGGTGATGAGGAACAATTAGTTGAAGAAATAGAGGAGTTTGAGAACCGAGAAAAGACTAACCTAGAGAAAACTGAAATAGTCAACCTTGGAGATCATGATGAAATCAAAGAAATAAGTGTCAGCATCCACATGGCAGAAGCATAAAAGAGAGAGCTCATTCACCTGTTGCGGGAATATATTGACATGTTTGCTTGGTCCTATGATGATATGCCGGGATTGAGCACCAGTATTGTGTCGCATAAGTTGCCGATAAATCCAGAGTTTGATCCATTCAAGCAAAAAATATGGAAATTCAAGCCAGATTTAAGTCTAAAGATCAAGGAAGAAGTGACAAAATAAATCCAGTCTAAGGTTGTGGAGGTCACAAAATATCCGACGTGGTTGGCCAGCATCGTCCCTGTGCCGAAGAAGGACGACAAGATTCGAATTTGTGTTGACTATAGAGAGTTGAATAGAGCCAGTCCTAAAGATAATTTTTCATTGCCCAACATACACATCCTCATCAATAACTATGCAAAGAATGAAATGCAGTCATTCATTGATTGTTTCATCGGGTATCATCAGATATTGAATGCGGGTGAAACATATATGAGGGATATGACGATGATTTTCCATGATATGATCCATAAAGAGATTGAGGTATACGTGGATGACGTAATTATCAAATCCCGTGAGAGTTCGAATCATCTGACTCATCTGGAGAAATTCTTCAACAAATTAAGAAAGTACAGTTTGATGTTAAATTCTACTAAGTTTTCTTTTGGTGTGCCATCAGGGAAGTTGCTGGGGTTCAAAGTCAGCAGAAGAGAAATTGAGTTAGACCCATCCAAAATCAAGACAATCCAGGACTTGCCACCGCCGAGGACTAAGAAAGAAGTTATGAGTTTCATGGGTCGTTTGAATTACATTAGCAGATTCATCACTTAATTGACAGTCATATGCGAGCCAATTATCAAGATGTTGAAGAAAAATATATTGAATGAGTGGACAGAAGAATGTCAGAGAGCTTTTGACCGCATCAAGGAATATATGTTTGCACCGCCGGTTTTGGTTCCACCAAGAGAAGGAATTCCATTATTGCTCTACCTATCAGTCTCAGAAAATGCTTTTAGATGTGTCCTCAGGAAACATGATGAGACCGGTAGGAAAGATAAATCCATTTACTACTTGAGTAAAAAGTTTATGCCATATAAAGCCCGTTATACTCTTGTAGAAAGGACATGTTGTGCTTTGACTTGGGCCTTACAAAAGTTGAGGCATTATCTGTCTTCATACATGACATACCTCATCTCGAGAATGGATTCATTAAAATATATAATCCAGAAGGCCATGCCTACAAGAAAGCTAGCCAAGTGGTAAATGTTGTTGAGCGAGTTTGACATCATGTATGTAACTCAAAAGGCAATCAAGGGCAAGCTTTGGAAGATCATTTGGCATAGAATCCAGTTGATGATGAGTATGAACCACTTCAAACTTACTTCCCAGATGAGGAAATTCTATTCGTGGGAGAATACATTACAGAAATTTACCCTTGATAGAGGTTATTCTTTGATGGAGCGGTCAACTTTAAAGGTTCAGGAATCGGAGCAGTGTTGGTCTCAGAAATGGGTCAACATTATCCAGTAACTGCTAAGTTGCGTTTCCCATGCACCAACAACATGGACGAATATAAAGCTTGCATCCTGGGTCTCAAATTGGCACTTGATATGGGTGTTCGTGAATTGCTAGTCATCGGGGATTAAGATTTGCTGATTCACTAGGTATGGGGAGAATGGGCGGTAAAAAATTCCAAGATTACTCCTTATGTTGAGCTGGTACAGTAATTATGTGGAAAATTCAAAGAAGTTAATTTCAGAAATATCCCAAGGATACAAAAGGAGTCTGCTGATGCTTTGGCCACTATGTCCTCCATGATTCGGCACCCAAATTAGAGTTACATTGATTCTTTGGAAATAAGCTTGAAGGAGCAACCTACGCATTGTACACGTGTTGAAGAGGATCCCGATGGAAAGCCATGGTACTATGACATTAAAAGGTATTTAGAATCTGGAATATATCCTGAAGAGGCCAACAACAACCAAAAGAAAACAATACGACATTTGGCAAGAAACTACTTTCCAAGTGGGGAATTTCTTTTTAGGAGGACGCCTG
This sequence comes from Capsicum pubescens, assembly GCA_030864215.1. Lineage (NCBI taxonomy): Eukaryota > Viridiplantae > Streptophyta > Magnoliopsida > Solanales > Solanaceae > Capsicum > Capsicum pubescens. Next base: position 49,843,354 of record CM061544.1, on the reverse strand, counting down.
ATTTAGAATTTTTGAGATGCGTCGATGCTATGGAAGCCAATAAATTTATAAAAGAAGTACACGCAGGAGTTTACGGACCCCACATGAATGGGTTTGTCCTTGCCAGAAAGATCCTGAGAACCAGTTACTTCTGGATGACTATGGAGAATGATTTTAGTAAGTATGTGTAGAGATGTTCAAAATGTCACACACACGGAGATTTGATTCGAATGCCTCCACATGATCTTCAGGCAATGAATTCACCTTGGCCTTTCGTAGCTTGGGGAATGGATGTTATCGGACCGATAGTGCCATCAGCATCGAATGGGCATAGATTTATTTTGGTTGCCATTGACTACTTCACTAAGTGGGTCAAAGTTGCTTCATACAGATCCGTCACTAAGAAACTGGTTGCAGATTTTGTCAGGAATAACTTGATTTACCAATTCGGAATGCCGGAATCAATTATTACTGATAATGGGGTAAACTTGAATAGTCACTTGATGAAAGAAATTTGTGATCAGTTCAAAATCGTGCATCGCAACTCGACCACATATCATCCACAGATGAATGGAACCGTAGAAGCTGCCAATAACAACATCAAGAAGATCTTGAAAAAGATGGTCGAAAATGATAGATCATGGAATGAGATATTACCTTATTCTTTTCTAGGATATCGCACAACAGTTCGAACCTTCATCGGGGCAACTCCCTATTTTATGGTTTACGGGAATAAAGTTGTGATACCTGTTGAGGTTGAAATACCTTCCCTAAGGATTATTCAAGAAGCCATACTAAGTAACGAAGAGTGGGTTCGCGCTCGTTGTGAACAACTCATGTTTATTGATGAAAAGAGAATGGTCGCCATATGTCCATGGTCAGTTATATCAGCACAGGATGATTCGTGCTTTCAACAAGAAAGTGAGAGCTCGAACACTTGAAGTTGGGAAATTAGTTCTTAAACTCATACTCCCTCACCAAGAAGAGTACAAGGGCAAGTTCTCTCCAAATTGGCAAGGTCCATACATAGTTTGCAAGGTACTATCTTGAGGGGATCTGATTTTGTCTGAGATGGATGGCCATGAGTGGACCAAACCAATCAATTCTGATGCGGTGAAAAGATACTATGTTTGAAGGGAGTTCTAGTTTTGTGGTTCTTAGTTTATCAGTAATCTCCGTGTAATAATGTGTTTTATGACGTTTAATTGCGTAGAACACCTTTCTCTTTATGTACGAACTACGTTTAACCTGAATTCCAAGAAAGGGATACGTAGGCGGCCTATGTTAGCTTCGGTCAACCCCTTAGAAAATTTATCTTTTCCCTTTATGTATGAACTATGTGATGACCTGAATTTCCAAAAAAGGGATACGTAGGCGGCCTATGTCGGCTTCGGTCAACCCATTAATTTCTTTTGTATATCACTAGCGTAATCCTGAACTACGTTTGACCTGATTCCATCTTCAACGGAATACGTAGGTACCCCAACGGCTCGGTCATATAACCCCAGGAAATGAAAACTGGGGCAGAATTTTTGAGAAGGAATCTCAAAAATTCACAAGAGAAGATCAACATCCAACAAAGAGAATGAAGATCAGCAAAGACTTCAGATCCACTCAAGATGATATCATCTCAGACTACTTTAAACAGGGGCAGAAATTTTGAGGGAGGCCTTAAAATTTCAATCAAATACTGGAATATATTTCAGATTCCCCAGCACTAGAGGTCGAAGTTGAAATTTGAGAATAACCACCCGTGATAAAGTCTAGGAATACTGAATCTTCGTCTTTGATAAAACCTCAGGTCGACAATGCTGAATCCCTAGCTATCCTCCGGAAAACGTCGTACATTGTCAGAATCAAGAGAAAGAAGGTCGTTGAGCTAGAACATGACATGACTGGCAGAGATTTTTCAAAGTTTTACAGGAATTCTCGAAACTATTTTCTAAAAATTGAGAGTTCTTTCAAAAAATTTAAATAAATCCTTTACTTAGTGATTGCCTAGACATCAATTAGGATGGAGAGTCATGGGTGGAAGTCCTAACATGACGAAATACCTGAAAGATGGCGAAGGGAAAATCAAGGATTGAAGGAGGTCAACACGGAGTAGTTTCACTCAAACTAATCATTTTCTGTGGGCGCAGGGACCAATACATAAAAATGAGAGTCTCTTTCAAAAATCCCCGAGAAAATTGGGAGCCACACCAGAGCACTAATGCTCAAGAACAGTATTTTTGGGTAGCCCTAAAAATGGGTTTAGTACCCATATATTGAAGACCTTTTGAAGTGTCCATCTCATTTCTTGAGATCATGGAGGACAAACAAAAGTGTCTTGTCTTCTTTACAAATATTGTATTTAGAATTTTTCTAAAAAATAGTCGCTAGCAAAAGCGACTTTGTGTCTACTAATCGTCTACCTTGAGTACAGGTACATGTAGAAAGCAAGACCTTGACAAATGATTTCAGGTGAAATTGTTTTTAATTTACCGGAAGAACCATTGCATATCATTGCCGAAAGGGCCATTGAATATTATTGCCAAGAGAGCCATCTTATACCATTGCCCAAGAAGGATATTCAATATCTTTTGAAACTCTAGACACAACGCTGGCGTCGAGGATATCATCAGTATTCAATATATCTATTGACACGCAAGACACAATGATGGCGTCGAGGATATCATCATCATTTTATATCTGTTGACACGTAAGACACAATGCTGGCGTCGAGGATATAATCATCATTTTATATTTGTTGACATGCAAGACACAATGCTGGTGTCGAGGATATCATCATCACTCAATATCTGTTGACACGCTAGACACAACGCTGACGTTGAGGATATCATCATCATTCAATATTTGTTGACGTGCTAGACAAAAACGCTGGCGTCGAGGATATCATCATCATTCAATATCTGCTGACACGCTAGACAGAAATACTGGCATCAAGGATATCTCATCATTTTATGAATCAGCAACTGAATGCATCTAGAGCACACGATTTGAAGGGACGCCTTTAAGTCGCTATCTAAGGATGAATGATATATAAGATTTCCTAGAAATTGACAATTTGAGGGTCATCTATAAGTCATATTATTTGAAATAGGATAGTGTGCAAGATCACATATGAGTTGATAGACTTTAGGTCGTCCGTAAGCCACAACAACATCCTAACCAGATAGTGTGCAAGATCGCCCAAAAATTGATAGTTCAAAGATTATCCATAAGTCGCAACTAAATCCTTACCAGAGAATATGCAAGATTATCAAATTGATACGTCTAAGGGTTCTTTATAAGACGTGTCATATCCAAGACCAATTATGTGCAGGATTACCCAAAGACTAACAATTTGAGAGATTATCTATAAGTCATATTGTATCCAAGGTCGGATGATGTGTAGGAACCCCTGAAATCTAGCGATTGGGAGGATGTCTGTAAGCCATCTCTTATCTAAAGTCGGATAATGTGCAGTATTACCTAAAAGCTAGAAATTCAAAGGATATCTGTAAGTCTCCTCATATCCAACATCAAATAATGCGCAATATTATCCAAAGATTGACAATTTAAGGAAAATTTATAAATAAATCATCGGCTATAATCGGAGAGGTTATCATTCCACATACAAGTAATATAGGTAACCAAAAGGGTTTCCACACCAGCACAAGATTATACGGTTGTAGGGACCGTTTTGCATAAAGTATCGCCGGTTTCCAAAAGGGCCACCCCACTTTGAAGACATATACAATCAACAAATGTCATAATTATACAACAACCAAGAGGGTTGTTGTGTTTGTTGTTGCCAGTTATTTCATTCCAAACAAGTACATGAAGAGATGATTCCTCTTTTCAGGCCACAACTCACGTGGAGATATGGTAAAAGACTACATACCTCTTTCGTGAATTATGTTTAGCACTAACACTTTTGCTTGAAGCATTGTCGAGAGAGTCCGAGAGGATGAAAATATAAAATAAAAACCACAGGTGTGGATCACATCAGATAGGACGCAACACAACGTGGAACTTTTTCTTAGTAGTAAAATGGGACATAGTCTAGAGAGAGACGTCAAACTCTTTGGACGCGAGCTAAAGGATGATCACCACCACTATCTAACCACACCCCCATTAGAAGGAATGTGGGTATTTTTGGGATATTCTAGTTTCCGCTTCATCTTTGAGATATTTCTAAACTCATATCGAGGGTAACCTCCTTTTTCTTTCAAAGTCGGGTGACAACACCCTCAGAGTTTGGAAATTTTGTCCGGGTAAGTTCTTTTCTATGGTTGTGAAGGATCACACATTCATGGTTAAGAGGTTACAAGCATATTTTCCAAAACTCAATCAACTTGTCACTCATCTTGAGCCAAAGATCGTCTGAAATAAAAGACTATCTTTTCTACCGATCGAGTCGAACTACAAGTAGTCTGATTCCCTAAAAACATGGGGATATGTAGGATGGGATCTATGTAGAAAACTTGACTGCATTCCAACCTCCCCCCTAATCCCTTTATTCCCCAGTTTCTTGGTTTTATCAATAACTCTAAAACCGAGATAGTTGGTGCATTTTCTTGAAAATCGTGCTTAAAATAAGGCTTTATGAACTACAAGTGGCCTGAATTCTCATGAAACCTGAGATATTTAGGAAACCTAATACCGAGATTCGGCCATATCTCCATGAAACTCGTGCAGAAAACCAACCTCTCTTAGATACGAATTTGTGGTCGGACAAAAATTGTGAACGTCAACCTTCCTTTGCCCAGGATTACTTACATCCATCCTACCCAAAGGGAGGGAGAAGTTGTTGACACCTAATTTTTGCCCTCCACAACTAAATTTAATCCTGATTTTCTTTGATTCTTAATAAAATTGGAATATTTATTTCATTCGAATAAAAAAAATTCAAAAATATATTTGTACGTAATTTTGTCATCTTAAGTAGCAATTATATATTATCGTGTTCAAATATATGATATTATATGATTTGATTACTTAGATATTTACTCTATGAAATATCAGATTTCAATTAAGGATCATTTCAAAAAATAATAATTAATATATTGATCTAAATATAATTTATTCTCAAAAATAATTTATTTGGATAAATATGTATTTAATTATATTAAATCAAGAAGCTCGTAATTAAACAAGGCGTTAATTCGTATCGAAATTCGATTTAATTTAGTCAATTTATTAAATTAGACCTTAATTGAAATTAATTTGACAGTAATTACAATGTAATTGGTCAATTTAATTCGAATTAGGCTAAAATTTAAAATGATTGTCTAAATTTTCATCCATTGGTTATTTGATAAATAGCCTAAATCTCTACATTACTAAAATCCTAATTCTACCCAACAATAGTCAAATCCCTCCAGCCCAGTTTCTTTTCATGTTAACAGGCCCAAAATCCCTGACCTGGCCCACCATCAACATATTCTCCTTTCTCCCTTAATCAGCAAGAACTAGTCCCCAACGCAAAAATGGCGTACAACTCCAGGAACTCGAACAACAACGACAAGCTCGATTCAGTGAATCCACCATCGAACCAACCCGAAATAGATCCTCAACCGTTCCTTTTCGCTCTTTCATGCAGCAATAGGATAAGGAAAACCCTATAACCTTCTAGAAAATGGGCTAGGTTTCATCTCCAACGGTTCAATCCCATAAATTTTGGGACAACTCGTACGATCTCGTACAATATTTGGCTGATTTCCATAGGTTTTGGGGAAGAATTCATTTTCCCTAAATCTCATTGGTCCACCAATTTCAATATTCGTACAATCGATTGATGAAACCCTAAGCGGTGAGAGGATTTTTGAATTTCAAAATTCAAAAACATCCTTCTTTTAAATTTCCCAAAAGACCCCTAATTCGGGAGATATAAAAAGACCCCTGGGGTCACTATTCCAGGGGATTTTTTTTTCTCTTCTTTGAGGGATTTTGGGTTTCTTCTCTCCTCTTCTTTCCCTTAGGAGTTGGAAATTTTAGAAGCCTCTGTTTATTTTTGTTTAGAGAAATTTTGGGTTCGAAAAAAGGGGGAAATTCTTTGGTTGGAAAATTTTAGGTCACGGTTGAGGGTTACTTTCCCTTCTGAGGTGGAAAAATTAAGGGAGAAATCTAGGTTGGAACATTTTTCTGAGAAAAATTTCTGATTCGGAAAAACTGAGATAGAGGGAAGAAAGAAAAAGAAAAGATTTCCAAAGAAAGATTAAATCTTTGAAGTTTTCCAGTGGTCGTGATCCCCGTATCAGTTCGTCGTCTTGTTTTGCTTCTCCTGAAAAGGTAATGTCCTATTTTCGTTTAATTTCAATTATATTTCTGCTCCCTCTCGCCATTCTATAGTCATGACTGTTATTCCGGAGACTTTGTAAGCTGGGTTGTCTGCTGTAGAGGTCTTCAAGACCACAGATTTCCATTTTAGTGAAAGGCAATGTTTCTTTGTAGTGCTACGTTGGGATGAATTCCTGTTTTGATTGTATGACATGTGGTTTTCATCATCTTTAGATCTCAATTTCGTGATTGGTCATCTACTCTCAGCATTACTGATTAATTTCTATCCTAATGTATCATCTTGTGGACTGTCTGTGATTTGAAGCAGTTAAAGATCATATTTTGATTCTCGCTTAACAATTTTCATCCTCTTGTTGCCTTGATTCGTAGTTGTAGTTTTATAATCTTAAGTGCTGAGTGTAGCTAGGTTGGAGGCTATGAAAGTCCCAAGTTTCATATGATAAACTGTGAGCTTTCAAACTTTGTTGTTGTTTCTACATTTAGGACACATTGATTGTTAGAGTTTCTGATTTCGTTATAATTCATCTGGGAGCATTTGCTTTTGTTCATACAATGTTTTTGATGAAAATTTTCTTCGAATTCGACTTTCGTGAATGCCGTATTGTTTAAATGATGAGCTTATAGCCTAAGGATTGTTGCTAATATCCTTTTCTAAAAAAACAGAAGGGTTACTGAGTCACTTTATTCCTGTAAACGATTGAGTAATAGTGCAGTGTTTCTTTTCTCTTAAAAAGGATGATAGGGTCAAAGGGTTTTGCATTCTCTTTGGGAGTTGCTATTAGGAGCCTCCTTTGTGACCTTTATTTATAAAGTTTAATTAAAAAGAAGTCTATTCTCTTTATAGTATATTCTCTCATTTCACTTGCTTTGATATGAGTTTAACACATACACTTGTAGTTATTAGTTGAAAATTGTTTCAAAAAAAAAATAGCTTTTCTATCATTGTTACTAACTCGTATGAGCTTGTATATCTCCTTTATGAAACTTTTAGGATCCTGTTCGTTTTTCTATTAAATGCATCTCTTCCCGCATCATCTTATTGATGTTGGGCAAAAAAATGTTTTTAGTCGCATTGCTTCTCCCCTCTTTCCGATTTACTTAAGTACCTAAGGTTAAGAGTTTTGGATCCGTTTGAATATCGAATAGTTTCCACGTTTTATTTAAAGCCATCCTTTCTTTTTCGTATTATCATTTGCTAAAAAGAATTTGATAGGATAAAAGTTGTTTGCGTGCTGTATGTGTGGTGACATGCCTAATAATGTGCTTACTCTATGGGAACATGTTGTTTTTTCTTCTCTCAAAGATAGGTCTATTAAATTTGGGAGAAATTCTATTTTAGTTGCTTCCTGATTCTTCCCAACTCTTTGTTGTTATCTTGAGTTTTAGTAATAGCCATCTATAACTAAAAGGGCTAGAGAACATTAATCACCAAAAGAAAAAAAATATATATATTAATAATAATGATTAACCCCTGCGCACATCAAATTGGTCTGATTGCTATTTTCCATTAAAATGCATCTGTGAAGTTGATTCATTTCTCTTGAAATTCTATATTTTGAACCATCGTGGGTTCCTTTTCATCGATTGATCCATCATACTACTTATTTGTGTGGCCTTTGGTATTCTGGATGTGTTTTGATTTCCTTTATCTTTTTCCTTGCATGTGAATTCGTTTTGGAGTCAGAATGGATTCTTCCCCATTTCATCTCTTAATGGGCCATTGAGGCCCTCCATGCCTATCAAGTCAAGCCCCGAAAGAAAGCCTAAAATGAATTGCATGGCGTACGGATACGAGAAGTCGAAAGAAGAGAGAAGATGGGTTAAAGCCCCATCTTTAAAGTGGCGAAGAGACTCAAAAGTCTCATTTATTAGTTTATTTATTTACTTATCGATTTTATTCATTCATTTATTTATTTATTTATTTATTCATTTGGGCCACGAAGCCAAAGTTATACTTAATAAAGGTGGAGCGATACTCTAGCCAACGACTCGAAAACTAGACTAGGACAGGTGAAATGGGTCAAAAGCCCAATTAGACTAGGACAGGGCTTATTGATTTGGGCCCAGTGGCCTAAATCCCTTACTTTCTCCCCTTCCCCTTTTTCTTTACGTTTCTTTACCTTATGTGTTTTGGTGAACCTAGTTAAATCCTTAGTCAAGTGGCTAAAAAGTTGGTTCTGCATAAACACCAAAATCCTTTTCTAAAACTGCCTTTTTTTCAAAACTAAACCTTTTTCCAAAGTTAGTGAAAGATGATTTCCAAACAGTCCGGATAACCGCAAGTTAGCGGACATTTTAGGAGCCTAACACCTTCCTAAAACGTTAATAAGAACCGCTTACTCAAAATATCTTAACTTAAATGATTTTGCTGTTTTAGATCGTTTGAAGTAACTCTATAAAGGTTTCTTAATTTCTTTTCAAAATTAAGTGGCGACTCTCTTTCCAAAGTCAAAATTTCCGCAAAATACGCTTCAACCATAATTCTCTGCCTCAAATCATCGGCATTCAGAACACACAGTCTACCTTGCAATATCAACACACCATTTCCCCCTTGGGAGAAAACCTCTACCTTCTGGTCCTTAACTGACTCCTTCAGTCTGACCGAACTAGGATCCCTGTCCTGCTTCTCCTTTACCTCCGAGACCAAAGAGGACTTGCAACTACTCTCAACTAACATACTCCCTTCAGCGGAATCAATCAATCTAACACCCAACCTAGACAAACGATGCATATCACGAGCCAATTCTTTCTTATCATTCTGTACATGAGCTATACTACCCATAGACAACCTGCTAAGAGCATCTGCCACAACATTGGCCTTGCCCGGGTGATACATCACACTCATATCGTAGTCTTTTAGAAATTATAACCATATTTTTTGTCTAAGGTTCAATTCTCTCTGAGTAAACACATACTGCAGGTTTTTGTGATCATAAACACATCAACATGAACACCATACAAATAAGGTCTCCAGATTTTCAAAGCAAAAACTATAGCTGCTAATTCAAGATCATGGATTGGGTAATTCTTCTCATGAGGCTTCAACTGTCTAGAGGCATAAGCTTTAGCTTTACCCCTCTACATCAACACACAACCCAAACCAACTCTAGAAGCATCGCAGTACACCACAAGACCATCAGTACCATCGGGTAAAGCTAACACTGGGGTTGAAGTGAGTCGAGTCTTCAACTCTTGAAAACTCTTCACACAGGCATCTATCCATTAGAACTTAACTTTCTTTTGGGTCAATCAGGTCATGGGGGACGCGATAGAAGAGAATACCTTAACAAAACGACGGTAGTAACCAGCTAGACCCAAGAAACTCCTAATATCAGACGGGAAGGTATGTCTAGGCCAATTCTTCACAGATTCTATCTTTTGACGATCAACTCTAATACCTTCAGAAGAAACAATGTGACTCATAAAAGAAACTGACCTTAACCAAAATTCACACTTGCTAAATTTAGCAAATAATTGATGATCTCTAAGGGTTTCCAACATGATTCGAAGATGATCCGCATGGTTATCCTCACTTCGAGAATATACAAGAATATCATCTATGAACACAATAACAAAAAAATACAGATACCGCTTGAAGACTCGGTTCATAAGATCCATGAAAGCCTCTAGAGCATTGGTTAACCCAAAGGACATGACAAGAAACTCAAAATGACCATAGAGGGTTCAGAAAGCTGTCTTTGGAATATCACACTCTCTCACTTTAAGCTGATGATAGCCGGATCTAAGGTATATCTTTGAGAAATAACTTGCACCCTGTAGCTGATCAAATAAATCATCTATTCTAGGAAGAGGGTACTTGTTCTTAATAGTCACCTTGTTGAGTTGACGGTAGTTAATGCACATACGCAATGTACCATCTTTCTTCCACACAAATAGAACAGGTGCACCCTACTGGGAAACACTGGGTCTGATAAAGCCTTTTTCTAAGAGGTCTTTGAGTTGCTCCTTCAATTCTTTAAGTACTGCGGGAGCCATACGGTATGGAGGGATGGAAATAGGCTGAGTTCCAGGAAGGAGATCAATCCTGAATTCTATTTCTCTATCAGATGGGACCCCTGGAAGGTTTTTTGAGAAAACATCGGGAAACTCTTTAACAATGCTAACTGACTGAATAGTCGGAGTCTCAGACTTGAGGTCTTTAACTCGAACTAGATGATAGATGCAACCCTTGAAAATCAACTTCCTAGCTTTGAGGTAGGATATGAAATGGCTCTTCGGAGTTACAGAACTCCCGAACCACTCAAATACGGGTTTGTTAGGAAACTGAGACTTGACCACTCGGGTATCACAATCTATAGATGCATAGAACGAGTGAAGCCAATCTATACCCAGAATGATATAAAAATCAGCCATATATAGCTCAATCAAATCAGTACATATGACCCGATGAAGGACAGTAACAAGACACTTCTTATACACTCTCTTAGTAATAACAGACTCTCCTACCAGGGTAGAAACCAGAATAGGCTTAGGAATCCGTTTAGGGTCCATCTCAAAATTTATAGCAACCAGAGGTGTCACATAAGAGAAACTCGAACTGGGGTCCATCAATACATGCACGTCAAAATGAAAGACACGAAGCATACCAATGATAACATCTGGAAAATCCTCCTACTCCTGGCAAGGTGGTATAGCATAGAAGCAATTCTGGAGTGAACCACCAACAGTACTAGAAGAGGCACCCTGAAGAGGAACTGGGCGGACTACGGAAGCGGGGGCACTGGTAGCCTGACTCTGGGGACGAGCATCTTGACTCCCCTATCTAGCATACAGATAAACTCTAAGTCAGTGGCCCAACTTTCCGCAACCAAAGCAACCTCTCTAATCAACAAAACACTCACCAAAATGATATCTACCAAACTTGGCATATGAAGGAGGACGAGGTCTGTTACTTACACATTCCTGAGACCTGGACGAGATAGGCCTGTTCCCCTGCTCCTGCCTACTTCTAGGTGTGGGAGCACTAATTGAGGAAGGCACGGGCATAAGAGGACGCCTCTGGAATTGAGGGAGGTCCCCTCCATAGAATCTGGACTGACCAAATCCCTGCTGCTCTGATCTAGCTCATTTATTCCCTCTTACTCTCTTTTTTTCTTTCACCTTATCAGCTTTAATATGTTGGCCATATATCATCAACCGAGAAAGTTCCATCTCACAATTAAGCATAAAAGATCTACACTCTTTCACAACGTAACTCGGCACACTGGTCACGAACTTACTCATGATGGTCCTGGAGTCAGCCATCATACTAGGTTCATATTTGGACAACTGATTAAATCTAAGGCAATACTCCTTAACAGTCATGGAGCCTTGTCTCAAATTCATGAATTCCTCTATCATTGCTCCCCTCATCTCAAGAGGAAAGAATCTATCCAAGAACGCATCCTAGAATAACTGCTAAGTCATGGGAGCGGCATCCTGCCCTCTACTTTCCCTCCACACTTCCACCCAATCATATGCAACATCTTTCATTTGATAGGAAGCCAATTCAACACTCTCCTTCTAAGTCACGTGCATAATCTGGGTGATCTTTCTCACTTCATCCAAGTACATCTGTGGGTCTTCACCTACCTTCGACCTATAGAACTCAGGTGGATTCATCCGCATAAAGTCACGAACCTGTGATGCAGAAGAATTATTCTCTTGTGGAGGCAGAACAGTAGCCTGGTTGTTAGCTTGAGTATTGGCAGTAAATTCCTGGGCTAGCACCTGAAAAGCTGCCCGAAATTCTGTATGTGACACATGCTCATTCAGGGGATCAATGGGTTGAGGTTGCTCGTTGTTTCTAAGATCTCGACGAGGAGGCATTTTTTGTCATAAGATAGCACGAATTAATAACAGAGAGAAACAGTCATAGGCATGATAGACATTTGAAAGAAAAAATGACTTTTCCTAAAACGTCCTGTAGCCTCTTGCTCATAGATGTAGCGCTCTACACACCGATGATCAAGACTCTACGTAACGTGGATTTCCAGACTCCCTAGGACTCTTTAAACCTTAGACTTTGATACAAAGCTTGTAACGCCCCAAGATCCAATCTCGAGATGTCACACGGTACTTGAGGCCATATGCGGCCTCAATCTAACCCTCTAAACCTGTCATCACTTCTAGAACTCACTTTGACATTAGTCATGCTAATATAAGAGAGAATGACATATCATAAACATACTGGAATAAGATAGGAAACTAGCCTGTACAATCCAAAATACTAAAATTCTGTACATACCAACCCTTTAGCCTGACAAAGCCTCTATACATCAAAATCAAGGAGACATTGGGACAAACCCCCAACTGACACAAACAGTACTGAAAGCCATAACAATAAAATAGTATCACAATATTATAAACACGGTCCTCGAACCATGAAGACTCACCACTGAGCAGACAAAAAGAGGCACCCGAATATCGCTAATGCGGCTGAGTACCTGACCTACATTATGAGAAAATATAGCCCATAGAAAAATATGTGGGTCAGCACCTTGGAATGTACTGAGTATGTGGGGGTGCATTCAATAATGTAAATATCATCATCAATTTCATGAAAATATGCATATGTACAATCATGGCTCACTTGGCTTGAGTTAGATTGAAACATACTTTTCATGATCTCATCGTAAATAAATCATATGATAAAAACCTCATAAACAACTCAACTATTCAACTCAAGACTCGGAGTGACCTGTAATTCAAGAAACTCGACTCTTATGGACATGGGTGGTTCTTATAACCGACATAAACCATGTGAGCTACATGGAGTCCAACGTTTTTCCCTCCTAAGGAGAGAACCCCACATTGGCGGCAGCGTCGTACTCTTGCAAGGGAGTACAACCTAAATTTATTGATCACAATCTCATACTCGGCCTTCGGCCCACAATTATCAATATCAATCCTACGGTGGCACGTAGTTTCGGGAGAAATACCACATTTCCCGCTCGGTACTAAATACTACTCCCAGACACAAGCTCAGAACGCGTTAGGAAATCTACCACAAACATCACATGGGTCGATCATGAAGACCAATTCAAATCTCTTTCTCATTTATCAAATCATAATCAATTTGTGGATTCCTAACTCGACTCAAATCAAATCAATCTTTCTCAATATCAAAATGCATCAATTCATTAAGTCATGGCAACATCAATAACAATGAGGAAATATCAAGACTCATTGTAACAACTCAATTCTCATGAATCAATATACTCAATAATCCAATTTGGCATAAGGAAGCTTAAATCTTGACACATATCTTGAAAGCACTTGAAATACCAACTCATGGTAGAAACTTGAAATTCACAATATTAAATATCAAGTCATAACTTGGAATTTGTAAAATAATCATGTATAATAAAGCTTGAACAATTTATATTCTCATAATCTCATGATAAAGTAATTTGGGTATAAACCCACTTGCAAAATCATATAAATCCATAATAAAAAACAAAGCTTTGAGCACAAGAACGAAAGAATTGCTCATGTTCAAAACCCCACATACCCTAATCTTTGAAATTGGTTGAACTCTAGTGCTTGAGACTTTACTCACACTTGTAATAAAAAATTTCTTGAAGCCCACTCTATGAGGAACTTGATTCTTGAAGGAATCTTGAAGATTTATGGATGATTTTTGGAAGATTAATTTCCTTAAATAAAACCCTAGATATATTTCTAAAGAGAATTGGAAGAGAGAAATGAAGAAATTAGGTTTTGGATGAGGATTCTCATATATATAGAGGCCTCTAAAAATGGGAAATGACTAAAATACCCTTGCAAAAATCGTCCATCAATTGCTGAAAAAAATAGCTAACGATATCCGTGATAAGTTGTCAGGCCCGTGATAGGACGTCACGAATTGTCGTCACAAAAAGGGTGGATTTTGTGACTTTCTGCCTTAAGGTGACGACATTTTGTGACGGGCCGTCAGGCTTGTGACAAGTCGTCCCAAAAGGTCATCACGGATTTTCCAGGCTGACACACTGGAGTAAAATAAGCATAACTCTTTGCTCCGACATCAGATTTTGACGAAATGGGTATAGTTGGAAAGATAATTCAATTATCTATATTTTTGTAGGTCATGAGCTCAATAATTCGTAGTACAATGGGATATATGCTCATTTAAATTTGACTATGGAAAAATCCTTCTCAAGAATTCAATCGGTAAAGAATGTTTTGATTCGCCCAAGCGTTAAGACATCTTTAAAGACTTAATACACATCACCCTTGACCAGGAAACAACTAAAACACAATAATTTATTTCTCATGGGCTTGAGTCATGGAGGCACTATTGGTTAGAATCTTGGGGTATTACAATACCTCCCCCTTGGAAACATTCGTCCTCAAAAGTTGTCAGATAGGCCAAGAACAAGAGAAAAATGAGGACGTATAGCTGGAACGATTCACTCAAAAGACTTAATTCACTCTAAACCTTCGAATACTATAGAAAATGTATGAATTCGTGATGAAAGTAGACACACTTCTGAATCTTTAATAAGAAGGGGGCGGAATTAAGAAAGAATGATACCTTCTGCTCGCTCCGAACTCACAGAAAAGAGGTGAGGGTACTTGGTTTGCATATCAGCTTCGTCTTACCAAGTAGAACTCTCAACAAATTGATTTCTCCAAAGCACTTTAACCAAAGGAAATTCTTTGTTCCTTAGCCTACGGATCTGAAAATCCAAAATCTCAACCGGAATCTCCTCGAATGAAAGGCTATCCTGAAGTACAATAAGCATAACTCTTTGCTCCGATATCGGATTTTGACGAAAAGGGTATTGTTGGAAAGATAATTCAATTATCTATCTTTTGGTAGGTTATGAGCTCAATAAATCGTAGTACAACGGGAGATATTCTCATTGGAAGTGGACTATGCCAAAATCCTTCTCAAGAATTCAATCGGTAAAGAATGTTTTGATTCGCCCAAGCGTTAGGATATCTTTAAAGCCTTAATACACATCACCCTTGACCAGAAAACAACCAAAACACTATAATTTATTTCTCATGGGCTTGAATCATGACGGCACTATTGGTTAGAATCTCGAGGTATTACATTATTACTTTTAATTATCTTTTCTATTTACCTTTCTGCAAATATAATGCAAATTTATCTTTTAATGTTATAATTGAATTAAAAAAATATTTGAGATCAACCACATATTTTTGATAGTAAATGATGTATTATTATTATTATTATTATTATTATCATTATTTTTATTATTATTAGTAGTAGTAGTAGATATGTATGTTCTACTACTACAGCTAATATTATAAGTTATCTTTTAATTATTATTATATTTTATTTAATATTTAAATATATTTGAAATATATAAATTTATGATATAATTAGAGATGTTTTAGGTCTTTACAACTATGATTTTTTAATTTTAAACTAATGAATTATTTTTTAAAATTTTCAAAGCTTACTATTTTCAAATTCATATATTTCTATTAACATAGTGAATTACTTATGTAGGACTTAATTACCTGGATAACCCACTGCTAAACTAACTACCAAAAAATACGCTACTACCTGCATAAATAATATATAGATTATCCCTAAATTAAAAAAATCTGCATAACTCTAATTGAGGCCCTTTCATTATTTACTTTTGGCTTCTAAGGTTTAAGTGGGTAAACAGATGAAAAGAAAAAAGAAAAGACACACATCTAGTTTCCCCAGAAGCACCTCTTTAGAAGAAGGGTGCTGTTGAAGCAACTCATTTTCAGATTCAAGCAATCTTTTGTTTTGTTCCTCCTCAGAAGCAAAAGCATGATCCGGGGCAACCATTTTCTTTTCTCACAGGAAATGAAGAACAAGAAGAACATTGCAATTTAAAACCAGGCTATAAATTTCAAAAAAAAAAAAAGAAATTATGAGAGCAAAAGGGGAAAAACAAAATGCAAAAAGACCTCACCAGTAGTAGGATACAAAGGATGAGAGAGAGAGAGAGATAGAGAGAGAAAGGAGGGTTATATTAAAAATGGAACGAATACAGTGGAGGCAGAGCACATCTATCAAATATTCTTTAAAAACACACTAGCTACATCAACGACGTTTCAAAATCAAGGCAACTTTTTCTCCTGTTCAGAAAAAAAATTCAAAGTGTGTGAGTAGGAATGAGGTTGTCTTAACTGCGTAAATTGGTTATCCCTCTTAAAATCTTCATTTTTATATTTCTTTTAATTGAACACAATTTTAAGAGGGTAAACTAGTTTACGCAGTTAAGACAATGTCAATCCTACTCTCACATTTTGAATTTTTTTCTGAATAGGACAAAAAGTTGCCTTGATTTTGAAACATCAGTGATGTAGCTGGTGTGTTTTTAAAGAAATTTGATAGATGTGCTCTGCCTCTGCTGTATTCGTTCCATTTTTTATATAACCCTCTTTCCCTTCTCTCTCATCCTTTGTATCCTAGTACTGGTGAGGTCTTTTTGCACTTTGTTTTTCCCTTTTTTCTCTCATAATTTCTTATTTTGTTTATGAGATTTAAGGTCTGGTTTTAAAATTGCAGTGTTCTTCTTGTTTTTCATCTGCTGTAAGAAAAGGAAATGGCTGCCCCGGCTCATGCTTTTGTTTCTGAGGAGCAAAAAAATAAAAGATTGTTTGAATCTGAAAATGAGTTGCTTCAATAACACACTTCTTCTAAAAAGGTGCTTCTTGGGAAACTAGATGTGAGAGCCTTTTCTTTTCTCTTTCCATCTGTTTACCCACTTAAACCTAAGAAGCCAAAATTAAATAATGAAGGGACCTCAATTAGAGTTATGCAAGTTTTTGTACTGTAGGGATTATCGATGTGGAAATCTATATATTATTTATGCATGTATTAACGTATTGCTTGGTAGTTAATTTAGCATTGAGTTATGCAGGTAATTAAGTCGTACATAGTTAATATTCAAATAATCGTAGTTGGTTTAGCCTACGTTTACTCCTATTAACATAGAATAACCCTCGAGACCCCAAAGAAGGCCAATAAAAACCCATCTACCAAATAGATGGCTCTGTAGCCTTTCTCAACTGGTTTGATGGCCCGCTTTTAGGGCCCAAATATGGATGAACATAGTTATGCTATTCAAGAAAATTATAGTAGTACTACTGGGACTTCGGATTAAAAGGGACAAATAAGTTGTCTAATTAAATGAGAATCCTTCAAGTTTTTAAAATTAGGTGGGAGGGACAAAAAAAAATTGATTTTTTTTTTAAGTTTTTTCGTTCCAACTTCTCCTAGTTCTCGAACAATTTTGATAGTTGTTCGAAAACTTCTAGCAGCTGTTCAACAACTATCAAAGTTGCTTGACAACTGCACTAAGTTGTTCAACAACAGTGTAAAGTTTTTGAGACAACTAATGTAGTTGTCGAACAACTGTCCCAGTTGTTCAAATGACTTAATTTTTTTAAAAGGGACAAGTTGTGGGACCCACTTGTCCCCTTTCTTAATTGGAAACTTGGGAGGTCTATTGATTCATTTTTCTCACTTAAGTATTTAAGTTGTATATATCATGAAGTAGTTAGCTTATATTTGCGTTGTAAATTGTAATATTAAGTGTAGAGATAGTCCTATATACGTTTAGTACGTCAAAGAGAGCTACTCGTAAACATTGTCCAATTCAATTTGTCGCAAGAAGCGCTTAATCATCACGCAAATACTTATTGGTTCCAAATATTTACCCCTAATCAATGATTTTAATACTAATGAATTAAGAATATAAGATCATTCAATCATGATAACAAAAATAATTTATAAAAGATATTATCTTGTAATAGTGGGTATATGGAGAGGTAGATGTAGGCTGAGGAGGTCTTGGTAAAGGTGATTATATTAGGTATCTGTAGCTTTTCGAGGATACGATATAGATATAAAAATACGGAGATCAAGGATGTGGTTAGTGGGTGGCTGCGCATTGTCTAATTTTCCTATTAAGTAGTATTTTTGTTATTACTTTCATACTATCTTATTCTTCTATATTAGACTAATTTGTTTGTTTTTAGTTCAGTTATCATATTAATTGTTTGTCGTTGCTACCATTTTCAGATTTACTATTTTATTTTTTTTACATGCCTAATTTTTTTTTATATGTTTTACTTGAGTCGAGAGTCGAGAGTCAATCGAGAACAACCTCTCTATCTTCACAAGGCAGAAGTACATGTCCATACTAGCTCTCCAAACTCCACATGTAATATTATGTATGTTATTATTGTATATATCTTGAATTGATTGATCAAATGTAAATACCCGATGTTGAGGTATACTTATACCCATGGGCGGAGGGATGATCTTAGAAAAAGGGTGATTTGATGCACATCTTTTATCAAAAGATTATATATATAGTGTAAAGAAGCTTAATATTAGCTATTATACGTCTATATTAAATTTTGTACATCCTTAACACAACTAAAAAGAAAATATGCACACTCCTCGTCAAATTTCAGACAACGACACTGCTACTGCCTCAACTGTGTACGTGTAAAGATGACGCCATATAGCAATTGTCATCTGCATGATGCCCAAACTCTTTTATCAGTGGGCCTACCCAACCTGTCACCTCATTTTCTGCTTTTATAATTGCATATCCTTCCAAATTTCATACACCATCCATTTCATTTTAATTAGATTAAAAATAACTATTTTAATTTATTTGTGTAATTTATAAAATTATAAAAAAAGATTATTACGTGAAGTATTAAATGAAGTGAAAGGTGTATTCTACGAATATATAAATGCTAGTTTCATTAAATCCGTATTCCGTACTAAGCTCGGATCCAAACAACTCTACATATAAATAATAATAATTAAATTTTAAAATATAATTTATATTATATTTTTTAATTTATAATTAATATAATTTAATGACCAATATATTAAATATATTTTATTAAATTTTTTTATAATTATTAAAGTTCTGAATCACATAATTAGATAATTTTTTAAAAAAAATTATTTGTATGGAAGAAAGTATTACAGGAGAATTAGAATATAACAAGAGACCACAAGTAATTTAATATTTTATAAAATAACATGATACAACAACAACAATAACAACATACCCAGTGGATTCCCACATAGAGGGGTCTGAGGAGGGTAGAGTGTAAGCAGATCATACCACTACCTAAGATGAAGTAAAAGTCTATTTCCGACAGACCCTCGGTTTCGCACCGATAGCAGTATAACAAACACAAAACATAAATGCATAAAAGCTAGTACAGTCTGCAAAATAAACTGACGTCACTAGCCATAAGATAATACTACAGTCACAAGATAATACTAAAACTATCTATCCGAAATCATAGACATCACACAACACCACGAACAAGAAACTTCAAACACAAATAAATAATGCTCCCCTATTGTTACCGACACACTCTCAACCCCTAACCCTCTACCCTAATCGGCATTCTCCACACCTTCCTAATCACATCTGTACAATATTTGTTCGGTCTACCTGTACCCCGCCTAAAATCATCCATAGCCAGTGTCTCACACCTCCGTACTGGAGCATCAGAGCCCCTCTTTATCACATGCTCGCACCAACGTAACCTTACTTCTCGTATCTTGTCATCCACCGAGGCCACTCCCACCTCTCCCGAATAATCTCAATTCTTAACTTATCTTTCCTATTATGGACACACATCCATCGCAATATTCTCATCTCCGCCACCTTCAAATTTTTGATGTGGGAGTTCTTAACTGGCTAATACTCTCCATACAACATAGTCGGCCATACTGCCACTCTGTAGAGCTTCCCTTTAAGCTTCGGGGGCATCTTCTTATCACATAAAACTCCCAAAGAGAGCCTTCATTTAAACCACCTAGCCCCAATATGATGTGTGACATCCTCATCAATCTCACCATTGCCTTAAATCATAGACCTCAGATACTTGAAACTCTTCTTCTTCTGAATGGCCTGAGAGCCGAGCTTCAGAACTATGTCAGCCTCCTACGACACATCACTAAACTTACACTTCAAGTACTCCGTCTTGGTCCTGCTTAACCGAAATCCTTTAGACTCAAGGGTCTATCTCAAAATCTCCAACTTATCATTAACTCCT
Source organism: Capsicum pubescens (assembly GCA_030864215.1). Lineage (NCBI taxonomy): Eukaryota > Viridiplantae > Streptophyta > Magnoliopsida > Solanales > Solanaceae > Capsicum > Capsicum pubescens. The sequence goes on along the minus strand of CM061544.1, from coordinate 49,823,032 downwards.
CCCCGAGTCTTGTTAAGCAGTACCACATTATCAGCAAATAACATACACCAAGGCACCTCCTCTTGAATATGTCTTGTCAAAACATTCATCACCAAGGCAAATAAAAAAGGGCTAAGAGTCAAACCCTAATGCAACCCTACCAAAATAAAAAAATGCTCTAATCTCTACCTACCATCCTCACCCGAGTCTTTACACCATCATACATGTCCTAATCAACCTAGTGTACGCCACAGGCACCCCTTTAGCATCAAAACACCTCCATAGAATCTCCTTGTGAACTCTATCATAAGCCCTCTCAAGATCAATAAACACCATGTAAAAGTCCTTCTTCATCTCCCAAAACTATTCCACTAATCTCTTCACAAGGTGAATGGACTATGTAGTCGAGTGACCTAGCATGAAATCGAACTGATTATTAGCGATAATCACGCTCCATCTCATCCTCAACTCTACCACCCTTTCCTAAATTTTCATAGTATGACTCAACAACCTAATACCTCTATAGTTGTTGCAACTTTGGATGTCTCTCTTGTTCTTATACAATGGAATCATTGTAATCCACCTCCATGCTTCAGGCATCCTTCCCGCCCTAAAAATGATGTTAAGAACCTTGTCAACCACTCCAAACCTGCCCCGGCAGTACGTTTCAAAAATCCACTGGAATCTCATATGGCCCCATCGCCCTACCTCGACGCATCCTGCGAATAGCCCTCTTGACCTCCTTAACCTTGATACGCCTACAATAACCATAGTCGTGACACTCCTCAAATTTCTCTAAGTCCCCAAACACGAAACCTTTGTCCCCCTTATCATTTATAAGTTTATGAAAATAGGACTGCCACATTTTTTTAATGAGGGCATCCTCAACCAACATAGTACCATCCTCAACCTTGATGCACTTATCCCTGCCTTTCTCCTTTAAAGCCGCATACAAGATCTCAAAATTTGTTATTTTAGCCACTGTAACCGCTAACTTAGCCTCTCATCTATCTATAGCTTATACTCTTCCTTATTCGTCCGCCTCTCTTGATCATTCTTGCTCTCAACCAATTTAGCATAAGCCACCTTCTTAGACTCTACCTTTCTCTTAATCTCTTCATTCCACAACTAGTCCCCTCGATGTTTGCCAAATCGATCTCTTAAGACACTAACACCTCTCTAGCGATCTCCCTAATGCAACTGGCAATCTTCTCTCATATACTATCCACATCCCCTCTACTTTTCCAAGCCCCCTGCTTCTCAACTTCTCCCCCATCTTCAAAGAATTAGCCAAAGTCAAGCTACCCCACTTAATCATAGGCCGAACCTCCACACTCCTCTTCTTTCAGCCCTTATTGATTACCAAGTTAATCACCAACAACCTATGTTTAGTCAAAATATTATCTCTGGGTATGACTTTACAATCTTTACATAGTGTTCTATTACTCTTCTTAAGGAGCTAAAAGTCTATCTGAGTCTTTGCCACTGAACTACGAAACATTTTGAAAATCTCGAATTCGTTATCCACAACCCAAAAACCCTAGAAAAATCCAAAAGAGAAGCACTTCCTTTATTCCTCCACCCAAAGTTGAAATCTCCATGCACATCATTATAACCTCTCGACGAAGACCCAATATGCCCATTGAAGTCTCCTCTCACGAAAAGTTTCTCAGTGCTCGGGATGCCCCTCACCATCTCATTCAAAACCTCCAAAAACCCTTCTTCTCTTCCTCGTCCAAACCTAATTGCGGAGCATAAACACAAATAACGTTAACCGTAGTTCCTCCCATGACCAACTTAATAGACATCAACCTATTACTGATTCTTTTAACCTCTACCACCTGCTCCATAAGTTTTTCATCTACTAAGATACCTACCCCATTTTTATGTCTCATGCTACCCGAGTACCATAACTTATATCCATCTACATCTCTCACCTTAGTTCCAACCATTTAGTTTCCTGGACACACGCTATACTAACCCTCCATTTTCCAAGAATCTTCACCAGCTCTATAGACTTACCTTGAAGCGTCTCTTTGTCCCAGGACCTAACTTTCAACCTATAAGCACCCTTATCCAACTTAGCCCTACTATCCCTCGCCCTCAACCCAAGACTAAAACCTAGACTCGACCCCAACGCCAACCTCGACCTATGACATGACCTTAGTCCATCATCTATCACCCCAACCACCACTCAAAAGGATATGATAGAAGAAAATAAAGGAAAAAAATCTGAAAAACACGATGAGCAAAAAAGTATGACTAAAAATAGCTAAATCAGCAAACAAAAACTAGTAAGCAGGATTGATATTCACAAGCAACAACAAGTACTATACTACTCACAAACAACGAACACCTACTAAGTTACAGAGAAACCGTAACCAATAATCCCACAGGAATAATTAAAAAAATTAGACAAGAAATCGGGATAGAAAAAGAGAGAAGAAGCATATACCAAATAAACTAGAGAAGACTGAAATGACTGCACCTGATACTGAGAAGACACAGTGAAAGACGTTTTCCTAATCATTTTGTCGAATTCCAGCAAATTGGTGCAGAAATTGGTCGTCAGAAATTGTTTCCACCACCTTTACTCTATTGTTGGTACCGCATCCCTGTACTTGGTCGCCGGAGAATGTGCTGGTCGCCGAAAAATTAGCAACACACCGGAATCTTGATGTCGCAACCTGAAGTGCAAATCTGAACATGAAGTACCTGAAAAGGGTTATAAAGAAAATAAAAGAGAAGAAAATAAAAGCGACGATCAAATTGCCAAAAATTGACGTCACTCACCAAAAACTGATGTGGTTGAGATAGGCCGCCGAAAAATCCGCTATCGTTTTAGTGGTCGGCGCAAGAAGCGAGAGAGAAAAAGACGATGATTGTGCCAAAATCTGATGGGGTTGCCGAAACTGATTGGGTTGTCGGGACGTGTTTATGGTGGCCGACACAAGTAATTTACCGGCGGCAGATTCATAGTTCTCTGCTATCGCCAGAATCTTCAAGACACGAAGAGATAGGTTAATTTCATTGGCGCCGTCGATTGAAAAATTGCAAAATGCTAAACCCTCAGCATATATGATATCTATTTATGTCATCAATTTAACTTGAGACGCCCGTTCAATAAAATAACATGACAATATTTTAATAATTACAATTCAATGCTGATTAAAAATAGAAAAATATTGATTTTAATGAATTTATGGGTACAAAATTTCTCAGTTATAAATAGAATTAAATTTATTTTAATATTTATTATTTTATTTTTACCTATAATTTCATGTGATAAGAGTTGCAAAATTCATTGTTTTCATCCAATACAACAAAGTATTTCAATCACTTCAAGTATATATAAAAATAGTTACAACATTAATTTAGAACCTTTACACAAACTAACTTAATCATGATCTATAAGGATATTAAATAATAATTAAATTACATTGACCGATTATTCCATTTGGTCCATTTACTTATCATGTTAATTTTTTAAACGCGCTTTAAAAATATTCTATTCATTCTACTCTAATTATTGACTTATCCTTTTTCATGTTTGCTAAGAAACATAATAAAGGCATTGTACTATTTATTATTAATTAAGTTATCCTATTTAATACTCCCTCCGTTTCACAATAAGTGAATTATTTGAGTAATTTTAGTGTTTCAAAATAAGTGAATGATTCACAATTCAAGGTAGATGTTGGAAATTTTTTCCAAATTTACCCTCCATTAAATGTGCACTGAGAGTGATGTATCATGTGTCTTTGATTTTTGAATTGGGTAAAAATGAAAAAACATGATAAATTTATGTCTTTGCTTTTTTTTTCATAACATTTGTGCCGAAATTCAACAATTAACTTATTGTGGAATGGAGGGAGTATTATATCTTTTTTAAGAAGTGAACATCAATGACTATAAGGGTGTAGTTTAAAATTATTACTAATTTTAATTTTATGTGAAAAGTTATTTCTAAATAAGTTTTTTGAGGAAAAATAATTATTAATTTAAAATGAAGGAAATTTTAATTAAAAGACAACCTGTGGCAAGAAAAAATCAGTTACAAATACACAAGTGGAAATGGTCTTAACAAAAAGAACAAGGACAAAAATAAAAATATTTAGCAAAAGAACATCATCAATCCTTGTGACGACTACCGAAAATTGAGATCCTCCCTTATATATAATAGTAAATTGTATTCTTTTTTCATATTGTTAACATTGTTTGCAATAAAGATTACAGTGACAGAAACAAATTGCAGTCACAATGCAAATAAAATATGAAAAAATAAGAATTTATTGATAAATGATATGGATATAATTCTGTTACTCCCTTGATTCTTCTTTCTTTATTTTTCTCCGTAATTTGAGGACCATTAGTAGCGTATTTATCGAATGTAGAAAATTTTAAATTTGATATGAATTTTTAGCATATTTCTCGAATGTAAAAAGATTTGAATTTGATATGATTTTTTTTTAATTCAAGGGTCGTTAGTAGCGTATTTCTTGAATGTAAGAAGATTTAGATTTGATATGGATTTTCTTCGTAATTCGAAGGTCGTTAATAACATATTTCTTGAACTTAGAAATATTTGAATTTGATATCCATAAAAGAAGGATTTATGGATCTTCTTGGTATATTTGATTATCAAAAAGAGAGTGATATTCAATGAGTTTATGAAATTATCGGGAGATGATTAATCTCTTTATTAAGGGTTTAGAGTAGAGTAGCCACCAAGTTAGGTTTGAAGTAAAGTAACCCCGAATAACTCTAACAAAAATTGAACTCTTGTTATAGAGTTCACCAAATTATGATGTCTATAAACGCTTTGTATTGTCAGACGTTATGACTACAAAATCCTTTGCTGAAATGTCAAAATTCAATTATTTTTGTTCTTTGAGATGATGAATGAAGTACGTGTTAATTTAGTGGAGTCACTTAGCTCAAGTCATTCCTGCGGTGTACCATGAAATCAGAAAACTACATCAAGCTAGGAGAAGAGAAAAGCAATAACAAAAATACCATATTTAGCACATTTTCATAGCTCGAACTCGTGACCCCTTGATCACATGTAGGGAACTATCCACAATAATTCAAACAAATACTTCTCATAGATAATCACAAATCTCCAAGAAGGACTAAATCTTTTAAGAATTTTACCACACACAAAGACAAAAACAAAGGGCAGTCTGGTGCACTAAGCTCCCGTTATGTGCTGGGTCCCAGGAAAAAACTGGACCACAAAGGTCTATTATACACAGTCTTACCACTGTGGACCCCTCTTTCCACAGCTCGGACCTATGACCTTCTGATCACACGACAACAACTTTACCAGTTACGATAAGGCTCCTTGTCTTACACAGACAAATAACATTTGTAAAAATGAAATCTTTAACAATTTTTTAAGATTCTTTCTACCCAAAATTCCAAGATAAGCTAAAATATAACACTGATAACATATGGCTAAATAAACAATAAGCAAAAAATGCAAACTACCCAAAAAAATTCAGGCAAATAAAACTTGTAATACATCAAGATTAATTTTGAACAAAAGCTTAAAAAAAATCTCACTTTCTCACAGCTGTATAATGAAATTCCAATTTTTCCCTTAACATTATGTCTCCATTGATGATGGATACTCTAGCATTAAGAGCCAATTTCTTTCCTTTTCTAGTAGTTGATCAGTATTTGAGCAGTATCATCTTGTACAAAAATGAACAGGATAATATCAATTTAGCCCCCAAAAGATCTAGATATTACATATAGACCCCTTACCTTATAATTTTAGAATGATATTACTCTTCTTGAAAAATTTAAATGCCCCAAAAGTTGCTCTAATAAACAAAAATATAATTCCTTCGTTCAGTTTTACTTGTCACATTTTAACTTGACATATTTACTAAAAAAATAATTAATAACATACAGTTATTTTACCATAATACCCCTATTAAATGATGTTTATATTGTATCTTAAAATTAATTTGGAGAAAAGACAATTAATGCTAAGGGTAAAATAGGAAAAAAAAGTTGTCTTTTCTTGATATGTCAAAAATGATAAGTAAAAATTGAAATACAATTAGGAAATTAGTGACAAGTAAAAGGGAACGGTGGGAGTAACACTGAAAACACATCAAAAAGATATACTTCCTCGGTTGTATTTTATGCGGCATATTTTGATCGGGCACAAAGTTTAAGAAGGAATGACAACTGTCCTTTATTAAAAAATATATTACTACTACCTTTAATTAAATGAGACTAATAAGGATAAAAGTAAAATTGTATCTTTAAATAGTTACCAAATAAGGAAATATGACATTCTTTTTGGGACGGACAAAAAGGAAATGACAACATATAAAATGGGGCAGAGGAAGTATGTTAATACTAAAAGGGCAGCTTGATGTGGCGGTGGAAGTATGTTAATACTAAAAGGGTAGCTCGTTGTACTAAAGCTTCTTGCTATAAGGGACTGCGGAGAATGGCTAGATTGCAAGAATTTTATTGTACGCAGCATTATCTTGCTTTTCTGACAGAGGCTGTTTCTATGACTTGAACTCGTGACTTCCTAATCACATGACAATAATTTTATCAGTTACTCTAAAACTCCCCTTCATATTTTTTTTTCGATTTGATAAAAATATTAAAGATACGCAAAATATAAAAGATATGCATATAATTCATTTTGGAAACCCACTTATATGGAGTAATAAAAACTTATAAGGTATCAAAAATGATATATGCATGGGATTTCCCTTTTGGTTAAAGTTTTAACAGGTTAATTTCTTGTATAATTGTTGACTTTTACTCATTAATGACAAAATTATTGAACTTTACCTCTTTAATAAAGTAGTAGATTTAATGGCATTAAAAATCATTAATGAGTTTTTATTATTTGTTTATATATATTGAGTACAAGAAGTGACAGACATATCTCAAACTAAATCAATCAATTAGAAAAACAATTTCTATTCCAATGGAGAAGTTCCTCCATGTTCACCTTTTGATTTCAATTATTTTCTCAATTTTGCTTGTAATTTTACGCAATGAACATTCTTTTTCATCCCTTAACACCACTTATATTATGGAATATGTCTATTGATCCAACGAAGCTTCCCGATCCTCCGATGCCATCCTATACACTCACCATTTACAATATTTATTTATTTGAAAAGTCAAAATTCAAGGACTATGACTCATTTCTCGAAAATAGGTTCGCCGGTTGTCAAGCTAGAGCAAATCATTTGGCATCGGTTCTTGAAAATGGTGACGCTATTAGTGCGAATGGAACTCTGGTAAGGCCACACGATGATCATGAGAGTAAAGTGGCCAACGAAAAGGTTCTGGTAACAACAAGTACACATTTCATATGTAAGTATGTTGCATATTTCACTCTTTTTTTTGGTTTCCCATCCGGCATCCGGTGCCCGTATTGGAGCCCTGACTAATCCAGATCACATGTTGCAGAGCCATTAAGGTGGAAGAGCTCCCAACAGAATTTTCTCCATACCCAGGGTCGAACCCTGGACCTCTGGTTAAGGGTGGAGCAGCCTCATCCATTGCACCACAACCCATATTGGTGCATCTTTTACTCACTGAACAAGTTAAAAGTTACTTGTTAATAGACACTGGTAGTGATTTAGTTTGGTGGCAATGTGGACTATGTAATGCAAATGGTTGTTACAAACAGATAAATAATACTTTATATGTTTCAACTAATTAAAAAACATATCGATAGCTCGATTGCCTTGTAGAAAGTAGAAACTGTGAAATGACGAATAAGGAATATGATTGTAGTCCGTATGGTAATATGTGTATGTATGATTATAAATACGTCGATGGATCAAGAACAAGAGGATGGATCACACATGACGTGATTACTTTTGTTTTATACTGAAAGCAGGTAAGCATTGTTTTTGGATGTGGCAAAGATCAAACTCATGGAAAGACTTTTAGTGGTCAATTTTCTGGAATTGCTGGCCCCGGACGTAATGGGTGGTGGCAATTCTTTAGCATCACAATTTGAAGTAGACATAATGTCCATGTCCCTACCGGGATCTCTCTCCACAAAAGGATCAACACTTAGCTTCCACACAACGCCATTTAAGAAAACAACATCATCAATGTTATTACAAGATTTCAGATTCCCTTCCGTTTACTTCGTCAACCTTTATAAAGTTTTTATTAATGATAGGGAAGTCCCGATGTTCCCATCATTGTCTAGGAATTTCAAAAATTATGCCACGAGAGGTAGCTGCATCGTGGACACAGGAACATTTATTACCTGTTTTCCTCATGATTTTTATATTGTATTTCGTTACACATTCAGATAACAAATACGTGGTATTCCTATGGTTAATGTTCCACCTGGATCAGTTTATGACACTTGCTATAAAGTGGATACGACTGGTCTGGATCCACATTTCCCCGTTGTGACCAACTAAATGGCCCCTCCTACCCCAATAACCCACACTCTCATTTGGCTCAGCCTGCCTGGGAGCACTTGGTCCATTTTCTGCCCAAAACATACTCGGTCATTGGGCCCACCCCATAACTGTGAGCTATAGCACACTGATTTAGCCCAAGAATGGCCCATTTGCATCGTTTCACTTGTTTGACCACCTAAATAGCCCAACCGACCCCAACGACCCATACTATCCCACTTTTAAGCCTTCCTTGGTGCCTCTGGTCGATCTTTAGGCCAAAACATGCTCGAGCCCCGATCCAACTCCTAAAACCGTGTGTTATAGCACGCCTATTTGGCCCCAAAAATAGCATCTTTTCGACGTTTTGCCTGTTTGACCACCCAAATGGACTCGCCGACCCAAATGACTCACTTTCCCGTTCATCAGTCTACTTGGAAGCCTTGATCGATTTTTGACCCAAAACACGCCCGAACCACGGGACCACCCAGAACTGTGAGCTATAGCACACCGATTATGCCTGAAAATGACCCATTCGCGTTGATATTCCAGTTTGACCACCCAAAAAGCCCCGTTGACCCCTACGACCCATACTTCCCCGCTCTTCAGCCTACCTGAGAGCCCCCAGATAATTTTTGACCCAAAATATGCCCAGGACCACCCCAAAATCTTGAGTTATAACTCACCAATTTGGCCCAAAAATGGCCCGTTTACGCCATTTTGCTCATTTGACAAACCAAATGGTCCCGCCGACATCAACGACCCATTATTCCCCGCTCCTCGGCCTTATTGGGAGACCTCAATCAATTTTTGACCCAAAACACATTTGGGATCTGGGCCAACCCCTGGAATTGTGAGCTATAACACACTGATTTGGCTCGAAAATGGCCCGTTCGCATCATTTTGCCTGTTTAATAACCCAAATGGCCCAGCCGACCCCAACAGCCCACATTCCCCTCATTTCAGCCAACCTGGGAGCCGAGATCAATTTTCAGTCAAAAACACGCGTGGTCCTTGGGCACACCCTCTGAACCGTGAGGTATAGCACCCCAATTTTGGCAAAATATAGCCCATTCTCATCGTTTCATCCGTTTGATCACACAAACGTCCCATAGCCACCCAACGGCCCACACTCTTCTTCATATTAGACTTCCTAGGATCCTCTGGTTTATTTTTAGCCTAAAACACGCCTACGCCCTGGGCCCACACCCAGAATTGTGAGCTATAACACACCGATTTGTCCTAAAAATGGTCCGTTCATGCCATTTCACCCGTTAGACCACCCAAACGGACCCACTGACTGCAACGACCTATACTCCCTCGCTCCTCAACCTGCTTGGGAACCTCCGATCAATTTTTAGACTAAAACACACCTGAGCCCCGGGTCCACCCGCGGAACCATGAGTTATAGCACAATGATTTGTCCTGAAAATAGCACGTTCATGTCGTATCGCCCATTTGACCACCCAAATGGCCTCAGGGAATTTTTGGAAAAAATATGGTTGGGACTCGGGTGGGACCCTCAGAACTGTGAGCTATATCACATCGATTTGGCCCAAAAATGGACCATTCATGTCGTTTCGCCTGTTTAACCACCTAAACAACCTCACCGACCCCAACAACCCACACTCTCTCACTTGTCTTCCAACCTGGGAGCCCTCGATCAATTTTTAGCCCAAACACACCCGGTCCCCGAGCACACCCCAGAACCGTGAGCTATAGCACACCGATTAGGCCCAAAAAATGGCTCGTTGGTGCAGTTTTGCTTGTTTGATCACCCAAACGTCCCCGTCGACCCAAACAACCTTGACTCCCTTGCTCCTCAACCCGCCTAGGTGCCCCTGATTGATATTTGGCCCAAAAAATACGACCAAACATCGGCCCACTCTCGGAACCGTGAGGTATAGCATACCAATTTAGCCTAAAAATGGCCCGTTTATGCCGATTCACCCTTTCGACCCACCAAATGGCCCCGTCGACCCCACCCACCCACAATCCCCTGCTCCTCAGCCTGCTCGAGATCTCCCGATCAATTTTTGACCCAAACCACGCCCGATCCCTTCACTCACCTTTGAAATCGTGGGCTATATCACACCAATTTTGCTCAGAAATGGTCCGTTCATGCCCTTTTTCCTGTTTGACCAGCCAAATAGCCCTACCGACCACCGCCGACCCCAATGACCCATACATTCCTGTTCCACAGCATGCCTGAGAGCCTCCGGTTAATTTCATCCTAAAACATGCCTGGGCGCCGAGCTCACCTCCGAAACCATGAGCTATAGCACACCAATTTGACTAGAAAATGGTTTATTTGTGCCGTTTCACTCGTTTTACCACTCAAATGGCCCCGCCGACCCCAACGACCCACACTTTCCCGCTCCTCAGCTTGCCTAGGACCCTCGGTAAATTTTTTTCCCAAAAAACGCCCGAGCCCAAGGACCACTCCCAAAACTATGATCTATAACACACCGATTTGGCCTAAAAATGCTTCATTCGCGCCATTCAGCCCGTTTGACCACTCAAACAGCCCCGTCGAACCCAATGACCCATATTCTCCCGCTGTTCTTCCTGTCTGGGAGCCCCCGACCAATTTTGACCTAAAACAGGTTCGAGCCCCAAGCCCACTCTTAAAACCGTGAGCTATAGCTCACCGATTTAGCATGAAAATTACCCGTTCGTGCTGTTTTGCCTGTTTGACCACCCAAACAGCCCTGTCAACCCAAAAACACCACACTCTCTCTCTCTCCTCGGCCTGTCTGGGAGCCCTTGCTTTCTTTTTAATCCAAAACGCGTCTGGCCTTGGCCCCACCCCAAGAATCGCGAGCTATAACACACTGATTTGGCTTTTAAATGGTCTGTTCACATCGTTTAGCCCGTTTGACCAACAAAACGGCCCTGCCGACCCTAACGACCCACTCTCCCCCACTTCTCAGCCTTCCTGGGATCCCTCAATTGATTTTCAGTCCAAAACATTTTCGGGTCCTGATCCCACCCCCAAAATCGTGAGCTATAACACACCGATTTGGCCCAAAAATGGTCTATTTGAGTCCTTTCATCTCGTTTGACCAGCTAAACGGTCCTGCCGACCCAAAAGGTCCACACTGCCTTACTCTTCAGCTTGCCTGGGAGCCCGCAGTCCATTTTCGGCCCAAAAAATGCTCGAACCCTGGGCCTACCTCCAAAACCACGAGTTATAGAAAACTGATGCACTAGGATTTCGTTATGCATTCGGTCCCGCTCATATTTCTTCGGTATACGTCTACCTAGCCTAAAACCATCCATAACCAGTATTTCACACCTCCACACTGAATAATCAGAGCCCCTCTTCATCACGTGGCCGAACCAACGTAACCTCACATTTCGCATCTTATCCTCCACCAAAGCAACTGTCACCTTCTCTCAAATAATTCCATTCCTCACCTTATCTTTCCTGGTATGTCCACACATCCATCGCAATCTTCTTATCTCCGCCACCTTCAATTTTTAGATATGGGAGTTCTTAACTGGACAACACAATGCTACATACAACACAGCCAGCCATACTACCACTCTGTATAACTTACCTTTAAGTTTCGAGGGCACCTTCTAATCACATAGAACTCCCGAAGCGAGCCTTTATTTCAACCACCCTTCCCCAATATGATGTGTTACATCCTCGTTAATCTCATCATTTCCCTAATCATAGACTCTAGATACTTGAAACTCTCCTTCTTATGAATGGCCTGAGAGTCCATCTTCACAACCACTCCAGCCTCCTGCGACACATCACTGAACTTAGACTCCAAGTACTCTGTCTTGGTTCTACTTAATCGAAATCCTTTAGACTCAAGCGTCTGTCTCCAAATCTCCAACTTATCATTAACTTCTCTCCGAGTTTCATCAACCAGTACCACATCATCTGCAAATAACATACACCAAGGCACCTTTTTCTTGAATATGCCACATCAAAACATCCATCACCAAGGCAAATAAAAATGGGCTAAGAGTCTATCCCCGGTGCAACCCTATCAAAACTGGGAAGTGCTCTGAATTTTCACCTACCGTCCTCACACGAGTCTAATCCCCATCATCCATATCCTGAATTGACCTAGTGTACGCCATGGGCCTCCCCCTAGCCTCTAAGCACCTCCACAAAATCTCTCTAGAAACTCTGTCATATGCCTTCTCAAGATCAATAAACACTATGTGAAAGTCCTTCTTCCTCTCCCAAAACTGCTCCACTAATCTCCTCACAAGGTGAATGACCTCAGTGGTGGAGCGCCCTGGCATGAAACCAAACTAATTCTCATAGATCGTCACGATCCTTATCATCCTCAAATTTACCACCCTTTTCCAAACCTTCATAGTATTACTCAACAACATAATACCTCTGTAGATTTTGCAACTCTGGATGTCTCTCTTGTTCTTATACACTAGAATCATAGTACTCCACCTCCACGCTTCACGCATTTTCGTCAACCTAAAAATACTATTAAATAACCTTGTCAACCACTCCAAACTTACCCCGCTAGTGCTCTTCCAAAAATCCACTAGAATCTCATCTATCCCCGTTGCCTTACCCCGCTGCATCCTGCGATTAGCTCCCTTAACCTCCCCAACCTTGATATGCCTACAATAACCATAATCGCGAAACTCCTAAGATTTCTTCAATTGAATTTCAAACACTAAAAGTACTTACTTGTATCAATTACGGAAATTCTTATTTCAAATCTTAAATTTCATTTAGTTTCCATTCAAAAATTAAGTGCATAAAATTTATTAGTTTGTTTTAAATTTTCAGATATTGTTCTATTGCTAATTATTTTTACAATGATCAATTTTATGATTAATATCTTTAATTATTTTATTTATACATCTTATTGTATCTGCTAAGTTAATTTAATTAAGATCCCTCAAATCACTCTCAAAATCACCACCCCACCAAATACTACACCCACCTCCTAGCCTTACCCTACAACCACCACCCCGCCTCCCTAGTTTTTATTATATTTTACTTTATAAAAATTTTTTAAAAATATTTTTCTCACATCACCCATCTCTTATCCCCAAGCCACCCTCCACCAACAAAAAAATATTTTATTTTTCTTAAAATAAAATTTTATATTGCACCCACCCCTACTCCCCAATACCCATTCGACACCCTACCTAATACACACACAAAAAAAAATTATTTTTGATTTTTTTCTAAAAAAAAATCTTTCCACCCTTCTGTCCTGACTCCCAAGAAAAATAATTTTTTTTATCTTTTAAGAATCTTTTTTTTTACTCCACAACTCTAACCCCTACCTACACCACCACCCCGCCTACCCCACCTACCTAGATCACCCCTACCCCATCTCAACAACCATAATCTCTTGTTCTTCCCCTCATCCATCACTTTGCCTTAACACACTTTATAATTTTGTGTTAAGTATACACAAATGCTATTAGAAAATATCTTTTATTTACTGATAAAATATAAATTATCAATTTATTTTAGCATACATGCTATTACTAATGTCAAATAATCACATCATAATTATGCTTTAATTATTTTTGTAAAAATATTTACAAATCATGCTTTAATTATTTTTGTAAAAAAATATTTTTGTAAAAATAATCACATCATAATTATGCTTTAATCATAATTATTTTTGTAAAAATATTTACCTGATTAAGTTCAAGCATTTTATATCCCACCAATAAATTATGCTTTTTGTTATCTATTGAACATAATTTGAGATGTAGGGGATTAATTCATCATCGAAATGAAATAAAATATATAAGCATACACCATTAAAGATGACGATGAAAGCATATACAAAGATTAAGATTAAACATTCAGCAATATATTTTCAAAGAAATTTTTCTGAGAAAATTAACACTTGAATTCATAAAAAGAAATTGTTATAATGAACTTTATAAAACATGAAAGCAATAGAAAAAGATAATGGCAGAGATATATGATTATGATGATAAAAAATAGTAGTCAAAAACATGAAAGCAATAGAAAGAGATGATAGACTCTGATACCATGATAATGAAATGAACCTTGGACCTAACTCAACGTCAAAAGCTAGCTCATGAGGTGACGATTTCCCAATATCATATAAGGATACTAAGGACTCTTTAATCCACCGATGTGGGACTCTCCCCTTGATGATAGGCGAATTTACACGCCTATAGCACTATATTTTGCCCATATTTTAGCCTAGTTTTGAGAACAAATTATATATTTCATGCACTTTTAGTCCTTTTTCCTGTAGGTGAGCTAACGAACATGATTAGCAAAGTTTCAGGTATAAATGATGCAGAATTCAGCATTTTATGGATAACTTGACGCCAAAGAAAGCTTCACGAAAGGAGAAAAGGCAATCTTGGACCCCAAGGACTAAAGATGGCGCATGGAAAATCTGTCCCGGGCTAAAACAACATTTCTAAAGACTTTGGGAACTAGCAGTAATTTATTAGGATTAGGATAATGATACATTAACCTAGTACAATTGGGTTAAGTATTTCATTAGCTTAGTAGGATTTGGTTAAGCATTTCATTAGCTTAGTGGGAATAGGATATGGGTATTATAAATACCCTATCTTGCTAGAGATTTTAGAACATCTCAGAACATATTCTTCCATTAATTCTATTTTTCTTCTATTCTTAAATTCCGCAACAAGAGAAACGTTACCTTGCTAAGGAATTCACGCCTAACGCCTACCACACCATTACAAACGTGAAATCTTTATTGTGGTATAACAACAATGTCAATTGTGATTTCCTTCGCACTCATGGGTAACTAAACTTCTCTGTTGGGGTTATGGAAGCCGAATGAGATACTATCTATTGCTGTGAGTTTGTGAGTTTGTGACACGTATGTTGCTTATATCATTATTCTCTTCATCTTAATCTAAATTCTTTGTGGTTGCAAACGCAAGAATACGCCAGTATAATATTTAACTTGTTCGAAAGAAAGGTTATCTGTCTGGAAAAGAGATAATGTCAAGGTAGTAGGGTCCCATACCCTATTAAAAAGTTAGTGTCGTAACTGGATTAACCTCTTGGAGAATTCGTACCGTTAGATACGCTTTAAACTCGAAAGAGTTAAAGTGAAATAATCCTCGAATAGGTCGAAAGACGCCTGGATTTACCATCGAATACAATTCTCTATAAGCACATGCATGTCCGAATTCAACACACTCATAGTCAATAGAGACGTATAACTCAGAAGGTGGACATAACCCCAACTCCTCAATTCTCATTGTTTACATCTTACTAAAACATTCTTTCTCTTTTTACTTTGCTATTGTCGTTTTTAGCTACTATTTGGTTACATTACTTGCACAACAAGAATCCCCCCTTTTTCGAGACTTTCACTAAAAGTCTAGTAATCTTCACTTACTTGTTGACCAAGCTATTCCCTGTGGGATCGATACCTAACCCAGGTTGGGTTCTATATTTGCTAACGACCGCTTTACACTCCTACGAGAGCTGTAGATTGAGTGTTATCAAAAATTGGCGTCGTTGCCGGGGAATACACGTGTCAATTAAGTTCGCAAAAATTACTAGACCCTTTGGTCAAAGATTCTCGTACTTTTACTTTTAGTTTTTGTTTTTGTTTACTGCAGGTTTTTATTCAGTGCATGCCCCATACCCGAAGTTCTGGTCAACCGTTATTACCTATCAATCCTGAACCACAACGTATTCGCAGAATGGAGGCACAACACGCAATTGAAAGGATGGCTGCTCAACAGGAACAGGCGAGACTAGCTGCGCTAGCCGCCGCCCAAGTACACCAACAAAACATTGATAACCCTGGGCGAGCACCAAATCCTGACGATGAAGATCTAGGTGATGACGAGCTGCTAAAACCTAGGTATGCCGCTGAGATCGCAACACCTGCCAACAGAAGAGATCGTCAAGCTAGGTTTAGGCCTGAACGCCAAGCTATGCAGCCAGCTTTCGACGATGATGATGATGATCTTGATGGAGCCGGAGCCACAGGAGCCATTATTTCTCCACCATTGGCACCCGGAGCCAAGTTCAACATCACAAGCACCATGATTCAGTTATTGCAACTCAAGGGATTATTTGGTGGACTAGCAGGCGATGATCCGAATATGCATCTCATCAACTTTATTTCTACATGCAAGTCATTTGACAATCCTGGTGTTGGTCAGAATGCAATTCGATTATGTCTATTTCCATTGTCTCTGTTTGGGGAGGCAACTCTATGGTTGAATGGGCTGACTCCTGATTCTATTACAAATTGGAGGCAATTGAGAGACTCTTTCCTAGAAAGATTCTTTCCGCCATCCAAAAGAGCACAATTGAGAGATGAAATCAGCAACTTTCGTCAGCTTCCAACTGAAGCCCTTCATGAAACATGGGAGAGGTTCAAGACGAAGCTAATGAGGTGCCCAAACCATCACATGACTAATGTTCACCTAATGGAGATACTATATAGAGCCTTGAATTCAATAACTAAACCAGTGGTGGATAATGCGGTCGGAGGATCTTTTATGGATCTCACCTTTGGTCAGGCAAGCAATATGTTAGATCATATGACGAAGCAAAGTAGAGCTTGGCATACCAGGGATTCTGTGGTAGCAAGCCCCACTTTTTCTATTGGCATGACTGCAGACCAAAGGAGATGAGAAGAAGAACGTGATCAAGATATGGCGCACATGAAAACACAAGTGGATCTTCTTACAAAGCATCTATTATCAGGGAAGACCGAAAAAGTCAAAGCTGTTGCGTCAAAAGGAAGAAACAAATTTGATTCGGAAGAAGAAGCCAACTACTTGAACAATCAGGGGGGTTTCCGAGGCAATGCCCAAGGAAACCAAGGTCGAAACTATTATGGTAAATCTGGAAACATGGACCAAGGTAGTTGGAAGAACAAGAATGACAGTAGTGGTTTGTATGTTCCCCCTGGAAGACGTGACGCCACCACATCTAGTTCTGGAAGTATGGAAGACATGATGGCTAAACTACTGAAAGGAGTGGAAGCAACTAGCGCTGGAGTAACAGAGGTAATAAATGATTTGTCCTCTATGAAGAAATTAGTTGATTCACATTCCACTTCAATCAAGCAAATAGAGAAGCAATTGAGCCAACTTTCAGCAGCACTCAATCAAAGAAAGGCTGGCACTTTACCTAGCGATACTGTGCAAAACCCAAGGAATGATGGGTCATGGATGGCCATCACTACCCGAAGTGGTAAGGTGCTGGAAACTTCAGAAAAAGGCAAGCAAGTGGTTGACGAAGAAGTGGAAATTGATGATAAGGCGAAAGGGGAAGATGCCGCAGCAGCCGATCCTAATGTCCTTAACGTCACTCCTCACGACGTGCAGCCTGGAAAAGCTGAAAAATGGAAGCAAGAGGAGAAGAATGTCGTGGAGAGAACAATTCCATACCCACCACCACCTTTTCCCCAAAGATTGAAGAAGGTGGCGGATGATACGAAGTTCAGCAAATTCATGACTATGTTAAAGCAGCTGACCATTAATGTTCCATTGGTGGAAGCACTTGAACAAATGCCTGGGTATGCGAAATTTATGAAGGATCTTTTAACAAAGAAGCGGGCAGTAAGTTATGAGCCGGCAGATAATATTCATCATTGCAGTGCAATTGCCACAAGGTCCTTAGTACAGAAGAAGGCAGACCCTGGTGCTTTCACTATTCCTTGCACGGTTAGATCTATGAATTTTGCTAAGGCATTGTGCGATTTGGGAGCTAGCATCAATTTGATGCCACTATCCATCTACAGAAAGTTGGGGTTGGGCGACCCTACACCAACCAATATGCGGCTCGTGATGGCGGATAGGTCAGTAAAACGACCTGTGGGTATCTTGTATGATGTGTTGGTGAAGGTGTCTACCTTCATTTTTCCTGCAGACTTTGTGATTTTGGATTGCGAGGTGGATTCTGAAGTACCCATAATCTTGGGACGTCCTTTCCTTGCAACGAGAAGTGTTCTTATTGACATGAGAGCTAATGAGCTTTTATTTCGGTTGAATGACGAAGTGGTCCGCTTTGATATATGCAAAGCAATGAAGCAGCCCAGCGATATGAATGTGTTCTCTGTAGCTAATGTTCATCATGAGGATAAGAAAGCATTATCTGTAGAGAAACAGCTTACTGTTGAGCCATTGTCTGTTGCGCCACTGAATGTTGAGCATGAGGACGATGGAGATTATGAAGAACTTATGGGTGCTCTAACAGAAATAGAGTCCTATTCCCATACTCCTCAGCAACCGGACCGTGATCTTAAGAATCAACCGTCACCAACAGCGAAGACTTCCCTTGAAGAGCCACCAATGCTAGAATCGAAAGAGCTCCCCGATTATCTAAGGTATGTGTTCTTGGAAAGTATAAATATACTTCCAGTGAGTGCGAATGATTTAAGTAAACATCACGTAGAGGCTCTCATCTCTGCTCTGAAGAGATACATGAGAGCTATTGGTTGTACTATTGATGATATAATTGGTATCCCTCCTGGGATAGGCATGCACAAGGGTCATCTCGAAGAAGATTGCATGCCTACAAGTAAGCCTCATTATCGTCTGAATCCATTCAGAAAACGATCCACCATCTATCTCGACGAAGTCTAAGTACTCGAGGTAGCTATGTCGTGCCGCGACAATAAATCAAGCGCTAGATGGGAGGCAACCCATCGTTTATCGTTTTTCATTTTTTTGTCTTTCTCTCATTCTAGTACGTGTTTCGTTTTTGATAAATAAAAATCCAAAAATAAGAGTCGTGCCACGACCAAAACTAAGGCGCTTGATGGGAGGCAACCCATCATACTAATCGTTTTCATTGGTTTTGAGCGAATGTAGGCGCAAGAGATATTCAACGAGGAGATCAGTTTCAAATTTTGATTTGGACGTATTACATGGTAAAGGTGGTAAGTTAGGCATGAAGATGCATAAGGCTATGGATTGAGCATTGCTCATGACAAAATAGGCATCGATCAAGGCTAGGCCTAGGTAAAACTAGGCCACGAACAAGGCAAAGCCTATACTATTGCCCAAGGTCTCGGAATCTAGTGTGCTATAGCATAGGCGCCGCCCATGCTCAAGTATGCCATAGCATAGGCGCCGCCTATGCTAAAGCATTTGGTCTCTGAATCTCATATGCCATGCTAAAGGCGTCGCCTATGGTCTCTAAAGGCATTGAACTAGGCGCCTCCTATGCTCACCATAGGCTTTGCATTAGGCGCCGCCTATGGTCAGCATAGGCAAAGCTAAAGGCGCCGCCTATGGTCACTTTTTGTCTCCAAAACCGATTTTAAATGGGTCAAAACCCGACCCATTCTTTTCCTATATAAAGGAGACTTAGTCTTGAAACACAAACACATTGAAAACTTGACCTAGGCTCCGCACATACTCTCCAAATCATCTCAAAACTTTTCTTTTTGCTCTCCCACTTCACAAGAACATCTCCAAAGGCTTCAATCACGTAAGTACGCTTTTGTTCTTCATCTATTTTTCATAAGTGCTACGTTGCTATGTCTATTATGAATTGCTACATCTTGAAGAAATATTGGTGATGTTAATGTGTTTGAATTGTTGATACAAAACCAAGTGAGTGAACATGTACGTTAGGATACTCTTAACTTATTTCCGACTTGAATTTGATTTTGATGCATTGTTATACTACTGGAGGAATTGCTATAGTCATGAACATTGCATAATCTTTTCACTAGAATGCTTACATGTTAGAATGTCCCGTTCATCGGAATAAGACTTATAGTTGCCTACCGACATAGGAGGTTGTGATTATTGATAGAAACAATACCATGATGTAATCCCTATGTAGCAGTCTTGATATATCTAACATGAAAATATTGCAAAGGTTGCAAGAAGTGATACATCTATGATTTTCTTGTTGGAATATAGCTCCTACAACGTATGTCGATGAAGTCTAAGTAATCGACCACTTTTACTTCACTAATTCGTATCAACAAACTAAGTGTGGGGTGGTACCCCTACTGCTTATGTATAGATTGTATCCATTGAGATTGTGCTAACGTGAACTCTATTTCAAGTCTCAGGTACAATGGCACCCAAAGCGAGACAAGGCAAGGAGAAGGCTACCACTTCCCAAAAGGGCAAGAAAAGAGGCCGCAAGGAGCAAGGAGAATCATCCTCAATGCAATTACCACGCCGTATGTTTGGAATAAAATGGGTTCTTGAGGAGGAAGCCAAGGAATGGTATAGGAACAACAAGGAAAGAAAATATGTTCATGTCGACTTGATAAACAAGGAAAGCCTAGCGAAGAAGGAGCCGCGCATGTTGGCGAAGATCATGGCATTAAATCTGGATTTCATCTTCCGCGACATGGGAGAATGTAATCTTGATTTGACAAGAGAATTTTATGCTAACTGGTCACCGAAAACCACAGGCAGCGAAGTCAAGATTCGGGGCCAAGTGTTACAACTCAATGCGGATTTCTTCAACTCCTTTCTTGGCTTGCCTTCAGTCGATCCAGCACCATTCAAAGAGCTGTACAGCAGACCTCCTTATAGAGCAATTCAACACACACTCTGTGGAACAAGATCCATGGCACGCTGGAGTAGACACAAGGACACTGGTCGACACAACACTTTCCCATATGCTTCTTTGAATAGGGAAGCAAGGATATGGTTACGCATGGTCAACTGTTACCTCATTCCAGGGATGCAATACACAAAAATAACAAGAGATAAAGTGTGCTTGGTATACGCATTGATGACGAATGTCCCTATCAACATTGGGACAATCATTCGATCTACGATGCGGAAGGCTAGGCTACACAAGCGGTCCCATTTCAGCTTCGGAAATCTGTTGACTGCAATCTTGAGGAAGGAAGACATCGAAGAGGAACCAGCTGATCATAAACTCCCACACAATCCGAAGAAGGTTGACCTCACAAAGGTCAAAGATGCTGAATCAACACATGGCATCAACCTTACTACGGCAGAGAGACATGCTCGGGATGAGAGTTTCTCCCGCCATATGTACCGCATGATGAGGTTTACAATGATGAGCGGAGGTCGTGTTCCCACTGCTGCAGAGCTCCAACAGCTGGACCATGACTATCCAATGAATATTCATGCACGGGAGATGTGTGGAGTAGGTACATACTTTGAGGAACCTCTCGATGACGATCGACGAATGCCAGACTCCGACATGGAGGAGAATTCTAATGACGATGACTCCGACGAAGGGGGTATGACCCCCGACATTAAGGAGGAGTCCGACTGACCAGGTTCTTCGTATTTATTTTCCACTGAGGACAGTGTCCCGACTAAGTGTGGGGTTGTGGTATTGCATGCTATACTTCTCTACTCGCATCTATGTTTGTTTGCTTTGTTTTTGTTTCATTTTTTTTCATTGTTAGTAGTAAAAAATTTTTTAACTTCACATGAAATTATTTTGATAGGCAGCATTAGATTATGACAAGAGTTTGTGCTAAAATCATGACTATTGAGACATTTAGGCTCTAATTGTGACTCACTATGTGATATTGGGTGGTTCAATTCCTTCACCTGTTGGGACAAGAGTCTATACTACTCTCAATAAATTTGACCATGTGCCTTGTGTGTGTGAGATAATAGTATATTCTGTGCTTGTGGCTGATGCTAGAACTTGCCTGGTATGTATATGAAGCGAAAATAAGGAGTGTAAGTTTAGGAGATAATTTAGGCATTTCTTTGGCAACCTATGATTATTTACCTTCTTTTTACCTACCCATGGACATCATCCTAGTTAAACCCTTTTGAGCCTTTAGCCTATTTTCTTTGACAAACCTCGTATGTAAGCCTAATCCATTTTTTTTCAAGACCATAATTTGATCCAAATTCCTAAGTGCTTTAAAGTGAAAAAGTCATGTGACAAAATAAGAGGAAATTGGGTGAGTATGATGCTTTAGAATGCATTGGTGCTTGAATGAGTTATGAAAAAGAAAGTGCTATCATAAGAGGTATGTTATCAAAACAAAAAAGAAAGGAAAACTGAAAAGTTAGTTATGTTTAAAATTGAAAAACAAAAAAGGAGAAAAAGAGTGGTAGAATAAAAGAAAGTAGAA
Source organism: Capsicum pubescens (assembly GCA_030864215.1). NCBI lineage: Eukaryota > Viridiplantae > Streptophyta > Magnoliopsida > Solanales > Solanaceae > Capsicum > Capsicum pubescens. The sequence goes on along the minus strand of CM061544.1, from coordinate 49,800,591 downwards.
AGGTTGTTTGAAAGAAAAGTGTTAATAATACAATGTGATGTATTAAAGCGCTTAGGAACATAGTCACTATTTCTGGCCAAAATAGTCCTACCCGTCCCTTAGCCTACATTACAACCATCAAAAGACCTATTTGATTCTAAGCTTAGCATTCTGACATTTAGTGGAGCATTACACTAAGGGCAAGCCTATGGTCATCAGTTGCTGCATATGAATTATTTGTGAGAGTGAGAGCAAGGATATTTTGATACCCATGTTTGAAAAATATGCTATACTTGTGAGTGATTATGGGTAATATATTGTGAGACACACATGGTTGATGAGTTTTGGGTAGTCGTGTATGATTATTTGTGCCTTAACCTTTGAATATGAGTTGACCACCATCACGAGTCTATGCTAGAGGTTAAACTGTTTCTACTAATGATCGGAAAACTACTCTTTGTTGATAATTGTTGTGCTTGTCTTGACGAATATTTTATGTTGTTGCTGTGAAACCCTAAGTTGATGTTTAGAGGGACATAATATTTTGTTCGAGGACGAACAAAGCTTCAAGTGTGGGGTGTTGATGATAGGCGAATTTACACGCCTATAGCACTATATTTTGCCCATATTTTAGCCTAGTTTTGAGAACAAATTATATATTTCATGCACTTTTAGTCTTTTTTCCTGTAAGTGAGCTAACGAACATAATTAGCAAAGTTTTAGGTATAAATGATGCAGAATTCAGCATTTTATGGATAACTTGACGCCAAAGAAAGCTTCACGAAAGGAGAAAAGCCAATCTTGGACGCCAAGGACTAAAGATGGCGCATGGAAAATCTGTCCCGGGCTAAAACAACATTTCTGAAGACTTTGGGGACTAGCAGTAATTTATTAGGATTAGGATAATGATACATTAACCTAGTACAATTGGGTTAAGTATTTCATTAGCTTAGTAGGATTTGGTTAAGCATTTCATTAGCTTAGTAGGAATAGGATATGGGTATTATAAATACCCTATCTTGCTAGAGATTTTAGAACATCTCAGAACATATTCTTCCATTAATTCTATTTTTCTTCTATTCTTAAATTCCGCAACAGGAGAAACGTTACCTTGCTAAGGAATTCACGCCTAACGCCTACCACACCATTACAAACGTGAAATCTTTATTGTGGTATAACAACAATGTCAATTGTGATTTCCTTCGCACTCATGGGTAACTAAACTTCTCTGTTGGGGTTATGGAAGCCGAATGAGATACTATCTATTGCTGTGAGTTTGTGAGTTCATGACACGTATGTTGCATATATCATTATTCTCTTCATCTTAATCTTAATTCTTTGTGGTTGCAAACGCAAGAATACGCCAGTATAACATTTAACTTGTTCGAAAGAAAGGTTATCTGTCTGGAAAAGAGATAATCTCAAGGTAGTAGGGTCCCATCCTCTATTAAAAAGTTAGTGTCGTAACTGGATTAACCTCTTGGAGAATTCGTACCGTTAGAGTTAAAGTGAAATAATCCTCGAATAGGTCGAAAGACGCCTGGATTTACCATCGAATACAATTCTCTATAAGCACATGCATGTCCGAATTCAACACACTCATAGTCAATAGAGACGTATAACTCAGAAGGTGGACATAACTCCAACTCTTCAATTCTCATTGTTTACATCTTACTAAAACATTCTTTCTCTTTTTACTTTGCCATTGTCGTTTTTAGCTACTATTTGGTTACACTACTTGCACAACAAGAATCCCCCTTTTTTCGAGACTTTCACTAAAAGTCTAGTAATCTTCACTTACTTGTTGACCAAGCTATTCCCTGTGGGATCGATACCCAACCCAGGTTGGGTTCTATATTTGCTAACGACCGCTTTACACTCCTACGAGAGTTGTAGATTGAGCGTTATCACCCCTCCCTCTCCTTGCACTCCAAAACTGGACATCTGAAGCATAGGTAATATAAGATGGGGGACTCCACATTGAAAACAATGAATTGGGTAGGCCTGACTCTGATACCATGCTGAAGTGTGTGACCATCTCATCTAAAAGTTAAACTATTAGAGAGAGTACACTTTTACTATTTAATTATATTCTCAACAGTTACTTAATATGCTATTTTGGTATTGAGCAAATGAACTTTATGTGGCATTGCAAACTGAAGAAAGACATAAAATTTTTATTTCAAATAGTTCAAGAAAGAATCTTTTGTCCTTTTGAAACAAAGAAATAGAGTCACATTTGTTGGCTTGTTTTGTCCCTACAGTTGAACTAAGAGCACTTTGAGTGGAGGTTTTTTCTATTATTAAGGATGTCCAATTTTAGAAAAGTACTACTCCTTTCGTTTAAAAAAGAATGGTAGACCAAACAACATATTAATTTTATACATTATATTAACTCCTAAGTAGCTACCAAACCTGGAATTACTTATGTAGGATTCCTACATAACTCGTTGCTAAGCCAGCTACCAAATGACCCCTTAATACCTTCTTTCTTTGTTCATTGATAAGACAGAGACCAATGCAAGCATAATTCAATTTATATGTATAATATGTTCAGAACCAAGGTGCAGAATAAATACTTTACATAAATACAAAACTTCTTAAATGAGTTGACCCAATTGATATAAACGGTTTGATTTACTCAACTCTTGATTCATCAATTGATGACTACCGTATTTTATCATGAGATCTGGCAAGTAGTTTTTTTTTCTAACCAAATATTTTTTATAACAAAAAAAAAATGTACCATTAATGCCTCTGCAGCAACAAAATCTTCTGAAGCATCCAATGAAAGTTGAGAGACTCTCTTCTCGGCTATAGCTTTTGGTGAATCTCTTACTGAAATTGATGAAATTTTTTCACCATCATTTCGACCTATTTTGTCATTTTTCTCATTTTCAGTTCTCTTTATAAAAGTCATTATTGGATTTTTCCCTAGCAATTTAACTGGTTGATCTAAGAATGGAGCAACTTTTTCAGGTGCAGCTTGTGGTGGAAGCTCATCAGTGTCGGCATTTGCAGGCAACTTGGAAGATCCAGTTAAGGATAGACCAACTTCCTTCAAAATAAACAAGATTCAAGATGGATCATTTTGACTGATTCTTTTTCCCTATCTATGTGCAACGAACATGTTGATAATAGTAGGTATCATAATCTAGGTCCAACTGCTAGGTTAGATAGTAACTTAAGAATCTTTTATCAATTTCCCTTTCTTAAGAACCCCAAAAAATAAATAACACTTGAGCAGAAAAAAGTAAACTCAGACACAACAAATGTTGATTGTATGAGAGGTTATACAAAGTGGGGTTTGTATATATACTCAAATTTAGGATCAAAATTGGGAAAAAATTGATTGACATGAATAAATACTTCAAATTGTAATCTCCACTTGGTTTCACTCACATTTATCGCGTTTTTCTCAAATTTTGGATTTGAAATCCTTAAGTTTTTTCAAGGTGTTTGTTCTTTTCTCAGGTATTGTTACTTGAACAATTATGTTATTTTGGACTTGAACTAATGAACTCTATGTGGCATAATAAACTGAAGAAAGACAGAAAAGTTTTGTTTCAAACAGTTCAAGAAAGAATCTTTTGTCTTTTTGAAACAAAGAAATAGAGCCACATTTCTTGGAATGATTTGTCCACTCATGGTGCTCTTAGTTCAACTATAGGGACAAAACAGTTCAACAAATGTGCCTTTATTTCTTTGTTTCAAAATGTCAAAAGATTCTTTCTTGGACTGTTTGAAACAAAACTTTTGTTTCTTTCTTTAGTTTGTTATGCCACGTAGTGTTCATTAGTTCCATGCCAAAACAACGTAACTGTTCAAGTAACATTATCTGAGAAAATCAAAAACACCCTAAAAAAATTAGGGATTTTAAACCCAACATTTAAGAAAAATGCAATAAATGTGAGTGAATTCAAGTGGAGATTACAATTTGGAGTGTTTATTCATGTCAGTCAATTTTTTCCCAATTTTGGTCCTAAATTTGAGTATATGTACAAACCCCACTTTGTATAACCTCTCACACAATCAACATTTATTGTGTCTGATTTTACCTTTTTCTGCTCGAGTGTTATTTATATTTGGGGGTTCTTGAGAAAGAGGAATTGATAAGAGATTCTTGAGTTACTATCTAACCTAGCAGCTGGACCTAGATTTTGATATCTATTATTATCAACATGTTCATTGAATATATCTAGGGAAGAATGATCTTTCAAAATGATCCATCTTGAATCTTGTTTATTTTGAAGGAAGTTGGTCCATCCTTACCGGGATCTTCCAACTTGCCTGCAAATGCTGACTCTGGTGAGCTTCCACTGCATGTTGCACCCGAATATCGCTAACGCGGCTGAGAACCTGAACCTACATTACGAGAAAATATATCCCTTAGGAAAATATGTGGGTCAGCACTTTGGAATGTACTGAGTATGTGTGGGGTGCATGCAATATTGTAAATATCGTCATCAATTTCATGAAAATATGCATATGTACAATGATGGCTCACTTGGCTTGAGTTAATCAAAACATACTTTTCACTATCTCATCGTAAATAAATCATATGATAAAAACCTCATAAATCATCATGAACAACTCAACTTTTCAACTCAAGACTCGGAGTGACTTTGTAATTCAAGAAACTCGACTCTTATGGACATGGGTGGTTCTTATAACCGACATAAACCATGTGAGCTACATGGAGTCCAACGTTTTGCCCTCCTAAGGAGAGAACCACACATTGGAGGGAGTGTCGTACTCTTGACAGGGAGTACAACCTAAACTTAGTGATCACAATCTCATACTCGGCGTCCGGCCCACAATTATCAATATCAATCCTACGGTGGCACGTAGTTTCGGGGGAAATACCACATTTCCCGCTCGGTGCTAAATACTACTCCCAGACACAAGCTCATAACGCGTTAGAAAATCCACCACAAACATCATAAGGGTCTATCATGAAGACCAAATCAAATCTTTTTCTCATTTATCAAATCATAATCAATTTGTGGATTCCTAACTCGACACAAATCAAATCAATCTTTCTCAATATCAAAATGCATCAATTCATTAAGTCATGGAAACATCAATAACTTTTAGGAAATATCAAGACTCATTGTAACAACTTAATTCTCATGAATCAATATACTCAATAATCCAATTTGTCATAAGGAAGCTTAAAGCTTGACACATATCTTGAAAGCACTTGAAATACCAACTCATGGTAGAAACTTGAAATTCACAATATTAAATATCAAGTCATAACTTGGAAATTGTAAAATAATCATGTATAACAAAGCTTGAACGATTTATATTCTCATAATCTCATGATGAAGTAATTTGGGTATAAACCCACTTGCAAAATCATATAAATCCATAATAAAAATCAAAGCTTTGAGCACAAGAATGAAAGAATTGCTCTTGTTCAAAACCCCACATACCTTAATCTTTGAAATTGGTTGAACTCTAGTGCTTGAGACTTTACTCACACTTGTTATAAAATAATTCATGAAGCCCACTCTCTGAGGAACTTGATTCTTGAAGGAATCTTGAAGATTTATGGATGATTTTTAGAAGATTAATTTCCTTAAATAAAACCCTAGATATATTTCTTAAGAGAATTGGAAGAGAGAAATGAAGAAATTAGGTTTCGGATGAGGATTCTCATATATATATAGAGGCCTCCAAAAAAGGGAAATGACTAAAATACCCTTGAAAAAATCGTCCATCAATTGCTAAAAAAATAGCTGCCGACATCCGTGACGACATCCATCAACTTAACTTTTTCCACAGCCTCGAACACAGCATCCGGCCCAATCACAGATGCTTCTCCTACTTCAAACCAACCTATGGGCGATCTACATTTTCTACCATAAAATGTCTCGAACGGGGCCATCCAAATACTAGCATGGAAACTATTATTATACACAAATTCGATCAATGGAAAGTGCTCATCCCAACTGCCTTTGAAATCAAGCGCACATACCCTCAACATGTCCTCCAAAGTTTGAATAGTCCTCTCAGCCTGACCATCGGTCTGCAGATGAAAAGAAGAACTTAGACGAACTAGGGTACCGAGACCCTTCTGAAAAGCCCTCCAAAACAGGAAAGTAAACTGAGTCCCCTATCAAAGATGATAGCCAAAGAAAGTCCATGCAATCTGACTAACTCACAGATATACAATCTAGCATAATCCTCAGTTGTATAAGACGAATGCACTGGCAAAAAATGTGCTGATTTAGCTAACCAATCTATGACAATCCAAATCGAATCATGATGACGACGAGAAGGAGGCAAACCAATTACGAAATCCATATTCACTTCTTCCCACTTCAAAGTAGGAATGCCAAACTCTTGCATTACACCACCGGGCCTCTGGTGCTCTACCTTAACTTGTTTAGAAGTAGAACATTTTGCCACCAATCCTGCTATGTCTTTATTCATACCGTTCTACCAATATATTTCCCTCAAATTGCGGTACATCTTGGTAGCACCGGGATGAATAGAATATCGCACACCATACACTTCAGCCATAATCCTCTGCCTTAAATCATCAACATTCAAAACACACAGTCTACCTTGCAATCTCAACACACCATCTCCCCCTTGGGAGAAAACCTCTACCTCCTGGTCCCTAACTGACTACTTCAGTCTGACCAAACTAGGATCCCTATCCTGCTTCTCCTTTACCTCCGAGACTAAAGAGGACTCAGAACTACTCTGAACTAACATACTCTCTTCAGCGGAATCAAGCAATCTACCACCCAACCTAGCCAAATGATGCACATCATGAGCCAATTCTTTCTTATCATTCTCTACATAAGCTATACTACCCATAGACAACCTGCTAAGAGCATCTGCCATAACATTATCCTTGCCCGGGTGATACATTACACTCATATCGTAGTCTTTTAGAAACTCTAACCATCTTCTTTGTCTAAGGTTCAACTCCCTCTGAGAAAACACATACTGCAGGCTTTTGTGATCAGTAAACACATCAACATGAACACCACAGAAATAATGTCTCCAGTTTTTTAAAGCAAAAACTACAACTGCTAATTTAACATCAAGGGTTGGGTAATTCTTCTCATGAGGCTTCAACTGTCTAGAGGCATAATCTATAACTTTACCCCTCTGCATCAACTCACAAACCAGACCAACTCTAGAAGCATCGCAGTACACCACAAGACCATCAGTACCATCGGGTAAAGCTAACACTGGGGCTGAAGTGAGTCGAGTCTTCAACTCTTGAAAAATCTTCTCATAGGCATCTGTCCACTGGAACTTAACTTTCTTTTGGGTCAACCGGGTCATTGGGGACGCGATAGAAGAGAATCCCTTAACAAAACAACGGTAGTAACCAGCTAGACCTAAGAAACTCCTAATATCATACGGGGAGGTATGTCTAGGCTAATTCTTTATAGCTTTTGTCTTTTGAGGATCAAATCTAATACCTTCGAAAGAAACCATTTGACTCAGCAAACCAACTAACCTTAACCAAAATTCACACTTGCTAAATTTAGTGAATAAATAATGAGCTCTAAGGTTTTCCAACACGATTCGAAGATGATCCGCATGGTCATCCTCACTTCAAGAATATACAAGAATATCATCTATGAACACAATAACAAACAAATCCAGATACCTCTTAAATACTCGGCTCATAAAATCCATGAAATCCGCTGGAGCATTGATTAACCCAAAGGACATGACAAAAAACTCAAAATGACCATAGCGGGTTCGGAAAGCTGTCTTAGGAATATCACACTCTCTCACTTTAAGCTGATGATAGCCGGATCTAAGGTCTATCTTTGAGAAATAACTTGCACCCTGTAGCTGATCAAATAAATCATCGATTCTAGGAAGAGGGTACTTGTTCTTAATAGTCACCTTGTTGAGTTGACGGTAGTCAATGGACTTACACAATGTACCATCTTTCTTCTGCACAAATAGAACATATGCTCCCCACGGGGAAACACTGGGTCTGATAAAGCCTTTTTCTAAGAGATCTTTGAGTTGCTCCTTCAACTCTTTAAGTTCTATGAGAGCCATACGGTATGGAGGGATGGAAATAAGCTGAGTGCCAGGAAGAAGATCAATCCCGAATTCTATTTCTCTATCATGTGGGACCCCTAGAAGGTCTTCCAAGAAAACATCGGGAAACTCTTTAACAATTCTAACTGACTGAATAGTCGGAGTCTCGGAGCTGAGGTCTTTAACTCGAACTAGATGATAGATGCAACCTTGGAAATCAACTTCCTAGCTTTGAGGTAGGATATGAAATGGCTCTTTGGAGTTACAAAAATCCCAAACCACTCAAACACGGGTTCGTTAGGAAACTAAAACTTGACCACTTGGTACAACAATCTATAGACGCATAGCACGAGTGAAGCCAATCTATACCCAGAATGACGTCAAAATCAACCATATCTAGTCAATAAAATCAGCACATATGAACCGATGAAGGACAGTAGCAGGACACTTCTTATACACTCGTTTAGCAATAACAGACTCTTCTACCGGGGTAGAAACCAGAATAGGCTCAGGAATCCGTTCAGGGTCCATCTCAAAATGTATACCAACTAGAGGTGTCACAAAAGAGAAACTCAAGTCGGGGTCCACCAATACATACACATCAAATGAAACACACGGAGCATACCAGTGACAACATCTGGAGAATCCTCCTGCTCCTGGCAAGGTGGTATAGCATAGAAGCAATTCTGGCGTGAACCGCCAACAGTACTAGAAGAGGCGCCTAGAGGAGGAACTGGGCGGACTATGGGAGCGAGGGCACTGGTATCTTGAATCTGGGGACAAGTATCTCGACTCCCCTGTCTAGCATATGGATAATCTCTAAGTCGGTGGCCCTACTTTCCATAACCAAAGCAACCTACCACACTTGGCATATGAAGGAGGACGAGGTCTGTTACTTATACTTTCCTAAGACCTGGACTAGATAGGCATGTTCCCCTGCTCCTGCCTGCTTCTAGGTGCGGGAGCATTAACTGAGGAAGACGCGGGCATAAACGGACGTCTCTGGAATTGAGGGTGGTCATCTCCATAGAACCTGGACTGACCGAATCTCCGCTTCTCTGATATAGATCTTTTAGTCCCTCTTACTCTCTCCTTCTCTTTCACCTTATCAGCTTCAATCTGTTGGACATGTATCATAAACTGAGAAAGTTCTATCTCCCTATTAAGCATAGCAGATCTACACTCTTTCACAACGTAAATTGACACACCGATCACGAACTTACTCATGATGGTCCTGGAGTCAGCCATCATACTAGGTGCATATTTGGACAACTGATTGAATCTAAGGCAATACTCCTTAACAGTCATCGAGCCTTGTCTCAAATTCATGAATTCCTCTATCTTTGCTTTCCTTATCTCAAGAGGAAAGAATCTGTCCAAGAATGCATCCTCGAATAACTGCCCAATCATGGGAGCGGCATCCTCCCCTCTACTTTCCCTTCATACTTCCACCCAATCATATGCAACATATTTCATTCGTTAGACAACCAATTCAACACTCTCCTCCTCAGTCACATGCATAATTTGGGTGATCTGTCTCACTTCATGCAAGTACATCTGTGGGTCTTCACCTACCTTCGACCCATTGAACTCAGGCGAATTCATCCACATAAAGTCACGAACCTAAGATGCAGTAGAATTATTCTCTTGCGGAGATGAAATAGTAGCCTGGTACTTAGCTTGGGTATTGGCGGTAACTGCCTGGGCTAGCGCCTGAAAAGCTGCCCGAAATTCTGCATGTGACACATGCTCGTTCAGGGGATCAACGGGTTGAGGTTGCTCGTTGTTTCTACGAGATCAACGAGAAGGCATTTTCTGTTATAAGAGAGCACGAATTAAAAGAAGAGAGAAACAGTCGTAGGCACGATAGACTTTTGAAAGAAAAGAATGACTTTTCCTAAAACGTCCCTAGCCTCTTGATCATAGATGTGGCGCGCTACACACCGATGATCAAGATTCTATGTAACGCGGCTTGCCAGACTCCCTAGTACTCTTTAAACCTTAGGATCTGATACCAAGCTTCTAACGCCCCAAGATCCCATCCCGAGACGTCACATGGTGCTTAAGGCCACACGCGGCCTCAAGATAACCCTCTAAACCTGTCATCACTTCTAGAACTCACTTTGACATTAGTCATGCTAATATAAGAGAGAATGACATATCATAAACATACTGGAATAAGATACGAAACTAGCCTGTACAATTAAACATACTAAAATTTTGTACATACCAACCCTTTAGCCTGACAAAGCCTCTATACATCAAAATCAAGGAGACATTGGGACAAACCCCCAACTGACTCAAACAGTACTGAAAGCCATAACAACAAAACGGTATCACAAAATTATAAACATAGTCCTCGAAACATGAGGACTAACTACTGAGCAGACGAAAACAGGCACCCGAATATCGGTAACGCGGTTGAGTACCTAAACCTAGATTACGAGAAAATGTAGCCCATAGAAAAATATATGGGTCAGTACTATGGAATGTATTGAGTAGATGGGGGTGCATGCAACAATGTAAATATCTTCATCAATTTCATGAAAATATGCATATGTACAATGATGGCTCACTTGGCTTGAGTTAGATTGCAACATACTTTTCATGATCTCATCGTAAATAAATCATATGATAAAAACCTCATAAATCATCATAAACAACTCAACTCTTCAATTCAAGACTCAGATTGATCTGTAATTCAAGAAACTCGACTCTTATAGACATGGGAGGTTCTGATAACCGACATAAACCATGTGAGCTATATGTAGTCCAACGTCTTGCCCTCCTAAGGAGAGAACCCCTCATTGGCGAGAGTGTCGTACTCTTGCCAGGGAGTACAACCTAAATTTAGTGATCACAATCTCATACTCGGCCTCCGTCCCACAATTATCAATATCAATCCTACGATGTCATGTAGTTTTGGGGGAAATACCACATTTCCCGCTCGGTGCTAAATACTACTCCCAGACACAAGCTCAGAACGCGTTAGGAAATCCACCACAAACATCAAATGGGTCTATCATGAAGATCAAATCAAATCTCTTTCTCATTTATCAAATCATAATCAATTTGTGGATTCCTAACTCGACTCAAATCAAATCAATCTTTCTAAATATCAAAATGCATCAATTCATTAAGTCATGGAAATATCAATAACTTTGAGTAAATATAAAACTCATTGTAACAACTTAATTCTCATGAATCAATATACTCAATAATCCAATTTGTCATAAGGAAGCTTAAATCTTGACACATATCTTGAAAGCACTTGAAATACTAACTCAGGGTGGAAACTTGAAATTCACAATATTAAATATCAATTCATAACTTGGAAATTGTAAAATAATCATGTATAACAAAGCTTGAACATTTATATTCTCATAATCTCATGATGAAGTAATTTGGGTATAAACCCACTTGCAAAATCATAAAAATCCATAATAATAATAATAAAATCTTTGATCACAAGAACGAAATAATTGCTCTTGTTCAAGACCCCACATACCTTAATCTTTTAAATTGGTTGAACTCTAGTGCTTGAGACTTTACTCACACTTCTGATAAAAAAATTCTTCAAGCCCACTCTATGAGGAACTTGATTCTTGAAGGAATCTTGAACATTTATGGATGATTTTTAGAAGATTAATTTCCTTAAATAAAACCCTAGATATATTTCTTAAGATAATTGGAAGAGAGAAATGAAGAAATTAGGTTTTGGATGAGGGTTCTCATATATATAGAGGCCTCCAAAAATGGGAAATGACTAAAATACCCTTGAGAAAATCATCCATCAATTGCTGAAAAAAAATAGCTGATGACATCTGTGATAAGCTATCGGGCCCGTGATAGGCCGTCACAGAAAGGGTAGATTTTGTGACTTTCTTCCTTAAGGTGACGACATTTTGTGACGGGCCATCAGGCTTGTGACAAGTCGTCACAAAAGGTCGACACAGATTTTCCAGGCTGACACGCTGGAGTAAAATAAGCATAACTCTTTGCTCCGAAATCGGATTTTGATGAAATGGGTATCGTTGGAAAGCTAATTATATTATATATCTTTTGGTTGGTCATGAGCTCAATAATTAGTAGTACATCTGGAGATATTCTCATTTGAAATTGACTATGCCAAAATCCTTCTCAAGAATTCAATCGGTAAAGAATGTTTTGATTCGCCCAAGCATTAGGACATCTTTAAAGACTTAATACACATCACCCTTGAGCAGAAAACAACCAAAACACTATAATTTATTTCTCATGGGCTTGAGTCATGGAGGCACTATTGGTTAGAATCTCGGGGTATTACATTATTACTTTTAATTATCTTTGCTATTTACCTTTCTGCAAATATAATGCAAATTTATCTTATAATGTTAGAATTGAATTAAAAAAAAATATTTGAGATCAACCACATATTTTTGAAAGTAAATGATGTATTATTATTATAATTATTATTATTATTATTATTATCATCATTATTTTTATTATTATTATTATTAGTAGTAGTAGTAGATATGTATGTTCTTCTACTACTACTAATATTATAAGTTATCTTTTAATTATTATTATATTTTATTTAATATTTAAATATATTTGAAATATATAAATTTATGATATAATTAGAGATGTTTTAGGTCTTTTCAACTATGATTTTTAATTTTAAACTAATGAATTATTTTTAAAATTTTCAGAGCCTACTATTTTCAAATTCATATATTTCTATTAACATAGTGAATTACTTATGTAGGACTTAATTGCCTGCATAACTCACTGCTAAACTAACTACGAAAAAATGCGCTACTACCTTCATGAATAATATGTAGATAATCCCTTAATTAAAAAAATCTGCATAACTCTAATTGAGGCCCTTTCATTATTTAGTTTTGGCTTCTTAGGTTTAAGTGGGTAAACAGATGAAAAGAGAAAAGAAAAGACTCTCACATCTAGTTTCTCCAGAAGCACCTCTTTAGAAGAAGGGTGTTGTTGAAGCAACTTATTTTCAGATTCAAGCAGTCTTTTGTTTTGTTCCTCCTCAGAAACAAAAGTATGAGCCGGGGCAACCATTTTCTTTTCTCACAGGAAATGAAGAACCAGAAGAACACTGCAATTTAAAACCAGGATTTAAATTTCAAAAACAAAATAAGAAATCATGAGAGCAAAAAGGGGAAAACAAAGTGCAAAAAGACCTCACCAGTAGTAGGATACAAAGGATGAGAGAGAGAGAGAGAGAGGAAGGAGGGTTATATTAAAAATGGATCGAATACAGTGGAGGCAGGTCACATCTATCAAATATTCTTTAAGAACACACTAGCTACATCACCGACGTTTCAAAATCAAGGTAACTTTTTATCCTGTTCAGAAAATTTTTTAATCACATAATTGGATAATTTAAAAAAAAATTATTTGTATGGATGAAAGTATTACAGGAGAATTAGAATATAACAAGAGACCACAAGTAATTTAATATTTTATAAAATAACATGATACAACAACAACAATAACAACATACCCAGTGGATTCCCACATAGAGGGGTCTGGGCAGGGTAGAGTTTACGCAGATCATACCGCTACCTAAGATGAAGTAAAGAGTCTATTTCCGACAGACCCCCGGCTTAGGACCGATAGCAGTATAATAAACACAAAACATAAATGCATAAAACTAGTACAGTCTGCTAAATAAACTAACGTCACTAGCCATAAGATAATACTACAGTCACAAGATAATACCAAAACTATCTATCCGAAATCATAGACATCACTCAACACCACGAACAAGACACTTCAAACACAAATAAAGAATGCTCCCTTATTTTTACCGACACACTCTCAACCCCTAACCCTCTACCCTAATTGGCATTTTCCACGCCTTCCTAATCACATCCCTCCAATATTTGTTCGGTCTACCTCTACCCCGCCTAAAATAATCCATAGCAAGAGTCTCACACCTCCACACTGGAGCATCAGAGCCCCTCTTCATCACATGCTCACACCAACGTAAACTTACTTCTCGTATCTTGTCCTCCACCGTGGCCACTCCCACCTATCCCGAATAATCTCATTTCTTACCTTATCTTTCCTAGTATGGCCACATATCCATCGCAATATTCTCATCTCTTCCACCTTCAACTTTTGGATGTGGGTGTTCTTAACTGGCTAATACTCTCCATATAACATAGTCGGCCAGACTGTCACTCTGTAGAACTTCCCTTTAAGCTTCGGGGGAATCTTCTTATTACATAAAACATCCAAAGAGAGCCTTTATTTAAACCACCCAGCCCCAATATGATGTGTGACATCCTCGTCAATCTCACCATTGACTTAAATCATAGACCCCAGATACTTGAAACTCTCCTTCTTCTGAATGGCCTGAGAGTCTAGCTTCAGAAATATGTCAGCCTCCTACGACACATCACTAAACTTATACTTCAAGTACTTCGTCTTTGTCTTGCTTAACCGAAATCCTTTAGACTCAAAGGTCTATCTCAAAATATCAAACTTATCATTAACTCCTCCCCGAGTCTTGTTAAGTAGTACCACATTATCAACAAATAACATACACCAAGGCACCTCCTCTAGAATATATCTTGTCAAAATATTCATCACCAAGGAAATTTAAAAAGGGCTAAGAGTCAAACCCTGATGCAACCCTACCAAAATAGAAAAATGCTCCGAATCTCCACCTACCGTCCTAACCCGAGTCTTTGCGCCATTATACATGTCCAAAATTGACCTAGTGTACACCACAGGAACCCCTCTAGCCTCCAAACACCTCCAGAGAATCTCCTTGGGAACTTTATCATAAGACTTCTCAAGATCAATAAACACCATGTGAATGTCATTCTTCATCTCCCAAAATTGTTCCACTAATCTCCTCACAAGGTGAATGGTCTCATTAGTCGAGAGACCTAGCATGAAATCAAACTGATTCTCAGCGATAATCACGCTCCTTCTCAGCCTCAACTCTACCGCCCTTTCCCAAATCTTCATAGTATGACTCAACAACTTAATACCTCTATAGTTGTTGTAACTTTGGATGTCTCTCTTCTTTTTATACAATGGAATCATTGTACTCCACCTTCATGCTTTAGGCATCCTTCCCGCCCTAAAAATGATGTTAAGAACCTTATCAACCATTCAAAACCTGCCCCGCCAGTGCGTTCCGAAAATCCACTGGAATCTCGTCTGGCACCATCGCTCTACCTCGACGCATCCTGCGAATAGCCCTCTTGACCTCCTTAACCTCGATATGCCTATAATAACCATATCGTGACACTCCTCAAATTTCTTCAAGTCCCCAAACACGAAACCTTTATCCCACTTATCGTTCAAAAGTTTATGAAAATAGGACTGTCACCTTTTTTTAATGAGGGAATCCTCAACCAACATAGTACCATCCTCAACCTTGATGCACTTATCCCTATCTTTCTCCTTTAAAGTCGTATACAAGCTCTCAAAAGCTGTCATTTTATCCACTGTAACCACTAACTTAGCCTCTCACCTAGCTATAGCTTATACTCTTCCTTATTCGTCCGCCTCTCTTGATCATTCTTGCTCTCAACCACTTTAGCATAAGACACCTTCTTAGACTCCACCTTCCTCTTGGCCTCTTCATTCCACCACTAGTCCCCTCGATGTTTGCCAAATCGACCTCTCAAGACACTAACACCTCTCTAGTGATCTCCCTAATGCAACTGGCAATCATCTCCCACATACTATCCACATCCCCTCTACTCTTCCAAGTCCACTGCTTCTCAACTTCTCCCCCATCTTCAAATAATTATCTAAAGTCAAGCTACCCCACTTAATCTTAGGTCGAACCTCCACACTCCACTTCTTTCAGCCCTTATTGATTACCAAGTTCATCACCAACAACCTATGTTTATCAAAAGATTATCTCTAGGTATGACTTTACAATCTTTACATAGTGTTCTATCACTCTTCTTAAGGAGCTAAAAGTCTATCTGAGTCTAGGACACTGAACTACGAAACATTTTGAAAATCTCAAATTCGTTATCCACAACCTAAAAGCCCTAGAAAAATCCAAAAGAGAAGCACTTCCTTTATTCCTCTACCCAAAATCAAAATATCCATGCACATCATCATAACCTCTAGACGAAGACCGAATATGCCCATTGAAGTCTCATCTCATGAAAAGTTTCTCAGTGCTTAGGACGCCCCTCACCATCTCATTCAAAACCTTCAAAAGCCTTTCATTTCTTCCTCGTCCAAACCTAATTGCAGAGCATAAACACTAATAACGTTCACTGTATTTCCTCCCATGACCAACTTAATAGACATCAACCTATCACTGACTCTTTTAGCCTCTACCACCTGCTCCCTAAGTTCTTCATTACTAAGATACCTACCCCATTTCTATGTCTCATACTACCCGAGTACCATAACTTATATCCATCCACATCTCTCACCTTAGTACCTACTATTTAGTTTCCTGAACACACGCTATACTAACCCTCCATTTTCCAAGAATCTTCACCATCTCTATAAACTTACTTTGAAGCGTCTCTATGTTCCAGGACCCAACTTTTAACCTATAAGCACCCTTATCCAACTTAGCCCTACTATCCCTCGCCCTCAACCCAAGACTAGAACCTAGACTCGACCCCAACCCCGACCTCGACCTATGACATGACCCTAGTCCATCATCTATCTCCCCAACCACCACTCAAAAGGATACGATAGAAGAAAATGAAGAAAAAAAAGACCAAAAACACGATGAGCAAAAGAGTATGACTAAAAATAGCTAAATCAGCAAACAAAAACTAGTAAGCAGGATTGATACTCACAAGAAAAAACAAGTACTATACTACTCACAAGAAACGAACACCTACTAAGTTACGGAGAAACCATAACCAATAATCCCACAGGAATAATTAAAAAAATCAGACAAGAAATCAAGATAAAAAAAGAGACAAGAAGCATATACCAAATAAACTAGAGAACACTGAAATGAGTGCACCTGATACTGGGAGAAGACACAGTGAAAGACGTTTTCCTAATCGTTTTGTCGAATTCCGGCAAAGTGGTGCAGAAATAGGTCGTCGGAATTTGTTGCCACCACCTTTACCTTACTGCTGGTAACCGCATCCCTATACATGGTCGCCGGAGAATGTTCTGGTCGCCGAAAAATGAGCTAGACACCGGAATCTTGATGTCGCTGCCTGAAGTGCGGATCTGAACTTGAAGTACCTGAAAAGGTTTATAAAGAAAATAAAAGAGAAGAAAAAAAAAGCGACGATCAAATTGCCAAAAATTGACGTCACTCACCAAAAACTGATGTGGTTGTTGGTCCACAGAGATAGGCCACCGAAAAATCCGCTATTGTTTTAGTGGTCGGCGCAAGAAGTGAGAGAGAAAAAGACGACGATTGCGCCAGAATCTGATGGGGTCACCAAAACTGATAGGGTCGTCGGGACGTGTTTATGGTGGCCGAAACAAGTAATTTACCGACGGCGGCTTGGTGGTTCTCTGTTATCGCCAGAATCTTCAAAACACGAAGAGATAGGTTAATTTTGTCGGCGCCGTCGATTGAAAAAATGCAAGATGCTAAACCCTCAGCATATATGACAACTATTAATGTCATCAATTTAACTTGAAACGCCCGTTCAATAAAATAACATGACAATATTTTAATAATTATAATTCAATGCTGATAAAAAATAGAAAAATATTGATTTTAATGAATTTATGGGTACAAAATTTCTCAGTTATAAATAGAAATAAATTTATTTTAATATTTATTATTTTATTTTCACCTATAATTTCATGTGACAAGAGTTGCAAAATTCAGTGTTTTCATCTAATACAACAAAGTATTTCAATCACTTCAAGTATATATAAAAATAGTTAGAACATTAATTTAGAACCTTTACACAAACTAACTTAATCGTGATCTATAAGGATATTAAATAATAATTAAATTACATTAACCGATTATTCCATTCGGTCCATTTACTTATCGTGTTAATTTTTTAAACACCCTTTAAAAATATTCTATTCATTCTACTCTAATTATTGATTTATCCTTTTTCATGTTTGCTAAGAAAAATAATTAAGGCATTGTACTATTTATTATTGATTAAGTTATCCTATTTAATTCTCCCTCTGTTTCACAATAAGTGAATTATTGGAGTAATTTTAGCGTTTCAAAATAAGTGAATGATTCACAATTCAAGGTAGATGTTGGATGTTTTTTCCAAATTTATCCTCCATTAAATATGCACTGGGAGTGATGTATCATGTGTCTTTACTTTTTGAAAAGGGTAAAAATGAAAAAACATGATAAATTAATGTCTTTGCTTTTTTTTTTCTTAACATGTGTGCCGAAATTCAACAATTAACTTATTGTGGAACGGAGGGAGTACTATATCATTTTTAAGAAGTGAACATCAGTTACTATAAGGGTGTAGTTGAAAATTATTACTAACTTTAATTTAATGTGAAAAGTTATTTCTAAATAAGTTTTTTGAGCAAAAATAACTATTTATTTAAAATGAAAGAAATTTTAATTAAAAGACAACCTGTGGCAAGAAAAAATCCATTACAAATACACAAGTGGAAATGGTCTTAACAAAAAGAATAAGGAAAAAAATAAAAATATTTAGCAAAAGAACATCATCAATCCTTTTGAGGACTACCGAAAATTGAGATCCTCCCTTATATATAATAGTAAATTGTATAATTTTTTCATATTGTTAACACTGTTTGCAATAAAGATTACAGTGACAGAAACAAATTGCAGTCACAATGCAAATAAAATATGAAAAAATAAAAAATTTATTGATAAATGATATGGATATAATTCTGTTACTCCCTTGATTCTTCTTTCTTTATTTATCTCAGTAATTCGAGAACCATTAGTAGAGTATTTCTCGAATGAAGAAAGATTTAAATTTGATATGAATATTTAGCATATTTCTCGAATGTAAAAAGATTTGAATTTGATATGATTTTTTTTGTAATTCAAAGGTCGTTAGTAGCGTATTTCTTGAATGTAAGAAGATTTAGATTTGATATGAATTTTCTTCATAATTCGAAGGCCGTTAATAACATATTTCTTGAATGTAGAAATCATTGAATTTGATCTCCATAAAAGAAGGGTTATGGATCTTCTTGATATATTTGATTATCAAAAAGAGAGTGATATTCAATAAGTTTATGAAATTATCAGGAGATGATTAATCTCTTTATTAAGGGTTTAGAGTAGAGTAGTCACCAAGTTAGGTTTAGCGTAAAGTAACCCCTAATAAGTCTTAACAAAAATTGAATTCTTATTATAGGGTTCACAAAATTATGATGTCTATAAACGCTTTGTATTGTCAAACATTATAACTACAAAATCATTTGCTGAAATGTAGAAATTCAATTATTTTTCTTCTTTGAGAAGATGAATGAAGTACGTGTTAATTTAGTGGAGTCACTTAGCTCAAGTCATTCGTGCGGCGTACCATGAAATCATAAAACTACATCAAGCTTGGAGAAGAGAAATGCAATAACAAAAATACCATATTGAGAACATTTTCATAGCTCGAACTCGTGACCCCCTGATCACATGGAGGGAACTATCCACAATAATTTAGACAAATACTTCTCATAGATAATCACAAATTTCCAAGCAAGACTAAATCTTTTAAGAATTTTACTACACACAAAGACAAAAACAAAGGGCAGTCCGGTGCACTAAGCTCTTGTTATGTGTTGGGTCCCCGAAAAAAACTGGACCACAAAGGCCTATTATACACAATCTTACCACTGTGGACCCCTCTTTCCACAGCTCGGACCTATGACCTTCTGGTCACACGACAACAACTTTACCAGTTACGACAAGGCTCCTTGTCTTACACACACAAATAACATTTGTAAAAATGAAATCTTTAGCAATTTTTTAAAATTCTTTCTACCCAAATTTCCAAGATAAGCTAAAATATAACACTGATAACATATGGTTAAACAAACAATAAACAAAAAATGCAAACTACCCAAAAAAATTCAGGCAAATAAAACTTATAATACATCAAGATTAATTTTGAACAATAGCTTAAAAAAATCTCACTTTCTCACAGCTGAATAATGAAATTCCAATTTTTCCCTTAACATTATGTCTCCATTGATGATGGATACTGTAGCATTAAGAGCCAATTTCTTTCCTTTTCTGGTAGTTGGTCAGTATTTGAGCAGTATCATCTTCTACAAAAATGAACAGGATAATATCACTTTAGCCCCCAAAAGATCTAGCTATTACATATAGACCCCTTTACCTTATAATTTTAGAATGATATTACTCTTCTTGAACAATTTAAATTCCCCAAAAGTAGCTCTAATAAACAAAAAGATAATTCCTTCGTTCGGTTTTACTTGTCAAATTTTAACTTAACATATTTACTTAAACAATAATTAATAACATACAGTTATTTTACCATAATACCCCTATTAAATGATGTTTATATTGTATCTTAAAATTAATTTGGAGAAAAGACAATTAATGCTAAGGGTAAATTAAAAAAAAAAGTTGTCTTTTCTTGATATGTCAAAAATGATAAGTAAAAATAGAAATACAATTAGGAAATTAGTGACAAGTAAAAGCGAACGGTGGGAGTAACACTGAAAACACATCAAAAAGATATACTTCCTCGGTTGTATTTTATGAGGCATATTTTGATCGGGCACAAAGTTTAAGAAGGAATGACAATTGTCCTTTATCAAAAAATATATTACTACTATCTTTAATTAAATGAGACTAATAAGGATAAAAGTAAAATTGTATCTTTAAATAGTTACCAAATAAGAAAATATGACATTCTTTTTGGGACGGACAAAAAGAAAATGACGACATATAAAATGGGGCAGAGGAAGTATGTTAGTACTAAAAGGGAAGCTTGATGTGGCGGTGGAAGTATTTTAATACAAAAAGGGCAGCTCGGTGTTCTAAAGCTTCTTGGTATAAGGGACTGCGGAGAAGGGCTGGACTGCAAGAATTTTATTGTGCGCAACATTATCTTGCATTTCTGACAGAGACTGTTTCTATGACTTGACCTTGTGACTTCCTAATCACATGAGAATAATTTTATCAGTTACTCTAAAACTCCCCTTCATATTTTTTTTTCGATTTGATAAAAATATTAAAGATACGCAAAATATAAAAGATACGCAAAATATAAAAGATACGCATTTAATTCTTTTTGCAAACCCACTTATATGGAGTAATAAAAACTTATAAGGAATCAAAAATGATATATGCATGGGATTTCCCTTTTGGTTAAAGTTTTAACAGGTTAATTTCATGTATAATTGTAGACTTTTACTCATTAATGACAAAATTATTGAACTTTACCTCTTTAATAAAGTAGTAGATTTAATGGCATTAAAACTCATTAATGAGTTTTTATTATGTGTTTATATATATTGAGTACAAGAAGTGATAAACATATCTCAAACTAAATCAATCAATTAGAAAAAAAATTTCTATTCCAATGGAGAAGTTCCTCCATGTTCACCTTTTGATTTCAATTATTTTCTCAATTTTGCTTGTAATTTTATGCAATGAACATTCTTTTTCATCCCTTAACACCACTTATATTATTTAATATGCCTATTGATCCAACGAAGCTTCCCGATCCTCCGATGCCATCCTATACACTCACCATTTACAATCTCTATTTATTTGAAAAGTCAAAATTCAAGGACTATGACTCGTTACTCGGAAATAGGTTCGCCGGTTGTCAAGCTAGAGCAAATCATTTGGCATAGATTCTTGAAAATGGTGATGCAATTAGTGCGAATGGAACTCTGGTAAGGCCACACGACGAGCATGAGAGTAAAGTGGCCAACGAAAAGGTTCCGGTAACAACAAGTACACATTTCATATGTCAGTATATTGCATATTTTATTCTTTTTTTTTGGTTTCCCATCCGGCATCCGGTGCCCACATTGGAGCCCCGACTAATCCAGATCGCACGTTGCAGGGCCCATTAAGGTGGCATCGCTCCCAACAAAATTTTCTCCATACCCAGGGTCGAACCCTAGTGTCATGCCTCAAATCCTATTGGGGCCGACTGGCACCTGTAACCGAGGAGGCTCGGGAGAACCAACTCATAACCTTATACTTCCCATGCATACCTCTGTGACAACCCGAAATTCGGACAACATCATGTCGCATACAAAAGGAAATAATCACCTGTATAAGCTCGAGCACACACATATATATGTATATACAATACTTGGTCGTTGGAGCCATCACGTCTATTAACAAAACACCACCTTGACTGTACATTAGGTCTACAAAGCCTCTAGACAATACACAGAGTTTAACTAAGGTCAGGACACACCCCGCCATATAACTAACATCTATACAATACCAAAAGTGACTGGATATGACACGAAAAGCCCCTAAGCAAACTGGAGCTCACTAAAAGCAATTGGATATCCTGGCTCCTACTTGTGCAGTGTATGAGCTGAGGTACCTATGTCTGCAGCATGATATGCAAGTCCCCCGTGGGGGACGTCAGTACGAAATATGTACTGAGTATGTAAAGCTATAGATAATCACATATGATATAGGAGCTTAATAGAAATAAAAAAACAAGTGAATAAATCGTAATAGGAGTGGACCACACTTACTAGAACTTGTGACAACCTGTACATTGTATTTATTCAATCACTTTACCTTCGTTCTTATCATCTTTGTAATCATTACTGTACTATACTGTGACCATTAGGCTGCCTCCAGTAAATATCAATTGAGATCGACCCATGATAGGCTTATGCCCCTGGGTTACCACCCATAAACACATAAATAGGGATCGACCTATGATAGGCTTATTCCCCTGGGATACCACCCGATAAGAGAGAACTTTCATCACTTAGTTCAATTAATCTTTGAGATTGTTATTTTGGTCGCCACCGCATTTTTGATACTTTGAAACAACGATACATCAATAAGAGACATATAAATAGACCATCAATACAATAACAATGAAGTAAGAACTCATTGGCACATCAATGAAGTGTTTTGGAGTCATCAATGCCATAACAATGAAGTAGGAACTTATTGGTATATCAATGAAATGTTTTGGAGTCATTAATAGCAAATGGATCTTGTTTGAGTAACCGGATACCTTCTGACATTCATTAGTTCAATAAACATGTAAGATTTGGAAAACAAGTAAGTATTGGACTGTCTTGACATCTTGTAGGGTGAAAACATGTTCATTGGTAACGTAGGACATCATACAAAACCGTTATGGATCACATATTATTGAATAACTTTGGAAACTATCTTAATAGAACAATTGTTCACATTCATGCCAAAGATATGGTATAGAGTATGCTTTACATACCTAACTGTCAACCTTCAATACTAGTCCCAAATGGACTTCCCGTCTTTTCGGATTACTTATCTACAATGAACATATATAGCAATCTAGTATTAGCAACCAAACGTCACAATTCAATTATTTGAATTCACCAAACTAGTGGTTAAGTAGTAAGCCTTAATTACACCATAAAGGGTGTCACTTTAACCCTCTTATACTCCAATTACATTCACATGCCATGCATATTCATACAACATCCTCCAATATCAAGTTTGGATTCATTTATCCTTCCAACCAATCCATTAAACCAAATTGAGCCATAGGCATAAATAATCATCAATTCAATAGTATATCACCATATCCACCTTCCATAACTCAATTACCATATCCACCTTCCATAAATCAATTACAATATTCACCTTCCACAATTCAATACAACCAAACCATGAAAAATAGTCCATAACCCTATTTCCATCACCTTTCAATAACAACCAATACATATAATCCTCAATCACACATATACATATGGTAAAGAACAAAGGAAAACAATATTCATACCTTAGAATTCACCTCTTGATTATGCAATCCTTTTTGCACAAATAATAGGTGCCGTTCGAAGCTCCCTAGAGGACAAACGCAGTTATCGGATTACTTTGGAATTTCTACGGTTGAATCAAAAGTAATTTAAAGGTCAAATTTGGCTAGGGTTTATTCTTTCTCAATGATTGATGATGAAAATGAGTTTTTGAACTCATATACATGTATATATACACATATTCCCGTCCATAATATAATACGAAATGACCAAAATGCCTTTAAAATTTAAATAATGTCAAATCTGTCCTTTGGTGGACTGTTTTGTTAAGCTAAAGTAGATCGACCATAACTCTTTGTTACGATATCTTATTTTGGTGAAATTGGTATCATTGGAAATATAATTCAAAGGGATTTCGTTTAATATAAAGTAGGCCACCCAGTTTGTCCTGTACAAGGAGTTATGGTCATTTGAAGTTGACCCTAAAAATCTGTTTTGATAGGCTGGAGTAAAATGGGTATAACTCCTTACTCAGACGTTGGATTTGGATGAAACCAATTGCATTGGAAAGAAGACTCAAAGATATTTCTTTTCATAGTTTTCAGATATCCCATTTCATTATATTAAGGGAGTTATTGTCGTTCGAAGTTGACCCAAAAATTCGGCTGGCCTCAGTAGTTTGTGTGCAGGAAATTTTCTTGCACATTTACTATTCCCAAATATCCCGGACACCGTTTTATAGTTTCGAACGTGCTCGATTATATCTAAAACCTATCCGTTTTTGGAAATCTTTATATCATTGGAAAGATTATTCAATAAACATCGCATGGAACCATCGACGGGCAAATTTCGGTATAAATAAAATAAAAAATTAATTCCATATCAATAAGACCAATACACGTACTTGAATACGCCAATACACGTACTTGAATACGGGGTGTTACATCCTTCCCCCCTTTAGGAAATTCGTCCTCGAATGTTAGCGTAGTTATTCAACCGAAACAAGTTCAAGTCCATCATTAATATTCACATCATCACATAAATACTATGCATATATAAAAAAAAACTTACTTGTTAAAGTTCTTACTCCGTTTCTTGAACTTCCTCTTCATCTTTGAACAAATGAGGGTACTTAGATTTCATTGCTTCCTCAGCTTCCCATGTAATCTCTTCCCTTTGACGATTTCTCCAATGTACTTTCACAGATGCTATCTCTTTATTTCTCATCTTCTTAACTTGGCGATCTAGAATAGAAATAGGCACTTCCTCATAGGTAAAATCTTCCGCAACTTGCACATCCTCAGTAGAAGTGATATGTGATGGATCTCCGATGCACTTTTGAAGCATTGACACATAAAATACCGGATGTACTGATGAGAGCTCTTGGGGTAGCTCTAATTCATATGAAACTTGTCCAAACCTTCGAGTGATCTTATACGGGCCTATATAACGTGGACTCAACTTCCCTTTCTTGCAAAATCTCATTACCCCTTTCATTGGTGATACCTTCAAAAATACCCAATCACCTATAGAAAACTCTAGACCTCTTCTTCTACTATCCGCATATGACTTGTGTCGACTTTGGGCTATTTTCAGTCGTTGCTGAATTACTTTAACCTTCTCTATGGCTTGATAAATAAGATCCGGTCCGAACAAAAGAGTTTCACCCACTTCGAATCATCCTATTGGTGATCTACACTTCCTTCCATATAAAGCTTCATATGGTGCCATTTTGATACTTGAATGATAGCTATTATTGTAGGCAAACTCAATAAGAGGTAAATGATCATCCCAGTTGCCCTTAAAATCTATTACACAAGCTCGTAGCATATCTTCAAGTGTTTGGATGGTACGTTCTACTTGTCCATCTGTTTGAGGGTGAAAAGTTGTACTCAACTTCACTTGTGTTCCCAAACACCTCTGAAAAGACTTCCAAAAGTTTGTGGTAAATTGGGTTCCCCGATATGATATAATAGAGATTGGCACTCCATGTAATCGGACTATCTCTTTAATGTACAGCTTCGCATACTCTTCAACTGTGTAGGTTGTCCTAACTGGTAGGAAATGTGTGGATTTGGTAAGCCTATCAACAATCACCCATATAGAATCAAGCTTCCGGGATGTACGAGGCAAACCAATAATGAAATCCATGTTGATCATGTCCCACTTCCAGCTTGGAAGATCAATGCATTGTATATAACCTCCGGATTTTTGGTGCTCAACTTTAACTCTTTGACAATTTGGACATTCAACTACAAATTCTGCAATGCTCTTCTTCATGTCATTCCACCAATACATATCTTTCAAATCTTGATACATTTTGGTTGATCCTGGATGAATACAATACCTTGAACAATGTGCCTCTGTCATAATCTTCTTTCTTAGACTGTCTACATCCGGCACACACAATCGGTTTTGGCACTGAAGTACTCCTTCTCGCGTAAGCTCAAATGCCTTGGTCGCACCACTCTGAACGTTCTCCTTAAGCTGTAGTAAAATAGGATCTACATATTGCTTCTCTTTCACTTCAGCTACTAATGAAGATTCCGCAACATTATGTACGATAAGCTCTTTATCCGGAGTTTTAAGAAGGCGAACTCCCAAACTAGCTAACTGGTGAAGATCTTTAATCATCCCTTGCCTTTCTATAGGCGCCATCATAGCCTTACAACTTAACGCATCATCTACCACATTTGCTTTCCCTGGATGGTACAAGATATCAACATCGTAGTCCTTTAATAGTTCAAGCCATCTCCGTTGCCTTAAATTTAGATCCTTCTGATTAAAAATATATTGCAAGATCTTATGGTTAGTATATATATCAACATGAACCCCATATAAGTAGTGGCGCCATATCTTTAAAGCAAAAATAACTGCTGCCAACTCAAGATCGTGTGTAGGATAATTTTTCTCATATAAGTAGTGGCCGCAATTGTCTAGAAGCATATGTTATTACCTTACCCTGCTGCATCAATACACATCCTAAACAAATTCTGGAAGAATCACAATACACTGTATACCCTTCGGTGCTGAAATCAACTTGTTCTTTAAATCTTGAAAACTCTTCTTACAGGCATCATTCCATTGGAATTTGGATGCTTTATGGGTTAGCTTGGTTAAGGGTGCTGAAATGGAAGAAAAGCCTTCAACAAACCTTCTATAATAACCGGCCAACCCGAGAAAACTACGAATCTCCGTAGGCGTTGTGGGCCATGGCCAGTTCTTCACAGCTTCTATCTTTTGAGCATCAACCTTTATCCCTTCACTAGATACAATATGACCCAAAAATGCCACCGACTTAAACCAAAACTCACATTTAGAGAACTTTGCATAAAGCTTACA
Organism: Capsicum pubescens; assembly: GCA_030864215.1. NCBI lineage: Eukaryota > Viridiplantae > Streptophyta > Magnoliopsida > Solanales > Solanaceae > Capsicum > Capsicum pubescens. The sequence continues at coordinate 49,773,375 of CM061544.1, read as the reverse complement.
ATCACGAAGAGTCTGCAATGCCTGTTGTAAGTGATTGGCATGGTACTCTTTTGATCTAGAATAAACTAGAATATCATCTATAAAAACTATCACAAATACATCCAGGAATGGCTTAAACACCCTATTCATCAAATCCATAAAAGCTGCGGGTGCATTTGTTAGCCCAAATGACATAACTAGAAACTCATAATGACCATACCATGTTTGGAAAGCTATCTTGGGTATATCCTTCTCTTTGACCCTCACTTGGTGGTAACCTAACCTCAAATCAATCTTAGAAAAGCACTTGGCGCCCTGTAACTGATCAAATAAATCATCAATTCTTGGGAGAGGATATTTATTCTTAATAGTCACCTTATTAAATTGCCAATAATCAATACACATCCTCAGCGAGCCATCCTTTTTGCGCACAAATAACACTGGTGCTCCCCAGGGGGACATACTAGGCCTTATGAATCCCTTCTCTAGCAAATCTTTCAATTGCTCTTCCAATTCTCATAATTCTGCTGGGACCATTCTATACGGAGGAATGGATATTGGTTGGGTTCTTGGTATTACATCAATACCAAACTCTACTTCTCGTTCAGGAGGCAAACCTGGAAGATCTTCAGGAAATACATTTACCACCGGAACAGCCTGAAGAGTTGGTGGCTCCGCTTCTGTATCCCTTACTCTAACTAAATGATATAAGTATCCCTTGGAAATCATTCTTCTTGCCTTAAAATAAGAAATAAATCTACCTCTTGGCGCGCTAATTTCACCTTTCCATTCAAGGACTGATTCATTTGGAAAATGGAAATATACCTTTTTTGTGCAACAATCAATTGTGGCATAATAAGACGCCAACCAGTCCATACCCATTATAACATCAAAATCTACCATTTCTAACTCCACAAGATCAGCCATCGTATCACGACCACAAACAATTACTATGCAGTTTCGGTAAACCTTTCTAGCTATAATAGATTCCCCAACCGGTGTGGACACTTCAAATGGCTTAACTAACAGTTCGGGTATTCTTTCGAACTTTTCAGCAACCAATGGAGTAACATAAGATAATGTAGAACCGGGATCAATTAAGGCATATACATCGAATGAAAAGATAGACAATGTACCCGTAACCACATCTGGGAAGCCTCTAAATTCTATCAATCCGCTAGAGCATACGTATGATTTTGAGCCCCGCTAGAACTCGTGGCTCCTCTATCACCTCTAACATGACCCATTGATTGTGCAACCCTTTCTAAATAAGTCATCGATGATGATGATGCAACAAATGACCCCGTAGGTCGTGCCATACCCCCTATGCCCCTTCGTGGGCATTCTCTCATCATATGCCCCAACATACCGCACCAAAAGAAAAAATTGGTCCCCAGCTGACATGCGCCCAAATGATACCTTCCATAATTATTGCATGGCTCTTGAGGAGGTCTCGATTGGCTCATATTCCCTTGCCCTTGGTACCCCACTGTCCGCGAACTCTGACTCTCACTTCTGTGCCCAAATTGATTTCCTCTGGACCCTTGGAACTGTGGTGGGGAACTAACTGCAGAATAAGAAGATAATAGCCTAGGTGGTCTAGCAGAAAACTGTGGTCTGAACCCTCCTTGGGATACCATGAACTTCTCTATAGATCTATCCCTCTTGGGATATCCTCTTTCTAATTCCCGTGTTCTTCTCCTCTGCCTCTGATCTTCCATTTTCTGTGCAAAAGCTTGGATCCTCGCTATGTCCATATCTTTGTTCAAAGCGGTAATAGTACAATCTCTAACCAAATATGGATCCAACCTATACATATATTGATGAACTCTATCATCCATAGTAGCTATAACATTAGGAGCATAGCTCGAAAAGGAATTAAATCGGAGACCGTACTCCCTCACGCTCATATTTCCCTGACGAAGATTTAAAAACTAATTTGCACGGACCTGATGAATCTCGAATAGAAGATAATGATCAAGAAATGCCTCTTTGAACTCTTTCCAAGTAGTTGGGGGTGCATCAATACCCCTAGATCGTTTCCAGTCCTCGTACCAATATATAGCCTCCCCTTTGAACCTATATGCCGCTAACTCCACTGTCTATCTACCCGTTACATGCATAACATCTAAGGCCCTTTGAATTTGATCAATAAAGTCCTATGGGTCCTCGTTAAGATATGATCCAGTAAAAGTGGGAGGATCCATCTTAAGAAAATCCTGTGTTCGAAGGCTAGCCGCCCTATCTGTACCACTAGGACTCGTGGTAGGATGGCTTGCCCTTGAGCTTTCCCAGAAACTATATGAGTCAAAAGTTGCACTGCATTTCTAAGATCTTGATCAGCAGCATTAATAGGTGTCTCTAGGGATATAGTTCTCCTCCCCCTTATTTCTTCCAGAGTGGAAGAAGTTTCTGATGCATGCTCAGCTGGAGCCTTACTTTGAATAGCTGGTATAGTGGGTGACTTACTAGTCCTCTCTCCGGCAGCCATATCTACTTGCTTACCGGTATTCTTGCTTCTGGTAACCGGCATCATTACTATAATAAGAGAAACAAACGGATTCAGTGGTCAACTATGGATTCATATACAATATAGGCTCTATCGCACGATATAAGACATAAAGAAAAGAAACAATTCCTAAATGTTTATAGATGTGGTGCACGACACACCGATAAACAAGACTCTACGTAGACACGGCTTTGTAGACTCACTAGACCGAACTTCTCTGATACCACTTTTGTCACGCCTCAAATCCTATTGGGGCGGACTGGCACCCATAACCGAGGAGGCCCGGGAGAACCAGCTCATAACCTTATACTTCCCATGCATTCCTCTATGACAACCCGAAATTCGGACATCATTATGTCGCATATAAAAGTAAAGAATCACCTGTATAAGCTCGAGCACACATATATATGTATATACAATACTTGGCCGTTGGAGCCATCACGTCTATTAACAAAACACCACCTTGACTGTACATTAAGTCTACAAAGCCTCTAGACAGTACACAGAGTTTAAATAAGGTCGGGACACACCCCGCCATATAACTAACTTCTATACAATACCAAAAGTGACTGGATATGACATGGAAAGCCTCGAAGCAAACTGGAGCTCACCAAAAGTAGCTGGATATCCTGGATCCTACTTGTGCGATGTATGAGCTGAGGTACCTGTGTCTGCAGCATGAAATGCAGGTCCCCCGTGGGGGACGTCAGTACGAAATATGTACTGAGTATGTAATGCTGTGGATAACCACATATGATATAGGAGCTCAATAGAAATCAGAAAAAAGTGAATAAATCGTAATAGGAGTGGACCACACTTACTAGAACTTGTGAAAACCTGTACATTGTATTTATTCAATCACTTTACCATCGTTCTTATCATCTTTAAATCATTACTGTACTGTACTGTGACCATTAGGCTGCCTCCAGTACATATCAACTTGGATCGACCCATGATAGGCTTATGCCCCTGGGATACCACCCATAAACACATAAATAGGGATCGACCCATGATAGGCTTATGCCCCTGAGATACCACCCGATAAGAGAGAACTTCCATCGCTTAGTTCAATTAATCTTTGAGATTGTTATTTCGGTCGCCACCGCATTTTTGATACTTCGAAACAATGATACATCAATAAGAGACATATAAATAGACCATCAATACAATAACAATGAAGTAAGAACTCATTGGCACATCAATGTAGTGTTTTGGAGTCATCAATGCCATAACAATGAAGTAGGAACTTATTGGTATATCAATGAAATGTTTTGGAGTCATTAATTGTACATGCATCTTGTTTTAGTAACCGGATACCTTCTGACATTCATTAGTGCAATAAACATGTAAGATTTGGAAAACAAGTAAGTATTGGAATGTCTTGACATCTTGTAGGGTGGAAACAAGTTCATTGGTAACGTAGGACATCATACAAAACCGTTATGGATCACATGTTATTGAATAACTTTGGAAACTTTCTTAATAGAACAATTGTTCACTTTCATGTCAAATATATGGTATAGAGTATGCTTTACATACCTGACTGTCAACCTTCAATAGTAGTCCCAAATGGACTTCCCGTCTTTTCGGATTACTTATCTACAATGAACATATATAGCAATCTAGTATTAGCTACCAAACGTCACAATTCAATTATTTGAATTCACCAAACTAGTGGTTAAGTAGTAAGCCTTAATTACACCATAAAGGGTGTCACTTTAACCCTCTTATACTCCAAATACATTCACATGCCATGCATATTCGTACAACATCCTCCAATAGCAAGTTTGGATTCATTTATCCTTCCAACCAATCCATTAAACCAAATTGAGCCATAGACATAAATAATCATCAATTCAATAGTATATCACCATATCCACCTTCCATAACTCAATTACCATATACACCTTCCATAACTCAATTACCATATCCACCTTCCACAATTCAATACAACCAAACCATGCAAAATAGTCCATAACCCTATTTCCATCACCTTTCAATAACAACCAATACATATAATCCTCTATCACACATATACATATGGAAAAGAACAAAGGAAAACAATATTCATACCTTATATTTCACCTCTTGATTATGAAATCCTGTTTTCACAAATAATAGGTGCCGTTCGAAGCTCTCGAGATGACAAACGCAGTTATCGGATTACTTTGGAATTTCTACGGTTGAATCAAAAGTAATTTAAAGGTCAAATTTGGCTAGGGTTTGTTCTTTCTCAATGATTGATGATAAAAATGAGTTTTTTAAACTCAGATACATGTATATATACACATATTCCCATCCATAATATAATAGGAAATAACCAAAATGCCTTTAAAATTTAAATAATGTCAAATTTGTCCTTTGGTGGACTGTTTTGATAAGCTAAAGCAGATCGACCATAACTTTTTGTTCTGATATTGGATTTTGATGAAATTGGTATAGTTGGAAATATAATTCAAATTTCTTTCATTTCATATAAAGTAGGCCACCTAGTTCGTCCTGTAGAAGGATTTATGGCCATTTGAAGTTGACCCTAAAAATCTATTTTGATAGGCTGAAGTAAAACGGGTAGAACTCCTTACTCAGACGTTGGATTTGGATGAAACCAATTGAATTGGAAAGAATAGTCAAAGATATTTCTTTTCATAGGTTTCATATCTCCCAGTTCATTATATTAAGGGAGTTATGATCGTTCAAAGTTGACCCAAAAATTCGGCTGGCCTCAGTAGTTTGTGTGCAGGAAATTTTCCTGCACATTTACTATTCCCAAATATTCCGGCCACAGTTTTATAGTTTAGAACGTGCTCGATTATATACGAAACCTATCCATTTTTGGAAATATTTATATCATTGGAAAAATTATTAAATAACCTTCGCATGGAACCATCGACGGGCAAATTCTAGAATAAATAAAATAAAAAATTAATTCCATATAAATAAGACCAATACACGTACTTGAATACGCCAATACACGTACATGAATACGGGGTGTTACACCTGGACCTATGGTTAAGGGTGGAGCAGCCTCATCCACTGTACCATAACCCATACTAGTGCATCTTTTACTCACTGAACAAGTTAAAAGTTACTTGATAATAGACACTGGTAGTGATTTAGTTTAGTGGAAATGTGGACCATGTAATTAATGCAAATGGATGTTACAAACAGATAAATAATCCTTTATATGTTTCAACTAATTCAAAAAAATATCGAAAGCTCGATTGCCTTGTAGAAAGTAGAAACTGTGAAATCACGAATAAGGAATATCATTGTAGTCCGTATGGTAATACGTGTATGTATGATTACAAATACGTCGATGGATCAAGAACAAGAGGCTGGATGGCACACGACGTGATTACTTTTGTATTAGACCGAAAGAAGGTGAGCATTGTTTTTGGATGTGGCAAAGATCAAACTCATGGAAAGACTTTTAGTGGTCAATTTTCTGGAATTGCGGGCCCCGGACGTAATGGATGATGACAATTCTTTAGCATCGCAATTTGAAGCAGACATAATGTCCATGTGCCTACCGGGAGCTCTCTCAACAAAAGGATTAACACTTAGCATCCACACAACGCCATTTAAGAAAACAACATTAGCAATGCTATTACAAGATTTCAGATTCCCTTCCGTTTACTTCATCAACCTTTATAAAGTTTTTATTAACGATAGAGAAGTCCCGATGTTCCCATCATTGTCTAGGAATTTCAGAAATTATGCCAAGAGCGGTAGCTGCATCGTGGACACAGGAACATTTATTACCCGTTTTCCTCATGATTTTTATATTGTATTTCGTTACACATTCAGATAACAAGTATGTGGTATTCCTATGGTTAATGTTCCACCTGGATCATTTTATGACACTTTCTATAAAGTGGATACGACTGGTCTGGATCCATATTTCCCCATTGTGACCAACTAAATAGCCCCTCCAACCCCAACAACCCACATCCTCTTTGCCTCAGCCTGCCTGGAAAACTTGGTAAATTTTCTTCCCAAAACATACTCGGTCACTGGGCCCACCCCAGAACCGTGAGCTATAGCACACTGATTTAGCCCAAGAATGGCCTATTTGCATCGTTTCACTTGTTTGAGCACCCAAATAGCCCAGAAAACCCCCAACGACCCACACTATCACACTTTTAAGCCTACCTTGATGCCTCTAGTCAATATTTAGACCAAAACACGCTCGAGCCCCGAGCCAACCCCTAAAACCGTGAGTTATAGCACGTCTATTTAGCCCCAAAAATAGCATGTTTTGACGCTTTGCCTATCACCCAAATGGCCCCGTCAACCCAAACGACCCACTTTCTCATTCATCAGTGTACTTGGAAGCCTTGATTGATTTTCGAACAAAAACACACCCGAGCCCCGAGGCCACCCAGAACTGTGAGCTATAGCACACCGATTATGCCTAAAAATGACCCATTCGCATTGATATTCCTGTTTGACCACCCAAACAGCCCCGTTGACCCCTACGACCCATACTTCCCCGCTCTTCAGCCTACCTGAGAGCCCCCAGTTGATTTTTGGCCCAAAACATGCCTAGGACCACCCCAAAATCGTGAGCTATAGCTCACCAATTTGGCCCAAAAATGGCCCGTTTGTGCCGTTTTGTTCGTTTGACCAGCCAAATGGTCCCGCCGACCTCAATGACCCATAATTCCCCACTTCTCGGCCTGCTTAGGAGCCCTCAGTCGATTTTTGACCCAAAACAAGTTTGGGCTCTGGGCCAACCTCCGGAATTGTGAGCTATAACACATCGATTTGGCCCTGAAAATAGCCCGTTCGCATCATTTTGCCTGTTTAATAACCCAAACGGCCCCGTTGGCCCCAACGGCCTACACTCCCTACTTTTTAGCCTACCTGGGAGCCGCGATCAATTTTTATTCAAAAACACTCGTGGTCCTTGGGCACACCCTCTGAACCGTGAGGTATACAACCCAATTTTGCCAAAAAATTGCCCATTCGCACCGTTTCATCCGTTTGATCACACAAATGGCCCATCTCCACCCAATGGACCACACTCTTCCGCTTATTAGCCTGCCTAGGATCCTCTGGTCTATTTTCAGCTTAAAACACGCCTACGCCTTGAACCCACGCCTAGAATGATGAGCTATAACACACTGATTTGGCCTAAAAATGGTCCGTTCATGACATTTCTCCTGTTTGACCACCCGAACGGCCCCACTGACCCCAACGACATATACTACCCCGCTCTTCGGCCTTCTTGGGAGCCTATGGTCATTTTTTATACTAAAACACACCTGCGCCCCGAGACCACCCCCGGAACCATGAGTTATAGCACAACGATTTGGCCTGAAAATAGCACATTCACGCCGTATCGCCCGTTTGACCAACCAAATGACCTCAGGTAATTTTTGGACAAAACATGGTTGGGACTCGGGTGGGACCCTCAGAACCGAGAGCTATATCACATTGATTTAGCCCAAAAATGGCCCGTTCATGTTGTTTTGCCATTTTGACCACCTAAACAGCCCCACCGACCCCACCGGCCCATACTTTCTCACTTGTCAGCCTGCCTGGGAGCCCCCAATCAATTTTTGGCCCAAAAATGCTCGGTCCCCAAGAACACCCCAGAACCGTGAGCTATAGCACACCGATTAGGCCCAAAAAATGGCCCGTTGGCACAGTTTTGCTTGTTTGATCACCCAAACGGCCCCGTCGACCCAAACAACCCTGGCTCCCTTGCTCCTAAACCCGCCTGGGTTCCCCTGATTGATATTTGGCCTAAAAAATACAACCAAACCCCAGCCCACTCTTGGAACCGTGAGGTATAGCATACCATTTAGTCCAAAAATTGCCAGTTTATGCCGATTCACCCTTTTGACCCCCCAAACGGCCTCGTCGACCCCTACCACCCACACTCCCCCGCTTCTCAGCCTGCCCGAGAGCCCCCAATCGATTTTTGACCCAAACTACGCCCGTTCCCTTCACTCACCTTCAAAATCGTGGGCTATATCACAACGATTTTGCTCAGAAATGGTCCGTTCGCGCCCTTTTGCCTATTTGACCAGCCAAATAGCCCTACCGACCACCGCCGACCCCAACGACCCATAAACACATGTTCCACGGCATGCTTGGGAGCCTCTGGTCAATTTTCAGCCTAAAACATGCCTGGGCACCGGGCTCACCTCCGAAGTCGTGAGCTATAGCACACCAATTTGGCCAGAAAATGGTTCGTTCGTGCCGTTTCACTCATTTTACCACTCAAATGTCCCTGCCGACCCCAACGACCCACACTTCCTCGATCCTCAGCCTGCCTAGGATCCCCGGTCAATTTTTTTCCCAAAATACGCCCGAGCCCTAGGGACACTCCCAAAATTATGAGCTATAACACATCGATTTATCCTAAAAATGCTTCATTCACGCCATTTAGCCCGTTTGACCACTCAAACAGCCCCGTCGAACCCAATGACCCATATTCTCCCGCTTCTCTTTCTATCTGGGAGCCCCCGACCAATTTTTGACCTAAAACAGGCTCAATCCCCAAGCCCACCCTCAAAATCGTGAGCTATAGCTCACCGATTTAGCCAGAAAATTACCCGTTCGTGCCGTTTTGCCTGTTTGACCACCCAAAAAACCCTATCGACCCTAACAGACCATACTCTCTCACTCCTTAGCCTATCCGGGAGTCCTTGCTTGATTTTCGATCTAAAACACATCTGGTCCTTGGGCCCACCCCAAGAATCGTGAGCTATGAAACACTGATTTGGCTTGAAAATAGTCTGTTCCCATCGTTTAGCCCGTTTGACCACCCAAAAGGCCCCGCCGACCCCAACAAACCACTCTCCACTACTTCTTATCCTTCCTGGGAGCCCTCAATTGATTTTCAGTCCAAAACATTTTTGGATCCCGGGCCAACCCCAAAAAACGTGAGCTATAACACACTGATTTGGCCCAAAAATGGTCTATTTGCGTCGTTTCATCTTGTTTGACCACCCAAATGGTCCCGAAGAACCGCAAGGTCCACACTCCCTCGCTCTTCAGCATGCCAGGGAGACCACAGTCCATTTTCTTCCCAACACACGCTCGGACCCTGGGCTTAACTCCAAAACCATGAGTTATAGCACACCGATGCACTAGGATTTCGTTATGTGTTCGATCCCGCTCATATTTCTTCGGTCTACCTCTACCCCGCCTAAAACCATCCATAACCAGTATTTCACACCTCCGCACTGAAGAATCAGAGCCCCTCTTCATCATGTGGCCGAACCAATGTAACCTCACATTTCGCATCTTGTCCTCCACCGAAGCAACTCTCACCTTCTCTCAAATAATTTCATTCCTCACCTTATCTTTCCTGGTATGTACACACATCCATCTAAATATTCTTATCTCCTCCACCTTCAATTTTTAGATGTGGGAGCTCTTAACTGGCCAACACACCACTACATACAACATAGCCGGTCGGATTACCACTCTGTAGAACATACCTTTAAGTTTTGAGGGAACCTTCTAATCACATAGAACTCCCAAAGCGAGCCTTCATTTCAACTACCCTTCCCCAATATGATGCGTTACATCCTCGTTAATCTCATCATTGCCCTGAATCATAGACTCTAGATACTTGAAACTCTCCCTCTTATGAATGGCCTGAGAGTCCATCTTCACAACGACTCCAGCCTCCTGCGACACATCACTGAACTTATACTCCAAGTACTCTGTCTTGATTCTAATTAATAGAAATCCTTTAGACTCAAGTGTCTGTCTCCAAATCTCCAACTTATCATTAACTTCTCTCCGAGTCTCATCAATCAGTACCAAGAAAAATAATTTTTTCTACCCTTTTGTCCTGACTCCCAAGAAAAATATTTTTTTTTTATCTTTTAAGAATCTTTTTTTCTACTCCACAACTCTAACCCCTACCTACACCACCACCCCGCCTACCCCACCTACCTAGCTCACCCCTACCCCATCTCAACCACCATAATCTCTTGTTATTCCCCTTATCTATCACTTTGCCTCAATGCAATTTATAATTTTGTGTTAGGTATACACAAATGCTATTAGAAAATATCTTTTATTTACTGATAAAATATCAATTATAAATTTATTTTAGTATACATGCTATTACTAATGTCAAATAATCACATCAAATGAAATTATCTATTTTTTAAGCTCAAAATGAACTAATAGCTACTAATTAGTATTTTTATTATCCTAAATTTTTTGTAAAAATATTTACCTGATTAAGTTCAAGCATTTTATATCCCTCCAATAAATTATGCTTTTTGTTATCTATTGAAAATAATTTGAGACGTAGGAGATTAATTCATCATCGAAATGAAATAAAATATATAAGCATTCACCATTAAAGATGATGATGAAAGCATATACAAAGATTAAGATTAAACATTCAGTTATATATTTTCAAAGAAATCTTTCTGAGAAAATTAACACTTGAATTCATAAAAAGAAATCATTATAATTAACTTTAATAAACATGAAAGCAATAGAAAAAGATGATGGCAGAGATATATGATTATGATGATAAAAAAGAGTAGTCAAAAACATGAAAGCAATAGAAAGAGATGATGAACTCTGATACCATGATAATGAAATGAACCTTAGACCTAACTCAACGTCAAAATCTAGCTCATGAGGTGAGGATTTCCCAAGATCATATAAGGAGTCTAAGGACTCTGTAATCCACCGATGTGGGACTCTCCCCTCCCTCTCCTTGCACGCCAAGACTGGACATCTGAAGCATAGGCAATATAAGATGGGGGACTCAACATTGAAAACAATGAATTGGGTAGGCCTGACTTTGATACCATGTTGAAGTGTGTGACCATCTCATCTAAAAGTTTAACTATTAGAGAGAGTACACTTTTACTATTTAATTATATTATCAACAGTTACTTAATATGCTATTTTGGCATTGAACAAATGAACTCTACGTGACATTGCAAACTAAAGAAAGACAGAAATTTTTTGTTTCAAACAGTTCAAGAAAGAATCTTTTGTCCTTTTGAAACAAAGAAATAGAGTCACATTTGTTGGCTTGTTTTGGTCCTACAGTTGAACTATGAGCACTTTGAGTGGAGGTTTTTTCTATTATTAAGGATGTCCAATTTTGAAAAAGTACTACTCCTTTCATTTAAAAAAGAATGGTAGACCAAACAACATATTAATTTTATACATTATATTAACTTCTAAGTAGCTACCAAACCTGGAATTACTTATGTAGGATTCCTAAATAACTCGTTGCTAAGGCATCTACCAAATGACCCCTTAATACCTTCTTTCTTTGTTCACTGAGAAGGCAGAGACCAATGCAAGCATAATTTAATTTATGTGTATAATATGTTCAGAACCAAGGTGCAGAATAAATACTTTACATAAATACAAAAATTCCTAAATGAGTTGACCCAATTGATATAAACGGTTTGATTTACTCAGCTCCTGACTCATCAATTGATGACTACCATATTTTTTCATGAGATCTGGCAGGTATTTTTTTTATAATCAGATTTTATTATAACAAAAAAAAATATACCACTAATGCCTCTGCAGCAACAAAATCTTCTGACGCATCCAATGAATGTTGAGAGACTCTCTTCTCGGCTATAGCTTTTGGTGAATCTCTTTCTGAAGTTAATGAAAATTATTCACCATCATTTCGACCAATTTTGTCATTTTTCTCATTTTCAGTTCTCTTTATAAAAGTCACTATTGGATCTTTCCCAAGCCAATTAAGTGGTTGATCTAAGAATGGAGCAACTTTTTCAGGTGCAGCTTGCGGTGGAAGCTCACCAGTGTCGGCATTTGCAGGCAACTTGGAAGATCCAGTTAAGGATGGACCAACTTCCTTCAAAATAAACAAGATTCAAGATGGATCATTTTGACTTATTCTTTTTTCCTATGTATGTTCTACGAACATGTTGATAATAGTAGGTATCATAATCTAGGTCCAACTGCTAGGTTAGATAGTAACTCAGAATCTTTTATCAATTCCCCTTTCTTAAGAACCCCAAAAAATAAATAAATCTCAAGCAGAAAAAAGTAAACTCAGACACCATAAATGTTGATTGTATGAGAGGTTATACAAAGTGGGTTTTGTACATATACTCAAATTTAGGACCAAAATTGGGAAAAAAATTGATTGACATGAATAAATACTTCAAATTGTAATCTCCACTTGGATTCACTCACATTTATTGCGTTTTTCTCAAATTTTGGGTTTAAAATCCATAAGTTTTTTCAAGGTTACTTGAACATAAGTTTAAAACTTAAGGATTTTAAACCCAACATTTAAGAAAAATGCAATAAATGTGAGTGAATCCAAGTGGAGATTACAATTTGGAGTGTTTATTCATGTCAGTCTATTTTTTCCCAATTTTGGTCCTAAATTTGAGTATATGTACAAACCCCACTTTGTATAACCTCTCATACAATCAACATTTATGGTGTCTGAGTTTACCTTTTTCTGCTCGAGTGTTATTTATTTTTGGGGGTTCTTGAGAAAGGGGAATTGATAAGAGATTCTTGAGTTACTATCTAACCTAGCAGCTGGACCTAGATTGTGATATCTATTATTATCAACATGTTCCTTGCATATAGCTAGGGAAGAATAATCTTTCAAAATGATCCATCTTGAATCTTGTTTATTTTGAAGGAAGTTGGTCCATCCTTACCTGGATCTTCCAATTTGCCTGCAAATGCCAACTCTGGTGAGCTTCCGTTGCATGTTGCACCTGAAAAAATTGCTCAATTATTAGATCAATCACTTAAATTGTTAGGGGAGGATCCAGTAATGACTTCTATAAAGAGATGTCAAAAGGAAAAAGATGACAAAATAGGTCAAAATGATGTTGTAGAATTTTCATCAATTTCAGCAAGAGATTCACCATGAGCTATAGACGAGAAGAGAGTCTCTCAACTTTCATTGGATGCTTCAGAAGACTTTCCTTCTATGGAGGCATTAGTGGTACATTTTATTATTTTTTAGTTATCAAAAAACCCTACCTTCCAGATCCCGTGATAAAAGACGGAATATATGATATTGGACTCCCATCTCAATCAGTAGGAAAGGGCCCAAAATCTCTCACCTTTTCTTTGCTGATGATCTAACTCTATATGTTGTTTCTAATGAAAGAAATTGTGAAACCATCCCAGCCACTCTTAGCAGCTTCACCTTCTACTCTGGCCAAAAAACTAGCACTCTCAAATCTAAAGTAATCTTCTCTAGAAACTGTGCTCAGGAGACCAAAGATAGTTTGTCTCATATCTTAGGCATCCAATCCAAAGACAAGTTTGGTAAATATCTTGGATTTCCCATCTTCCACAAAAAAACCTTGCAATAGAGATTTCCAATTCATCCTAGACAATCTCAACACTACTTGGCTGGATGGAAAACCAAATTCCTCAATACGGCCGGTAAAATCACCCTTACAAGGTCCTCCCTTTCTAGTATTCCCGCTCATGTCATGTAATTCATCTTGATCCCCTCTAAAATCCACTAATTGATTGATAGAACCCAAAAGAACTTTCTCTAGGGAACCACCCCTGATAATAAGAAAATGCATCTAATCAATTGGGAAACCTTGACTAATGCTAAAGCTAATGGGGGCCTGGGCCTCCAGAAAGCTTCCATTAGGAACACCACTATGTTATCCAGTCTAGCCTGGAGACTTTACAAGCATCCCAATAGTATCTGGGGAAAAATTCTTTAAAAAAAATTAGCCCCAATGGCATATACCTCAAAGACAACAACTTTAGAACTTGGAAAAGTGTCCTTGTGGGTTGAGAAATTTGTAAAATTGCCTCCTCTTGGAACATCCATAAGGATGACAAGATCAACTTCTGGAAGGACAGATGGATGTGTCACTGTGAACTCCTTCTTTCCATCAGCCAAGCCCTTCTTCCTTTTCATTCCCAAGACATTAAACTCTCTGGGGTCTAGATGAATGGCTCCTGGAACCTCAAGGATCTTTCGGTTGAAATCCTTGAGGATCTCATCCAAACTTTCACCAACTCTGTTTTTCCCAATCCCAGAGCCTATACCGATGAGATCATTTGGAATCTCACTTATAATTGTCTGTTCTCCAGCAGAAGTTCTTATAAACATATAGCCAAAACCTCTGAGATCAATTACTCCTCTAATTTCAACTAGATATTGAAGGTTAAATCCCCTAAAAAGTCAAAACCTTTCTTTGGCTAAGCCAGCATGATATGTTCCCCAATAACCTCAACCACTCCAAGAGAGGAGTGAGACAAAATACTAGTTGTGCTATCTGCAATCATCACCAGGAAGACAAATCCCACATTTTCTTTAAGTTTCCTATCCTCAAATATTTTGGAGTGCAAACTATCCACAAGATGACCCAGTCCAAACAACCTCTTATTGCCAGTCTCCTACTCTCTTACTGGCATACTATCTGGAGATCTCTTCAACACTCCCAATTCAGCAGACTAATCCACTGGCACAACATCATTCCTTTTAGCCTCTAGACAATCTGGAACACCAGGAACTCTAATACCTTTAATAACAAAAGGGACCATCTCAATTTTAACCATGCTTCCTCCAAAACTGTTGAGTATAAACATCTTACTCAAAAGAATACCCCAATCAAGAAAAACCAAATCAGCAACGTTAAGTAGAATTCTCCCACCAGCCACACCTTCAAGCTTAATACTGATAATACTTGCCTCAGAAACCTCGGGAAGGGTGGAATAGGAGGGATAGTCAGATCCAGTAATGGAGGCTGAGTGTTAGGTTTTAACAAAAACTTTCACCGAACTACCAACAACATGATGGAACTTATGGCTCTCATTGAAGGACTAAAACTGGTAGAGCAAAATAATCTTCTCCCCATTGAAATTAACATTGATTCCTTGAAAGTTATATCTATGTTAACTAATGAGAACCTCCACTATGATACTTTGATTTTGGAATGCAGGTCAAAATTAAAAAGGCTAAGGAATCCAGAAGTCAAGAACTGTTATAGAGAACAAAATGGAGTGGTGGATGCTCTAGCAAAAGACGGAGCAGGGGCACGCGGGTTTCAGGAGGCTACCCTTTTTGAAGTTCCACCGATATGTGCAAAAGATGCAGTTTGAGCAGACATCTCAAAAAAATTTTGAGAGAACAATTAGCTCTTGTACTGATGATTTTAACTGGCCAGGCCAGAACTATTCCTTTTTGAACCCTGACTAATCGTCAAAAATTGAAACTTAAATTGTGTTCTCTTTTATATTAATGCATGTCATTTATACCAAAAATAATAATATTAAATTGATGGACCTTGAACATTCACAAAAAAGATAAGTTGAAAATGTTATATCGAAAGAATGTTATCAAATCAAGAATATTTTTTTTAAATGAAAAAATAAAAAATGCAGTAAATAAATTCACGAATAAAGCTAATGATAGAGAGGTATATGTAAGAAAGGCTAAGTGATAGAATTTCATTTATATTCAGATTTCATTTAAATACAAATGCAAATATCACATATGTTTATTAAAATAAGATTAATTTATTATTCTTCCTTATCCTTATCCTAACATTTTTCAAATACAATATATATTTAAAATTAATATAGATTTGAATTGAGATAAATATTGAAATCAATGAGACAATACTAATACTAATACTAATACTAATACTAATAACAATAATAACATTTTAACTATTTTTACTTTACCACTATTAGATTGGACCACTATTACTATTACTATTACTATTATTATTTGTTCATTGTTATTTGAGATAAATATTAAGATAAATCATGTAGCAAAAAAAAAAATTGTGTGCAATGATTACTAATTAAGTACATCTAAATTATAAGTTTATCTTTGAAAGTATGTTTTATCTCCAATTTAAATTAAAAAAAAATTGATAGAATAACCAATATCTTAGATGAGCGGTTAAAACCATCAATATAGGTCAGGCTCGTTGGGATGGCCTGACCCAGCCTATAATTTGATAGGGCTGGGCTACAATTTTTATAGCCCATTTAAGAATAGGACTTTTTCCTTCATGAATAAGTCTATTGACCCGTCGTCTTGAGCAATATGGGTTTGGGTTACCCGTGGGTCAAATAAAAATAATTAAAAAATAAAATATAGAACTAAAAATAAAAAAGGAGTCCAAACTCAAAGTCTATATGAACCATCATATATATATATATTTAAATATTAAATATTAATTATATTTATAAAATATATAAATACTTAACATATAAAATATTATTTTTTTAAGAAATCAAATATGTTTGATGAAGATGATGTGGTGACGTTGAATGCACCATAAATGCCATGAGAGTTTTCTCTAAAGCATTTTTTTTTTACTTTTAATGGACTAAACATTGACATTTCTTTGTGTTTTATTGTGATCAATTAAAACAAAATTAGGTTAATATTGTTTTTTAGCGAGTTATATTATTACTCATTAATTATTTTATTTATTTTTCAATGTCTCTATTTGATTTTAATTTGGTGTCAAAAGTTATTCAATTTCACAGATTATTAGGATCTTTTTGTAAATTTGAGACTTGATTAATTAGTAGTAACTTCAAGAAATATTATATTGTAAATATTTATGCAATTAATATTTTAAAATTTAAATTAAGATTATAAAAATAATATATTTTAATAAATGGGCTGGCCCGTGGAGGCCCCCACAACCCATAGTGCGACGGGTTGGGCTTGCTATTTTCTAGTCTGTCATGTTGATGGGTCATCCTGGCCGGGCCCGTCAAACTCTAAAGCCCGTGTGAGCTAGCCCGGATGAACTGGTCCGATCCATATTAAAAACTCTAGGAGCATTTATATAACGATAAGAATACAATTAGAAATGTTTAGTATTATAACTATCTACTTCTAATATGCAATTTTATATTTTTTTAATATTATTTTAAATTTAAAGTCAACAATTTATTTGTAACGCCCCAAGATCCCATCCCGAGACGTCACACGGTGCTTAAGGCCACACGCGGCCTCAAGCTAACCCTCTAAACCTGTCATCACTTCTAGAACTCACTTTGACAATAGTTATGCTAATATAAGAGAGAATGACATATCATACACATGCTGATATAAGATACGAAACTAGCATGTACAATCCAAAATACTGAAATTCTGTACATACCAACCCTTTAGCCTGACAAAGCCTCTATACATTAAAATCAAGGAGACAATGGGACAAAACCCCAACTGACTCAAAAAGTACTGAAATCCATAATAACAAAACGGTATCACAAAATTATAAACACGGTCCTTGAACCATGAGGACTCACCACTAAGCAGACGAAAAGAGGCACCCGAATATCACTAACACGACTGAGTACCTGAACCTACATTACGAGAAAATGTAGTCCTTAGAAAAATATGTGGGCCAGCACTTTGGAATGTACTGAGTATATGGGGGTGCATGCAACAATGAAAATATCGTCATCAATTTCATGAAAATATGCATATGTACAATGATGGCTCACTTGGCTTGAGTTAGATTGAAACATATTTTTCATGATCTCATCGTAAATAAATCATATGATAAAAACCTCGTAAATCATTATAAACAACTCAACTCTTCAACTCAAGACTCGGAGTGACTCTGTAATTCAAGAAACTGACTCTAATGGACATGGGAGGTTCTTATAACCGACATAAAGCATGTGAGCTACATGGAGTCCAACGTTTTGCCTTCCTAAGGAGAGAACCCCACATTGGAGGGAGTGGAGTACTCTTGCCAGGGAGTATAACCTAAATTTAGTGATCACAATCTTATACTCGGCCTCCGGCCCACAATTATCAATATCAATCCTACGGTGGCACGTAGTTTCGGGGGAAATACAATATTTTCTACTCGGTGCTAAATACTACTCCCAGACACAAGCTCCGAACGCGTTAGAAAATCCACCACAAACATCACAAGGGTCTATCATGAAGACCAAATCAAATCTCTTTCTCATTTCTCAAATCATAATCAATTTGTGGATTCCTAGCTCGACTCAAATCAAATCAATCTTTCTCAATATCAAAATGCATCAATTCATTAAGTCATGGCAACATCAATAACTTAGAGAAAATATCAAGACTCATTGTAACAACTCAATTCTCATGAATCAATAAACTAATTAATCCAATTTGTTATAAGGAAGCTTAAAGCTTGACACATCTTGAAAGCACTTGAAATACCAACTCATGGTAGAAACTTGAAATTCACAATATTAAATATCAAGTCATAACTTGGAAATTGTAAAATAATCATGTATAACAAAGCTTGAACGATTTATATTCTCATAATCTCGTGATGAAGTAATTTGGGTGTAAACCCACTTGCAAAATCATATAAATCCATAATAAAAATCAAACCTTTGAGCACAAGAACGAAAGAATTGCTCTTGTTCGAAACCCCACATACCTTAATCTTTGAAATTGGTTGAACTCTAGTGCTTGAGACTTTACTCACAGTTGTAATAAAAAAAATTCTTGAAGCCCACTCTATGAGGAACTTCATTCTAAGGAATCTTGAAGATTTATGGATGATTTTTGGAAGATTAATTTTCTTAAATAAAACTCTAGATATATTTCTGAAGAGAATTGGAAGAGATAAATGAAGAAATTAGGTTTTGGATGAGGATTCTCATATTTATAGAGGCCTCCAAAAATGGGAAATGACTAAAATACCCTTGAAAAAATCGTCCATCAATTGCTGAAAAAAATTGTTGACGACATCCGTGATAAGCTGTCAGGCCCATGATAGGCCGTCACGAATAGTCTTCACAAGAAGGGTGAATTTTGTGACTTTCTGCCTTAAGGTGACGACATTTTGTGACGGGCCGTCAGGCTTGTGGCAAGTCGTCACAAAAGGTCGTCACGGATTTTCCAGGCTGACACACTGGCGTAAAATAAGCATAACTCTTTGCTCCGATATTAGATTTTGACGAAATGGTTATCTTTGGAAAGATAATTCAATTATATATCTTTTGGTAGGTCATGAGATCAATAATTCGTTGTACAACGGGAGATATGCTCATTTAAAGTTGACTATGCCAAAATCCTTCTCAAGAATTCAATCGGTAAAGAATGTTTTGATTCGCCCAAGCGTTAGGACATCTTTAAAGCCTTAATACACATCACCCTTGACCAGAAAACAACCAAACACTATAATTTATTTCTCATGGGCTTGATTCATGGTGTCACTATTGGTTAGAATCTCGGGGTATTACAATACCTCCCCCTTGGAAACATTCGTCCTCGAATGTTGCCAGATAGGCCAAGAACAAGAAAAAATGAGGACGTATAGCTGGAACGACTCACTCAAAAGACTTATTTCACTCTATACCTTCGAATACTACAAAATATGCATGAATTCGTTGTCACACCCCTTGTTTTTCACCGCATCCGACCCCGCTAGGGAGTTGGTTTTAGAAAAAAAATGGTTTTTTCCAATTAAAGTGACGTTTTGAAAAGGGATTATTTTATTTATGGAGTCGCCACTTGGAATTGAGTTTGGGTGTTCCAAGTCACCTTATTGAATCCCTATTCAAAAGGAAATGACTCTTAATTTTTTGTCTGCCAACCAGAAATCCGGATAAAGAATTCTGTTGACCGAAGGGAAGGTGTTAGGCACCCCTCGAGTCCCGTGGTTCTAACACGGTCGCTTTAATGACTTACGTCTGGCTTAAATTAATCTTTTGGATATATAATATTTGTTGGCCTAAAAGTGACTTCTATCTCGCTTTTATTCTTTTAAATATATTTTTAATTATATTAATGTGTGGCTTGCCGGTAGCAGTACTTTCCGATTATACCACGAATTTTGATATACTTCTCGCGCCTTTGGGGCATTTATGGATCGTTCTCATTTTTTCCAATATAGATAAGAACCTGATGTGTTTAGAATCTATCCAACCCAATTAGATCGGCTTCAAATGGTATGATAAATTTTATTATAACGAATAGCCGGTAGCAGGGCTTTCCAACTTCATCGTTCATTTCTCTTGCATGTTAAATTTTAATTCTTTCGATCAGGAACCTAAACTTATTCTTTTACGATTATTTCTCTTTTTTCTAAAGAAGTAATTGTATTAACTTATACATACTCTTTGAAAAAAATAAATTAAAATGAATACTTTGAAAGATAACGTAACTTTGTATGGATTATGTTGCATGATTGCCCTCAGTCGTTCCCATTCCACACACTTACTCTTGATAGCTCAAACATTCTAAAATTATAATAAAACTTTTGCTATTATTTCTAACCTTTGATGTCAACTACTACTTTCTTCTTCTATTAAAAGATACTAAATCATTTCTGAAAATTAATAGAGTCCTAAGATTAATATTGAACAAAAGTTTACAACATAGGAGTAATAATATTCACAGAGTTGTGCGTCATAAGTCTGGAAGTGATTAAATACATTCAGAGGAGAAACTAATGGTGTCTACTCGTGAAAATAAATGAAAATTTAATAGAATTAGTGAGAATTGTTTTCTCAAACAAAGAAAATTTGTAAGTAAAGAAAAATGAGAAAAAAAAAACTGCATGTCTATATGATAATGCACGAAAATAGGGATTGAATTTAAAGGAGTTCTATATCATGTAAGTAACGTAAAAGGGAAAGCCACCACCAATGTAACAATGCATAAAAATAAGGATACTCATCCATTCATTGTTATAATAAAAGGTATTATTTTCTTTTGGTAAACTTAAGACAATGATATTCTATAGATGTTAATTATTAGACATCTTTAGCAAGATAACTCAACATGTTGGGAACTTTTGAAAGATTTTATATATAAAGGGGTTGGAAGAAGGATTCTAATTTCTATACAAGTGGGAATCCTAATTCTAAGTCGAATTTTTTTTTTTTAAAGAATTACTTAACGGAGATGGTAAAAAAAAAAATACTAAAATACTGATCAGTTCAAGGATTTAAGTGAATAAACATGAAGCTGACTAAAGTCCAAATTGTGAAATATACATATTCAAACAAAAATATTCAACAAATACCATATCATTTAGCCATTTAATCAAATACAATAGCCATATGAATAACACTACATAAAGATAGTTATACGTCAATAACATAAAAGAGATAATTTACATACTAAATGACGCATGAAATCGTTTAAATATCTTCATTCATTCTTTGATTCACAATAAATAGTATAAGAATGGATAGAAACTTGTGTAGTAAAATAACTAAAGCAGAAGCAAAGATGCCTTCACCGAAAACTCAACGGAGACGCCAAATTCAATCTCCAAACCCAAAGAACTCTTTTTTTGTTTGTTTGTTTATCTAAGTTTTCTCTAATTGTATACGTTTTTCTTTTTTTTTTTTTTTTTTTTGGTCTTTTTCAATTTTTTTGCTTTTGTTTTCCCCTCCTCCCTTTCCTTGTCCGTGTGTGGTGTATGTATAGTGTAGGTGGGTGGGTGTCGTGTGTTTGTGTGGAGGTAATGGGGGAGAGGTTGAATGGGAGTGGGAATTGTGGGGTGGTTTGGGTAGTTTAGGTCTCCTTTTTTTTATTATTATTATTAATAATATTTTAAATATGATTAAAAACTAACAAAATATAATATAATTTAATAACTAGTCTTAGGAATATGATTAAGAAAAATTAATATCGCAACATTCTTTATTAAAAGTTGAAAGAAGAAAAAAAATATAATTTAGAAAAATTCTTTTTTTTTTCTAAACATAAATAAACAATAAAATAAAAACTTATTTAAAATGTGACTCTATTTTTGTAGTTTTCAAAATTTTTAACAAACATCAAAAAATAAGATAAATTTAAAATGCCTAAAATAAAGAAAAATTAATTGAACATTAAAATGGTATAAAAACATTAGGTTTGGGTCAAAAATTAGGTGTTTACAGAATGCCCCTCTTTGCTTGGAAATATGGAGAATTTTCAAGCAAAGAAGTAAACATGACTAATTTTGGCTCAACCATTTATTCACTACTAAATAAGTAGAAAAGAGGTGCGACCGAGCCTTGGTTATAGACATCCTACATATCTCGGGTTATAAGAGAATCAGGTCACATGTAGTTTAAGTGGGTGTGGGAATGAATGGATGAGTTGGAGAGTCGATTTGAGGCCCCGTCGAGTTTTCGGTTCGTGACTCTTTTTATTACATCAGAGAAAGAAAAATGAAACTAAAAATGAAAGATACAAAATCCTATCTATTCTAATTGTCTTGATTCTCTTGCTTCAGATCTTCTTCTTGGGTCCTCAGTTATCGCTTCACCTTCTTATGGTGGGTACCTTGATCTCAAGATTTAATATTGAAATTAGAATTTGAGACTTGAACTTGAAACTTGGATTGAGTCATTGACACTCTACCAAAGAACAGTTCATAGAATACTTTGGATGATTGTTCTCCTTATCAGAAGCTAAAAAGATGTCTCTTGAGATGTTGGGCCGCTATAGATACAGAGCTGACTCTAGCTATCTTCAACCTGATCATTCTTCTATATTCTGACCGGAGATAAAATTCCATTCTCGGCATCAGACCTGTGCTTCGCAGAAAACCTGCTAGCCATCAAAGAAAACAAAATAGAACGAACAAAATTTTCTGCCCCAGTTTGCACTAGGAAACTTTTGTGATTTATTTAAAAAAAAATTATAAATAAATGATAGGAATCTAGGATAGGTACGCAATAAAATAAGAACTCTATTCTCAATAATGCAACCAAAGGAAGTTGTGCCTTATGAACGCATGAAAAAGGGTTAGGGTATTTGCTTCTTAAAATGCAACTAGATTTTGTATGCCTTATGAAGACATAAAGAAGAAAAATAGGAAGGTTTGTTTCCTAAAATATCAACTAGGGGATGGCGCCCTATGAAGACGAAATAAAAATGTCAACTAGGGGATGGCGCCCTATGAAGACGAAATAAAAATGTCAACTAGGGGATGGCGCCCTATGATGACGGATAAGAAAAATTAGGAAATGGTGTTTCCTAAGACGTCAACTAGGGGATGGTGCCCTACGAAGATGAATAAGATGTCAACTAGGGGATGTCGCCCTATGAAGATGAGATAAGATGTCAACTAGGGGATGACGCCCTATGAAGATGAGATAAGATGTCAACTAGGGGATGTCGCCCTATGAAGACGAATAAGATGTCAACTAGGGGATGGCGCCCTATGAAGACGAATAAGATGCCAACTAGGGTATGGCGCCCTATGAAGACGAATAAGATTTCAACTAGGGGATGGCGCCCTATGAAGACGAGATAAGATGTCAACTAGGGGATAGCGCCATATGAAGACGAGATAAGAAAAATTAGGAAATGGTATTTCCTAAGACGTCAACTAGGGGATGGAGCCCTATAAAGACGAATAAGATGTCTACTAGGGGATGGAGCCCTATAAAGACAAATAAGATGTCAACTAGGGGATAGCGCCCTATGAAGACGAATAAGATGTCAACTAGAGGATGAAGCCCTATGAAGATGAGATAAGATGTCAACTAGGGGATGACGCCCTATGAAGACGAATAAGATGTCCACTAGGGGATGGAGCTCTATGAAGACGAGATAAGATGTCAACTAGGGGATGGCGCCCTATGAAAATGAGATAAGATGTCAACTAGGGGATGGCGCCCTATGAAGACGAGATAAGATGTCAACTAGGGGATGACACCCTATGAAGACGAATAAGATGTCAACTAGGGGATGGCGACCTATGAAGACGAGTAAGATGTCAACTAGGGGATGGCGCCCTATGAAGACGAGATAAGATGTCAACTAGGGGATGGTGCTCTATGAAGACGAAATAAGATGTCAACTAGGGGATGGCGCCCTATGAAGACGAGATAAGATGTCAACTAGGGGATGGCACCCTATGAAGACGAATAAGATTAGGATTTTTTTATTTGATTTTTTTTTTAGAAAAGAAAATAAAAATGCCCTAGTTTTGAATATGAGGGGTTTTATTATTATAATTATATTGATACGAACTTAGGATTATAGAAGTATAACAAAAAGAGAAAATTTAAGAAAAATTAACTTTTTTATACTTGTTTGTTTTTCACTAAATTTCACAAGATTGCTTTGCCCCTGTTCAAGTAAAAAAAAAACATAAAAAAAAAAAATAAAAAAAATTGTGAGTTTTAAAATTGGTAGTTGGTTTGTGGCCTTGAATACCTTGGAGGTTTGCCTTATCCTTGCCCCAACTTGATACAGTTGATTAAACTAATTGGTTGGCGAGCTTGAATCTTCGTCTTTTAAATTCTGTTGCATTTCTGTTTGTTTCAATACGATTATGTTCTTCATTTTCAAATGCTTCACTCGTAACACTTATCTTAAATGGCTCCCTATCCTTGTCAAGGTGGTGTACGCCCAATAATCTCTGCTCAATTTCACTGGGAGTCATGGTCAATTTTGCGCGTTTTTCTTTATTTTTCATTTGGTACAAGACTTACGCATAAAAAAAAAACAGAGCATGTAAAAATGAAATAAGGAAAAATCAAAAGAAGGAATAAATGAATTATGTTTGAATAGAAGGCATTTCTAACAGTAAAGGAAGAAAGCTTATTTGGAGGTGTGTATTAACTTCAATGAAGCATGACACGCAATTTGGAGTAGACATTTGACCCTTCAAAACTGTCTAATCTCGAATTAGGCTGCACCTTTCAATCAAATCAAATCATCCTTCTTGATCTTTGTCCTGTCATGATAAACTTTGTTTGACTAAAGTTATTCCTTCTATGATTTTCTCAATTGACCTCTCTAATTTCGATTGTCTCGTTCATCATTGTCTTATGGCGCCCTTGAGGGTTTTCACCAATAAGATTTTTTTTTTCTTTTTTTGATATCTTGTGGTGCCTCCATGGGTTTTCACCTACAAGCCTTTTATATATATATATATATATATTGATATATATATATATATACAGCACACAAGGCTTTACATTCTCAAAAATTGATCGGAAGGTCTTTAATGGACAAAGGGAAAAGAATTTTTAGGATAAATTACAACTTAAGAGCCATATAAAAGTGACAATAGGATATATATCTCATCTTTTTTGAATACCAAGATTTTTTTTTTTATATATATTTTTTTCTTTTTTTTTTCGGACCGAACCACAAAATAGGGCTGCCTACATATCCATTTAGGAATCAGGTCGAACGTAGTTCAATGCTAACGCATTATCTTTTTTTTTTTTTTTTTGAATCGTCTTATGGGTTCCTCCATGGGTTTTCACCCACAAGTTTTTTTTTTTTTGACTCCAAAGAGGGTAAGTAAGGAAAGGTAAATAAAGCTCGAAGGGCTGACAAGGGATTAATGCCATTTAGTTAAGTAGAATGATGGTCTTTCATCATCTCAACTTGAGAATGTTTAGCACAAGTGTGTCAAATATAATATCTTTTGACTGAATCGGCATTGATAGCTTTTTCTGTCATTTTTCCGTCTAGATCCGCAAGTTGCAAAGCTCCATTTGATAATACTTGTTTAACTATGTATGGACCTTGCCAGTTTGGAGCAAGCTTTCCTTTAGCCTCTTCTTGATGTGGAAGGATGCATTTTACAACAAGTTGTCCGACCTTGAATTTTCTAGGACGTACCTTCTTATTGTAAGCTCGCGCCATTCTCTGCTGGTATAATTGTCCAAAGCAAACTGCCATCAACCTTTTTTCATCTATTAACGATAATTGTTCTAGTCTAGACTTGACCCATTCAGTATCGTCAATCTCGGCTTCAACAATAATTTGAAGCGAGGGAATTTCGACTTCTGCGGGTATCACAACTTCAGTCCCATTGACTAGAAAATAAGGAGTTGTGCCAGTCGATGTACGGATAGTTGTACGATATCCTAAAAGAGCAAACGATAATTTCTCATGCCACTGTCGAGATCCTTGGACCATTTTTCTAAGAATCTTTTTAATATTCTTGTTCGCTGCTTCAATGGCTCCATTTGCTTTAGGAAGGTAAGGGGTAGAATGATGATGCACAATATTGAATTGCTCGCACACCTCCTTCATTAGATGACTATTGAAATTGGTTGCATTGTCTGTGATAATGGACTTTGGTAGACCAAAACGACATATGATGTTGGAATGAACAAAATCCACTACTGTTTTCTTCGTGACTGATTTGAAAGTAGCAGCTTCTACCCATTTGGTGAAATAGTCAATAGCGACCAGTATGAATCGATGCCCATTAGAAGCTTTTAGTTCTATTGGACCTATTACATCCATGCCCCAAGCAACGAATGGCCAAGGAGCAGACATAGGATGCATCTCTGAAGGTGGAGAGTGAATCAAATCACCATGAATTTGACACTGATGACACTTGCGAACAAAGGGAAAGAAATCTCTCTCCATAGTTAACCAATAATATCCTGCTCGCATAATCTTCTTCGCTAAAACATAGCCATTTATATGCGAACCACATACCCCCGAATGTACCTCATTCATGATTCTTTCAGCTTCCTGAATATTAACACATCTCAACAAGTTCAAGTCTAGGGTTCGTTTGTACAAAATCTCCCCACTTAAGAAGAAACGATTAGCAAGTCACCTAATAGTCCTTTTTTTATCTGCATTGGCGTGTATTGGATATTCTTTTGACTTTAGGAAGCGTTTGATATCATAGTACCAGGGTTCATTATCTGGTTCTGCATCAATTATATTGCAATAACCATGTTGATCTCGTATCTGTATCTCTAATGGGTCGATATGCGTATTTCCTGGGTATGGGAGCATAGAAGCTAGGGTAGCCAGGGCATCAGCCAGCTCATTATAGGATCTGGGAATATATCTAAACTCGATAGACTTGAACCTTTTGCTAAGGTCCTCTAAGAACTGTTTGTATGGAATGAGCTTGATATCTCTCGTTTCCCATTCGCCTTGAATTTGTCGAATAAGTAATTCGGAATCTCCCAACACCACTAACTTGTGTACATCCAGATTTATTGCCATATTTAACCCCATGATGCAAGCTTCATATTTTGTTGTGTTATTAGTACAAAAGAAAAGAAGTCATGTTGTGGCGGGATGATGATTCCCGGTCGGTGAGACAAGAACCGCCCCGATTCCTACTCCTTTGACATTGACTTCCCCATCAAAATATAATTTCCACGCATACATATCATCTTGAACTTCTTCCTCAATTGAATTAATCTCTTCATCAGGAAAGTAAGTTCTCAAAGGCTCATAATTATTGTCAACTGGGTTCTCTGCCAAATGATCATCCAATGCTTGTTCTTTCATAGCGGTACGAGTAACATACACAATGTCAAATTCTGTAAGTAAAATCTGCCACTTCGCCAATCTGCCTGTGGGCATAGGTTTTTGAAAAATATACTTTAAAGGATCCATTCGAGATATGAGGTAGGTTGTGTAGGACGAAAGATAGTGCTTCAACTTCTGAGCAATCCAAGTTAGGGTGCAACATGTCTTTTCTAAAAGAGTATATTTTACCTCATAACTCGTGAAATTTTTGCTCAAATAATAGATTGCTTGTTCCTTTTTGCCTGTGATATCATGTTGTCCTAAAACACAACCAAAAGAATTGTCCATCACTGACAGATATAGAAATAAATGCCTACCAGGTTCCGGTGGGACTAGTACTGGAGGATTTGCCAAATATTTTTTAATCTTATCAAATGATTCTTGACATTCGTCTTTCCATTGGATAGAAGCATCCTTTTTCAGCAACTTAAATATCGGTTCACATGTAGTGCTGAGTTGAGCGATGAATCTGCTTATATAATTCAGCCTTCCAAGAAAACTCATGACCTCAGTTTTATTCTTTGGAGACGGCAATTCTCGAATGGATTTTACCTTGGAAGGGTCCAATTCAATGCCTCTACGGCTAACTATGAAACCCAAAAGTTTTCCGGATGGAACTCCAAATGCACACTTGGCTGGATTGAGCTTAAGATTATACTTTCGCAATCTTTCAAAGATTTTTCTCAAGTCATATACATGATCGACTTGTGTCTTGGACTTGATAATGACATCATCAACATATACTTCTACTTCCTTGTGCATCATGTCATGAAAAATAGTAGTCATAGCTCTCATGTACGTAGCTCCCGCATTCTTTAAACCAAATGGCATGACCCTGTAGAAATAAGTACCCCACGGGGTGGTGAAAGCAGTCTTTTTTGCATCTGTTTCATCCATCAAGATCTGGTGATATCCGGCATAACAATCCACGAAAGATTGGATCTCATGTTTAGCACAATTATCAACAAAGATATGAATATTGGGTTGCGGAAAGTTATCTTTAGGGCTTGCTTTGTTCAAATCCCTATAATAAACACAAACTCTGATTTTTCCATATTTCTTTGGTACGAGCACCACATTATCCAACCATGTGGTGTACTGAGCGACCCTGATCACGTTCGCATTCAATTGCTTCATGATTTCCTCTTTGATTTTATCGCTCACGTCAGTTTTAAACTTTCTTTGCTTTTGCTGGACCGATGAAAAATCAGGGTATGTAGGCAGTTTGTGGACTACCAAATCAGTGCTTAGACCCGGCGTATTTTCATAAGACCAAGCAAAAACATCCTTATACTCGAACAAAATCTGAACAATATTATTCCTGATATTCTGATCCGCATGAATACTTATTTTTATTTCTCTAACCTCCTCACCAGTTCCCAAATTTATTATCTCGGTGTCATTTAAATTGGGTTTAGGCTTATCCTCAAATTGATCCAATCCTTCTTTGACTTCCTTATCAGCTTCATCTTCATCGTATTCATCTACCGTTTGGTTTGTTGATTCGAGATTAGACAACTTTTTCATTGAATCGGAAAGGATAGGAGGGTTAACATGAAAGCAGAGCAACTAAACTATGTGGACTACAACCCTGAGAATAGTCCAAAATGCAAAAGAAAGAAAAATGAAACAACAAAATAAACTACCAAGACTCCTTCCTTGTGGGGAGAAGAATGGCTTCCCAGTTAGTGAGCTTGATATTTGGCCCGACGAACTGCACATCTGCATGGCTAGGGCCTTCATCCATCTGAACCATGTTTATTTCATAAAACATTTCCTTGAGTCCTTGACATATTTCATCCATATCCTTGTTAACATATGGGTCTTGATTTTCTTCCTTTTGAGCTTTCGTGAAAGATTGGCTAATGTGTGGAACCAGACTTGTCAATTTCCAAGCCTTCTTCTTCTGCTCTTTCGCCTATTTTTTATCTGCTGTGGTAGGCTTAAATCCTAAGCCAAAGGTGTTGTGGCTACCACATGGATCTACAGGGTTTATAATTCCTTGCAGCAAAACCCCTAATCCTTTTCCCACTTTATAACCATTTTGTATCATTTGGCTAGCCACCATGATTGAAGTAGAAGAGAGATGAGGCCCCGAAATTGGCGTGCCTTCCACGACTTGATCAGCTGTCACAATTTCAAAGGCCTGATAAATGGAAGATTCACAACCCCCTTTTGCTTCGATATAGGGTACAGAAGGATCTTGATGTATGGAAAGGTCATCCTCTCCATGTACAATGATTTCCCGATTGTCGTGTTCAAACTTAACTACTTGATGCAAAGTAGAAGGTATGGCTCTGGCCGTATGGATCCATGGTCTTCCTAAAAGTAGGTTGTAGGAAGTATCCATGTCTATTACTTGAAAGGTGATCACAAACTCAACTGGTCCAATAACCAAATCAAGATCTATCTCACCAATGGTGTCTCGTTTTGCACCATCAAAAGCCCGAACACATACATTATTGGATCGAATCCTATCTAGGCTGATTTTTAATTTTTGCAAAGTAGAGAGAGGACAAATATCTACTCCTGAACCTCCATCGATCATTACCCCTTTTATGTAATATCCTTCGCATTTGATAGTCAGATGCAAAGCCTTATTGTGACCAGAACCTTCTGTGGGTAATTCATCATCAGTGAAAGTGATTCTATTTGCTTCAAATATTCTACGAACCATCCTTTCTATTTGACAGACCGTAGTTTCCTTCGGGACGTATGCTTCATTCAACAACTTAATCAATGCCTGATAATGTTCTTTAGAATGTAGCAGTAGGGATAATAATGAGATTTGAGCCGAGGTTTTTCTCAATTGATCGACAATGGAATAGTCTTGGGTTTTAATTTTTTTCAGAAATTCCTCAGCCTCTTCGTCTGTGACAGGTTTTTTCATTGGCCCTTGACTATCTTTAAACTATTTTGGTCTCCTTAATTCTTCTGGAGCATAGCATCTTCCTGATCGAGTCAAACTCCCTGTTTCGTTTGTTTCTTCCATGACCTCTTTTCCTTTGTACATCACCGTGGTTTTGTTGTAGTTCCATGGGATGGTTTTCAAGCTTATCACTAGGAGCTGTGCTGCGTGTCTTATGACAATTGGCTCTGTTATCTTTCTCATGTTGTTGCGCTATTGGTCGAACCATGCGGGACCACTCAAAACATATAGTTTTGGACCATCTTGTGCTATTCCCTTTAGCTTTGCAGGAACATACAATACCATCTTTTCTGAATCTCGGGGTCTTATAATGGAACTCGCTTCTTTCACGATCAGTGGTTCTCTTTGCATAGACTTCAGTGCTTCACCCGGGTTCTCCTTCAAGGTACCTATTTCCATCACTTCTTGGCTTGTTGGCCTTAGTCTGTATCGTCAAAAATTATCCCCACGACATGTGTGTTACTGTTATTGGGAAGTGGATTGTCGGTGACATTCGGCGCTTCTTCTTTTTGTATTACGATTGCCTTGCTTTCGATTAACTTTTCAATGGCTCTCTTCAGATTCCAACAATTTTTGGTATTGTGACCTTGGACGTTTGAATGGTACTCACACCTTACATTAGGATCAAACCAACTTGCATTCGGATCCACTTTGAAGGGCAAAACAGGTTCAATCCATCCTAATTTGACCAATCTCCGCAACAGGCTCGTATACGATTCTCCAATTAGGGTGAAGTTTTCCCTTGGCCTCTGCTCTCTTGTATAGTCTTCCTGAACATACGAATTACGAGGGGCTTGGAAATTTGGCTGCCGCGGATGAAAACCTTGTGGCGCAGGTGCCCGCCATTGTGGACGCTGAGGAGTTCGGGCATACGCTTAAGCATTAAGAACAACAGATTGAGGTGTATAATAATGTTGAGGAGGGCTGGGTTGCCCCTGTTGGACATGAACGTAAGGGGAGTTCCATCACCTTTAGGCATTGCCCGATCCTGATGCCATCATGGATCCTTCCTCCTTCTTTTTTCGATTTCTGAAACCACCTGATCCACTCTGAATGGCTTGTGTAGTGGCCTTGAGGGAGGTTTGGCTCACGATTTTTCCTGATTTGATGCCATTCTCTACCATTTCCCCAATTTTTATTGCTTTGGCGAAAGGTTTACCAACCTCGGCTAGTAAATGATGAAAATAATCGGACTCTTGAGTTTGGATAAAAACGTCAATCAATTCCTGGTCCTTCAGTGGTGGTTTGACTCTAGATACCTGTTCTCTCCATTTTATGGAAAACTCTCGAAAACTTTCAGATGGTTTTTTCTTCAAATTAGCGACAGAAGTGCGGTCAGGGACAATATCAAGATTGTTTTGAAATTGTTGTACAAAATCTTAAGCCATATCATCCCAAACGTGCCAATGGGAGATGTCTTGATCGATAAACCATTCGGAGGCTATTCCCGTCAGACTTTCTCCAAAATAGGCCATAAGCATCTCCTCTTTCCCTCCTGCTCCTCTGAGTTGATTGCAATACCTTTTTAAGTGGGCCACTGGGTCACCATGACCACTATATTTGTCGAATTTTGGGGTCTTGAACCCTATTGGCAAATGAACATTAGGGAACATACACAGGTCTTTGAAAGAGACGCTTTTGTGTTCTCCCAATCCTTGCATGTTTCTCATACTCTGCTCCAGACTCCTCACTTTTCTAGCTATCTCTTCTCGTTCTTCATTCATAATAGCCTTCTCAATCACGATATGAGACTCAGGCTGATGAGTGGGCTGATATGAATTTACGAGTTTGAATGCCAATTCAGGAGGATAAACTTGATCATGATTTATCTCGTTGATAGGCTTCTGTATCATTGATGGAGGATTTATATTAGTTGGCACGACCGGAATAAAAAGTGGGTTGTTCTTGAATGATGGATTTGGAGGACGCATGGTGGATGTGCCAGCAGCGCTAGACACATTAACGTATGGACCAAATCCAGGCGGATAAAGTGGATCGCCGACTTGGGCTTGAGTGGAACCGGGATGATTTGCATCTGAAAGACCAGGAATCGAGGAAGGGGGGCTTGTCCATTCGCCCAGGCCTGATACATTTCTGCAATTTGTTGCTTCAATAACCTATTCTCCTCCAAAGATGCGAACTCTTGTGGAACTAACTGATCTCGACCTTGTTCATTATCATATTCTGTTCCATCTTTTCGAGTCATCTTCCTTTTTCCTTTATACCTTGTGTTGTACGGGTGAGAGGCCAGCTTAACCACAACCAACCACCTTACTCTCTCTCTCTCTTATGAAACAGAAACAAATATGTTAGGATTTAGGGCTTTAAAAATATTGATATATTCATAACAAACTCAAATGTCATGCACCTAAGTAATTTCCTTCCTGAAATGGACTTAGGAAAACCCTCTTGTTTCATCCCGGCTTTGGTGAATTAAATTTTTTACCCTCATTATTTAACGCCAAAATCTTAAAATTATTACTTGAAACTTGAAAAAATATTTGATCGCACCCGCCGAGGGTTGCCTACGTATCATGTTTTACATGAATCAGATCATCACGTAGTTCATGGATATAGTAAATATATATATTCAAAAATAAAGAGACTAAAAACTTGAAACAAATGCGAAATTTCCCATACATTTCCAACTTTTCTTAAAACAAAGCTTTAATGAAAGGAAACTAAAATTATCTAAAACTAGAACAGACTCGGAATACTGGCGAAATACTAAAACCCTATAAAGAAAATAACTCTAAGAAAACAAGGACTTTAATAATTATCATCAAGATGCCTTCCAAAGATGTCTTGCAACTTAATCCTCCCTCAGACATGAGTAGATCCTGGATAATGCTTTTGGCAGATGTGCAGCGAGAGCATGTGCCTGACGGCCCAGATTTTCATCACCTTGGTGAAGATACTTAGCATAAACATTAATCAAGGTTTCACTGAGCTGAAGTACTTCTCCCCTAGCCTCGATCATACTCTCATGACAGTTTTGCAGCCAATGTTGCGTAGT
The DNA here is from genome assembly GCA_030864215.1 of Capsicum pubescens. NCBI lineage: Eukaryota > Viridiplantae > Streptophyta > Magnoliopsida > Solanales > Solanaceae > Capsicum > Capsicum pubescens. The sequence goes on along the minus strand of CM061544.1, from coordinate 49,739,726 downwards.
GCGGACGGTATGCTTTAGGTCTTCTTCTCGTTCATGAAGGTCATCAATCTGATAGTGAAGCGCCTGTCGTTCGGTCATCCACTGGTTTTTCTGAACTTCAACTTCCTTCTGAAAAGTCGTGAAGCGCCTCGCTATTTCTCTTTCCCGTTCCATGGAAGCTTTTAGCTGAGCCCGAAGCTTCGACTGTGTACTTGTCAGCAAGGCCTTCTCTTTCTCAAAATCACTCGATTGCTGCTCCATAGCACGGGTGGAAATATCCAGGTATTCTTGTAGGGCATGCATGGAGACACGGTTCTCTCTCTCAATCTCCTTACGAGCCGACCTAATTCTGGCCTCAAATCTCGCCTCATGGTGAACCAATTCTTCTCTAGCCCTTTCCAAATCATTATTTAAGACGTGCAGAGTAGACTGATAGTTCTCTTCTACCTCTCGTCGAGCCTGCTTAATTCTGACTTTGATCTCCGCTTCTCGATCCATTGGCTCTCTGGCTGACCTTTCTGGCATAGCTTTCGGAGGAGGCTGGTCATGAAACCATGGCAGATACCAATAGTCTACCTCGCCCTTGTTGCGGTCTTCCACCATGTGATCGAAACCTGAAAGTACACATCCTCCCCAAATCTTAAGTATCTCAGTCTTCCTTAGAGAGATGTCAGGGAGGAATTCGTACATGAACTCTTTCATATCCTCGACTGGCGGTATATGCTGACGTCGACCGAATTGTCGCATGACTCTTAGTGGCACATAGGGATGAACACCTCGGAGACCCATTAAGATGATGAAGGGTCGGAAAGTAGACATATATATCACCTCTTTTGAGGGGAACCAATGATAATTCCACACTATCTTGTCCGCCATCAACCCCTCCAAGTACTCCCTCCAAGCTCTTATTCCTTCAGGAAAGTTTTGGTCCTCCATTCTCTTCTCATGGACAATGATATAATCATTCCATTCGACTCGAAAATACACAACAAATAGATGATAACGAACATGCTCGAGCATCCATAACTGCAATAGAACGTTACATCCTTCAAAATAGTCCACCCCATTTTTGCACATCGTCAGGGCCCGATAAATGTCTGCCAAAATCATGGGCACGAGGGTGACCTTAGGATTCTTCTCGAAAGAGGTAATAAACGCAGCCAGATTGGTGTTGATTTTTCCTCCTCTCTTCGGAAATACCATGATTCCCAAAAAAGCCACTATGAATGCTTCAGAACTGTGCTTTTCCCAGGTTCGGTAGCACCCCCCGTTGTTAAGTTCTGATCTAAACAACTCGAATCCCCTTTCCTGACCATATCTTTCGTACAAAAATTCTAGACGAACCCATCCATTTTCTAGGCAGCCTCCTATGTTCTTCCCTTTTATGTGCAATAGCTCGAAAAATCTTTCGGAAGTGACATGCTTCGGTATCATGGGTTCTCCTCGGTAAAGGTTCTTTCCCTTTCCAATAAATTATCCTATTTCCTCCAGTGTGGGAGTGACCTCAAAGTCGGAGAATTGGAATACGTTGTTTGAAGGATCCCAAAACTGTACCAAAGATTCTATCACGTCTCTTCGTGGTTCAACACTCAACAAACTCCTTAAAAATCCCAAGTGTTTATATACTTCTCCCTGTCTATAGTCAGTCATATTGTTATACCATATCTGCAATAGCTTTGGAACTTTATCCAACACCATGAAATGGGGTACTTCATCATCCCTTGGCCTCTTGTCACTCCTTCCGAATGAGTTCATTTTGCCCTATAGGATAATGATGGCAAATAAGAATTCTATTTTAAACATCCTAAAGCAAGACAAAAATAATTTTCGAAAGAAGTTGACGGAACGACATGGAATAAGATTTCAAAATGAGCATAAGAAAATAATAACTGACAAAACAGGAAGTATCCAAGTCTTCTAAAACATCCTAGAGTAGAGACAATAATTTGATGACGTTTGAACTAGACACATCAGAAATAATTAAATTATTAAAACAAAATAGTGGACCAAATTATTTGACAAAATTTTAATTGTATTTGACAAAAATGGGCTCTATGATATTCCTAAGAGATTTTAAAACCAAAGAAGATGGACATAACGAGACCACGACGTTAAAACCACTTAATCTTTTCAGAAAAGTTCTATGTAAAAATATTATGTATTTTCTAAAATAAACCCTTAAATTTTTTTATTTAACCCTTTTTCAGATCAATTAATTCACTTAAAAGCCGGTCCACATTCGATATGGCATTTCCTATAATGCAACAAGTAGCACATAAAATGTACATGATGGTCTCAAAAGGTGACACCTGACCTAGACGAACCCGACCCCCGGGTCGAGCCCCACTAAGTCAAAATTGCACGTGAGACCAATAAAACGCAGTCTATTAGGGATAGCCATGTCTAAGTTCCAGTTATGCTAGGTTCAACCTGGTGGAGTTAGGTCTCTAGATTGGCGGTAAAATGAGCAGACAACTCGAGTCGGCAATGGTCAGCTTTACCGGTAGCAGGGCTTTCCGGCCTCACTGTTGGTCCCTTCCCGTCATAAATTATGGGTGACTACAGAATCCTTCCCAGGGGAGTTGCCGCATCTCTGGTATCTCAAGTTCGGGAGAGAATACCGCATCTCCGAATATACAGTATCTCAAAAGACTTAGATGGGTGCACGAGAGAAGACAGTTTATATTGCAATTCAAACAATATCAAAGTGATAAAAATGTAGGCAAAGAACACATTTAGGCCAACAATATAAACTATCAAAATTAAATAAAGCCAAACAAGTCAATATAAAAGCTCGAATTCTGGTTATTTCCCCAGCAGAGTCGCCATCTGTCACACCCCTTGTTTTTCATCGCATCCGACCCCGCTAGGGAGTTGGTTTTAGAAAAAAAAAATGGGATTTTTCCAATTAAAGTGACGTTTTGAAAAGGGATTATTTTATTTACAGAGTCGCCACTTGGAATTGAGTTTGGGCGTTCCAAGTCACCTTATTGAATCCCTATTCAAAAGGAAATGACTCTTAATTTTTGGTCTGCGAACCAGAAATCCGAATAAGGAATTCTGTTGACCGAAGGGAAGGTGTTAGGCACCCCTTGAGTCCCGTGGTTCTAACACGGTCGCTTTAATGACTTACGTCTGGCTTAAATTAATCTTTTGGATATATAATATTTGTTGGCATAAAAGTGACTTCTATCTCGCTTTTATTCTTTTAAATATATTTTTAATTATATTAATGTGTGGCTTGCCGGTAGCAGTACTTTCCGATCATACCACGAATTTTGATATACTTCTCGCACCTTTGGGGCATTTATGGATCGTTCTCATTTTTTCCAATCTAGATAAGCACCTGACGTGTTTAGAATCTATCCAACCCAATTAGATCGGCTTCAAATGGTATGATAAATTTTATTATAATGAATAGCCGGTAGCAGGGCTTTCCAATTTCATCGTTCATTTCTCTTGCATGTTAAATTTTAATTCTTTCGATCAGGAACCTAAACTTATTCTTTTACGATTGTTTCTCTTTTTTCTAAAGAAGTAATTGTATTAACTTATACATACTCTTTGAAAAAAATAAATTAAAATGAATACTTTGAAAGATAACGTAACTTTGTATGGATTAGGTTGCATGATTGCCCTCAGTCGTTCCCATTCCTCACACTGACTCTTGATAGCTCAAACATTCTAAAATTATAATAAAACTTTTGCTATGATTTCTAACCTTTGATGTCAACTACTACTTTCTTCTTCTATTAAAAGAAACTAAATCATTTCTGAAAATTAATAGAGTCCTAAGATTAATATTGAACAAAAGTTTACAACATAGGAGTAATAATATTCACAGAGTTGTGCGTCATAAGTCTGGAAGTAATTAAATACATTCAGAGGAGAAACTAATGGTGTCTACTCGTGAAAATAAATGAAAATTTAATAGAATTAGTGAGAATTGTTTTCTCAAACAAAGAAAATTTGTAAGTAAAGAAAAATGAGAAAAAAAAACTGCATGTTTATATGATAATGCATGAAAATAGGGATTGAATTTAAAGGAGTTCTATATCACGTAAGTAACGTAAAAGGGAAAGCCACCACCAATGTAACAATGCATAAAAATAAGGATACTCATCCGTTCATTGTTATAATAAAAGGTATTATTTTCTTTTGGTAAACTTAAGACAATGATATTCTATAGATGTTAATTATTAGACATCTTTAGCAAGATAACTCAACACGTTGGGAACTTTAGAAAGATTTTATATATAAAGGGGTTGGAAGAAGGATTCTAATTTCTATACAAGTGGGAATCCTAATTCTAAGTCAAATTTTTTTTTTAAAGAATTACTTAACGGAGATGGTAAAAAAAAAAAAACTACTAAAATAGTGATCAGTTCAAGGATTTAAGTGAAAATAAACATGAAGCTGACTAAAGTCCAAATTGTGAAATATACATATTCAAACAAAAATATTCAACAAATACCATATCATTTAGCCATTTAATCAAATACAATAGCCATCTGAATAACACTACATAAAGATAGTTATACGTCAATAACAGAAAAGAGATACTTTACATACTAAATGATGCATGAAATCGTTTAAATATCTTCATTCATTCTTTGATTCACAATAAATAGTATAAGAATGGATAGAAACTTGTGTAGTAAAATAACTAAAGCAGAAGCAAAGATGCCTTCAGCGAAAACTCAACGGAGACGCCAAATTCAATCTCCAAACCCAAAGAACTCTTTTTTTGTTTGTTTGTTTATCTAAGTTTTCTCTAATTGTGTACGTTTTTCTTCTTTCTGTTTTTTTTTTTTGGTCTTTTTCAATGTTTTTGCTTTTGTTTTCCCCTCCTCCCTTTCCTTGTCCGTGTGTGGTGTATGTATAGTGTAGGAGGGTGTGTGTCGTGTGTTTGTGTGGAGGTAATGGGGGAGAGGTTGAATGGGAGTGGGAATTGTGGGGTGGTTTGGGTAGTTTAGGTCTCCTTTTTTTATTATTATTATTATTAATATTTTAAATATGATTAAAAACTAATAAAATATAATATAATTTAATAACTAGTCTTAGGAATATGATTAAGAAAAATTAATATCGCAACATTCTTTATTAAAAGTTGAAAGAAGAAAACAAATATAATTTAGAAAAATTCTTTTTTTTTTCTTTTCTAAAAATAAATAAACAATAAAATAAAAACTTATTTAAAGTGTGACTCTATTTTTGTAGTTTTCAAAATTTTTAACAAACCTCAAAAAATAAGATAAATTTAAAATGCCTAAAATAAAGAAAAATTTATTGAACATTAAAATGGTATAAAAACATTAGGTTTGGGTCAAAAATTAGGTGTTTACATTCGTGATGAAAGTAGACACACTGCTGAATCTTGGGCGGAATTAAGAAAGAATGATACCTTCTGCTCGCTCCGAACTTACAGAAAAGAGGTGAGGGTACTTGGCTCGCATATCATCTTCGTCTTCCCAAGTAGAAATCTCAACAAATTGATTTCGCCAAAGCACTTTAACCGAAGCAACTTCTTTGTTCCTTAGCCTACGGATCTGAAAATCCAAAATCTCAACCGAAATCTCCTCGAATGAAAGGCTATCCTGAATATCTAAGCTTTCGGAAGGATCAACCACGACAGAATCACCAATACACTTCTTAAGCATAGAAACATGAAATACCGGATGAACGCTAGACAACTCTACGGGTAAATCAACCTCATAAGCTACTTTCCCAACACGGCTCATAACTATGGGCCAACATAATGGGGACTAAGCTTTCCCTTCTTCCCAAATTTTCATCCCTTTTATGGGTGAAACCTTCAAGTACACCAAATCATTAACATTAAACTCAAGATCTTTTATTCTCACATCCGCATACGACTTCTGACGACTTTGAGCGGTTTTCAATCTTTCTCGAATCAACTTAACTTTTTCCATAGCCTCGAACACAACATCCGGCCCAATCACAGTTGTTTCTCCTACTTCAAACCAACCTATGGGAGATCTGCATCTTCTCCCATACAATGCTTCGAATGGCGTCATCTGAATACTAGAATGGAAACTATTATTATACGGAAATTCGATCAATGACAAGTTCTCATCCCAACTACCTTTGAAATCAAGCGCACATGCCCTCAGCATGTCCTCCAAAGTCTGAATAGTCCTCTCAGCCTGACTATCGGTCTATGGATGGAAAGCAGAACTTAGATGAACTTGGGTACCGAGACCCTTCTAAAAAGCCCTCCAAAACTGGGAAGTAAACTGAGTACCCCAATCAGAGATGATAGCCAAAGAAACTCCATGCAATCTGACTAACTCACGGATGTACAATCTAGCATAATCCTCAGTTGTATAAGACGAATGCACTGACAAGAAATGAGCTGATTTAGTCAACCGATCTATGACAATCCAAATCGAATCATGATGACGATGAGAAGGAGGCAAACCAATTACGAAATCCATATTTACTTCTTTCCACTTCCAAGTAGGAATGCCAAACTCTTGCATTACACCACCGGGCCTCTGGTGCTCTACCTTAACTTGTTGACAAGTAGAACACTTTGCCACAAATCCTGCTATGTCTTTGTTCATACCGTTCCACCAATAGATTTCCCACAAATCGCGGTACATATTGATAGCACTGGGATAAATAGAATATTACGCACCATGCACTTCAGCCATAATTCTCTACCTCAAATCATCAACATTTGGAACACACAGTCTACCTTGCAATCTCAACACAACATCTCCCCCTTGGGAGAAAACCTCTACCTTCTGGTCCTTAACTAACTCCTTCAGTCTGACCAAAATAGGATCCCTGTCCTGCTTCTCCTTTACCTCCGAGACCAAAGAGGACCCGGAACTACTCTGAACTAACATACTCCCTTCAGTGGAATCAAGCAATCTAACACCTAACCTATCCAAACGATGCACATCATGAGCCAATTCTTTCTTATCATTCTCTACATAAGCTATACTACCCATACAAAACTTGCTAAAAGTATCTTCTACAACATTGGCCTTGCTCGGGTGATACATCACACTCATATCGTAGTCTTTTAGAAACTCTAACCATCTTCTTTGTCTAAGGTTCAAATCCCTCTGAGTAAACACATACTGCAGGATTTTGTGATTAGTAAACACATCAACATGAACACCATACAAATAATATCTCTAGATTTTCAAAGAAAAAAATACAGCTGCTAATTTAAGATCATGGGTTTGGTAATTCTTCTCATGAGACTTCAACTGTCTAAAGGCATAAGCTATAAGTTTACCCCTATGCATCAACACACAACCCAGACCAACTCTAGAAGCATCGCAAAACACCACAAGACCATCAGTACCATCAGGTAAAGCTAATATTGGGGCTGAAGTGAGTCAAGTCTTCAACTCTTGAAACCTCTTCTCACAGGCATCTGTCCACAGGAACTTAACTTTCTTTTGGGTCAACAGGGTCATGGGGGGAGCGATAGAAGAGAATCCCTCAACAAAACAACGGTAGTAACCATCTAGACCCAAGAAACTCCTAATATTAGATGGGGAGGTAAGTCTAGGCCAATTCTTCACAGCTTCTGTCTTTTAAGGATCAACTCTAATACCTTCGGAAGAAACAATGTGACTCAGAAAAGCAACTGACCTTAACCAAAATTTACACTTGCTAAATTTAGCGAATAATTGATGAGCTCTAAAGGTTTCCAACACGATTCTAAGATGATCTGCATGGTCATCCTCACATCGAGAATATACAAGAATATCATCTGTGAACACAATAACAAAAAAATATAGATACCGCTTGAAGACTCAGTTCATAAGATCCATGAAAGCCACTGGAGCATTGGTTAACCTAAAGAACATGACAAGAAACTCAAAAAGACCATAGCGGGTTCAGAAAGCTGTCTTTGGAATATCACACTCTCTCACTTTAAGTTGATGATAGACGGATCTAAGGTCTATCTTCGAGAAATAACTTGCACCCTATAGCTGATCAAATAAATCATCGATTCTAGGAAGAGGGTACTTGTTTTTAATAGTCACTTTGTTGAGTTGACGGTATTCAATGCACATGCAATATACCATCTTTCTTCCACACAAATAGAACAGGTGCACCCCACGGGGAAATACTAGGTCTGATAAAGCCTTTTTCTAAGAGGTCTTTGAGTTGCTCCTTCAACTCTTTAAGTTCTACGGGAGACATACGGTATGGAGGGATGGAAATAGGTTGAGTGCCAGGAAGGATATCAATCCCAAATTCTATTTCTCTATCAGGTGGGACCCCTGGAAGGTCTTCCGAGAAAACATCTGGTAACTCATTAACAATGCTAACTGACTGAATAGTCGGAGTCTCGGACTTGAGGTCTTTAACTCGAACTAGATGATAGATGCAACCCGTGGAAATCAACTTCCTAGCTTTGAGGTAGGATATGAAATGGCTCTTCGGAGTTACAGAACCCCTGAACCACTCAAACATGGGTTCGTTAGGAAACTGAAACTTGACCACTCGGGTATGACAATCTATAGACGCATAGCACGAGTGAAGCCAATCTATACCCAGAATGTCATCAAAATCAACCATATCTAGATCAATAAAATCAGCATATATGACCCGATGAAGGATAGTAATAAGACACTTTTTATACACTCGCTTAGCAATAACAGACTTTTCTACCGGGGCAGAAACCAGAATAGGCTCAGGAATCCGTTCAGGGTCCATCTCAAAATTTATAGCAACCAGAGGTGTCATATAAGATAAAATCGAACCGGGGTCCATCAATACATACATAATCAAAATGAAAGACACGGAGAATACCAATGACAACATCTGGAGAATCCTCCTGCTCCTGGCGAGGTGGTATAGCATAGAAGCAATTCTGGCGTGAACCACCAATAGTACTAAAAGAGGCACCAGAGGAGGAACTGGGCGGACTACGGGAGCAGGGGCACTCATATCCTGACTCTAGGGACGAGCATCTCGACTCCCCTGTCTAGCATACGGATAATCTCTAAGTCGGTGGTCCAACTTGCCACAACCCAAGCAACCTCTATAATCAACAAAACACTCGCCAAAATGATCTCTACCACACTTGGAATATGAATGAGGACGATTTCTGTTACTTGCACTTTCCTGAGACTTGGAAAAGATAGGCATATTCCCCAGCTCCTGCTTTCTTCTAGGTGCGGGAGCACTAACTGAGGAAGGCGCGGGCATAAACAGACGTCTCTAGAATTGAGGGCGGTCCACTTTATAGAATCTGGACTAACCGAATCCCTGCTGCTCTGATCTAGATCTTTTTTCCCTCTTACTCTCTCCCTCTCTTTCACCTTATCAGCTTCAATCTGTTGGACATGTATCATCAACCGAGAAAGGTCCATCTCCCTAGTAAGCATAGCAAATCAACACTATTTCACAACGTAACTCGATACACTGGTCACGAACTTACTCATGATGGTCCTGGAGTCAGCCATCATACAAGGTGCAAATTTGGACAACTGATTGAATCTAAGGCAATACTCCTTGACAGTCATGGAACCTTGTCTCAAATTCATGAATTCCTCTATCTTTGCTTCCCTCATCTCAAGAGGAAAGAATCTGTCCGAGAACGCATCCTGGAATAACTGCCAAGTCATGGGAGCGGCATCCTCCCCTCTACTTTCCCTATACACTTCCACCCAATCATATGCAACATTTTTTATTCGATAGGCAGCAAATTCAACACCCTCCTCCTCAATCACGTGCATAATCTGGGTGATCTTTCTCACTTCATCCTAGTACATCTGTGGTCTTCACCTACCTTCGACCCATACAACTCAGGCGGATTCATCCGCATAAAGTCACGAACCCGATATGCAGCAGAATTATTCTCTTGCAGAGGAGGAATAGTAGCCTGGTTGTTATCTTGAGTATTGGCGGTAACAGCCTGGGCTAGCACCCGAAAAGCTGCCTGGAATTCTGCATGTGACACATTATCATTCAGGGGATCTACGGGTTGAGGTTGCTCTTTCTATCATAAGAGAGCACGACTTAATAGCAGAGAGAAACAGTCGTAGGCACGATAGACTTTTGAAAGAAAAAAATGACTTTTCATAAAACATCCCGTAGCCTCTTGCTCATAGATGTGGCGTGCTACACACCGATGATCAAGACTCTACGTAACGCGGCTTGCCAGACTCCCTAGAACTCTATAAACCTTAGGCTCTGATACCAATCTTGTAACATCCCAAGATCCCATCCCGAGAAATCACACGGTGCTTAAGGCCACACGCGGCCTCAAGCTAACCCTCTAAACCTGTCATCACTTCGAGAACTCACTTTGACAATAGTCATACTAATATAAGAGAGAACGACATATCATAAAAATACTGGAAAAAGATACAAAACTAGCCTGTACAATCCAAAATACTAAAATTCTATACATACCAACCCTTTAGCCTGACAAAGCCTCTATACATCAAAATCAAGGAGATATTGGGACAAACCCCCAACTGACTCAAAGAGTACTAAAAGCCATAACAACAAAAAGGTATCACAAAATTATAAACACGGTCCTCGAACCATGAGGACTCACCACTGAGCAAACGAAAAGAGACACCCAAATATCGCCAGCGCGGTTGAGTACCTGAACCTACATTACGAGAAAATGTAGCCCATTGGAAAATATGTGGGTCAGCACTTTGGAATGTACTGAGTATGTGGGGGTGCATGCAACAATGTAAATATCGTCATCAATTTCATGAAAATATGCATATGTACAATAATGGCACACTTGGCTAGAGTTAGATTGAAACATACTTTTCATGATCTATTAGTAAATAAATCATATGATAAAAACCTCATAAATCATCATAAATAACTCAAATCTTCAACTCAAGACTCAGAGTGACCTGTAATTCAAGAAACTCGACTCTTATGGACATGGGAGGTTCTTATAACCGAAATAAACCATGTGAGCTACATGGAGTCCAATGTTTTGCCTTCCTAAGGAGAGAACCACACATTGGCGAGAGCGTCGTACTCTTGCCAGGAAGTACAACCTAAATTTAGTGATCACAATCTCATACTTGGCCTCCACCCCACAATTATCAATAACAATCCTATGGTGGCACATAGTTTCGGGGGAAATACCACATTTCCCGCTCGGTGCTAAATACTACTCCCAGACACAAGCTCAGAACGCGTTAGGAAATCTGCTACAAATATCACATGGGTCTATCATGAAGACCAAATCAAATCTCTTTCTCATTTATTAAATAATAATCAATTTGTGGATTCCTAACTCGACTCAAATCAAATCAAACTTTCTCAATATCAAAATGCATCAATTCATTAAGTCATGGCAACATCAATAACTTTGAGGAAATATCAAGACATTGTAACAACTCAATTCTCATGAATCAATATACTCAATAATCCAATTTGTCATAAGGAATCTTAAAGATTGACACATATCTTGAAAGCACTTGAAATACCAACTCATGGTAGAAACTTGAAATTCACATTATTAAATATCAAGTCATAACTTGGAAATTGTAAAATAATCATGTATAACAAAGCTTGAATGATTTATATTTCATAATCTCATGATGAAGTAATTTGGGTATAAACCCACTTACAAAATCATATAAATCCATAATAAAAATCAAGGCTTTGAGCACAAGAACGAAAGAATTGCACAAGTTCAAAACCCCACATACCTTAATCTTTGAAATTGGGTGAACTCTAGTGCTTGAGACTTTAGTCACACTTGTAATAAAAAAATTCTTGAAGCCCACTCTATGAGGAACTTGATTCTTGAAGGAATCTTGAAGATTTATGGATGATTTTTTGAAGATTAATTTTCTTAAATAAAACCCTAGATATATTTCTTAAGAAAATTGAAAGAGAGAAATGAATAAATTAGGTTTGGGATGAGGATTCTCATATATATAGAGGCCTCCAAAAATTGGAAATGACTAAAATACCCTTGCAAAAATTGTCCAACAATTGCTGAAAAAAATAGTCGACGACATCCGTGATAAGCTGTCAGGCCCGTGATAGGCCGTCACGAATTGTTGTCACAAAAAGGGTGGATTTTGTTACTTTCTGCCTTAAGGTGACGACATTTTTTGACGGGCCGTCAAGCTTGTGACAAGTCGTCACAAAAGGTCGTCACGGATTTTCTAGGCTGATACGCTGGTGTAAAGTAAGCATAACTCTTTGCTCCGATATCATATTTTTACGAAATGGGTATCGTTGGAAAGCTAATTCAATAATATATATGTTGGTAGGTCATTAGATCAATAATTCGTAGTACAACGGGAGATATGCTCATTTGAAGTTGACTATGCCAAAATCCTTCTCAAGAATTCAATCGGTAAAGAATGTTTTGATTCGCCCAAGCGTTAGGACATCTTTAAAGCCTTAATACACATCACCCTTGACCAGAAAACAACCAAAACACTATAATTTATTTCTCATAGGCTTGAGTCATGGCGGCACTATTGGTTAGAATCTCGGGGTATTACATTATTACTTTTAATTATCTTTGCTATTTACCTTTCTGCAAAATATAATGCACATTTATCTTATAATGTTTTAATTGAATTAAAAAAAAATATTTGAGATCAACCACATATTTTTGATAGTAAATGATGTATTATTATTATTATTATTATTATTATTATTTTTATTATTTGCTATTATTATTATCATCATCATTATTTTTATTAGTAGTAGTAGTAGTAGATATGTATGTTCTACTACTGCTACTAATATTATAAGTTATCTTTTAATTATTATTATATTTTATTTAATATTTAAATATATTTGATATATATAAATTTATGATATAATTAGAGATATTTTAGGTCTTTTCAACTATGATTTTTTAATTTTAAACTAATGAATTATTTTTAAAAGTTTCAAAGCCTACTATTTTCAAATTCATACATTTCTATTAACATAGTGAATTACTTATGTAGGACTTAATTACCTGCATAACTCATTGCTAAACTAACTACAAAAAAATACGCTACTACCTGCATAAATAATAAATAGATAATGCCTAAATTAAAAAAATCTGCATAACTCTAATTGAGGCCCTTCCATTATTTAGTTTTGGCTTCTTAGGTTTAAGTGGGTAAACAGATGAAAAGAGAAAAGAAAAGACTCTCACATCTGGTTTCCTCAGAAGCACCTCTTTAGAAGAAGGGTGTTGTTGAAGCAACTCATTTTCAGATTCAAGCAGTCTTTTGTTTTGTTACTCCTCAGAAACAAAAGCATGAGCCGGGGAAACCATTTTCTTTTCTCACAGGAAATGAAGAACAAGAAAAACACTGCAATTTAAAACCAGTCTTTAAATTTCAAAAACAAAATAAGAAATCATGAGAGCAAAAGAGGAAAAACAAAGTGCAAAAAGACCTCACCAGTAGTAGGATACAAAGGATGAGAGAGAGTGGAAGGAGGGTTATATTAAAAATTGAACGAACATAGTGGAGGCAGAGCACATCTATCAAATATTCTTTAAAAACACACGAGTTACATCACCGACGTTTCAAAATCAAGGCAACTTTTTATCCTGTTCAGAAAAAAATTTCAAAGTGTGTGAGTAGGACTGAGGTTGTCTTAACTGCGTAAATTGGTTTGCCCTCTTAAAATCTTCATTTGTATATTTCTTTTAATTGAACACAATTTTAAGAGGGAAAACTAATTTACGCAGTTAAGACAACCTCAATCCTACTCTCACACTTTGAATTTTTTTTTCTGAATAGGATAAAAAGTTGCCTTGATTTTGAAACATCGGTGATGTAGCTGGTGTGTTTGTAAAGAAATTTGATAGATGTGCTCTGCCTTTGCTGTATTCGTTCCATTTTTCATATAACCCTCCTTCCGCTCTCTCTCGTCCTTTGTATCCTAGTACTGGTGAGGTCTTGATGTTGCCTTCTGCAGTGCGGATCTGAACTTGGAGTACCTGAAAAGGGTTATAAAGAAAATAAAAGAGAAGAAAAGAAAAGCGATTGTCAAATTGCCAAAAATTGACGTCACTCACCCAAAACTTATGTGGTTGTTGGGCCACAAAGATAGGCCGCTGAAAAAGCCGCTATCGTTTTAGTGGTCAGCATAAGAAGCGAGAGAGAAAAAGGCGACAATTGCGCCAGAATCTGATGGGGTCGCCGAATCTGATAGGGTCGTCGGGATGTGTTTATGGTGGCCAACACAAGTAATTTACCGGCGGCGGATTGGTGGTTCTCTGCTATCGCTAGAATCTTCAAGACACGAAGAGATAGGTTAATTTCGGCGGCGCCGTCGATTGAAAAATTGCAAGTTGCTAAACCCTCAGCATATATGATAACTATTAATGTCATCAATTTAACTTTAGACGCCCGTTCAATAAAATAACATGACAATATTTTAATAATTATAATTCAATGCTAATTAAAAATAGAAAAATATTGATTTTAATGAATTTATGGGTACAAAATTTCTCAATTATAAATAGAAATAAATTTATTTTAATATTTATTATTTTATTTTCACCTATAATTTCATGTGACAAGAGTTGCAAAATTCATTGTTTTCATTTAATACAACAAAGTATTTCAATCACTTCAAGTATATATAAAAATAGTTACAACATTAGTTTAGATCCTTTACACAAACTAACTTAATCGTGATCTATAAGGATATTAAATAATAATTAAATTACATTAACCGATTATTCCATTCGGTCCATTTACTTATCGTGTTAATTTTTTAAACACCCTTTAAAAATATTTTATTCATTCTACTCTAATTATTGATTTATCCTTTTTCATGTTTGCTAAGAAAAATAATAAAGGCATTGTACTATTTAGTATTAATTAAGTTATCATATTTAATACTCCCTCCGTTTCACAATAAGTGAATTATTGGAGTAATTTTAGTGATTCAAAATAAGAGAATGATTCACAATGCAAGGTAGATGTTGGAATTTTTTTCCAAATTTACCCTCCATTAAATGTGCACTGGGAGTGATGTATCATGTGTCTTTTCTTTTTGAAGAGGGTAAAAATGAAAAAACATGATAAATTTATGTCTTTGTTTTTTTTTCTTAACATGTGTGCCGAAATTCAACAATTAACTTATTGTGGAACGGAGGGAGTACTATATCTTTTTTAAGAAGTGAACATTAGTGACTATAAGGGTGTAGTTGAAAATTATTACTAACTTTAATTTTAGGTGAAAAGTTATTTCTAAATAAGTTTTTTGAGCAAAAATAATTATTAATTTAAAATGAAGGAAATTTTAATTAAAAGACAACCTGTGGCAAGAAAAAACCAGTTACAAATACACAAGTGGAAATGATCTTAATAAAAAGAATAAAGATAAAAATAAAAATATTTAGCAAAAGAACATCATCAATCCTTGTGAGGAATACCGAAAATTGAGATCCTCCCTTATATATAATAGTTAATTGTATTCTTTTTTCATATTGTTAACACTATTTGCAATAAAGATTACAGTGACAGATACAAACTGCAGTCACAATGCAACTAAAATATGAAAAAATAAGACTTTTATTGATAAATGATATGGATATAATTCTGTTACTCCATTGATTCTTCCTTCTTTATTTTTCTCCGTAATTCGAGGATCATTAGCAGCGTATTTCTCGAATGTAGAAAGATTTAAATTTGATATGAATTTTTAGCGTATTTCTGGAATGTAAAAAGATTTGAATTTGATATGATTTTTTTTTGTAATTCAAGGGTCTTTAGTGGCGTATTTCTTGAATATAAGAAGATATAGATTTGGCATGGATTTTCTTCATAATTCGAAGACCGTTAATAACATATTTCTTGAACGTAGAAATATTTGAATTTGATCTCCATAAAAGAAGGGTTTATGGATCTTCTTGATATGTTTGATTATAAAAAAAAGAGTGATATTCAATGAGTTTATGAAATTATCGGGAGATGATTAATCTCTTTATTATGGGTTTAGATTAGAGTAGCCACCAAGTTTGGTTTAGCGTAAAGTAACCCCTAATAACTCTAACAAAAATTGAATTCTTATTATAGAGTTCACAAAATTATGATGTCTATAAACGCTTTGTATTGTCAGACGTTATGACTACAAAATCCTATGTTGAAATGTCAAAATACAATAATTTTTCTTCTTTGAGATGATGAATGAAGTACGTGTTAATTTAGTGGAGTCACTTAGCTCAAGTCATTCGTGCGGCATACCATGAAATCAGAAAGCTACATCAAGCTTGGAGAAGAGAAAAGCAATAACAAAAATACCATATTTAGCACATTTTCATAGCTCGAACTCGTGACCCCCTGATCACATGGAGGGAACTATCCACAATAATTCAGACAAATTCTTCTCATAGATAATCACAAATTTCCAAGAAAGACTAAATCTTTTAAGAATTTTACTACACACAAAGGCAAAAACAAAGGGCAGTCCGGTGCACTAAGCTGTCGTTATGTGCTGAGTCCCAGGAAAAAACTGGACCACAAAGGTCTATTATACACAGTCTTACCACTGTGGACCCCTCTTTCCACAGCTTGGACCTATGACCTTCTGGTCACACGACAACAACTTTACCCGTTACGACAAGGCTCCTTGTCTTACACACACAAATAACATTTGTAAAAATGAAATCTTTTGCAATTTTTTAAAATTCTTTCTACCCAAATTTCCAAGATAAGCTAAAATATAACACTGATAACATATGGTTAAATAAACAATAAGCAAAAAAAGCAAACTACCCAAAAAAATTCAGGCAAATAAAACTTGTAATACATCAAGATTAATTTTGAATAATAGCTTAAAAACAATCTCACTTTCTCACTGTTGAATAATGAAATTCCAATTTTTCCTGTAACATTTTGTCTCCATTGATGATGGATACTGTAGCATTAAGAGCCAATTTCTTTCTTTTTCTGGTAGTTGGTCAGTATTTGAGCAGTATCATCTTCTACAAAAATGAACAGGATAATTTCACTTTAGGCCCCAAAAGATCTAGCTATCACTTATAGACCCCTTTACCTTATAATTTTAGAATGATATTACTCTTCTTGAACAATTTAAATGCCCTAAAAGTTGCTCTAATAAACAAAAAGATAATTCCTTCGTTCGGTTTTACTTGTCACATTTTAACTTGACATATTTACTAAAAAATAATTAATAGCATACAGTTATTATACCATGACACCCCTATTAAATGATGTTTATATTGTATCTTAAAATTAATTTGGAGAAAAGACAATTATGCTAAGGGTAAAATAGGAAAAAAGAAGTTGTCTTTTCTTGATATGTCAAAAATGATAAGTAAAAATAGAAATACAATTCAGAAATTAGTGACAAGTAAAAGCGAACGGTGGGAGTAACACTGAAAACACATCAAAAAGATATACTTCCTCGGTTGTATTTTATGCGGCATATTTTTATCGAGCACAAAGTTTAAGAAGGAATGACAATTGTCCTTTATTAAAAAATATGTTACTACTATCTTTAATTAAATGAGACTAATAAGGATAAAAGTAAAATTGTATCTTTAAATAGTTACCAAATAAGGAAATATGACATTCTTTTTGGGACGGACAAAAACAAAATGACGACATATAAAATGGGGCAGAGGAAGTATGTTAATACTAAAAGGGCAGCTTGATGTGGCGGTGGAAGTATGTTAATACTAAAAGGGAAGCTCGGTGTACTAAAGCTTCTTGCTTTAAGGGACTGCGGAGAAGGGTTGGACTGCAAGAATTTTACTGTGCGCAACATTATCTTGCATTTCTGATAGAGGCTATTTCTATGACTTGAACTCGTGACTTCCTAATCACATGACAATAATTTTATCAGTTACTCTAAAACTCCCCTTCATATTTTTTTTTCGATTTGATAAAAATATTAAAGATACGCAAAATATAAAAGATACGCATATAATTCTTTTTGTAAACCCACTTATATGGAGTAATAAAAACTTATAAGGTATCAAAAATGATGTATGCATGGGATTTCCCTTTTGGTTAAAATTTTAACAGGTTAATTTCATGTATAATTGTAGACTTTTACTCATTAATGACAAAATTATTGAACTTTACCTCTTTAATAAAGTAGTAGATTTAATGGCATTAAAAATCATTAATGAGTTTTTATAATGTGTTTGTATATATTGAGTACAAGAAGTGATAGACTTATCTCAAACTAAATCAATCAATTAGAAAAACAATTTCTATTCCAATGGAGAAGTTCCTCCATGTTCACCTTTTGATTTCAATTATTTTCTCAATTTTTCTTGTAATTTTATGCAATGAACATTCTTTTCCATCCCTTAACACCACTTATATTATGGAATATGTCTATTGATCCAACGAAGCTTCCCGATCCTCCGATGCCATCCTATATACACTCACCATTTACAATCTCTATTTATTTGAAAAGTCAAAATTCAAGGACTATGACTCGTTACTCGGAAATAGGTTCGCCGGTTGTCAAGATAGAGCAAATCATTTGGCATCGGTTCTTGAAAATGATAACGCGATTAATGCGAATGGAACTCTGGTAAGGCCACACGACAAGCATGAGAGTAAAGTGGCCAACGAAAAGGTTGGTAACAACAAGTACACATTTCATATGTCAGTATGTTGCATCTTTTACTCTTTTTTTTGGTTTCCCATCCGGCATCCGGTGCCCGCATTGGAGCCCCGACTAATTGGGATCACACATTGCAGGGCCCATTAAGGTGGAAGCTCCTCTCCCAACAGAATTTTCTCCATACCCAGGGTCGAACCCTGGACCTCTGGTTAAGGGTGGAGCAGCCTCATCCACTGCACCACAACCCGTATTGGTGCATCTTTTACTCACTGAACAAGTTAAAAGTTACTTACTAATAGACACTGGTAGTGATTTAGTTTGGTGAAAATGTGGACCATGTAATTCAAATGGATGTTACAAACAGATAAATAATCCTTTATATGTTTCAACCCATTCAAAAACATATCGAAAGCTCGATTTCCTTGTAGAAAGTAGAAACTGTGAAATTACGAATAAGGAATATGATTGTAGTCCGTATGGTAATACGTGTATGTATGATTACAAATAGGTCGATGGATCAAGAACAAGAGGATGGATTGCACACGACGTGATTACTTTTGTTTTAGACCGAAAGCAGGTAAGCATTGTCTTTGGATGTGGCAAAGATCAAACTCATGGAAAGCCTTTTAGTGGTCAGTTTTCTGGAATTGCGGGCCCCGGACGTAATAGGTGGTGGAAATTCTTTAGCATCGCAATTTCAAGAATACATAATGTCCATGTTCATACCAGGAGCTCTTTCCATAAAAGGATCAACACTTAGCTTCCACACAACGCCATTTAAGAAAAAAACACCAGCAACGCTATTACAAGATTTCAGATTCCCTTCCGTTTACTTCGTCAACCTTTATAAAGTTTTTATTAATGATAGGGAAGTCCCGATGTTCCCATCATTGTCTAGGAATTTTAGAAATTATGCCACGAGCGGTAGATGCATCGTGGACACAAGAACATTTATTACCCGTTTTCCTCATGATTTTTATATTGTATTTAGTTACACATTCGGATAACAAGTACATGGTATTCCTATGGTTAATGTTCCACCGGGATCAGTTGATGACACTTGCTATAAAGTGGATACGACTGGTCTGGATCCACATTTCCCCATTGTGACCAACCAAATGGCACCTCCGACACCCCATCAACCCACACACCCCTTTGCCTCAGCCTTCCTGGGAGCACTTGGTCAATTTTCTGCCCAAAACATACTCGGTCACTGGGTCCACCCCCAGAACCATGAGCTATAACACACTGATTTAGCCCAAGAATGGCCCATTTGTGTCGTTTCACTTGTTTGACTGCCTAAATAGCCCAACCGACCCCAACGACCCACACTATCCCATTTTTAAGCCTGCCTTGGTGCCTCTGGTCGATTTTCAGACCAAAACACGCTCGATCCCCAAGACAACCCCTAAAACCGTGAGTTATAGAACGTCTATTTGGCCCCAAAAATAGCATGTTTTTGACGTTTTGCCTGTTTGACCACCCAAATGGCCCCGCCGACCCAAACGACCCACTTTCTCGTTCATTAGTCTACTTGGAAGCCTTGATCAATTTTCGACCCAATACACGCCCGAACCCCAGGCCCACCAAAAACTGTGAGCTATAGCACACCGATTATGCCTGAAAATGACCCATTCGCGTTGATATTCCTGTTTGACCACCCAAACAGCCCCGTGACCCCTACAACCCATACTTCCCCACTCTTCAGCCTACCTGAAAGACCCCAGTTGATTTTTGACCTAAAACATCCTCAGGACCACCCCGAAATCATGAGCTATAGCTCACCAATTTGGCATAAAAATAGCTCGTTTGCGCCATTTTTCTATTTTGACCAACCAAATGATCCCGCCGACCTCAATGACCCATAATTCCCTACTCCTTAGCCTGCTTGGGAGCCCTCAATTGATTTTTGACCTAAAACACATTTGGGATCTGGTCCAAACCCTGGAATTGTGAGCTATAACACACTGATTTGTCCCAAAAATAGCCTGTTCGCATCATTTTGCCTATTTAATAACCCAAATGACCTCGACGACCCCAACGGCCCACACTCCCCACTTTTCAGCCAACCTGGGAGCTGCGATCAATTTTCAGTCAAAAACACGCGTGGGCCTTGCGCACACCCTCTGAACCATGAGAGATTTTGCCAAAAAAATAGCCCATTCACATTGTTTCATCCGTTTGATCACACAAACGGCCCATCGCCACCCAACGACCCACACTCTTCCACTTATTAGCCTGCCTAGGATCCTCTGGTCTATTTTTAGACTAAAACACGCCTACTCCCTAGGACCACGCCCAAAATCGTAAGCTATAACACACCAATTTGGCCTAAAAATGGTCCGTTCATGCCATTTTGCCCGTTTGACCACCCAAACGGACCCACTGACCCCAACGACCTATACTCCCCCGCTTTTCGGCCTGCTTGGGAGCCTCCGGCCAATTTTTAGAATAAAAGACACCTGAGCCCTGGGCCCACCCTCGGAACCATGAGTTATAGTACAATGATTTGGCCTGAAAATAGCACGTTCATGCCGTATCACCTGTTTGACCACCCAAATGGCCTCGAGAAATTTTTGGACAAAACATGGTTGGGACTCGGGTGGGACACTTGGAACCGTGAGCTATATCACATCGATTAAGCCCAAAAATGGCCCGTTCATGTCGTTTTGCCTGTTTGACCACCTAAACTGCCCCACCGACCCCAACAGCCTACACTCCCTCACTTGTCAGCCTTCCTGGGAGCCCCCGATCAATTTTTGGCCCAAACACGCTCGGTACCCGAGCACACCCCAGAACCGTGAGCTATAGTACATCAATTAGGCTCGAAAAATGGCTCGTTGGTGCAGTTTCGCTTGTTTGATCACCCAAATGGCCCGATCGACCCAAACAACCCTGACTCCCTCGCTCCTAAACCCGCCTGGGTACCCCTTATTGATACTTGGCCCAATAAATACGACCAAACCCCAGCCCACTCTCAGAATCGTGAGGTATAACATACCAATTTAGCCAAAAAATGGCTCGTTTATGCCGATTCACCCTTTTGACACCCCAAATGGCCCCGTCGACCCCAACCACCCACCCTCCTCCGCTCCTCAGCCTTCCCAAGAGCCCCCAATTGATTTTTGACCCAAACCACGCCTGGTACCTTCACTCACCTTCAAAATCGTGGGCTATATCACACTAATTTTGCTCAGAAATGATCCGTTCACACCCTTCTTCCTGTTTGACCAACCAAATAGACCTACCGATCACCGCCAACCTCAACGACCCATACACCCCTGTTCCACAGCATGCCTAGAAGCCTTCGGTCAATTTTCAGACTAAAACATACTTGGGCGCCGGGCTCACCTCCGAAACCGTGAGCTATAGCATACCAATTTGTCCAGAAAATGGTTCGTTCGTGCTGTTTCACTCGTTTTACCACTCAAATAGCCCCACCGACCCCAACGACCCACACTTCCCCGCTCCTTATCCTGCCTAGGATCCTCGGTCAATTTTTTGCCCAAAACACGCTCGAGCCCTAGGCCCACTCCCAAAACTATGAGGTATAACACACCGATTTAGCCTAAAAATGCTTCATTCGCACCATTTAGCCTGTTTGACCACTCAAACAGCCCCATCGAACCTAATGACCCACATTCTCCCACTCCTCTTCCTGTCTGGGAGCCCTTGACTAATTTTTGACCTAAAACAGGCTCGAGCCCCAAGCCACCCTCAAAACCGTGAGCTATAGCTCACCGATTTAGCCAAAAAATTACCCGTTCATGCCGTTTTGCCTGTTTGACCACCCAAACAGCCCTGTCGACCCCCAACATACCACACTCTCTCGCTCTTCAGCCTGTTTGGGAGCCCTCGCTTGATTTTTGATCCAAAACACGTCTAGGCCGTGGGCCCACCCCAAGAGTCGTGAGCTATAACACACTAATTTGGCTTGAAAATGGTTTGTTCGCATCGTTTAGCCCGTTTGACCACCCAAACGGCCCCGCCGACCCCAAAGACTCACTCTCCCCCGCTTCTCAACCTACCTAGGATCCCTCAATTGATTTTCAGTCCAAAATATTTTTGGGTCCGGAGCCCACCCCCAAAATCGTGAGCTATAACACACCGATTTGGCCCAAAAATGGTTTATTTACGTCGTTTCATCTCGTTTGACCACCCAAACGGTCCCGCCGACCCGAAAGGTCTACACTCCCTTACTCTTCAGCCTACCTGGGAGCCCACGGTCCATTTTCAGCCTAAAACACGCTCGGATCCTTGGCCTAACTCAAAAACCATGAGTTATAGCACACCGATGCACTAGGATTTTGTTATGTGTTCTGTCCTGCTCATATTTCTTCAGTCTACCTCTACCCCGCCTAAACCATCAATAACTAGTATTTCACACCTCCGCACTGAAGAATCAGAGCCCCTCTTCATCACGTGGTTGAACCAATGTAACCTCACATTTCGCATCTTGTCCTCCACCGAAGCAACTCTCACCTTCTCTAGAATAATTTCATTCCTCATCTTATCTTTCCTGGTATGTCCACACATCCATCGCAATATTATTATCTCTGTCACCTTCAATTTTTAGATGTGGGAGTTCTTAACTGGCCAACACACTGCTACATACAACATAGCCGGTCGGACTACCACTCTGTAGAACTTACCTTTAAGTTTCGAGGGCACCTTCTAATCACATAGAACTCCCGAAGCGAGCCTTCATTTCAACCACCCTGCCACAATATGATACGTTACATCCTCGTTAATCTCATCATTGCCCTGAATAATAGACTCTAGATACTTGAAACTCTCCCTCTTATGAATGGCCTGAGAGTCCATCTTCACAACTACTCCAGCCTCCTGCCACACATCACTGAACTTATACTCCAAGTACTCTGTCTTGGTTCTACTTAATCGAAATCCTTTAGACTCAAGCATCTGTCTCCAAATCTCCAACTTATCATTAACTTCTCTCCGAGTCTCATCAATCAGTACCACATCATCTGCAAATAACATACACCAAGGCACCTTTTTCTTGAATATGTCAGGTCAAAACATCCATCACCAAGGTAAATAAAAATGGGCTAAAAGTCTATCCCTGGTGCAACCCTATCAAAACTGGGAAGTACTCCGAATCTTCACCTACCGTCCTCACACGAGTCTAATCCCCATCATCCATATCCTGAATCGACCTAGTGTACACCACGGGCCTCCCCCAGCCTCTAAGCACCTCCATAGAATCTCCCTGGAAACTCTGTCATATGCCTTCTCAAGATCAATAAACACCATGTGCAAGTCCTTCTTCCTCTCCCAAAACTGCTCCACTGATCTCCTCACAAGGTGAATGTCCTTAGTGGTCGAGCACCCTGGCATGAAACCAAACTGATTCTCAGAGATCGTCATGATCCTTATCATCCTCAATTTAACCACTCTTTCCCAATCCTTCATAGTATGACTCAACAACATAATACCTCTATAGTTGTTGCAACTCTGGATGTCTCTCTTGTTCTTATACACTAGAATTATAGTACTCCACCTCCACGCTTCAAGCATCTTCATCGCCCTAAAAATACTATTAAATAACCTTGTCAACCAGTCCAAACCTACCCCACTAGTGCTCTTCCAAAAATCTGCTTGAATCTCGTCTGTCCCCGTTGCCCTACCCCGAGGTATCCTGCGAATAGCTCCCTTGACCTCCCCAACCTTGATATGACTACAATAACCATAATTGCGACACTCCTAAGATTTCTTCAATTGCATTTCAAACACTAAAAGTACTTACTTGTATCAATTACGGAACTTCTAATTTCAAATCTTAAATTTCATTTAGTCTCAATTCAAAAATTAAGTGCATAAAATTTATTAGTTTATTTTAAATTTTCAGATATTATTCTATTGCTCATTATTTTTACAATGATCAATTTTATGATTAATATCTTTAATTATTTTATTTATACATCTTATTGTATCTGCTAAGTTAATTTAATTAAGATCTCTCAAATCACTCTCAAAATCACCATCCCACCAAATACTACACCCACCTCCTAGCCTTACCCTACAGCCACCACCCCGCCTCCCTAGTTTTTATTATATTTTACATTATCAGATTTTTTGTAAAATATTTTTCTCACATCACCCATCTGTTAGCACCAAGCCACCCTCCACCAACAAAAAAATATTTTATTTTTATTTAAAATAAAATTTTATATTGCACCCACCCCTACTCCCCAGTACCCATTCGACACCCTACCTAATACACACACAAAAAAAATTATTTTTGATTTTTTTCCCAAAAAACATCTTTCCACCCTTCTGTCCTGACTCCCTAGAAAAATAATTTTTTTATCTTTTAAGAATCTTTTTTTCTACTCCACAACTCTAACCCCTACCTACACCACCACCCCGCCTACCCCACCTACCTAGCTCACCCCTACCCCATCTCAACCACCATAATCTCTTGTTATTCCCCTCATCCATCACTTTGCCTCAATGCAATTTATAATTTTGTGTTAAGTATACACAAATGCTATTAGAAAATATCTTTTATTTAATGATAAAATATCAATTATCAATTTATTTTAGCATACATGCTATTACTAATGTCAAATAATCACATCAAATAAAATTATCTATTTTTTAAGCTCAAAAAGAATTAATAGCTTTAGTATTTTTACTATCCTAAATTTTTTGTAAAAATATTTACCTGATTAAGTTCAAGCATTTTATATCCCTCCAATAAATTATGCTTTTGTTATCTATTGAAAATAATTTGAGACGTAGGGGATTAATTCATCATCGAAATAAAATAAATATATAAGCATACACCATTAAAGATGACGACGAAAGCATATAGAAAGATTAAGATTAAACATTCAGCAATATATTTTCAAAGAAATCTTTGTGAGAAAATTAACACTTGAATTCATAAAAAGAAATCGTTATAATTAACTTTAACAAACATGAAAGCAATAGAAAAAAATGATGGCAGAGATTATGATTATGATGATAAAAAAGAGTAGTCAAAAACATGAAAGCAATAGAAAGAGATGATGGACTATGATATCATGATAATGAAATGAACCTTGGACCTAACTCAACGTCAAAAGCTAGCTCATACGGTGAGGATTGCCCAAGATCATATAAGGAGACTAAGGACTCTTTAATACACCAATGTGGGACTCTCCCCCCCCCTCTCCTTGCACGTCAAGACTGGATATCTGAAGCGTAGACAATATAAGATGGGGGACTCATCATTGAAAACAATGAACTGGGTAGGCCTGACTCTGATACCATGTTAAAGTGTGTGACCATCTCATCTAAAAGTTTAATTATTATAGAGAGTACACTTTTACTATTTAATTATATTCTCAACAGTTACTTAATATGCTATTTTGGCATTGAACAAATGAACTTTACGTGGCATTACAATCTGAAGAAAGACACAAAATTTTTGTTTCAAACAATTCAACAAAGAATCTTTTGTCCTTTTGAAACAAAGAAATAGAGTCACATTTGTTGGCTTGTTTTGTCCCTACAGTTGAACTAAGAGCACTTTGAGTGGAGGTTTTTTCTATTATTAAGGATGTCCAATTTTGGAAAAGTACTACTCCTTTCGTTTAAAAAGGAATGGTAGAACAAACAACATATTAATTTTATACATTATAGTAACTCCTAAGTAGCTACCAAACCTAGAATTACTTATGTAGGATTCCTACATAACTCGTTTCTAAGCCAGCTACCAAATGACCCCTTAATACCTTCTTTCTTTGTTCATTGAGAAGACAGAGACCAATGCAAGCATAATTCAATTTATGTGTATAATATGTTCAGAACCAAGGTGCAGAATAAATACTTTGCATAAATACAAAACTTCCTAAATGAGTTGACCCAATTGATATAAACGGTTTGATTTACTCAGCTCCTGATTCATCAATTGATGACTACCGTATTTTTTCATGAGATCTGGCAGGTAGTTTTTTTTAACCAGATTTTTTTTATAACAAAAAAAAAATGTACCACTAATGCCTCTTCAGCAACAAAATCTTCAGAAGCATCCAATGAAAATTGAAAGACTCTCTTCTCGGCTATAGTTTTTGGTGAATCTCTTGCTGAAATTGATGAAAATTATTCACCATTATTTCGACCTATTTTTTCATTTTTCTCATTTTCAGTTCTCTTTATAACAGTCATTATTGGATCTTTCCCTTGCAAATTAAGTGGTTGATCTAAGAATGGAGCAACTTTTTCAGGTGCAGCTTGCGGTGGATGCTCACCAGTGTCAGCATTTACAGGAAACTTGGAAGATCCAGTTAAGGATGGACCAACTTCCTTCAAAATAAACAAGATTCAAGAAGGATCATTTTGATTGATCCTTTTTCCCTATCTATGTGCAACGAACATGTTGATAATAGTAGGTATCATAATCTAGGTCCAACTTCTACGTTAGATAGTAACTCAAGAATCTTTTATCAATTCCCCTTTCTTAAGAACCCCAAAAAATAAATAACACTCGAGCATAAAAAAGTAAACTCAGACACAACAAATGTTGATTGTATGAGAGGTTATACAAAGTGGGGTTTGTATGTATACTCAAATTTAGGACTAAAGTTGGGAAAAAATTGATTGACATGAATAAATACTTCAAATTGTAATCTCCACTTGGATTCACTCACATTTATTGCATTTTTCTCAAATTTTGTGTTTAAAATCCGTAAGTTTTTTCAAGGTTTTTGTGCTTTTCTCAGGTATTGTTACTTGAACAATTATGTTATTTTGTCCTTAAACTAATGAACTCTACGTGGCATAATAAACCGAAGAATGACACAAAAGTTTTGTTTGAAACAGTTCAAGAAAGAATCTTTTGTCTTGTAGAAACAAAGAAATAGAGCCACATTTCTTGAACTGATTTGTCCACTCATGGTGCTCTTAGTTCAACTGTAGGGACAAAACAGTTCAACGAATGTGGCTCTATTTCTTTGTTTCAAAAAGTCAAAAGATTCTTTCTTGAACAGTTTGAAACAAAACTTGTGTGTCTTTCTTTAGTTTGTTATGCCATGTAGAGTTCATTAGTTCAATGCCAAAACAACGTAACTATTCAAGTAACATTACCTGAGAAAAGCACAAACAACCTAAAAAACTTAAGAATTTTAAACCCAACATTTATGAAAAATGCAATAACGGTGAGTGAATCCAAGTGGAGATTACAATTTGGAGTGTTTATTCATGTCAGTTAATGTTTTACCATTTTTTGTCCAAAATTTGAGTATATGTACAAACCCCACTTTGTATAACCTCTCATACAATCAACATTTATTGTGTCTGAGTTTACCTTTTTCTGCTCGAGTGTTATTTATTTTTGGGGGTTCTTGAGAAAGGGGAATTGATAAGAGATTCTTGAGTTACTATCTAACCTAGCAGCTGGACCTAGATTGTGATATCTATTATTATCAACATGTTCCTTGCATATAGCTAGGGAAGAATGATCTTTCTAAATGATCCATCTTGAAACTTTTTTTATTTTGAAGGAAGTTGGTCCATCCTTACCTGGATCTTCCAACTTGCCTGCAAATGCCGACTCTGGTGAGTTTCCACTGCATGTTGCACCTAAAACAATTGCTCTATTGTTAGATCAATCACTTAAATTGTTAGGGGAGGATCCAATAATGACTTGTATAAAGATATGTTAAAAGGAGAAAGATGACAAAATAGGTCAAAATGATGGTGTAGAATTTTCATCAATTTCAACAAGAGATTCACCAAAAGCTATAGCCGAGAAGAGTGTCTCTCAAATTTCATTGGATGCTTCAGAAGACTTTGCTGCTATGGAAGAATTAGTGGTACATTTTATTATTTTTTATTTATCAAAAAAACCCTACCTTCCAGGTCCCATGATAAAAGATGCGAAACATGATATTGGAATCCCATCTCAATCAGTAGGAAAAGGCCCAAAATCTCTCACCTTTTCTTTGTTGATGATCTAACTCTGTGTGTTGTTGCTAATGAAAGAAACTGTGAAACCATCCGAGCCACTCTTAGCAGCTTCACCTTCCACTCCTGCCAAAAAATTAACACTCTCAAATCTAAAGTAATCTTCTTTAGAAACTATGCTCAGGAGACCAAAGATAGTTTGTCTCACATCTTAGGCATCCAATACAAAGACAAGTTTGGCAAATATCTTGGTTTTCCCATCTTCCACCAAAAACCTTACAATAGAGATTTCCAATTCATCCTAGACAATCTCAACACTAAGTTGGCTGGATGGAAAACCAAATTCCTCAATATGGCAGGCTGAATCACCCTTACCAAGTCCTTCCTTGCAAGTATTCCCGCTCATGTCATGTAATTTAGCTTGATCCCCTCTAAAATCCACTAATTGATTGACAGAACCCAAAAGAACTTTCTCTGGGGCACCACCCCTGATAATAAGAAAATGCATCTAATCAATTGGGAACCCTTGACTAATACTAAAGCTAATGGGGGCCTGGGCCTCCAGAAAGCTTCCATTAGGAACACCACTATGTTATCCAGTCTAGCCTGGAGACTTTACAAGCATCCCAACAGTCTCTGGGAAAAAAATCTTTAAAATAAATTAGCCCCCATGGCATATCCCTCAAAGCCAACAACTTTAGAACTTGGAAAAGTGTCTTTGTGGGTTGGGAAATTTGTAAAACTGCCTCCTCTTGGAACATCCATAAGGATGACAAGATCAGCTTCTGGAAGGACAGATGGATACCTCACTGTGAACTCCTTCTTTCCATCATCCAAGACCTTATTACTTATCATTCCCAAGACATTAAACTCTTTGGGGTCTAGAGGAATGGAACCTGGAACCTCAAGGATCTTCCGGTTGAAATCCTTGAGGATCTCATCCAAACTTTCACCAACTCTGTTTTCGCCAATCCCAGAGCCCATACTGATGAGCTCATTTGGAATCTCACTAGTAATTGTCTGTTCTCCATCAGATGTTCTTAGAATCATATAGCCAAAACCTCTGAGATCATTTACTCCTCTAATTTCAACTAGATATAGAAGGCTAAATCCCTTAAAAAGTCAAAACCTTTCTTTGGCTAAGCCAGCATGATAGGTTCCCCAATAACCTCAACCTCTCCAAGAGAGGAGTGAAACAAAATACTAGTTGTGCTATCTGCAATCATCACCAGGAAGACAAATCCCATATTTTCTTTAAGTGTCCCATCCTCAAAGATTTTGGAGTGCAAACTATCCACAAGATGACCCAGTCCAAACAACCTCCGATTACTAGTCTCCAATCCTCTTACTGGCACACTATCTAGAGATATCTTCAACACTCCCAATTCAACAGACTAATCCACTGGCACGACATCATTCCTTTCAGCCTCTAGACAATCTGGAACACTAGGAACTCTAATACCTTAAATAACAAAAGGGACCATCCCAATTTTAACCATGCTTACTCCCAAACTGTTAGGTATAAACATCTTACTCAAAAGAATACCCCAATCAAGCAAAACCAAATCATCAACATTAAGTGGAATCCTCCAACTAGCCACACCTTCAAGCTCAATACTGATAATTATTCCCTTAGAAACCTCGGGAAGGGTGGAATAGGAGGGGTAGTTAGATCCAGTAATGGAGGCTGAGTGTTAGGTTTTAACAAAAACTTTCACCGTACTACCAACAACATGATGGAACTTATGGATCTCATTGAAGGACTAAAACTAGTAGAGCAAAATAACCTTCTCCCTATTGAAATTAACATTGATTCCTTGGAAGTTATATCTATGTTAACTAACGGGAACCTCAACTATGATACTTTGATTTTGGAGTGCAGGTCAAAATTAAAAAGGCTAAGGAATCCGGAAGTCAAGCACTGTTATAAAGAACAAAATGGAGTGGCGGATGCTCTAGCAAAAGACGGAGCAAGGGCAAGCGGGTTTCAGGAGACTACCCTTTTTGAAGTTCCACCGATATGTGCAAAAGATGCAGTTTGAGCAGACATCTTGGAAACTTTTTGAGAGAACAATTAGCTATTGTACTGATGATTTTAACTGGCCAGGCCAGAACTATTCCATTTTGAACCCTGACTAATCGTCAAAAATTGAAACTTAAACTGCGTTCTCTTTTATATTAATGCATGTCCTTTCTACCAAAAAAAAAATAATATTATTTCACATATTGAATCATCGAAAAGAAGAGATATTTATATCAATTTAAATTGATGGACCTTGAACATTCACAAAGAAAGATAAGTTGAAAATGTTATATCATTCCTGCAAATCGAAAGAATGTTATCAAATCAAGAATAATTTTTTTAAATGAAAAATTAAAAAATGCAGTAAATAAATTCACAAATAAAGCTAATGATAGAGAAGTATATGTAAGAAAGGCTAAGTGATAGAATTTCATTTTTATTCAGATTTCATTTAAATACAAATTCAAATATGACATATGTTTATTAAAATAAGATTAATTTATTATTCTTCCTTATCCTTATCCTAACATTTTTCCAATACAATATATATTTAAAATTAATATAGATTTGAGTTGAGATAAATATTGAAATCAATGAGGCAATACTAATACTAATACTAATAACAATAATAACATTTTAACTATTTTTACTTTACCACTATTAGATGGCACTATTATTACTATTACTATTACTATTATTATTTGTTCATTGTTATTTGAGATAAATATTAAGATAAATCGTGTAGCAAAAAAAATAATTGTGTGCCATGATTACTAATTTAGTACATCTTAATTATAAGTTTATCTTTGAAAGTATATTTAATCTCCAATTTAAATTCAAAAGAATTTGATGGAATAACCAATATCTTAGATGAGCGGTTAAAACCGTCAATATATGTCAGGCTCGTTGAGATGGCCCGGCCCAGCCTGTAATTTGATAGGACTGGGCTACAATTTTTATAGCCCATTTAAGAATAGGGATTTTTAGCCCTTCATGAATAAGTCTATTGACCCGTCGGCTTGAGCAATATGGGTTTGGGTGACCCGTGGGTCAAATTAAAATAATTAAAAAATAAAATATTGTACTAAAACTAAAAAAAGGAGTCCAAACTCAAAATCTATATGAACCATCATATATATATTTAAATATTAATTATATTTATAAAATATATAAATAATTAACATATAAAATATAATTTTTTTAAGAAATCAAATATGTTTGATGAAGATGATGTGGCGATGTTGAATACACCATAAATGCCATGAGAGTTTTCTTTAAAGCATTTATTTTACTTTTAATGGACTAAACATTGACATTTCTTTGTGTTTTATTGTGATTAATTAAAACAAAATTAGGTTAATATTGTTATTTAGCGAGTTATATTATTACTCATTAATTATTTTATTTATTTTTCAGTATATCTATTTAATTTTAATTTGGTGTCAAAAGTTATTCAATTTCACAGATTATTAGGATCTTTTTGTAAATTTGAGACATGATTAATGAGTAGTAACTTCAAGAAATATTATATTGTAAATATTTATGCAATTAATATTTTAAAATTTAATTTAAGATTATAAAAATAATATATTTAAAAAATGGGCTGGCCCGTGGAGGCCCACAACCCATAGTGTGACGGGTTGGGCTTGCTATTTTCTAGTCTGTCATGTTGATGGGTCAGCCTGGTCGGGCCCATCAAACACTAAAGCCCGTATGAGTTTGCCCGGATAAGCTGGTCCGATCCATATTAACAACTCTAGGAGCAGTTAAATAATGATAAGGAGCCAACTAGAACTGTTTAGTATTATAACTATCTACTTCTAATATGTAAATTTATATTTTTTTAATATTATTTTAAATTTAAAGTCAACAATTTATTTGTAACGCCCCAAGATCCTATCCCGAGACGTTACACGGTGCTTAAAGCCACACGCGGCCTCAAGCTAACCCTCTAAACCTGTCATCACTTCTAGAACTCACTTTGACAATAGTCATGCTAATATAAGAGAGAATGACATATCATAAACATACTGGAATAAGATACGAAACTAGCATGTACAATCCAAAAGACTGAAATTTGGTACATACCAACCCTTTAGCCTGACAAAGCCTCTATACATTTAAATCAAGGAGACAATGGGACAAACCCCCAACTGACTCAAACAGTACTGAAATCCATAATAACAAAATGGTATCACAAAATTATAAACACGGTCCTCGAACCATGAGGACTCACCACTGAGCAGACAAAAAGAGGCACCCGAATATCGCTAACGCGACTGAGTACGTGAACCTACATTACGAGAAAATGTAGCCCTTATATGTGGGTCAGCACTTTGGAATGTACTGAGTATGTGCGGGTGCATGTAACAATGAAAATATCGTCATCAATTTCATGAAAATATGCATATGTACAATGATGGCTCACTTGGCTTGAGTTAGATTGAAACATACTTTTCATGATCTCATCATAAATAAATCGTATAATAAGAACCTCATAAATCATTATAAACAACTCAACTCTTCAACTAAAGACTCGGGGTGACTCTGTAATTCCAGAAACTCTATTCTTATGGACATGAGAGGTTCTTATAACCGACATAAACCATGTGAGCTACATGGAGTCCAACGTTTTTCCCTCCTAAGGACAGAACCCTACATTGGCGGAAGCGTCGTACTCTTGCCAGGGAGTACAACCTAAATTTAGTGATCACAATCTCATACTCTGTCTCCGGCCTACAATTATCAATATCAATCCTACGGTGGCACGTAGTTTCGGGGGAAATACCACATTTCCCACTCGGTGCTAACTACTACTCCCAGACACAAGCTCAAAACGCGTTAGAAAATCCACCACAAACATCACAAGGGTCTATCATGAAGACCAAATCAAATCTCTTTCTCATTTATCAAATCATAATCAATTTGTGGATTCCTAACTCGACTCAAATCAAATCAATCTTTCTCAATATCAAAATGCATCAATTCATTAAGTCATGGCAACATCAATAACTTTTAGAAAATATCAAGACTCATTGTAACAACTCAATTCTCCTGAATCAATATACTCAATAATCCAATTTGTCATAAGGAAGCTTAAATCTTGACACATATCTTGAAAGCATTTGAAATACCAACTCATGGTAGAAACTTGAAATTCACAATATTAAATATCAAGTCATAACTTGGAAATTGTAAAATAATCATGTATAATAAAGCTTGAACGATTTATATTCTCATAATCTCATGATGAAGTAATTTGGGTATAAACCCACTTGCAAAATCATATAAATCCATAATTAAAATCATAGCTTTGAGAACAAGAACGAAAGAATTGCTCTTGTTCAAAACCCCACATAACTTAATCTTTGAAATAGGTTGAACTCTAGTTCTTGAGACTTTACTCACACTTGTAATAAAAAAATTCTTAAAGCCCACTCTGTAAGGAACTTGATTCTTGAAGGAATCTTGAAGATTTATGGATGATTTTTGGAAGATTAATTTCCTTAAATAAAACCCTAGATATATTTCTTAAGATAATTGGAAGAGAGAAATGAAGAAATTAGGTTTTGGATGAGGATTCTCATATATATAGAGGCATCCAAAAATGGGAAATGACTAAAATACCCTTGCAAAAATCGTCCATCAATTGCTGAAAAAAATAACTGACGATATCCGTGATAAGCTGTCAGGCCCGTGATAGGCCGTCACAAATTGTCTTCACAAAAAGGGTGGATTTTGTGACTTTCTGCCTTAAGGTGACGACATTTTGTGATGGGCCGTCAGGCTTGTGACAAGTCGTCACAAAAGGTCGTCACGAATTTTCCAGGCAGACACGCTGGAGTAAAATA
Organism: Capsicum pubescens; assembly: GCA_030864215.1. NCBI lineage: Eukaryota > Viridiplantae > Streptophyta > Magnoliopsida > Solanales > Solanaceae > Capsicum > Capsicum pubescens. Next base: position 49,705,403 of record CM061544.1, on the reverse strand, counting down.
AGCATAACTCTTTGCTCCGATATCATATTTTGGCAAAATGGGTATCGTTTGAAAGATAATTCAATTATATATCTTTTGGTTGGTCATGGGATCGATAAGTCGTAGTAAAACGGGAGATATGCTCATTTAAAGTTGACTATGCCAAAATCCTTCTCAAGAATTCAATCGGTAAAGAATGTTTTGATTCATCCAAGCGTTAGGACATCTTTAAAGCCTTAATACACATCACCCTTGACCAGAAAACAACCAAAACACTATAATTTATCTCTCATGGGTTTGAGTCATGGAGGCACTATTGGTCAGAATCTCGGGGTTTTACAATACCTCCCCCTTGGAAACATTCGTCCTCGAATGTTGCCAGATAGGCCAAGAACAAGAGAAAAATGAGGACGTATAGCTGGAACGACTCACTCAAAAGACTTACTTCACTCTATACCTTCGAATACTATAGAAAATGCACGAATTCGTGATGAAAGTAGACACACTGCTGAATCTTTAATAAGAAGGGGGTGGAATTAAGAAAGAATGATACGTTCTGCTCGCTCCGAACTTACAGAAAAGAGGTGAGGGTACTTGGCTCACATATCAGCTTCATCTTCCCAGGTAGCACTATCAAAGGATTGATTTCGCCAAATTACTTTAACCAAAGGAACTTCTTTGTTCCTTAGCCTACGGATCTGAAAATCCAAAATCTCAACCGGAATCTCCTCGAATGTAAGGTTATCCTAAATATATAAGCTTTCGGAAGGATCAACCACGACAGAATCACCAATACACTTCTTAAGCATAGAAACATGAAATACCGGATGAACGCAAGACAACTCCGCGGGTAAATCGACCTCATAAGCTACTTTCCCAACACGGCTCAGAACCCTGTATGGACCAACATAATGGGGACTAAGCTTTCCCTTCTTCCCAAATCTCTTCACCCCTTTCATGGGTGAAACCTTTAAGTACACCAAATCATTAACATTAAACTCAAGATCTTTTCTTCTCAAATCCGCATATGACTTCTGATGACTTTGAGCGATTTTCAATCTTTCTCGAATCAACTTAACTTTTTCCATAGCCTCGAACACAGCATCCGGCCCAATCACAGTTGCTTCTCCTACATCAAACTAACCTATGGGCGATCTACATCTTCTACCATACAAAGCTTCAAACGGGGCCTTCTGAATAATAGCATGGAAACTATTATTATATGCAAATTTGATCAATGGTAAGTGCTCATCCCAACTACCTTTGAAATCAAGTACGCATGCCCTCAACATGTCCTCCAAAGTCTGAATAGTCCTCTCAGCCTAACCATAGGTCTACAGATGGAAAGCAGAACTTAGACGAACATGGGTACCAAGACCCTTCTAAAAAACCCTCCAAAACTGGAAAGTAAACTAAGTACCCCAATCAGAGATGATAGCCAAAGAAACTCCATGCAATCTGACTAACTCACGGATATACAATCTAGCATAATCATCAGCTGTATAAGATGAATGCACTGGCAAGAAATGAGCTGATTTAGTCAACCGGTCTACGACAATCCAAATCGAATCATGATGACGACGAGAAGGAGGCAAACCAATTACGAAATCCATATTCACTTCTTCCCACTTCTAAGTAGGAATGCTAAACTCTTGCATTACACCACCGATCCTCTGGTGATCTACCTTAACTTGTTGACAAGTAGAACACTTTGCCACAAATCCTGCTATGTCTTTCTTCATACCATTCCACCAATAGATTTCCCGCAAATCGCAGTACATCTTGGTAGCACTGGGATGAATAGAATATCGCGCACCATGCGCTTCAGCATAATTTTCTGCCTCAAATCATCAATATTCGAAACACACAGTCTACCTTGCAATCTCAACACACCATCTCTCCCTTGGGAGAAAACCTCTACCTTCTGGTCCTTAACTGACTTCTTCAGTTTGACCAAACTAGGGTCCCTATCCTTCTTCTTCTTTTACCTCCGAGACCAAAGAGGATTCGGAACTACTCTGAACTAACATACTCTCTTCAGCGGAATCAAGAAATCTAACACCTAACCTAGCCAAACGATGCACATCACGAGCTAATTCTTTCTTATCATTCTTTACATGAGCTATACTACCCATAGACAACCTGCTAAGAGCATCTGCCACAACATTGGCCTTGCTCGGGTGATACATCACACTCATATCATAGTCTTTTAGAAACTCTAACCATGTTGTTTGTCTAAGGTTCAACTCCCTCTGAGTAAACACATACTGCAGAATTTTGTGATCAGTAAACAACTCAACATGAACACCATACAAATAATGTCTCCAAATTTTCAAAGCAAAAACTACAACTGCTAATTCAAGATCATGGGTTGGGTAATTCTTCTCATGAGGATTCAACTGTCTAGAGGGATAAGCTATAACTTTACCCCTTTGCATCAATACACAACCCAGACCAACTCTGGAAGCATCACAGTACACCACAAGACCATCAGTACCATCGAGTAAAGCTAACACTGAGGCTGAAGCGAGTCGAGTCTTCAACTCTTGAAAACTCTTCTCACAGGCATCTGTCCACTGAAAGTTAACTTTCTTTTGGGTCAACCGAGTCATGGGGGACGCAATAGAAGATAAGCCCTCAACAAAACGACGGTAGTAACCAGATACACCCAAGAAACTCCTAATATCAGATGGGGAGGTAAGTCTAGGCCAATTCTTCACAGCTTCTGTCTTTTGAGGATCAACTCTAATACCTTTGGAAGAAACAATGTGACTCAGAAAAGTAACTGACCTTAAACAAAATTCAAACTTGCTAAATTTAGCGAATAATTGATGAGCTCTAAGGGTTTTCAACACGATTCGAAGATGATCCGCATGGTCATCCTCACATCGAGAATATACAAGAATATCATCCATGAACACAATAATAAACAAATACAGATACCTCTTAAAGACTCGGTTCATAAGATCCATGAAAGCCACTGGAGCATTGGTTAACCCAAAGGACATGACAAGAAACTCAAAATGACCATAGCGGGTTCGGAAAGCTGTCTTTGGAATATCACACTCTCTCACTTTAAGCTGATGATAGCCGGATCTAAGGTCTATCTTTGAGAAATAACTTGCACCCTGTAGTTGATCAAATAAATCATCAATTCTAGGAAGAGGGAACTAGTTCTTAATAGTCACCTTGTTGAGTTGACGGTAGTCAATGCACATACGCAACGTACTATTTTTCTTCCACACAAATAGAACAGGTTCACCCCACGGGGAAATACTGGGTCGGATGAAGCCTTTTTCAAAGAGGTCTTAGAGTTGCTCCTTCAACTCTTTAAGTTTTGTGGGTTCCATATGGTATGGAAATAGGCTGAGTTCCAGGAAGGAGATCAATCTCGAAAGCTATTTGTCTATCAGGTGGGATCCCTGGAAGGTCTTCCGAGAAAACATCGGGAAACTCTTTAACAATGCTAACTAACTGAATAGTCGAATTCTCGGACTTGAGGTCTTTAACTCAAACTAGATAATAGATGCACCCCATGGAAATCAATTTCCTAGCTTAGAGGTAGGATATGAAATGGCTATTCGGAGTTACAGAACTCCCGAACCGCTCAAACATGGGTTCGTTAGGAAACTTAAACTTGACCACTCGGGTATGACAATCTATAGACGCATAGCACGAGTGAAGACAATCTACACCAAGAATGACGTCAAAATCAACCATATCTAGATCAATCAAATCAGCACATATGACCCGATGAAGGATAGTAACAGGAAACTTCTTATACACTCGCTTAGCAATAACAGACTCTTATACCGAGGTACAAACCAGAATAGGCTCAGGGATCTGTTCAGGGTCCATCTCAAAATTTATCGCAACCAGACGTGTCAAATAAGAAAAACTGAAAATGGGGTCCATCAATACATACACATCAAATGGGGTAGCCTGACATTGGGGACGAGCATCTCGACTCCCCTGTCTAGCATAAAAATAATCTCTAAGTCAGTGTCCCAAATTTCCTCAACCAAAGAAACCTCTTTGATCAACAAAACACTCGCCAAAATAATCTCTACCACACTTGGCATATGAAGGAGGATGAGGTCTGTTACTTATACTTTCCTGAGACCTGGATGGGATAGGCCTTATCCCCTTCTCCTGCCTGCTTCTAGGTGAGGAAGAACTAACTGAGGAAGGCACGGGCATAAACAAACATCTCTGGAATTGAGGGCAGTCCCCTCCATAGAATCTAGACTGACCGAATCCCTGCTGCTCTGATCTAGCTCTTTTACTCCCTCTTACTCTCTTCCTCTCTTTCACCTTATTAGCTTCAATCTATTGGGCATGTATCATCAACAAAGAAAGGTCCATCTCCCTATTAAGCATAGCAGATATACACTCTTTCACAATATAACTCAACACACATGTCACGAACTTACTCATGTTGGTCCTGGAGTCAGCCATCATATTAGGTGCATATTTGGACAACTGATTGAATCTAAGGTAATACTCCTTAACAGTCATGGAGCCTTGTCTCAAATTCATGAATTCTTCTATCTTTTCTTCCCTTATCTCAAGAGGAAAAAATCTGTCCAAAAATGCATCTTGGAATAACTGCCAAGTCATGGGAGCAGCATCCTTCTCTCTACTTTCCCTCTACACTTCCACCCAATCATATGCAATATCTTTCATTCGATAGGCAGCTAATTCAACACTCTCCTCCTCAGTTACGTGCATAATCTGGGTGATCCTTTTCACTTCATCCAAGTATATCTGTGGGTTTTCACCTACCTTCGACCCATAGAACTAAGGCGGATTCATCCGCATAAAGTCAAGAACCCGAGCTGCAGCAGAATTATTCTCTTGGGAGGTGGAACAGTAGCCTAGTTGTTAGCTTGAGTATTGGTGGTAACTGCCTGGGCTAGCACCTGAAAAACTGCCCGAAATTCTGCATGTGACACATGCTCATTCATGGGATCAACGGGTTGAGGTTGCTCGTTGTTTTTACGAGCTCGACGAGGAGGTATTTTCTGTCATAAGAGAGCACAAATTAATAGCAGAGAGAAATAGTCGTAGGCACGATAGACTTTTGAAAGAAAAAAATGACTTTTCCAAAAATGTCCCGTATCCTCTTGCTCATAGATGTGGCGCGCTACACACCGATGTACCAAGCTTGTAATGCCCCAAGACGTCACACAGTGCTTAAGGCCATATGCAGCCTCAAGCTAACCCTCTAAACCTGTCATCACTTCTAGAACTCACTTTGACAATAGTCATGCTAATATAAGAGAGAATGACATATCATAAACATACTGGAATAAGATATGAAACTAGCCTGTACAATCCAAAATACTGAAATTCTGTACATACCAACCCTTTATCCTGACAAAGACTCTATACATCAAAATCAAAGAGACATTGGGAAAAACCCCCAACTGACTCAAACAGTACTGAAAGCCATAACAACAAAATAGTATCAAAAAATTATAAACACGATCCTCAAACCATGAGGACTCACCGCTGAGCAGACGAAAAGAGGCACCCGTATATCGCTAACTCGGATGAGTACCTGAACCTACATTACGAGAAAATGTAGCTCATAGGAAAATATGTCGGTCAACACTTTGGAATGTACTGAGTATGTGGGGGTGCATGCAACAATGTAAATATTATCATCAATTTTATGAAAATATGCATATGTACAATGATGGCTCATTTGGCTTGAGTTAGATTGAAACATACTTTTTATGATCTCATCGTAATTAAATCATATGATAAAAACCTCATAAACTATCATAAATAACTCAACGCTTCTCCTCAAGACTCGGAGTGGCCTGTAATTCAAGAAACTCGACTCTTATGGACATGGAAGGTTCTTATAACCGACATAAACCCTGTGAGCTACATGGAGTCCAACATTTTACCCTACTAAGGGGAGAACCCCACATTGGCGGGAGCGTCGTACTCTTTCCAGGGAGTACAACCTAAATTTAGTGATCACAACCTCATACTCGGCCTCCGGCCCATAATTATCAATATCAATCCTACGGTGGCACGTAGTTTCGGGGGAAATACCACTTTTCCCGCTCGGTACTAAATACTACTCCAAGACACAAGCTCAGAACGCGTTAGGAAATCCACCATAAACATCACAAGGGTCTATCATGAAGACCAAATCAAATCTCTTTCTCATTTATCAAATCATAATCAATTTTTTGATTCCTAACTCGACTCAAATTAAATAAATCTTTCTCAATATCAAAATACATCAATTTATTAAGTCATGGCAACATCAATAACTTTGAGGAAATATCAAGACTCATTGTAACAACTCAATTCTCATGAATCAATATACTCAATAATCCAATTTGTCATAAGGAAGCTTAAAGCTTGACACATATCTTGAAAACACTTGAAATACCAACTCATGGTAGAAACTTGAAATTCACAATATTAAATATCAAGTCATAACTTGGAAATGGTAAAATAATCATGTATAACAAAGCTTGAACGATTTATATTCTCATATAAATCCATAATAAAAATTAAAGCTTTGAGCACAAGAACGAAAGAATTGCTCTTGTTCAAAACCCCACATACCTTAATCTTTGAAATTGGTTGAACTCTAGTGCTTGAGACTTTACGCACACTTGTAATAAAAAAATTCTTGAAGCCTACTCTATGAGGAACTTGATTCTTGAAGGAATCTTGAAGATTTATGGATGATTTATGGAAGATTAATTTCCTTAAATAAAACCCTAGATATATTTCTTAAGAGAATTGAAAGAGAGAAATGAAGAAATTAGGTTTTGGATGAGGATTCTCATATATATATAGGCCTCCAAAAATGGGAAATGACTAAAATACCCTTGCAAAAATCGTCCATCAATTGTTGAAAAAAAATAGTTGACGACATCCGTGACAAGCTGTCAGGCCCGTGATAGGCCGTCACAAATTGTCATCACAAAAAGGGTGGATTTTGTGACTTTTTGCCTTAAGGTGACGACATTTTGTGACGGGCCATCAGGCTTGTGACAAGTCGTCACAAAAGGTTGTCACGGATTTTCCAGGTTGATACGCTGGAGTAAAATAAGCATAACTCTTTGCTCCGATATCGGATTTTGACGAAATGGGTATCTTTGGAAAAATAATTCAATTATCTATCTTTTTGTAGGTGATGATTTCAATAATTCATAGTACAACGGGAGATATGCTCATTTGAAGTTGACTATGCCAAAATTCTTCTCAAGAATTCAATCGGTAAAGAATGTTTTGGTTCGCCCAAGCGTTAGGACATCTTTAAAGCCTTAATACACATCACCCTTGACCATAAAACAACCAAAAAACTATAATTTATTTCTCATGGGCTTGAGTCATGGCGGCACTATTGGTTAGAATCTCGGAATATTACATTATTACTTTTAATTATCTTTGTTGTTTACCTTTCTGCAAATATAATGCAAATTTATCTCGTAATGTTATAATTGAATTAAAAGAAAATATTTGAGATCAGACACATATTTTTGATAGTAAGTGATGTATTATTATTATTATTATTATTATTAGTATTATTATTATTATTATCATCATTATCATTATCATTATCATTATCATTATTTTTATTATTATTATTAGTAGTAGTAGTAGATATGTATGTTCTACTACTACTAATATTATAATTTATCTTTTAATTATTATTATATTTTATTTAATATTTAAATATATTTGAAATATATAAATTTATGATATAATTAGAGATGTTTTAGGTCTTTTCAGCTATGATTTTTTAATTTTAAACTAATGAATTATTTTTTAAATTTTTCAAAGCCTACTATTTTCAAATTCATATATTTCTATTAACATAGTGAATTACTTATGTAGGACTTAATTACTTGCATAACTCACTACTAAACTAACTACCAAAAAATATGCTACTACCTGCATAAATAATATATAGATAATCCCTAAATTAAAAAAATCTTCATAACTCTAATTTAGGCCCTTTCATTATTTACTTTTGGACTCTTAGGTTTAAGTGGGTGAATAGATGAAAAGAGAAAAGAAAAGACTCACATCTAGTTTCCCTAGAAGCACCTCTTTAAAAGAAGGGTGCTGTTGAAGCAACTCATTTTCAGATTCAAGCAGTATTTTGTTTTGTTCCTCCTCAGAAACAAAAGCATGAGCCAGGGCAACCATTTTCTTTTCACACAGGAAATGAAGAACAAGAAGAACACTACAATTTAAAACCAGTCTTAAAATTTCAAAAACAAAATAATAAATCATGAGAGCAAAAGGGGAAAAACAAAGTGCAAAAAGACCTCACCAGTAGTAGGATACAAAGGATGAGAAAGAGAGAGGAAGTAGGGTTATATTAATAATGGAACGAATACAGTGGAGGCAGAGCACCTCTATCAAATATTCTTTAAAAACACACTAGCGACATCACCGACGTTTCATAATCAAGGCAACTTTTTATCCGGTTTAGAAAAAAATTTCAAAGTAAGTGAGTAGGACTGAGGTTGTCTTAACTGCGTAAATTGGTTTGCCCTCTTAAAATCTACATTTTTATATTTATAATTGAACACTATTTTAAGATGGCAAACCAATTTACGCAGTTAAGACAACCTCAATCCTACTCTCACATTTTGAATTTTTTTTTTGAATAGGAAAAAAAGTTTCCTTGATTTTGAAACATCGATGATGTAGCTGGTGTGTTTTTAAACAAATTTGATAGATGTGCTCTGCCTCTGCTGTATTCGTTCCATTTTTCATATAAACCTCCTTCCTCTCTCCCTCGTCCTTTGTATCCTAGTACTGGTGAGGTCTTTTTACTCTTTGTTTTTCCCTTTTTTCCCTCATGATTTCTTATTTTGTTTATGAGATTTAAAGCCTAATTTTAAAATTGCAGAATTCTTCTTGTTCTTCATCTGCTTTAAGAAAAGGAAATGTCTGCCCCGACTTATGCTTTTGTTTCTGAGGAGGAACAAAATAAAAGATTGTTTGAATCTGAAAATGAGTTACTTCAATAGCACCCTTCTTCTAAAAAGGTGCTTCTAGGGAAACTAGATGTGAGAGCCTTTTCTTTTCTCTTTCCATCTGTTTACCCACTTAAACCTAAGAAGCCAAAAGTAAATAACAAAGGGGCCTCAATTAGAGTTATGCAAGTTTTTGTACTGTAGGGATTATCGATGTGGAAATCTATATATTATTTATGCATGTATTAACGTATTTCTTGGTAGTTGATTTAGCAGTGAATTATGCAGGTAATTAAGTCCTACATAGTTAATATTCAAATATTAGTAGTTGGTTTTGCCTACGTTTACTCCTATTAACATAGAATAACCCTCGAGACCCCAAAGAAGGCCCATAAAAACCCATCTACCAAATAGATGACTCTGTAGCCTTTCTCAACTGGTTTGATGGCCCGCTTTTAGGGCCCAAATATGGATGGCCATAGTTATGCTATTCAAGAAAATTATAGTAGTACTAGTGGTACTTTGGATTAAAAGGGACAAATAAGTTGTCTAATTAAGTGAGAATCCTTCAAGTTTTTTAAATTAGGTGGGAGGGACAAAAAAAATTTGATTTTTTTTTTAAAGTTTTTTCATTCCAACAACTTCTCCCAGTTGTCGAACAACTTTGATAGTTGTTCGACAACTTCTAGCAGTTGTTCAACAACTATCAAAGTTGTTCGACAACTGCGCTAAGTTGTTCAACAACTAGGCAAAGTTGTTCGGCAACTGGGAGAAGTTGTTCAACAACTGTGTGAAGTTGTTGAGACAACTAATGTAGTTGTCGAACAACTCTCCCAATTGTTCAAATGACTTAATTTTTTTCAAAGTGCAAGTTGCGGGACCCACTTATCCCCTTTTCTTAATTGGAAAATTGGGAGGTCTATTGATTCATTTTTCTCACTTAAGTATTTAAGTTGTATATATAGTGAAGTAGTTAGCTTATATTTGCGTTGTAAAATGTAATATTTAGTGTAGAGATAGTCCTATATACGTTTAGTACGTCAAAGAGAGATACTCGCAAACATTGTGCAATTCAATTTGTCGCAAGAAGCACTTAATCATCACGCAAATAATTATTGGTTCCGAATATTTACCCCTAATGAATGATTATAATTCTAATGAATTAAGAATATAAGATCATTCAATCATGATAACAAAAATAATTTATAAAAGAAATTATCTTGTAATAGTGGGTATAAGAAGAGGTATATGTAGGCTGAGGAGGTCTTGGTAAAGGTGATTAGATTAGGTATCTGTAGCTTTTCGAGGATATGATCTAGATATAAAAATACGGAGATCAAGGATGTGGTTAGTGGGTGGTTGAGCTTTGTCTAATTTCCCTATTAAGTAGTATTTTTGTTATTACTTTCATACTATCTTATTCTTCTATATTAGAATAATTTGTTTGTTTTTAGGGCAGTTATCATATTAATTGTTTGTCGTTGCTACCATTTTCAGATTTACTATTTTATTTGTTTTACATGCCTAATTTTTTGTTATATGTTTTACTTGAGTCGAGAGTCAATCGAGAACAACCTCTCTATCTTCACAAGGCAGAAGTACATGTCCATACTACCTCTTCAAACTCCACGTGTAATATTATGTATGTTATTATTGTATATATCTTGAATTGATTGATCAAATGTAAATACCCGATGTTGAGGTATATTTGTACCCATTGGCGGAGGGATGATCTTAGGAAAAGGGTGATTTGATGCACATCTTTTATCAAAAGATTATATAGTGTACAGAAGCTTAATATTAGTTATTATACGTCTATATTAAATTTTGCACATCTTTAACACAATTTTGAAGAATATCTGCACATTCCTAGTCAAATTTCTGACAACGACACTGCTACTCGCCTCAACTGTGTACGTGTAAAGCTGACGCCATATAGCATTTTTCATCTGCATGACGCCCAAACTCTTTTATTAGTGGACCTACCTAACCTGTCACCTCATTTTCTGCATTAATATTTGTCCCCATTAGTTCTTCAGGACTCTTTAGGTTTATTATGTTTATAATTGCATATCCTTCCAAATTTCATACACCATCCATTTCATTTTAATTAGATTAAAAATAACTATTTAAATTTATTTGTCTAATTTAGAAAATTATAAAAAAGATTACTACATGGAGTATTAAATGAAGTGAAAGGTGTATTCTACGGACATATAAATGCTAGTTTCATTAAAACCGTATTCCGTACTAAGCTCGGATCCAAACTACTCTACATATAAATAATAATAATTAAATTTTAAAATATAATATATAGTATATTTTCTACTTTATAATAAATATAATTTAATGACCGATATATTAAATATATTTTATTAAAATTTTTTATAATTATTAAAGTTCTTAATCACATAATTGGATAATTTTTGTAAAAATTATTTGTATGGAAGAAAGTATTACAGGAGAATTAGAATATAACAAGAGACCACAAGTAAATTAATATTTTTTAAAATAACATGATATAACAACAACAATAACAACATACCCAATGGATTCCCACATAGAGGGGTCTGGGCAGGGTAGAGTGTACGCAGATCATACCACTACCTAAGATGAAGGAGAGAGTCTGTTTCCGACAGACCCCCAGCTTAGGACCGATAGCAGTATAACAAACACAAAACATAAATGCATAAAAACTAGTACAGTGTGCAAAATAAACTAACGTCACTACCCATAAGATAATACTACAGTCACAAGGTAATACTAAAACTATCTATCCGAAATCATAGACATCACTCAACACCACGAACAAGAAACTTCAAACACAAATATAGAATGCTCCCTTATTGTTATCGAAACACTCTCAACCCCTAACCTTCTACCCTAATTGGCCTTCTCCACACCTTCCTAATCACAACCCTCCAATATTTGTTCGGTCTACCTCTACCCCTCCTAAAATCATCCATAGCCAGTGTCTCACACCTCCGCACTGGAGCATCAGAGCCCCTCTTCATCATATGCTCTCACCAACGTAACCTTACTTCTCGTATCTTGTCCTCCACCGAGGCCACTCCCACCTCTCCCGAATTATCTCATTTCTTAACTTCTCTTTCCTAGTATGGACACACATCCATCGCAATATTCTTATCTCCGCCACCGTCAACTTTTGGATGTGGGAGTTCTTAACTGGCCAATACTATCCATACAACATAGTCGGCCGAACTGCCACTCTGTAGAACTTCCCTTTAAGCTTCGGGGGCATCTTCTTATCACATAAAACTCCCAAAGTAAGCCTTCATTTAAACCACCCATCACCAATATGATGTGTGACATCCTCGTCAATCTCACCATTGCCTTAATTCATAGACCCCAGATACTTGAAACTCTCCTTCTTCTGAATGGCCTGAGAGTCTAGCTTCACAACCATGTCATCCTCCTATGACACATCACTAAACCTACACTTCAAGTAGTCCATCTAGGTCCCGCTTAACCAAAATTTTTTAGACTGAAGGGTCTGTCACAAAATCTCCAACTTATCATTAACTCCTCCCCGAATCTTATTAAGCAGCACCACATTATCAGCAAATAACATTCACCAAGGAACCTCCTCTTGAATATGTCTTGTCAAAACATTCATCACCAAGGCAAATACAAAAGGGGTAAGAGTCAAACCCTAATGCAACCCTACAAAAATCGAAAAATGCTCTGAATCTCCACCTACCGTCCTCACCCGAGTCTTTGCGCTATCATACATGTCCTAAATCGACCTAGCGTACGCCATAGGCACCCCTCTAGCCTCCAAACACCTCTAGATAATCTCCTTGGGAACTCTGTCCTAAGCCTTCTCAAGATCAATAAACACCATGTGAAAGTCCTTCTTCATCTCCTAAAACTGTTCCACTAATCTCCTCACAAGGTGAATGGCCTCAGTAGTCGAGCGACCTAGCATGAAATCAAACTGATTCTTAGCGATGATCACGCTCCTTCTCAGCCTCAACTCTACCACCCTTTCCAAAATCTTCATAGTATGACTCAACAACCTAATACCTCTATAGTTGTTGCAACTTTGGATGTCTCCCTTGTTCTTATACAATGGAATCATTGTACTTCACCTCCATGCTTCAGGCATCCTTCCCGCCCTAAAAATGATGTTAAGAACCTTGTCAACCACTCCAAACCTGCCCCGCCAGTGCATTCCAAAAATCTACTGGAATCTCGTCTGGCCCCATCGCCCTACCTCGACGCATCCTGCGAATAGCCCTCTTGACCTCTTTAACATCGATATGCCTACAATAACCATAGTCGTGACACTACTCAAAGTTTTCCAAGTCCCCAAACACAAAACCTTTGAAAGCTTATCGTTCAAAATTTTATGAAAATAGGACTGCCACCTTTTTTTAATGAGGGCATCCTCAACCAACATAGTACCATCCTCAACCTTGATGCACTTATCCCTGCCTTTCTTCTTTAAAGCCGCATACAAGCTCCAAAAATCTCTCATTTTAGCCACTGTAACCGCTAACTTAGCCTCTCACCTAGCTATAGCTTATACTCTTCCTTATTCGTCCGTCTCTCTTGATCATTCTTGCTCTCAACCAATTTAGCATAAGACACCTTCTTAGACTCCACCTTCCTCTTAACCTCTTTATTCCACCACTAGTCCTCTTGTTGTTTGCCAAATCGACCTCTCAAGACACTAACACCTCTCTAGCGATCTCCCTAATGCAACTGGCAATTGTCTCCTACATACTATCAACATCTCCTCTACTCTTCCAAGCCCACAGCTTCTCAACTTCTCCCCCATATTCAAAGCATTAGCCAAAGTCAAGCTACCCCACTTAATCTTGGGACGAACCTCCACAGCCAAGTCAAGCTACCCTACTTAATCTTGGTCCGAACCTCTACACTCTTCTTCTTTCCGCCCTTATTGATTACCAAATTCATCACTAACAACCTATGTTTAGTCTAAAGATTATCTCTAGATATGACTTTACAATCTTTACATAGTGTTCTATCACTCTTCTTAAGGAGCTAAAAGTCTATCCGAGTCTTGGCCACTGAACTACGAAATATTTCAAAACTCTCAAATTCGTTATCCGCAACCCAAAAGCCCTAGAAAAATCCAAAAGAGAAGCACTTCCTTTATTCCTCTATCCAAAATAGAAATCTCCATGCACATCATCATAACCTCTCGACAAAGACCCAACATGCCCATTGAAGTCTCCTCTCATGAAAAGTTTCTGAGTGCTCGGGACGCCCCTCACCATCTCATTCAAAACCTCCAAAATCCCTTCTTCTCTTCCTCGTCCAAACCTAATTGCGGAGCATAAACACTAATAACATTCACCGTAGTTCCTCCCATGACAACCTTAATAGACATCAACCTGTCACTGACTCTTTTAACTTCTACCACCTGTCCCTAAGTTCTTCATCTACTTAGATACCTACCCCATTTCTATGTGTCATGCTACCCGAGTACCATAACTTTTATCCATCCACATCTCTCACATTAGTGCCTACCATTTAGTTTCCTGGACATACGTTATACTAACCCTCCATTTTCCAAGAATCTTCACTAGCTCTATAGACTTACCTTGAAGCGTCTCTATGTTCCAGGACCCAACTATCAACCTATAAGCACCCTTATCCAACTTAGCCCTACTATCCCTCACCCTTAACCCAAAACTAGAACTTAGAATTGACCTCAACCCCGACCTCGACCTATGAAATAACCCTAGTCCATCATCTATCACCCCAACCACCACTCAAAGGGATACGATAGAAGAAAATGAAGAAAAGAAATCCGAAAAACACGATGAGCAAAAGAGTATGACTAAAAACAGCTAAATCAGCAAAACAAAAACTAGTAAGCAGGATTGATACTCACAAGAAACAACAAGTACTATACTACTCACAAGCAACGAACACCTACTAAGTTACAGAGAAACCATAACCAATAATCCCACAAGAATAATTAAAAAAATCAGACAAGAAATTAGGATAGAAAAAGAGACAAGAAGCATATACCAAATAAACTAGAGAAGACTGAAATGAGTGCACCTGATACTGGGAGAAGACACAGTGAAAGACATTTTCCTGATCGTTTTGTCAAATTCCGGCAAATTGGTGCAGAAACTGGTCGTCAGAATTTGTTGCCACCACATTTACCCTACTGCTAGTAGCGCATCCCTGTACATGGTCGCCGGAGAATATGCTGGTCACCGAAAAAATAAGCTAGACACCGGAATCTTGATGTCGCTGCCTGAAGTGCAGATCTGAACTTGAAGTACCTGAAAAGGGTTATAAAGAAAATAAAAGAGAAGAAAAGAAAAGCGACGATCAAATTTCCAAAAATTGACGTCACTCACCAAAAACTGATGTGGTTGTTGGGCCACAGAGATAGGCCACCGAAAAAGAGGCTATCATTTTAGTAGTCGGCGCAAGTAGCGAGAGAGAAAAAGACGACGATTGCGCCAGAATCTGATGGGGTCGCCAAAACTGATAGGGTCGTTGGGACATGTTTATGGTGGCCGACACAAGTAATTTACCGGCGGCAGATTGGTGGTTCTCTGTTATCGCCAGAATCTTCAAGACACGAAGAGATAGGTTAATTTCGTCGGCACCGTCGATTGAAAAATTGCAAGATGCTAAACCCTCAGCATATATGACAACTACTAATGTGATAAATTTAACTTGAGACTCCCGTTCAATAAAATAACATGACAATATTTTAATAATTACAATTCAATGCTGATTAAAAATAGAAAATATTGATTTTAATGAATTTATGGGTACGAAATTTCTTAGTTATAAATAGAAATAAATTTATTTTAATATTTATTATTTTATTTTCACCTATAATTTCATGTGACAAGAGTTGCAAAATTCATTGTTTTTATCTAATACAACAAAGTATTTTAATCACTTCAAGTATATATAAAAATAGTTACAACATTAATTCAGAACCTTTACACAAACTAACTTAATCGTGATCTATAAGGATATTAAATAATAATTAAATTAATTTAACCGATTATTCCATTCGATCCATTTACTTATCGTGTTAAGTTTTAAACACCCTTTAAAAATATTCTATTCATTCTACTCTAATTATTGGTTTATCCTTTTTCATGTTTGATAAGAAAAATAATAAAGGCATTGTACTATTTATTATTGATTAAGTTATCCTATTTAATACTCCCTCCGTTTCACAATAAGTAAATTATTGGAGTAATTTTAGTGTTTCAAAATAAGTGAATGATTCACAATTCAAGGTAGATGTTGGAATTTGTTTTTAAATTTACCCTTTATTAAATGTGCACTGGGAGTGATGTATCATGTGTCTTTGCTTTTTGAAGAGGGTAAAAATGAAAAAACATGATAAATTTATGTCTTTGCTTTCTTTTTTTTCTTAACATGTGTGCCGAAATTCAACTATTAACTTATTGTGGAACGGAGGGAGTACTATATCTTTTTTAAGAAGTGAACACCAGTGACTATAAGGGTGTAGTTGAAAATTATTACTAACTTTAATTTTATGTAAAAAGTTATTTCTAAATAAGTTTTTTGAGAAAAAAATAATTATTAATTTAAAATGAAGTAAATTTTAATTAAAAGACAACCTGTGACAAGAAAAAATCAGTTACAAATACATAAGTGGAAATGGTCTTAACAAAAAGAATAAGGACAAAAATAAAAATATTTAGCAAAAGAACATAATCAATCCTTGTGAGGACTACCCAAAATTGAGATCCTCCCTTATATATAATAGTAAATTGTATTCTTTTTTCATATTGTTAACACTGTTTGCAATAAAGATTTCAGTGACAGAAACAAATTGCAGTCACAATGCAAATAAAATATAAAAAAATAAGAATTTTACTGATAAATGATATGGATATAATTCTGTTACTCCCTTGATTCTTCTTTCTTTATTTTTCTCCATAATCTTAGGACCATTAGTAGCGTATTTCTCAAATATAGAAATATTTAAATTTGATATGAATTTTTAGCGTATTTCTCGAATGTAAGAAGATTTGAATTTGATATAATTTTTTTTGTCATTCAAGAGTCATTAGTAGCGTATTTCTTGAATGTAAGAAGATTTAGATTTGATATGGATTTTCTTCGTAATTCAAAGACCGTTAATAACATATTTCTTGAATGTAGAAATAGTTGAATTTGATCTCCATAAAAGAAGGGTTTATGGATCTTCTTGATATATTTGATTATCAAAAAGAGAGTGATATTCAATGAGTTTATGAAATTATCGGGAGATGATTAATCTCTTTATTAAGGGTTTAGAGTAGAGTAGACACCAAGTTAGGTTTAGCGTAAAGTAACCCCTAATAACTCTAACAAAAATTGAATTCTTATTGTAGAGTTCACAAAATTATGATGTCTATAAACGCTTTGTATTGTCAGACGTTATGACTACAAAATCCTTTGCTGAAATGTCAAAATACAATTATTTTTCTTCTTTGAGATGATGAATGAAGTATGTGTTAATTTAGTGGAGTCACTTAGCTCAAGTCATTCGTGCGGCGTACCATGAAATTAGAAAACTACATCAAGCTAGGAGAAGAGAAAAGCAATAACAAAAATACCATATTTAGCACATTTTCATAGCTCGAACTCGTGACCCCCTGATCACATGGAGGGAACTATCCACAATAATTCAGAAAAATACTTCTCATAGATAATCACAAATTTCCAAGACAAAAACAAAGGGCAGTCCGGCACATTAAGCTCTCGTTATGTGTTGGGTCCCAGGAAAAAATTGGACCACAGAGGTCTATTATACACAGTCTTACCACTGTGGACCCCTCTTTCCACAGCTCGGACCTATGACCTTCTGGTCACACGACAACAACTTTACCAGTTACGACAAGGCTCCTTGTCTTACACACACAAATAACATTTGTAAAAATGAAATCTTTAGAAATTTTTTTAAAATTCTTTCTACCCAAATTTCCAAGATAAGCTAAAACACTTCTAACATATGGTTTAATAAACAATAAGTAAAAAATGCAAACTACCCAAAAAAATTCAGGCAAATAAAACATGTAATACATCAAGATTAATTTTGAACAATATCTTAAAAAAAATCTCACTTTCTCACAGCTGAATAATGAAATTCCAATTTTTCCCTTAACATTATGTCTCCATTGATGATGGATACCATAGCATTAAGAGCCAATTTCTTTCCTTTTCTGGTAGTTGGTCAGTATTTGAGCAGTATCATCTTCTACAAAAATGAACAGGATAATATCACTTTAGCCCCCAAAAGATCTATCTATTACATATAGACCCCTTTACCTTATAATTTTTGAATGATATTACTCTTCTTGAACAATTTAAATGCCCCAAAAGTTTCTCTAATATACAAAAAGATAATTCCTTCATTCGGTTTTACTTGTCACATTTTAACTTTACATATTTACTAAAAAAATAATTAATAACATACAGTTATTTTACCATAATACCCCTATTAAATGATGTTTATATTGTATCTTAAAATTAATTTGGAGAAAAGACAATTAATGCTAAGGGTAAAATAGGAAAAAAGAAGTTGTCTTTTCTTGATATGTAAAAATGATAAGTAAAAATATAAATACAATTAGGAAAATAGTGACAAGTAAAAGTGAAAGGTGGGAGTAACACTGAAAACACATCAAAAAGATATACTTCCTCGGTTGTATTTTATGCGGCTTATTTTGATCGGGCACAAAGTTTAAGAAGGAATAACAATTGTCCTTTATTAAAAAATATATTACTACTATCTTTAATTAAATGAGACTAATAAGGATAAAAGTAACATTATATCTTTAAATAGTTACCAAATTAAGGAAATATGACATTCCTTTTGGGACGGACAAAAAAAAATGACAACATATAAAATGGGGCAGAGGAAGTATGTTAATACAAAAGGGCAGCTTGATGTGGCGGTGGAAGTATGTTAATACTAAAAGGGAAGCTCGGTGTACTAAAGTTTCTTGCTATAAGGGACTGTGGAGAAGGGCTGGACCGCAAGAATTTTACTGTGCGCAACATTATCTTGCATTTCTGACTGAGGTTGTTTCTATGACTTGAACTCGTGACTTCCTAATCACATGACAATAATTTTATCAGTTACTCTAAAACTCCTCTTCATATTTATTTTTCCGATTTGATAAAAATATTAAAGATACGCAAAATATAAAAGATACGCATATAATTCTTTTTGCAAACCCACTTATATGGAGTAATAAAAACTTATAAGGTATCAAAAATGATATATGCATGGGATTTCCCTTTTGGTTAAAGTTTTAACAGGTTAATTTCATGTATAATTGTAGACTTTTACTCATTAATGACAAAATTATTGAACTTTACCTCTTTAATAAAGTAGTAGATTTAATGGCATTAAAAATCATTAATGAGTGTTTATTATGTGTTTATATATATTGAGTACAAGAAGTGATAGACATATCTCAAACTAAATCAATCTATTAGAAAAACAATTTCTATTCCAAAGGAGAAGTTCCTCCATGTTCACCTTTTGATTTCAATTATTTTCTCAATTTTGCTTGTAATTTTATGCAATGAACATTCTTTTTCATCCCTTAACACCACTTATATTATGGAATATGTCTATTGATCTAACGAAGCTTCCCAATCCTCCGATGCCATCCTATACACTCACCATTTACAATCTCTATTTATTTTAAAAGTCAAAATTGAAGGACTATGACTCGTTACTCAGAAATAGGTTCGCCGGTTGTCAGGCTAGAGTAAATCATTTGGCATCGGTTCTTGAAAATGGTGACGCGATTAGTGCGAATGAAACTCTGGTAAGTCCACACGATGAGAATGAGAGTAAAGTGGCCAACGAAAAGGTTCCGGTAACAACAAGTACACATTTCATATGTCAGTATGTTGCATCTTTTACTCTTTTTTATGGTTTCCCATCCGGCATCCGGTGCCCGCATTGGAGCCCCGACTAATCCGGATCACACGTTGCATGGCCCATTAAGGTGGAAGCCCTCCCAAAAAAAATTTCTCCATACCCAGGGTCGAACCCTGGACCTCTGGCTTAGGGTGGAGAAGCCTCATCCACTGCACCACAACCCATATTGGTGCATCTTTTACTCACTGAATAAGTTAAAAGTTACTTGCTAATGGACACTGGTAGTGATTTAGTTTGGTGGCAATGTGGACCATGTAATGCAAATGGATGTTACAAACAGATAAATAATCCTTTATATGTTTCAACAAATTCAAAAACATATCGAAAGCTCGATTGCCTTGTAGAAAGTAGAAACTGTGAAATCACGAATAAGGAATATGATTGTAGTCCGTATGGTAATACGTGTATGTATGATTACAAATACGTCGATGGATCAAGAACAAGAGGCTATATTGCACACGACATGATTACTTTTGTTTTAGATCGAAAGCAGGTAAGCATTGTTTGTGGATGTGGAAAAGATCAAACTCATGGAAAGCCTTTTAATGGTCAATTTTCTGGAATTGCTGGCCACGAACATAATGGGTGGTGGAAATTCTTTAGCATCGTAATTTGAAGTAGACATAATGTCCATGTTCCTACCGGGAGCTCTCTCCACAAAAGGATCAACACATAGCTTCCACACAACGCCATTTAAGAAAACAACATCAACAATGCTATTACAAGATTTCAGATTCCCTTCCGTTTACTTCGTCAACCTTTATAAAGTTTTTATCAACTATAGGGAAGTCCTGATGTTCCCATCATAACAAGGAATTTCAGAAATTACGCCACGAGCGGTAGCTGCATCGTGGACACAGGAACATTTATTACCCATTTTCCTCATGATTTTTATATTCTATTTCGTTACACCTTCAGATAACAAGTACGTGGTATTCCTATGGTTAATGTTCCACCTTGATCAGTTTATGATACTTACTATAAAGTGGATACGACTGGTATGGATCCACATTTACCCATTGTGACCAACCAAATGGACCCTCCGACCCCAACAACCCACACTCCCCTTTGCCTCAGCCTGCAAGGGAGAACTTGATCTATTTTCTGCCCAAAACATACTCGGTCATTGGGCCTATCCCCAGAACCGTGAGCTATAGCACACTGATTTATCCCAAGAATGGCCCATTTGTGTCGTTCCACTTTTTTGACCATCCAAATAGCCCAGCCGACCCCAACGACCCACACTATTCCACTTTTAAGCCTGCTTTGGTGCCTCTAGTCAATTTTTAAACCAAAACACGCTCGAGCCCCGATCCAACCTCTAAAACCGTGAGTTATAGCATGTCTATTTGGCCAAAAAATAGCATGTCTTTAACATTTTGCCTGTTTGACCACCCAAATGGCCCCGCAGACCCAAACGACCCACTTTCTCGTTCATAAGTCTACTTGGAAGCCTTGATCGATTTTCGACCCAAAACACGCCCGAACCCCAGGCTCACCCAGAACTATGAGCTATAGCACACCGATTATGCCTGAAAATGACCCATTCGCGTTGATATTCCTGTTTGACCATCCAAACAGCCCCGTTGACACCTACGACCCATACTTCTCCGCTCTTCAGCCTACCTGAGATCCCCCAGTTGATTTTTGACCCGAAAAATGCCCAGGACCACCCTAAAATCATGAGCTATAGCTTACCAATTTGGCCAAAAAATAGCCCGTTTGCGCCGTTTTTCTCGTTTGACCAACCAAACGGTCCCGGCGACCTCAACGAATCACAATTCCCCGCTCCTCGGCCTTCTTGGGAGCACTCAATCAATTTTTGACCCATAAAACGTTTGGGATATGGCCCAACCCCCGGAATTATGGGCTACAACACACCGATTTGGCCCAGAAATGGACCGTTCGCATCATTTTGCCTGTTTAATAACCGAAATGGACTCGCCGACCCCAACGGACCACACTCCCCACTTTTCAGCCAACCTGGGAGCTGTGATTAATTTTCTTTCAAAAACACGCATGGGCCTTGGGCACACCCTCTGAACCGTGACGTATAGCACCCCAATTTTGCTAAAAAATAGCCCATTCGCACTGTTTCATTCGTTTGATCACATAAATGGCCCATCATCACCCAATGGCCCACACTCTTCCACTTATTAGCCTACCTAGGATCCTCTGGTCTATTTTCAGCCTAAAACACACCTACGCCCTGGTCTCACGTCTGAAATCGTGAGCTATAACACACCGATTTGACCTAAAAATGGTATGTTCATGCCATTTCGCTCGTTTGACCCCCCAAACAGCCCCACTGACCCAACGACCTATACTCTCTCACTCCTTGGCTTGCTTGGGAGCCTCCAGTTAATTTTTAGACTAAAACACACCTCAGCCTCGGGCCCACCCAAATGGTCGTATCGCCCATTTGACAACCCAAATGGCCTCGGGGAATTTTTGTACAAAACATGGTTGGGACTCGAGTGGGACCCTTAGAATCGTGATCTATATCACATCGATTTGGCCCAAAAATGGCCCGTTCATGTTGTTTCGCCTATTTGGTTACCTAAACAGCCCAACCGACCCCAACAGCACACACTACCCCATTTGTCAGCCTGCTTGGGAGCCTCCGATCAATTTTTGGCCCAAACACGCCCGATCCCCAAACACACCTCAGAACCGTGAGCTATAGCACACCGATTAGGCCAAAAAAATGGCCCATTGGCGTAGTTTCGCTTGTTTGATCACAAAAACGGCCCTGTCGACCCAAACAACCCTAACTCCCTCGCTCCTCAACCTGCCTGGGTGCCCCTGATTGATATTTGGCCCAAAAAATATGACCAAACCCTGGCCCACTCTCAGAACCGTGAGGTATAGCATACCAATTTAGCCCAAAAATGGCCCGTTTATGCCGATTCACCCTTTTGATCCCCCAAACAGCCCCGTCAACCCCAACCACCCACACTCCCCCGCTCCTAAGCCTGCCCGAGAGCCCCCGATCGATTTTTGACCAAAACCACGCCCGGTCCCTTCACTAACCTTCAAAATCGTTGGCTATATCACATCGATTTTGCTTAGAAATGATCCGTTTGCGCCCTTTTACCTGTTTGACCCACCAAATAGCCCTACCGACCACCGCCGACCCCAATGACCCATACACCTCTATTCCACAGCATGCTTGGGAGCCTCTGGTCAATTTTTAGCCTAAAACATGCCTGGGCACTGGGCTCACCTTCGAAACCGTGAGCTATAACACACCAATTTGACCAGAAAATGGTTAGTTCGTGCCGTTTCACTCGTTTTACCACTCAAATGGCCTTGACGACCCACATTTACCCGATCCTCAGCCTTCCTAGGACCCCCGATCAATTTTTTGACCAAAACACGCTTGATCCCTAGGCCTACTCCCAAAACTATGATCTATAACACACTGATATGGCCTAAAAATGATTCATTCGCGCCATTCATCCCGTTTAACCACTCCAATAGCCCCGTCGAACCAAATGACCCACATTCTCCCGCTCCTCTTCCTATATGGGATCCATCGACCAATTTTGGATCCAAAATAGGCTCGAGCCCCAAGTCCACCCTCAAAACCGTGAGCTATAGCTCACTAATTTAGCAAGAAAATTACCCGTTCGTGCCGTTTCGCCTGTTTGACCACCCAAATAGCCCTGTCGACCCCAACAGACAATAATTTCTCGTTCCTCAGCCTTCTTTTGATTTTCAATCCAAAATACGTCTGGGCCTTGGGCCCACCCCAAGAATCGTGAGTTATAACACACTGATTTGGCTTAGAAATGGTCTGTTCGTATCATTTTGCCCGTTTGACCATACAAACGGCCCCGCCGACCCCAATGACCCACTCTACCCTACTTCTCATACTGCCTGGGAGCCCTCGATTGATTTTCAATCCAAAACATTTTTGGGTCCCTAGCCCACCCCCAAAATCGTGAGCTATAACACACCAATTTGGCCCGAAAATGGTCTATTTGCATCGTTTTAGCTCGTTTGACTACCCAAACGGTCCCACCAACCCAAAATGTCCACACTTCCTCGCTCTTCAGCCTGCCTGGGGGACCCCAGTCCATTTTCGGCCCAAAACACGATCGGAACCTGGGCATACCTCCAAAACCATAAGTTATAGCACACTGATGCACTAGGATTTCGTTATGTGTTCGATCCCGCTCATATTTCTTTGATATTCATCTACCCAGCCTAAAACCATCCATAACCAGTATTTCACACCTCCGTACTGAAGAATCAGAGCCCCTCTTCATCACGTGGCCGAACCAACGTAACCTCATATTTCGCATTTTGTCCTCCACCAAAGAAACTCTCACCTTCTCTCGAATAATTTCATTCCTCACCTTATATTTCCTGGTATGTCCATATATCCATCATAATATTCTTATCTCCGCCACCTTCAATTTTTAGATGTGGGAGTTCTTAACTGGCCAACACACCGCTACATACAACATAGCCAGCCGGACTACCACTCTGTAGAACTTACCTTTAAGTTTCGAGGGCACCTTCTAATCACATAGAAGTCTGAAGAAAGCCTTTATTTCAACCACCCTTCCCCAATATGATGTGTTACGTCCTCGTTAATCTCATTATTTCCCTGAATCATATACTTTAGATATTTGAAACTATCCCTCTTATGAATGGCTTGAGAGTCCATCTTCACAGCCACTCCAGCCTCCTGCGACACATCATTGAACTTATACTCCAAGTACTTTGTCTTGGTTCTACTTAATAGAAATCCTTTAGACTCAAGCGTCTGTTTCCAAATCTCCAACTTATCATTAACTTCTCTCCGAGTCTCGTTAATCAGTACCACATCATATGCAAATAACATACACCAAGTCACCTTTTTCTTGAATATGTCACGTCAAAACATCCATCACCAAGGCAAATAATAAAGGGCTAAGAGTCTATCCCTGGTGCAACCCTATCAAAACTTGGAAGTGCTCCGAATCTCCACCTACCGTCCTCACACGAGTCTAATCCCCATCATCCATATCCTGAATCGACCAAGTGTATGCCATGGGCCTCCCCCTAGCCTCTAAGCACCTCCATAGAATCTCCCTGGAAACTCTGTCATATGCTTTCTCAAGATCAATAAACACCATGTGCAAGTCCTTTTTCCTCTCCCAAAACTGCTCCACTAATCTCCTCACAAGGTGAATGGCCTCAGTGGTCAAGCGCCCTGGCATGAAACCAAAATGATTCTCAGAGATCGTCAGGATCCTTATCATCCTCAACTTTACCACCCATTTCCAAACCTTCATAGTATGACTCAACAACTTAATACCCTTATATTTGTTGCAACTCTGGATGTCTCTCTTGTTCTTATACACTGGAATCATAGTACTCCACCTCCATGCTTCAGGCATCTTCGTCGCCCTAAAAATACTATTAAATAACCTTGTCAACCACTCCAAACCTACCTCGCTAGTGCTTTAAAAAAATCCACTAGAATCTCGTTTGTCCTCATTGCCTTACTCCGCTGCATCCTGCGAATAGCTCCCTTGACCTCCCCAACCTTGATATGCCTACAATAACCACAATTGCGACACTCCTAAGATTTCTTCAATTGCATTTCAAACACTAAAAGTACTTACTTGTATCATTTACGGAACTCCTAATTTCAAATCTTAAATTTCATTTAGTCTCAAATAAAAAATTAAGTGCCTAAAATTTATTAGTTTATTTTAAATTTTCAGATATTGTCTATTGCTCATTATTTTTACAATGATCAATTTTATGATTAATATATTTAATTATTTTATTTATACATCTTATTGTATATGCTAAGTTAATTTAATTAAGATCTCTCAAATCACTCTCAAAATCACCACCCCACCAAATACCACACCCACCTCCTAGCCTTACCCTACAACCACCACCCCCGCCTCCCTAGTTTTTATTATATTTTACTTTATCAGATTTTTTGTAAAATATTTTTCTCACATCACCCATCTCTTATCCCCAAGCCACCCTCCACCAACAAAAAAATATTTTATTTTTCTTTAAAATAAAATTTTATATTGAACCCAGCCCTACTCCCCAATACCCATTCGACACCCTACCTAATACACACACAAAAAAAAATATTTTTGATTTTTTTCTAAAAAAAAGTCTTTCCACCCTTCTGTCCTGCCTCCCAAGAAAAATAACTTTTTTTATCTTTTAAGAATCTTTTTTTTTCTACTCCACAACTCTGACCCCTACCTACACAACCACCCCGCCTACCCTACCTACCTAGCTCACCCCTACCCCATATCAACCACCATAATCTCTTATTCTTCCCCTAATCCATTACTTTGCCTTAATTAAATTTATAATTTTGTGTTAAGTATACACAAATGCTATTAGAAAATATTTTTTATTTACTGATAAAATATCAATTATCAATTTATTTTAGCATACATGCTATTACTAATGTCAAATAATCAAATCAAATCAAATTATCTATTTTTTAAGATCAAAATGAACTAATAGCTACTAATTAGTATTTTTATTATCCTAATTTTTTTGTAAAAATATTTACCTGATTAAGTTCAAGCATTTTATATCCCTCCAATAAATTATGCTCTTTGTTATCTGTTGAAAATAATTTGAGACGTAGGGTATTAATTCATCATCGAAATGAAATAAAATATATAAGCATACACTATTAAAGATGACGATGAAAGCATATACAAAGATTAAGATTAAACATTCAGCAATATATTTTCAAAGAAATCTTTTTGAGAAAATTAACACTTGAACTCATAAAAAGAAATCGTTATAACTAACTTTAACAAACATGAAAGTAATAGAAAAAGATGATGACAAAGATATATGATTATGATGATAAAAAAGAGTAGTCAAAAACATGAAAGCAATAGAAAGAGATGATGGACTCTGATACCATGATAATGAAATGAACCTTGGACCTAACTCAACGTCATAAGCTAGCTCATGAGGTGAGGATTGCCCTAGATCATATAAGGAGACTAAAGACTCTTTAATCCACCGATGTGGGACTCTCCCCTCCCTCTCCTTGCACGCCAAGACTGGACATCTGAAGCGTAGGCAATATAAGATGGGGGACTCAACATTGAAAATAAGGAATTGGGTAGGCCTGACTCTTATACCATGTTGAAGTGTGTGACCATCTCATCTAAAAGTTTAACTATTAGAGAGAGTACACTTTTACTATTTAATTATATTCTCAACAGTTACTTAATAAGCTATTTTGGCAATGAACAAATGAACTTTACGTGGCATTGCAAACTGAAGAAAGACACAAAAGTTTTCTTTCAAATAGTTCAAGAAAGAATCTTTTGTCCTTTTGAAACAAAGAAATAGAGTCACATTTGTTGGCTTGTTTTGTCCCTACAGTTGAACTAAGAGCACTTTGAGTGGAGGTTTTTTCTATTATTAAGGATGTCCAATTTTGGAAAAGTACTACTCCTTTTGTTTAAAAAAGAATGGTAGACCAAACAACATATTAATTTTATACATTGTATTAACTCCTAAGTAGCTACCATACCTGGAATTACTTATGTAGGATTCCTACATAACTCGTTGCTAATTCATCTACCAAATGACCCCTTAATACCTTCTTTCTTTTTTCATTGAGAAGACAGAGACCAATGCAAGCATAATTCAATTTATGTGTATAATATGTTCAGAACCAAGGTGCAGAATAAATACTTTACATAAATACAAAACTTCCTAAATGAGTTGACCCAATTGATATAAACGGTTTGATTTACTCAGCTCTTGATTCATCAATTGATGACTACCGAATTTTTTCATGTGATCTGGCAGGTAGTTTTTTTTTATAACCAGATTTTTTTTATAACAAAAAAAAATGTACCACTAATGCCTCTGCAGCAACAAAATCTTCATAAGCATCCAATGAAAGTTGAGAGACTCTCTTCTCGGCTATAGCTTTTGGTGAATCTCTTGCTGTAATAGATAAAAATTATTCACCATCATTTCGACCTATTTTGTCATTTTTCTCATTTTCAGTTCTCTTTATAAAAGTCATTATTGGATCTTTCCCTAGCAATTAAAGTGGTTGATCTAAGAATGGAGCAACTTTTTCAGGTGCAGCTTGCGGTGGAAGCTCACCAGTGTTGGCATTTGCAGGCAACTTGGAAGATCCAGTTAAGGATGGACCAACTTCCTTCAAAATAAACAAGATTCAAGATGGATCATTTTGACTGGTCCTTTTTCCCTATCTATGTGCAACGAACATGTTGATAATAGTAGGTATCATAATTTAGGTCCAACTGCTAGGTTAGATAGTAACTCAAGAATCTTTTAATAATTCCCCTTTCTTAAGAACCCCAAAAAATAAATAACACTCGAGCAGAAAAAAGTAAACTCAGACACAACAAATGTTGATTGTATGAGAGATTATACAAAGTGGGGTTTGTATATATACTCAAATTTAGGACCAAAATTGGGGAAAAAATTGATTGACATGAATAAATACTTCAAATTGTAATCTCCACTTGGATTCACTCATATTTATTGCATTTTTTTCAAATTTTGGGTTTAAAATCCTTAAAATTTTTCAAGGTGTTTATGCTTTGCTCAGGTATTGTTACTTGAACAATTATGTTATTTTGTCCTTGAACTAATGAACTCTACGTGGCATAATAAACTGAAGAATGACACAAAAGTTTTGTTTCAAACAGTTCAAGAAAGAACGTTTTGTCTTTTTGAAACAAAGAAATAGAGCCACATTTCTTGGTCTGATTTGTCCACACATGGTGCTCTTAGTTCAATTGTAGGGACGAAATAGTTCAACAAATGTGGCTCTATTTCTTTGTTTCAAAAAGTCAAAAGATTCTTTCTTGAACTATTTGAAACAAAACTTTTGTGTCTTTCTTTAGTTTGTTATGCCACGTAGAGTTCATTAGTTCAATGCCAAAACAACGTAACTGTTCAAATAACATTACCTGAGAAAATCAAAAACACCCTAAAAAACTTAAGGATTTTAAACCCAACATTTAAGAAAAATGCAATAAATGTGAGTGATTCCAAGTGGAGATTACAATTTGGAGTGTTTATTCATGTCAGTCAAACTTTTCCCAATTTTGGTCCTAAATTTGAGTATATGTACAAACCCCACTTTCTATAACCTATCATACAATCAACAGTTATTGTGTCTGAGTTTACCTTTTTATTCTCGAGTGTTATTTATTTTGGGGGGTTCTTGAGAAAGGGTAATTGATAAGAGATTCTTGAGTTACTATCTAACCTAGCAGCTGGACCTAGATTGTGCTATCTATTATTATCAACATGTTCCTTGCATATAGATAGGGAAGAATGGTCTTTCAAAATGATCCATCTTGAATCTTGTTTATTTCGAAGGAAGTTGGTCCATCCTTACCTGGATCTTCCACCTTGCCTGCAAATGCTAACTCTGGTGAGCTTCAACTGCATGTTGCACCTGAAAAAATTGCTCTATTCTTAGATCAATCACTTAAATTGTTAGGGGAGGATCCAGTAATGACTTCTATAAAGAGATGTGAAAAGGAGAAAAATGACAAAATAGGTCAAAATGATGGTGTAGAATTTTCATCAATTTCAGTAAGATATTCTCCAAGAGATATAACTGAGAAGAGAGTCTCTCAACTTTCATTGGATGCTTCAGAAGACTTTGCTTCTATGGAGGCATTAGTGGTACATTTTATTATTATTTAATTATCAAAAAAACCCAACCTTCCAGATCCCGTGATAAAAGACGAGATATATGATATTGGACTTCCATCTCAATCAGTAGGAAAGGGCCCAAAATCTCTCACCTTTTCTTTGCAGATGATCTAACTCTGTGTGCTGTTGCTAATGAAAGAAACTGTGAAACCATCCGAGCCACTCTTAGCAGCTTCACCTTCCACTCTGGAAAAAAAATTAACACTCTCAAATCTAAAGTAATCTTCTCTAGAAACTGTGCTCAGGAGACCAAAGATAGTTTGTCTCACATCTTAGGCATCCAATCCAAAAAAAAATTTGGCAAATATCTTGGTTTTCCCGTCTTCCACAAAAAACCTTGCAATAGAGATTTCCAATTCATCCTAGACAATATCAACACTAAGTTGGCTGGATGGAAAACCAAATTCCTCAATATGGCTGGCAGAATCACCCTTACCAAGTCCTCCCTTGCTAGTATTCCCGCTCATGTCATGTAATTCATCTTGATCCCCTCTAAAATCCACTAATTGATTGACAGAACCCAAAAGAACTTTCTCTGGGGCACCACCCCTGATAATAAGAAAATGCATCTAATCAATTGGGAAACTTTGACTAATGCTAAAACTAATGGGAGCCTGGGACTCCAGAAAGCTTCCATTAGGAACACCACTATGTTATTCAGTCTAGCCTGGAGACTTTACAAGCATCCCAATAGTCACTAGGCAAAAATTCTTTAAAATAAATTATCTCTCATGGCATATCCCTCAAAGCCAACAACTTTAGAACTTGGAAAAGTGTCCTTGTGGGTTGGGAAATTTGTAAAACTGCCTCCTCTTGGAACATCCATAAGGATGAAAAGATCAACTTCTGGAAGGACAAATGGATGCGTCACTGGGAAATCCTTCTTTCCATCATCCAAGCCCTTCTTCCTAATCATTCCCAAGACATTAAACTCTCTGGGGTCTAGAGGAATGGCTCCTAGAACCTCAAGGATCTTTCGGTTGAAATCCCTGAATATCTCATCCAAACTTTCACCAACTCTGTTTTCCCCAATCCCAGAGCCCATACTGATGAGCTCATTTGTAATCTCACTGGTAATTGTCTGTTCTCCAGCAGAAGTGCTTATAATCATATAGCCAAAACCTTTGAGATCAATTACTTCTCTAATTTCAACTGGATATGGAAGGCTAAATCTCCTAAAAAGTCAAAACATTTCTTTGTTTAAGCCAGCATGATAGGTTCCCCAATAACCTAAACCTCTCCAATAGAGGAGTGAGACAAAATACTAGTTGTGCTATCTGCAATCATCACCAGGAAGACAAATCCCATATTTTCTTTAAGTGTCCCATCCTCAAAGATTTTGGAGTGCAAACTATCCACAAGATGACCCAGTCTAAACAACCTCCTATTACCAGTCTCCTACCCTCTTACTGGCACACTATATGGAGATCTTTTACACACTCCCAATTCAACAGACTAATCCACTGGAACGACATCATTTCTTTCAGCCTCTAGACAATCTGGAAAACCAGGAACTCTAATACCTTCAATAACAAAAGGGACCATCCCAATTTTAACTATGCTTACTCCCAAACTGTTGAGTATAAATATATTACTCAAAAGAATACCCCAATCAAGCAAAACCAAATCATCAACGTTAAGTGGAATACTCCCACTAGCCATACCTTCAAGCTCAATACTGATAATTCTTGCCTTAGAAACCTCGGAAAGGGTAGAATAGGAGCGGTAGTCAGATCCAGTAATGGAGGCTGAGTGTTAGGTTTTAACAAAAACTTTCACCGGAATACCAACATCATGATGGAACTTATGGCACTCATTGAAGGATTAAAAGTGGTAGAGCAAAATAATCTTCTCCCCATTGAAATTAACATTGATTCCTTGGAAGTTATATCTACGTTAACTAATGGGAACCTCCACTATGATACTTTGATTTCGGAATGCAGGTCAAAATTCAAAAGGCTAAGGAATCCGGAAGTCGAGCACTATTATAGAGAAAAAAATGGAGTGGCGGATGCTCTAGCAAAAGACGGAACAAGGGTAAACGGGTTTCAGGAGACTACCCTTTTTGAAGTTCAACCGATATGTGCAAAAGATGCAGTTTGAGCAGACATCTCGGAAACTTTTTGAGAGAACAATTATCTCTTGTACTGATGATTTTAACTGGCCAGGCCAGAACTATTCCTTTTTGAACCCTGATTAATCGTCAAAAATTGAAACTTAAAATGCATTCTCTTTTCTATTAATGCATGTCCTTTCTACCAAAAAAAATATATTATTTCGCATATTGAATCATCGAAAAGAAGAGATATTTATATCAATTTAAATTGATGGACCTTGAACATTCACAAAGAAAGATAAGTTGAAAATGTTATATCATTCCTACATATCAAAAGAATGTTATCAAATCAAGAATAATTTTTTTAAATGAAAAATTAAAAAATGCAGTAAATAAATCCACGAATAAAGCTAATGATAGAGAAGTATATGTAAGAAAGGCTACGTGATAGAATTTCATTTATATTCAGATTTCATTTAAATACAAATTCAAATGTCACATATGTTTATTAAAATAAGATTAATTTATTATTCTTCCTTATCCTTATCCTTACATTTTTCAAATACAATATATATTTAAAATTAATATAGATTTTAGTTGAGATAAATATTGAAATCAATGAGACAATATAGATTTAACTATTTTTACTTTACCACTATTAGATTGCACTACTATTACTATTACTATTATTATTTGTTCATTGTTATTTGAGATAAATATCAAGATAAATCGTGTAGCAAAAACTAAAATTGTGTGCCATGATTACTAATTAAGTACATCTAAATTATAAGTTTATCTTTGAAAATATATTTTATCTCCAATTTAAATTCAAAAAAATTTGATAGAATAACCAATATCTTAGATGAGAGGTTAAAACCGTCGATATAGGTCAGGCTCGTTGGGATGGCCCGGCCCAGCCTATAATTTGATAGGGCTGGGCTACAATTTTTATAGCCCATTTAAGAATTCGGCTTTTTAGCCCTTCAGGAATAAGTCTATTAACCCGTCGGCTTGAGCAATATGGGTTTGGGTGACCCGTGGGTGAAATAAAAATAATTAAAAAATCAAATATAGTACTAAAAATAAAAAAAATATTTTATTTATTTTTCAATATCTCTATTTGATTTTAATTTGGTGTAAAAAGTTATTCAATTTCACAGATTATTAGGATCTTTTTGTCAATTTGAGACTTGATTAATGAGTAGTAACTTCAAGCAATATTATATTGTAAATATTTATGCAATTAATATTTTAAAATCTAAATTAAGATTATAAAAATAATATATTTTAAAAAATGGGCTGGCCCGTGGAGGCCCACAACCCATAGTGTGACGGGTTGGGCTTTCTATTTTCTAGTCTGTCATGATGATGGGTCAGCCTGGCCGGGCCCGTCAAACTATAAAGCCCGTGTGAGCTAGCCCAGATGAGCTGGTCAGGTCCATATTAACAACTCTAGGAGCAGTTATATAACGATAAGAATCCAATTAGAACTATTTAGTATTATAACTATCTACTTCTAATATGTAATTTTATATTTTTTTAGTATTATTTTAAATTTAAAGTCAATAATTTATTTGTAACGCCCCAAGATCCCATCTCGAGACGTCATACGGTGTTTAAGGCCACATGCGGCCTCAAACCAACCCTCTAAACATGCCATCACTTCTAGAACTAACTTTGACAATAGTCATGCTAATATAAGAGAGAATGACATATAATAAACATACTGAAATAAGATACAAAACTAACATGTACAATCCAAAATACTGAAATTTTGTACATACCAACCCTTTAGCATGACAAAGCCTCTATACATCAAAATTAAGGAGACATTGGGACAAACCCCCAACTGACTCAAACAGTACTGAAAGCCATAACAACAAAACCGTATCACAAAAATATAAACACGGTCCTCGAACCATAAGGACTCACCACTGAGCAGAAAAAAAGAGGTACCCGAATATCGCTAACGCGGATGAGTACCTGAACCTACATTACAAGAAAATGTAGCCCTTAGGAAAATATGTGGGTCAGTACTTTGGAATGTACTGAGTATGTGGGGGTGCATGCAACAATGTAAATATCGTCATCAATTTCATGAAAATATGCATAAGTACAATAATGTCTCACTTGGCTTGAGTTAGATTGAAACATACTTTTCATGATCTCATCGTAAATAAATCAGATGATAAAAACCTCATAAATCATCATAAACAACTCATCTCTTCAACTCAAGACTCGGAGTGACTCTGTAATTCAAGAAACTCGACTCTTACGGACATGGGAGGTTCTTATAACCAACATAAACTATGTGAGCTATATGGAGTCCAACATTTTTCCCTCCTAAGGAGAGAACCCCACATTAGCGGGAGCGTCTTACTCTTTCCAGGGAGTACAACCTAAATTTAGTGATCACAATCTCATACTCGGCCTCCGCCCCACAATTTCAATATCAATCCTACGGTGGCATGTAGTTTCGGGGGAAATACCATATTTCCCCCTCGGTGCTAAATACTACTCCCAGACACAAGCTCAGAACGCGTTAGGAAATCCAATACAAACATCACAAGGGTCTATCATGAAGACCAAATCAAATCTCTTTCTCTTTTATCAAATCATAATCAATTTTTGGATTCCTAACTCGACTCAAATCAAATCAATCTTTCTCAATATCAAAATGCATCAATTCATTAAGTCATGGAAACATCAATAACTTTAAGGAAATATCAAGACTCATCGTAACAACTCAATTCTCATGAATCAATATACTCAATAATCCAATTTGTCACACGGAAGCTTAAAGCTTGATACATATCTTGAAAGCACTTGAAATACCAACTCATGGTAGAAACTTGAAATTCACAATATTAAATATCAAGTCATAACTTGGAAATGGTAAAATAATCATGTATAACAAAGCTTGAACGATTTATAGTCTCATAATCTCATGATGAAGTAATTTGGGTATAAACCCACTTGCAAAATCATATAAATCCATAATAAAAATCAAAGCTTTGAGCACAAGAAAGAAACAATTGCTCTTGTTCAAAATCCCACATACCTTAATCTTTGAAATTGGTTGAACTCTAGTGCTTGAGACTTTACGCACACTTGTAATAAAAAAAAAATTTGAAGCCCACTCTATGAGGAACTTGATTCTTGAAGGAATCTTGAAGATTTATGGATGATTTTTGGACGATTAATTTCCTTAAATAAAACCCTAAATATATTTCTTAAGAGAATTGGAAGAGAAAAATGAAGAAATTAGGTTTTGGATGAGGATTCTCATATATATAGAGGCCTCCAAAAATGGTAAATGACTAAAATACCCGTGAAAAAATCATCCATCAATTACTGAAAAAAATAGCTGACGACATATGTGACAAGCTGTCAGGCCCGTGATAGGCCGTCACGAATTGTCTTTATAAAAAGGGTTGATTTTGTGACTTTCTTCCTTAAGGTAATAATATTTTGTGATGGGCCGTCAGGCTTGTGACAAGTCGTCACGGATTTTCCAGGCTAACACGCTGGAGTAAAATAAGCATCACTCTTTGCTCCGATATCGTATTTTGACGAAATGGGTATCATTGGAAAGTTAATTCAATTATCTATCTTTTGGTAGTTCATGAGATCAATAATTCGTAGTACAACGGGAGATATGCTCATTTGAAATTGACTATGACAAAATCCTTCTCAAGAATTCAATCGGTAAAGAATGTTTTGATTCGCCCAAGCGTTAGGACATCTTTAAAGCCTTAATACACATCACCCTTGATCAAAAAACAACCAAAACACTATAATTTATTTCTCATGGGCTTGAGTCATGGCGGAACTATTGGTTAGAATCTCGGGGTATTACATTATTACTTTTAATTATCTTTGCTATTTACCTTTCTGCAAATATAATGCAAATTTATCTTATAATGTTATAATTGAATAAAAAAAAATATTTGAGATCAACCACATATTTTTGATAGTAAATGATGTATTATTATTATTATTATTATTATTATTATTATTATTATTATTATTATAAGTAGTAGTAGTAGTAGTAGTAGTAGTAGTAGTAGATATGTATGTTCTACTACTACTACTAATATTATAAGTTATCTTTTAATTATTATTATATTTATTTAATATTTAAATATATTTGAAATATATAAATTTATGATATAATTAGAGATTTTTTAGGTATTTTCAACTATGAGTTTTTAATTTTAAACTAATGAATTATTTTTAAAATTTTCAAAGCCTACTATTTTCAAATTCATATATTTCTATTAACATAGTGAATTACTTATGTAGGACTTAATTACCTGCATAACTCACTGCTAAACTAACTACCAAAAAATACGCTACTACCTACATAAATAATATATAGATAATCCCTAAATTAAAAAATATGCATAACTCTAATTGAGGCCCTTTAATTATTTACTTTTGGCTTCTTAGGTTTAAGTGGGTAAACAGATGAAAAGAGAAAAGAAAAGACTCTCACATCTAGTTTCCCCAGAGGAACCTCTTTAGAAGAAGGGTGCTGTTGAAGCAACTCATTTTCAGATTCAAGCAGTCTTTTGTTTTGTTCCTCCTCAGAAACAAAAACATGAGCCGGGGAAACCATTTTCTTTTCTCACAGCAAATGAAGAACAAGAAGAACACTGCAATTTAAAACCAGGCTTTAAATTTCAAAAACAAAATAAGAAATCATGAGAGCAAAAGGGGAAAAACAAAGTGCAAAAAGACCTCACCAGTAGTAGGATACAAAGGATGAGAGAGAGAGGAAGAAGGGTTATATTAAAAATGGAACGAATACTGTGGAGGCAGAGAACATCTGTCAAATATTCTTTACAAACACACTAGCTACATCACCGACATTTCAAAATCAAGGCAACTTTTAATCCTGTTCAGAAAAAAAATTCAAAGTGTGTGAGTAGGACTGAGGTTGTCTTAACTGCGTAAATTGGTTTGCCCTCTTAAAATCTTCATTTTTATATTTCTTTTAATTGAACACAATTTTAAGAGGGAAAACTAATTTACGCAGTTAAGACAACCTTAATCCTACTCTCACACTTTGAATTTTTTTTCTGAATAGGACAAAAAGTTGCCTTGATTTTGAAACATCGATGATGTAGCTGGTGTGTTTTTAAAGAAATTTGATAGATGTTATCTTCCTCTCTGTATTCTTTCAATTTTTCATATAACCTTCCTTCCCCTCTCTCTCGTCCTTTGTATCCTAGTACTGCTGAGGTCTTTTTGCACTTTGTTTTTCCCTTTTTGCTCTCATGATTTCTTATTTTGTTTATGAGATTTAAAGCCTGGTTTTAAAATTGCAGTGTTCTTCTTGATCTTTATCTGCTGTAAGAAAAGGAAATGGCTACCCCGGCTCATGCTTTTGTTTCTGAGGAGGAACAAAATAAAAGATAGTTCAAATCTGCAAATGAGTTGCTTCAATAGCACCCTTCTTCTAAAAAGGCACTTCTAGGGAAACTAGATGTGAGAGCCTTTTCTTTTCTCCTTCCATCTGTTTACCCACTTAAACCTAAGAAGCCAAAAGTAAAAAACAAAGGGGTCTCAATTAGAGTTACGCAAGTTTTTGTACTATAGGGATTATCGATGTGGAAATCTATATATTATTTATGCATGTATTAACGTATTTCTTGGTAGTTGATTTAGCAGTGAGTTATGCAGGTAATTAAGTCCTACATAGTTAATATTAAAATATTAGTAGTTGGTTTAGCCTACGTTTACTCCTATTAACATAGAATAACCCTCGAGACCCCAAAGAAGGCCCATAAAAACCCATCTACCAAATAGATGGCTCTGTAGCCTTTCTCAACTGGTTTGATGGCCCTCTTTTAGGGCCCAAATATGGATGAATATAGTTATGCTATTCAAGAAAATTATAGTAGTACTACTGGGATTTTGGATTAAAAGGGACAAATAAGTTGTCTAACTAAGTGAGAATCCTTCAAGTTTTTAAAATTAGGTGGGAGGGACAAAAAAAATTTGATTTGTTTTTTTAAAGTTTTGTCGTTCCAACCACTTCTCCCAGTTGTCGAAAAACTTTGATAGTTGTTCGACAACTTCTAGCAGTTGTTCAACAACTATCAAAGTTGTTCGACAACTGCGCTAAGTTGTTCGACAACTAGGCGAAGTTGTTCGGCAACTGGGAGAAGTTGTTCAACAACTGTGTGAAGTTGTTGAGACAACTAATGTAGTTGTCGAACAACTGTCCCAGTTGTTCAAATAATTTAATTTTTTTAAAAGGGACAAGTTACGGGACCCACTTGTCCCCTTCTCTTAATTGAAAACTTGGGAGGTCTATTGATTCATTTTTCTCACTTAAGTATTTAAGTTGTATATATCATGAAGTAGTTAGCTTATATTTGCGTTGTAAATTGTAATATTAAGTGTAGAGATAGTCCTATATACGTTTAGTACGTCAAAGAGAGCTACTCGCAAACATTGTGCAATTCAATTTGTCGCAAGAAGCACTTAATCATCACGCAAATACTTATTGGTTCCGAATATTTACCCCTAATCAATGATTTTAATTCTAATGAATTAAGAATGTAAGATCATTCAATCATGATAACAAAAATAATTTATAAAAGATATTATCTGGTAATAGTGGGTATAAGGAGAGGTAGATGTAGGATGAGAAGGTCTTGGTTAAGGTGATTAGCTTAGGTATATGTAGCTTTTCGAGGATATGATCTAGATATAAAAATACGGAGATCAAGGATGTGGTTAGTGGATGGCTGAGCGTTGTCTAATTTCCCTATTAAGTAGTATTTTTGTTATTACTTTCATACTATCTTATTCTTCTATATTAGAATAATTTGTTTGTTTTTAGTTCAGTTATAATATAAATTGTTTGTCTTTGCTACCACTTTCAGATTTACTATTTTATTTGTTTTACATGCCTAATTTTTTTTTTATATGTTTTACTTGAGTCGAGAGTCGAGAGTCAATCGAGAACAACCTCTCTATCTTCACAAAGCAGAAGTACATGTCCATACTACCTCTCCAAACTCCACGTGTAATATTATGTATGTTATGATTGTATATATCTTGAATTGATTGATCAAATGTAAATACACGATGTTGAGGTATATTATACCCATTGGCGGAGGTATGATCTTAGAAAAAGGGTTATTTGATGCACATCTTTTATCAAAAGATTATATAATGTACTGAAGCTTAATATTAGCTATTATACATCTATATTAAATTTTGTACATCCTTAACACAACTAAAAAGAAAATATGCACACTCTTCGTCAAATTTCTGACGACGACACTGCTACTGCCTCAACTGTGTACGTGTAAAGATGACACCATATAGCATTTGTCATCTGCATGACGCCCAAACTCTTTTATCAGTGGACCTACCCAACCTGTCACCTCATTTTCTGCTTTGATAATGGTATATCCTTCCAAATTTCATACACCATCCATTTCATTTTAATTAGATTAAAAATAACTATTTTAATTTATTTGTGTAATTTATAAAATTCTAAAAACGATTATTACGTGAAGTATTAAATGAAGTGAAAGGTGTATTCTACGAATATATAAATGCTAGTTTCATTAAATCTGTATTCCGTTCTAAGCTAGGATCCAAACAACTCTACGTATAAATAATAATAATTAAATTTTAAAATATAATTTATATTATATTTTTTACTTTATAATTAATATAATTTAATGAAGATATATTAAATATATTTTATTAAAATGTTTTATAATTATTAAAGTTCTTAATAACATAAATGGATAATTTTTTTTAAAAATTATTTGTATGGAAGAAAGTATTACAGGAGAATTAGAATATAACAAGACACCACAAGTAATTTAATATTTTATAAAATAACATGATACAACAACAACAATAACAACATACACAGTGGATTCCCACATAGAGGGGTCCTGGGGGAGGGTAGAGTGTACGCAAATCATACCACTACCTATGATGAAGTAGAGAGTCTGTTTCCGACAGAACCCCGACTTAGGACCGATAGCAGTATAACGAACACAAAACATAAATGCATAAAAACTAGTACAGTCTGCAAAATAAACTAATGTCACTAGCCATAAGATAATACTACAGTCACAAGATAATACTAAAACTATCTATCCGAAATCATAGACATCACTCAACACCACGAACAAGAAACTTCAAACACAAATAAAGAATGCTCCCCAATTGTTACCGACACACTCTCAACCCCTAACCCTCAACCCTAATCGGCATTCTCCAGACCTTCCTAAATGCATCACTCCAATATTTGTTCGGTATACCTCTACCCCGCCTAAAATCATCCATAGCTAGTGTCTCACACCTCCGCACTGGAGCATCAGAACCCTTCTTCATCACATGCTCGCACCAACGTAACCTTACTTCTCGTATCTTGTCCTCCACCGAGGCCACTCCCACCTCTCCCGAATTATCTCATTTCTTACCTTATCTTTCCTAGTATGGCCACACATCCATCGCAATATTCTCATCTCCGCCACCTTCAACTTTTGGATGTTGGACTTCTTAACTGGCTAATACTCTCCATACAACATAGTTGGCCGGACTGCCACTCTGTAGAATTTCCCTTTAAGCTTCGGGGGCATCTTCTTATCACATAAAACTCCCAAAGCGAGCCTTCATTTAAACCACCCATCCCCAATATGATGTGTGACATCCTCGTCAATCTCACCATTGCCTTAAATCATAGACCCCAGATACTTGAAACTCTCCTTCTTCTGAATGGCCTGAGAGTCTAGCTTCACAACCAGGTCAGCCTCCTACGACACATCACTAAACTTACACTTCAAGTACTCCATCTTGGTCCTGCTTAACCGAAATTCTTTAGACTCAATGGTCTGTCTCAAAATCTCCAACTTATCATTAACTACTCCCCGAGTCTTGTTAAGCAGTACCACATTATCAACAAATAACATACACCAAGGCACCTCCTCTTGAATATGTCTTGTCAAAACATTCATCACCAAGGCAAATAAAAAAGGGCTAAGAGTCAAACCCTGATGCAACCCTACCAAAATAAAAAAATGCTTTGAATTTCCACCTACCGTCCTCACCCGAGTCTTTGCACCATCATACATATCCTAAATCGACCTAGTGTAAACCACAGGCACCCCTCTAGCCTCCAAACACCTCCAGAGAATCTCCTTGGGAACTCTGTCATAAGCCTTCTGAAGATCAATAAACACCATGTGAAAGTCCTTCTTCATCTCCCAAAACTGTTCCACTAATGTCTTTAAAAGTTAAGTGGCCTCAGTAGTCGAGTGACCTAGCATAAGATCGAACAGATTCTCAGTGATAATCACGCTCCTTCTCAGCCTCAAATCTACCGCCCTTTCCCAAATCTTCATAGTATGACTCAACAGCTTAATACCTCTATAGTTGTTGCAACTTTGGATGTATCTCTTGTTCTTATACAATGGAATCACTGTACTCCACCTCCATGCTTCAGGCATTCTTCCCTCCCTAAAAATGATGTTAAGAACCTTGTCAACCACTCCAAACTTGCCTAGCCAGTGCATTCCAAAAATCCACTGGAATCTCGTCTGTCCCCATCGCCCTTCCTCGATGCATCCTGCGAATAGCCCTCTTGACCTCCTTAACCTCGATATGCCTACAATAACCATAGTCGTGACACTCCTCAAATTTCTCCAAGTTCCAAAACACGAAACCTTTGTCCCCCTTATCATTCAAAAGTTTATGAAAATAGGACTGCCACCTTTTTTTAATAAGGGCATCCTCAACCAACATTGTATCATCCTTAACCTTGATGCACTTATCCTTGTCTTTCTCCTTTAAAGCCGCATACAATCTCTGAAAAGCTCTCATTTTATCCAATGTAACCGCTAACTTAGCCTCTTACCTAGCTATAGTTTATACTTATCCTTATTCGTCCACCTCTCTTGATCGTTCTTTCTCTCAAACAATTTAGAATAAGCCAACTTCTTAGACTCCGCCTTCCTCTTAACCTCTTTATTCCACCACTAGTCCCCTCGATGTTTGCCATATCGATCTCTCAATACACTAACACCTCTCTAGCGATCTCCCTAATACAATTGGCAATCGTCTCCCACATACTATCCACATCCCCTTTACTCTTCCAAGTCCCCTGATTCTCAACATCTCCCCCATTTTCAAAGCATTAGCCAAAGTCAAGCTACCCCACTTAATCTTAGGCCGAACCTCTACACTCCTCTTCTTTCAGCCCTTATTGATTACCAAGTTCATCACCAACAACCTATGTTTAGTAAAAAAAATTATCTCTAGGTATGACTTTACAATCTTTACATAGTGTTCAATCACTCTCCTTAAGGAGATAAAATTCTATCTCAGTCTTGGCCACTGAACTACGAAACATTTTGAAAATCTCGAATTCGTTATCCACAACCCAAAAGCCCTAGAAAAATCCAAAAGAGAAGCACTTCCTTTATTCCTCTACCAAAAATTGAAATCTCCATGCACATCATCATAACCTCTCGATGAAGACCCAATATGCCCATTGAAGTTTCCTCTCACGAAAAGTTTCTCAGTTCGCAGGACGCCCCTCACCATCTCATTCAAAACCTCCACAAGCCCTTTTTCTCTTTCTCGTCCAAACCTAATTGCGGAGCATAAACACTAATAACGTTCACCGTAGTTCCTCCCAAGACCAACTTAATAGACATCAACCTATCACTGACTCTTTTAACCTTTACCAACTGCTCCCTAAGTTCTTCATCTACTAAGATACCTACCTTATTTTTATGTCTCATGCTACCCGAGTACCATAACTTATATCCATCCATATCGCTCACCTTAGTTCCTACCATTTAGTTTCCTGGACACACGCTATACTAACCCTCCATTTTCCTAGAATCTTCACCAGCTCTATAGACTTACCTTGAAGTGTCTCTATGTTCCAGGACCCAACTTTCAACCTATAAGCACCCTTATCCAACTTAGCCCTACTATCCCTCGCCCTCAAAATAAAACTAGAACCTAGACTCGACCCCAACCCCGACCTCGACCTATGACATGACCCTAGTCCATTATCTATCACCCCAACCACCACTCAAAAGGATACGATAGAAGAAAATGAAGAAAAAAAAGCCAAAAAACACGATGAGCAAAAGAGTATGACTAAAAATTGCTAAATCATCAAACAAAAACCAGTAAGAAGGATTGATACTCACAAGCAACAACAAGTACTATACTACTCACAAGCAACGAACACCTACTAAGTTACGGAGAAAACATAACCAATAATCCCACAGGAATAATTAAAAATATCAGACAAGAAATCAGGATAGAAAAAGAGACAAGAAGCATATACCAAATAAACTAGAGAAGACTGAAATGAGTGCACCTGATACTGGGAGAAGACACAGTGAAAGACATTTTCCTGATCGTTTTGTCGAATTCCGTCAAATTGGTGCAGAAATTGGTCGTCAGAATTTGTTGCCACCACATTTACCTTACTGATGGTACCGCATCCTCGTACTTGGTCATCAGAGAATGTGCTGGTCACCGAAAAATGAGCTAGACACCAGAATCTTGATGTTTCCGCTTGAAGTGCGGATCTGAACTTGAATTACCTGAAAAGGGTTATAAAGAAAATAAAAGAGAAGAAAAGAAAAGCGACGATCAAATTGCCAAAAGTTTACGTCACTCACCAAAAACAGATGTGGTTGTTGGGCC
Source organism: Capsicum pubescens (assembly GCA_030864215.1). NCBI lineage: Eukaryota > Viridiplantae > Streptophyta > Magnoliopsida > Solanales > Solanaceae > Capsicum > Capsicum pubescens. The sequence continues at coordinate 49,662,022 of CM061544.1, read as the reverse complement.
ACAGAGATAGGCCATCGAAAAAGCCGCTATCATTTTAGTGGTCGGCGCAAGAAGCGAGAGACTAAAAGACGACGATTGCGCCAGAATCTGATAGGGTCTCCAAAATTGATAGGGTCGTCAGGACGTGTTTATGGTGGACGACAAAAGTAATTTACCGGCGGTGGATTGGTGGTTCTCTGCTATCGCCAGAATATTCAAGACACGAAGAGATAGGTTAATTTCGTCGGCGTCGTCGATTGATAAATTGCAAGATGCTAAACCCTCAGCATATATGACAACTATTAATGTCATCAATTTAACTTGAGACGCCTGTTCAATAAAATAATATGACAATATTTTAATAATTATAATTCAATGCTGATTAAAAATAGAAAAATATTGATTTTAATGAATTTATGGGTACAAAATTTCTCAGTTATAAATAGAAATAAATTTATTTTAATATTTATTATTTTATTTCACCTATAATTTCATGTGACAAGAGTTGCAAAATTCATTGTTTTCATCTAATACAACAAAGTATTTCAATTACTTCAAGTATATATAAAAATAGTTACAACATTAATTTATAACCTTTACACAAACTAACTTAATCGTGATCTATAAGGATATTAAATAATAATTAAATTAATTAACCGATTATTCCATTCGGTCCATTTACTTATTGTGTTAATTTTTTAAACACCCTTTAAAAATATTCTATTCACTCTACTCTAATTATTGATTTATCCTTTTTCATGTTTGCTAAGAAAAATAATAAAGGCATTGTACTATTTATTATTGATTAAGTTATCCTATTTAATACTCCCTCCGTTTCACAATAAGTGAATTATTGGAGTAATTTTAGTGTTTCAAAATAAGTGAATGATTCACAATTCAAGGTAGATGTTGGAAATTTTTTTCAAACTTACCCTCCATTAAATGTGCACTGGGAGTGATGTATCATGTGTCTTTGCTTTTTGAAGAGGGTAAAAATAAAAAAACATGATAAATTTATGTCTTTTTTTTTCTTAACATGTGTGCCGAAATTCAACAATTAACTTATTGTGGAACGTAGGGAGTACTATATCTTTTTTAAGAAGTGAACATCAGTGACTATAAGGGTGTAGTTGAAAATTATTACTAACTTTAATTTTATGTAAAAAGTGTATTTCTAAATAAGTTTTTTGAGTAAAAATAATTATTAATTTAAAATGAAGGAAATTTTAATTAAAATACAACCTGTGACAAGAAAAAATCAGTTACAAATACATAAGTGGAAATGGTCTGAACAAAAAGAATAAGGACAAAAATAAAAATATTTAGCAAAAGAACATCATCAATCCTTGTGAGGACTACCCAAAATTGAGATCCTCCCTTATATATAATAGTAAATTGTATTCTTTTTTCATATTGTTAACACTGTTTGAAATAAAGATTACAGTGATAGAAACAAATTGCAGTCACAATGCAAATAAAATATGAAAAAATAAGAATTTTATTGATAAATGATATGGATATAATTCTGTTACTCCCTTGATTCTTCTTTCTTTATTTTTCTCCATAATCTGAGGACCATTAGTAGCGTATTTCTCGAATGTAGAAAGATTTAAATTTGATATGAATTTTTAGCGTATTTCTCGAATGTAAAATGATTTGAATTTGATATGATTTTTTTTTGTAATTCAAGGGTCGTTAGTAGCGTATTTCTTGAATGTAAGAAGATTTAGATTTGATATGGATTTTCTTTGTAATTCGAGGGCCGTTAATAACATATTTTTTGAACGTAGAAATATTTGAATTTGATCTCCATAAAAGAAGGGTTTATGGATCTTCTTGATATATTTGATTATCAAAAAGAGAGTGATATTCAATGAGTTTATGAAATTATCGGGAGATGATTAATCTCTTTATTAAAGGTTTAGAGTAGAGTAGCCACCAAGTTAGGTTTAGCGTAAAGTAACCCCTAATAACTCTAACAAAAATTGAATTCTTATTATAGAGTTCCCAAAATTATGATGTCTATAAACGCTTTGTATTGTCTGACTTATGACTACAAAATCCTTTGCTGAAATGTCAAAATACAATTATTTTTCTTCTTTGAGATGATGAATGAAGTATGTGTTAATTTAGTGGAGTCACTCACCTCAAGTCATTCGTACGGCGTACCATGAAATTAGAAAACTACATCAAGCTAGGAGAAGAGAAAAGCAATAACAAAAATACCATATTTAGCATATTTTCATAGCTCGAACTCGTGACCCCCTGATTACATGGAGGGAACTATCCACAATAATTTAGACAAATACTTCTCATAGATAATCACAAATTTCCAAGCAAGATTTAATATTTTAAGAATTTTACTACACACAAAGATAAAAACAAAGGGCAGTCCGGCGCATTAAGCTCCCGTTATGTGCCGGGTCCCAGGAAAAAATTGGACCACAAAGGTCTATTATACACAGTCTTACCACTATGATCCCCTCATTCCACAGCTCGAACCTATGACCTTATGGTCCCACGACAACAACTTTACCAGTTACGACAAGGCTCCTTGTCTTACACACACAAATAACATTTGTAAAAATGAAATCCTTAGAATTTTTTTAAAATTCTTTCTACCCAAATTTCCAAGATAAGCTATAATATAACACTGATAACATATGGTTAAATAAACAATAAGCAAAAAATGCAAACTACCCAAAAAGCAAATAAAACTTGTAATACATCAAGATTAATTTTGAACAATAGCTTAAAAAAAAATCTTACTTTCTCACAGCTGAATAATGAAATTCCAATTTTTTCCTTAACATTATGTCTCCATTGATGATGGATACTGTAGCATTAAGAGACAATTTCTTTCCTTTTCTGGTAGTTGGTTAGTATTTGAGCAGTATTATCTTCTACAAAAATGAATAGGATAATATCACTTTAGCCCCCAAAAGATCTAGCTATTACATATAGACCCCTTTACCTTATAATATTAGAATGATATTACTCTTCTTGAACAATTTAAATGCCCCAAAAGTTGCTTTAATAAACAAAAAGATAATTCCTTCATTCGGTTTTACTTGTCACATTTTAACTTGACATATTTACTAAGAAAATAATTAATAACATACAGTTATTTTACCATAATACCCCTATTAAATGATGTTTATATTGTATCTTAAAATTAATTTGGAGAAAAGACAATTAATGCTAAGGGTAAAATAGGAAAAAAGAAGTTGTCTTTTCTTGATATGTCAAAAATGATAAGTAAAAATAGAAATACAATTAGGAAATTAGTGATAAGTAAAAGAGAACGGTTGGAGTAACACTGAAAACACATCAAAAAGATATACTTCCTCAGTCGTATTTTATGCGGCATATTTTGATCGGGCACAAAGTTTAAGAAGGAATGACAATTGTCCTTTATTAAAAAATATATTACTACTATCTTTAATTAAATGAGACTAATAAGGATAAAAGTAAAATTGTATCTTTAAATAGTTACCAAATAAGGAAATATGACATTCTTTTTGGGACGGACAAAAAGAAAATGACGACATATAAAATGGGCCAGAGGAAGTATGTTAATACTAAAAGGGAAACTTGATGTGGTGGTGGAAGTATTTTAATACTAAAAGGGCAACTCAATGTACTAAAGCTTCTTGCTATAAGGGACTGCGGAGAAGGGCTGGACTGCAAGAATTTTATTGTGCGCAACATTATCTTGTATTTCTGACAGAGGCTATTTCTATGACTTGAACTCGTGACTTCCTAATCACATGACAATAATTTTATCAGTTACTCTAAAACTCCCCTTCATATTTTTTTTTTTCGATTTGATAAAAATATTAAAGATACGCAAAATATAAAAGATACGCATATAATTCTTTTTGCAAACCCACTTATATGGAGTAATAAAAACTTATAAGTTATCAAAAATGATATATGCATGGGATTTGCCTTTTGGTTAAAGTTTTAACAGGTTAATTTCATGTATAATTGTAGACTTTTACTCATTAATGACAAAACTATTGAACTTTACTTCTTTAATAAAGTAGTAGATTTAATGGTATTAAAAATCATTAATGAGTTTTTATTATGTGTTTATATACATTGAGTACAAGAAGTGATAGACATATCTCAAACTAAATCAATCAATTAGAAAAACAATTTCTATTCCAATGGAGAAGTTCCTGCATGTTCACCTTTTGATTTTAATTATTTTCTCAATGAACATTCTTTTTCATCCCTTAACACCACTTATATTATGGAATATGTCTATTGATCCAATGAAGCTTCCCGATCCTCCGATGCCATCCTATACACTCACCATTTACAATCTCTATTTATTTGAAAAGTCAAAATTCAAGGACTATGACTCGTTACTCGGAAATAGGTTCGCCGATTGTCAAGCTAGAGAAAATCATTTGGCATCGGTTCTTGAAAATGGTGACGCGATTAGTGCGAATGGAACTCTGGTAAGGCCACATGACGAGCATGAGAGTAAAGTGGCCAATGAAACGGTTCCGGTAACAACAAGTACACATTTTATATGTCAGTATGTTGCATCTTTTACTCTTTTTTTTTTGTTTCCCATCCGGCATCCGATCCCCGCATTTGAGCCTCAACTAATATGGATCACACGTAGCATGGCCCATTAAGGTGGCAGCGCTCCCAACAAAATTTTCTCCATACCCAGGGTCGAACCCTGGACCTCTAGTTAAGGGTGGAACAGCCTCATCCACTGCACCACAACCCATATTGGTGCATCTTTTACTCACTGAACAAGTTAAAAGTTACTTGGTAATGTGGACCATGTAATGCAAATGGATGTTACAAACAGATAAATAATCCCTTATATGTTTCAACTAATTCAAAAACATATCGAAAGCTCGATTGCCTTGTAGAATGTAGAAACTGTGAAATCATGAATAAGGAATATGATTGTAGTACGTATGGTAATACGTGTATGTATGATTAAAAATACTTCGATGGATCAAGAACAAGAGGATGGATTGCACACAACGTGATTTAAGAAAACAACATCAGCAACGCTATTACAAGATTTTAGATTCCCTTCCGTTTACTTCGTCAACCTTTATAAATTTTTTATTAAAGATAGGGAAGTCCCGATGTTCCCATCATTGTCTAGGAATTTCATAAATTATGCCACGAGCGGTAGCTTCATCGTGGACACAGGAACATTTATTACCCGTTTTCCTCATGATTTTTATATTGTATTTCGTTACACATTCAGATAACAAGTACGTGGTATTCCTATGGTTAATGTTCCACCTGGATCAGTTTCTGACACTTGCTATAAAGTGGATAAGACTTTTCTGGATCCATATTTCCCGTTGTGACCAACCAAATGGACCCTCCGACCCCAACTACCCATACTCCCCTTTGCCTCAGCCTACCTGGGAGCACTTGGTCTATTTTCTGCCCAAAACATACTCGGTCACTGGTCCCACCCCAAGAAACGTGAGCTACAACACACTGATTTAGCCCAAGAATGGCCCATTTGCATCGTTTCACTTGTTTGAGCACCCAAATAGCCCAGCCGACCCCAACGACCCATACAATCTCACTTTTAAGCCTGTCTTGGTGCCTCTGGTCGATTTTCAGAACAAAACACACTCGAGCCCTGAGCCAACCCCTAAAACCGTGAGTTATATCACGTCTATTTGGCCCCAAAAAAAGCATGTTTTTGACGTTTTGCCTGTTTGACCACCAAATGGCCCTGCCAACCCAAATGACCCACTTTCCCTTTCATCAGTCTACTTGGAAGCCTTGATCGATTTTTAACCCAAAACACGCCCGAACCCCAGGCCCACCCAGAACTGTGAGCTATAACACACCGATTATGCCTGAAAATGACCCATTTGCATTAATATTCCTGTTTGACCACCCAAACAGCCCCGTTAACCCTTATGACCCATACTTCCCCGCTCTTCAGCCTACCTGAGAGACCCTAGTTGATTTTTGACCCAAAACATGCCCAGGACCACCCCAAAATCGTGAGTTATAGCTCACCAATTTGGCCCAAAAATGGCCCGTTTGCGCTGTTTTCCTCGTTTGACCAACCAAATTGTCCCGCCGACCTCAACGACCTATAATTCCCCTCTTCTCAGCATGGTTGGGAGCCCTCAATTGATTTTTAATCCAAAACACGTTTGGGCTCTAGGCCAACCCCCAAAATTTGATACAAAAATAATCTCGAACATGGATTTATGAGAGTGAGGTTGGATACGAGACTTTGTATGTTAAATTAAAGATCCAAATAGGACCTAATTATGCACCTAAAATAGTCCAAACACTACACTTGGGCTACCCTTGATGGGAGCCATCACTTAAGGGCCTTTTGGTCATTTTTAGCTTTCATTTTATAATAACTATATAAGTAACATGCTAGGGCTTCCATTAGGATTTTTTGGGATATTATTTTAAGTCTTTTAATACTTGGAACACCATAGTTAGGGATTGGAAAATCCACCAACTGAAACTAGGGCAAGATCTAGTGTGGAATCACTAGTGATTGTGTTTGCTTGGAAACATTGATGCTTGGGAGGCGGAATCCAAACTTGTATCTTTGTAAGAGATAAGTTTATTGTTGTGTGTAGTGTTAAGGGTCCAAGATTTTCCATTCTTGGGTTCTTAAGATTATACCTTCTGTGGTCTATCTATCTATCCTTTTACCTTCATGTAATCTTGTATATTGTTGTGTTGTAATCTTGTGTTCTTGTTGTTATTGTTAAATTCGAATCTTGTGTCTTCTTGTTCATCATATATTGTGGTTAATCTTAGTTTGTACTACTGATTTTGTGTCAAATACACCACTATATCTTGTAATCTTATTGTTGGTAGTGAATCCGAGAGTGGTCTCCATCTTGGTCCTCTAATCCTTAAGATTTGTGGACTGATTTGGAGTGTTTTTCATGCTTTCCTTGTTAGTCTTGTATTATTTAGTATCAAAGACATCTTTGGTATTGTTCTTACAATACCAATCTTGGGCTTTCTTTCTAAGAAAATTAAAAAATAAAGGAAAAGAAAGACGTGTTCTTGAGCTTGAGATCTTGGCCGAGAAGTTGAAGTTGTTGTTGTATCTTGGCCGAATATTGTGTGTCTAGGTCTAGGATTTATTTTGCTTGTGTTTTTGTTTCAAGTGTTAGTATTCTTGTCTATTAACACTTTGAGTCGATCTAGATGTGAGCTTTAAAAAAATTGATGTTGTTGTTGTGAACAAGACCATGGCCGTATGATGAAGTTGTTGTTCTTGCCCGTGTGAACTTGTTGTTATAGTCTTGGTTGGAAGTTGTTGGTGTTGTTGTTGCTCTTGATAAAGTTTTTGTAGAGTTCTTGACATTCATCACAACCTTCACCCTTGCTAAAATCGAAATACAACACCAAAAAGAACCTTGGACGTGTGTTGACACTAAAATTGGCCGCGATGTGTGTTGATGTTTGCCGTGGGGTGGACATTGTTGTTCTGTTGTTGATGTTTTATTGAAGGTTGTTGTGGTGTTCATCTTTTTCTTCATCTCATCTTACAACTTAAGACAACCAAAAGTGTAACATAGATTCAAAAAGGTGAACCTACTAGTTGTAAAGTTGTTTATGAGAAGACTTGAGCCATCACTTTCTTGACATCTACTTTTCAACCACTTTCCTTGTTTAGGGACCTTGTTTTGTGGGAATTGTACAAAGTCAAGTATTGACTTTTGAATATTAGACTTAAAGGAGATTTAAGATATATACTTTCCATCCAAAACCAATTGTTTCCATTACATAGTAACTAAAGTTTGTAAACTTCAACTAGTGACTAATTGTGGGGCCGTGACCAATGGTATGCCGCCATGTCACCCAATTTACTGTTCAGACGAAAATTTTAAGATCAAAATTTGATCTTCTAGTTTCATTGTGTTGTTTCTTTAGTTTCCTTTGTTGATTCCATTACTAACTTACAAGCTAGTTTTAGATTGTAAGTTAGTTTTGAAACCGTCCTTCGTGTATACGTTCCTTTGTGTGTCTTATTCTTTTGAGTCATTGTAATACTTGCTCCACCTCTCACTGCCTCATGGAGTACAAGAAAGGTTACAACACTTGTGAGATCAAAGTGAGGAAAAAAAATCCAAGAGACAAAACAATAGAGAGGGAGTGTGAGGACCATTCTTGTACAACTAACTTATTTGTTGTTTTGTAGGTAACTTCTTGGCCATAATGGAAACCATTTTGTCACTCCTTGATGCTTTGTCCCGAGACCTTTCTAGGTCAAATGCGGGTCTTGAAAAAATTGACTCGAATGTGGTAAATATGAGTGAGAGGTTGGATCTAATGGAGAGTCGAAGGAACTCTCATTCTTTTACTCCCAAAACTTTCTTTCCAATGACCAATACTCCAAGACCACCACATAATGCCACAAGCCAAGCTCCAAATACCCCTCAAAACCGAGAACAAGATAGACCACTTCCCCCACAAGTTGATCAAGTCCAACAAGGAGGACTTAGAAGCCAATTTCCTCCCATACAAGCTCCACAACCGAAGCTCCACGTTACCAAATCGAGCCTATCAACCAAAACTTCCCTTTCCAAAAATCGACACATCCAAGAAGAGGAACATAGTAGAAAGGAACGTGAGGTACATGGATTCTACAATGATGCTTCTATGATGGAAGGAAAATTGAGTCGGGTAAGATTGAAGGCAAGTCATAAGATGGAGAGGAAGCCGAGGTGCAAAATAATGTTGTTGACCAAGACTTGTTGTATTGAGCTCTCGGGTTCCTCCTATTTTGCGGACTGTTTTGTGCCGTTTCATATTTTTGCGGGCTGTTTTGTTCCGTGAATTTGTGGGAAAATTCCTCTCAATATGGAGAGGATGTTAAAAGAATAATCCCGGACATGGATTTATGAGAGTGCATGTTGGATCCGAGACTTGGTGTGATCAATTGAAGAGCCAAAGAGGACCTAATTATGCACCCAAAACAGTCCAAACACTACACTTGGGCTACACTTGATGGGAGCCCATCACTTAAGGGCCTTTTGGTCATTTTTAGCTTTCATTTTGTAATAACTATATAAGTAACATGCTAGGGATTCCATTAGGAGTTTTTGGGATATTATTGTAAGTCTTGGAACACCATAGTTAGGGCTTTGAAAAGCCACCAACCGAAACTAGGGCAAGATCTAGTGTGGAATCACTAGTGATTGTGTTTGCTTGGAAACATTGATGCTTGGGAGGCGGAATCCGAACTTGTATCTTTGTAAGAGATAGGTTTATTGTTGTGTGTAGTGTTAAGGGTCCAAGATTTTCCATTCTTGGGTTCGTAAGATTATACCTTCATGTGGTCTATCTATCTATCCTTTTACCTTTATGTAATCTTGTATATTGTTGTGTTGTAATCTTGTGTTCTTGTTGTTATTGTTAAATTTGAATCTTGTGTCTTCTTGTTCATCATATATTGTGGTTAATCTTAGTTTGGACTACTGATTTGGTGTCAAATACACCACTATATCTTGTAATCTTATTGTTGGTAGTGAATCCGAGAGCGGTCTCCATCTTGGTCCTCGAATCCTCAAGATTTGTGGACTGATTTGAAGTGTTTTTCGTGCCTTCCTTTTTAGTTTTTTATCAAAATTGTGAGCTATAACACACCGATTTGGCCCGAAAATGGCCCGTTCCTATCATTTTTCCTGTTTAATAACCCAAATGGTCCCGCCGACCCCAACGGCCCACACTCCCCTCTTTTCAGCCAACCTGGGAGCCACGATCAATTTTCAGTCAAAAACACGCGTGGGCCTTTGGTACACCCTCTGAACCGTGTGGTATAACATCCCAATTTTTCCAAAAAATAGCCCATTCGCACCGTTTCATCCGTTTGATCACACAAATGGACTATCGCCACCCAACGGCGCACACTCTTCCGTTTATTAGCCTGCCTAGGATCCTTTGGTCTATTTTCAGCCTAAAACACGCCTACACCCTGGGCCGACGCCCGGAATCGTGAACTATAACACACTGATTTGGCTTAAAAATAGTCCGTTCATGACATTTCACCCGTTTGACCACCCAAACGGACCCACTGAACCCAACGACCTATACTCCCTCGCTCCTCCACCTGATTGGGAGACTCCGGTCAATTTTTAGACTAAAACACACCTGAGCCCCAGGCCCACCCCCAGAACCATGAGTTATAGCACAACGATTTGGCCTGAAAAAATAGCACGTTCATGCCGTATCGCCCGTTTGACCACCCAAATGGCCTCGGAGAATTTTTGGAAAAAACATGGTTGGGACTCAGGTGGGACCCTCATAACCCTTAGCTATATCACATCAATTTGTCCCAACAATGGCCCGTTCATGACGTTTCACCTGTTTGACCACCTAAACAGCCCCACCGACCCTAACAACACACACTCCCTCACTTGTCAGCCTACCTGGGAGTCCCCGATAAATTTTTTTCCCAAACACGCCCGGTCCTCGAGCACACCACAGAACCGTGAGCTATATAACACACTGATTAGGCCAAAAAAATGGCCCGTTAGCGCAGTTTTGCTTGTTTGATCACCTAAACGGCCCCGTCGACCCAAACAACCCTGACTCCCTCACTCATCAACCTGCCTGGGTGCCCTTGATTGATATTTGGCCCAAAAAATATGACCAAACCTCGGCCCACCCTCAGAACCGTGAGGTATAACATACTAATTTAGCCCAAAAATGGCCCGTTTATGCCGATTCACCCTTTTGACCCCCCAAACACTCCCCTGAAAAGTGATGGAGTGTGGAACTTTTGGGTCGGTGATACCGTTTAGGTGGTCAAACGAGATGAAACGACGCAAATAGACCATTTTTGGGCCAAATCGGTGTGTTATAGCTCATGATTTTGGGGGTGGGATCGAGAACCGAAAATGTTTTGGACTGAAAATCAATTGAGGGCTCCCAGGCAAGCTGAGAAGTAGGAGAGAGTGGGTCGTTTGGGTTGGCAGGGCCGTTTGGGTGGTCAAACGAGCTAAACGATGTGAACAGACCATTTTCAAGCCAAATTAGTGTGTCATAGCTCACAATTCTTGGGGTGGGCCCAAGGCCCAGATGTGTTTTGGATCTAAAATCAAGAAAGGGCTCCCAGACAGGCTGAGGAGTGAGAGAGTGTGGTATGTTTGGGTCGACAAGGCTGTGTGGGTGGTCAAACTGGCGAAACGACATGAACGGGTAATTTTATGGCTAAATCGGTGAGTTATAGCTCACGGTTTTGAGGGTGGGCTTGGGGATCGATCCTATTTTAGGTCAAACATTGGTCGGGGGCTCCCAGACAGGAAGAGGAGCAGGAGAATGTGGGTCATTTGGTTTGACGGGGCTTTTTGAGTGGTCAAACGGGATGAATGGCACGAATGAAGCATTTTTACGCTAAATCGGTGTGTTTATAGATCATAGTTTTAGGAGTGGGCCTAGGGCTCGGGCGTGTTTTGGGAAAAAAATTGACTGGGGATCCTAGGCAGGCTGAGGAGAGAGGAAGTGTGGGTCGTTGGGGTTGGCGGGGCCATTTGAGTGGTAAAACGAGTGAAACGGCACGAACGAACCATTTTCTGGCCAAATTAGTGTGCTATAGCTCACGGTTTTGGAGGTGAGCCCGGCACCCAAGCATGTTTTAGGCTAAAAATTGACCAGAGGCTCCCAGGAATGTCGTTGAATAGTAGTGTATGGGTCGTTGGGGTCGTCGGTGGTCGGTAGGGCTATTTGGTTGGTCAAACAGGAAAAAGGGCGCAAACGGACCATTTCTATGCAAAATTGGTGTGAAATAGCCTACAATTTCGAAGGTGAGTGAAGGGACCGGGCGTGGTTTGAGTCAAAAATTGATTGGGGGATCTCGGGCAGGCTGAGAAGTGGGGGAGTTTGGGTGGTTGGGGTTCACGGGACCGTTTGGGGGTCAAAAGGGTGAATCGGAATAAACGGGCCATTTTTGGGCTAAATTGGTATGCTATACCTCACGGTTCCGAGAGTGGGCTGGGGCTTGGTCGTATTTTTTGGGATAAAAATCAATCAGGGGCACCCAGGCGGGTTTAGGAGTGAGGGATTCAGGATTGTTTGGGTCGACGGGGCCGTTTGGGTGATCAAACAAGCGAAACTACGCCAACGGGCCATTTTTCGGGCCTAATCGGTGTGCTATAGCTCATGGTTCTGGGGTGTGCTCGGGTACCGAGCGTGTTTGGGCAAAAAATTGATTGGGGGCTCCCAGGAAGGCTGAAAAGCGAGGGAGTATGCGTTGGTGGGGTCGGGGGGGCTATTTAGGTGGTCAAACAAGAGAAACGACATGAATGGGCCATTTTTGGGCTAAATCAATATGATATAGCTCACGGTTCTGAGGGTCCCACCCGAGTCCCAACCATGTTTTGTTCAAAAATTCCTCGAGGCCTTTTGGGTGGTCAAACGGGCGATATGTTGTGAACGAGCTATTTTCAGGCCAAATCGTTGTGCTATAACTCATGGTTCCGGGGGTGGGCCCGGGGATCAGGTGTGTTTTAGTATAAAAATTGATTGGAAGCTCCCAAGCAGGCCGAGGAGCGGGGTAGTATAGGTCGTTGGGTCAGTAGGGAGATTTGGGTGGTTAAACGGGCGAAATGGAATGAATGGACTATTTTTAGGCCAAATCGTTGTGCTATAGCTCACGATTTCGGGCGTGGGCCTAGGGCGTAGGCATGTTTTAGGCTGAAAATAGACCATAGGATCCTAGGCAGGCTAATAAGTGGATGAGTGTGGGTCGTTAGGTGGTGATGGGCTATTTGTGTGATCAAACGGATGAAATGGTGCGAATGGGCTATTTTTTGGCAAAATTGGGGTTCTATACCTCACAGTTCAGAGGGTGTGCCCAAGGCCCACGCGTGTTTTTGACTGAAAATTGATTGCGAATCCCAGGTAGGCTAAAAAGTGAAGAGTGTGGGTCGTTGGGGTTGGTGGGGCCATTTGGGTTATTAAACAAGAAAAATGATGTGAACGGGCTATTTTGGGGCCAAATCGGTGTGTTATAGCTCACAATTCCGGGTGTTGGCCCAGAGACCAAATGTATTTTGGGTCAAAAATTTATTGAGGGCTCCCAAGCAAGCCGAGGAGCGGGGAATTGTGGGTCATTGTGGTCGGCAAGACCATTTGGTTGGTCAAACGAGAAAAATGGCGCAAACGGGCCATTTTTGGGCCAAATTGGTGAGAAATAGCTCACGATTTTGGGGTGGTCCTGGACATGTTTTGGGTCAAAAATTGAATGGGGGATCTCAAGTAGGATGAAGAGTGGGGTAGTATGGGTCGTAGGGGACAACAGGGCTGTTTGGGTGGTCAAACAGGAATATCAATGCAAATGGGTCATTTTCAGGCATAATCGGTGTGCTATAACTCACAGTTCTGGGTGGTCCCGGGGTTCGGGAGTGTTTTTGGTTGAAAATCGATCAAGGCTTCCAAGTAGACTGATGAACGAGAAAGTGGGTCATTTTGGTCGGCGGGGCCATTTGGGTGATCAAACAGGAAAAACATCAAAACATGCTATTTTGGGGGCCAAATAGACGTGCTATAACCCACGGTTTTAGGGGTTGGCTCGGGGCTCGAGTGTGTTTTGGTCTGATAATCGACCAAAGGCACCAAGGCAGGCTTAAAAGTGGGATAATGTGGGTCGTTGTGGTCAGCTGGGCTATTTGGATGGTCAAATAAGTGAAACGATGCAAATGGGCCATTCTTGGGCTAAATCAATGTGCTATAGCTCACGATTCTGGGGGTGGGCCCTCTGACCGAGTATGTTTTGTGCAGAAAATTGACCAAGTGCTCCCAGGCAGGCTGAGGCAAATGGGAGTGTGGGTTGTTGGGGTTGAAGGAGCCATTTGGTTGGTCACAACGGGGAAATGTGGATCCAGACCAGTCGTATCCACTTTATAGCATGTGTCATAAACTGATCTAGGTGGAACATTAACCATAGGAATACCACATACTTGTTATCTGAATGTGTAACGAAATACAATATAAAAATCATGAGGAAAACGGGTAATAAATGTTCCTGTTTCCACGATGAAGCTACTGCTCGTGGCATAATTTTTGAAATTCCTAGAAAATGATGGGAACATCGAGACTTCCCTATCGTTAATAAAAACTTTATAAAGGTTGACGAAGTAAACGGAAGGGAATCTGAAATCTTGTAATAGCGTTGCTGATGTTGTTTTCTTAAATAGCGTTGTGTGGAAGCTAAGTGTTGATCCTTTTGTGGAGAGAGCTCTCGGTAGGAACATGGACATTATGTCTGCTTCAAATTGCGATGCTAAAGAATTGCCACCACCCATTACGTCCGGGGCCAACAATTCCAGAAAATTGACCACTAAAAGGCTTTCCATGAGTTTGATCTTTGCCACATCCAAAAACAATGCTTACCTTCTTTCGGTCTAAAACAAAAGTAATCACGTCGTGTGCAATCCAGCCTCTTGTTCTTGATCCATCGACGTATCTGTAATCATACATATGCGTATTACCATACGGACTACAATCATATTCCTTATTTGTGATTTCACAGTTTCTACTTTCTACAAGGCAATCGAGCTTTCGATATGTTTTTGAATTAGTTGAAACATATAAAGGATTATTTATCTGTTTGTAACATCCATTTGCACTAATTACTTGGACCACATTTCCACCAAACTAAATCACTACCAGTGTCTATTAGCAAGTAACTTTTAACTTGTTCAGTGAGTAAAAGATGCACCAATATGGGTTGTGGTGCAGTGGATGAGGCTGCTCCACCCTGAACCAGAGGTCAAGGGTTCGATCCTGGGTATGGAGAAAATTCTGTTGGGAGCGCTTCCACCTTAATGGGCCCTACAATGTGTGATCTGGATTAGTCGGGGGGCTCCAATATGGGCACCGGATGCCAGATGGGAAACCAAAAAAAAAGAGTAAAAGATGCAACATACTGACATATAAAATGTGTACTTGTTGTTACCGGAACCTTTTTGTTGGACACTTTACTCTCATGCTCGTCGTGTGGCCTTACCAGAGTTCCATTCGTACTAATCGCGTCACTATTTTCAAGAACCGATGCCAAATGATTTGCTCTAGCTTGACAACCGGCGAACCTATTTCCGAGTAATGAGTCATAGTCCTTGAATTTTGACTTTTCAAATAAATAGAGATTGTAAATAGTGAGTGTATAGGATGGCATTGGAGGATCGGGAAGCTTCGTTTGATCAATAGACATATTCCATAATATAAGTGGTGTTAAGGGATGGAAAAGAATGTTCATTGCATAAAATTACAAGCAAAATTGAGATAATTGAAATCAAAAGGTGAACATGGAGGAACTTCTCCATTGGAATAGAAATTGTTTTTCTAATTGATTGATTTGGTTTGACATATGTCTATCACTTCTTGTACTCAATATATAAAATCACATAATAAAAACTCATTAATGATTTTTAATGCCATTAAATCTACTACTTTATTAAAGAGGTAAAGTTCAATAATTTTGTCATTAATGAGTAAAAATCTACAATTATACATGAAGTTAACCTGTTAAAACTTTAACCAAAAGGGAAATCCCATGCATATATCATTTTTGATACCTTATAAGTTTTTATTACTCCATATATCATGCGTATCTTTTATATTTTGCGTATCTTTAATATTTTTATCAAATCGAAAAAATAAATGAAGGGGAGTTTTAGAGTAACTGATAAAATTATTGTCATGTGATTAGGAAGTCACGAGTTCAAGTCATAGAAACAGCCTCTGTCAGAAATGCAAGATAATGTTGCGCACACTAAAATTCTTGCAGATTGCAGTCCAGCCCTTCTCCGCAGTCCCTTATTGCAAGAAGCTGTAGTACACCGAGCTGCCCTTTTAGTATTAACATACTTCCACCGCCACATCAAGCTTCCCTTTTAGTATTAACATACTTCCTCTACCCCATTTTATATGTCGTCATTTTCTTTTTGTCCGTCCCAAAAAGAATGTCATATTTCTTTATTTGGTAACTATTTAGAGATACAATTTTACTTTTATCCTTATTAGTCTCATTTAATTAAAGATAGTAGTAATATATTTTTTAATAAAGGACAATTGTCATTCCTTCTTAAACTTTGTGCCCGATCAAAATATGCCGCATAAAATACAAACGAGGAAGTATATCTTTTTGATGTGTTTTCAGTGTTACTCCCACTGTTCTCTTTTACTTGTCACTAATTTCCTAATTGTATTTCTATTTTTACTTATCATTTTTGACATATCAAGAAAAGACAACTTCTTTTTTCCTATTTTACCCCTAGCATTAATTATCTTTTCTCCAAATTAATTTTAAGATACAATATAAACTTCATTTAATAGGGGTATTATGGTAAAAAAACTATATGTTATTAATTATTTTTTTAGTAAATATGTCAAGTTAAAATGTGACAAGTAAAACCGAGCAAAGGAATTATCTTTTTGTTTATTAGAGCAACTTTTGGGGCATTTAAATTGTTCAAGAAGAGTAATATCATTCTAAAATTATAAGGTAAAGGGGTCTATATGTAATAGCTAGATCTTTTGGGGGCTAAAGTGATATTATCCTGTTCATTTTTGTAGAAGATTATACTACTCAAATACTGACCAACTACCAGAAAAGGAAAGAAATTGTCTCTTAATGCTACAGTATCCATCATCAATGGAAACATAATGTTAAGGGAAAAATTGGAATTTCATTATTCAGCTGTGAGAAAGTGAGATTTGATTTAAGCTATTGTTCAAAATTAATCTTGATGTATTACAAGTTTTATTTGCCTGAAATGTTTTGGGTACTTTGCATTTTTTGCTTCTTGTTTATTTAACTATATGTTATCAGTGTTATATTTAAGCTTATCTTGGAAATTTGGGTAGAAAGAATTTTAAAAAATTGCTAAGATTTCATTTTTACAAATGTTATTTGTGTGTGTAAGACAAGGAGCCTTGTCGTAAATGGTAAAGTTGTTTTCGTGTGACCAAAAGGTCATAGGTACGAGCTTTGGAAAGAGGGGTCCACAGTGGTAAGACTGTGTATAATAGACCTTTGTGGTCCAGTTTTTTCCTGGGACCCAACACAAAACGGGAGCTTAGTGCACCGGACTGCCCTTTGTTTTTGTCTTTGTGTGTAGTAAAATTCTTAAAAGATTTAGTCTTGCTTGGAAATTTGTGATTATCTATGAGAAGTATTTGTCTGAATTATTGTGGATAGTTCCCTCCATGTGATCAGGGGGTCACGAGTTCGAGCTATGAAAATGTGTTAAATATGGTATTTTTGTTATTGCTTTTCTCTTCTCCTAGCTTGATGTAGTTTTATGATTTCATGGTACGCCGTACGAATGACATGAGCTAAGTGACTCCACTAAATTAACATGTACTTCATTCATCATCTCAAAGAAGAAAAATAATTGTATTTTGACATTTCAGCAAAGTATTTTGTAGTCATAACGTCTGACAATACAAAGCGTTTATAGACATCATAATTTTGTGAACTCTATAATAAGAATTCAATTTTTGTTCGAGTTATTAGGGGTTACTTTACGCTAAACCTAACTTGGTGGCTACTCTACTCTAAACCCTTGATAAAGAGATTAATCATCTCCTGATAATTTCATAAACTCAATGAATATCACTCTCTTTTTGATAATCAAATATATCAAGAAGATCCATAAACCCTTCTTTTATGGAGATCAAATTCAAATATTTCTACGTTCAAGAAATATGTTATTAACGGCCTTCGAATTACGAAGAAAATCCATATCAAATCTAAATCTTCTTACATTCAAGAAATACGCTACTAACGACCCTTGAATTACAAAAAAAATCATATCAAATTCAAATTTTTTTACATTCTAGAAATATGCTAAAAATTCATATCAAATTTAAATCTTTCTACATTCGAGAAATAAGCTACTAATGGTCCTCGAATTATGGAGAAAAATAAAGAAAGGAGAATCAAGGGAGTAAAAGAATTATCATTTATCAATAAAATTCTTATTTTTCATATTTTATTTGCATTGTGACTGCAATTTGTTTCTGTCACTGTAATCTTTATTGCAAATAGTGTTAACAATATGAAAAAAGAATACAATGTACTATTATATATAAGGGAGGATCTCAATTTTCGGTAGTCCTCACAAGGATTGATGATGTTATTTTGCTAAATATTTTTATTTTTGTCCTTATTTTTTTTGTTAAGACCATTTCCACTTGTGTATTTGTAACTGATTTTTTCTTGCCACAGGTTGTCTTTTAATTAAAATTTCCTTCATTTTAAATTAATAATTATTTTTTCTCAAAAAACTTATTTAGAAATAACTTTTCACATAAAATTAAAGTTAGTAATAATTTTCAACTACACCCTTATAGTCCCTGATGTTCACTTCTTAAAAAAGATATAGTACTCCCTCCGTTCCACAATAAGTTAATTGTTGAATTTCGGCACACATGTTAAGAAAAAAAAAGCAAAGACATATATTTATCATGTTTTTTTATTTTTACCCTCTTCAAAAAGCATAGACACATGATACATCACTCCCAGTGCACATTTAATGGAGGGTAAATTTGGAAAAAATTTCCAACATCTACCTTGAATTGTGAATCATTCACTTATTTTGAATCACTAAAATTACTCCAATAATTCACTTATTGTGAAATGGAGGGGGCATTAAATAGGATAACTTAATCGATAGTAAATAGTAGGGTAAAGGTGGTGGCAAAAAATTCTGACGACCAATTTCTACACCAATTTGCCGAAATTTGACAAAACAATCAGGAAAACGTCTTTCACTGTGTCTTCTCCCAGTATCAGGTGCACTCATTTTAGTATTCTCTAGTTTATTTGGTATATGCTTCTTCTCTCTTTTTATATCCTGATTTCTTGTCTGATTTTTTCAATTATTCATGTGGGATTATTGGTTATGGTTTCTCTGTAACTTAGTAGGTGTTTGTTGCTTGTGAGTAGTATAGTACTTGTTGTTACTTGTGAGTATCAATCCTTCTTACTAGTTTTTGTTTGCTGATTTAGCTATTTTTAGTCATACTCTTTTTCTCATCATGTTTTTTGACTTTTTTTTCTTCATTTTCTTCTATCGTATCCTTTTGAGTGGTGGTTGGGGAGATAGATGATGGACTAGGGTTATATCATAGGTCGAGGTCGGGGTTGGGGTCGAGTCTAGGTTCTAGTCTTTGGTTGAGGGCGAGGGATAGTAGGGCCTAAGTTGGATAAGGGTGCTTATACGTTGAAAGTTGGGTCCTGGAACATAGAGACGCTTTAAGGTAAGTCTATAGAGATGGTAAAGATTCTTGGAAAATGGAGGGTTAGTATAGCGTGTGTCGAGGAAACTAAATGGTAGGCACTAAGGTGAGAGATGTGGATGGATATAAGTTATGGTACTTGGGTAGCATGAGACATAGAAATGTGGTAGGTATCTTAGTAGATGAAGAACTTAGGGAGCAGGTGGTAGAGTTCAAAAGAGTCAGTGATAGGTTGATGTCTTTTAAGTTGGTCATAGGAGAAACTACGGTGAACGCTATTAGTGTTTATGCTCCTCAATTAGGTTTGGATGAGAAAGAGAAGAAGGGATTTTGAAGGTTTTGAATGAGATGGTGATGGGCGTCCCGAGCACTGAGAAACTTTTCGTGAGAGGAGACTTCAATGGGAATATTGGGTCTTCGTCGAGAGGTTATGATGATGTGCATGGAGAATTCAATTTTGGGTAGAGGAATAAAAGAAGTGCTTCTCTTTTGGATTTTTCTAGGGCTTTTGGGTTGTGGATAACGAATTCGAGATTTTTGAAATGTTTCGTAGTTCAGTGGCCAAGACTCAGATAGACTTTTAGCTCCTTAAGAAGAGTGATAGAACACTATGTAAAGATTGTAAAGTCATACCTAGAGATAATCTTTTGACTAAACATAGGTTGTTGGTGATGAACTTGGTAATCAATAAGGGATAAAAGAAGAAGAGTGTGGAGGTTCGACCTAAGATTAAGTGGGGTAGCTTGACTTTAGCTAATTCTTTAAAGATGGGGGAGAAGTTGAGAAACAGGGGGCTTGGAAGAGTAAAGGGGATGTGAATAGTATGTGGGAGACGATTGCCAGTTGCATTAGGGAGATCGCTAGAGAGGTGTTAGTGTCTTGAGAGGCCGATTTGGCAAACATCGAGGGTACTAGTGGTGGAATGAAGAGGTTAAGAGAAAGGTAGAGTCTAAGAATGTGGCTTATGCGAAATTGGTTGAGAGCAAGAATGATCAAGAGAGGCGGACAAATAAGGAAGAGTATAAGCTATAGCTGGGTGAGAGGCTAAGTTAGCGGTTATAGTGGATAAAATAACAACTTTTCAGAGCTTGTATGCGGCTTTAAAGGAGAAAGGCAGGGATAAGTGCATCAAGGTTGAGGATGGTACTATGTTGGTTGAGGATATCCTCATTAAAAAAATGTGGCAGTCTTATTTTCATAAACTTTTGAACGATAAGGGGGATAAAGGTTTCTTGTTTGCGGACTTGGAGAAATTTGAGGAGTATCAAAATTTGAGGAGTGTCACGACTATGGTTATTGTAGGCACATCGAGGTTAAGGAGGTCAAGAGGGATATTTGCAGGATGCGTCAAGGTAGGGCGATGGGGCCAGACGAGATTCCAATGGATATTTGGAATGCACTGGTGGGGCAGGTTTGGAATGGTTGACAAGGTTCTTAACATCATTTTTAGGGAGGGAAGGATGCCTGAGGCGTGGAGGTGGAGTACAATGATTCCATTGTATAAGAACAAGGGAGACATCCAATGTTGCAACAACTGTAGAAGAATTAAGCTGTTGAGTCATACTATGAAGATTTGGGAAAGGGTGGTAGAGTTGAGGCTGAGAAGAAGCATGATTATCGCAGAGAATCAGTTCGATTTCATGCTAGGTCGCTCGACTAATGAGGCCATTCACCTTGTGAGGTGATTAGTGGAACAATTTTGGGAGATGGAGAAGGACTTTCACATGGTGTTTATTGATTTGAGAAGGCTTATGATAGAGTTCCCAAGGAGATTATCTGAAGGTATTAGGAGGCTAGAGAGGTGCCTGTGGCGTACACTAGGTCGATTTAGGACCTTTATAATGGCGCAAAGACTTGGGTGAGGATGGTAGGTGGAGATTCAGAGCATTTTTCTATTTTGGTATTGTTGCATCAAGGTTTGACTCTTAGCCCTTTTTTATTTTTCTTGGTGATGAATGTTTTGACAAGACATATTCAAGAGGAGGTGCCTTGGTGTATGTTATTTGTTGATAATGTGGTACTGATTAAGAAGACTCGGGGAAGAGTTAATGATAAGTTGGAGATTTTGAGACAGACCCTTGAGTCTAAAGAATTTCGGTTAAGTAGGACCAAGATGGAGTACTTGAAGTGTAAGTTTAGTGATATGTCGTAGGAGGCTGACATGGTTGTGAAGCTAGAATCTCAGGCAATTCAGAAGAAGGAGAGTTTCAAGTATCTGGGGTCAATGATTTAAGGAAATGGTGAGATTGACGAGGATGTCACACATCATATTGGGGCTGGGTGGTTTAAATAAAGGCTCGCTTTGGGTCTTTTATGCAATAAGAAGATGCCCCTGAAGCTTAAAGGGAAGTTCTACAGAGTGGCAATCTGGCCGACTTTGTTGTCTGGAGAGTATTGGCCAGTTAAGAACTCCCACATCCAAAAGTTGAAGGTGGTGGAGATGAGAATATTGCGATGGATGTGTGGCCATACTAGGAAAGATAAGGTAAGAAATGAGATTATTGAGGAGAGGTGGGAGTGGCCTCGGTGGAGGACAAGATATGAGAAGTAAGGTTATGTTGGTGCGAGCATTTGATGAAGAGAGGCTCCGATGTTTCAGTGCGGAGATGTGAGTCACTGGCTATGGATGAATTTAGGCGGGGTAGAGGTAGACCGAACAAATATTGGAGGGATGTGATTAGGAAGGTGTAGAGAATGCCGATTAGGGTAGAGGGTTAGGGGTTGATAGTGTGTCGGTAACAATAGAGGAGCATTCTTTATTTGTGTTTGAAGTTTCTTGTTCGTGATGTTGAGTGATGTCTATGATTTCGGATGAATAGTTTTAGTATTATCTTGTGACTGTAGTATTATCTTATGGCTAGTGACGTTAGTTTATTTTGCAGACTGTACCAGTTTTTATGCATTTATGTTTTGTGTTTGTTATACTGCTATCGGTCCTAAGCCGGGGGTCTGTCGGAAACAGACTCTTTACTTCATCTTAGGTAGTGGTATGATCTGCGTACACTCTACCCTGGCCAGACCCCTCTATGTGGGAATCCACTAGGTATGTTGTTATTGTTGTTGTTGTATCATGTTATTTTATAAAATATTAAATTACTTGTGGTCTCTTGTTATATTCTAATTCACCTGTAATACTTTCTCCCATACAAATAATTTTTAAAAAAAATTATCCAATTATGTGATAAAGAACTTTAATAATTATAAATTTTTTTAATAAAATGTATTTAATATATCGGCCATTAAATTATATTAATTATAAAGTAAAAAATATAATATAAATTATATTTTAAAATTTATTTATTATTATTTATATGTAGAGTTGTTTGGATCCGAGCTTAGTACGGACTTAATGAAACTAGAATTTATATATTCGTAGAATACACCTTTCACTTCATTTAATACTTCATGTAATAATCTTTTTTATAATTCTATAAATTACACAAATGAATTAAAATAGTTATTTTTAATCTAATTAAAATGAAATGGATGGTGTATGAAATTTGGAAGGATATGCAATTATAAAAGCATAAAATGAGGTGACAGGTTGGGTAGGTCCACTGATAAAAGAGTTTGGGCGTCATGCAGATGACAAATGCTATATGGTGTCATCTTTACACGTACACAGTTGAGGCAGTAGCAGTGTCATTGTCATAAATTTGACGAGGAGTGTACATATTTTCTTTTTAGTTGTGTTAAGGATGTATAAAATTTAATATAGACGTATAATAGCTAATATTAAGCTTTTGTACACTATATAATCTTTTGATAAAAGATGTGCATCAAATCACCCTTTTCCTAAGATCATCCCTCCGCCAATGGGTACAAGTATACCTCAACATCGGGTATTTACATTTGATCAATCAATTCAAGATATATACAATAATAACATACATAATATTACACGTGGAGTTTGGAGAGGTAGTATGGACATGAACTTCTGCCTTGTGAAGATAGAGAGGTAGTTTTTGATTGACTCTTGACTCTCGACTCAAGTAAAACATATAAAAAAAATTAGGCATGTAAAACAAATAAAATAGTAAATCTGAAAATGGTAGCAATGACAAACAATTAATATGATAACTGAACTTAAAAAAAACAAATTATTCTAATATAGAAGAATAAGATAGTATGAAAGTAATAACAAAAATACTACTTAATAGGAAAATTAAACAATGCTCAGCCACCCACTAACCACATCTTTGATCTCCGTATTTTTATATCTAGATCATATCCTCGAAAAGCTACAAATACCTAATCTAATCACCTTTACCAAAACCTCCTCAGCCTACATCTACCTCTCCTTATACCCACTATTACAAGATAATATCTTTTATAAATTATTTTTGTTATCATGATTGAATGATCTTATATTCATAATTCATTATAATTAAAATCATTTATTAGGGGTAAATATTCGGAACAAATAAGTGTTTGCGTGATGATTAAGTGCTTCTTGCGACAAATTGAATTGCACAATGTTTATGAGTAGCTCTCTTTGACGTACTAAACGTATATAGGACTATCTCTACACTTATATTACAATTTAAAATGCAACTATAAGCTAACTACTTCATGAAATATACCACTTAAATACTGAAGTGAGAAAAATGAAGCAATAGACCTCCCAAGTTTCCAATTAAGAAAAGGGGACAAGTGGGTCCCGCAACTTGTCCCTTTTAAAAAAATTAAGTCATTTGAACAACTGGGACAGTTGTTCGACAACTACATTAGTTGTCTCAACAACTACACACAGTTGTTGAACAACTTCTCCCAGTTGCCGAACAACTTCGCCTAGTTGTTGAACAACTTAGCGCAGTTGTCGAACAACTTTGATAATTGTTGAACAACTACTAGAAGTTGTCGAACAACTATCAAAGTTGTTCGACAACTCGGAGAAGTTGTTGGAACGAAAAAACTTACAAAAATAATAAAAAAAAATTGTCCCTCCCACCTAATTTTAAAAACTTGAAGGATTCTCACTTAATTAGACAACTTATTTGTCCCTTTTAATCCAAAGTCCCACTAGTACTACTATAATTTTCTTGAATAGCATAACTATGTTCATCCATATTTGGGCCTTAAAAGCGGGCCATCAAACCAATTGAGAAAGGCTACAGAGCCATCTATTTGGTAGATGGGTTTTTATGGGCCTTCTTTGGAGTCTCGAGGGTTATTCTATGTTAATAGGAGTAAATGTAAGCTAAACCAACTACTAATATTTGAATATTAACTATGTAGGACTTAATTACCTGCATAACTCACTGCTAAATCAACTACCAAGCAATACGTTAATACATGCATAAATAATATATAGATTGCCACATCGATAATCCCTACAGTACAAAAACTTGCATAACTCTAATTGAGGCCCATTTGTTATTTACTTTTGGCTTCTTAGGTTTAAGTGGGTAAACAGATGGAAAGAGAAAAGAAAGGCTCTCACATCTAGTTTCCCTAGAAACACATTTTTAGAAGAAGGGCGCTATTGAAGCAACTCAATTTCAAATTTGAACAATCTTTTATTTTGTTCCTCCTCAGAAACAAAAGCATGAGTCGGGGCAGCCATTTCCTTTTCTTACAACAGATGAAGAACAAGAAGAACACTGCAATTTTAAAACCAGGCTTTAAATCTCATAAACAAAATAAGAAATCATGACAGAAAAAGGGAAAAATAAAGTGCAAAAAGACCTCACCAGTACTAGGATACAAAGTACGAGAGAGAGGGGAAGGAGGGTTATCTGAAAAACGGAACGAATACAGCAGAGGCCGAGCACATCTATCAAATTTCTTTAAAAACACACCAGCTACATCACGGATGTTTCAAAATCAAGGCAACTTTTTGTCCTATCCAGAAAAAAAATTCAAAGTGTGAGAGTAGGATTGAGGTTGTCTTAACTGCGTAAATTAGTTTGCCCTCTTTAAATTGTGTTCAGTTAAAATAAATATAAAAATGAATATTTTAAGAGGGAAAACCAATTTACGCAGTTAAGACAACCTCAGTCCTACTCACACACTTTGAATTTTTTTTTTCTGAACAGGATAAAAAGTTGCCTTGATTTTGAAACGTCGGTGATGTAGCTAGTGGGTTTTTAAAGAATATTTGATAGATGTTCTCTGCCTCCACTTTATTCATCCCATTTTTAATATAACCCTCCTTCCTCTCTCTCTCATCCTTTGTATCCTACTACTGGAGAGGTCTTTTTCCACTTTTTCCCCCCTTTTGCTCTCTTGATTTCTTATTTTGTTTTTGAAATTTAAAGCCTGGTTTTAAATTACAGTGTTCTTCTTGTTCTTCATTTCCTGTGAGAAAATGAAAATGGTTGCCCCGGCTTATGCTTTTCTTTCTGAGGAGGAACAAAACAAAAGACTGCTTGAATCTGAAAATGAGTTGCTTCAACAACACCCTTCTTCTAAAGAGGTGCTTCTGGGGAAACTAGATGTGAGAGTCTTTTCTTTTCTCTTTTCATCTGTTTACCCACTTAAATCTAAGAAGCCAAAAGTAAATAATGAAAGGGCCGCAATTAGAGTAATGCAGATTTTTTTAATTTAGGGATTATCTATATATTATTTATGCAGGTAGTAGCGTATTTTTTTGTAGTTAGTTTAGCAGTGAGTTTTGCAGGTAATTAAGTCCTACATAAGTAATTCGGTATGTTAATAGAAATATATGAATTTGAAAATAGTAGGCTTTGAAATTTTAAAAATAATTCATTAGTTTAAAATTAAAAAATCATAGTTGAAAAGACCTAAAACATCTCTAATTATATCATAAATTTATATATTTCAAATATATTTAAATATTAAATAAAATATAATAATAATTAAAAGATCACATATAATATTAGTAGTAGTAGTAGAACATACATATCTACTACTACTACTACTAATAAAAAAAATGATGATGATAATAATAATAATAATAATAATAATAATCCATCATTTACTTTCAAAAATATGTGGTTGATCTCAAATATTTTTTTTTAATTCAATTATAATATTATAAGATAAATTTGCATTATATTTGCAGAAAGGTAAATAGCAAAGATAATTAAAAGTAATAATGTAATACCCCGAGATTCTAACCAATAGTGCCGCCATGACTAAATACCATGATAAATAAATTATAGTGTTTTGGTTGTTTTCTGGTCAAGGGTAATGTGTATTAAGGCTTTAAAGATGTCCTAACGCGCTTGGGCGAATCAAAACATTCTTTACCGATTGAATTCTTGAGAAAGATTTTGGCATAGTCAATTTCAAATGAGAATATCTCCAGTTGTACTACAAATTATTGATCTCGTGACCTACCAAAATATATATAATTGAATTATCTTTCCAACGATACCCATTTCGTCGAAATTCGATATCGGAGCAAAGAGTTATGCTTATTTTACTCCAGCGTGTCAGCCTGGAAAATCCGTGACGACCTTTGTGACGACTTGTCACAAGCCTGACGGCCCGTCACAAAATGTCGTCACCTTAAGGCAGAAAGTCACAAAATCCACCCTTTTTGTAACGATAATTCGTGACGGCCTATCACGGGCCTGACAGCTTATCACGGATGTCGTCAGCTATTTTTGTCAGCAATTGATGGACGATTTTGGCAAGGGTATTTTAGCCATTTCCCATTTTTGGAGGCCTCTATATATATGAGAATCCTCATCCAAAACCAAATTTCTTCATTTCTCTCTTCCAATTCTCTTAAGAAATATATCTAGGGTTTTATTTAAGTAAATTAATCTTCAAAAAATCATCCATAAATCTTCAAGATTCCTTCAAGAATCAAGTTCTTCATAGAGTGGGCTTTAAGAAATTTTTTATTACAAGTGTGAGTAAAGTCTCAAGCACTAGATTTCAACCAATTTCAAAGATTAAGGTATGTGGGGCTTTGAACAAGAGCAATTCTTTCATTCTTGTGCTCAAAGCTTTGATTTTTATTATGGATTTATATGATTTTACAAGTGGGTTTATACCCAAATTACTTTATCATGAGATTATGAGAATATAAATTGTTCAAGCTTTGTTATACATGATTATTTTACAATTTCCATGTTATCACTTGATATTTAATATTGTGAATTTCAAGTTTCTACCATGAGTTGGTATTTCAAGTGTTTTCAAGATATGTGTTAAGCTTTAAGATTCCTTATGACAAATTGGATTATTGAGTATATTGATTCATGAGAATTGAGTTGTTACAATGAGTCTTGATATTTCCTCAAAGTTATTGATGTTTCCATGACTTAATGAATTGATGCATTTTTCTATGGGCTACATTTTCTCATAATGTAGGTTCAGGTACTCAGCCGCGTTAACGATATTCGGGTGCCTCTTTTCGTCTGCTCAGTAGTGAGTCCTCATATTTCGAGAATCGTGTTTATAATTATGTGATACCGTTTTGTTGTTAGGGCTTTCAGTACTATTTCAGTCAGCTGGGGGTTTGTCCCAATGTCTCCTTGATTTTGATGTACAGAGGCTTTATTAGGCTAAAGGGTTGGTATGTACAGAATTTCAATATTTTGGATTGTACAGGCTAGTTTCATATCTTATTCCACTATGTTTATGATATGTCATTCTCTCTTATATTAGCATGACTATTGTCCAAGTGAGTTCTAGAAGTGATGACAGGTTTAGAGGGTTAACTTGAGGCCGCGTGTGGCCTTAAGTACCGTGTGACGTCTCGGGATGGGATATTGTGGCGTTACAAGCTTTGTATCAGAGCCTAAGGTTTAAAGAATCCTAAGGAGTCTGGAAATCCGCGTTACATAGATTCTTGATCATCAGTGTGTAGCGCGCCATATCTATGAGCAAGAGGCTACGAGACGTTTTAGGAAAAGTTATTTTTTTCTTTTAAAAGTCTATCATGCCTACAACTATTTCTCTATGCTATTAATTCGTGCTCTCTTATAACAGAAAATTCCTCCTCGTCGATCTTGTAGAAACAACGAGCAACCTCAACCCGTTGATCCCCTGAACGAGCATGTGTCACACACAAAATTCTGGGCAGTTTTTCAGGTGCTAGCCCAGGCAGTTACCGCCAATACTCAAGCTAACAACCAGGCTACTGTTCCACATTC
This sequence comes from Capsicum pubescens, assembly GCA_030864215.1. Lineage (NCBI taxonomy): Eukaryota > Viridiplantae > Streptophyta > Magnoliopsida > Solanales > Solanaceae > Capsicum > Capsicum pubescens. The sequence goes on along the minus strand of CM061544.1, from coordinate 49,633,727 downwards.
ACAAGAGAATAATTTTGTTGCAGCTCAGGTTCGTGACTTTATGCAGATGAATCCGCCTGAGTTCTATGGGTCGAAGGTAGGTGAAGATCCACATATGTACTTCGATGAAGTGAGAAAGATCACCCAGATTATGTACGTGACTAAGGAGGAGAGTGTTGAATTGGATGCTTATCAAATAAAAGATGTTTCATATGATTGGGTGAAAGTGTGGAGAGAAAGTAGAGGGGAGGATTCCACTCCCATGACTTGACAGTTAGTCCAGGATGCGTTCTTGGACAGATTCTTTCCTCTTGAGATGAGGGAAACAAAGATAGAGGAATTCATGAATTTGAGACAAGGCTCCATGCTTGTTAAGGAGTATTGCCTTAGATTCAATCAGTTGTCCAAATATGCACCTAGTATGGTGGATGACTCCAGGACCATCATGAGTAAGTTCGTGATCGGTGTGTTGAATTAGGTTGTGAAAGAGTGTAGATATGCTATGCTTAATAGGGAGATGGAACTTTCTCGGTTGATGATACATGTCCAACAGATTGAAGCTGTTAAGGTGAAAGATAAGGAGAGAGTAAGAGGGAATAAAAGATCTAGATCAGAGCAGCGGGGATTCAGTCAGTCCAGATTCTATGGAGGGGACCGCCCTTAATTCTAGAGATGTCCGTTTATGCCCGCGCCTTCCTGAGTTAGTTCTACCGCACCTAGAAGCATGCAGGAGCAGGGGAACAGGCCTATCCCATATAGTTCTTAGCAAAGTATAAGTAACAGACCTCATCCTCCTTCATATGCTAAGTATGGAAGAGATCTTTTTGGCGAGTGTTTTGTTTATCAAAGAGGTTGCTTTGGTTGTGGCAAGTTGGGCCACCGACTTAGAGATTATCCATATGCTAGACAGGGGAGTAGAGATGCTCATCCCCAGAGTCAAGCTACCAGTGCCCCCACTCCCGTAGTCCGCCTAGTTCCTCCTTAGGGCGCCTCTTCTTGTACTGTTGACGGTTCACACCAGAATTGCTTCTATGCTATACCACCTCACCAGGGGAAAGAATTCTCCAGATGTTTTCACTGGTATGTTCCGTGTCTTTCATTTTCATGTGTATGTATTGATGGACCCCGGTTCGAGTTTCTCTTATGTGACATCACTAGTTGCTATAAATTTGGAGATGGACCCTGAACAGATTCTTGATCCTATTTGGGTTTCTACCCAGGTAGGAGAGTTTGTTATTGATAAGAGAGTGTATAAGAAGTGTCCTGTTACTGTCCTTCATCAGGTCATATGTGCTGATTTGATTGAGCTAGATATGGTTGATTTTGATGTCATTCTGGGTATAGATTGGCTTCACTCATGCTATGCATCTATAGATTGTTGTAACCGAGTGGTCAAGTTTCCGTTTCCTAACGAACCCATGTTTGAGTGGTTCGGGAGTTCTGTAACTCCAAAGAGCCATTTCATATCCTACATCAAAGCTAGGAAGTTGATTTCCAAGGGTTTCATCCATCATCAAGTTCGAGTTAAAGACCTTAAGTCTGAGACTCCATCTATTCAGTCAGTTATCATTGTTAAGAGTTTCCCGATGTTTTCTTAGAAGACCTTTCAGGGGTCCCACCTGATAGAGAAATAGAATTCGTGATTGATCTTCTTCCTGTCACTCAGCCTATTTCCATCCCTCTATATCATATGGCTCCCGCAGAACTTAAAGAGTTGAATGAGCAACTCAAATATCTCTTCGAAAAAGGCTTTATCAGACCCAGTATTTCGTCGTGGGGAGCACCTGTTCTATTTGTGTGGAAGAAAGATGGTACATTGCGTATGTGCATTGACTACCATCAACTCAACAAGGTGACTATTAAGAACAAGTACCCTCTTCCTAGAATCAATGATTTATTTGATCAGCTACAGGGTGCAAGTTATTTCTCAAAGATAGACCTTAGATCTGGCTATCATCAACTTAAAGAGAGAGAGTGTGATATTCCAAAGATAGCTTTCCGAACCCGCTATGGTCATTTTGAGTTTCTTGTCATGTCCTTTGGGTTAACCAATTCTCCAGCGACTTTCATGGATCTTATGAACCGTGTATTTAAGCGGTATCTGGATTTGTTTTTTATTGTGTTCATAGATGATATTCTTGTATATTCTTGAAGTGAGGATGACCATGCGGATCATCTTCGAATCGTGTTGGAAACCCTCAGAGCTTATTAATTATTCACTAAATTTAGCAAGTGTTAATTTTAGTTAAGGTCAGTTGGTTTTCTGAGTCATATTATTTCTTCCGAAAGTATTATATTTGATCCTCAAAAGACAGAAGCTATGAAGAATTGGCCTAGACTTACCTCCCCGTCTGGTATTAGGAGTTTCTTAGGTCTAGCTGGTTACTACCATCGTTTTGTTGAGGGATTCTCTTCTATCACGTCCCCTATGACCCGGTTGACCTAAAATAAAGTTAAGTTTCAGTGGACAGATTCCTGTGAGAAGATTTTTCAAGAGTTAAAGACTCGACTCACTTCAGCCCCAGTGTTAGCTTTACCCGATGGTACTGATGGTCTTGTGGTGTACTGCGATGCTTCTAGAGTTGGTCTGGGTTGTGTATTGATGCAGAGGGGTAAAGTTATAGCTTATTCCTCTAGACAGTTGACGCCTCATGAGAAGAATTACCCAACCTATGATCTTGAATTAGCAATTGTAGTTTTTGCTTTGAAAAACTGGAGACATTATTTGTATGGTGTTCATGTTGATGTGTTTACTGATCACAAAAGCCTGCAGTATATGTTTACTATGAGGGAGTTGAACCTTAGACAAAGAAGATGGTTAGATGTTTTTAAAAAATACGATATGAGTGTGATGTATCACCCGGGCAAGGCCAATGTTATGGTAGATGCTCTTAGAAAGTTGCCTAAGGGTAGTATAGCTCATGTAGAGAATGATAATAAAGAATTGGCCCGTGATGTGCATCGTTTGGCTAGGTTGGGTGTTAGATTTCTTGATTCCGCTGAAGGGAGTATGTTAGTTCAGAGTAGTTCTGAGTCTTCTTTGGTATCGGAGGTAAAGGAGAAGCAGGACAGGGATCTTAGTTTGGTCATATTGAAGGAGTCAGTTAAGGAACAGAAGGTAGAGGTTTTCTCCCAAGAGGGATATGGTGTGTTGAGATTTCAAGGTAGACTGTGTGTTCTGAATGTTGATGATTTAAGGCAGAGAATTATGGCTGAAGAGCATGGTGCGCGATATTCTATTCATCCCGGTGCTACCAAGATGTATCCCAATTTGCGGGAAATCTATTGGTGGAACGGTATGAAGAAAGACATAGCAGGATTTGTGGAAAAATGTTCTACTTGTCAACAAGTTAAGGTAGAGCACTAGAGGCCCGGTGGTGTAATGCAAGAGTTTGGCATTCCTACTTGGAAGTGGGAAGAAGTGAATATTAATTTCGTAATTGGTTTGCCTCCTTCTCATTGTCATCATGATTAGATTTGGATTGTCGTAAACCGGTTGACTAAATCAGCTCATTTTTTGCTAGTGCATTCGTCTTATACAACTGAGGATTATGCTAGATTGTATATCTGTGAGTTAGTCAGATTGCATGGAGTTACTTTGGCTATCATCTCTGATAGGGGTACTCAGTTTACTTCCCAGTTTTGGAGGGCTTTTCAGAAGGGTTTCGGTACCCTAGTTCATCCAAGTTCTGCTTTCCATCCACTGACCGATGGTCAGGCTGAGAGGACTATTCAAACTTTGGACGACATGTGAAGGGCATGTGCACTTGATTTCAAAGGTAGTTGGGATGAGCACTTGCCATTGATCAAATTTGTGTATAATAATAGTTTCCATGCTAGTATTCAGATGGCCCCGTTCGAAGCTTTGTATGGGAGAAGATATAGATCGCCCATAGGTTGGTTTGAAGTAGGAGAAGCATCTGTGATTGGGCCGGATGTTGTGTTCGAGGCTATGGAAAAAGTTAAGTTGATGGATGTCGTCAGCTATTTTTTTCAGCAATTGATGGACGATTTTTGCAAGGGTATTTTAGTCATTTCCCATTTTTGGAGGCCTCTATATATATGAGAATCCTCATCCAAAACCTAATTTCTTCATTTCTCTCTTCCAATTCTCTTAAGAAATATATCTAGGGTTTTATTTAAGGAAATTAATCGTCCAAAAATCATCCATAAATCTTCAAGATTCCTTTAAGAATCAAGTTCCTCAGAGAGAGTGGGCTTCAAGAATTTTTTTATTACAAGTTTGAGTAAAGTCTCAAGCACTAGAATTCAACCAATTTCAAAGATTAAGGTATGTGGGATTTTGAACAAGAACAATTCTTTCATTCTTGTGCTCAAAGCTTTGATTTTTATTATGGATTTATATGATTTTGCAAGTGGGTTTATACCCAAATTACTTCATTATGAGATTATGAGAATATAAATCATTCAAGCTTTGTTATGCATGATTATTTTACAATTTCCAAGTTATGACTTGATATTTAATATTGTGAATTTCATGTTTCTACCATGAGTTGGTATTTCAAGTGCTTTCAAGATATGTGTCAAGCTTTAAGCTTCTTTATGACAAATTGGATTATTAGGTATATTGATTCATGAGAATTGAGTTGTTACAATGAGTCTTGATATTTCCTCAAAGTTATTGATGTTGCCATGACTTAATGAATTGATGCATTTTGATATTAAGAAAGATTGATTTGATTTGAGTCGAGTTAGGAATCCAGAAATTGATTATGATTTGATAAATGAGAAAGAGATTTGATTTGGTCTTCATGATAGACCCTTGTGATGTTTGTGGTGGATTTCCTAACACTTTCGAGCTTGTGTCTGGGAGTAGTATTTAGCACCGAGCGGGAAATATGGTATTTCCCCCCAAAACTACGTGTCACCGTAAGATTGATATTCATAATTGTGGGCCAGAGGCCGAGTTTGAGATTGTGATCACTAAATTTAGGTTGTACTCCCTGGCAAGAGTACGACGCTCCCACGAAAGTGGGGTTCTCTCCTTAGGAGGGAAAAACGTTGGACTCCATGTAGATCACATGGTTTATGTCGATTATAAGAACCTCCCATGTCCATAAGAGTTGAGTTTCTTGAATTACAGAGTCACTCTGAGTCTTGAGTTGAAGAGTTGAGTTGTTTATGATGATTTATGAGTTTTTTATCATATGATTTATTTACGATGAGATAATGAAAAGTATGTTTTGATCTAACTCAAGCCAAGTGAGCCATCATTGTACATATGTATATTTTCATGAAATTGATGACGATATTTACATTGTTGAATGCACCCCCACATACTCAGTACATTCCAAAGTGCTGACCCACATATTTTCCTAAGGGCTACATTCTCTCGTAATGTAGGTTCAGGTACTCAGCCGCATTAGCGATATTCGGGTACCTCTTTCGGTCTGCTCAGTGGTGAGTGCTCATGGTTCGAGGACCGTATTTATAATTTTGTGACACCGTTTTGTTGTTATGGCTTTCAGTACTGTTTGAGTCAGTTGGGGGTTTGTCCCAATGTCTCCTTGATTTTGATGTATAGAGGCTTTGTCAGGCTAAAGGGTTGGTATGTACAAAATTTCAATATTTTGGATTGTACATGCTAGTTTTGTATCTTATTCCAGTATGTTTATGATATGTCATTCTCTCTTATATTAGCATGACTATTGTCAAAGTGAGTTCTAGAAGTGATGACAGGTTTAGAGGGTTAGCTTGAGGCCGCGTGTGGCCTTAAGCACCGTGTGACGTCTCGGGATCGGATCTTGGGGCGTTACAAATAAATTGTTGACTTTAAATTTAAAATAATATTTAAAAAATATAAAATTACATATTAGAAGTAGATAGTTATAATACTAAACAGTTCTAATCGGATTCTTATCGTTATATAACTGCTCATAGAGTTGTTAATATGGATCGGACCAGCTCATCCGGGCTAGCTCACATGGGCTTTAGAGTTTGTCGGTCCCGGCCAGGCTGACCCATCAACATGACAGACTAGAAACTAGCAAGCCTAACCCGTCACAGTATGGGTTGTGGGCCTCCACGGGCCAACCCATTTTTTAAAATGTATTATTTTTGTAATCTTAATTTAAATTTTAAAATATTAATTGCATAAATATTTACAATATAATAGTGCTTGAAGTTACTACTCATTAATCAAGTCTCAAATTTACAAAAAGATCCTAATAATCTGTGAAATTGAATAACTTTTGACACCAAATTAAAATCAAATAGAGATATTGAAAAATAAATAAAATAATTAATGAGTAATAATATAACTCACTAAATAACAATATTAACCTAATTTTGTTTTAATTGATCACAATAAAACACAAAGAAATGTCAATGTTTAGTCCATTAAAAGTAAAATAAACGCTTTAAAGAAAACTCTCATGGCATTTATGGTGTATTCAACATCGCCACGTCATCTTCGTCAAACATATTTGATTTCTTCAAAAAATTATATTTTATATGTTAATTATTTATATATTTTATAAATATAATTAATATTTAAATATATATATATGATTTTTCATATAGAGTTTGAGTTTGGACTCATTTTTTTATTCTTAGTACTATATTTTATTTTTTAATTGTTTTTATTTGACCCACAGGTTACCCAAACCCATATTGCTCAAGCCGACGGGTCAATAGACTTATTCATGAAGGGCTAAAAAGCCCTATTCTTAAATGGACTATAAAAATTATAGCCCAGCCCTATCAAATTACAGGCTGGGCCGGGCCATCCCAACGAGTCTTACCTATATTGACGGTTTTAACCGCTCATCTAAGATATTGGTTATTCTATCAAATTTTTTTGAATTTAAATTGGAGATAAAACATACTTTCAAAGATAAACTTATAATTTAGTTGTACTTAATTAGTAATCATGGCACACAATTTTTTTTGTCTACACGATTTATCTTAATGTTTATCTCAAATAAAAATGAACAAATAATAATAGTAATAGTAATAGTAGTGCAATCTAATAGTGGTAAAGTAAAAATTGTTAAAATGTTATTATTGTTATTAGTATTAGTATTGTTATTAGTATTAGTATTAGTATTAGTATTAGTATTGTCTCATTGATTTCAATATTTATCTCAACTCAAATCTATATTAATTTTAAATATATATTGTATTTGAAAAATGTAAGGATAAGGATAAGGAAGAATAATAAACTAATCTTATTTTAATAAACATATGTGATATTTGAATTTGTATTTAAATGAAATCCGTGAATTTATTTACTGCATTTTTTATTTTTTCATTTAAAAAAATTATTCTTGATTTGATAACATTCTTTCGATATGCAGGAATGATATAACATTTTCAACTTATCTTTCTTTGTAAATGTTCAAGGTCCATCAATTTAAATTGATATAAATATCTCTTCTTTTCGATGATTCAATATGCGAAATGATATTATTTTTTTTGGTAGAAACGACATGCATTAATATAAAAGAGATAGCAGTTTAAGTTTCAATTTTTGACGATTAGTCAGGGTTCAAAAAGGAATAGTTCTTGCCTGGCCAGTTAAAATCATCAGTACAAGAGCTAATTGTTCTCTCAAAAAGTTTTTGAGATGTCTGCTCAAACTGCATCTTTTTCACATATCGGTGGAAATTTAAAAAGGGTAGTATCCTGAAACCCGCTTGCCCTTTCTCCGTCTTTTGCTAGAGCATCCACCACTCCATTTTGTTCTCTATAACAATGCTTGACTTCCGGGTTCCTTAGCCTTTTTAATTTTGACATGCATTCCGAAATCAAAGTATCATAGTGGAGGTTCCCGTTAGTTAACATAGATATAACTTCCAAGGAATCAATGTTAATTTCAATAGGGAGAAGATTATTTTGCTCTACCAGTTTTAATCCTTCAATGAGAGCCATAAGTTCCATCATGTTTTTGGTAGTCCGGTGAAAGTTTTTGTTAAAACCTAACACTCTGCCTCCATCACTGGATCTGACTACCCCTCCTATTCCACCCTTCCTAAGGTTTCTAAGGCAAGAATTATCAGTATTGAGCTTGAAGGTATGGCTGGTGGGAGGATTCCACTTAAAGTTGATGATTTGGTTTTTCTTGATTGGGGTATTCTTTTGAGTAAGATGTTTATACTCAATAGTTTGGGAATAAGCCTGGTTAAAATTGGGATGGTCCCTTTTGTTATTGAAGGTATTAGAGTTCCTGGTGTTCCAGATTTTCTAGATGCTGAAAGGAATGATGTCGTGCCAGTGGATTAGTCTGTTGAATTGGTAGTATTGAAAAGATCTCCAGATAGTATGCCAGTAAGAGGGTAGGGAACTGGTAATAGGAGGTTGTTTGGACTGGGTCATCTTGTGGATAGTTTGCACTCCAAAATCTTTGAGGATGGGACACTTAAAGAAAATGTGGGATTTGTCTTCCTGGTGATGATTGCAGATAGCACAACTAGTATTTTGTCTCACTTCTATCTTGGAGAGGTTGAGGTTATTGGGGAACCTATCATGCTGGCTTAGCCAAAGAAAGGTTTTGACTTTTTAGGGGATTTAACCTTCCATATCCAGTTGAAATTAGAGGAGTAATTGATCTCAGAAGTTTCGTCTATATGATTATAAGCACTTCTGCTGGAGAACAGACAATTACCAGTGAGATTCCAAATGAGCTCATCAGTATGGGATCTAGGATTGGGGAAAACTGAGTTGGTGAAAGTTTGGATGAGATCCTCAGGGATTTCAACCGGAAGATCCTTGAGGTTCCAGGAGCCATTCCTCTAGACCCCAGAGAGTTTAATGTCTTGGGAATGATAAGGAAGAAGGGCTTGGATGATGGAAAGAAAGAGTTCACAGTGAGTCATCCATCTGCCCTTCCAGAAGTTGATCTTGTCATCCTTATGGATGTTCTAAGAGGAGGCAGTTTTAAAAATTTCCCAATCCACAAAGACACTTTTCCAAGTTCTAAAGTTGTTGGCTTGGAGGGATATGCCATTGTGGATAATTTATTTTAAAGATTTTTTGCTCAGAGACTATTGAGATGCTTTTAATGTCTCCAGGATAGACTGGATAACATAGTGGTGTTCCTAATGGAAGCTTTCTGGATGTCCAGCCCCCCATTAGCTTTAGCATTAGTCAAGGTTTCACAATTGATTAGATGCATTTTCTTATTATCAGGGGTGGTGCCCTAGAGAAAGTTCTTTTGGGTTCTATCAATCAATTAGTGGATTTTAGAGGGGATCAAGATGAATTACATGACATGAGCGGGAATACTAGCAAGGGAGGACTTGGTAAGGGTGATTCTGCCAGCCATATTGAGGAATTTAGTTTTCCATCTAGCCAACTTATTGTTGAGATTGTCTAGGATGAATTGGAAATCTCTATTGCAAGGTTTTTTGTGGAAGACGGGAAAACCAAGATATTTGCCAAACTTGTCTTTGGATTGGATGCCTAAGATATGAGACAAAATATCTTTGGTCTCCTGAGCACAGTTTCTAGAGAAGATTACTTTAGATTTGAGAGTGTTAATTTTTTGGCCAGAGTGGAAGGTGAAGCTGCTAAGAGTGGCTCGGATGGTTTCACACTTTCTTTCATTAGAAACAACACACAGAGTTAGATCATCAGCAAATAAAAGGTGAGAGATTTTGGGCCCTTTCCTACTGGTTGAGATGGGAGTCCAATATCATATATCTCTTTTTTTTATCACGGGATCTGGAAGGTAGGGTTTTCTTTATAACTAAAAAATAATAAAATGTACCACTAATGCCTCCATAGAAGCAAAGTCTTCTGAAGCATCCAATGAAAGTTGAGAGACTCTCTTCTCGGCTATGGCTCTTAGTGAATCTCTTGCTGAAATTGATGAAAATTCTACACCACCATTTTGACCTATTTTGTCATCTTTCTCATTTTCACATCTCTTTATAGAAGTCATTATTGGATTCTCCCCTAACAATTTAAGTGATTGATCTAAGAATAGAGTAATTTTTTCAGGTGCAACATGCAGTGGAAGCTCACCAGAGTCGGCATTTGCAGGCAAGTTGGAAGATCCAGGTAAGTATGGACCAACTTCCTTCAAAATAAACAAGATTCAAGATGGATCATTTTGAAAGATCATTCTTACCTAGCTATATGCAAGGAACATGTTGATAATAATAGATATCACAATCTAGGTCCAGCTGCTAGGTTAGATAGTAACTCAAGAATCTCTTATCAATTCCTCTTTCTCAAGAACCCCCAAAAATAAATAACACTCGAGCAGAAAAAGGTAAACTCAGAAACAATAAATGTTGATTGTATGAGAGGTTATACAAAGTGGGGTTTGTACATATACTCAAATTTAGGACCAAAATTGGGAAATAATTGACTGACATGAATAAACACTCCAAATTGTAATCTCCACTTGGATTCACTCACATTTATTGCATTTTTCTTAAATGTTGGGTTTAAAATCCTCAAGGTTTTTAGGGTGTTTGTGCTTTTCTCAGGTAATGTTACTTGAACAGTTACGTTGTTTTGGTATTGAACTAATGAACTCTACGTGGCGTAACAAACTAAAGAAAGACACAAAAGTTTTGTTTCAAACAGTTCAAGAAAGAATCTTTTGACTTTTTGAAACAAAGAAATAGAGACACATTTGTTGAACTGTTTTGTCCTAACAGTGGAACTAAGAGCACCATGAGTGGACAAATCAATCCAATAAATGTGGCTCTATTTCTTTGTTTCAAAAAGACAAAAGAGTCTTTCTTGAACTGTTTGAAACAAAATTTTTGTGTCATTCTTCAGTTTATTATGCCACATAGAGTTCATTAGTTCAATTCCAAAATAACATAATTGTTCAAGTAACAATACCTGAGAAAAGCACAAACACCTTGAAAAAACTTAAGGATTTTAAACCCAAAATTTGAGAAAAATGCAATAAATGTGAGTGAATCCAAGTAGAGATTACAATTTGAAGTATTTATTCATGTCAATCAATTTTTTTCCCAATTTTTTTTCTAAATTTGAGTATATATACAAACCCCACTTTGTATAACCTCTCATACAATCAACATTTATTGTGTCTGAGTTTACTTTTTTCTTCTCGAGTGTTATTTATTTTTTGGAGTTCTTAAGAAAGGGGAATTGATAAAAGATTCTTGAGTTACTATCTAACCTTGAAGTTGGACCTAGATTATGATACCTACTATGATCAACATGTTCGTTGCACATAGATAGGGTAAAAGGATCAGTCAAAATGATCCATAATGAATCTTGTTTATTTTGAAGAAAGTTGGTCCATCCTTAACTGGATCTTCCAAGTTGCCTGCAAATGCCGACACTGGTGAGCTTCTACCGCAAGCTGCACCTGGAAAAGTTGCTCCATTCTCAGATCAACCACTTAAATTGCTAGGGAAAGATCCAATAATGAATTTTATAAAGAGAACTGAAAATGAGAAAAATAAAAAAATAGGTCGAAGTGATGGTTAACAATTTTCATCAATTTCAGCAAGAGATTCACCAAAAGCTATAGCCGAGAAGAGAGTCTCTCAACTTTCATTGGATGCTTCAGAAGATTTTGTTGTTGCAGAGGCATTAGTGGTACATTTTTTTTTGTTATAAAAAAAATCTGGTTATAAAAAAAACTACCTGCCAGATCTCATGATAAAATACGGTAGTCATCAATTGATGAATCAGGAGCTGAGTAAATCAAACCGTTTATATCAATTGGGTCAACTCATTTAGGAAGTTTTGTATTTATGTAAAGTATTTATTCTGCACCTTGGTTCTGAACATACTATATAGATAAATTTAATTATGCTTGCATTGGTCTCTGGCTTCTCATTGAACAAAGAAAGAAGGTATTAAGATGTCATTTGGTAGCTGGCTTAGCAACGAGTTATGTAGGAATCCTACATAAGTAATTCCAGGTTTGGTAGTTACTTAGGAGTTAATATAATGTATAAAATTAATATGTTGTTTGGTCTACCATTCTTTTTTAAATGAAAGGAGTAGTACTTTTCCAAAATTGGACATCCTTAATAATAGAAAAAACCTCCACTCAAAGTGCTCTTAATTCAACCGTAGGGACAAAACAAGCCAACAAATGTGACTCTATTTCTTTGTTTCAAAAGTACAAAAGATTCTTTCTTGAACTGTTTGAAACAAAAATTTTGTGTCTTTCTTCAGTTTGTAATGCCACGTAAAGTTCATTTGTTCAATGCCAACATAGCATATTAAGTAACTGTTGAGAATATAATTAAATAGTAAAAGTGTACTCTCTCTAATAGTTAAACTTTTACATGAGATGGTCACACACTTCAGCATGGTATCAGAGTCAGGCCTACCCAATTTATTGTTTTCAATGTTGATTCCCCCATCTTATATTGCATACGCTTCAGATGTCCAGTCTTGGAGTGAAAGGAGAGGGACGGGAGAGTCCCACATCGGTGGATTAAAAAGTCCTTAGTCTCCATATATGATCTTGGGCAATCCTCACATCATGAGCTGACTTTTGACGTTGAGTTAGGTCCAAGGTTCATTTCATTATCATGGTATCAGAGTCCATCATCTCTTTCTATTGCTTTCTTGTTTTTGACTACTCTTTTTTATCATCATAATCATATATCTCTGCCATCATCTTTTTCTATTGCTTTTATGTTTGTTAAAGTTAATTATAACAATTTATTTTTATGAATTCAAGTGTTAATTTTCTCAGAAAGATTTCTTTGAAAACATATTGCTGAACGTTTAATCTTAATCTTTGTATATGCTTTCATTGTCATCTTTAATGGTGTATGCTTATATATTTTATTTCATTTCGATGATGAATTAATCCCCTACATCTCAAATTATTTTCAATAGATAACAAAAAGCATAATTTATTGGAGGGATATAAAATGCTTGAACTTAATCAGGTAAATATTTTTACAAAAAATTTAGGATAATAAAAATATTAATTAGTAGCTATTAGTTCATTTTGAGCTAAAAAAATAGATAATTTTATTTGATGATTATTTGACATTAGTAATAGCATGTATGCTAAAATAAATTGATAATTGATATTTTATCAGTAAATAAAAGATATTTTCTAATAGAATTTGTGTATACTTAACACAAAATTATAAATTTCATTGAGGCAAAGTGATGGATGAGGGGAAGAACAAGAGATTATGGTGGTTGAGATGGGGTAGGGGTGAGTTAGGTAGGTGGGGTAGGCGGGGTGGTGGTGTAGGTAGGGGTTAGAGTTGTGGAGTAGAAAAAAAGATTCTTAAAAGATAAAAGAACTTATTTTTCTTGGGAGTCAGGATAGAAGGGTGGAAAGATTTTTTTCTAGAAAAAAATCAAAATTTTTTTTGTGTGTATTAGGTAGTGTGTCGAATAGGTATTGGGAAGTAGGGGTGGGTGCAATATAAATTTTATTTTAAATAAAAATAAAATATTTTTTGTTGGTGGAGGGTTGCTTGGGGATAAGAGATGGGTGATGTGAGAAAAATATTTTACAAAAAATCTGATAAAGTAAAATATAATAAAAACTAGGGAGGCGGGGTGGTGGTTGTAGGGTAAGGCTAGGAGGTGGGTGTAGTATTTGGTGGGGTGGTGATTTTGAGAGTGATTTGAGAGATCTTAATTAAATTAACTTAGAAGATACAATAAGATGTATAAATAAAATAATTAAAGATATTAATCATAAAATTGATCATTGTAAAAATAATGAGCAATAGAACAATATCTGAAAACTTAAAATAAACTAATTAATTTTATGCACTTAATTTTTGAATGGAGACTAAATGAAATTTAAGATTTGAAATTATAATTTCCGTATTGATACAAGTACTTTTAGTGTTTGAAATGCAATCGAAGAAATTGTAGAAGTGTCGCGATTATGGTTATTGTAGGCATATCAAAGTTGGGGAGTTCAAGGGAGCTATTCGCAGGATGCAGCGGGGTAAGGCAACGGGGACAAACGAGATTCTAGTGGATTTTTGGAAGATCACTAGCGGGGTAGGTTTGGTGTGGTTGACAAGGTTATTTAATAGTATTTTTAGGGCGACAAAGATGCCTGAAGCATGGAGGAGGAGTACTATGATTCCAGTGTATAAGAATAAGAGAGACATCCAGAGTTGAAAAAACTATAGAGGTATTAAGTTGTTGAGTCATACTATGAAGGTTTGGGAAAGGGTGGTAAAGTTGAGGATGATAAGGATCATGACGATCTCTGAGAATCAGTTCGGTTTCATGCCAGGGCACTCGACCACTGAGGTCATTCACCTTGTGAGGAGATTAGTGGAGAAGTTTTGGGAGAGGAAGAAGGACTTGCACATGGTGTTTATTGATCTTAAGAAGGCATATGACAGAGTTTCCAGGGAGATTCTGTGGAGGTGCTTAGAGTCTAGGGGGAGGCCCGTGGCCTACACTAGGTCGATTCAGGATATGGATGATGGGGATTAGACTCGTGTTAAGACGGTAGGTGGATATTCAGAGCACTTCCCAGTTTTGATAGGGTTGCACTAGGGATAAACTCTTTTTCCATTTTTATTTGCCTTGGTGATTGATGTTTTGACGTGACATATTCAAGAAAAAGGTGCCTTGGTGTATGTTATTTACAGATGATGTGGTACTGATTGACGAGACTCGGAGAGAAGTTAATGATAAGTTGGAGATTTGGAGACAGAAGCTTTAGTCTAATGGATTTCGATTAAGTAGAACCAAGACAGAGAACTTGGATTCTAAGTTCAGTAATGTGTCACAGGAGGCTGGAGTGGTTGTGAAGATGGAATCTCAGGCCATTCATAAGAGGGAGAGTTTCAAGTTTTTTGAGTCAATGATTCAGGGCAATGATGAGATTAATGAGGATGTAACACATCATATTGGGGCAGGGTGGTTGAAATGAATGCTCACTTTGGGAGTTCTATGTGATTATAAGGTGCCCTCGAAACTTAAAGGTAAGTTCTACAGAGTGGTAGTCTGGCCGGCTATGTTGTATGTAGCGGTGTGTTGGCTAGTTAAGAACTCCCACATATAAAAATTGAAGGTGGCGGAGATAAGAATATTACGATGGATGTGTGGACATATCTGGAAAGGTAAGGTGAGGAATGAAATTATTTGAGAGAAGGTGAGAGTTGCTTCGGTGGAGGACAATATGCAAAATGTGAGGTTACGTTGGTTCAGCCACGTGATGAAGAGGGGTTCTGATTCTTCAGTGCGGAGGTGTGAAATACTAGTTATGGATGGTTTTAGGCGGGGTAGAGGTAGAACGAAGAAATATGAGCGGGACCGAACACATAATGAAATCCTAGTGCATCGGTGTGCTATAACTCATGGTTTTGGAGGTACGCCCAGGGTCCGAGCGTGTTTTGGGACGAAAATGGACTGGGGGCTCCCAGGAAGGCTGAAGAGCGAGGGAGTGTGGACCTTTTGGGTCGGCGGGACCGTTTGGGTGGTCAAACGAGATGAAACAACGCAAATAGACTATTTTTGGGCCAAATCGGTGTGTTATAGCTGACAATCTTAGGTGTGGGCTTAGGACCCAAAAAAATTTTGGACTAAAAATCAATCAAGGGATCCCAGGCAGGATGAGAAGTGGGGGAGAGTGGGTCGTAGGGGTCAGCGGGACCGTTTGGGTGGTCAAACAGGCTAAACGATGTGAACAGACCATTTTCAAGCCAACATGATTCTTGGGGTGGGCCCAAGGCCCAAATGTGTTTTGGATCAAAAATCAAACGAGGGCTCCCAGACAGGCTGAGGAGATAGAGAGTGTGGTTTGTTGGGGTCGACAAGGCTGTTTGGGTGGTCAAACAGGCAAAACGGCACGAACGGGTAATTTTCTGGCTAAATCTGTGAGCTATAGCTTACGGTTTTGAGGGTGGGCTTGGGGCTCGAGTCTATTTTAGGTAAAAAATTGGTCGGGGGCTCCCAGATACGAAGAGAGCAGGAGAATGTTGGTCATTGGGTTCGATGGGGCTATTTGAGTGGTCAAACGAGATGAATGGCGCGAATGAAATATTTTTAGGACAAATCGGTGTGTTATAGATCATAGTTTTGGGAGTGGTCCTTGTGCTCGGGCGTGTTTTGGGCAAACAATTGACCGGGGGTCCTAGTCAGGCTGAGGAGCAAGAAAGTGTGGGTCGTTGGGGTCGGCGGGGCCATTTGAGTGGTAAAACGAGTGAAACGGCACGAACGAACTATTTTCTAGTCAAATTGGTGTGCTATAGCTCACGGTTTCGGAGGTGAGCCCGGAGCCCAGGTATGTTTTAGGCTGAAAATTGATCGGAGGCTCCCAGGCATATTGTGGAATAGGGGTGTATGGGTCGTTGGGGTCGGCGGTGGTCGGTAGGGATATTTGGTTGGTTAAACAGGTAAAAGGGCGCGAATGAACCATTTCTGAGCAAAATTGGTGTGATATAGCCCACAATTTCGAAGGTGAGTGAAGGGATCGGGCGTGGTTTGGGTCAAAAATCGATTGGGGGCTCTCGGGCAGGCTGAGGAGCGGGAAATTATGGGTGGTTGGGGTCTACGGGGCCGTTTGGAGGGTCAAAAGGGTGAATCTGCATAAACGAGCCATTTTTGGGCTAAATTGGTATGCTATACCTCACGATTCCGAGAGTGGGTCGGTGTTTGGTCGTATTTTTTGGGTCAAAGATCAATCAGGGTCACCCAGGTGGGTTGAGGAGTGAGGGAGGCAGGGTTGTTTGGGTCGACGGGGTCATTTGGGTGATCAAACAAGCAAAACTGCGCCAACGGGCCATTTTTTAGGCCTAATCGGTGTGCTATAGCTCACGATTCTGGGGTGTTCTCAGGGACCAGGCGTGTTTGGGCTAAAAATCGATCGGGGGCTCCTAGACAGGCAGACAAGTGAGGGAGTATGGGCTGTTGGGGTCGGTGGGGGCTGTTTAGGTGGTCAAACAGGCGAAAGGACATGAATGAGCCATTTTTGGGCCAAATCGATGTGATATAGCTCACGGTTCCGAGGGTCCCACCTGAGTACCAACCATATTTGGTCCAAAAATTCCCCGAGGACATTTGGGTGGTCAAACGGGCAATACGGCGTGAACGTGCTATTTTCAGGCTAAATCATTGTGCTATAACTCATGGTTCCGAGGGTGGACCCGGGGTTCAGGTGTGTTTTAGTCTAAAAGTTAACCAGAGGCTCCCAATCAGGCTGAGGAGAGAGGGAGTATAGGTCGTTGGGGTCAGTGGGGCTGTTTGGGTGGTTAAACGGGCGAAATGGCATGAACGGACCATTTTTAGGTCAAATCGGTGTGTTATAGCCCACGATTCCGGGCGTGGCCCCAGGGCGTAGGCGTGTTTTATGCTGAAAATAAACCAGATGATCCTTGGCAGGATAATAAGCAGAAGAGTGTGGGCCGTTGGGTGGCGATGGGCCGTTTGTGTGATCAAACGGATGAAATGGTGCGAATGGGCTATTGTTTGCCAAAATTAGGGTGCTATACCTAACGGTTCAGAGGGTGTGCCCAAGGCCCACAAATTTTTTTGACTAAAAATTGATCGTGGCTTCCAGGTTGGCTGAAAAGCGGAGAGTGGGGTCGGCTGGGCCGTTTGGGTTATTAAACAGGCAAAATAATGCGAACGGGCCATTTTTGGGCCAAATCGGTGTGTTATAGCTCACAATTCCGAGGGTTGTCCCAGAGCCCAAATATGTTTTGGGTCAAAAATCGATTAAGGGCTCCCAAGAAGGCTTAGGAGTGGGGAATTGTGGGTCATTAAGGTCGATGGGACCGTTTGGTTGGTCAAACGAGCAAAACAACGTAAACGGGCCATTTTAAGGCCAAATGGGTGAGCTATAACTCACAATTTTGGGGTGGTCCTGGGTATGTTTTGGTTCAAAAATCAACTGGGGGCTCTCAGGTAGGCCGAAGAGCGGGGAAGTATAGGTCGTAGGGGTCAACGGGGCTGTTTGGTTGGTAAAACTTGAATATCAACGCGAATGGGTCATTTTTAAGAATAATCAGTGTGCTATTGCTCACAGTTCTGGGTGGGCCCAGGGTTCGTGCGTGTTTTGGGTCAAAAATCGATAAACTCTTCCAAGTAGACTGATGAACGGGAAAGTGGGTCATTTGGGTCGGCGAGGCCATTTGGGTGGTCAAACAAGTAAAACGTCAAAAACATGCTATTTTTTAGGCCAATTAGACGTGCTATAAGTCACAGTTTTAGGGGTTGGCTCGGTGATCGAGCGTGTTTTGGTCTGAAAATCGACCAGAGGCACCAAGGCAGGCTTAAAAGTGGGATAGTGTGGGTCGTTGGGGTCGGATGGGCTATTTGGGTGGTCAAACAAGTGAAACAATGCAAATGGGCCATTCTTGGGCTAAATCAGTGTGCTATGCTCATGGTTCTAGGGGTGGGACCAGTGAAAAAGTATGTTTTGGGAAGAAAATGGACTAAGTGCACCCAGGAAGGCTGAGGCAAAGGGGAGTGTGGGTTGTTGGGGTCGGAGGGGCCATTTAGTTGGTCAGAACGGGGAAATGTGGATCCAGACCAGTCGTATCCACTTTATAGCAAGTGTCATAAATTG
Source organism: Capsicum pubescens (assembly GCA_030864215.1). Taxonomy (NCBI): domain Eukaryota; kingdom Viridiplantae; phylum Streptophyta; class Magnoliopsida; order Solanales; family Solanaceae; genus Capsicum; species Capsicum pubescens. Next base: position 49,615,267 of record CM061544.1, on the reverse strand, counting down.
ATCCAGGTGGAACATTAACCATAGGAATACCACGTACTTGTTATCTGAATATGTACCGAAATACAATATAAAAATCATGAGGAAAATGGGTAATAAATGTTCCTATGTCCACGATGCAGCTACCGCTCGTGGTATAATTTCTGAAATTCCAAGACAATGATGGGAACATCGGGACTTACCTATCCTTAATAAAAACTCTATAAAGGCTGACGAAGTAAACAAAAGGGAATCTGAAATCTTGTAATAGCGTTGCTGATGTTGTTTTCTTAAATGGCGTTATGTAGAAACTAAGTGATGATCCTTTTGTGGAGAGAGCTCCCGGTAGGCACATGGACATTATTTATGCTTCAAATTGCGATGCTAAAGAATTTCCACCACCCATTATGTCCGGGGCCAGTAATTCCAGAAAATTGACCACTAAAAGGCTTTTCATGAGTTTGATCTTTGCCACATCCAAAAGCAATGCTTTCCTGCTTTTGGCCTAAAACAAAAGTAATCATGTTTTGTGCGATCTAGCCTCTTGTTATTGATCCATCGACGTATTTGTAATCATACATACACGTATTACCATACGGACTACAATCATATTCCTTATTCATGATTTCACAGTTTCTACTTTCTACAAGGCAATCGAGCTTTCGATATGTTTCTTAATTAGTTGAAACATATAAAGGATTATTTATCTGTTTGTAACAACCATTTGCATTACATGGTCCACATTTCCACCAAACTAAATCACTACCGCTATCTATTAGCAAGTAACTTTTAACTTGTTCAGTGAGTAAAAGATGCACCAATATGGGTTGTGGTGCAGTGGATGAGGCTGCTCCACCCTTAACCAGAGGTCCAGGGTTCGACCCTAGGTATGGAGAAAATTTTGTTGGGAGCGCTGCCACCTTAATGGGCCCTGCAATGTATGATCCGGATTAGTCGGGGCTCCAATGCGGCCACCGAATGCCGGATGGGAAACCAAAAAAAAAAGAGTAAAAGATGCAACATACTGACATATGAAATGTATACTTGTTGTTACCAGAACTTTACTCTCATACACTTCGTGTGGCCTTACTAGAGTTCCATTTGCACTAATCGCGTCACCATTTTCAAGAACCGATGCCAAATGATTTGCTCTAGCTTGACAACCGGAGAACCTATTTCCGAGTAACGAGTCATAGTCCTTGAATTTTGACTTTTCAAATAAATAGAGATTGTAAATGGTGAGTGTATAGATTGCATCGGAGGATCGGGAATCTTTGTTGGATGAATAGACATATTCCATAATATAAGTGGTGTTAAGGCATGAAAAAGAATGTTCATTGCATAAAATTACAAGCAAAATTGAGAAAATAATTGAAATCAAAAGGTGAACATGGAGGAACTTCTCCATTGGAATAGAAATTGTTTTTCTAATTGATTGATTTAGTTTGAGATATGTCTATCACTTATTGTACTCAATATATATAAACACATAATAAAAACTCATTAATGATTTCTAGTGCCATTAAATCTACTACTTTATTAAAGAGGTAAAGTTCAATAATTTTGTCATTAATGAGTAAAAGTCTACAATTATACATGAAATTAACCTGTTAAAACTTTAACCAAAAGGGAAATCCCATGCATATATCATTTTTGATACCTTATAAGTTTTTATTACTCCATATAAGTGGGTTTGCAAAAAGAATTATATACGTATCTTTTATATTTTGAGTATCTTTAATATTTTTATCAAATCGAAAAAATAAATATGAAGGGGAGTTTTAGAGTAACTGATAAAATTATTGTCATGTGATTTGGAAGTCACGAGTTTAAGTCATAGAAATAGCCTCTATCTGAAATGCAAGTTAATGTTGCGCACAATAAAATTCTTGCAGTCCAGCCATTCTCCGCAGTCCCTTATAGCAAGAAGCTTTAGTACACCGAGCTTCCCTTTTAGTATTAACATACTTCCACCGCCACATCAAGCCGCCCTTTTAGTATTAACATACTTCCTCTGCCCCATTTTATATGTCATCATTTTCTTTTTGTCCATCCCAAAAAGAATGTCATATTTCCTTATTTGGTAACTATTTAAAGATACAATTTTACTTTTATCCTTATTAGTCTCATTTTATTAAAGATAGTAGTAATATATTTTTTAATAAAAGACAATTGTCATTCCTTCTTAAACTTTGTGCCCGATCAATATATGCTGCATAAAATACAACCGAGGAAGTATATCTTTTTGATGTGTTTTCAGTGTTACTCCCACCGTTCTCTTTTACTTGTTCCTAATTTCCTAATTGTATTTCAATTTTTACTTATAATTTTTGACATATCAAGAAAAGACAACTTCTTTTTTCCTATTTTACCCTTAGCATTAATTGTCTTTTCTCCAAATTAATTTTAAGATACAATATAAATATCATTTAATAGGGGTATTATGGTAAAATAACTGTATGTTATTAATTATTTTTTTAGTAAATATGTCAAGTTAAAATGTGACAAGTAAAACCGAACGAAGGAATTATCTTTTTGTTTATTAGAGCAACTTTTGGGGCATTTAAATTGTTCAAGAAGAGTAATATCATTCTAAAATTATAAGGTAAAGGAGTCTATTTGTAATAGCTAGATCTTTTGGGGGCTAAAGTGATATTATCCTGTTCATTTTTGTAGAAGATGATACTGCTCAAATACTGACCAACTACTAGAAAAGGAATGAAATTGGCTCTTAATGCTACAGTATCCATCATCAATGGAGACATAATGTTAAGGGAAAAATTGGAATTTCATTATTCAGCTGTGAGAAAGTGAGATTTTTTTTAAGCTATTGTTCGAAATTAATCTTGATGTATTACATGTTTTATTTGCCTGAATGTTTTTGGGTAGTTTGCATTTTCTGCTTATTGTTTATTTAACCATATGTTATCAGTGTTATATTTTAGCTTATCTTGGAAATTTGGGTAGAAAGAATTTTAAAAAATTGCTAAAAATTTCATTTTTACAAATGTTGTTTGTCTGCGTAAGACAAGGAGCCTTGTCGTAACTGGTAAAGTTGTTGTCGTGTGACCTGAAGGTCATAGGTATGAGCTGTGGAAAGAGGGGTCCACAGTGGTAACACTGTGTATAATAGGCCTTTGTGGTCAAGTTTTTTCCTGGGACCCATCACATAACGGGAGCTTAGTGCACCAGACTGCCCTTTGTTTTTGTCTTTGTGTGTCGTAAAATTCTTAAAAGATTTAGTCTTGCTTGGAAATTTGTGATTATCTATGAGAAGTATTTGTCTGAATTATTGTGGATAGTTCCCTCCATGTGATCAGGGGGTCATAAGTTCGAGCTATGAAAATGTGCTAAATATGGTATTTTTTTTATTGTTTTTCTCTTCTCCTAGCTTGATGTAGTTTTCTGATTTCATGGTACGCCGCATGAATGACTTGAGCTAAGTGAATCCACTAAATTAACACGTACTTCATTCATCATCTCAAAGAAGAAAAATAATCGAATTTTGACATTTCAGCAAAGGATTTTGTAGTCATAACGTCTGACAATACAAAGCGTTTATAGACATCATAATTTTGTGAACTCTATAATAAGAATTCAATTTTTGTTAGAGTTATTAGGGGTTACTTTACGCCAAACCTAACTTGGTGGCTACTCTACTCTAAACCCTTAATAAAGAGATTAATCATCTCCCAATAATTTCATAAACTCATTGAATATCACTCTCTTTTTGATAATCAAATATATCAAGAAGATCCATAAACCCTTCTTTTATAGAGATCAAATTCAAATATTTCTAAGTTCAAGAAATATGTTATTAACGGACTTCGAATTACGAAGAAAATCCATATCAAATCTAAATCTTCTTACATTCAAGAAATACGCTACTAACGACCCTTGAATTACAAAAAAAAATCATATCAAATTCAAATCTTTTTACATTCGAGAAATACGCTAAAAATTCATATCAAATTTAAATCTTTCTACATTCGGGAAATACGCTACTAATGGTCCTCGAATTACGGAGAAAAATAAAGAAAGAAGAATCAAGGGAGTAACAGAATTATATCCATATCATTTATCAATGAAATTCTTATTTTTTCATATTTTATTTGCATTGTGACTGCAATTTGTATTTGTCACTGTAATCTTTATTGCAAACAGTGTTAGCAATATGAAAAAAGAATACAATTTACTATTACATATAAGGGAGGATCTCAATTTTCGGTAGTCCACACAAGGATTGATGATGTTCTTTCGCTAAATAATTTTTTTTTTGTCCTTATTCTTTTTGTTAAGACCATTTCCACTTGTGTATTTGTAATTGCTTTTTTCTTGCCACAGGTTGTCTTTTAATTAAAATTTCCTTCATTTTAAATTAATAATTATTTTTGCTAAAAAAACTTATTTAGAAATAACTTTTCACATAAAATTAAAGTTAGTAATAATCTTCAACTACACCCTCCTTATAGTCATTGATGTTCACTTCTTAATAAAGATATAGTACTCCCTCCGTTCCACAATAAGTTAATTGTTGAATTTCGGCACACATGTTAAGAAAAAAAAAAGCAAAGACATCAATTTATCAAGTTTTTTCATTTTTACCCTCTTCAAAAAGAAAAGACACATGATACACAACTCATAATGCACATTTAATGGAGGGTAAATTTGGAAAAAAATTGCAACATCTACCTTGAATTGTCAATCATTCACTTATTTTGAAACACTAAAATTACTCCAATAATTCACTTATTGTGAAACGGAGGGAGTATTAAATAGGATAACTTAATCAATAATAACTAGTACAATGCCTTTATTATTTTTCTTAGAGAATATGAAAAAGGATAAATCAATAATTAGAGTAGAATGAATAGAATATTTTTAAAGGGTGTTTAAAAAATTAACACAATAAGTAAATGGATCGAATGGAATAATCGGTTAATGTGATTTAATTATTAGTTAATATCGTTATAGATCACGATTAAGTTAGTTTGTGTAAAGGTTCTAAATTAATGTTGTAACTATATTTATATATACTTGAAGTGATTGAAATACTTTGTTGTATTAGATGAAAACAATGAATTTTGCAACTCTTGTCACATGAAATTATAGGTGAAAATAAAATAATAAATATTAAAATAAATTTATTTCTATTTATAGCTGAGAAATTTTGTACCCATAAATTCATTAAAATCAATATTTTTCTATTTTTAATCAACACTGAATTGTAATTATTAAAATATTGTACTGTTATTTTACTGAACGGGCGTCTCAAGTTAAATTGATGACATTAATAGTTGTCATATATGTTGAGGGTTTAGCATCTTGCAATTTTTCAATCGACGGCGCCGACGAAATTAACCTATCTCTTCGTGTCTTGAAGTTTCTGGCGATAGCAAAGAACTACCAATCTGCCGTCGGTAAATTACTTGTGTCGGCCACCATAAACACGTCCCGACGACCCTATCAGTTTTGGCGACCCCATCAGATTCTGGCACAATCGTCGTCTTTTTCTCTCTCGCTTCTTGCACTGACCACTAAAACGATAGCGGCTTTTTCGGCGGCCTATCTCTGTAGCGCAACAACCACATCAGTTTTTGGTGAGTGACGTCAATTTTTGGCAATTTGATCGTCGCTTTTCTTTTCCTCTCTTTTATTTTCTTTATAACCCTTTTCAAGTACTTCAAGTTCAGATCCGCACTTCAGGCGGCGACATCAAGAATCCGGTGTCTTGCTTATTTTTCGGTGACCAGCACATTCTCCGGCGACCAAGTATAGGGATGCGGTACCAGCAGTATGGTAAAAGTGGTGGCATCAAATTCTGACGACCAATTTCTGCACCAATTTGTCAAAATTCGACAAAATGATCAGGAAAACATTTTTCACTGTGTCTTCTCCCAGTATCAGGTGCACTCATTTCAGTCTTCTCTAGTTTATTTGGTATATGCTTCTTGTCTCTTTTTCTATCCTGATTTCTTGTCAGATTTTTTTAATTATTCCTGTGGGATTATTGGTTACGGTTTCTCCGTAACTTAGTAGGTGTTCGTTTCTTGTGAGTAGTATAGTACTTGTTGTTTCTTATGAGTATCAATCCTTCTTACTAGTTTTTGTTTGCTGATTTAGTTGTTTTTAGTCATACTCTTTTGCTCATCGTGTTCTTTGGCTTTTTTTTCTTCATTTTCTTCTATCGTATCCTTTTGAGTGGTGGTTGGGGAGATAGATTATGGACTAGGGTCATGTCATAGGTCGAGGTTGGGGTTGGGGTCGAGTCTAGGTTTTAGTCTTGGGTTGAGGGCGAGGGATAGTAGGGCTAAGTTGGATAAGGGTGCTTATCGGTTGAAAGTTGGGTCCTGGAACATAGAGTCGCTTCAAGGTAAGTCTATAGAGCTGGTGAAGATTCTTGGAAAATGGAGGGTTAGTCTAGCGTGTGTCCAGGAAACTAAATGGTAGGCACTAAGGTGAGAGATATGGATGGATATAAGTTATGGTACTCAAGTAGCATGATACATAAAAATGGGGTAGGTATCTTAGTAGATGAAGAACTTAGGGAGTAGGTGGTAGAGGTTAAAAGAGTCAGTAATAGGTTGATGTCTATTAAGTTGGTCATGGGAGGAACTACAGTGAATGTTATTAGTGTTTATGCTCCGTAATTAGGTTTGGACGAGGAAGAGAAGAAGGGCTTTTGGAGGTTTTGAATGAGATGGTGAGGGGCATCCCGAGCACTGAGAAACTTTTTGTGAGAGGAGACTTCAATGGGCATATTGGGTCTTCGTCGAGAGGTTATGATGATATGCATAGAGATTTCGATTTTAGGTAGAGGAATAAAGGAAGTGCTTCTCTTTTGGATTTTTCTAGGGCTTTTGGGTTATGGATAACGAATTCGAGAATTTCAAAATGTTTCGTAGTTTAGTGGCCAAGACTCGGATTGATTTTATCTCCTTAGGAAGAGTGATAGAACACTATGTAAAGATTGTATAGTCATACCTAGAGATAATCTTTTGACTAAACATAGGTTGTTGGTGATGAACTTGGTAATCAAAAAGGGCTGAAAGAAAAGGAGTGTGGAGGTTCGGCCCAAGATTAAGTGGGGTAGCTTGACTTTGGCTAATGCTTTGAAGATGGGGGAGAAGTTGAGAAGCAGGGGGCTTGGAAAAGTAGAGGGGATATAGATAGTATGTGGGAGACGATTGCCAGTTGCATTAGGGAGATCGCTAGAGAGGTGTTAGTGTCTTGAGAGGTCGATTTGGCAAACAATGAGGGGCCTAGTGGTGGAATGAAGAGGTTAAGAGAAATGTGGAGTCTAAGAAGGTAGCTTATGCTAAATTAGTTGAGAGCAAGAATGATCAAGAGAGGCGGACGAATAAGGAAGAGTATAAGCTATAACTAGGTGAGAGGCTAAGTTAGCGGTTACAGTGGCTAAAATGATAGCTTTTGAGAGATTGTATGCATCTTTAAAGGAGAAAGACAGGGATAAGTGCATCAAGGTTGAGGATGGTACTATGTTGGTTGAGGATGCCCTCATTAAAATAAGGTGGCAGTCCTATTTTCATAAATATTTAAATGATAAGGGGGACAAAGGTTTCGTGTTAGCTCGCTCGACTACTGAGGCCATTCACCTTGTGAGGAGATTAGTGGAACAGTTTTGGGAGATGAAGAAGGACTTTCACATGGTTTTTATTGATCTTGAGAAGGATTATGACAGAGTTCCCAAGGATATTCTCTAGAGGTGTTTGGAGGCTAGAGGGGTGTCTGTGGTGTACACTAGGTCGATTTAGGACATGTATGATGGTGCAAAGACTCGGGTGAGGACGGTAGGTGGAAATTCAGAGCATTTTTTGAATAGCATAACTATGTTCATCCATATTTGGGCCCTAAAGGCGGGCCATCAAACCAGTTGAGAAAGGATACAGAGCCATCTATTTAGTAGATGGGTTTTTATGGGCCTTCTTTGGGGTCTCAAGGGTTATTCTATGTTTATAGGAGTAAACGTAGGCTAAACCAACTACTAATATTTGAATATTAACTATGTAGGACTTAATTACCTGCATAACTCAATGCTAAATCAACTACCAAGCAATACGTTAATACATGCATAAATAATATATAAATTTCCACATCGATAATCCCTACAGTACAAAAACTTGCATAACTCTAATTGAGGCCCCTTTGTTATTTACTTTTGGCTTCTTAGGTTTAAGTGGGTAAACAGATGGAAAGAGAAAAGAAAAGGCTCTCACATCTAGTTTCCCTAGAAGCACCTTTTTAGAAGAAGGGTGCTATTGAAGCAACTCATTTTCAGATTCAAACAATCTTTTATTTTGTTCCTCCTTAGAAACAAAAGCATGAGCCGGGGCAGCCATTTCCTTTTCTTACAGCAGATGAAGAACAAGAAGAACACTGCAATTTTAAAACCAGGGTTTAAATCTCATAAAAAAATATGAAATCATGAGAGCAAAAAGGGAAAAACAAAGTGCAAAAACACCTCACCAGTACTTGGATACAAAGGACGAGAGAGAAGGGAAGGAGGGTTATATGAAAAATGGAACGAATACAACAGAGGCAGAGCACATCTATCAAATTCTTTAAAAACACACCAGCTACATCACCGATGTTTCAAAATAAAGGCAACTTTTTGTCCTATTCAGAAAAAAAATTCAAAATGTGAGAGTAGGATTGAGGTTGTCTTAACTGCGTAAATTAGTTTGCCCTCTTAAAATTGTGTTCAATTAAAAGAAATATAAAAATGAAGATTTTAAGAGGGCAAACCAATTTACGCAGTTAAGACAATCTCAGTCCTACTCACACACTTTGAAAATTTTTTCTGAACAGGATAAAAAGTTGCCTTGATTTTGAAACGTCGGTGATGTAGATAGTGTGTTTTTAAAGAATATTTGATAGATGTGCTCTGCCTCCACTGTAGTCATTCCATTTTTAATATAACCCTCCTTCGTATCTCTCTCTCATCCTTTGTATCCTACTACTGGTGAGGTCTTTTTGCACTTTGTTTTTCCCCTTTTTCACTCGTAATTTGTTATTTTGTTTTTGAAATTTAAAGCCTGGTTTTAAATTGCAGTGTTCTTCTTGTTCTTCATTTCATGGTAGAAAAGAAAATGGTTGCCCCGGCTCATGCTTTTGTTTCTGAGGAGGAACAAAACAAAAGACTGCTTGAATCTGAAAATGAGTTGCTTCAACAGCACCCTTCTTCTATAGAGGTGCTTCTGGGGAAACTAGATGTGAGAGTCTTTTCTTTTTTCTTTTCATCTGTTTACCCGCTTAAACCTAAGAAGCCAAAAGTAAATAATCAAAGGGCCTCAATTAGAGTAATGCAGATTTTTTTTATTTAGGTATTATCTATATATTATTTATGCAGGTAGTAGCGTATTTTTTGGTAGTTAGTTTAGCAGTGAGTTATGCAGGTAATTAAGTCCTACATAAGTAATTCACTATGTTAATAGAAATATATGAATTTGAAAATATTAGGCTTTGAAAATTTTAAAAAATAATTCATTAGTTTAAAATTAAAAAATCATAGTTGTAAAGACCTAAAACATCTCTAATTATATCATAAATTTATGTATTTCAAATATATTTAAATATTAAATAAAATATAATAATAATTAATAGATAACTTATAATATTAGTAGTAGTAGTAGAACATACATATCTACTACTACTAATAATAATAATAAAAATAATGATAATAATAATAATAATAATAATAATAATAATACATCATTTACTATAAAAAATATGTGGTTGATCTCAAATATTTTTTTTCAATTCAATTATAACATTATAGGATAAATTTGCATTATATTTGCAGAAAGGTAAATAGCAAAGATAATTAAAAGTAATAATGTAATACCCCGAGATTCTAACCAATAGTGCCGCCATGACTCAAGCCCATGAGAAATAAATTATAGTGTTTTGGTTGTTTTCTGGTCAAGGGTGATGTGTATTAAGGCTTTAAAGATGTCCTAACGCTTGGGCGAATCAAAACATTCTTTACCGATTGAATTCTTGTGAAGGATTTTGGCATAGTCAATTTCAAATGAGCATATTGCCCGTTTTACTGCGAATTATTGAGATCATGACCTACCAAAAGATATATAATTGAATTATCTTTCCAACGATACTCATTTCGTCAAAATCCGAAATCAGACCAAAGAGTTATGCTTATTGTACTTCAGGATAGCCTTTCATTCGAGGAGATTCCGGTTGAGATTTTGGATTTTTAGATCCGTAGGCTAAGGAACAAAGATGTTACTTTGGTTAAAGTGCTTAGGAGAAATTAATCTGTTGAGAGTTCTACTTGGGAAGATGAAGCAGATATGCGAACCAAGTACCCTCACCTCTTTTCTGTGAGTTCAGAGCGAGCAGAATGTATCATTCTTTCTTAATTCTGCCCCCTTCTTATTAAGGATTCATCAGTGTGTCTAGTTGCATCATGAATTCGTGCATTTTCTATAGTATTCGAAGGTATAGAGTAAAGTAAGTCTTTTGAGTGAGTCGTTCCATCTATACGTACTCATTTTTCTCTTGTTCTTGGCCTATCTGGCAACATTCGAGGACGAATGTTTCTAAGGGGGAGGTATTGTAATACCCCGAGATTCTAACTAATAGAGCCTCCATGACTCAAGCCCATGAGAAATAAATTATAGTGTTTTGGTTGTTTCCTGGTCAAGGGTGATGTGTATTAAGGCTTTAAAGATGTCCTAACGCTTGGGCGAATCAAAACATTCTTTATCGATTGAATTCTTGAGAAGGATTTTGGCATAGTCAACTTTAAATGAGAATAACATCCGTTGTACTACAAATTATTGAGCTCATGACCTACCAAAATATAGATAATTGAATTATCTTTCCAACAATACCCATTTCGTCAAAATCCAATATCGGAGCAAAGAGTTATGCTTATTCTACTCCAGCGTATCAGCCTAGAATATTTGTGACGACTTGTCACAAGCCTGACGGCCCGTCACAAAATGTCATCACCTTAAGGCAGAAAGTCAGAAAATCCACCCTTTTTGTGACGAAAATTCGTGATGGCCTATCACGGGCCTGACAGCTTATCACGGATGTCGTCAGCTATTTTTTTCAGCAATTGATGGACGATTTTTGCAAGGGTATTTTAGTCATTTCCCATTTTTGGAGGCCTCTATATATATGAGAATCCTCATCTAAAACCTAATTTCTTCATTTCTCTCTTCCAATTCTCTTAAGAAATATATCTAGGGTTTTATTTAAGGAAATTATTCTTACAAAAATCATCCATAAATCTTCAAGATTCCTTCAAGATTCCTTCAAGAATCAAGTTTCTCATAGAGTGGGCTTCAAGAATTTTTTTATTACAAGTGTGAGTAAAGTCTCAAGTACTAGAGTTCAACCAATTTCAAAGATTAAGGTATGTGGGGTTTTGAACAAGAGCAATTCTTTCGTTCTTGTGCTCAAAGCTTTGATTTTTATTATGGATTATATGATTTTGCAAGTGGGTTTATACCCAAATTACTTCATCATGAGATTATGAGAATATAAATCATTCAACCTTTGTTATACATGATTATTTTACAATTTCCAAGTTATGACTTGACATTTAATATTGTGAATTTCAAGTTTCTACCATGAGTTGGTATTTCAAGTGCTTTCAAGATATGTGTCAAGCTTTAAGCTTCCTTATGACAAATTGGATTATTGAGTATATTGATTCATAAGAATTGAGTTGTTACAATGAGTCTTGATTTTTCCTCAAAGTTATTGACGTTGCCATGACTTAATGAATTGATGCATTTTGATATTGAGAAAGATTGATTTGATTTGAGTCGAGTTAGGAATACATAAATTGATTATGATTTGATAAATGAGAAAGAGATTTGATTTGGTCTTCATGATAGACCTTTGTGATGTTTGTGGTAGATTTCCTAACGCGTTCTAAGCTTGTGTCTGGGAGTAGTATTTAGCACCGAGCGGGAAATGTGGTATTTCCCCCGAAACTACTTGCCATCGTAGGATTGATATTGATAATTGTGGGCCGGAGGCCGAGTATGAGATTGTGATCACTAAATTTAGGTTGTACTCCCTGGCAAGAGTACGACGCTCCCGCCAATGTGGAGTTCTCTCCTTAGGAGGAAAAAAGTTGGACTCTATGTAGCTCACATGGTTTATGTATGTTATAAGAACCTCCCATGTCCATAAGAGTCGAGCTTCTTGAATTACAGGTCATTCCGTGTCTTGAGTTGAAGAGTTGAGTTGTTTATGATGATTTATGAGGTTTTTATCATATGATTTATTTACGATGAGATCATGAAAAGTATGTTCCAATCTAACTCAAGCCAAGTGAGCCATCATTGTACATATGCATATTTTCATGAAATTGATGACGATATTTACATTGTTGCATGCACCCCCACATACTCAGTATATTCCAAAGTGCTGACCCATATATTTTCCTATGGGCTACATTTTCTCATAATGTAGGTTCAGGTACTCAGTCGCATTAGCGATATTCGGGTGCCTCTTTTCATCTGCTCAGTGGTGAGTCCTCATGGTTCGAGGATCGTGTTTATAATAATGTGATACCGTTTTGTTTTTATGGCTTTCAGTACTGTTTGATTAGTTGGGGGTTTGTCCTAATGTCTCCTTGATTTTGATGTATAGAGGCTTTGTCAGGCTAAAGGGTTGGTATGTACAGAATTTCAGTATTTTGGATTGTACAGGCTAGTTTCGTATCTTATTCTAGTATGTTTATGATATGTCATTCTCTCTTATATTAGCATGACTATTGTGAAAGTGAGTTCTAGAAGTGATGACAGGTTTAGAGGGTTAGATTGAGGCTGCGTGTGGCCTTAAGTACCGTGTGACGTCTCGGGATGGGATCTTGGGGTGTTACAAGCTTGTTATCAGAGCCTAAGGTTTAAAGAGTCCTAGGGAGTCTGGCAAGCCGTGTTACATAGAGTCTTGATCATTGGTGTGTAGCGTGCCATATCTATGAGCAAGAGGCTACGGGACGTTTTAGGAAAACTCATTTTTTTCTTTCAAAAGTCTATCGTGCCTACGACTGTTTCTCTCTGCTATTAATTTGTGCTCTCTTAAGACAGAAAATGCCACCTCGTAGAGCTCATAGAAACAATGAGAAACCTCAACCCGTTGATCCCCTGAACGAGCATGTGTCACATGCAGAATTTCGGGCAGATTTTTAGGTGCTAGCCCAGGCAGTTACCGCTAATACTCAAGCTAACAACCAGGCTACAGTTCCTCCTCAGTAAGAGAATAATTCTGCTGCAGCTCGGGTTCATGACTTTATGCGAATGAATCCACCTGAGTTCTATGAGTCGAAGGTAGGTGAAGACCCACAGATGTACTTGGATGAAGTGAGAAAGATCACCCAGATTATGTACGTGACTGAGGAGGAGAGTGTTGAATTGGCTGCCTATCGAATGAAAGATGTTGCATATGATTGGGTGGAAGTGTGGAGGGAAAGTAGAGGGGAGGATGCCGCTCCCATGACTTTGAAATTATTCCAGGATGCGTTCTTGGATAGATTATTTCCTCTTGAGATGAGGGAAGCAATGATAGAGTAATTCATGAATTTGAGACAAGGCTCCATGACTGTTAAGGAGTATTGCCTTATATTCAATCAGTTGTCCAAATATGCATCTAGTATGATGGCTGACTCCAGGACCATCATGAGTAAGTTCGTGACCGGTGTGTCGAGTTACGTTGTGAAAGAGTGTAGATCTACTATGATTAATACAGAGATGGACCTTTCTCGGTTGATGATAAATTCCCAATAGATTGCAGCTGATAAGGTGAAAGAGAGGGAGAGAGTAAGAGGTAATAAAAGAGCTAGATCAGAGCAGCATAGATTTGGTCAGTCCAGATTATATGAAGGGGACCGCCCTCAATTCCAGAGACGTCCGTTTATGCCCGCGCCTTCCTTAGTTAGTGCTTCCACACCTAGAAGCAGGTAGGAGCAGGGGAACAGGCCTATCCCATCCAGGTCTCAGGAAAGTGTAAGTAACAGACCTCGTCTTCCTTCATATGCCAAGTGTGGTAGAGATTATTTTGGTGAGTGTTTTGTTGATCATAGAGGTCGCTTTGGTTATGGAAAGTTGGTCCACCGACTTATAGATTATTCGTATGCTATGCAAGGGAGTCAATATGCTCATCCCCAGAGTCAGGCTACCAGTTCCCCTGCTCCCGTAGCTCGCCCAGTTCCTCCTCAGGGCATCTCTTCTAGTACTGTTGGCGGTTCACGCCAGAATTGCTTCTATGCTATACCACCTCGCCAGGAGCAGGAGGATTCTCCTGATGTTGTCACTGGTATGCTCGGTGTCTTTTATTTTGATATGTATATATTGATGGACCCCAGTTCAAGTTTCTCTTATGTGACACCTATGGTTGCTATAAATTTTGAGATGGACCCTGAACGGATTCCTGAGATTATTCTAGTTTCTACCCCAGTAGAAGAGTCTGTTATTTCTAAGTGAGTGTATAAGAAGTGTCCTGTTACTGTCCTTCATAGGGTCATATGTATTGATTTGATTGAGCTAGATATGGTTGATTTTGATATCATTCTATGTATAGATTGGCTTCACTCATGCTATGCGTCAATAGATTGTCATACCCAAGTGGTCAAGTTTCAGTTTCCTAACAAACCCGTGTTTGAGTGGTTCGGGAGTTCTGTAACTCCAAAGAGCCATTTCATATCCTACCTCAAAGCTAGGAAGTTGATTTTCATGGGTTGCATCTATCATATAGTTCGAGTTAAAGACCTCAAGTCTGAGACTCCGGCTATTAAGTCAGTTAGCATTGTTAAAGAGTTTCCCGATGTTTTCTCAGAAGAACTTCCAGGGGTCCCACCTGATAGGGAAATAGAATTCAGGATTGATTTCCTTCCTGGCACTCAGAATATTTCCATCCCTCCATACCGTATGGCTCCCACAGAACTTAAGGAGTTGAAGGTGAAACTCAAAGACCTCTTAGAAAAAGGCTTTATCAGACCTAGTGTTTCCCCGTGGGTTCACCTATTTTATTTGTATGGAAGAAAGATGGTACATTGCGTATGTGCATTAACTACCGTCAACTCAACAAGGTGACTATTAAGAACAAGTACCCTCTTCCTAGAATCGATGATTTATTTGATCAGCTATAGGGTGCAAGTTATTTCTCAAAGATGTACCTTAGATCCGGCTATCATCAGCTTAAAGTGAGAGAGTGTGATATTCCAAAGATAGCTTTCCAAACCCGCTACGGTCATTTTGAGTTTCTTTTCATGTCCTTTGGGTTAACCAATGCACCAGCGACTTTCATGGATCTTATGAACCGAGTCTTCAAGCGGTATCTGTATTTGTTTTTTATTGTGTTCATAGATGATATTCTTGTATATTCTCGATGTGAGGATGACCATACGGATTATCTTCGAATCGTATTGGAAACCCTTAGAGCTTATCAATTATTCTCTAAATTTAGCAAGTGTTAATTTTGGTTAAGGTCAGTTGCTTTTCTGAGTCACATTGTTTCTTCCGAAGGTATTAGAGTTGATCCTCAAAAGATAAAAGTTGTGAGGAATTGGCCTAGACTTACCTCCCCTTCTGATATGAGGAGTTTCTTGGGTCTAGCTGGTTACTACCATCGTTTTGTTGAGGGCTTCTCTTCTATCACGTCCCCATGACCCGATTGACCCAAAAGAAAGTTAAGTTCCAGTGGATAGATGCCTGTGAGAAGAGTTTTAAAGAGTTGAAGACTCGACTCACTTCAGCCCCAGTGTTAGCTTTACCCGATGGTACTGATGGTCTTGTGGTGTACTGCAATACTTCTAGAGTTGGTCTGGGTTGTGTGTTGATGTAGAGGGGTAAAGTGATAGCTTATTCCTCTGGACAGTTGAAGCCTCATGAGAATAATTACCCAACCTATGATCTTGAATTAGCAGTTGAAGTTTTTGCTTTGAAAATCTGGAGACATTATTTGTATGGTGTTCATGTTGATGTGTTTACTGATCACAAAAGCATGTTGTATGTGTTTACTCAGAGGGAGTTGAACCTTAGACAAAGAAGATAGTTAGAGTTTCTAAAAGACTATGATATGAGTGTGACGTATCACCCGGGCAAGGCTAATGTTGTGGCAGATGCTCTTAGCAGGTTGTCTATGGGTAGTATAGCTCATGTAGAGAATGATACGAAATAATTGGCTCGTGATGTGCATTGTTTGGCTAGGTTGGGTGTTAGATTGCTTGATTCCACTGAAGGGAGTATGTTAGTCATAGTAGTTCCGAGTCCTCTTTAGTCTCGGAGGTAAAGGAGAAGCAGGACAGGGATCCTAGTTTGGTCAGACTGAAGGAGTCAGTTAAGGACCAGAAGGTAGAGGTTTTCTCCTAAGGGGGAGATAGTGTGTTGAGATTGCAAGGTAGACTGTGTGTTCCGAATGTTGATGATTTGAGGCAGAGAATTATGGCTGAAGCGTGTTTTGCGGAAATTTTGACTTTTGAAAGAGAGTCGCCACTTAATTTTGAAAAGGAATTAAGAAATCTTTATAGAGTTACTTCAAACGATCTAAAACAGGAAAATCGTTCAAGTTAAGATATTTTGAGTAAGCGGTTCTTATTAACGTTTTAGGAAGGTGTTAGGCACCTAAAACGTCCGCTAACTTGCGGTTATCCGGACTATTTGGAAATCATCTTTGACTAACTTTGGAAAAAGGTTTAGTTTTGAAAAGAAGGCAATTTTAGAAAAGGATTTTGGTGTTTATACAGAACCAGTTTTTTAGCCACTTGACTAAGGATTTAACTATGTTCACCAAAACACATAAGGTAATGAAACGTAAAGAAAAAGGGGAAGGGGAGAAAGTAAGGGATTTAGGCCACTGCCAAATCAATAAGACCTGTCCTAGTCTAATTGGGCTTTTGACCCATTTCACCTATCCTAGTCTAGTTTTCAAGTTGTAGGCTCGAGTATAGCTCCACCTGTATTAAGTACAACTTTGGCTCTGTGGCCCATATGAATAAATAAATAAATAAATGAATAAAATGAATAAAATCGATATGTAAATAAATAAATTAATAAATGAGACTTTTGAGTCTCTTCGCCACTTTAAAGATAGGGCTTTAACCCATCTTCTCTCTTCTTTTGACTTCTCGTATCCGTAAGCCATGAAATTCATTTTAGGCTTTCCTTTCGGGATTGACTTGATAGGCATGGAGGGCCTCAATGGCCCATTAAGAGATGCAATGGGAAAGAATCCATTCGGACTCCAAAACGAATTCACATGCAAGGAAAAAGATAAAGGAAATCAAAATGCATCCAGAATACCAAACGCCACACAAATAAGTAGTATGATGGATCAATCGATGAAAAGGAACCCATGATGGTTCAAAATATACAATTTCAAGAGAAATGAATCAACTTCACACATGCATTTTGATGGAAAATAGCAATCAGACCAATTTGATGTGCGCAGGAGTTAATTATTATTATTATTATATATATTGTTTTCTTTTGGTGATTAATGTTCTCTATCCCTTTTAGGTATAGAAGGCTATTACTAAAACTCAAGATAACAACAAAGAGTTGGGAAGAATCAGGAAGCAACTGAAATAGAATTTCTCCCAAATTTACTAGACCTATATTTGAGAGAAGAAATAACAACATGTTCCCATAGAGTAAGCACATTATTAGGCATGTCACCACACATACAACATGCAAACAACTTTTATCCTATCTAAATTTTTTTAGCAAACGATAATACGAAAAAGAAAGGATGGTTGTAAATAAAATGTGGAAACTATTCGATATTCAAACGGATCCAAAACTCTTAACCTTAGGTACTGAAGTAAATAGGAAAGAGGGGACAAGCAATGCGACTAAAAACATTTTTTTGGCCCAACATCAATAAGATGATGCGGGAAGAGATGCATTTAATAGACAAATGAACAGGATCCTAAAAGTTTCATAAAGGAGATTTACAAGCTCATACGAGTTAGTAACGACGCAAGAAAAACTATTTTTTTTTTGAAACAATTTTCAACTAATAACTACAAGTGTATGTGTTAAACTCATATCAAAGCAGGTGAAACGAGAGAATATACTATAAATAGAATAGAATTCTTTTTAATTAACCTTGATAAATAAAGATCACAAAGGAGGCTCCTAATAGCAACTCCCAAAGAGAATGCAAAACCCTTTGACCCTATCATATTTTTAACAGAAAAGAAACACTGCACTTTTACTGAATCAATTACAGGATTACAGTGACTCAGTAACCCTTCTTTTTTTTTTAGAACAGGATATTAGCAACAATCCTTAGTCTAGAAACTCATCATTTAAACAATACGGCATTCAAGAAAGTCGAATTCAAAGAAATTTTTCATCAAAAACATTGTATGAACAAAAGCAAATGCTCCTAGATGAATTATAACGAAATTAGAAACTCTAAAAATCAATGTGTCCTAAATGCAGAAACAACAACAAAGTTTGAAAGCTCACAGTTTATCATATGAAACTTGGGGCTTTCATAGCCTCCCAACGAGCTACACTCAGCACTTAAGATTATAAAACTACAACTACGAATCAAGGAAACAAGAGGATGAAAATTGTTAAGCGAGAATCAAAATATGATCTTTAACTTCTTCAAATCATAGACAGTCCATAGGATGATACATTAGGACAAAAATTAATCAGTAATGCTGAGAGTAGATGACTAATCACGAAATTGAGATCTAAAGATGATGAAAACCACATGTCATACAATCACAACAGGAATTCATCCCAACGTAGAACTACCAAGAAACATTGCCTTTCACTAAAATGGAAACCTGTGGTTTTGAAGACCTCTACAGCAGACAACCCAGCTTACAAAATCTTCAGAATGACAGTCATGACTATAGAATGACGAGAGGGAGCAGAAATATAATTGAAATTAAACAAAAATTGGACGTTACCTTTTCGGGAGAAGAAAAAAAAGACTATGAACTGATACGGGGATCATGACCACCGGAAAACTTCAAAGATTTAATCTTTCTTCGGAAATCTTTTTTTTCTTTCTTTTCTCAATCTCAGTTTTTCCGAATTAGAAATTTTTCTCAGAAAAATGTTCCAATCTAGATTTCTCCCTAAATTTTTCCACCTCAGAAGGGAAAGTAACCCTCAACCGTGACCTAAAGTTTTCCAACCTAAGAATTTCCCCCTTTTTTCGAACCCAAAATTTCTCTAAACAAAAACAACTAAGGCTTCTAAAATTTCCAACTCCTAAGGGAAAGAAGAGGAGATAATAAACCAAAAATCCCTCAAAGAAGAGAAAAAAATCCCCTGGAATAGTGACCCCAGGGGTCTTTTTATATCCCCCGAATTAGGGGTCTTTTGGGGATTTAAAAGAAGGATGTTTTTGAATTTTGAAATTCAAAAATCCTCTCACCGTTTAGGGTTTCATAAGTCGATTGTACGAATATTGAAATTGGTGGACCAATGAAATTTAGGGAAAACAAATTCTTCCCCCAAACCTATGGAAATAACCCAAATATTGTACAAGATCGTACGAGTTGTCCCGAAATTTATGGGATTGAACCGTTGGAGATGACACCTAGCCCATTTTCTAGATGGTTCTAGGGCTTTACTTATCATACTGCCGCGTGAGACGCGTGAAAGAGGAAAAAGGAAAGGTTTAGGATCTATTTCAGGTTGCTCCGATGGTGGATTCACTGAATCGAGCTTGTCATTGTTGTTCGAGTTCCTGGAGTTGTACGCCATTTTTGGTTGTTTCTTGCGTTGGGGAATAGTTCTTGCTGATTAAGGGAGAAAAAGGGATTTGTTGATGGTGGGCATGGTCAGGGATTTTGGTCCTGTTAATATGAAAAGGAACTGGGCTGGAGGGATCTGAATATTGTTGGGTAGAATTAGGATTTTAGTAATGTAGAGATTTAGACTATTTATCAAATAGCCAATGGATGAAAATTTAGACAATCATTTTTAAATTTTAGCCTAATTCGAATTAAATTGACCAATTACATTGCAATTATGGTCAAATTAATTTCAATTAAGGTCTAATTTTTTAAATTGACTAAATTAAATCGAAATTCGATACAAATTAACACATTGTTTAATCTCGATCTTCTTGAATTAATAAAATCAAATGTATATTTAACCAAATAAATTATTTTGGAGAATAAATTATATTTAGATCAAGATTTTAATTATTATTTTTTGAAATGATCCCTAATTGAAATCTGATATTTCATAGAGTAAATATCTAAGTAATCAAATCATATAATATCGTATATTTGAACACGATAATATATAATTTCTACTTAAGATGACAAAATTATGTACAAATATATTTTTGAAAAAAATTTATTCGAATGTAATAAATATTCCGATTTTATTAAGAATCAAAGAAACTCAGGATTAAATTTAGTTGTGGAGGGAAAAAATTAGGTGTCAACAAGTTCCCCCTCACTTTGGGTGGGATGGATGTAAGTAATCCTGGGCAAAGGGAGGTTGACGTTCAGAATTTTTGTCCGATCACAAATTCGTATCTAAGGGAGGTTGGTTTTCCGCACGAGTTTCATAGAGTTATGGCCGAACCTAGGTATTAGTTTTCCTACATATCTCAGGTTTCATGAGAATTCAGGCCACTTGTAGTTCATAAAGCTTGTTTTTAAGCACGATTTTCAAGAAAATTCACCAACTATCTCAGTTTTAGAGTTTTTGATAAAACCAACAAACTGGGGAATAAAGGGATTGGGGGGTGGTTGGAATGCAGTTGAGTTTTCTACATAGATCCCAGCCTACATATCCCCAAGATTTTAGGGAATCAGACTACTTGTAGTTCGACTCGATCGGTAGTAAAGATAGTCTTTTATTTCAGACAATCTTTGGCTCAGGATGAGTGACAAGTTGATCGAGTTTTGGAAAAGAAGATTGTAACCTCTTAAACATGAATGTGGGATCCTTCACAACCATATAAAAGAACTTACCCGGATATAATTTCCAAACTCTGAGGGTGTTGTCACCTGACTTTGAACGAAAGAGGAGGTTACCCTTGATATGAGTTTAGAAATATCTCAAAGATGAATCGGAAACCAGAATATCCCGTAAATACCCACATTCCTTCTAATAGGGGTGTGGTTAGATGGTGGTGGTGATCATCCTTTAGCTCGCGTCCAGAGAGTTTTACGTCCCTCTCTAGATTATGTCCCGTTTTGCTGCTAAGAAAAAGTTCCACGTTGTGCTGCATCCTATCTAATGTGATCCGCACCTGTGGTTTTTATTTGATATTTTCATCCCCTCGGATTCTCTCGACAATGCAACAAGCAATTTTTTACCATATCTCCATGTGAGTTGTGGACTGAAAAGAGGAATCATCTCTTCATGTACCTGTTTGGAATGAAATAACTGGCAACAACAAACACAACAAACCTCTTGGTTGTTGTATAATTATGACATTTGTTGATTGTATATGTCTTCAAAGTGGGGTGTCCCTTTTGGACACCGATGATACTTTATGAAGAACGGTCCCTACAACCATGTAATCTTGTGCTGGTGTGGAAAGCCTTTTGGTTACCTATATCACTTGTTGTATGTGGAATGATAACCTCTCCGGTTATAGCCGATGATTGATTTATTAATTTTCCTTAAATTGTCAATCTTTGGATAATGTTGCGCATTATTTGATGTTGGATATGAGGCGACTTACAAATATCCTTTGAATTTCTAGCTTTTAGGTAATACTGGACATTATCCGACTTTGGATAAGAGATGGATCACAGATATCCTTCCAATCGCTAGCTTTTAGGGGTTCCTGCACATCATCCGACCTTGGATACAATATGACTTATAGAAAATCTCTCAAATTATTAGTCTTTGGGTAATCCTGGACATAATCAGTCTTGGATATGAAGCGGCTTATAGAGAACCCTTGGACGTATCAATTTTATAATCTTCCATATTCTCCGCTAAGGATTTAGTTGCTACTTATGGATAACCTTTGAACTATCGATATTTGGACGATCTTTCACACTATCCGGTTAGGATGTTGTTGTATCTTACGGACGACCTATAGGCTATCAACTCATAGGTTATCTTGCACACTATCCTATTTTAAATAATATGACTTATAGATGACCCTAAAATTGTCAATTTCTAGGAAATCTTATATATTATTCATCCTTAGATAGCGACTTAAAGACGTTCCTTCAAATCATGTGCTCTTGATGCATTCAGATGCTGATTCATAAAATGATGAGATATCATCGACGCTAGTATTTCTGTCTAGCGTGTCAGCAGATATTGAATGATGATGATATCCTCGACGCCAGTGTTTCTGTTTAGCGCGTCAACAGATATTGATTAATGATGATATCCTCGACGCCAGTGTTTTTGTCTAGCATGTCAACAGATATTGAATGATGATGATATCCTCGACGCCAGCGTTGTGTCTAGCGCGTCAAAAGATATTGAATGATGATGATATCCTCGACTCTAGCATTGTGTCTTTCTTGTCAACAGATATAAAATAATGATGATATCCTCGACGCCAGCGTTATGTCTTACGTGTCAACAAATATAAAATGATGATATCCTCGACGCCAGCATTGTGTTTTGCGTGTCAACAGATATATTGAATGTTGATGATATCCTCGACGCCAGTGTTGTGTCTAGCGTGTCAAAAGATATTGAATATCCTTCTTGGGTAATGGTATAAGATGGCCCTATTGTCGATAATATGCAATGGACCTTTAGGCAATGATATGCAATGGTTCTTCCGGTAAATTAAAAACAGTTTCACCTGAAATCATTTGTCAGGGTCTTGCTTTCTGCATGTACCTATACTCAAGGTAGACGATTAGTAGACACAAAGTCGCTTTTGCTAGCTATTGTTTTTTAGAAAAATTCTAAATACAATATTTATAAAGAAGACAAGACACTTTTGTTTGTCCTCCATGATCTCAAGAAATGAGATGGAAACTTCAAAAGGTCTTCAATATATGGGTACTAAACCTATTTTTAGGGCTACCAAAAAATATAGTTCTTGAGCATTAGTGCTCTGGTGTGGCTCCCAATTTAATCGGGGATTTTTGAAAGAGACTCTCATTTTTGTGTATGGGTCCCTCCGCCCACAGAAAATGATTAGCTTGAGTGAAAATACTCCGTGTTGAACTCCTTCGATCCTTGATTTTCCCTTCACCATCTTTCAGGTATTTCGTCACGTTGGGACTTCCACCCATGACTCTCCGTCCTAATTGATGTCTAGGAAATCACTAAGTAAAAGATTTATATAGATTTTTTGAAAGTAATCTCAATTTTTAGAAAATAGTTTCGAGAACTCCTGCAAAACTTTGAAAAATCTCTACCTATCATGTCATGTGCTAGCTCAACGACCTTCTTTCTCTTGATTCTGACAATGTCCGACATTTGACGGAGGATAGCTAGGGATTCAGCATTGTCGAGGCTCTCTACCAGAGGTTTTATCAAAGACGAAGATTCAGTCTTCCTAGACTTTATCACAGGTGGTTATTCTCAAATCTCAACTTCGACCTCTAGTGCTGGGGAATCTGAAATATATTCCAGTATTTGATTGAAATTTTGAGGCCTTCCTCAAAATTTCTGCCCCAGTTTAAAGTAGTTTGAGAAGATATCATCTTGAGTGGATTTGAAGTCTTTGCTGATCTTCATTCTCTTTCTTGGATGTTGATATTCTCTTGTGAATTTTAGAGATTCCTTCTCAAAAATTCTTCCCCATTTTTCATTTCCTGGGGTTATATGACCACGCCGTTGGGGCGCCTACGTATCTCATTGAAGCAGGAATCAGGTCAAATGTAGTTCAGGACTACGCTAGGGATATACAAAAGAAATTAATAGGTTGACGGAAGACGACATAGGCTTCCTACGTATCCCTTTCTTGGGAATTCAGGTCATCACGTAGTTCATACATTAAGGGATAGGATAAATTTTCTAAGGGGTTGAACGAAGCCGACATAGGACGCCTACGTATCCCTTTCTTGGGAATTCAGGTCAAACGTAGTTCGTACATAAAGGGAAAGGTGTTCTCGGAAATTACACATCATAAAACACATTATTACACGGCGATTACAGATAAACTAAGAACCACAAAACCAGAACTCCCTTCAAACATAGTATCTTTTCACCGTATCAGAATTGATTGGTTTGGTCCACTCATGGCCATCCATCTCAGACAAAATCAGAGCCCCTCCAGATAGTACCTTGCAAACTATGTATGGACCTTGCCAATTTGGAGCAAACTTTCCCTTGTACTCTTCTTGGTGAGGGAGTATGCGTTTGAGAACTAATTTCCCAACTTCAAATATTCGATCTCTCACTTTCTTGTTGAAAGTATGAATCATCCTGTGCTGATATAACTGACCATGACACATGACAACCATTCTCTTTTCATCAATCAACATGAGTTGTTCACAACGAGCACGAACCCACTCTTCGTTACTTAGTCTGGCTTCTTAAATAATCCTCAGGGAAGGTATTTCAACCTCAGCAGGTATCACAACTTCATTCCCATAAACCAGCAAATAGGGAGTTGTCCCGATGGAGGTTTGAACTGTTGTACGATATCCGAGCAAAGCATAAGGTAATATCTCATGCCATGATCTATAATTTTTGACCATCTTTCTCAAGATCTTCTTGATGTTCTTATTGGCAACTTCTACGGCTCCATTCATCTATGGATGATATGCGGTCGATTTGCGATGCACGATTTTGAACTGATCACAAATTTCTTTCATCAAGTGACTGTTCAAGTTTTCCCCATTATTAGTAATTATTGATTCCGGCACTCCAAATCGGAAAATCAAGTTATTCCTGATGAAATTTGCAACCACTTTCTTAGTGACGGCTCTGTATGATGCAGATTTAACCCACTTAGTGAAGTAGTCAATGGCAACCAAAATAAATCTATGCACATTCGATGCTGATGGCTCTATCGGTCCGATAATATCCATACCCCAAGCTACGAAAGGTCAAGGTGAATTCATTGCATGAAGCTCGTGTGGAGGCATTCGAATCAAATCTCCGTGTGTCTGACATTTCATACATCTCTGCACATACTTACTATAATCATTCTCCATAGTTATCCAGAAGTAGCCGGTTCTCAGGATCTTTCTGGCAAGGACAAACCCATTCATGTGGGGTCCTCAAACTCTTGCGTGTACTTCTTTTATCAATTTATTAGCTTCTGCAGCATCGACGCATCTTAAAAATCCTAAATTAGGCATCCTCCTAAAAAGAAATTCCCCACTTGGAAAGTAGTTTTTTGCCAAACGCCGGATTGTTTTCTTTTGGTTGTTGCTGGCCTCTTCAGGATATATTCTAGATTCTAAATACCTTTTAATTTCATAGTACCATGGATTTCCATCGAGCTCCTCTTCAACACGTGCACAATGCGTAGGTTGCTCCTTCAAGCTTATTTCCAAAGGATCAATGTAACTCTGATCTGGGTGCCGAATCATGGAGGATATAGTGGGCAAACGTTCAGTAAACTCATTTTGTATCCTTGGGATATGTCTGAAATCAACTTCTTTGAATTTTCCACATAATTCCTGTACCAACTCAACATAAGGAGTAATCATGGAATTTTTTACCTTCCATTCTCCCCGTACCTGGTGAATCAGCAAATCTGAATCCCCGATGACTAGCAATTCACAAACACCCATATCAAGTGCCAATTTGTGCTCCAGGATGCAAGTTTCATATTTGGCCATGTTGTTGGTGCATGGGAAACGCAACTTAGCAGTTACTGGATAATGTTGACCCATTTCTGAGACCAACACTTCTCCGATTCCTGAACCTTTGAAGTTGACCGCTCCATCAAAGAATAACCACCATCCAGGGTAAATTTCTGTAATTTATTCTCCCATAAATAGAATTTCCTCCTCTGGGAAGTAAGTTCAAAGTGGTTCATACTTATCATCAACTGGATTCTCTGCCAAATGATTTGCCAAAGCTTTCCCCTTGATTGCATTTTGAGACATTCACGATGTCAAACTCACTGAGCAACATTTGCCACTTGGCTAGCTTTCCTGTAGGCATGGCCTTCTGTAATATATACTTCAATGAATCCATTCTCGAGATGAGGTATGTCATGTACGAAGACAGATAATTCCTCAACTTTTGTGCGGACCAAGTCAAAGCGCAACATGTCCTTTCTACAAGAGTACAACGGGCTTCATATGGTGTAAACTTTTTGCTCAAGTAGTAAATGGCTTTCTCTTTCCTACCGGTCTTATCATGTTGCCCGAGGACACATCCAAAAGCATTTTCTGAGAATGACAGGTAGAGCAATAATGGAATTCCTTCTCTTGGTGGAACCAAAACAGGCGGTGCAGACAAATACTCCTTGATGCAGTCAAAAGCTCTCTGACATTCTTCTGTCCACTCATTCAATGCATTTTTCTTCAACATCTTGAGAATTGGCTCGCATATGACTGTCGATTAAGCGATGAACCTACTAATTTAATTCAAACGACCCATGAAACTCATAACTTCGTTCTTGGTCCTCGGCGGTGGCAAGTCCTGGATTGTCTTGATTTTGGATGGGTCTAACTCGATGCCTCTTCTGCTAACTAAAAACCCCAGCAACCTCCCTGATGGCACACCAAAAGCAAACTTAGCAGGATTTAACTTCAAACTGTACCTTCTTAATCTGTTGAAGAATTTCTCCAGATGAGTCAGATGATTCGAACTCTCGCGGGATTTTATAATTACATCATCCACGTACACCTCAATCTCTTTATGGATCATATCATGGAAAATCATCGTCATAGCCCTCATATATATTGCACCCACGTTCTTGAGACAAAATAGCATTACCCTATAATGATAAACACCCCAGGGCGTAATAAAAGCCATCTTTTCTGCATCTTCCTCGTCTATTAATATCTGATGATACCCGGCAAAACAATCAACGAATGACTGCATTTCATGCTTTGCACAGTTATCGATGAGGATGTGAATGTTGGGCAATGGAAAATTATCTTTAGAACTGGCTCTATTCAAGTCTTTATAGTCAACACAAATTCTAACCTTGCCGTCCGTCTTTGGCACAGGGACGATGTTGTCCAACCACGTCGAATATTTTGTGACCTCCACAACCTTAGACTGGATTTGTTTTGTCACTTCTTCCTTGATCTTTAGACTTAAATCTGGCTTGAATTTCTGCATTTTTTGCTTAACTGGATCAAACTCTGAATTTATCGGCAACTTATGCGACACAATACTGGTGCTCAATCCCGGCATATCATCATTGGACCAAGCAAACACGTCAATATATTCCTGTAACAGGTGAATGAGCTCTCTCTTTTGTGCTTCCGACATGTGGACGTTGACACTTATTTCTTTGATTTCATCATGATCTCCGAGGTTGACTATTTCTATTTTTTCTAGGTTAGGCTTTTCTCGATTCTCAAACTCCTCTATATCTTCAACTAATTGTTCCTCATCACCGTCCTTCCAATCATCATCATTCCCTTAATTTTGTTCGTCTAAGCTTTGACATGATATGACATTGACAGATTTTAAGTTACTGTTACTATAATGGACAAAGAAACCAAGTTAGATGATAATGAGATAATAATAAAATATACGAATAGGAATGTTTCAGGAATAATAATTTTTTTTAAATGAATGAAGGCCTTTTCAATGAAATTTGCAAGATAATTACAAAACCATGGCTTATGACTCATGCAAATACAAGTCCATGCCTTTTTTAAAGCAGTAAAATACAAAGAGAAAGTTTTGAGATATAAAGGGTGGATCGCAGGGCCTCTTCCGGATCATCACCGATTTTAAAACTATTAGTAATTTCCCTTTCATCAACCATGACGGGCGACGGGTTATGAGTGGAGTGGAGGCCCAGTTTTGCAAGGCCTCCACTGGCGCAATCTTCTTTACCCCGCTGGACTTTGGGAAATCTTCTGGTACAGCATTGCATCCCTCGAACAAATCTCCTATACCATCCTCAATACCAGCATCATTCGACACCTCCCGTACAGAAAATGACTCGTACAAGAGCGGAAAAGGCCTACACAAACTCTGCTCTGACTTATCCTCAACCATATCCTTCTCGGTAGGATGATATCCTAACCCATACTTAGAGTCTTTCTCTGGGATCATAACAGGCTCAATAATTCCTTGTACATTCTTACCCAAACCTCGACTAGGCTCGAATCCATTTCTTAATATCACCGTCGCAATCATTTTGTAGACAAAAGGCATTGGTACTTTGAGCGTCAGATCCTTCTCTACAGCATTTCTAATTTAGATTGTATAGAAACTACTACCCTTTGGAAAATCTTCAATCACTGGCACATAACCATTGGGACGATCCGCTTGGATTCCTTCCACTTGGATGACTACTTCATGATTCTCCCAAGTGAACTTCAATAGTTGATGAAAGGGTGATGAAACGGCCTTTGCACCATGTATCCATGGTCTTCCCAAGAGCAGGTTGTAGCTAGGATGAATATCCATAACATGAAACTTAGTTTTGAACTCAGCAGGTCCCATTTGGATGTACAAATAAATTTCTCCTAGGTATCTCTCTGCCCTCCATCGACTGCTCTCACATTTACGTGGCTTTGATGATTTTTTCCCAAATCATAGCCCATTTGAACCAACATGGAGAGGGGAAAATATTCACACTAGATCCGTCATCTATTAATACCTGATTAATCACATAATCTTGGGAAAATATTATCGGTGGTATTACAAACTCATTAATAGTGCCAAAATGGAGATTTGGGCTGGCGTCTTCTCGAAACGTTTGACAATTGAATAATATTTGGGTTGCATATGCCTCCAAAATTCCTTAGCCTCCCCTTCAGTTATTAGCCTTTTCTGTGAATCTTTTTTATTGGTAAATTCTTCAGGGATGTAGCATCGTCCCGATCGCATCATCCCTTGGGCAGCAGCGGTCTGTATAATAAATTCCTTCCTTGGCGTGGGAGTGTACACTTGGATCGGGGCCTTAATTACTATAAATGGGGATTTCTCATTGACACTTAAGATAGCCATAACTCTTTTTATCTTTTCTACCTCTTCCGCCCTTTTGCACTCTTCTGAATTCACCTTAGTAATAGTCTTGCCAGACACCCATTCTCCTTCCATTTCAATCATGTTAACTGTAGGTCCCTCATGATTAGGCAATGGCTTACTGTTGACATTTGGCGTCAGTGACTGAAGCATGATAACCTTTTGATCAATCAGATCTTAGATCCTGTGTTTCAAGATAAAACAGTCCTCGGTACTGTGCCCTACTGCTTCTGAATGATAGGCACAATTTTGATCAGGATGATAAAATTGGGAGTTGGTATTGACAGGCTTTGACTATATCGGTTGCAAATGACCAGCGTTCTTCAGTCTTTCGAACAATTAAGTGCAACTTTTAGCTAGTGGTGTGAAGTTTTGGGGAGGTTTCTTTTCGTAGTTTGGACGTGGGGGGTTATAGTGGCTTTGGTTTGTAGGAGAAGGTACTTGATGATAATTTTGAGGTTCTTGGATATTTTTTCCATTCTTTGAAAGAGTGGATTGGACATGAGACTGATAATTTAGAGGTGGAACTTGGTATTGGGGAAAGATATTTGGCTGTGGAGCTTGGTATTGGGATTGGATGTTTGGGAGTGGAGTTTGGTACTGAGATTGGATGTTTGGGAGTGGAGTTCGGTACTGAGGTTGTACATTTGAAAGTGAATCTTGGTATTGGGGATGGGCGTAGAACACATGCTGAAGGTTTGGTGACGACGGAGAAGAGAAAGCATTCCTAGAGTTGAACCTCTTTTTTGTTTTTGCAACAGAACAAGCAGAAATTGTGCCTACTGATAACGCTCAATCTACAGCTCTCGTTTGAGTGTAAAGCGGTCGTTAGCAAATATAGAACCCAACCTGGGTTGGGTGTCGATCCCACAGGGAATAGCTTGGCCAACAAGTAAGTAAAATTACTAAACTTTTGGTGCAAGTCTCGTAAGAAGGGGGGATTCTTGTTTTGCAAGTAATGTAAACAAAAGCTGAAAATAATAAAGTAAAAAGAGAGAGATTGTTACGTTGGTTGTAAACAATGAGAATTGAAGCGTTGGGGTTATGTCCACCTTCTGAGGTATACGTCTCTATTGGCTATGAGTGTGTAGAATTCTGACATGCAATTGCTTATAGAGGATTGTAGTCGATGGTAAATCCAAGCGTCTCTCGACCTAAACAAGGAATATTTCACTTTAACTCTCTCGAGCTTAAAGCGTATCTAACGGTACGAATTCTCCAAGAGGTTAGTCCAGTTACGGCACTAGCTTTTTAATAGGAAAGGGTGTCCTACTACCTTGACATTATCTCTTTTCCAGACAAATAACTTTTCTCTCGAACAAGTTAAATGTTAGACTGGCGTATTCTTGCGTTTGCAACCGCAAAGAATGTAGATTTAAGATGAAGAGAATAATGATATAAGCAATATACGTGCCTCGAACTCACAAACTCACAACAATAGATAGTAACTCATTCGGCTTCCATAACCCCAACAGAGAAGTTTAGTTACCCATGAATGCGAAGGAAATCACGATTGGCATTGTTATTATATCACGATATTGAGTAATGGCGTGTAGATCAGGTGATAGGCGTGAGGCGTGATTTCCTAGGCAAAGTAACGATTCTCTTGTTGTGGAATTTAAGAATAGAAGAGTAGAAGAAGAAAAATAGAATTGAATTGTAAGATGAGATGAGAGAGGAGTAGAAGAAGATGTAAGAAGATGATAGAAGATGTGAGGGATGGAAGGAAGTATTGTGTTCTCCCTCCTTCCTCCCTCCTTCCTTCAAAATCTCTAGCATGATAGGGTATTTATAATACCCATATCCTACTCCTACTAGATAAATAAAATATCTAACCAAATCCTACTAGGCTAATGTAATACTTAACCCAATTGTACTAGGTTAATGTAACATTATCATAATCCAAATAAAATAATGAAATACATAACCTAATTGTACTAGGTTAATGTATCATTGTCAAAATCCAGCTTTGTGTCTGTAAGTCCCCAAAGTCTTCAGAATTGCTGTTTTAGCCCGGGACAGATTTTCCATGCAGCAGGTTTGGTCCCCCAAAGTCTTCAGAAATGCTGTTTTAGCCCGGGACAGATTTTCCATGCAGCAGTTTTGGTCCTTAGGCGTGTAAACTCCCTTCCCTTCCTTCGTGAGCTTTCTTTAGCGTCAAGTAAGCCATAAAATGCTGAATTATGCATCATTTATACCTGAAACTTTACTAATCATGTTCGTTAGCTCATTTACAGGAAAAAGGACTAAAAGTGCATGAAATATATAATTTGTTCTCAAAACTAGGCTAAAATATGGGCAAAATATATTGATATAGGTGCGTAAATTCGCCTATCATCAACACCCCAGACTTAGAGCTTTGTTCATCCTCGAACAAACTATCATGTCCTTCTAAACATCAACTTAGGGTTTTACAGCAACAACACAAAATATTCGTCAAGACAAGCACAACAATTATCAACAAAGAGTATCTTTTCGATTATAAGTAGAAACAGTTTAACCTCTAGCATAGACTCGTGATGGTGATCAACTCGCATGCAAACGTTAAAGTGCATAGAATCATATACAACTATCCAAAACTCATCAACCATGTGTGTCTCACCATATAGTACCCATAATCACTCACAAATATAGCATATTTTTCAAACATGGGTATCAAAATGTCCTTGCTCTCACTCTCACAAAGAATTCATATGTAGCAACTGATGACCATAGGCTTGCCCTTAATGTAATACTCTACTAAATGTCAGAATGCTAAGCTTAGGATCAAGTAGGTCTTTTGATGGTTGTAATGTAGGCTAAGGGACGGGTAGGACTATTTTGGCCAGGAATAGTGACTAAGTTCCTAAGCGCTTTAATACATCACTTTGTATCATTGACACTCTTTTTTTTTTCTTTCAACCTTTCTTTCTTTTATTCTACCACCCTTGTTCTCCTCTTTTGTTTTTCAATTTTAAGCACAACTCGCTTTTCAGCTTTCTTTTCCTTTTTCTTTTCACAACATACCTCTTATGATAGCACTTTCTTTTTCATAACACATTCAAGCACCATTACAATTTATAGCATCATACTCACCCAATTTCCTCTTATGTTGTCACATGACTTTTTCACTTTAAAGCACTTAGGAGTTTGGATCAAATTACGGTCTTGAAAAAAATGGATTAGGCTTACATACAAGGTTGTCAAAGAAAATAGGCTAAAGGCTCAAAAGGTTTTAACTAGGATGATGTCCATGGGTAGGTAAAACTGAAGGTAAACAAATATAGGTTGCCAAAGAAATGCCTAAATCATATCCTAAACTTACACTCCTTATTTTCGCTTTGCATACATACCAGGCAAGTTCTAGCATCAGCCACACACATAGAATATACGATTATCTCACACACACAAGGCACATGGTCGACTTGCTTGGAAGTAATATAGACTCTCGACCCAACAAGTGAAGGAATTGAATCACACAATATCACATAATGAGTCACAACTAGAGCCTAAACGTCTCAATAGTCACAATTGTAGCACATACTCTTGTTATAATCTCATGCTGCCTATCAAAATAATTTCATGCGAAGCTAGAAAAAATTTACTACTAAAAAAATGAAACAAAAACAAAGCAAACAAACATAGATGCGAGTAGAGAAGTATAGCATGCAATACCACCACCCCACACTTAGTCGGGACACTATCCTCAGTGGAGAATAAATACGAAGAACCTGGTCAGTCGGACTCGTCCTCAATGTCGGGGGTCATACCCTTTGCATCGGAATCATCATCAGAGTCGTCATTCTCAGAAGTTCCTCATAAGTATCCCACTTAATTCCAAGAGTGAGTCGAGGTATTTGCAGCGAGGAGGGTTCTCCTTGCTCTTTTCGGCCTCTTTTCTTGCCTTTTTGTGAAGTGGTCTTGCTTTGGGTGCCATTGTACTTGAGACTTAAAAAAAATGTTCATGTTAGCATCATCTCGATGGATACAATCTATAAACAAGAAGTAGTGGCACCACCCCACACTTAGTTTGTTGGTACAGACTAGTGAAGTGAAAGTTGTCGATTACTCAGACTTCATCGACATACGTTTTAGGGGCTATATTCCAACAAGAAATTCAGATATGTAACACTTCTTGCAATCTTTGAAATACTTTCATGTTAGGTATATCAAGACTTCTACATAGGGATTACATCATGGTATAGTTTCTATCAATAATCACAATCTCCTATGTCGGTAGGCAACTATAAGTCTTATTCCGATGAGCGAGACATCCCAACATGTAAGTATTCAAGTGACAAGAGTATGCAATGTTCATGACTATAGCAATTCCGCAAGTAGTATAACAATGCATCAAAATCAATTTCAAGTCGGAAACAAGTTAAGAGTATCCTAACGTTCATGTTCACTCACTTGGTTTTGTATCAACAATTCAAACACATTAACATCACCAATATTTCTTCAAGATGTAGCAATTCATAATAGACATAGCAACGTAGTACTTACGAAAAATAGATGAAGAACAAAAGAGTACTTACGTGATTGAAGTCTTTGGAGATGTTCTTGTGAAGTGGGAGAGCAAAAAAGAAACGTTTTGAGATGATTTGGAGAGTATATGCGGCGCCTTTAGGGTATTTTCTATTGTGCTTGTGTTATAAATTTAAGTCCCCTTTATATAGGAAGAGTATGGGTCGGTTTTTGACCCATTTGCAATCGGTTTTGGAGACAAAAATGCTACATATGCGGCGCATTGTCCATGGCATAATGGGACATATGCGCCGCATAGTCTATGGAATTTGTAGACATATGCGCCGCATAGTCTATGGCATATGAGATACTGAGACCAAATGCCATAGCATAGGCGGCGCATAGTTAAAAGCATACCTAGGAATAGGCGGCGCATAGTGTATAGCACACTAGATTCCGAGACCTTAGGCTATAGGATAGTTTGTGCATCGTTCGTGGCCTAGTTTTACCAAGGCCTAGCCTTCCTCGAAGCCTATTTTGGTGTGAGAAAGGCTCAATCCATAGCCTTATGCATCACCCTTCCTAACTTACCAACTTTACCATACAATGCGTCCAAATCGTCAATTGAAATCAATCTCCTCGTTGGCTACTTCTTGCACCTATATTCGCTCAAACAAATGAAAACGATTAGTACGATGGGTTGCCTCCCACCAAGCGCCTTAGTTTTGGTCGTGGCACGACTCTTATTTTTGGATTTTTCATTTATCAAAATCAAAACAAGTACTAGAATAAAAGAAAAAATGATAAAACGATAAAACGATAAAACGATGGGTTGCCTCCCATCTAGCGCTTGATTTATTGTCGCGGCACGACATAGTTACCTCGAGTACTTAGACTTCGTCGAGATAGATGGTGGATCGTTTTCTGAATGGATTCAGACGACAATGAGGCTTACTTGTAGGAGGGATACCAATTATATCATCAATAGTCCAACCCATAGCTCTCATGTATCTCTTCAGAGCAGAGATGAGAGCCTCTACGTGCTGTTCACTTAACTCATCCGCCACACTTACCGGAGGTATATTTCCACTTTCCAAGAACACATACCTTAGATAATCGGGGAGCTCTTTCGATTCTAGCATTGGTGGCTCTTCAATGGAAGTCTTCGCTGTTGGTGACGGTTGAGTCTTAAGATCACGGTCCGGTTGCTTAGGAGTATGGGAATAGGACTCTATTTCTGTTAGAGCACCCATAAGTTCTTCATAATCTTCATCGTCCTCATGCTCAACATTCAATGGCGCAGCAGGCAATGGCTCAACAGTAAGTTGTTTCTCTACAGCTAATTCTTTCTTATCCTCATGATGAACATCAGCTACAGAGAACACGTCCATATCGCTGGGCTGCTTCATTGCTTTGCATATATCAAAGCGGACCTCTTCGTCATTCAACCGAAATAAAAGCTCATTAGCTCTCATGTCAATAAGCACACTTCCAGTTGCGAGGAAGGGACGTCCCAAGATTATGGGAACTTCAGAATCCGCCTCGCAATCCAAAATCACAAAGTCTGCAGGAAAAATGAAGGTAGACACCTTCACCAACACATCATTCAAGATACCCACAGGTCGTTTTACCGACCTATCTGCCATCACGAGCCGCATATTGGTAGGTGTTGGATCGCCTAACCCCAACTTCTTGTAGACGGATAGTGGCATCAAATTGATGCTAGCACCCAGATCGCACAATGCCTTAGCAAAATTCATAGATCCAACCATGCAAGGAATAGTGAAAGCACCAGGGTCTGCCTTCTTCTGTACTAAGGACCTTGTGGCAATTGCACTGCAATGATGAATATTATCTATCGGCTCATAGCTTGCTGCCCGCTTCTTTGTCAAAAGATCCTTCATAAATTTTGCATACCCAGGCATTCGTTCAAGTGCCTCCACCAACGGAACATTAATGGTCAGCTGCTTTAACATAGTCATAAATTTGCTGAACTTTGTGTCATCCGCCACCTTCTTCAATCTTTGAGGAAAGGGTGGTGGTGGGTATGGCATTGTTCTCTCCACAGCTTTCTTCTCCTCTTGCCTCCGTTTTTCAGCTTTTTCAGGTTGCAAATCGTGAGGGGTGACGTTATGGACGTCAGGATCAGCTGCTGCGGCATCTTCCCCTTTCGTCGTATCATCAATTTCCGCTTCTTCATCAACCACTTGCTTGCCTTTTTCTGAAGTTTCCAGCACCTTACCGCTTCGGGTAGTAATAGCCATGCATGACCCATCATTCCTTGGGTTTTGCACAGTGTTGCTAGGTAAAGTGCCAGCCTTTCTTTGATTGAGTGCTGCTGAGAGTTGGCTCAATTGCTGCTCTATTTGCTTGATTGAAGTGGAATGTGAATCAACTAATTGCTTCATAGAGGACAAATCATTTATTACCTCCGTTACTCCCGCGCTAGTTGCTTCCACTCCTTTCAGTAATTTAGCCATCATGTCTTCCATACATCCAGAACTAGATATGGTGGCGTCACGTCTTCCAGGGGGAACATACAAACCACTATTTTCATTCTTGTTCTTCCAACTACCTTGGTCCTTGTTTCCAGATTTCTCATAGTAGTTTCGACCTTGGTTTCCTTGGGCATTGCCTCGGAAACCCCCCTGATTATTCAAGTAGTTGGCTTCTTCTTCCATATCAGCTTCGTCTCTTCCATGTGCTACAATGGGTTTTAACTTTTTCGGTCTTCCCTGATAATAGATGCTTTGTAAGAAGATCCACTTGTGTTCTCATGTGCGCCATATCTTGGTCGCGTTCCTCTTGTCTACGCCTCTGCTCTATGGTCATGCCAATAGATAAAGTGGAGCTTGCTACCTCAGAATCCCTGGTATGCCAAGCTCTACTTTGCTTCATCATCCGATCTAGCATATTGCTTGCCTGACCAAAGGTGAGGTCCATAAAAGATCCTCCAGCTGCGCTATCCACCACTGGCTTAGTTATTGAATTCAAGGCTCTATACAATATCTCCATGAGGTGAACATTAGTCATGTGATGGTTTGGGCATCTCACTAGCTTTGTCTTGAACCTCTCCCATGTTTCATGAAGAGCTTCAGTGGGAAGCTGACGAAAGTTGCTGATTTCATCTCTCAATTGTGCTCTTTTGGATGGCGGAAAGAATCTTTCTAGGAAAGTGTCTCTCAATTGCCTCCAATTTGTAATAGAATCAGGAGTCAGCCCATTCAACCATAGAGTTGCCTCCCCAGACAGAGACAATGGAAATAGACGTAATCGAATTGCATTCTGACCAACACCAGGATTGTCAAAAGACTTGCATGTAGAAATAAAGTTGATGAGATGCATATTCGGATCATCGCCTGCTAGTCCACCAAACAATCCCTTGAGTTGCAATAACTGAATCATGGTGCTTGTGATGTTGAACTTGGTTCCGGGCGCTAATGGTGGAAGAATAATGGCTCCTGTGGCTCCGGCTCCATCAAGATCATCATCATCATCATCGAACGGTATCTCACGTTGTGTATCCATTGATGCACTGAACAAAAACCTGCAGTAAACAAAAACAAAAACTAAAAGTAAAAGTACAAGAATCTTTGACCAAAGGGTCTAGTAATTATCACGAACTTGATTGACACTTGTATTCCCCGGCAACGGCGCCAATTTTTGATAACGCTCAATCTACAGCTCTCGTTTGAGTGTAAAGCGGTCGTTAGCAAATATAGAACCCAACCTGGGTTGGGTGTCGATCCCACAGGGAATAGCTTGGCCAACAAGTAAGTAAAATTACTAAACTTTTGGTGCAAGTCTCGTAAGAAGGGGGGATTCTTGTTTTGCAAGTAATGTAAACAAAAGCTGAAAATAATAAAGTAAAAAGAGAGATTGTTACGTTGGTTGTAAACAATGAGAATTGAAGCGTTGGGGTTATGTCCACCTTCTGAGGTATACGTCTCTATTGGCTATGAGTGTGTAGAATTCTGACATGCAATTGCTTATAGAGGATTGTAGTCGATGGTAAATCCAAGCGTCTCTCGACCTAAACAAGGACTATTTCACTTTAACTCTCTCGAGCTTAAAGCGTATCTAACGGTACGAATTCTCCAAGAGGTTAGTCCAGTTACGGCACTAGCTTTTTAATAGGAAAGGGTGTCCTACTACCTTGACATTATCCCTTTTCCAGACAAATAACTTTTCTCTCGAACAAGTTAAATGTTAGACTGGCGTATTCTTGCGTTTGCAACCGCAAAGAATGTAGATTTAAGATGAAGAGAATAATGATATAAGCAATATACGTGCCTCGAACTCACAAACTCACAACAATAGATAGTAACTCATTCGGCTTCCATAACCCCAACAGAGAAGTTTAGTTACCCATGAATGCGAAGGAAATCACGATTGGCATTGTTATTATATCACGATATTGAGTAATGGCGTGTAGATCAGGTGATAGGCGTGAGGCGTGATTTCCTAGGCAAAGTAACGATTCTCTTGTTGTGGAATTTAAGAATAGAAGAGTAGAAGAAGAAAAATAGAATTGAATTGTAAAATGAGATGAGAGAGGAGTAGAAGAAGATGTAAGAAGATGATAGAAGATGTGAGGGATGGAAGGAAGTATTGTGTTCTCCCTCCTTCCTCCCTCCTTCCTTCAAAATCTCTAGCATGATAGGGTATTTATAATACCCATATCCTACTCCTACTAGATAAATAAAATATCTAACCAAATCCTACTAGGCTAATGTAATACTTAACCCAATTGTACTAGGTTAATGTAACATTATCATAATCCAAATAAAATAATGAAATACATAACCTAATTGTACTAGGTTAATGTATCATTGTCAAAATCCAGCTTTGTGTCTGTAAGTCCCCAAAGTCTTCAGAATTGCTGTTTTAGCCCGGGACAGATTTTCCATGCAGCAGGTTTGGTCCCCCAAAGTCTTCAGAAATGCTGTTTTAGCCCGGGACAGATTTTCCATGCAGCAGTTTTGGTCCTTAGGCGTGTAAACTCCCTTCCCTTCCTTCGTGAGCTTTCTTTAGCGTCAAGTAAGCCATAAAATGCTGAATTATGCATCATTTATACCTGAAACTTTACTAATCATGTTCGTTAGCTCATTTACAGGAAAAAGGACTAAAAGTGCATGAAATATATAATTTGTTCTCAAAACTAGGCTAAAATATGGGCAAAATATATTGATATAGGTGCGTAAATTCGCCTATCATCACCTACATCTTCCTTTTTCTTCTTTGAGAACATGGAAGTCCTGGACGATGTCGGGGTTTTGGCAATTTTTCCTGTCCGAATACCTTCTTTCAATGATTCTCCTATTTTAACCAAATCCGTAAAAGTCGCCCTGACAGCAGACACCATCCTAGTATAATATTCTCCTTCTTGAGCTCGAGAGAACACAAATACCATTTCTTCCTCATACATGGGGCGTTGTACTTTGGCAGCTTCCTTTCTCCAACCAAAAGTATATTCTCAAAAAACCTCATCACTCTTCTTTTTGATTCGATCTAGTGAATATCGGTCCGAGACTATTTCAATGTTGAATATGAACCTATCAAGGAAACCCTCGGTCAATGCTTTCCAACCAGTCCATCTTTTAGGCTGCTGAGACATGAACCACTCTAAGGCTTCACCGCTTAAACTTTGGATGAATAGGCGCATTAGTAATGCCTCATTTTTCCCGATCCCCACCAGTTGCTCGAATTACCTCCTCAGATGGGTTGTTGGATCTTTGGCACCATCAAACACTTCAAACTTGGGGACCTTGTACCCTTCTGGTAGATCTACTCCAGGGTGAACACATAAGTCATCGTACCCTAAACCATCGTGGTCCCTCGCTCCATGAGATTCTTTGATCCTCATGATCTCTTCATTCATAGCTAGAAAATTCATTTTATGCTTGGTCCTCCACTCTTTCTCCTTCTCTTCAGAATTGTGCATCTCGGGATTAGGAAGGGGATTATAGAAGTCGGGGGCTATGATGCCATGAGGAGGATTTGGAAGAGAGGCTTGATTTTGCGGATGAAAGGAAGTTGGTTGGTTGGTAGGTGGGGAGGACGTTTTGAAATTTAGAAAGATTTTGTGGAATTTGTGAGTAGCTTGGTGGAATCTGGGAAGGATTTTGCAAATTTGAAAATAAATTTGGTAGATTCGGTAATAGATTCAATGGAAGATTTGGGGATGGATTTTGTGGATTTGGGAGTGAATCTTGTGGATTTGGACACGAAATTTGTTGATTTTCAAATTGGTTCTAGGGATTTGGGAATGGATTTGGAGATGGGTTTTGTGGTTTACAGATGGATTTTTTGGATGGTATGCATCTGGGTTATTTTCACGATTGGTATTTTGGACAAGTGGAGGGGCAGAGACGGACGATATGTTATTTGGATGATCCCGGAGAATAGGCGTACTAAGGGAAGGTATTTGGAGTGGAGTCCCATGTCCTCCTGGAGTGGGAGCATTAACAGTGATGACCAGGTGAGCCAAATCTCGAGCACGATTTATTTCCTCCTGAAGCATTTCAAGCTTTCTTGCAAATTCCACAATCATCTCACTTTGTTCCGCTATTTGATTATCCCTGATGGTCAATTCATTTTCTTCATCATTTTCGGTCATTATTGAGTGATGGTCAGAGGATGGGATTTTGTGTGCTTTTGACCGGGTGAAGTAGGGATGTTCTTCCAGCTTATATCAACACGGAGTAGTTTCTACTATCTTTTAAGTAAAACAACTTAAAGGCAGATGTGTTAGTTTTCGTATGTGATAAGTAATGCAAAATATTTGACAAGAAATAACCACATAGAGTTGTTTGAGTCATAGGCAAATTCATCCATAGGAGAATAGAGGATAAACTTGCCTTTGATCTAAATAAACACACATAAGCACATAAGACAATTATATCACACAAAACATTATAGTAATGTGTATCCTAACTGGGGTGATCTTTTTTGAGCCAAGGGCTCAGGCCTAACGATTTTGAAGAAAATATATGCTTCCTTAAAGTCAATCCATTATCCCCTAACTTATATAGACATGATAAAGGGCATAAATGCCTACAAAAAATAACAAAAGAGGGATACAATCTTTAGGAAAAAAGGGAATAACATGAAAGAAATAAGTTCCCGCACAGGGGAAATAGAAAAACTAGCTACCGGAGGCTCCTTCGTCTGTCTTTGCGTTCCTTACCTTTTTCACCTCCTGTGCTATTTGATACCTATTGATTATGAGATGACTCCCACATAACTGTTCCTTGCTGTCGTAAGTCATTTTTCCTATACTATCGAGTTGAGAGGCCATGCTATCATCCAAATCGATTAAACACTGCCTAGCATCATCAGCCTCTTGCCTAGCTCTTTTCAAATCTTCCCTCAACATACGTATTGTTAAAGCATCTTGTACATGCATCTGGCGGTGCGCGATTTCACATTTCTAAAATTCATCCTGAAGCCTGTGGAGTCGGATCTGATGCTCTGATTCTACATCCACAACCCGAGTGGGCACGTTCGGCCCCGGAATCAATGCTCCGGCGAGTCTCTTTTTTAACCACTCCTTGTAAGTGTCGCTGACTTCAGGTTCATACCCTATACGAAAAGAGACTTTCGTCCACCTTCTCCTTCTCCATCCGTTTATCATGTAGTCTTTGAGCGAGGTCTCACTTTCATCATATTCGGTGAAGAATCTGAGCATAGAATCGATTTGAGGCATCTCCTGCTTGATCTCGAATTGCCTAAGAACTCTGCCAGGATTGTAGGGACGGGTTCCCCTGAGACACAGAAGCACTAGAAAAGGCCACTCGCCTCCTCGAATAATGAATTTCCCTAAAAGAAGATAGTTAATGGACCATTGGACATCGTCATATCTTAATTCTCCAAGAGTCTTAAACCAAAATTCATGAGATGCTTCCCTTTTGAATTTGTGTAAAAACAACCACATGTCATGCAATTCTAGCTGATTCCACCTTATTTTGTGGTCGGGTTATGCCGTTCTAGTATTTTTTACCAAATACATCATCATCCACTATTGTAATATAAGGTTGCATCCTTGGAAGAAATGATTCTCGACTTGACACCTTCCCAAAGCTCGATATATGTCGGCGACAATCATGGGAGCTATGTTGTGGAATACCTTTTTAGAATATCTTCTTTGGGTCACTGAGACAACCCTCGGATGAATTGTGCCATTTTCCTCTTGTGGGAACACCATGGTTGCAAGTAGGCCTACCGCAAACGCAAAGGCTCTCGTCTCCTTCCATTTTGCTTCTGACTCATATTTATGCCCAAATTTGTGAAAAACATTGAATCTCCCGAACCGACGATACAACTCATGAAAAGTGATATTTTCTCCATCACATTCTCCTAGCCAGGTATCGTCGTCAGTTAAAAATACCTCCTTGATTTTTTGACGATCCCACACAATCGGGGCTAAATTGTTCTTATCAGGTGTCTCACTTCTCTCAAAACACATTTCCGTACTCTCGTAACAAATCAATACCTCTTAAATGGTAGGAGTCAATTCAACATCCCCAAAGCGAAATAACATATTCTGATCATCCCAAAAAGTTGTTAGTACATGGATCATTTCGGGCCAAGCGTCCATCTCGATCAAAGAAGGAAGATTCCCAATGTGTGTTCTAACAATCTTTTTCTCTTCTAAGCTCATGTTGTCCCACCATACTTTCAAGAAATTGTCAGGTTTAGTAACCATCTTGCACTTTTCGTAGGAATGTAGTTGAGCCATATCCTACATGAAAGCAGATAAAGATAAGCCTTCCCCCGACCCCAAAGGATATTGGATTGAATTAGACAAGAATGTATTTTTTTCAACACATAAATATGATTCGTCTGTAATTGACTCGGGATCAATAGACGCAGGGCAGGTTTTCTAATGGACCCAATACCCTGCTCGGGTAATGGGTCGTCCTAGGCTCATTCCTAAAATAGGGTTTTGGTTTCGTTCTATCCTCAGTGTCTAGTGTCTAGAGTGGGCTTGAACACTGGTTCTCAAGTGGACAACTTGAGTTTGAAAATACGAACGTCAGATGACTCACGTGCTAATAAGCCATTTGTATTTCCAACACATTTTGGAATTGAACAACAGGGGCCGTGACATCCACAAAACCCAAACATCAACAACAACATACCCAGTGTATTCCCACCTAGTGGGGTCTGGGGAGGGAAGAGTGTCCTAGTCTAGTTTTCGAGTCGTTGGGTCGAGTATCACTCCACCTGTATTAAGTAAAACTTTGACTTCGCAGCCCAAATGAATAAATAAATAAATAAATAAATAAATAAAATGAATAAAATCGATAAGTAAATAAATAAACTAATAAATGAGACTTTTGAGTCTTTTCTCCACTTTAAAGATGGGGCTTTAACCCATCTTCTCTCTTCTTTTGACTTCTCGTATCCGTACGCCATGTAATTCATTTTAGGCTTTCTTTCGGGGTTTGACTTGATAGGCATGGAGGGCTTCAATGGCCCATTAAGAGATGCAATGGGAAAGAATCCATTCGGACTCCAAAACGAATTCACATGCAAGGAAAAAGATAAAGGAAATCAAAGCGCATCCAGAATATGAAACGCCACAAAAATAAGTTGTATGATGGATCAATCGATGAAAAGGAACCCACGATGGTTCAAAATATAGAATTTCAAGATAAATGAATCAACTTCACACATGCATTGTGATGGAAAATAGCAATCAGACCAATTTGATGTGCGCAGGAGTTAATCATTATTATGATTATATATATATTTTTTCTTTGGTGATTAATGTTCTCTATCCCTTTTTGGTATAGATGGATATTACTAAAACTCAAGATAACAAGAAAGAGTTGGGAAGAATCAGGAAGGAACTAATATAGAATTTCTCCCAAATTTACTAGACCTATCTTTGAGAGAAGAAATAACAACATGTTCCCATAGAGTAAGAACATTATTAGGCATCTCACCACACATACAGCACGCAAACAACTTTTATCCTATCAAAAATTTTGTAGCAAACGATAATACGAAAAAGAAAGGATGTCTTTAAATAAAACGTGCAAATTATTCGATATTCAAATGGATCCAAAACTCTTAACCTTAGGTACTGAAGTAAATAGGAAAGAGGGGAGAAGCAATGCGACTAAAAACATTTTTTTTGCCCAACATCAATAAGATGATGCGGGAAGAGATGCATTTAATAGACAAACGAACAGGATCCTAAAAGCTTCATAAAGGATATATACAAGATCATACGAGTTAGTAACGACGCAAGAAAAGCTATTTTTTTTTTTTTGTGAAACAATTTTCAACTAAGAACTACAAGTGTATGTGTTAAACTAAGATCAAAGCAGGTGAAATGAGAGAATATACTATGAATAGAATAGACTTCTTTTTATTTAACCTTTATAAATAAAGGTCGCAAAGGAGGCTCCTAATAGCAACTCCCAAAGAAAATGCAAAACCCTTTGACCCTATCATCCTTTTAAACAGAAAAGAAACACTGCACTTTTAGTCAATCGTTTACAGGAATAAAGTGACTTAGTAACCCTTCTTTTTTTTTAGAACAAGATATTAGCAACAATCCTTAGGATAGA
Source organism: Capsicum pubescens (assembly GCA_030864215.1). NCBI lineage: Eukaryota > Viridiplantae > Streptophyta > Magnoliopsida > Solanales > Solanaceae > Capsicum > Capsicum pubescens. Next base: position 49,571,217 of record CM061544.1, on the reverse strand, counting down.
AGCTCATCATTTAAACTATACGGCATTCACGAAAGTCGAATTCAAAGAAAATTTTCATCAAAAACATTGTATGAACAAAAGAAAATTCTCCCAGATGAATTATAACGAAATCAGAAACTCTAAAAATCAATGTGTGCTAAATACAAAAACAACAACAAAGTTTGAAAGATCACAGTTTATCATATGAAACTTGGGGCTTTCATAGCCTCCCAACGAGATACACTCAACACTTAAGATTATAAAACTACAACTACAAATCAAGGCAACAAGAGGATGAAAATTGTTAAGCGAGAATCAAAATATGATCTTCAACTGCTTCAAATCATAGACAGTCCACAAGATGATACATTAGGAAAGAAATTAAACAGTAATGCTGAGAGTAGATGACCAATCAAGAAATCGAGATCTAAAGAAGATGAAAACCACATGTCATACAATCATAACAGGAATTCATCCCAACATAGCACTACAAAGAAACATTACCTTTCACTAAAATGGAAACATGTGGTCTTGAAAACCTCTACAGCAGACAACCCAGCTTACAAAATCTTCAGAATGACAGTCATGACTATAGAATGATGAGAGGGAGCAGAAATATAATCGAAATTAAACGAAAATAGGACGTTACCTTTTTTGGAGAAGCAAAACAAGAAGACGAACTGATACGGGGATCACGACCACTGGAAAACTTCAAAGATTTAATCTTTCTTTGGAAATCTTTTCTTTTTCTTTCTTCCCTCTATCTCAGTTTTTCCGAATCAGAAATTTTTCTCAGAAAAATATTCCAACCTAGCTTTCTCCCTTAATTTTTCCACCTCATAAGGGAAAGTAACCCTCAATCGTGACCTAAAATTTTCCAACCTAAGGATTTCCCCCTTTTTTTTAACCCAAAATTTCTCTAAACAAAAAAAAATAGAGGCTTCTAAAGTTTCCAACTCCTAAGGGAAAGAAGAGGAATGAAGAAACCAAAAATCCCCTAGAATTGTGACCCCAGGGGTCTTTTTATATCCCTCGAATTAGTGGTCTTTTGGGAATTTAAAAGAATGATGTTTTTGAATTTTGAAATTCGAAAATCCTCTCACCGCTTATGGTTTCATCAATCGATTGTACCAATATTGAAATTGGTGGACCAATGAGATTTAGGGAAAATGAATTCTTCCTCAAAACCTATGGAAATCAGCCAAATATTGTACGAGATCATACGAGTTATCCCAAAATTAGCGGGATTGAACCGTTGGAGATGACACCTATCCCGCGTGAGACGCATGAAAGATGGAAAAGAAATGGTTTAGGATCACTTTCGGGTTGGTTCGATGGTGGATTCACTAAATCGGGCTTATCGTTGTTGTTCGAGTTCCTGGAGTTGTACGCCATTTTTGGTTGTTTTTTGCGTTGGGGGCTAGTTCTTGCTGATTAAGGGTGAAAGGGGGATTTGTTGATGGTGGGCTGGGTCAGGAATTTTGGGCCTGTTAACATGAAAAGGAACTGGGCTGGAGGGATCTGAATATTGTTGGGTAGAATTAGGATTTTAGTAATGTAGAGATTTAGGCTATTTATCAAATATCCAATGGATGAAAATTTTGACAATCATTTTTAAATTTTAGCCTAATTCAAATTAAATTGACCAATTACATTGCAATTATGGTTAAATTAATTTCAATTAAGGTCTAATTTAATAAATTGACTAAATTAATTCAAAATTTGATAAGAATTAACACCTTCTTTAATCCCGAGCTTCTTTAATTAATAAAATTAAATGCATATTTATCGAAATAAATTATTTTCGAGAATAAATTATATTTAGATCAAGATTTTAATTATTATTTTTTGAAATGATCCTTAAATGAAATCTGATATTTCATAGAGTAAATATCTAAGTAATCAAATCATATAATATCATATATATGAACACGATATTATATAATTGCTACTTAAGATGACAAAATTACGTAAAAATATATTTTTGAAAACATTTTATTCGAATGAAATAAATATTCCGATTTTATTAAGAATCGAAGAAACTGAGTAAATTTAGTTGTGGTGGGAAAAAATTAGGTGTCAACAAAGCGCATGGTGCGTGATATTCTATTCATCCCGGTTCTACCAAGATGTACCGCGATTTGCGGGAAATATATTGGTGGAACAGTATGAAGAAATACATAGCAGGATTTGTGGCAAAGTGTTCTACTTGTCAAAAAGTTAACGTAGAGCACCAGAGGCCCGGTGGTGTAATGAAAGAGTTTGGCATTCCTACTTGGAAGTGGGAAGAAGTGAATATAGATTTCGTAATTGGTTTTCCTCCTTCTCGTCGTCATCATGATTTGATTTGGATTCTCGTAGACCGATTGACTAAATCAGCTCATTTCTTGCCAGTGCATTCGTCTTATACAACTGAGGATTATGCTAGATTGTATATCCGTGAGTTATTCAGATTGCATGGAGTTCCTTTGGCTATCATCTCTGATAGGGGTACTTAGTTTACTTCCCAGTTTTGGAGGGCTTTTTAGAAGGGTCTCGGTACCCAAGTTCGTCTAAGTTCTGGTTTCCATTCGTAGACCGATGGTCAGGCTGAGAGGACTATTCAGACTTTGGAGGACATGTTGAGGGTATGTGTGCTTGATTTCAAAGGTAGTTGGGATGAGCATTTGCCATTGATCGAATTTGCATATAATAATAGTTTCCATGCTAGTATTCAGATGGCCCCGTTCGAAGCTTTTTATGGTAGAAGATGTAGATCGTCCATAGGTTGGTTTGAAGTAGGAAAAACAGCTGTGATTGGTCCGGATGCTATGTTCGAGTCTATGGAAAAAGTTAAGTTGATTCGAGAAAGATTGAAAACCTCTCAAAGTCGTCAGAAGTTGTATGGGGATGTGAGAAGAAAACATCTTGAGTTTAATGTTAATGATTTGGTGTACTTGAAGGTTTCACCCATGAAAGGGGTGAAGAGATTTGGGAAGAAGGGAAAGCTTAGTCCCCGTTATGTTGGTCCATGCAGGATTCTGACCTGTGTTGGGAAAGTAGCTTATGAGGTGGATTTACCCGCAGAATTGTCTAGCGTTCATCCGGTATTTCATGTTTCTATGCTTAAGAAGTGTATTGGTGATTCTGTCGTGGTTGATTCTTCCGAAAGCATAGATATTCAGGATAACCTTTCATTCGAGGAGATTCCTGTTGAGATTTTGGATATTCAAATCCGTAGGCTAAGGAACAAAGAAGTTCCTTTGGTTAAAGTGCATTGGCTAAATCAATTTGTTGAGAGTTCTACTTGGGAAAAAGAAGCTGATATGCAAGACAAGTACCCTCACCTCTTTTCTGTGAGTTCGGAGCGAGCAGAAGGTATCATTCTTTCTTAATTCCCCCCCCCCTTCTTATTAAAGATTCAGCAGTGTGTCTACTTTCATCACGAATTCGTGCATTTTCTATAATATTCAAAGGTATAGAGTGAAGTAAGTCTTTTGAGTGAGTCGTTCCAGCTATACGTCCTCATTTTTCTCTTGTTCTTGGCCTATCTGACAACATTCGAGGACGAATTTTTCCAAGGGGGAGATATTGTAATACCCCGAGATTCTAACCAATAGTGCCGCCATGAATCAAGACCATGAGAAATAAATTAAAGTGTTTTAGTTGTTTCCTGGTCAAGGGTGATGTGTTTTAAGGCTTTAAAGATTTCCTAACGCTTGGGCGAATCAAAACATTCTTTACCGATTGAATTCTTGAGAAGGATTTTGGCATAGTCAACTTTAAATGAGCATATATCCAATTGTACTACGAATTATTGATATCATGACCTACCAAAAGATATATAATTGAATTATATTTCCAACGATACCCATTTCGTCAAAATACGATATTGGAGCTAAGAGTTATGCTTATTTTACTCCAGCGTGTCAGCCTGGAAAATCCGTGACGACCTTTTGTGACGACTTGTCACAAGCCTGACGGCCCGTCACAAAATGTCGTCACCTTAAGCCAGAAAGTCACAAAATACACCATTTTTGTGACGACAATTCTTGACGGCCTATCACGGGCCTGACAGCTTATCACGGATGTCGTCAGCTATTTTTTTCAGCAATTGATAGACTCTTTTTGCAAGGGTATTTTAGTCATTTCACATTTTTGGAGGCCTCTATATATGAGAATCCTCATACAAAACCTAATTTCTTCATTTCTCTCTTCCAATTCTCTTAAGAAATATATCTAGGGTTTTGTTTTAGGAAATTAATCTTCCAAAAATCATCCACAAATCTTCAAGATTCCTTCAACAATCAAGTTCCTCATAGAGTGGGCTTTAAGAATTTTTTTTATTACAAGTGTGAGTAAAGTCTCAAGCACTAGAGTTCAACCAATTTCAAAGATTAAGGTATGTGGGATTTTGAACAAGAGCAATTCTTTCGTTCTTTTGCTCAAAGCTTTGATTTTTATTATGGATTTATATGATTTTGCAAGTGGGTTTATACCCAAATTACTTCATCATGATATTATGAGAATATAAATCGTTCAAGCTTTGTTATACATGATTATTTTACAATTTCCAAGTTATGACTTGATATTTAATATTGTGAATTTCAAGTTTCTACCATGAGTTGGTAGTTCAAGTGCTTTCAAGATATGTGTCAAGCTTTAAGCTTCCTTATGACAAATTGGATTATTGAGTATATTGATTCATGAGAATTGAGTTGTTACAATGAGTCTTGATATTTCCTCAAAGTTATTGATGTTACCATGACTTAATGAATTGATGCATTTTGATATTGAGAAAGATTGATTTGATTTGAGTCGAGTTAGGAATCCACAAATTGATTATGATCTGATAAATGAGAAAGAGATTTGATTTGGTCTTCATCATAGACCCTTGTGATGTTTGTGGTGGATTTCCTAACGCGTTCTGAGCTTATGTTTTGGAGTAGTATTTAGCACTGAGCGAGAAATGTGGTATTTCCCCCGAAACTACGTGCCACCATAGGATTCATATAGATAATTGTGGGCCGGAGTCCGAGTATGAGATTGTGATTACTAAATTTATGTTGTACTCCCTGGAAAGAGTACGACGCTCCCGCCAATGTGGGGTTCTCTCCTTAGGAGGGTAAAATGTTGGACTACATGCAGCTCATATGGTTTATATCGGTTATAGGAACCTCCCATGTCCATAAGAGTCGAGTTTCTTGAATTACAGAGTCACTCTGAGTCTTGAGTTGAAGAGTTGAGTTGTTTATGATGATTTATGAGGTTTTTATCATATGATTTATTTACGATGAGATCATGAAAAATATGTTTCAATATAACTCAAGCCAAGTGAGCCATCATTGTACATATGCATATTTTCATGAAATTGATGACGATATTTACATTGTTGCATGCACCCCCACATACTCAGTACATTCCAAAGTGCTGACCCACATATTTTTCTAAGGTCTACATTTTCTCGTAATGTAGGTTCAGGTACTCAGCCACGTTAACGATTTTCGGGTGCCGCTTTTCGTCTGCTCAGTGGTGAGTCCTCATGATTCGAGGACCATGTTTATAATTTTGTGATACCGTTTTGTTGTTATGGCTTTCAGTACTGTTTGAGTCAGTTGGGGGTTTGTCCTAATGTCTCCTTGATTTTGATGTATAGAGGCTTTGTCAGGTTAAAGGGTTGGTATGCATAGAATTTCAGTATTTTGGATTGTACATGCTAGTTTCGTATCTTATTCCAGTATGTTTATGATATGTCATTCTCTCTTATATTAGCATGACTATTGTCAAAGTGAGTTCTAGAAGTGATGACAAGTTTAGAGGGTTAGCTTGAGGTCTCGTGTGGCCTTAAGCACCATGTGACGTCTCGGGATGGGATCTTGGGGCGTTACAAATAAATTGTTGATTTTAAATTTAAAATAATATTAAAAAAATATAAAATTACATATTAGAAGTAGATAGTTATAATACTAAACAGTTTTAATTGGATTCTTATCGTTATATAACTGCTCCTAGAGTTGTTAATATGGATCGGACCAGCTCATCCGGGCTAGCTGACATGGGCTTTAGAGTTTGATGGGCCCGACCAGGCTGACCCATCAACATACCAGACTAGAAAATAGCAAGCCCAACCCGTCACACTATAAGTTGTGGGCCTCCACGGGCCAGCCCATTTTTTAAAATATATTATTTTTATAATCTTAATTTAAATTTTGAAATATTAATTGTATAAATATTTACAATATAATATTGCTTGAAGTTACTACTCATTAATCAAGTCTCAAATTTACAAAAAGATCCTAATAATTTGTGAAATTGAATAACTTTTGACACCAAATTAAAATCAAATAGAGATATAGAAAAATAAATAAAATAATTAATGAGTAATAATATAACTCGCTAAATAACAATATTAACCTAATTTTATTTTAATTGATCACAATAAAACACAAAGAAATGTCAATGTTTAGTCCATTAAAAGTAAAATAAATGCTTTAAAGAAAACTCTCATGTCATTTATGGTGTATTCAACATGGCCACGTCATCTTCATCAAACATATTTGATTTCTTAAAAAAATTATATTTTATATGTTAATTATTTATATATTTTATAAATATAATTAATATTTAAATATATTTATGATGGTTCATATAGACTGAGTTTGGACTCCTTTTTTTATTTTTAGTACTATATTTTATTTTTTTATTTTTTTTATTTGACCCACGGGTCACCCAAACCCATATTGCTCAAGCCGACGGGCCAATAGACTTATTCATGAAGGGCTAAAAATCCCTATTCTTAAATCGGCTATAAAAATTATAGCCTAGCCCTATCAAATTACAGGCTGGGCCGGGCCATCCCAACGAGCCTGACCTATATTGACGGTTTTAACCGCTCATCTAAGATATTGGTTATTCTATCAAATTTTTTGAATTTACATAGGAGATAAAACATACTATCAAAGATAAGCTTATAATTTAGATGTACTTAATTAGTAATCATGGCACACAATTTTTTTTCTACACGATTTATCTTAATATTTATCTCAAATAACAATGAACAAACAATAATAGTAATAGTAATAGTAATAGTAGTGCAATCTAATAGTGGAAAAGTAAAAATAGTTAAAATGTTATTATTGTTATTGTTATTAGTATTAGTATTAGTATTAGTATTGTCTCATTGATTTCAATATTTATCTCAACTCAAATCTATATTAATTTTAAATATAAATTGTATTTGAAAAATGTAAGGATAGGGATAAGGAAGAATAATAAATTAATCTTATTTTAATAAACATATGTGATATTTGAATTTGTATTTAAATGAAATCTGAATATAAATGAAATTCTATCACTTAGACTTTCTTACATATACTTCTCTATCATTAGCTTTATTCGTGAATTTATTTACTGCATTTTTTTATTTTTCATTTAAAAAAATTATTCTTGATTTGATAACATTCTTTCGATATGCAGGAATGCTATAACATTTCAACTTATCTTTCTTTGTGAATGTTCAAGGTCCATCAATTTAAATTGATATAAATATCTCTTCTTTTCGACTATTCAATATGCGAAATAATATTATTATTTTTTGGTAGAAAGGACATTCATTAATATAAAAGAGAACGCAGTTTAAGTTTCATTTTTTGACGATTAGTTAGGGTTCAAAAAGGAATAGTTGTGGCCTGTCCAGTTAAAATCATCAGTACAAGAGCTAATTGTTCTCTCAAAAAGTTTCTGAGATGTCTGCTCAAACTGCATCTTTTGCACATATCGGTGGAACTTCAAAAAGGGTAGTCTCCTGAAACTCGCTTGCCCTTGCTCCTTCTTTGGCTAGAGCATACGCCACTCCATTTTGTTCTCTATAACAGTGCTTGACTTCCGGATTCCTTAGCCTTTTTAATTTTGACCTGCATTCCGAAATCAAAGTATCATAGTGGAGGTTCCCGTTAGTTAACATAGATATTACTTCCAAGGAATCAATGTTAATTTCAATGGGGAGAAGATTATTTTTCTCTACCAGTATTAATCCTTCAATGAGAGCCATAAGTTCCATCATGTTGTTGGTAGTTCGGGGAAGGTTTTTGTTAAAACCTAACACTCAGCCTACATTACTGTATCTGACTACCCCTCCTATTCCACCTTTCCCGAGTTTTCTAAGGCAAGAATTATCAGTATTGAGCTTAAAGGTGTGGCTGGTGGGAGGATTCCACTTAACGTTGATGATTTGGTTTTGCTTGATTAGGGTATTCTTTTTGTAAGATATTTATACTCAACAGTTTGGGAGTTAGCATGGTTAAAATTGGGATGGTCCCTTTTTTATTAAAGGTATTAGAGTTCCTGGTGTTCCAGATTGTCTAGAGGCTGAAAGGAATGATGTCGTGCCAGTGGATTAGTCTGTTGAATTGGGAGTGTTGAAGAGATCTCCAGATAGTGTGCCATTAAGAGGGTAGGATACTGGTAATAGGAGATTTTTTGGACTAGGTCATCTTATGGATAGTTTTCACTCCAAAATCTTTGAGGATGGGACTTAAAGAAAATGTGGGATTTGTCTTCCTGGTGATGATTGCAGATAGCACAACTAGTATTTTGTCTCACTCCTCTCTTGGAGAGGTTGAGGTTATTAGGGAACCTATCATGCTGGCTTAGCCAAAGAAAGGTTTTGACTTTTTAGGGGATTTAGCCTTCAATATCTAGTTGAAATTAGAGGAGTAATTGATCTCATAGGTTTTGGCTATATGATTATAAGCACTTTTGCTGGAGAACAGACAATTACCAGTGATATTCCAAATGATCTCATCAGTATAGGATCTGAGATTAGGGAAAACAGAGTTGGTGAAAGTTTTGATGAGATCCTCAGGGATTTCAACCGAAAGATCCTTGAGGTTCCAGGAGCTATTCCTCTAGACCCCAGAGAGTTTAATGTCTTGGGAATGATAAGGAAGAAGGGCTTGGATGATGGAAAGAAGGAGTTCATAGTGAGGCATCCATCTGTCCTTCCAGAAATTGATTTTGTCATCCTTATGGATGTTCCAAGAGGAGGATGTTTTAAAAATTTCCCAACCCACAAGGACACTTTTCCAAGTTCTAAAGTTTTATGCTTTGACAGATATGCCATGGGGGCTAATTTATTTTAAAGAATTTTTGCCCAGAGACTGTTGGGATACTTGTAAAGTCTCCAGGTTAGACTGGATAACATAGTTATGTTCCTAATGGAAGCTTTCTGGAGGCCCAGGCCCCATTAGCTTTTGCATTAGTCAAGGTTTCCCAATTGATTAGATACATTTTCTTATTATCAGGGGTGGTGCCCTAGAGAAAGTTCTTTTGGATTTTTTCAATCAATTGGTGGATTTTAGAGAGGATCAAGATGAATTACATGACATGAGCGGGAATACTAGCAAGGGAGGACTTGGTAAGGGTGATTCTGCCAGCCATATTGAGAAATTTGGTTTTCCATCCAGCCAACTTAGTGTTGAGATTGTATAGGATGAATTGGAAATCTCTATTGCAAGGTTTTTTGTGGAAGAAGGGAAAACCAAGATATTTACCAAACTTGTCTTTGGATTGGATGCCTAAGATGTGAGACAAACTATCTTTGGTCTCCCGAGCACAGATTCTAGAGAAGATTACTTTAGATTTAAGAGTGATAATTTTTTGGCCAGAGTGGAAGGTGAAGATACTAAGAGTGGCTTGGTTGGTTTCACAGTTTCTTTCATTAGCAACAGCACACAGAGTTAGATCATCAGTAAAGAAAAGGTGAGAGATTTTGGGCCCTTTCCTACTGAATGAGATGGGAGTCTAATATTATATATCTCATTTTTATCACAGGATCTGGAAGGTAGGGTTTTTTTGATAACTAAAAAGTAATAAACTGTACCACTCATTCCTCCATAGAAGCAAAGTCTTCTGAAGCATCCAATGAAAGTTGAGAGATTCTCTTCTCGGCTATAGCTCTAGGTGAATCTCTTGCTAAAATTGATGAAAATTCTACACCATCATTTTGACCTATTTTGTCATCGTTATCCTTTTCACATCTCCTTATAGAAGTCATTATTGGATCCTCCCCTAACAATTTAAGTGATTGATCTAAGAATAGAGCAATTTTTTCAGGTGCAACATGCAGTGGAAGTTCACCAGAGTCGGCATTTGCAGGCAAGTTGGAAGATCCAGGTAATGATGGACCAACTTCCTTCAGAATAAACAAGATTCAAGATGGATCATTTTGAAATATCATTCTTCCCTAGCTATATGCAAGGAACATGTTGATAATAATAGATATCACAATCTAGGTCCAGCTGCTAGGTTAGATAGTAACTCAAGAATCTCTTATCAATTCCCCTTTCTCAAGAACCCCCAAAAATAAATAACACTTGAGCAGAAAAAGGTAAACTCAGACACAATAAATGTTGATTGTATGAGAAGTTATAAAAAGTGGGGTTTGTACATATACTCAAATTTAGGACCAAATTTGGGAAAAATTTGACAGACATGAATAAACACTCCAAATTGTAATCTCCACTTGGATTCACTCACATTTATTGCATTTTTCTTAAATGTTGGGTTTAAATCCTTAAGTTTTTTAGGGTGTTTGTGCTTTTCTCAGGTAATGTTACTTGAACAGTTACGTTGTTTTGGCATTGAACTAATGAACTCTACGTGGCATAACAAACTAAAGAAAGACACAAAACTTTTGTTTCAAACAGTTCAAGAAAGAATCTTTTGACTTTTTGAAACAAAGAAATAGAGCCACATTTGTTGCACTGTTTTGTCCCTACAGTGGAACTAAGAGCACTATGAGTGGACAAATTAGTCCAAGAAATGTGGCTCTATTTCTTTGTTTCAAAAAGACAAAACATTCTTTCTTGAACTGTTTGAAACAAAACTTTTGTGTCATTCTTCATTTTATTATGCCACGTAGAGTTCATTAGTTCAAGGCCAAAATAACATAATTTTTCAAGTAACAATACCTTAGAAAAGCACAAACACCTTGAAAATACTTAAGGATTTTAAACCCAAAATTTGATAAAAACGCAATAAATGTGAGTGAATCCAAGTGGAGATTACAATTTGAAGTATTTATTCATGTAAATCAATTTTTTTCCCAATTTTGGTCCTAAATTTGAGTATATATACAAACCACACTTTGTATAAACTCTCATACAATCAGTATTTGTTGTGTCTGAGTTTACTTTTTTCTATTCGAGTGTTATTTATTTTTTGGGGTTCTTAAGAAAGGGTAATTGATAAAAGATTCTTGAGTTACTATCTAACCTAGAAGTTGGACCTAGATTATGATACCTACTCTTATCAACATATTCATTGCACATAGATAAGGAAAAAGGATCAGTCAAAATGATCCATCTTGAATCTTGTTTATTTTGAAGGAAGTTGGTCCATCCTTAACTGGATCTTCCAAGTTGCCTGCAAATGCCGACACTGGTGAGCTTCCACCGCAAGATGCACCTGAAAAAGTTTCTCCATTCTTAGATCAACCACTTAAATTGCTAGGGAAAGATCCAATAATGACTTTTATAAAGAGAACTGAAAATGAGAAAAATGAAAAAATAGGTCGAAATGATGGTGAATAATTTTCATCAATTTCAACAAGAGATTCACCAAAAGCTATAGATGAGAAGAGAGTCTCTCAACTTTCATTGGATGCTTCAGAAGATTTTGTTGCTGCAGAGGCATTAGTGGTATATATTTTTTTCTTATAAAAAAAAATCTGGTTATAAAAAAAAACTACCTACCAGATCTCATGAAAAAATATGGTAGTCATCAATTGATGAATCAGGAGCTGAGTGAATCAAACCGTTTATATCAATTAGGTCAACTCATTTAGGAAATTTTGTATTTATGTAAAGTATTTATTATGCACTTTGGTTCTGAACATATTATACACATAAATTGAATTATGCTTGCATTGATCTCTGTCTTCTCAATGAACACAGAAAGAAGGTATTAAGGGGTGATTTGGTAGCTGGCTTAGCAACGAGTTATGTAGGAATCCTACATAAGTAATTCCATGTTTGGTAGCTACTTAGGATTTAATATAATGTATAAAATTAATATGTTATTTGGTCTACCATTCTTTTTTAAACGAAAGGAGTAGTACTTTTCCAAAATTGGACATCCTTAATAATAGAAAAAACCTCCACTCAAAGTTCTCTTAGTTCAACTGTAGGGACAAAACAAGCCAACAAATGTGACTCTATTTCTTTGTTTCAAAAGGACAAAAGATTCTTTGTTGAACTGTTTGAAAGAAAATGTTTGTGTCGTTCTTCAGTTTACAATGCCACGTAAAGTTCATTTGTTCAATGCCAAAATAGCATATTAAGTAACTGTTGAGAATAAATAGTAAAAGTGTACTCTCTCTAATAGTTAAACTTTTAGTTGAGATGGTCACACACTTCAACATGGTATCAGAATCAGGTTCATTCAGGGCAATGATGAGATTAACGAGGATGTCACGCATCATATTGGGGTAGGGTGTTTGAAATGAAGGCTTGCTTTGGGAGTTCTGTGTTATTAGAAGGTCCCCTCAAAACTTAAAGGTAAGTTCTATAGAGTGGTAGTCCGGTCGGCTATGTTGTATGTAGCGGTGTGTTGGCCAGTTAAGAACTCCCACATCTAAAAATTAAAGGTGGCGAAGATAAGAATATTGCGATGGATGTGTGGAAATACCAGGAAAGATAAGGTGAGGAATAAAATTATTCAATATAAGGTGAGAGTTGCTTCGGTGGAGGACAAAATGCGAAATGTGAGACTACGTTGGTTCGGCCACGTGATGAAGAGGGGCTTTGATTCTTCAGTGCGGAGGTATGAAATACTAGTTATGGATGGTTTTAGGTGGGGTAGAGGTGGACAGAAGAAATATGAGCGGGACCGAACACATAACGAAATCCTAGTGCATCGGTGTGCTATAACTCATGGTTTTGGAGGTAGGCCCAGGGTCCGAGCATGTTTTGGGCCAAAATTCGACTGAGGGCTCCCAGGAAGGATGAAGAGCAAGGGAATTTGGACCGTTAGGGTCTAAGGGACCATTTGGGTGGTCAAACGAGATGAAACGACGCAAATAGACCATTTTCGGGCTCGGGACCCAAAAAAATTTTGGACTGAAAATCGATTGAGGGCTCCTAGGCAGGCTGAGAAGTGGGGAAGAGTGGGTCGTTGGAGTCGGCGAGGCTGTTTGGGTGGTCAAACAGGCTAAACGATGCGAACAGACTATTTTCAAGCCAAATCAGTGTGTTATAGCTCACGATTCTTGGGGTGGGACGAAGGACCAGACGTGTTTTGGATCAAAAATCAAGCGAGAGTTCCCAGACAGGCTAAGGAGCGAGAGAATGTGGTCTGTTTGGGTCGACAGGGCTGTTTAGGTGGTCAAACAGGAGAAACGGCACGAACGGGTAATTTTCTGGCTAAATCAGTGAGCTATAGCTCACGGTTTTGAGGGTGGGCTTGGGGATCGAGCCTTTTTTGGGTCAAAAATTTGTCGGGGGTTCCCAGAAAGGAAGAGGAGTGGGAGAATATGGGTCATTGGGTTCAATGGGGCTGTTTGAGTGGTCAAATGGGCTGAATGGAATGAATGAAGTATTTTTAGGCCAAATCGGTGTGTTATAGCTCATAGTTTAGGGAGTGGGCCTAGGGCTCGAGCGTGTTTTGGGAAAAAAAATTGACCGGGGGTCCTAGGAAGGCTGAGGAGTGGGGAAGTGTGGGTCGTTGGGGTCAGCGGGGCCATTTGAGCGGTAAAACGAGTGAAACGGCACGAATGAACCATTTTCTGGCCAAATTGGTGTGCTATAGCTCACGGTTTCGGATGTGAGCCCGGCGCCCAAGCATTTTTTAGGCTAAAAAATTATCGAAGGCTCCCAAGCATGCTGTGGAAAAGGGGTGTATGGGTCGTTGGGGTCGGCGGTGGTCGGTAGGGCTATTTGGTTGGTCAAATAGGAAAAAGGGCGCGAACGGACCATTTCTGAGCAAAATTGGTGTCATATAGACCACGATTTTGAAAGTGAGTGAATGGATCGGACGTGGTTTGGGTCAAAAATCGATCGGGGGATCTCGAAGAGGCTGAAGAGAGGGGGAGTGTGGGTGGTTGGAGTCGATGTGTGCATTTGGGGGTTCAAAAGGGTGAATCGGCATAACCGGGCTATTTTTAGGCTAAATTGGTATGCTATACCTCACGGTTTTTTTAGAGTGGTCCGGGGTTTAGTAGTATTTTTTGGGCAAAATATGAATCAGGGGAACCCAGGTGGGTTAAAGAGTGAGGAAGTCAGGGTTGTTTAGGTCGACTGGGTCGTTTGGGTGATCAAACAAGCGAAAATGCGCCAATGGGCCATTTTTTGGGCCTAATCGGTGTGCAATAGCTCACGGTTCTGGGGTGTGCTTTGGGACCCAATGTGTTTGGGCCAACAATGGATCGGGGGCTCCCAGGCAGGCTGATAAGTGAGGAAGTATAGGTTGTTGGGGTCAGTGGGGCTGTTTAGGTGGTCAAATAGGTGAAACGACATGAACAGACCATTTTTAGGCCAAATCGATGTGATATAGCTCACGGTTCTGAGGGTCCACTCGAGTCCCAACCATGTTTTGTCCAAAAATTCCCCGAGGCCATTTGAGTGATCAAACGGGCGATATGGCGTGAACGTGCTATTTTCAGGTCAAATCATTATGCTATAACTCATGGTTCCGGGGGTGGGCCCGGGAATCAGGTGTGTTTTAGTCTAAAAATTGACTGGAGGCTCCCAAGCAGGCCGAGGAGCGGGGGAGTATAGGTCGTTGGGGCTAGTGGGTCCGTTTGGGTGGTCAAACGGGCGAAATGGCATGAACGGACCATTTTTAGGTCAAATCATTGTGTTATAGTTCACGATTCCGGGCGTGGGACTAGGGGGTAGCCGTGTTTAGGATGAAAATATACCATAGGATCCTATCCAGACTAATAAGAGTAAGAGTGTGGGTCGTTGGGTGGCGATGGGCCGTTTGTGTGATCAACCGGATAAAACGGTGCGAATGGGCTATTTTTTGGCAAAATTAGGGTGTTATACCTTATGATTCAGAGGGTGTGCCCAAGGCTCACACGTGTTTTTGACTGAAAATTGATCGTGTCTCCCTGGTCGGATAAAAAATGGGGAGTGTGAGCCATTGGGGTCGGCGGGTCCGTTTGGGTTATTAAACAAGCGAAATGATGTGAACGGGCTATTTTTAGGACAAATCAGTGTGTTATAGCTCACAATTTCGGGGGTTGGCCTAGAGCCCAAACATGTTTTGGGTAAAAAATTGATTGAGGGCACCCAAGCAGGCCGAGGAGTGGGGAATTGTGATTCGTTGAGGTCGGCGGGACCGTTTGGTTGGTCAAATGAGCAAAACGACTCAAATGGGCCATTTTTGGGCCAAATTGGTGAGCTATAGCTCACGATTTAGGGGTGGTCCTAGGCATGTTTTGGGTCAAAAATCAACTGGGGGCTCTCAGGTAGGCTGAAAAGCGGAGAAGTATGGGTCGTAGGGGTCAACGGGGCTGTTTAGGTGGTCAAACGAGAATATCAACACGAATGGGTCATTTTCAGGCATAATCGGTGTGCTATAGCTCACAGTTCTGGGTGGGCCCAGGGTTCGGGCTTGTTTTGGGTCAAAAATCGATCAAGGCTTCCAAGTAGACTGATGAACGGGAAAGTGGGTCGTTTGGGTCGGCGGGGCCATTTGGCTGGTCAAACAGGCAAAACATCAAAAACATTCTATTTTTTGGGCCAAATAGACGTTCTATAAGTCACGGTTTTAGGGGTTGGCTCGAGGCTCGAGTGTGTTTTGGTCTAAAAATCGACCAGAGGCACCAAGGTAGGCTTAAAAGTGGGATAGTGTGGGTCGTTGGAGTCGGCTGGGCTATTTGGGTGGTGAAACAAGTGAAACAACACAAATGGGCCATTCTTGGGCTAAATCAGTGTGCTATATCTCATGGTTCTGGGGATGGGCCCAGTGACCGAATATGTTTTGGGAAGAAAATGGACCAAGTTCTCCCAGGTAGGCTGAGGCAAAGGGGAGTGTGGGTTGTTGGGGTCGGAAGGGCCATTTGGTTGGTCACAATAGGGAAATATGGATCTAGACCAGTCGTATCCACTTTATAGCAAGTCTCATAAACTGATCCAGGTGGAACATTAACCATAGGAATACCACGTACTTGTTATCTGAATGTGTAACGAAATATAATATAAAAATCATGAGGAAAACGGGTAATAAATATTCCTGTGTCCATGATGCAGCTGCCGCTCGTGGAATAATTTTTGAAATTCCTAGACAATGAAGGGAACATCGGGACTTCCCTATCGTTAATAAAAACTTTATAAAAATTGACGAAGTAAATGGAAGGGAATCTGAAATCTTGTAATAGCGTTGCTAATGTTGTTTTCTTAAATGGCGTTGTGTGGAAGCTATGTGTTGTTCTTTTTGTGGAGAGAGCTCCTGGTAGGCCCATGGACATTATTTCTGGTTCAAATTGCCATGCTAAATAATTGCCACCACCCATTACGTCTGGGGCCAGCAATTCCAGAAAATTGACCACTAAAAGGCTTTCCATGAGTTTTGATCTTTGCCAAATCCAAAAACAATGCTTACCTGCTTTCGGTCTAAAACAAAAGTAATCACGTCGTGTGCAATCCAGACTCTTTTTCTTGATCCATCGACGTATTTGTAATCATACATACTCGTATTACCATACGGACTATAATCATATTCCTTATTCGTGATTTCACAGTTTCTACTTTCTACAAGGCAATCGAGCTTTCGATATGTTTTTGAATTAGTTGAAACATATAAGGATTATTTATTTGTTTGTAACATTCATTTGCATTAGATGGTCCACATTTCCACCAAACTAAATCACTACCAGTGTCTACTAGCAAGTAACTTTTAACTTGTTCAGTGAGTTAAAAATGCACCAATATGGGTTGTGGTGCAGTGGATGAGGCTGCTCCACCCTTAACCAGAGGTCTAGGGTTCGACCCTGGGTATGGAGAAAATTTTGTTGGGAGCACTGCCACCTTAATGGGACCTGCAACATGTGATACGGATTAGTCGGGGCTCCAATGCGGGCACCGGATGCCGGATGGGAAACCAAAAAAAACAAGAGTAAAAGATGCAACATACTGACATATGAAATGTGTACTTGTTGTTACCGGAACCTTTTCGTTGGCGACTTTACTCTCATGCTCGTCGTGTGTCCTTACCAGAGTTCTATTCACACTAATCGCGTCACCATTTTCAGGAACCGATGCCTAATGATTTTCTCTAGCTTGACAACCAGCAAACCTATTTCCGAGTAACAAGTCATAGTCCTTGAATTTTTACTTTTCAAATATATAGAGATTGTAAATGGTGAGTGTATAGGATGGCATCGGAGGATCAGGAAGCTTCGTTGGATCAGTTTACATATTCCATAATATAAGTGGTGTTAAGGGATGAAAAAGAATGTTCATTGCATAAAATTACAAGCAAAATTGAGAAAATAATTGAAATCAAAAGGTGAACATGGAGGAACTTCTCCATTGGAATAGAAATTGTTTTTCTAATTGATTGATTTAGTTTGAGATATGTCTATCACTTCTTGTACTCAATATATATAAACGCATAATAAAATCTCATTAATGATTTTTAATGCCATTAAATCTACTACTTTATTAAAGAGGTAAAGTTCAATAATTTTGTCATTAATGAGTAAAAGTCTACAATTATACATGAAATTAACCTGTTAAAACTTTAACCAAACGGGAAATCCCATGCATATATCATTTTTGATACCTTATAAGTTTTTATTACTCCATATAAGTGGGTCTGCAAAAAGAATTGTATGCGTATCTTTTATATTTTGCGTATCTTTTATATTTTTATCAAACAGAAAAAATAAATATGAAGGGGAGTTTAAGAGTAACTGATAAAATTATTGACATGTGATCAGGAAGTCACGAGTTCAAGTCATAGAAACAGCCTCTGTCATAAATGCAAGATAATGTTGCGCACAATAAAATTCTTGCAGTCCAGCCCTTCTCCGCAGTCCCTTATAGAAAGAAGATTTGGTAAACCGAGATGCCCTTTTAGTATTAACATACTTCCACCGCCACATCAAGCTGCCCTTTTAGTATTAACATACTTCCTCTACCCCATTTTATATGTCGTCCTTTTTTTTTTGTCCGTCCCAAAAAGAATGTCATATTTCCTTATTTGGTAACTATTTAAAGATACAATTTTACTTTTATCCTTATTAGTCTAATTTAATTAAAGATAGTAGTAATATAATTTTTAATAAAGGACAATTGTCATTCCTTCTTAAACTTTATAATACACCAGAAGTTGTTGTCGTGTGACCAGAAGGTCATAGGTCCGAGCTGTGGAAAGAGGGGTCCACAGTGATAAGACTGTGTATAATAGACCTTTGTGGTCCAGTTTTTTCCTGGGACCCAGCACATAACGGGAGCTTAGTGTACCGGACTGCCCTTTGTTTTGTCTTTTTGTGTAGTAAAATTCTTAAAAGATTTAGTCTTGCTTGGAAATTTGTGATTATCTGTGAGAAGTATTTGTCTGAATTATTGTGGATAGTTCCCTCCATGTGATCAGGGGGTCACGAGTTCGAGCTATGAAAATGTGCTAAATATGGTATTTTTATTATTGCTTGGATAGCTTGATGTAGTTTTCTGATTTCATGGTACGCCGCACGAATGACTTGAGCTAAGTGACTCCACTAAATTAACACGTACTTCATTCATCATCTGAAAGAAGAAAAATAATTGTATTTTGACATTTCAACAAAGGATATTGTAGTCATAACGTCTGACAATACAAAGCGTTTATAGACATCATAATTTTCTGAACTCTATAATAAGAATTCAATTTTTGTTAGAGTTAGAGGGGTTACTTTACGCTAAACCTAACTTGGTGGCTACTCTACTGTAAACCCTTAATAAAGAGATTAATCATCTCCCGATAATTTCATAAACTCATTGAATATCACTCTCTTTTTTATAATCAAATATATCAAGAAGATCCATAAACCCTTCTTTTATGGAGATCAAATTCAAATATTTCTACGTTCAAGAAATATGTTATTAACGGCCTTCAAAATACGAAGAAAATTCATATCAAATCTAAATCTTCTTACATTCAAGAAATATGCTACTAACGACCCTTGAATTACAAAAAAAAATCATATCAAATTCATATCTTTTTACATTCGAGAAATATGCTAAAAATTCATATCAAATTTAATTCTTTCTACATTCGAGAAATACGCTACTAATGGTCCTCGAATTACGGAGAAAAATAAAGAAAGAAGAATCAAGGGAATAACAGAATTATATCCATATCATTTATCAATAAAATTCTTATTTTTTTCATATTTTATTTGCATTGTGACTACAATTTGTTTCTGTCACTGTAATCTTTATTGCAAACAGTGTTAACGATATGAAAAAAAATACAATTTACTATTATATATAAGGGAGGATCTCAATTTACGGTAGTCCTCACAAGGATTGATGATGTTCTTTTGATAAGTATTTTTATTTTTGTCCTTATTCTTTTTGTTAAGACCATTTTCACTTGTGTATTTGTAACTGATTTTTTCTTGCCACAGGTTGTCTTTTAATTAAAATTTTCTTCATTTTAAATTAATAATTATTTTTGCTCAAAAAACTTATTTAGAAATAACTTTTCACATAAAATTAAAGTTAGTAATAATATTCAACTACACCCTTATAGTCACTGATGTTCACTTCTTAAAAAAGCTATAGTACTCCCTCCGTTCCACAATAAGTTAATTGTAGAATTTCGGCGCACATGTTAAGAAAAAAAAAAGAAAAGACATAAATTTATCATATTTTTTCATTTTTACCCTCTTCAAAAAGCAAAGACACATGATACATCACTCCCAGTGCACATTTAATGGAGGGTAAATTTGGAAAAAATTTCCAACATCTACCTTGAATTGTGAATCATTCACTTATTTTGAAACACTAAAATTACTCCAATAATTCACTTATTGTGAAACGGAGGGAGTATTAAATAGGATAACTTAATCAATAATAAATAGTACAATGCCTTTATTATTTTTCTTAGCAAACATGAAAAAGGATAAATCAATAATTAGAGTAGAATGAATAGAATATTTTTAAAGGGTTTTTAAAAAATTAACACGATAAGTAAATGGACCGAATGGAATAATAGGTTAATGTAATTTAATTATTATTTAATATCCATATAGATCACGATTAAGTTAGTTTGTGTAAAGGTTCTAAATTAATGTTGTAACTATTTTTATATATACTTGAAGTGATTGATATACTTTGTTGTATTAGATGAAAACAATGAATTTTGCAACTCTTTTCACATTAAATTATAGGTGAAAATAAAATAATAAATATCAAAATAAATTTATTTCTATTTATGACTGAGAAATTTTGTACCCATAAATTCATTAAAATCAATATTTTTCTATTTTTAATCAGCATTGAATTATAATTATTAAAATATTGTCATGTTATTTTATTGAACGGGCGTCTCAAGTTAAATTGATGACATTAATAGTTGCCATATATGCTAAGGGTTTAGCATCTTGCAATTTTTCAATCGACGATGCCGACAAAATTAACCTATCTCTTCGTGTCTTGAAGATTATGGCGATAGTAGAGAACCACCAATCCGCTGCCGGTAAATTACATGTGTTGGCCGCCATAAACACGTCCCGACGACTCTATCAGTTTTGGTGACCCCATCAGATTCTGGCGCAATCGTTGTCTTTTTCTCTCTCGCTTCTTGCGCCGACCACTAAAACGATATCGGCTTTTTTGGTGTCCTATCTCTGTGGCCCAACAACCACATCAATTTTTGGTGAGTGACGTCAATTTTTGGCAATTTGATCGTCTCTTTTCTTTTCGTCTCTATTATTTTCTTTATAACCCTTTTCAGGTACTTCAAGTTCAGATCCGCACTTCAGGCGGCGACATCAAGATTCCAATGCCAAGCTCATTTTTTTGGAGACCAGCACATTTTTCGGCGACCAAGTACAAGGATGAGGTACCAGCAGTAGGGTAAAGGTGGTGGCAACAAATTCTGACGACCAATTTCTGCACCAATTTACCAGAATTCGACAAAACGATCAGGAAAATTTCTTTCACTGTGTCTTCTCCCAGTATCAGGTGCACTCATTTCAGTCTTCTCTAGTTTATTTGGTATATGCTTCTTGTCTCTTTTTCTATCCTGATTTCTTGTCTGATTTTTTTAATTATTCCTGTGGGATTATTGGTTACAATTTCTCTATAACTTAGTAGTTGTTTGTTACTTGTGAGTAGTATAGTACTTGTTGTTGATTGTGAGTATCAATCCTGGTTACTGGTTTTTGTTTGCTGATTTAACTATTTTTACTCATACTCTTTTGCTCATCGTGTTTTTCGACCTTTTTTTTCTTCATTTTCTTCTATCGTATCCTTTTGAGTGGTGGTTAGGGAGATAGATGATGGACTAGGGTCATGTCATAGGTCGAGGTCGGGGTTGGGGTCGAGTCTAGGTTCTAGTCTTGGGTTGAGGGAAAGGGATAGTAGGGCTAAGTTGGATAAGGGTGCTTATAGGTTGAAAGTTGGGTCCTGGAACATAGAGATGCTTCAAGGTAAGTCTATAGAGCTGGTGAAGATTCTTGGAAAATGAAGGGTTAGTATAGCGTGTGTCCACGAAACTAAATGGTAGGTACTAAAACTAAATGGTAGGTACTAAGGTGAGAGATGTGGATGGATATAAGTTATGGTACTCGGGTAGCATGAGACATAGAAATGGGGTAGGTATCTTAGTAGATGAAGAACTTAGGGAGAAGGTGGTAGAGGTTAAAAGAGTCAGTGATAGGTTGATTTCTGTTAAGTTGGTCATGGGAGGAACTACGATGAACGTTATTAGTGTTTATGCTCCGCAATTAGGTTTGGACGAGGAAGAGAAGAAGGGTTTTTGGAGGTTTTGAATGAGATGGTGAGGGGCATCCCGAGCACTGAGAAACTTTTCGTGAGAGGAGACTTCAATGGGCATATTGGGTCTTCGTCGAGAGGTTATGATGATGTGCATGGAGATTTCGATTTTGGGTAGAGAAATAAAGAAAGTGCTTCTCTTTTGGATTTTTCTAAGTCTTTTGTGTTGTGGATAACGAATTCGAGATTTTTGAAATATTTCATAGTTTAGTGGCCAAGACTCAGATAGAATTTTAGCTCCTTAAGAAGAGTGATAGAACACTATGTAAAGATTGTAAAGTCATACCTAGAGATAATCTTTTGACTAAACATAGGTTGTTGGTGATGAACTTGGTAATCAATAAGGGCTAAAAGAAGAAGAGTGTGGAGGTTCGGCCCAAGATTAAGTGTGGTAGCTTGAATTTAGCTAATGCTTTAAAGATGGGGGAGAAGTTGAGAAGCAGGGGGCTTTGAAGAGTAGAGGGGATGTGGATAGTATGTGGGAGACGATTGCCAGTTGCATTAGGGAGATCGCTATAGAGGTGTTAGTGTCTTGAGAGGTCGATTTGGCAAAAATCGAGGGGACTAGTAATGGAATAAAGAGTTTAAGAGGAAGGTGGAGTCTAAGAAGGTGGATTATGCTAAATTGGTTGAGAGAAAGAATGATCAAGAGAGACGGACGAATAAGGAAGAGTATAAGCTATAGCTAGGTGAGAGGCTAAGTTGGTGGTTACAGTGGCTAAAATGACAGCTTATGAGAGCTTGTATACGGCTTTAAAGGAGAAAGGCAGGGATAAGTGCATCAAGGTTGAGGATGGTACTATGTTGGTTGAGGATGCCCTCATTAAAAAAAGGTGGCAGTCCTATTTTCATAAACTTTTGAACGATAGGGGGGATAAAGGTTTTGTGTTTAGGGACTTGGAGAAATTTGAGAAGTGTCATGACTATGGTATTTGTAGGAATATCGAGGTTAAGAAGGTCAAGAGGGCTATTTCCAGGATGCATCGAGGTAGGGCGATGGGGCTAGACGAGATTTCAGTGGATTTTTGGAACGCACTGATGGGGCAGGTTTGGAGTGGTTGAAAAGGTTCTTAACATCATTTTTAGGGCGTGAAGGATGCCTGAAGTCTGGAGGTGGAGTGCAATGATTCCATTGTATAAGAATAAGAGAGACATCCAAACTTGCAACAACTATAGAGGTATTAAGTTGTTGAGTCATACTATGAAGATTTGGGAAAGGGTGGTACAGTTGAGGCTAAGAAGGAGCGTGATTACTGCTGAGAATCATTTCGATTTCATTTAGGCTGCTTGACTACTGAGGCCATTCGCCTTGTGAGGAGATTAGTGGAACAGTTTTGGGAGATGAAGAAGGACTTTCACATGGTGTTTATTGATCTTAAGAAAGCTTATGACAGAGTTCCTAAGGAGATTCTCTGGAGGGGTTTGGAGGCTAGAGGGGTGCTTATGGCGTACACTAGGTCAATTGAGGATATGTATGATGACGCAAAGACTCGGGTGAGGACGGTAGGTGGAGATTCAGAGAATTTTTTTATTTTGGTAGGGTTACATTAGGGTTTGACTCTTAGCCCTTTTTATTTGCCTTGGTGATGAATGTTTTGACAAGACATATTCAAGAGTAGGTGCCTTGGTGTATGTTATTTGCTGATAATGTGATACTGCTTAACAAGACTCGGGGAGGAGTTAATGATAAGTTGGACATTTTGAGACAGACCCTTGAGTCTAAAGGATTTCGGTTAAGAAGGACCAAGATGGAGTACTTGAAGTGTAAGTTTATTGATGTATCGTAGGAGGCTGAGATAGTTGTGAAGCTAGACTCTCAGGCCATTCAGAATAAGGAGAGTTTCAAGTATCTGGGGTTTATGATTTAAGGCAATGGTGAGATTGACGAGGATGTCACACATCATATTGGGGATGGGTGGTTAAATAAAGGCTCACTTTGGGAGTTTTATGTGATAAGAAGATGCCCTCGAAGCTTAAAGAGAAGTTCTACAGAGTGGCAGTCTGGCCGACTATGTTGAGTGGAGAGTATTGGCCAATTAAGAACTCCCACATCAAAAAGTTGAAGGTGCCGGAGATGTAAATATGGATTTCATAATTGGTTTGCCTCCTTCTCGTCGTCATCATGATTCAATTTGGATTGTCGTAGACCGGTTGACTAAATCAGCTCATTTCTTGCTAGTGCATTCGTCTTATACAGCTGAGGATTATGCTAGATTGTATATCCGTGAGTTAGTCAGATTGCATGGAGTTCCTTTGGCTATCATCTCTGATAGGGGTACTCAGTTTACTTCCCAGTTTTGGAGGGATTATCAGAAGGGTCTTGGTAGCCTAGTTCGTCTAAGTTCTGCTTTCCATCCGCAGACCGGTGGTCGGTCTTAGAGGACTATTCAGACTTTGGAGGACATGTTGAGGGCATGTGCGTTTGATTTCAAAGGTAGTTGGGATTAGCACTTTCCATTGATCGAATTTGCGTATAATAATAGTTTCCATGCTAGTATTCAGATGGCCCCATTCGATGCTTTGTATGGGAGAAGATGAAGTTCACCCATAGTTTGGTTTGAAGTAGGAGAAACAGCTGTGATTGGGTCAGATGCTGTGTTCGAAGCTATGGAAAAAGTTAAGTTGATTCGAGAAAGATTGAAATTGCTCAAGGTCATCAGAAGTCGTATGCGGATGTGAGTAGAAAGGATCTTGAGTTTAATGTTAATGATTTGGTGTACTTAAAGGTTTCACCCATGAAAGGGGTGAAGAGATTTGGGAAGAAGGGAAAGCTTAGTCCCCGTTATGTTGGTCCATACAGGGTTTTGAGCCGTGTCGAGAAAGTAGCTTATGAGGTGGATTTACCCACGGAGTTGTCTAGCGTTCATCCGGTGTTGTATATTTCTATGCTTAAGAAGTGTATTGGTGATTCTTTCGTGGTTGATTCTTACTAAAGCTTAGATATTCAGGATAGCCTATCATTCGAGGAGATTCCGGTTGAGATTTTGGATTTTCAGATCCGTAGGATAAGGAACAAAGAAGTTCCTTTGGTTAAAGTTCTTTGACGAAATCAATCTGTTGAGAGTGCTACTTGGGAAGACGAAGCTGATATGCGAGCCAAGTACCCTCACCTCTTTTCTTTGAGTTCGGAGTGAGCAGAAGGTATCATTCTTTCTTAATTCCGCCCACTTATAAAAGATTCAGCAGTGTGTCTACTTTTATCACGAATTCATGCATTTTCTTTAGTATTCGAAGGTATAGAGTGAAGTATGTCTTTTGAGTGATTCGTTCCAACTATAAGTCTTTTGAGTGAGTCATTCCAGCTATACGTCTTTATTTTTCTCTTGTTCTTGGCCTATCTGGAAACATTCGAGGACTAATGTTTCCAAGGGGGAGGTATTGTAATACCCCGAGATTCTAACCAATAGTGCCTCCATGACTCACGCACATGAGAAATAAATAATAGTGTTTTGGTTGTTTTCTGGTCAAGGGTGATGTGTATTAAGGCTTTAAAAATGTCCTAACGCTTGGGCGAATCAAAACATTCTTTACCTATTGAATTCTTGAGAAGGATTTTGGCATAGTCAACTTTAAATGAGAATTTCTCCCATTGTACTATGAATTATTAATATCATGACCTACCAAAAGATGTATAATTGAATTATCTTTCCAACGATGCCCATTTCTTCAAAATCCGATATTGGAGCAAAGAGTGATACTTATTTTACTCCAGCATGTCAGCTTGGAAAATCTGTGACAACCTTTTGTGACGGCCCGTCACAAAATGTCATCACCTTAAGGCAGAAAGTCACAAAATCCACCCTTTTTGTGACGGAAATTCGTGACGGCCTATCACGGGCCTGACAGCTTGTCACGGATGTCGTCATCTATTTTTTTCAGCAATTGATGGACGATTTTTGCAAGGGTATTTTAGTCATTTCCCATTTTTGGAGGCCTCTATATATGTGAGAATCCTCATCCAAAAACTAATTTCATCATTTCTCTCTTCCAATTCTCTTAAAAAATATATCTAGGGTTTTATTTAAGGAAATTAATCTTCCAAAAATCATCCATAAATCTTCAAGATTCCTTCAAGAATCAAGTTCCTCATAGAGTGGGCTTCAAGATTTTTTTTATTACAAGTGTGAGTAAAGTCTCAAGCACTAGAGTTCAACCAATTTCAAAGATTAAGGTATGTGGGATTTTGAACAAGATCAATTCTTTTGTTTTTGTGCTCAAAGCTTTGATTTTTTTTATGGATTTATATGATTTTTCAAGTTGGTTTATACCCAAATTACTTCATTATGAGATTATGAGAATATAAATCATTCAAGCATTGTTATACATGATTATTTTAGAATTTACAAGTTATGACTTGATATTTAATATTGTGAATTTCAAGTTTCTACCATGAGTTGGTATTTCAAGTGCTTTCAAGATATGTGTCAAGCTTTAAGCTTCCTTATGACAAATTGGATTATTGAGTATATTGATTCATGAGAATTGAGTTGTTACAATGAGCCTTGATATTTCTTCAAAGTTATTGATGTTGCCATGACTTAATGAATTGATGAATTTTTATATTGAGAAAGATTGATTTGATTTGAGTCAAGTTAGGAATCCACAAATTGATTATGATTTGATAAATGAGAAAGAGATTTGATTTGGTATTCATGATAGACCCTTGTGATGTTTGTGGTGGATTTCCTAACGCGTTCTGAGCTTGTGTTTGTGAGTAGTATTTAGCACCGAGCGGGAAATGTGGTATTTCCCCCAGAACTACATTCCACTGTAGGATTGATATGGATAATTGTGGGCCGGAGGCCATGTATGAGATTGTGATCACTAAATTTAGGTTGTACTCCCTGGCAAGAGTACGACGTTCCCTACAATGTGGGGTTCTCTCCTTAGGAGGGAAAAACATTGGACTCCATGTAGCTCATATGGTTTATGTCGGTTATAAGAACCTCCCATGTCCATAAGAGTCAAGTTTCTTGAATTACAGAGTCACTCCGAGTCTTGAGTTGAAGAGTTGAGTTGTTTATGATGATTTATGAGGTTTTTATCATATGATTTATTTACGATGAGATCATGAAAAGTATGTTTCAATCTAACTCAAGCCAAGTGAGCCATCATTGTACATATGCATATTTTCATGAAATTGATGACGGTATTTACATTGTTGCATGCACCCCCACATACTCAGTACATTCCAAAGTGTTGACCCACATATTTTCCTCAGGGCTACATTTTATCGTAATGTAGGTTCAGGTACTCAGTCGCGTTTACGATATTCAGGTGCCTCTTTTTGTCTGCTCAGTGGTGAGTCCTCATGGTTCGAGGATCGTATTTATAATTTTTTGATACCGTTTTGTTGTTATGGCTTTCAGTACCGTTTGAGTCAGTTGGGGGTTTGTCCCAATGTCACCTTGATATTGATGTATAGAGGCTTTGTCAGGCTAAAGGGTTGGTATGTACAAAATTTCAGTATGTTTCATATCTTATTTCAGTATGTTTATGATATGTCATTCTCTCTTATATTAGCATGACTATTGTCAAATTGAGTTCTAGAAGTGATGACAGGTTTAGAAGGTTAACTTGAGGCCGCGTGTGGCCTTAAGCACCGTGTGACGACTCGGGATGGGATCTAGGGGCGTTACAAAGAAATTGTTGACTTTAAATTTAAAATAATATTTAAAAAAATATAAAATTACATATTAGAAGTAGATAGTTATAATACTAAGCAGTTCTAATTGGATTCTTATCGTTATATAACTGCTCCTAGAGTTGTAAATATGGATCGGACCAGCTCATCCGGTCTAGCTCACACGGGCTTTAGAGTTTGACGGGCCCGGCCAGGCTGACCCCTCAACATGACAGACTAGAAAATAGCAAGCCTAACCCGTCACACTATGGGTTGTGGGCCTCCACGGGCCAGCCCATTTTTTAAAATATATTATTTTTATAATCTTAATTTAAATTTTGAAATATTAATTGTACAAATATTTACAATATAATATTGCTTGAAGTTACTACTCATTAATCAAGTCTCAAATTTACAAAAAGATCCTAATAATTTGTGAAATTGAATAACTTTTGACACCAAATTAAAATCAAATAGAGATATTGAAAAATAAATAAAATAATTAATGAGTAATAATATAACTCGCTAAATAACAATATTAACCTAATTTTGTTTTAATTGATCACAATAAAACACAAAGAAATGTCAATGTTTAGTCCATTAAAAGTAAAATAAACGCTTTAAAGAAAACTCTCATGTCATTTATGGTGTATTCAACATCGCCACGTCATCTTCATCAAACATATTTGATTTCTTAAAAAAATTATATTTTATATGTTAATTATTTATATATTTTATAAATATGATTAATACTTAAATATATATATATGATGGTTCATATAGACTTTGACTTTGGACTCCTTTTTTTATTCTTAGTACTATATTTTATTTTTTAATTATTTTTATTTGACCCACGGGTCACCTAAATCCATATTGCTCAAGCCAGCGGGTCAATAGACTTATTCATGAAGGGCTAAAGAGCCCTATTCTTAAATGGGCTATAAAAATTGTAGCCCAGCCATATCAAATTACAGGCTGGGCCGGGCCATCCCAACGAGCCTGACCTATATTGACGGTTTTAACCGCTCATCTAAGATATTGGTTATTCTATCAATTTTTTTTGAATTTAAATTGGAGATAAAACATACTTTCAAAGAAAAACTAATAATTTAGATGTACTTAATTAGTAATCATGGAACACAATTTATTTATTTTTGCTACACGATTTATCATAATAGTGGTAAAGTAAAAATAGTTAAAATGTTATTATTGTTATTAGTATTAGTATTAGTATTAGTATTAGTATTAGTATTAGTATTAGTATTAGTATTACTATTAGTATTACTATTAGTATTAGTATTACTTTAGAGTTAGTATTGTATCATTGATTTCAATATTTATCTCAACTCAAAACTATATTAATTTTAAATATATATTGTATTTGAAAAATGTAAGGATAAGGATAAGGAAGAATAATAAATTAATCTTATTTTAATAAACATATGTGATATTTGAATTTGTATTTAAATGAAATCTGAATATAAATGAAATTCTATCACTTAGCCTTCCTTACATATACTTCTCTATCATTAGCTTTATTCGTGAATTTATTTACTGTATTTTTTAATTTTTCATTTAAAAAAATTATTCTTGATTTGATAACATTCTTTCGATATGCAGGAATGATATAACATTTTCAACTTCTCTTTCTTTGTGAATGTTCAAGATCCATCAATTTAAATTGATATAAATATCTCTTATTTTTGATGATTCAATATGCGAAAAAATATTATTTTTTTGGGTAGAAAGTACACGCATTAATATAAAAGAGAACACAGTTTAAGTTTCAATTTTTGATGATTTGTCAGTGTTCAAAAAGGAATAGTTCTGGCCTGGCCAGTTAAAATCATCAGTACAAGAGCTAATTTTTCTCTCAAAAAGTTTCCGAGATGTCTGCTCAAACTGCATCTTTTGTATATATCGGTGGAACTTCAAAAAGGGTAGTCTCCTTAAACCCGCTTGTCTTTGCTCCTTTTTATGTTAGAGCATCCGCCACTCCATTTTGTTCTCTATAACAGTGCTTGACTTCAGGATTCCTTAGCCTTTTTAATTTTGACCTACATTCCGAAATCAAAGTATCATAGTGGAGGTTCCCGTTAGTTAACATAGATATAACTTCCAAGGAATCAATGTTAATTTCAATGGGGAGAAGATTAATTTACTCTACCAGTTTTAATCCTTCAATGAGAGCCATAAGTTCCATCATGTTGTTGGTAGTCCGGTGAAAGTTTTTTTTAAAACCTAACACTCAGCCTCCATTACTGGATCTGACTACCCCTCCTATTCCACCCTTCCCGAGGTTTCTAAGGCAAGAATTATCAGTATTGAGCTTGAAGGTGTGGCTGGTGGAAAGATTCCACTTAACGTTGATGATTTGGTTTTTCTTGATTGGGGTATTCTTTTGAATAAGATGTTTATACTGAACATTTTGGAATTAAGCATGGTTAAAATTGGGATGGTCCCTTTTGTTATTGAAGGTATTAGAGTTCCTGGTGTTTAGATTGTATAGAGGTTAAAAAGAATGATGTCATGCCAGTGGATTAGTCTGTTGAATTGGGAGTGTTGAAGAGATCTACAGATAGTGTGTCAGTAAGAGGGTAGGAGACTGGTAATAGGAGGTTGTTTGGACTGGGTCATCTTGTGGATAGTTTGCACTCCAAAATCTTTGAGGATGGGACACTTAAAGAAAATGTGGGATTTGTCTTCCTGGTGTTGATTGCAGATAGCACAACTAGTATTTTGTCTCATTCCTCTCTTGGAGAGGTTGAGGTTATTGGGGAACCTATCATGCTGGCTTAGCCAAAGAAAGGTTTTGACTTTTTAGGGGATTTAGCCTTCCATATACAGTTGAAATTAGAGGAGTAATTGATCTCATATGTTTTGGATACATGATTATAAGCACTTCTGCTGGAGAACAGACAATTACCAGTGAGATTTCAAATGATCTCATAAGTATGGGCTCTGGGATTGGGGAAAACAGAGTCGGTGAAAGTTTGGATAAGATCCTCAGGGATTTCAACCGAAAGATCCTTGAGGTTCCAGGAGCCATTCCTCTAGACCCCAGAGAGTTTAATGTCTTGGGAATGATACGGAAGAAGGGCTTGGATGATGGAAACAAGGAGTTCATAGTGAGGCATCCATCTATCCTTCCAGAAGTAGATCTTGTCATCCTTATTGATGTTCCAAGAGGAGGCAGTTTTACAAATTTCCCAACCCACAAGGACTCTTTTCCAAGTTCTAAAGTTGTTGTCTTTGAGGGATATGCCATGGGGGATAATTTATTTTAAAGAATGTTTTCCCAGAGACTATTGGGATGCTTGTAAACTCTCTAGGCTAGACTGGATAACATAGTGGTGTTCCTAATGGAACATTTCTGGAGGCCCAGGCCCCCATTAGCTTTAGCATTAGTCAAGGTTTCCCAATTGATTTGATGCATTTTCTTATTATCAGGGGTGGTGCCCCAGAGAAAGTTCTTTTGGGTTCTGTCAATCAATTAGTGGATTTTAGAGGGGATCAAGATGAATTACATGACATGAGAGGGAATACTAGTAAGGGAGGTGTCACGACCCGAACGGGGGCCCTGTCTATGATGAGTGTCTCGAACCATGAGGCCTGAAACACCCCTATCTGTCTGGTAATCTTGCACACAATTCATATGATAAGAGAAAATTCGGAAGATACACAATATAACGGAAACATGGTCAAGAATCATGCTAAAGAAATGATGGGGAATAATGTCCCAAAATCTCAACACAACATCTCTATAATGTCTGCTAAATCTCTACTACATGACTAAAACAATTGTCTATCTGAAAACTGGGACAAAGCCCCCAGTAGACCCAAAACTAATAAATGATAAATTAAACTGCAGACATCAGGCCTTCCGAAATATAGAAGGCTCACCACTTGATTCTGCGATATGTCGGAAGGAAATCTACTGGTTGTCTGGACCCCTAGACTGAGCCTCCGAACCTGGGAAGAGAGGGGGTCAATACAAAAGTACTGGTACGCAGAGAAATCAAAACAAAACATATAATATTTTTACACAATATAGGCGAGAGCCATTATAAAACAGTTTCATATCAAATTATTTGAAAACACATGGTCATAATGTAATAGTTTTCAATACCAATGTAATGCGATTGAGCTATGTGGAATACCCTACAATTCTAATTCCATGTCTATGTGGAATCCGCCTCTGGTGCTCAGCGGCCAAGCTTCCAATCTAAGTAGCATCCAGGATTTGGAGCCGGTATACCCCCCATGTGAGTACACCGCAGGGAATCCACGCCATGTCAGACATCCCAATTATTTTATTATCCTCCCATGTTGGATACAATAACTTATGACCCGCATCGGCAACTACAGTTTCCAGCGATGATCCCTTTCACTCAAACGCCTTCTTCGGGCATCCACCTCTCTCATGAAAATCAATGCATTCAAACTTTGTTCAAATCAATCACATTCCATACTCTGTAGGGTATCGTCATACCCGACTTGCAAGTCAATCAGTATCATATCATTCTGTTCATTCAATCATCATATGAAACATATTTCTACATAAACAAAACAATCCCTCTCTTTGAAAGTCAAAAACCATATCCAAATCATGACATTTTTAGACATTTCATGACATACATTTCAAGATGATTTCAAACGATTCATATCACGTGAAAACTTAAAACAATATCATATCAAGAGAGGGTTTCCATGTAAATCATTCTCTCAATTTATCATCATTATGAAACACATGCATATCCATATATAATATATCAAATCACCTTAGAATTAGGCCGAAAGACCAAATCAATATCATAAAACATTTAAAACATATCATATTCGTAATTTCAAAACCCCCATTTTGAAAACATGAATTTTTAAAACCCATGAGATTTTTGAGATAACCCTACGTACCTCTATGTGCAAAAATTATAGGTTCTTCTTGAAGCCTACGTTCTGGGGATTCCAAATATGCGATTAGTTTCTAAGACCCCCGGTTGAATCTTGAGTTGCTTGGATTTTTATTTTGAAACCCAAGGAGAATCCTTGAGCACTTTTGATGAATGAAGGTGTATTTTGGGGTCCTTGGAACTGAATTTCGTGTTTTAGGGCTAAGTAAGGGTGGAAAATGACCATTTTGCCCCAAAAACTGAGTGTTTAAGTCACTTGAAATCTTTACATAGGAGCCGCCCATTCCATCGCCTATGTTTACATAGGCGCCGCCTAGGATATCTCATATGCTTTCCAGTGGCCATGGGCGATTGGTTAGGCAACGCATATCACTTTGAAAGGCCATAACTTCTTGCTTGGGTGCCGAATTTTAGCAAAATTGGTATCGTTGGAAAGCTAACTCGGAAACTTGTCATTTTACACATAGTAGGATTTCTAATTCGACATATGCAAAGAGTCATGGTCGATAGAACTTGACACAAATTATAATGTCCACTTATGCTTAAATCGGTCGAATTAGTTTTCAACTCGTCCTTGAGTCAGATGACCCCTATGGTCTAAATTCAAGCTTGAATAGATTCACATGCTACATAAATAATTAACATGCCATATTGGTATAGGATTTATGGCTTCGAGATTTATCAACACATCAGAATCATGGTTTATCTTGTAGCCCGAAATGTAGGGCGTTACATTATCCCCCCCTTAGGATCATTCATCCCCGAATGATGATGCGGGACACAGACAGACACGATTTCAAGCATAATAAAGGACTAGGAATGATAATATAGGAATAGTACCTTCTATCTCCTCCTCCATCGAAGCAAACAAATTGGGATATCTAATTCTCATATCATCTTCTGACTCCCAAGTTGCTTCTTCGACTTTCAGATTCCTCCACAGTACCTTTATTGAGACTATCTCTTTGCTCCTCAGCTTTCAAACTTGGTGATATAAAATGTCAATGGGCTCTTCTTCGTAAGACAAGGAATTTGTCACTTTGACACCCTCCACTGTCAATACAAAAGAATGATCTCCAATGCATTTCTTCAACTTGGATACATGGAATACCGGATGAACGGAACCCAAACTTGCAGGCAATTCTAGCTCATAAGCAACTGCACCAATCTTTCTCAGAATCCGATATGGCCCTATATAGAGAGGGCTCAATTTACCCCTTTTTCCAAACCACATAACTCATTTCATAGGATAAACCTTGAGAAACATCCAATCACCAACTTCAAACTCTAGTTCTCTTCTCCGAACATCGGCATAGGACTTCTAACGACTCTGAGCAGTCTTGAGCCATTCTTTAATGATCTTCACTTTCTCCATCGCCTGATGAACAGGCCCATATAATTGGGTTTCACCCACTTCATACCATCCTATCGGAGACCTACATCTCCTCCCATACAAGCCCTCAAAAGGATCCATCTTGATGCTGGCATGGTAACTATTATTGTAAGCAAATTCAACTAGTGGTAGGTGATCTACCCAACTACCTTTGAAATCAATGATGTATTCCCTCAATATATCCTCGAGGGTATGAATGGTACGCTCAACTTGCCCATTCATCTGAGGGTGGAAAGTTGTGCTCAAATTCACTTATGTACCTAAACCCTTCTGAAAGGATCTCCAGAACTGAGATGAAAACTGCGTACCTCTATCGGATATAATGGACACTGGTGCACCATGTAACTGAAATATCTTCTCAATGTAAATCATAGCATAACCCTCTCCCGAATAATTAGTCTTCATAGACAAAAAGTGGGTTGACTTTGTCAATCGGTCTACAATCACCCATATAGAATCATACTGGTTTCGGGATATCAAAAGTCCTGTAATGAAGTCTATGTTTATCATCTCCCACTTCAATAAAGGCAGGGCTATCTCTTGAAAAGTACCACCTGGTCTCATGTGTTCTACCTTCACTTGTTGACAGTTCAAACACTTGGACACAAAATCAGCTACATCACGTTTCATGTTATTCCACCAATACAAGGTTTTCAGATCATGGTACATCTTAGTAGAGCCTAGGTGAACGACATACCTCAAAGTGTGAGCCTCATTAAGGATTCTTTCCCGCATCCCATCAACATTCGGAATGCACAATCTACCCTGAAATCTCATAATACCATCACCACCAATTTCAAATAACATAACCTTTTGTTGACCCACATCTTTCTTGATTTGCATCAAGATGGGATCTTCAACCTGCTTCTCCTTAACTTCAGCACAAAGGGATGACTTAGCTAACTCATGAAAAATCACCCCTCCATCTTTGAAATCTAAGAGTCGCACTCCCAGATTTGCAAGGCGGTGAATATCCTTCACCATTTCTTTTTTTCCTTCTTCTACATGAGAAAGACTTCCCATAAACAACCTGTTGAGGGTGTTGCCTACAACATTTCCCTTGCTCGGATGGTAATGCAGACTCATATCATAGTTTTTCAAAAGTTCCATCCAACACCTCTGCCTGAGGTTTAATTCTTTCTGTGAGAAAACATACTGCAAACTCTTATGGTCGGTATAAATATCAACATGCACTCCATAGAGGTAGTGCCTCCATATTCTAAGTGCAAACATCACGGCTGCTAACTCCAAGTCATGAGTGGGGTAATTGCGCTTATGCACCTTTAACTTCCTAGATGCATAAGCTATCACCTTACCATGCTGCATCAATACACAACCAAGTCCCACACGGGACACATCACAATAAACAACAAAACCATCTACACCCTCGGGAAGGGTCAAAACAGGAGCAGTAGTCAGCTTGTCCTTCAACTTCTCAAAACTATTTTCACATAAGTCAGACCACACAAACTTCATCTTTTTCTGAGTCAGTTTAGTAAGCGGAGAAGCTATGGAAGAAAAACTCTCTATGAACCTTCTGTAATACCCCGCCAAACCCAAGAAGCTCTGAACATCGGTTGGAGTCATGGGTCTGGGCCATTTTCTCACATCTTCAACTTTCTAGGGATCCACTCTTATCCCATCACTGGACACAATATGCCCCAAGAAGTAAATAGCCTCTAACCAGAATTTCACACTTAGAAAATTTGGCATACAACTGATGATCCTTAAGGGTCTGAAGAATAATTCAGAGGTGATTGGCGTGATCCTCTTTACTCTTAGAATAGATCAGGATATCATCAATAAATACAATGACGAACAAGTCAAGAAACTGACATAATACTCTATTCATAAGATCCATGAAGGCTGCAAGGGCGTTAGTCAACCCGAAAGACATGACTAGAAATTCATAGTGACCATATCGAGTTCGAAAGGCTGTCTTGGGAACGTCTGACTCCCTAACTTTCAACTGATGATAACCCGAATGAAGATCTATTTTTGAAAAACACTTAGCACCCTGAAGCTGGTCAAAAAGATCATCAATCCTAGGAAGAGGATACTTGTTTTTAATCGTAACCTTATTCAGCTGACGATAGTCTATGCACATACAAAAGGAACCATCTTTCTTTCGCATGAAAAGTACAGGTGCACCCCAAGGGGACACACTGGGGCGAATAAAACCCTTATCTAGAAGGTTTGCCAACTACTCTTTTAACTCTTTCAGTTCCGCGGGAACCATTCTATATGGAGAAATAGAAATAGGATGAGTGTCTGGCAATACATCAATGCCAAAATCTATTTCCCTATCAGGTGGTATCCCTGGGAGATCTTTGGGAAATACTTCTGGAAAATCATTCACTACAGGGACTGACTGAAAAGGAAGATTTTAAACTCTTGAATCTTTTACTCAGATTAGATGGTACATACAGCCTTTGGAGATAAGCTTTCGGGCTCTAAGATAAGAGATAAAGTGACCTCTAGGTTCCACAGAACTCCCTTCCCATACAATTGGTGTCTCATTTGGAATAGAAAAAGTGACGTTTTGGGTTCTACAATCAAGGGTGGCATAACACGAATGGAGCCAGTCCATCCCAAGGATGGCATCAAAATCTACCATATCAAGTTATATAAGGTCGGCCACAATATCCCTACTAAGAATATACGCAACACAACTTCTATAAACCCTTCTATAAACAATAGAATCACCTACCGGAGTGGAAACAGTGAAGGGTTCTTCAATGACTTCAGGCTCAAACCCAAAACCAACAACCACATATGGGGTCACATAAGATAAAGTAGACCCGGGATCAAGAAATACATAGACATCACGAGAAAAAAATTGTAACATACCGGTGACAACATCTGGTGAAGCTTTCGCCTTCTGGAGGTTAGTAAAAGAATATAACCGATTGCGACCGCTCCCGGTAGCTGAAAGGGCACCCTTAGGAGGAAGAGCCGTGGGGGAAGCTTGGGGCCTAGTCCCCCTTGTATTTCCTCCAGCAGAAGGGCAATCTCTTTGAAGATGTCCCACCTTTCCACAAGTATAACAATTTTTCCACGTAAAAAACACTTCCCTAGGTGATTCCTCCTACAAATCTCACACCGTGGATAAGTACGACGTTGTTGGGCCATACTCCCCTGCGACTGAGTATCTAGGGCTCTCGATTCATGATGAGTCTGGGAATGCTGAGATCGTCTGACTGTGCATTACTCCATGACTTCTTCTTTTGCCATCTATTTCCCCAGTTTCTGCTCTGTGGCTAGCTGTGATTCTGATCCGTGATTTTGGCTCTCTTTGTTTGCCTGTCTTTCTCTCTTGTTTCTGAAATTTTCTTTTTCTTATCTTTTATCTGCTGCATATGAATGGTCAGCCGAGCAAAGTCTAACTCTTTGTTCAACATAGCCCCCTAGCACTCAAGTACTAGGTTATCAGCAAGGCCGGATGCAAATTTCCTCATTCGGTCTCTCATATTACTAGTCAACTCTAGTGCATAGCGATCTAGTTTATTAAACTTCAAAGTGTACTCCTAGAAACTCATAATACCCTGCTTCAGATTCATAAGCTCTTCCGCCTTGGCCTCCCTCAACTCCAGGGGAAAGAATCGATCAAGGAAAGCTTCCACAAACTCGGCCCAAAATGTGGGCTCAGCACTCTCACCTTTCCCATCCTCCCAGTCAGCATACCACTGATTTGTTACATCCTTGAGCTGATAAGTTGCCAGTTCCACCCCTTCAACCTCATCCACATGCATTACCTTAAAGATCTTTTCTATCTCATCCACGAACTCTTGTGGATCTTCCTCCACCTTGGTGCCAGTGAACTTAGGTGGATTTATTTTCATAAAATGTCCGACCCTAGTAGCCTCAGACGTAATAGATGCAAACCCAACTTCTTCCGATCGTTTAGCCTGGTTATCTACCAACTGTGTCAGCATATGAATAGATCGTCTGAATTCTACATTTGAGATATCTCTCTGAGAAGTTGGGGGACGGTTGACATTAGTCCGTGGAGCCCGAGGTGGAATAGTAGGGACTGGAGGGACTCCCAGTGTAGAGACAAGTTCTTGAGTGTGATCTCTGTTACGGGTTCGCATCCCATGGGTGGGACGGACCACATTTGCCTGAGCATTCTGATCGATGATATGGCGTGGAGGCATAACTGTGTTTCTAAAATACAAGTGATCATTGATTAGGGGACAGTTCAGACTCTGAAGCACGAACTAATTTACAAAGAAGGGAAACATTTCCTAAATGCCTAGCAGCCTCCTGCTTATAAGTGCGGCGTGCTACACACACATAAAAAGGACTTTACCCGACGTAATTTCATAAAAACCCTAGGACCATGAACCGTGCTTTGATACCAAGTTTGTCACGAACCGGGGCCCTGTCCGTGATGAGTGTCTCAAACCATGAGGCCCGAAACACCCCTATCTGTCTGGTAATCATGCACACAATTCATATGATAAGAGAAAATGTGGAAGATACACAATATAATGAAAACATGGTCAAGAATCATACGAAAGAAATGATGGGGAATAATATCCCAAAATCTCAACACAACATCTCTACAACGTCTGAGAAATCTCTACTACATGACTAAAATAATTGTCTATCTAAAAACTGGGACAAAGCACCCAGTAGACCCAAAACTAATAAATGATAAATTAAACTGCAGACATCAGGCCTTCCGAAATATAGAAGGATCACCACTTGATTCTGTGATCTGTCGAAAGGAAATCTACTGGTTGTCTGGAACCCTAAACTGTGCCTCCAAACCTGGGAGGAGAGTGGGTCAATACAAAAGTACTGGTACGCAAAGAAATCAAAACAAAACATATAATATTTTTACACAATATAGGCGAGAGCCATTATAAAGTAGTTCCATATCAAATTATTTGAAAACACATGGGCATAATTTAATAGTTTTCAATACCAATGTAATGCGATTGAGCTAGGTGGAATACCCTACAATTGTAATTCCATGGCTATATGGAATCTGCCTCTGGTGCTCGGCGGCCAAGCCTCCAATCCAAGTAGCCGCCAGGATTTGGAGCCGGTATACTCCCCATGTGAGTGCACCGCAGGGAATCCCCCCATGTGAGATATCCCAATTATTTTATTATCCTCTCATGTAGGATACAATATATTATGACCCGCATCGGCAACTACGGTTTCCAGCAATGAGCCCTTTCACTCAAACGCCTTCTTCGGGCATCCACCTTTCTCATGAAAATCAATGCATTCAAACTTTGTTCAAATCAATCACATGTCATACTCTGTAGGGTATTGTCATACCTGACTTGCAAGTCAATCAGTATCATATCATTCTCTTCATTTAATCATCATATGCAACATATTTCAACATGAACAAAACAATCCCTCTCTTTGAAAGTCAAAAACCATATCCAAATCATGACATTTTTAGACATTTCATGACATGCATTTCAAGATGATTTCAAACGATTCATATCACATGAAAACTTAAAACAATATCATATCAAGAGAGGGATTCTGTGTAAATCATGCTCTCAATTTATCATCATTATGAAACACATGCATATCCATATACAATATATCAAATCACCTTGGAATTAGGCCTAAAGACCAAATAAATATCACAAAACGTTTAAAACATATTATATTCATAATTTCAAAACCCCCATTTTGAAAACATGAATTTTTAAAACCCATGAGATTTTTGATATAACCCCACGTACTTCTATATGCGAAAATAATAGGTGCTTGTTGAAGCCTACGTTCTGGGGATTCCAAATATGTGATTAGTTTCTAAAACCCCCGGTTGAATCTTGAGTTGCTTGGGTTTTTACTTTGAAACCCTAAGGAGAATCCTTGAGCATTTTTGATGAATGAAGGTGTATTTTAGGGTCCTTGGAACTGAATTTCGTGTTTTAGGGCTAAGTAAGGGTGGAAAAGGACCATTTTGCCCCAAAAACGGAGTGTTTAAGTCACTTGTAATCTTTACATAGGCTCCGCCCATTCCATCGCCTATGTTTACATAGGCGCCGCCTAAGCTATCGCCAATGTTTACATAGGCGCCACCTAGGCTATCACCTATGCTTTCCAGTGGCCATGGGCAATTGGTTAGGCGACGCATATCACTTTGAAAGGCCATAACTTCTTGCTCGAGTGCCGGATTTTAGCGAAATTGGTATCATTGGAAAGCTAATTCGGAAACCTGTCATTTTACATATAGTAGGATTTATAATTCGACATATACAAAGAGTCATGGTAAATAGAAGTTGACACAAATTATAATGTCCACTTAAGCTTAAATCGGTCGAAGTAGTTTTCAACTCGTCCTTGAGTCAGATGACCCCTATGGTCTAAATTCAAGATTGAATGGATTCACATGCTACACAAATAATTAACATTCCGTATTGGCATAGGATTTATGGCTTTGGGATTTATCAACACATCGGAATCATGGTCTATCTTGTAGCCCGAAATGCGGGGTGTTACAGGAGGACTTGGTAAGGGTGATTCTGCCAGCCATATTGAGGAATTTGGTTTTCCATCCAGCCAACTTAGTGTTGAGATTGTCTAGGAGGAATTAGAAATCTCTATTGCAAGGTTTTTTGTGGAAGAAGGGAAAACCAAGATATTTGCCAAACTTGTCTTTGGATTGGATACCTAAGATGTGAGACAAACTATCTTTGGTCTCCTGAGCACAGTTTCTAGAGAAGATTACTTTAGATTTGAGAGTGTTAATTTTTTGGCCAGATTGGAAGGTGAAGCTGCTAAGAGTGGCTCGGATGGTTTCACAGTTTCTTTCTTTAGCAACAGCACACAGAGTTAGATCATCAGCAAAGAAAAGGTGAGAGATTTTGGGCCCTTTCCTACTAATTGAGATGGGAGTCAAATATCATATATCTCGTCTTTTATCACAGGATCTGGAAGGTAGGTTTTTTTTTATAACTAAAAAATAATAAAATGTACCACTAATGCCTCCAAAGCAGCAAAGTCTTTTGAAGCATCTAATGAAAGTTGAGAGACTCTCTTCTTGGCTATAGACCTTGGTGAATCTCTTGCTGAAATTGATGAAAATTCTACACCGTTATTTTGACCTATTTTGTCATCTTTCTCATTTTCACATCTCTTTATAGAAGTCATTATTGGATCTTTCCCTAACAATTTAAGTGATTGATCTAAGAATAGAGAAATTTTTTCAGGTGCAATATGCAATGAAATCTCACCAGAGTTGGCATTTGCAGGTAAGTTGGAAGATCTAGGTAAGGATGGACCAACTTCCTTCAAAATAAACAAGATTCAAGATGGATCATTTTGAAAGATCATTCTTCCCTAGATATATGCAAGGAACATGTTGATAATAATAGATATCACAATCTAGGTCCAACTGCTAGGTTAGATAGTAACTCAAGAATCTCTTATCAATTCCCCTTTCTCAAGAACCCCCCAAAAAAAATAACACTCAAGCAGAAAAAGGTAAACTCAGACACAATAAATGTTGATTGTATGAGAGGTTATACAAAGTGGGGTTTGTACATATACTCAAATTTAGGACCAAAATTGGGAAAAAATTGACTGACATGAATAAACACTCCAAATTGTAATCTCCACTTGGATTCACTCACATTTATTGCATTTTTCTTGAATGTTGGGTTTAAAATCCTTAAGTTTTTTAGGGTGTTTGTGCTTTGCTCAGGTAATGTTACTTGAACAGTTACGCTGTTTTGGAATTGAACTAATGAACTCTACGTGGCAAAACAAACTAAAGAAAGACACAAAAGTTTTGTTTCAAATAGTTCAAGAAAGAATCATTTGACTTTTTGAAACAAAGAAATAGAGACACATTTGTTGAATTGTTTTGTCCCTACAATTAAACTAAGAGAACCATGAGTGGACAAATGAGTCCAAGAAATATGGCTCTATTTCTTTGTTTCAAAATGACAAAAGATTCTTTCTTGGACTTTTTGAAACAAAACTTTTGTGTCATTCTTCAGTTTATTATGCCACGTAGAGTTCATTTGTTCAAGGCCAAAATAACATAATTTTTCAAGTAACAATACCTGAGAAAAGCATAAACACCTTGAAAAAACTTAACAATTTTAAACCCAAAATTTGATAAAAACCCAATAAATATGAGTGAATCCAAGTGGAGATTACAATTTGAAGTATTTATTCATGTCAATCAATTTTTTCCCAATTTTGGTCCTAAATTTGAGTATATATACAAACCCCACTTTGTATAACCTCTCATACAATCAGCATTTGTTGTGTCTGAGTTTACTTTTTTCTTCTCGAGTGTTATTTATTTTTTGCGGTTCTTAAGAAAGGAGAATTGATAAAAGATTCTTGAGTTACTATCTAACCTAGCAGTTGGACCTAGATTATGATACCTACTATTATCAACATGTTCGTTGCACATAGATAGGGAAAAAGGATCAGTCAAAATGATCCATCTTGAATATTGTTTATTTTGAAGGAAGTTGGTCCATCCTTAACTGGATCTTCCAAGTTGCCTACAAATGC
The DNA here is from genome assembly GCA_030864215.1 of Capsicum pubescens. NCBI lineage: Eukaryota > Viridiplantae > Streptophyta > Magnoliopsida > Solanales > Solanaceae > Capsicum > Capsicum pubescens. The sequence continues at coordinate 49,528,833 of CM061544.1, read as the reverse complement.
CGACACTGGTGAGCTTCCACCGCAAGCTGCACCTGAAAAAGTTTCTCTATTCTTAGATCAACCACTTAAATTGCTAGGGAAAGATCCAATAATGACTTTAATAAAGAGAACTGAAAATGAGAAAAATGAAAAAATAGGTCGAAATGATGGTGAATAATTTTTATCAATTTCATAAAGAGATTCACCAAAAGTTATAGCCGAGAAAAGAGTCTCTCAACTTTCATTGGATGCTTCAGAAGATTTTGTTGCTGCAGAGGCATTAGTGGTACATTTTTTTTTGTTATAAAAAAAATCTGGTTATAAATAAAAACTACCTGCCAGATCTCATGAAAAAATACGGTAGTCATCAATTGATGAATCAGTAGGTGAGTGAATCAAACCGTTTATATCAATTGGGTCAACTCATTTAGGAAGTTTTTTATTTATGTAAAGTATTTATTCTGCACCTTGGTTCTGAACATATTATACACATAAATTGAATTATGCTTGCATTGGTCTCTGTCTTCTCAATGAACAAAGAAAGAAGGTATTAAGGGGTCATTTGGTAGCTGGCTTAGCAACGAGTTATGTAGGAATCCCACATAAGTAATTCCAGGTTTGGTAGCTACTTGGGAGTTAATATAATGTATAAATTTAATATGTTGTTTAGTCTACCATTCTTTTTTAAACGAAAGGAGTAGTACTTTTCCAAAATTGGACATCCTTAATAATAGAAAAAACCTCCACTCAAAGTGCTCTTAGTTCAACTGTAGGGACAAAACAAGCCAACAAATGTGACTCTATTTCTTTGTTTCAAAAGGACAAAAGATTCTTTCTTGAACTGTTTGAAAGAAAAATTGTGTCTTTCTTCATTTTGCAATGCCACGTAAAGTTCATTTGTTCAATGCCAAAATAGCATATTAAGTAACTGTTGAGAATATAATTAAATAGTAAAAGTGTAGTCTCTCTAATAGTTAAACTTTTTGATGAGATGGTCACACACTTCAATATGGTATCAGAGTCAGGCCTACCCAATTCATTGTTTTCAATGTTGAGTCCCCCATCTTATATTGACTGTGCTTCATATGTCCAGTCTTGGCGTGCAAGGAGAGGTAGAAGAGAGTCCCACATTGGTGGATTAAGGAGTCCTTAGTCTCCTTATATGATCTTGGACAATCCTCACCTCATGAGTTAGCTTTTGACGTGGAGTTAGGTCCAAGGTTCATTTCATTATCATGGTATCAGAGTCCATCATTTCTTTCTATTGATTTCATGTTTTTGACTACTCTTTTTTATCATAATAATCATATATCTCATCCATCATCTTTTTCTATTGCTTTCATGTTTGTTAAAGTTAATTATAATGATTTCTTTTTATGAATTCAAGTGTTAATTTTCTCAGAAAGATTTCTTTGTAAATATATTGCTGAATGTTTAATCTTAATCTTTGTATATGCTTTGATTGTCATCTTTAATGTTGTATGCTTATATATTTTATTTTATTTCGATGATGAATTAATCCCCTACGTCTCAAATTATTTTCAATACATAACAAAAAGCATAATTTATTGGAGGGATATAAAATGCTTGAACTTAACCAGGTAAATATTTTTACAAAATATTTAGGATAATAAAAATACTAATAAGTAGCTATTAGTTCATTTTGATCTTAAAAAATAGATCATTTTATTTGATGTGATTATTTGACATTAGTAATAGCATGTATGCTAAAATAAATTGATAATTGATATTTTATCAGTAAATAAAAGATATTTTTCTAATAGCATTTGTGTATACTTAACACAAAATTATAAATTGCATTGAGGCAGAGTGATGGATGAGGGGAAGAACAAGAGATTATGATGGTTGAGATGGGGTAGGGGTGAGCTAGGTAGGTGGGGTAGGCGGGGTGGTGGTGTAGGTAGGGGTTAGAGTTGTGGAATAGAAAAAAAGATTCTTAAAAGATAAAAAAAAAAAAAATTCTTGGGAGTCAGGACAGAAGGGTGGAAAGTTTTTTTTTAGAAAGAAATCAAAAATAATTTTTTGTGTGTGTGTATTAGGTAGGGTGTCGAATGGGTATTGGGGAGTAGGGGTGGATGCAATATAAAATTTTATTTTAAATAAAAATAAAATATTTTTTTGTTGGTGGAGGGTGGCTTGGGGCTAAGAGATGGGTGATGTGAGAAATTTTTTTATAAAAAATCTGATAAAATAAAATAGAATTAAAACTAGGGAGGCGGGGTGGTGGATGTAGGGTAAGGCTAGGAGGTGGGTGTAGTATTTGGTGAGGTGGTGATTTTGAGAGTGATTTGAGAGATCTTAATTAAATTAACTTAGCCGATACAATAACAAGTATAAATACAATAATTAAAGATATTAATCATAAAATTGATCATTGTAAAAATAATGAGCAATAGTAAAATATCTAAAAATTTAAAATAAACTAATAAATTTTATGCACTTAATTTTTTAATTGAGACTAAATGAAATTTAAGATTTGAAATTAGAAGTTCCGTAATTGATACAAGTAAGTACTTTTAGTGTTTGAAATGCAATTGAAGAAATCTTAGGAGTGTCACGATCATGGTTATTGTAGGCATATCAAGGTTGGGGAGGTCAAGGGAGTTATTTGCAGGATGCAGCGGGGTAAGGCAACGGGGACAGACGAGATTCTAGTGGATTTTGGAAGAGCACTAGCGGGGTAGATTTGGAGCGGTTGACAAGGTTATCTAATAGTATTTTTAGGGCGATGAAGATGTCTGAAGCGTGGAGGTAGAGTACTATGATTCCAGTGTATAAGAACAAGAGAGACATCTAGAGTTACAACAACTATAGAGGTATTAAGTTGTTGAGTCATACTATGAAGGTTTGGGAAAGGGTGGTAAAGTTGAGGATGATAAGGATCGTGACGATCTCTGAGAATCAGTTTGGTTTCATGCCAGCGCGCTCGACCACTGAGGTCATTCACCTTGTGAGGAGATTAGTGGAGCAGATTTGGGAGAGGAAGAAGGACTTGCACATGGTGTTTATTAATCTTGAGAAGGCATATGATAGAGTTTCCAAGGAGATTCTGTGGAGGTGCTTAGAGGCTAGGGGGAGGACCATAGTGTACACTAGGTCGATTCAGGATATGGATGATGGGGATTAGACTCGTGTGAGGATGGTAGGTAGAGATTCGGAGCATTTCCCAATTTTGATAGGGTTGCATCAGGGATAGACTCTTAGCCCATTTTTATTTGCCTTGGTGATGAATATTTTGACGTGACATATTCAAGAAAAAGGTGCCTTGGTGTATGTGATTCACAGATGATGTGGTACTGATTGACAAGACTCGGAGAGAAGTTAATGATAAGTTGGAGATTTGGAGATAGACGCTAGAGTCTAAAGGATTTCGATTGAGTAGAACCAAGATAGTGTACTTGGAGTATAAGTTCAGAGATGTGTCGCAGGAGGCTGGAGTGGTTGTGAAGATGGACTCTCAGGCCATTCATAAGAGGGAGAGTTTCAAGAATCTAGAGTCTATGATTCAAGGCAATGATAAGATTAACGAGGATGTAACACATCATATTGGGGCAGGGTGGTTGAAATTAAGTCTCTCTTCGGGAGTTGTATGTGATTAGAAGGTGCCCTCGAAACTTAAAGGTAAGTTCTACAGAGTGGTAGTCCGGCCGGCTATGTTGTATGTAGCGGTGTTTTAGCCAGTTAAGAACTCCCACATCTAAAAATTGATGGTGGCGGATATAAAAATATTGCGATGGATGTGTGGACATACCAGGAATGATAAGGTGAGGAATGAAATTATTCAAGAGAAGGTGAGAGTTGCTTCGGTGGAGAACAAGATGCGAAATGTGAGGTTACATTGGTTCATCCACGTGATGAAGACAGGCTCTGATTCTTCTGTGCGGAGGTGTGAAATACTGGTTATGGATGGTTTTAGGCATGGTAGAGGTAGACCGAAGAAATATGAGCGGGACAGAACATATAACGAAATCCTAGTGCATCGGTGTGCTATAACTCATGGTTTTGGAGGTAGGCCCAGGGTCCGAGCTTGTTTTGGGCTGAAAATATACTGGTGGATCACAGGAAGGCTGAATAGAGAGGGAGTATGGACCTTTCCGGTCATAGGGACCGTTTAGGTGGTCAAATAAGATGAAACGATGCAAATAGACCATTTTTGGGCCAAAATAGTGTGTTATAGCTAACGATTTTGGGGGTGGGCTTGGGACCCAAAAATGTTTTGGACTGAAAATCAATCAAGGGATCCCAGGTAGGTTGAGAAGCGGGGGAGATTAGGTCATTGGGGTCGGCGGGGACATTTGGGTTGTCAAACGGTCTAAATGATGCGAACAAACTATTTTCAAGCCAAATCAGTGTGTTATAGCTCACGATTCTTAGGGTGGGCCCAAGGCCCAGATGTGTTTTGGATCGAAAATCAAGAGAGGGCTCCTAGAAAGGCTGAGGAGTGAAAGAGTGTGGTCTGTTGGGGTCGACAGGGCTGTTTGGGTGGTTAAACAGGTGAAACGGCACGAACGGGTAATTTTCTGGCTAAATTAGTGAGCTATAGCTCACGGTTTTGAGGGTGAGCTTGGGGCTCGAGCCTTTTTTGGGTAAAAATTTGGTCTGGGCTCCCATACAGGAAGAAGAGAGGAGGAATATGGGTCATTGGGTTCAACGGGGTTGTTTGAGTGGTCAAACAGGCTGAATGGCGCAAATGAAGCATTTTTAGGCCAAATCGGTGTGTTATAGCTCATAGTTTTGGGAGTGGGCCTAGGGCTCGAGCGTGTTTTGGGAAAAAAATTGACTAGGGGTCCTAGGCAGGCTGAGGAGCGGGGAAGTGTGGGTTGTTGTGGTTGGCGGGGCTATTTGAGTGGTAAAACGAGTGAAACAGCATAAACGAACCATTTTCTAGAAAAATTGGTGTGCTATAACTTATGGTTTCGGAGGTAAGCCCAGCATCCAGGCATGTTTTATGCTAAAAATTGATCAGAGGCTCCTAGGCATGCTGTGGAATAGGGGTGTATGGGTTGTTGGGGTCGGCGGTGGTCGGTAAGGCTATTTGGTTGGTCAAACAGGTAAAAGGGCATGAACGGACCATTTTTTAGCAAAATCGGTGTGATATAGCCCACAATTTCGAAGGTAAGTAAAGTTACCGGGCGTGGTTTGGGTCAAAAATTGATTAGGGGATCTCGAGCAGGATGAGGAGCAGGGGAGTGTGGGTGGTTGGGGTCGATGGGGCCATTTGGGCGGTCAAAAGGGTGAATCGGCATAAACGGGCCATTTTTTGGCTAAATTGGTATGCTATAACTCACGGTTCCGAGAGTGGGCCGGGGTTTGGTCATATTTTTTGGGCCAAATATCTATCAGGGGCATCCGGGCGGGTTGAGAAGCGAGGGAGTCAGGGTTGTTTGGGTCGACGGGGCCATTTGGGTGGTCAAACAAGCGAAACTGCACCAACGGGCCAATTTTTGGGCCTAATCGGTGTGCTATAGCTCATGGTTCTGGGGTGTGCTCGGGGACCGGGCGTGTTTGGGAGAAAAATCGATCGGAGGATCCCAGGCAGGCTGACAAGTGAGGGAGTATGGGCTGTTGGGGTCGGTGGGGCTGTTTAGGTGGTCAAACAGGCTAAACGACATGAATGGGCCATTTTAGGCCAAATCGATGTGATATAGCTCACGGTTTTGAGGGTCACACCCTAGTCCCATATATGTTTTGTCCAAAAATTTCTCGAGGCCATTTGGGTGGTCAAACGGGTGATACGGCGTGAACGTGCTATTTTCAGGCCAAATCATTGTGCTATAACTGATGGCTCCGAGGGTGGGCCCGGGGCTCAGGTGTGTTTTAGTCTAAAAATTGACCGGAGGCTCCCAAGCAGGCCGAGAAGTGGGGGATTATAGGTTGTTAGGGTCAGTGGGACCGTTTGGATGGTCAAACGGGCAAAATGACATGAACGGATAATTTTTAGGACAAATTGGTGTGTTATAGCTCATGATTCCGGGTGTAGTCCCAGGGCGTAGACGTGTTTTACGCTAAAAATAGACCATAGGATCCTAGGTAGGATAATAAGAGGATGAGTGTGGGCCGTTGAGTGGCAATGGGCCGTTTGTGTGATCAAACGGATGAAACGGTGTGAATGGGCTATTTTTTTGGCAAAATTGGGGTGCTATACCTCACGGTTCAGAGTGTGTGCCCAAGGCCCACGCGTGTTTTTGACTGAAAATTGGTCGCGGCTCCCAGGTTGGCTGAAAAGTAGAGAGTGTGGGCCGTTAGGGTTGGCGGGGCCGTTTGGGTTATTAAACAGGCAAAATGATGCAAACGGACTATTTTCGGGCCAAATTGGTGTGTTAGAGCTCACAATTTCTGGGTTTGGCCAAGAGCCCAAACTTGTTTTAGGTAAAAAAATCAATTGATGGCTCCCAAGCAGGCTGAGGAGTAGGGAATTATGGGTCGTTGAGGTAGGCTGGACCGTTTGGTTGATCAAACGAGCAAAACGGCGCAAAATGGGCCATTTTTGGGCCAAATTGGTGAGCTATAGCTCACAATTTCGGGGTGGTCCTGGGCATGTTTTGGATCAAAAAACAACTGAGGGATCTCAGGTAGGCTGAAGAGCGGGGAAGTATGGGTCGTAAGGGTTAACGGGGCTGTTTGGGTGGTCAAATAGGAATATCAACGCGAATGGGTCATTTTCAGGCATAATTGGTGTGCTATAGCTCACTGTTCTGGATGGGCAAGAGGTTCGGGCGTGTTTTGGGTCAAAAATCGATCAAGGCTTCCAAGTAGACTGATGAATGGGATAGTGGGTCGTTTGGGTCGGCGGGGCCTTTTGGGTGGTCGAACAGTCAAAACGTCAAAAATATGCTATTTTGGGGGCCAAATAGACATGCTATAACTCACGGTTTTAGGGGTTGGCTCGGGGCTCGAGTGTGTTTTGGTCTTAAAATCAACCAAAGGCACCAAGGCAAGCTTAAAAGTGGGATAGTGTGGATCGTTGGGATCGGCTAGGCTATTTAGGTGGTCAAACAAGTGAAACGAAGGAAATGGACCATTCTTGGGCTAAATCAGTGTGATATAGCTCACGGTTCTAGGGGTGAGCCCAGTGACAGAGTATGTTTTGGGCAGAAAATGGACCAAGTGCTCCCAGACAAGCTGAGGCAAAGGGGGAATGTAGGTTGCTAGGGTCGGAGGGGCCATTTGGTTGGTCACAACGGGAAAATGTGGATCCAGACCAGTCTTATCCACTTTATAGCAAGTGTCATAAATTAATCCAGGTGGAACATTAACCATAGGAATGTCACGTACTTGTTATCTGAATGTGTAACGAAATATAATATAAAAATCATGAGGAAAACGGGTAATAAATGTTCCTGTGTCCACGATGTAGATACCGCTCGTGGCATAATTTTTGAAATTCCTAGACAATGATGGGAACATCTGGACTTCCCTATCGTTAATAAAAACATTATAAAGGTTGACGAAGTAAACGGAAGGGAATCTGAAATCTTGTAATAGTGTTGTTGATGTTGTTTTCTTAAATGGTGTTGAGTGGAAGCTAAGTGTTGATCCTTTTGTGGAGAGAGATCCCGGTAGGCACATGGACATTATGAATTCTTCAAATTGCGATGCCAAATAATTTCCATCACCCATTATGCCCGGGGCCAGCAATTACAAAAAATTAACCACTAAAAGGCTTTCCATGAGTTTGATCTTTTCCACATCCAAAAACAATGCTTACCTGCTTTCGGTGTAAAACAAAAGTAATCACGTAGTGTGCAATCCAGCCTCTTGTTCTTGATCCATCGACCTATTTGTAATCATACATACACGTATTACCATACGGACTACAATCATATTCTTTATTCGTGATTTCACAGTTTCTACTTTCTACAAGGCAATCGAGCTTTCTATATGTTTTTGAATTAGTTGAAACATATAAAGGATTATTTATCTGTTTGTAACATCCATTTGTATTACATGGTCCACATTTCCACAAAACTAAATCACTACCAGTGTCTATTAGCAAGTAACTTTTAACTTGTTTAGTGAGTAAAAGATGCACCAATATGGGTTATGGTGCAGTGGATGAGGCTGCTCAACCCTTAACCAGAGGTCCAGAGTTCGACCCTGGGTATGGAGAAAATTCTGTTGGGAGCGCTACCACCTTAATAGGCCCTGCAACGTGTGATCCAGATTAGTCGGGGCTCCAATGCGGGCACCGGATGCCGGATGGGAAACCAAAAAAATAAAGAGTAAAAGATGCAACATACTGACATATGAAATGCGTACTTGATATTACCCGAACCTTTTCTTTGGCCACTTTACTCTCATGCTCGTCGTGTGGCCTTACCAGAGTTCCATTCACACTAATCGCGTCACCATTTTCAAGAACCGATGCCAAATGATTTGCTCTAGCTTAACAACCGGCGAATCTATTTCTGAGTAACGAGTCATAGTCCTTGAATTTTGACTTTTCAAATAAATAGAGATTGTAAATGGTGAGTGTATAGGATGGCATCGGAGGATCAGGAAGCTTCGTTGGATCAATAGACATATTCCATAATATAAGTGGTGTTAAGGGATGAAAAAGAATGTCCATTGCATAAAATTACAAGCAAAATTGAGAAAATAATTGAAATCAATAGGTGAACATGGAGGAACTTCTCCATTGGAATAGAAATTGTTTTTCTAATTGATTGATTTAGTTTGAGATATGTCTATCACTTCTTGTACTCAATATATATAAACACATAATAAAAACTCATTAATGATTTTTAATGCCATTAAATCTACTACTTTAATAAAGAGGTAAAGTTCAATAATTTTGTCATTAATGAGTAAAAGTCTACAATTATACATGAAATTAACCTGTTAAAACTTTAACCAAAAGGGAAATCTCATGCATATATCATTTTTGATACCTTATAAGTTTTTATTACTCCATATAAGTGGGTTTGCAAAAAGAACTATATGCGTATCTTTTATATTTTGCGTATCTTTAATATTTTTATCAAATCAAAAAAAAAAATATGAAGGGGAGTTTTAGAGTAACTAATAAAATTATCGTCATGTGATTAGGAAGTCAAGAGTTCAAGTCATAGAAACAGACTCTGTCAGAAATGCAAGATAATGTTGCGCACAATAAAATTCTTGCAATCCAGCCCTTCTTCGCAGTCCCTTATAGCAATAAACTTTAGTACACCGAGCTTCCCTTGTAGTATTAACATACTTCCACTGCCACATCAAGCTGCCCTTTTAGTATTAACACACTTCCTCTGCCCCATTTTATATGTCGTCATTTTCTTTTTGTCCGTCCCAAAAAAGAATGTCATATTTCCTTATTTGGTAACTATTTAAAGATACAATTTTACTTTTATCCTTATAAGTCTCATTTAATTAAAGATAGTGGTAATATATTTTTTAATAAAGGACAATTGTCATTCCTTCTTAAACTTTGTGCCCAATCAAAATATGCCGCATAAAATACAACCGAGGAAGTATATCTTTTTGATGTGTTTTCAGTGTTACTCCCACCGTTCTCTTTTACTTGTCACTAATTTCCTAATTGTATTTCTATTTTTACTTATCATTTTTGACATATCAAGAAAAGACAACTTCTTTTTTCCTATTTTACCCTTAGCATTAATTGTCTTTTCTCCAAATTAATTTTAAGATACAATATAAACATCATTTAATAGGGGTATTATGGTAAAATAACTGTATGTTATTAATTATTTTTTAGTAAATATGTCAAGTTAAAATGTGACAAGTAAAACTGAACAAAGGAATTATCTTTTTGTTTATTCGAGCAACTTTTGGGGCATTTAAATTGTTCAAGAAGAGTAATATCATTATAAAATTATAAGGTAAAGGGGTCTATATGTAATAGCTAGATCTTTTGGGGGCTAAAGTGATATTATCCTGTTCATTTTTGTAGAAGATGATACTGCTCAAATACTGACCAACTACCAGAAAAGGAAAGAAATTGGCTCTTAATTCTACAGTAACCATCATCAATGGAGACATAATGTTAAGGGAAAAATTGGAATTTCATTATTTAGCTGTGAGAAAGTGAGATTTTTTTATGCTATTGTTCAAGATTAATCTTGATGTATTACAAGTTATATTTGCCTGAATTATTTTGGGTAGTTTGCATGTTTTGCTTATTGTTTATTGAACCATATGTTATCAGTGTTATATTTTAGCTTAACTTGGAAATTTGGGTACAAAGAATTTTAAAAAATTGCTAAAGATTTCATTTTTACAAATGTTATTTGTGTGTGTAAGACAAGGAGCCATGTCGTAACTGGTAAAGTTGTTGTCGTATGACTAGAAAGTCATAGGTCCGATCTGTGAAAAGAGGGGTCCACAGTGGTAAGACTGTGTATAATAGACCTTTGTGGTCCAGTTTTTTCCTGGGACCCAGCACATCACGGGAGCTTAGTGCACCGGACTGCCCTTTGTTTTTGTCTTTGTGTGTAGTAAAATTCTTAAAAGATTTAGTCTTGCTTGGAAATTTGTGATTATCTATGAGATGTATTTGTCTGAATTATTGTGGATAGTTCCCTCCATGTGATCAGGGGGTCACGAGTTTGAGCTATGAAAATGTGCTAAATATAGTATTTTTGTTATTGCTTTTCTCTTCTCCTAGCTTGATGTAGTTTTCTGATTTCATGGTACGCCGCACGAATGACTTGAGCTAAGTGACTCCACTAAATTAACACGTACTTCATTCATTATCTCAAAGAAGAAAAATAATTGTATTTTGACATTTCAGCAAAGGATTTTGTAGTTATAAGGTTTGACAATACAAAGTGTTTATAAACATCATAATTTTGTGAACTCTATAATAAGAATTCAATTTTTGTTAGAGTTATTAGGGTTACTTTATGCTAAGCCTAACTTGGTGTCTACTCTACTCTAAACCCTTAATAAAGAGATTAATCATCTCCCAATAATTTGATAAACTCATTGAATATCACTCTCTTTTTGATAATCAAATATATCAAGAAGATTCATAAACCCTTCTTTTATGGAGATCAAATTCAAATATTTCTACGTTCAAGAAATATGTTATTAACGGCCTTCGAATTACGAAAAAAATCCATATCAAATCTAAATCTTCTTACATTCAAGAAACACGCTACTAACGACCCTTGAATTATAAAAAAAAAATCATATCAAATTCAAATCTTTTTACATTTGAGAAATACGCTAAAAATTCATATCTAATTTAAATCTTTCTACATTCGAGAAATACGCAACTAATGGTCCTCGAATTACGGAGAAAATAAAGAAAGAAGAATCAAGGGAGTAACAGAGTTATATCCATATCATTTATCAATAAAATTCATATTTTTTCATATTTTAATTGCATTGTGACTGCAATTTGTTTCTATCTCTGTAATCCTTATTGCAAACAGTGTTAACAATATGTAAAAAGAATAAAATTTACTATTATATATAAGGGAGGATCTCAATTTTCGGTAGTCCTCACAAGGATTGATGATATTCTTTTGCTAAATATTTTTATTTTTGTCCTTATTCATTTTGTTAAGACCATTTCCACTTGTGTATTTGTAACTGGTTTTTTCTTGCCACAGGTTGACTTTTAATTAAAATTTCCTTCATTCTAAATTAATAATTATTTTTTCTCAAAAAACTTATTTAGAAATAACTTTTCACATTAAATTAAAGTTAGTAATAATTTTCAGCTACACCCTTATAGTCACTGATGTTCATTTCTTAAAAACGATATAGTACTCCCTCCGTTCCACAATAAGTTAATTGTTGAATTTCGGCACACATGTTAAGAAAAAAAGAAGCAAAGACATAATTTTATCATGTTTTTTCATTTTTACCCTCTTCAAAAAGCAAAGACACATGATACATCACTTCCAGTGCACATTTAATGGAGGGTAAATTTGGAAAAAATTTCCAACATCTACCTTGAATTGTGAATCATTCACTTATTTTGAAACACTAAAATTACTCCAATAATTCACTTATTGTGAAACGGAGGGAGTATTAAATAGGATAACTTAATCAATAATAAATAGTACAATTCCTTTATTATTTTTCTTAGAAAATATGAAAAAGGATAAATCAATATTTAGAGTAGAATGAATAGAAAAATTTTAAAGGGTGTTTAAAAAATTAACACGATAAGTAAATGTATCGAATGGAATAATCGGTTAATGTAATTTAATTATTAGTTAATATCCTTATCGATCATGATTAAGTTAGTTTGTGTAAAGGTTCTAAATTAATGTTGTAACTATATTTATATATACTTGAAGTGATTGAAATACTTTGCTGTATTAGATGAAAACAATGAATTTTGCAACTCTTGTCACATGAAATTATAGGTGAAAATAAAATAATAAATATTAAAATAAATTTATTTCTATTTATAACTGAGAAATTTTGTACCCATAAATTCATTAAAATCAATATTTTTCTATTTTTAATCAGCATTGAATTGTAATTATTAAAATATTGTCATGTTATTTTATTGAAAGGGCGTCTCAAGTTAAAATGATGACATTGATAGTTGTCATATATGCTGAGGGTTTGGCATCTTGCAATTTTTCAATCAACGGCGCCGACGAAATTAACCTATCTCTTCGTGTCTTGAATATTCTGGCGATAGCAGAGAACCACCAATCTGCCGCCGGTAAATTACTTGTGTCGGCCACCATAAACACGTCCCCGACAACCCCATCAGTTTTGGCGACTCCATCAGATTCTGGCGCAATCGTCGTCTTTTTCTCTCTCGCTTCTTGCGCCGACCACTAAAACGATAGCGACTTTTTTGGCTGCCTATCTCTGTGGCCCAACAACCACATCAGTTTTTGGTGAGTGACATCAATTTTTGGCAATTTGATCATCGCTTTTCTTTTCTTCTCTTTTATTTTCTTTATAACCCTTTTCAGGTACTTCAAGTTCAGATCCGCATTTCAGGCGGCGACATCAAGATTCTGGTGTCTAGCTTATTTTTTTGGCAACCAGCATATTCTTCGGCGACCAAGTACAGGGATGCGGTACTAGAAGTAGGGTAAAGGTGGTGGCAATAAATTCTGACGACTAATTTCAGCACCTATTTGCCGGAATTCGACAAAACGATCAGTAAAACATCTTTCACTGTGTCTTCTCCCAGTATCAGGTGCACTCATTTCAGTCTTCTCTAGTTTATTTAGTATATGCTTCTTGTCTTTTTTTTCTATCCTGATTTCTTGTCTGATTTTTTTTAATTATTCTTGTGGGATTATTGGTTACGGTTTCACCGTAACTTAGTAGGTGTTTGTTGCTTGTGAGTAGTATAGTACTTGTTGTTGCTTGTGAGTATCAATCCCGCTTATTGGTTTTTGTTTCCTGATTTAGCTATTTTTACTCATACTCTTTTGCTCATCGTGTTTTTCGGCTTTTTTTTCATTTTCTTTTATCGTATCTTTTTGAGTGGTCGTTGGGGTGATAGATGATGGACTAGGGTCATGTCATAGGTCAAGGTCGAGGTTGGGGTTGAGTCTAGGTTTTAGTCTTGGGTTGAGGGCAACGGATAGTAGGGCTAAGTTGGATAAGGGTGCTTATAGGTTGAAAGTTGGGTCCTGGAACATAGAGACGCTTCAAGGTAAATCTATAGAGCTGGTGAAGATTCTTGGAAAACGGAGGGTTAGTATAGCGTGTGTCCAGGAAACTAAATGGTAGGCACTAAGGTGAGAGATGTGGATGGATATAAGTTATGGTATTCGGGTAGTATGAGACATAGAAATAGGGTAGGTATCTTGGTAGATGAAGAACTTAGGGCGAAGGTGGTAGAGGTTAAAAGAGTCAGTGATAGGTTGATAGTTGTTCAACAACTGGGACAAGTTATTGGAACGAAGAAACTTAAAAAAAAATCAAAAAAATTTTGTCCCTCCCACCTAATTTTAAAAACATGAAGGATTCTAACTTAACTAGACAACTTATTTGTCCCTTTTAATCCAAAATCCCAGTAGTACTACTATAATTTTCTTGAATAGCTTAACTATGTTCATTCATATTTGGGCCCTAAAAGCGGGCCATCAAACCAATTGAGAAAGGCTACAGAGCCATCTATTTGGTAGATGGGTTTTTATAGGCCTTCTTTGGGGTCTCGAGGGTTATTCTATGTTAATAGAAGTAAACGTAGGCTAAACCAACCACTAATATTTGAATATTAACTATGTAGGACTTAATTACCTGCATAACTCACTGCTAAATCAACTACCAAGAAATACGTTAATACATGCATAATTAATATATAGATTTCCACATCGATAATCCCTACAGTACAAAAACTTGCATAACTCTAATTGAGGCCCCGTTGTTATTTACTTTTGGCTTCTTAGGTTTAAGTGGGTAAACAGATGGAAAGAGAAAAGAAAAGGCTCTCACATCTAGTTTCCCTAGAAGCACCTTTTTAGAAGAACAGTGCTATTGAAGCAACTCATTTTCAGATTCGAACAATCTTTTATTTTGTTCCTCCTCAGAAACAAAAGCATGAGCCGGGGCATCCATTTCCTTTTCTTACAGCAGATGAAGAACAAGAACTCTACAATTTTAAAACCAGGCTTTAAATCTCATAAACAAAATAAAAAATCATGAGAGCAAAAAGGGAAAAATAAAGTGCAAAAAGACCTCACCAGTACTAGGATACAAAGGACGAGAGACAGGGGAAGGAGGGTTATATGAAAAATGGAACAAATATAGAAGAGGCAGAGCACATCTATAAAATTTCTTTAAAAACACACCAGCTACATCACCGATGTTTCAAAATCAACGCAACATTTTGTCCTATTCAGAAAAAAAATTCAAAGAGTGAGAGTAAGATTGAGGTTTTCTTAACTGCGTAAATTAGTTTGCCATCTTAAAATTGTGTTCAATTAAAAGAAATATAAAAATGAAGATTTTAAGAGGGCAAAACAATTTCCGCAGTTAAGACAACCTCAGTCCTACTCACACACTTTGAAATTTTTTTCTCAATAGGATGAAAAGTTGTCTTGATTTTGAAACGTCAGTGATGTAGCTAGTGTGTTTTTAAAGAATTTTTGATTGATGTGATCTGCCTCCACAGTATTCGTTCCATTTTTAATATGACCCTCCTTTCTCTCTCTCTCTAATCCTTTGTATCCTACTACAGGTGAGGTCTTTTTGCACTTTGTTTTCCCCTTTTGCTCTCATGATTTCTTATTTTGTTTTTGAAATTTAAAGCCTGGTTTTAAATTGCTGTGTTCTTATTGTTCTTCATTTCCTGTGAGAAAAGAAAATGGTTGCCCCGGCTCATGCTTTTGCTTCTGAGGAGGAACAAAACAAAAGACTGCTTGAATCTGAAAATGAGTTGCTTCAATAGCACCCTTCTATAAAGAGGTGTTTTTGGGGAAACTAGATGTGAGAGTCTTTTCTTTTCTCTTGTCATCTATTTACCCACTTAAACATAAGAAGCTAAAAGTAAATAATGAAAGGGCCTCAATTAGAGTTATGTAGATTTTTTTAATTTAGGGATTATCTATATATTATTTATGCAGGTAGTAGCGTATTTTTTTTTAGTTAGTTTAGCAGTGAGTTATGCAGGTAATTAAGTCCTACATAACTAATTCACTATGTTAATAGAAATATATGAATTTGAAAATAGTAGGCTTTGAAAATTTTAAAAATAATTCATTATTTTAAAATTAAAAAAATCATAGTTGAAAAGACCTAAAACATCTCTAATTATATCATAAATTTATATATTTCAAATATATTTAAATATTAAATAAAATATAATAATAATTAAAAGATAACTTATAATACTAGTAGTAGTAGTAGTAGTAGTAGAACATAATAATAATAATAACAATAATAATAATAATAATAATAATAGTAATAATAATAATAATAATAATAATAATAATAATAATAGTAATAATAATAGTAATAATAATAATAATAATAGTAATAATAATAATAATAATAAAAATAATAATAATAATAACAATAATAATAATAATAATAATAATAATAACAATAATAATAATAATAATAACAATAATAATAATAATAATAATAATAATAATAATACATCATTTACTATCAAAAATATGTGGTTGATCTCAAATATTTTTTTTAATTCAATTATAACATTAAAAGATAATTTTGCATTATATTTGTAGAAAGGTAAATAGCAAAGATAATTAAAAGTAATAATGTAAAACCCCGAGATTCTAACTAATAGTGCCGCCATGACTCAAGCCCATGAGAAATAAATTGTAGTGTTTTGGTTTTTTTCTGCTCAAGGGTGATGTGTATTAAGGCTTTAAAGATATCCTAACGCTTGGGCGAATCAAAACATTCATTACCGATAGAATTCTTGAGAAGAATTTTGGCATAGTTAACTTCAAATGAGCATATCTCCTGTTGTACTACGAATTATTGGTCTCATGACCTACCAAAAGATAGATAATTGAATTATATTTTCAAAGATACCCATTTCGTTAAAATCCAATATCAGAGCAAAGAGTTATGCTTATTTTACTCCAGCGTGTCAGCCTGGAAAATCCATTACGACCTTTTGTGAAGACTTGTCACAAGCCTGACGGCCCGTCACAAAATGTCGTCACCTTAAGGCAGAAAGTCACAAAATCCACCCATTTTGTGACGAAAATTCGTGATGGCCTATCACGGGCCTGACAGCTTGTCACGGATGTCGTCAGCAATTTTTTTCAGAAATTGATGGACGATTTTTGCAAGGGTATTTTAGTCACTTCCCATTTTTGGAGGCCTCTATATATATGAGAATCCTCATCCAAAACCTAATTTCTTCAGTTCTCTCTTCCAATTCTCTTAAGAAATATATGTAGGGTTTTATTTAAGGAAATTAATTTTCCAAAAATCATCCATAAATCTTCAAGATTCCTTCAAAAATCAAGTTCCTCATAGAGTGAGCTTCAAGAATTTTTTTATTACAAGTGTGAGTAAAGTCTCAAGCACTAGAGTTCAACCAATTTCAAAGATTAAGGTATGTGGGGGTTTTGAACAAAAGCAATTCTTTCGTTCTTGTTCTCAAAGTTTTTATTTTTATTATGGATTTATTTGATTTTTCAATGGGGTTTATACCCAAATTACTTCATCATGAGATCATGAGAATATAAATCGTTCAAGCTTTGTCATACATGATTATTTTACAATTTCCAAGTTATGACTTGATATTTAATATTGTGAATTTCAAGTTTCTACCATGAGTTGGTATTTTAAGTTCTTTCAAGATATGTGCCAAGCTTTAATCTTCCTTATGAAAAATTGGATTATTGAGTATATTGATTCATGAGAATTGAGTTGTTACAATGAGTCTTGATATTTCCTCAAAGTTATTGATGATGGCATGACTTAATAAATTGATGCATTTTGATATTGAGAAAGATTGATTTGATTTGAGTCGAGTTAGAAATCCACAAATTGATTATGATTTGATAAATGAGAAAGAGATTTGATTTGGTCTTCATGATAGACCCTTGTGATGTTTGTGGTGGATTTCCTAACGTGTTCTGAGCTTGTGTCTGGGAGTAGTATTTAGCACTGAGCGGGAAATATGGTATTTTCCCTGAAACTACGTGCCATCGTAGGATTGATATTGATAATTATGGGCCGGAGGCCGAGTATGAGATTGTGATCACTAAATTTAGGTTGTACTCCCTGGAAAGAGTACGATGCTCCCTCCAATGTGGGGTTCTCTCCTTAGGAGGGAAAAATGTTGGAATCCATGTAGCTCACATGGTTTATGTCGGTTATAAGAACCTCCCATGTCCATAAGAGTCGAGTTTCTTGAATTATAGGCCACTCCGAGTCTTGAGCTGAAGAGTTGAGTTGTTTATGATGATTTGTGAGGTTTTTATCATATGATTTATTTACAATGAGATCATGAAAAGTATGTTTCAATATAACTCAAGACAAGTGAGCCATGATTGTACATATGTATATTTTCATGAAATTGATGATGATATTTACATTGTTGCATGCACCTCCACATATTCAGTACATTCCAAAGTGTTGACCCACATATTTTTCTATGGGGTACATTTTCTCGTAATGTAGGTTCAGGTACTCAGCCGCTTTAGCGATATTCGGGTGCCTCTTTTCGTCTGCTCAGTTGTGATTCCTCATGGTTTGAGGACCGTGTTTATAATTTTGTGATACCGTTTTGTTGTTATGGCTTTCAGTACTGTTTGAATCAGTTAGGGGTTTGTCCCAATGTCTCCTTGATTTTGATGTATAGAAGCTTTGTCAGGCTATAGGGTTGGTATGTACGGAATTTCAGTATTTTGGATTATACAGGCTAGTTTCGTATCTTATTCTATTATGTTTATGATATGTCATTCTCTCTTATATTAGCATGACTATTGTCAAAGTGAGTTCTAGAAGTGATGGCAGGTTTAGAGGGTTATCTTGAGGTCGTGTATGGCCTTAAGCATCGTGTGACATCTCGGGATAGGATTTTGGGGCGTTACAAGCTTGGTATCAGATCCTAAGGTTTAAAGAGTCCTAGGGAGTCTGGCAAGCCGCGGTACGTAGAGTCTTGATCATCGGTGTGTAGCGCGCCACATCTATGAGCAAGAGGCTATGGGACACTTTAGGAAAAGTCATTTTTTTCTTTAAAAAGTCTATTGTGCCTACGACTGTTTCTCTATGCTATTAATTTGTGCTCTCTTATGACATAAAATACCTCCTCGTCGAGCGCGTAGAAACAATAAGCAACCTCAACCCGTTGATCCCCTGAACGAGCATGTGTCACATGCGGAATTCTAGGCAGCTTTTCAGGCGCTAGCCCAGGCAGTTACCGCCAATACTCAAGCTAACAACTAGGCTACTGTTCCGCCACCGCAAGAGAATAATTCTACTGCAGCTCGGGTTCATGACTTTATGCGGATGAATCCTCCTGAGTTCTATGGGTCGAAGGTAGGTGAAGACCCACAGATGTACTTGGATGAAGTGATAAAGATCACCCATATTATACACGTTACTGAGGAAGAGAGTGTTGAATTAGCTGCCTATCAAATGAAAGATGTTGCATTTGATTGGGTGGAAGTGTGGAGGGAAAGTAGAGGGGAGGATGTCGCTCCCATGACTTGGCAGTTATTCTAGAATACGTTCTTGGAAAGATTCTTTCCTATTAGATGAGGGGAGCATAGATAGAGGAATTCATGAATTTGAGACAAGGCTCCATGACTGTTAAGGAGTATTGCCTTAGATTCAATCAGTTGTCCAAATATGCACCTAGTATGATGGCTGACTCCAGGACCATCATGAGTAAGTTCGTGACCAGTGTATCGAGTTACGTTGTGAAAGAGTGTAGATCTGCTATGCTTAATAAGGAGATGGACCTTTCTCGATTGATGATACATGTCCAACAGATTGAAGCTAATAAGGTGAAAGAGAAGGAGAAAGTAAGAGGTAATAAAAGAGATAGATCAAAGCAGCATAGATTTGATCAGTCCATATTCTATGGAGGGGACCGCCCATAATTCCAGAAACGTCTATTTATGCCCTCACCTTCCTCAGTAAGTGCTCCCGCACCTAGAAGCAGGCAAGAGTAGGGGAACAAGCCTATCCCTTCTAGGTCTCAGGAAAGTGTAAGTAACAAACCTCGTCCTCTTTCATACGACAAGTGTGGTAGATATAATTTTGGCGAGTGTTTTGTTGATCAGGGAGGTTGCTTTGGTTGTGGAAAGTTGGGCCAGTGACTTAGAGATTATCTGTATGCTAGACAAGGGAGTCGATATGATCCTCCCCAGAGTTAGGCTACCAGTGCCCCCTCTCCCGTAATTCGTCCAGTTCCTCCTCAGGGTTCCTCTTCTAGTATTGTTGGCGGTTCACACCAGAATTGCTTTTATGCTATACCACCTCGGCAGGAGCAGGAGGATTCTCCAGATGTTGCCACTGGTATGCTCCGTGTCTTTCATTTTGATGTGTATGTATTGATGGACCCCGATTTGAGTTTCTCTTATGTGACACCTCTGGTTGCTATAACTTTTGAGATAGACCCTGAACGGATTCCTGAGCCTATTCTGGTTTCTACCCCGGTAGGAGAGTCTGTTATTGCTAAGCGAGTGTATAAAAAGTGTCGTGTTACTGTCCTTCATCGGGTTATATGTGCTGATTTGATTGAGCTAGATATGGTTGATTTTGATGTCATTCTGGGTATAGATTGGCTTCACTCGTGCTATGTGTCTATAGATTGTCATGCCCGCGTGGTCAAGTTTCAGTTTCCTAGCGAACCCGTGTTTGAGTTGTTCGGGAGTTCTGTAACTCCGAAGAGCCATTTCATATCCTATCTCAAAGCTAGGAAGTTGATTTCCAAGGGTTGGATCTATCATCTAGTTCGAGTTAAAGACCTCAAGTATGAGACTCTGACTATTCAGTCAGTTAGCATTGTTAAAGAGTTTCCCAATGTTTTCTCGGAAGATCTTCCAGTGGTCCCACCTAATAGAGAAATAGAATTCGGGATTGATCTCCTTCCTGGCACTTAGCCTATTTCCATCCCTCCATACCATATGGCTCCCAAAAAACTTAAAGAGTTAAACTAGTAACTCAAAGACCTCTTAGAAAAAGGCTTTATCAGAACCAGTATTTCCCCATGGGGTGCACCTGTTCTATTTATGCAGAAGAAAGATAGTACATTACGTATGTGCATTGACTACCATTAATTCAACAAGGTGACTTTTAAGAAAAAGTACCCTCTTCCTAGAATCGATGATTTATTTGATCAGCTACTGGGTGTAAGATATTTCTTGACATTCCAAAGATAGCTTTCCGAATCCGCTATGGTCATTTTGAGTTTTTTGTCATGTCCTTTGGGTTAACCAATGCTCCAGTGGCTTTCATGGATCTTATGAACCGAGTATTCAAGAAGTATCTGGATTTGTTTGTTATTGTGTTCATAGATGATATTCTTGTATATTCTTGAAGTGAGGTTGACCATGCGGATCATCTTCGAATCGTGTTGGAAACCCTTAGAGCTCATTAATTATTCGCTAAATTTAGCAAGTATGAATTTTGGTTAAGGTTAGTTGGTTTTTGGAGTCACATTATTTCTTCTGAAGGTATTAGAGTTGATTCTCAAAAGACAGAAGCTGTGACGAATTGGCCTAGACTTACCTCCATGTCTGATATTAGGAGTTTCTTGGGTCTAGCTGGTTACTACCGTCGTTTTGTTGAGGCTTATCTTTTATCGCGTCCCCCATGACCCGGTTGACCCAAAATAAAGTTAAGTTACAGTGGACAGATGCCTGTGAGAAGAGTTTTCAAGAGTTGAAGACTCGACTCACTTCAGCCCTAGTGTTAGCTTTACCCGATGGTACTGATGGTCTTGTGGTGTACTGCGATGCTTCTAGAGTTGGTCTGGGTTGTGTGTTGATGCATAGAGGTAAAGTTATAGCTTATGCCTCTACACAGTTGAAGCCTCATGAGAAGAATTACCCAACCCATGATCTTGAATTAGTAGCTGTAGTTTTTTCTTTGAAAATCTGGAGACATTATTTGTATGGTGTTCATGTTGATTTGTTTACTGATCACAAAATCCTGCAGTATGTGTTTACTCAAAGGGAGTTGAACCTTAGACAAAGAATATGGTTAGAGTTTTTAAAAGACTACGATATGAGTATGATGTATCACCAAGGCAAGGCCAATGTTGTGGCAGATGCTCTTAGCAGGTTGTCTATGGGTAGTATAGCTCATGTAGAGAATGATAAAAAAGAATTGGCTCGTGATGTGCATCGTTTGGCTAGGTTAGGTGTTAGATTGCTTGATTCCGCTGAAAGGAGTATGTTAGTTCAGAGTAGTTCCGAGTCTTCTTTGGTCTCGGAGGTAAAGGATAAGCGGGACAGGGATCCTAGTTTGGTTAGACTGAACGAGTCAGTTAAGGACCAGAAGGTAGAGGTTTTCTGCCAAGGGGGAGATAGTGTGTTGAGATTTCAAGGTAGATTGTGTGTTCCGAATGTTGATGATTTGAGGCAGAGAATTATAGCTGAAGCGCATGATGCGCGATATTCTATTCATCCCGATGCTACCAATATGTACCGCAATTTGTGGGAAATCTATTGGTGGAACGGTATGAAGAAAGACATAGCAAGATTTGTGGCAAAGTGTTCTACTTGTCAACAAGTTAAGGTAGAGTACCATAGGCCCGGTGGTGTAATGCAAGAGTTTGGCATTCGTACTTGGAAGTGGGAAGAAGTGAATATGGATTTCGTAATTGGTTTGGCCCCTTCTCGATGTCATCATGATTCGACTTTGATTTTCGTAGACCGGTTGACTAAATCAGCTCATTTCTTGCCAGTGCATTCATCTTATACAGCTGAGGATTATGCTAGATTGTATATCCGTGAGTTATTCAAATTGCATGGAGTTCCTTTGGCTATCATCTCTGATAGGGTTACTCAGTTTACTTCCTAGTTTTGGAGGGCTTTTGAGGGCATGTGCGCTTGATTTCAAAGGTAGTTGGGATGAGCACTTGCCATTGATCGAATTTGCGTAAAATAATATTTTTCATACTGATTGGGCGAATAAAAACATTCTCTACCGATTGAATTCTTGAGAATGATTTTGGCAAAGTCAAATTTAAATGAGCATATCTCCCGTTGTACTGCGAATTATTGATTTCAAGACCTTCCAAAAGATATATAATTAAATTAGCTTTCCAACGATACCCATTTCGTCAAAATCCAATATCAGAGCAAAGAGTTATGCTTATTTTACTCCAGCGTGTCAGCCTGGAATATCCGTGACGACCTATTGTGACGACTTGTCACAAGCCTGACGGCCCATCACAAAATGTCGTCACCTTAAGGAAGAAAGTCACAAAATCCACCCTTTTTATGACGAAAATTCGTCACGGCCTGACAGCTTGTCACGGATGTCGTCAGCTATTTTTTTCAGAAATTGATGGATAATTTTTGCAAGGGTATTTTAGTCATTTCCCATTTTTGGACGCCTCTATATATATGAGAATCCTCATCCAAAACCTAATTTCTTCATTTCTCTCTTCCAATTCTCTTAAGAAATATATCTAGGGTTTTATTTAAGGAAATTAATCTTCCAGAAATCATCCATAAATCTTCAAGATTCCTTCAAGAATCAAGTTCCTCATAGAGTGGTCTTCAAGAATTTTTTTATTACAAGTGTGAGTAAAGTCTCAAGCACTAGAGTTCAACCAATTTCAAAGATTAAGGTATGTGGGGTTTTGAACAAGAGCAATTCTTTCGTTCTTGTGCTCAAAGCTTTGATTTTTATTATGGATTTATTTGATTTTGCAAGTGGGTTTATACCCAAATTACTTCATCATGAGATTGTGAGAATATAAATCATTCAAGCTTGGTTATACATGATTATTTTACAATTTCCAAGTTATGACTTGATATTTAATATTGTGAATTTCAAGTTTCTACCATGAGTTGGAATTTCAAGTGCTTTTAATATATATGTCAAGATTTAAGCTTCCTTATTACAAATTGGATTATTGAGTATATTGATTCATGAGAATTGAGTTGTTACAATGAGTCTTTATATTTCCTCAAAGTTATTGATGTTGCCATGACTTAATGAATTGATGCATTTTGATATTGTGAAAGATTGATTTGATTTGAGTCGAGTTAGGAATCCCCAAATTGATTATGATTGATAAATGAGAAAAAGATTTGATTTGGTCTTCATGATAGACCTTTGTGATGTTTGTGGTGGATTTCCTAATGCGTTCTGAGCTTGTGTCTAGGAGTAGTATTTAGCACCGAGCGGGATATGTGGTATTTCCCCCAAAACTACGTGCCATCGTAGGATTGATATTGATAATTGTGGGCCGGAGGCCGAGTATGAGATTGTGATCACTAAATTTAGGTTGTACTCCCTGGCAATAGTACGACTCTCCCGCCAATGTGGGGTTCTCTCCTTAGCATGGCAAAATGTTGGACTCCATGTAGCTCACATGGTTTAGGTCGGTTATAAGAACCTCCCATGTACATAAGAGTCAAGTTTCTTGAATTACAGAGTCACTCTGAGTCTTGAGTTGAAGAGTTGAGTTGTTTATGATGATCTATGAGTTTTTTATCATATGATTTATTTACGATGAGATCATCAAAATTATGTTTCAATCTAACTTAAGCCAAGTGAGCCATCATTGTACATATGCATATTTTCATGAAATTGATGACGATATTTACATTGTTGCATACACCCCCAAATACTATGTACATTCCAAAGTGCTGACCCACATATTTTCCTAAGGGCTACATTTTATCTTAATGTAGGTTCAGGTACTCAGCCGCGCTAGCGATATTCGGGTGCCTCTTTTCGTCGGCTCAGTGGTGAGTCCTCATGGTTCGAGTACCGTGTTTATGATTTGGTGATACCGTTTTGTTGTTATGGCTTTCAGTACTGTTTGAGTCAATTGGGGGTTTATCCCAATGTCTCGTTGATTTTGATGTATAGAGGCTTTGTCAAGCTAAAGGGTTGGTATGTACAGAATTTCAGTATTTTGGATTGTACATGCTAGTTTCGTATCTTATTCCAGTATGTTTATGATATGTCATTCTCTCTAATAATAGCACGACTATTGTCAAAGTGAGTTCTAGAAGTGATGACAGGTTTAGAGGGTTAGCTTGTGGCCGCGTGTGGCCTTAAGCACCGTGTGACGTCTCGGGATGGGATCTTGGGGCGTTACAAATAAATTGTTGACTTTAAATTTAAAATAATATTAAAAAAATTTAAAATTACATATTAGAAGTAGATAGTTATAATACTAAACAGTTCTAATTGGATTCTTATCGTTATATAACTGCTCCTAGAGTTGTTAATATGGATCGGACCAACTCATCCGGGCTATCTCACACGGGCTTTAGATTTTGACGGGCCTGACCAGATTGACCCATCCACATGACAGACTAGAAAATAGCAAGCCCAAACCATCACACTATGGGTTGTGGACCTCAACGGGCCAGCCCATTTTTTAAAATATATTATATTTATAATCTTAATTTAAATTTTAAAATATTAATTGCATAAATATTTACAATATAATATTTCTTGAAGTTACTACTCATTAATCAAGTCTCAAATATACAAAAAGATCCTAATAATCTGTGAAATTGAATAACTTTTGACACCAAATTAAAATCAAATAGAGATATTGAAAAATAAATAAAATAATTAATGAGTAATAATATAACTCGCTAAATAACAATATTAACCTAATTTTGGTTTAATTGATCACAATAAAACACAAAGAAATGTCAATGTTTAGTCCATTAACAGTAAAATAAACGCTTTAAAGAAAACTCTCATGGCATTTATGGTGTATTCAACATCGCCACGTCATCTTCATCAAACATATTTGATTTCTTAAAAAAATTATATTTTATATGTTAATTATTTATATATTTTATAAATATAATTAATATTTAAATATATATATGATGGTTCATATAAACTTTGAGTTTGGACTCCTTTTTTTATTCTTAGTACGATATTTTATTTTTTAATTATTTTTATTTGACCCACAGGTCACCCAAACCCATATTGCTCAAGCTGACGAGTCAATAGACTTATTAATGAAGGGCTAAAGAGCCCTATTCTTAAATGGGCTTCAAAAATTGTAGCGCAGTCCTATCAAATTACAGGCTGGGCCGGGCCATCCTAACGAGCCTGACCTATATTGACGGTTTTAACCGCTCATCTAAGATATTGGTTATTCTATCAAATTTTTTTGAATTTAAATTGGAGATAAAACATACTTTCAAAGATAAACTTATAATTTAGATGTACTTAATTAGTAATCATGGCACACAAATTTTTTTTTGCAACACGATTTATCTTAATATTTATCTCAAATAACAATGAACAATTAATAATAGTAATAGTAATTGTAGTGCAATCTAATAGTGGTAAAGTAAAAATAGTTAAAATGTTATTATTATTATTAGTATTAGTATTAGTATTAGTATTAGCATTAGTATTAGTATTGTCTCATTGATTTCAATATTTATCTCAACTCAAATCTATATTAATTTTAAATATATATTGTATTTGAAAAATGTAAGGATAAGGATAAGGAAGAATGATAAATTAATCTTATTTTAATAAACATATGTGATATCTGAATTTGTATTTAAATGAAATCTGAATATAAATGAAATTCTATCACTTAGCCTTTCTTACATATACTTCTCTATCATTAGCTTTATTCGTGAATTTATTTACTGCATTTTTTAATTTTTGATTTAAAAAAAATATTCTTGATTTGATAACATTCTTTTGATATGCAGGAATGATATAACATTTTCAACTTATCTTTCTTTGTGAATGTTCAAGGTCCATCAATTTAAATTGAAATAAATATCTCTTCTTTTCGATGATTCAATATGCGAAATAATAATTTTTTTGGGTAGAAAGGACATGCATTAATATAAAAGAGAACACAGTTTAAGTTTCAATTTTTGACGATTAGTTAGGGTTCAAAAAGGAATAGTTCTGGCCTGGACAGTTTAAATCATCAGTACAAGAGCTAATTGTTCTCTCAAAAAGTTTCCGAGATGTCTGCTCAAACTGCATCTTTTGCAAATATCGGTGGAACTTTAAAAAGGGTAGTCTCCTGAAACCCGCTTGCCCTTGCTCCATCTTTTGCTAGAGCATTCGCCACTTCATTTTGTTCTCTATAACAGTGCTTGACTTCCGAATTCCTTAGCCTTTTTAATTTGACCTGCATTCCGAAATCAAAGTATCATAGTGGAGGTTCCCGTTAGTTATCATAGATATAACTTCCAAGGAATCAATGTTAATTTCAATAGGGAGGAGATTATTTTGCTCTACCATTTTTAATCCTTCAATGAGAGCCATAAGTTCCATCATGTTGTTGGTAGTCCGGTGAAAGTTTTTGTTAAAACCTAACACTCAGCCTCCATTACTGGATCTGACTACCCATCCTATTCCACCCTTCCCGAGGTTTCTAAGGAAAGAATTATCAGTATTGAGCTTGAAGGTGTGGTTGGTGGGAGGATTGCACTTAAAGTTGATGATTTGGTTTTGCTTGACTAGGGTATTCTTTTGAGTAAGATGTTTATACTCAACAGTTTGGGAGAAAGCATGATTAAAATTGGGATGTTCCCTTTTGTTATTGAAGGTATTAGAGTTCCTAGTGTTCCAGATTGTCTAGAGGCTGAAAGGAATAATGTCGTGCCAGTGGATTAGTCTGTTGAATTGGGAGTGTTGAAGAGATCTCCAGATAGTATGCCAGTAAGAGGGTAGGAGACTGGTAATAGGAGGTTGTTTGGACTGGGTTATCTTATGGATAGATTACACTCCAAAATCTTTAAGGATGGGACACTTAAAGAAAATGTGGGATTCGTCTTCCTGGTGTTGATTGCAGCAAGCACAACTAGTATTTTGTCTCACCCCTCTCTTGGAAAGGTTGAGGCTATTGGGGAACCTATCATGCTGGCTTAGCCAAAGAAAGGTTTTGACTTTTTAGTGGATTTAGCCTTCCATATCCAGTTTAAATTAGAGGAGTAATTGATCTCATAGGTTTTGGCTATATGATTATAAGCACTTCTGCTGGACAACAGAAAATTACTAGTGAGATTCCAAATGAGCTCATCATTATGGGATCTAGGATTGGGGAAAACAGAGTTGGTGAAAGTTTGGATGAGATCCTCAGGGATTTCAATCGTAAGATCCTTGTGGTTCTAGGAGCCATTCCTCTATACCCCCAAAGAGTTTAATGTCTTGGGAATGATAAGGAAGAAGATATTGGATGATGGAAAGAAGGAGTTCACAGTGAGGCATTCGTCTTTCCTTTCAAAAGTTGATCTGGTCATCCTTATGGATGTTCCAAGAGGAGGCAGTATTACAAATTTCCCAACCCACAAGGACACTTTTCCAAGTTCTAAAGTTGTTGGCTATGAGGGATATGCCATGGGGGCTAATTTATTTTAAAGAATTTTTGCCCAGAGACTGTTGGGATGCTTGTAAAGTTTCCAGGCTAGACTGGATAGCATAGTGGTGTTCCAAATGGAAGCTTTCTGGAGGCCCAGACCCCAATTAGTTTTAGAATTAGTCAAGGTTTCCCAATTGATTAGATGCATTTTCTTATTATCAGGGGTGGTGCCCTAGAGAAAGTTCTTTTGGGTTATGTCAATCAATTAGTGGATTTTAGAGGGGATCAAGATGAATTACATGACATGAGCGGGAATACTAGCAAGAGAAGACTTGGTAAGGGTGATTCTGCCAACCATATTGAGGAATTTGGTTTTCCATCTAGCCAACTTAGTGTTGAGATTGTCTAGGATGAATTGGAAATCTCTATTGCAAGATTTTTTGTGAAAGATGGGAAAACCAAAATATTTTCCAAACTTGTCTTTGGATTGGATGCCTAAGATGTGAAACAAACTATCTTTGGTCTCCTGACCACAATTTCTAGAAAAGATTACTTTAGATTTGTGAGTGTTAATATTTTGTCCAGAGTGGAAGGTGAAGCTGCTAAGAGTGGCTCGGATGGTTTCACAGTGTCTATCATTAGCAACAGCACATAAAGTTAGATCATCCGCAAAGAAAAGGTGAGAGATTTTGGGCCCTTTCCTACTTGTTGAGATGGGAGTCCAATATCATATATCTCGTCTTTTATCACGGGATGTGGAAGGTAGGGTTTTTTTGTTAACTAAAAAATAATAAAATGTACCACTAATGCCTCCATAGAAGCAAAGTCTTCTGAAGCATCCAATGAAAGTTGAGAGACTCTCTTCTCGGCTATAGCTCATGGTGAATCTCTTGCTGAAATTGATGAAAATTCTACACCATCATTTTGACCTATTTTGTCAACTTTCTCCTTTTCACATCTCTTTATAGAAGTCAAGATTCTTTCTTGAACTCATTGTAACAAAACTTTTGTGTCATTCTTCAGTTTATTATGCCACGTAGAGTTCATTAGTTCAAGGCCAAAATAACATAATTGTTCAAGTAACAATACCTAAGAAAAGAACAAACACCTTGAAAAAACATAAGAATTTTAAACCCAAAATTTGAGAAAAATGCAATAAATGTGAGTGAATCCAATTGGAGATTACAATTTGAAGTATTTATTCATGTCAATCAATTTGTTTCCCAATTTTGGTCCTAAATTTGAGTATATATACAAACCCCACTTTGTATAACCTCTCATACAATCAGCATTTGTTGTGTCTGAGTTTACTTTTTTTTGCTCAAGTGTTATTTATTTTTTGGGGTTCTTAAGAAAGGGGAATTGATAAAACATTCTTGAGTTACTATCTAACCTAGCAGTCGGACCTAGATTGTGATATCTATTATTATCATCATGTTCCTTGCATATAGCTATGGAAGAATGATCTTTCAAAATGATCCATCATGAATATTTTTTATTTTGAAGGAAGTTGGTCCATCCTTAACTGGATCTTCCAAGTTGCCTGCAAATGCCGACACTAGTGAGCTTCCACCGCAAGCTGCACCTGAAAAAGTTGCTCCATTCTTAGATCAACCACTTAAATTGCTAGGGAAAGATCCAATAATGACTTTTATAAAGAGAACTGAGAATGAGAAAATGACAAAATAGGTTGAAATGATGGTGAATAATTTTCATCAATTTCAGCAAGAGATTTACCAAAAGTTATAGCTGAGAAGAGGGTCTCTCAACTTTCATTGGATGCTTCAGAAGATTTTGTTGCTGCAGAGGCATTAGTGGTACAATTTTTTTTTATGGAAAAAATATGTTTATAAAAAAAAAACTACCTGCCAGATCCCATGAAAAAATACGGTAGTCATCAATTGATGAATCAGGAGCTGAGTAAATCAAATCGTTTATATCAATTGGGTCAACTCATTTAGGAAGTTTTGTATTTATGTAAAGTATTTATTCTGCACCTTGGTTCTAAACATATTATACATATAAATTGAATTATGCTTGCATTGGTCTCTGTCGTCTCAATGAACAAAGAAAGAAGGTATTAAGGGGTCATTTGGTAGCTAGCTTAGCAACGAGTTATGTAGGAATCCTACATAAGTAATTCCAGGTTTGGTAGCTACTTAGGAGTTAGTATAATGTATAAAATTAATATGTTGTTTGGTCTACCATTCTTTTTTAAACGAATGGAGTAGTACTTTTCCAAAATTGGACATCCTTAATAATAGAAAAAAGCTCCACTCAAAGTTCTCTTAGTTCAACTGTAGGGACAAAACAAGCTAACAAATGTGACTCTATTTCTTTGTTTCAAAAGGACAAAAGATTTTTTCTTGAACTGTTTGAAACAAAAATTTTGGGTCTTTCTTCAGTTTGCAATGCCATGTAAAGTTCATTTTTTCAATGCCAAAATAGCATATTAAGTAACTGTTGAGAAAATAATTAAATAGTAAAAGTGTACTCTCTCTAATAGTTAAACTTTTAGATGAGATGGTCACACACTTCAACATGGTATCAGAGTTAGGCCTACTCAATTCATTATTTTCAATGTTGAGTCCCCCATCTTATATTGACTACGCTTCAGATGTCCAGTCTTGGCGTTCAAGGAGAGGAAGGAGAGAGTCCCACATTGGTGGATTAAAGAGTCCTTAGTCTCCTTATATGATATTGAGCAATCCTCACCTCCTGAGCTAGCTTTTGACGTTGAGTTAGGTCCAAGGTTAATTTCATTATCATGGTATCAGAGTCCATCATCTCTTTCTATTGCTTTCATGTTTTTGACTACTCTTTTTTATCATCATAATCATTTATCTCTGTCATCATCTTTTTCTATTGATTTCATGTTTGTTAAAGTTAATTATAACGATTTCTTTTTATGAATTCAGGTGTTAATTTTCTCAAAAAGATTTCTTTGAAAATATATTGTTGAATGTTTAATCTTAAACTTTGTATATGCTTTCATCGTCATCTTTAATGGTGTAGGCTTATATATTTTATTTCATTACGATGATGAATTATTCCCCTACGTCTCAAATTATTTTCAACAGATAACAAAAAGCATAATTTATTGGAGGGATATAAAATGCTTGAACTTAATCAGGTAAATATTTTTACAAAAAATTTAGGATAATAAAAATACTAATTAGCAGCTATTAGTTCATTTTGAGCTTAAAAAATAGATAATTTTATTTGATGTGATTATTTGACATTAGTAATAGCATGTATGCTAAAATAAATTGATAATTGATATTTTATCAGTAAATAAAAGATATTTTGTAATAGCATTTGTGTATACTTTACACAAAATTATAAATTGCATTGAGGCAAAGTGATGGATGAGGGGAAGAACAAGACATTATGGTGGTTGAGATGGGTTAGGGGTGAGCTAGGTATATGGGGTAGGTTGGGTGGTGATGTAGGTAGGGGTTAGAGTTGTGGAGTAAAAAAAAAGATTCTTAAAAGATAAAAAAAATTATTTTTCTTGGGAGTCAGGACAAAAGGGTGGAAAGATTTTTTATTAGAAAAAAATCAAAAATATTTTTTTTTGTGTATGTATTAGGTAGGGTGTCGAATGGGTATTGGGGAGTAGGGGTGGGTCCAATATAAAATTTTATTTTACTGAAAAATAAAATATGTTTTTGTTTGTGGAGGGTGGATTGGGGATAAGAGATGGGTGATGTGAGAAAAATATTTTACGAAAAATTTGATAAAGTAAAATATAATAAAAACTAGGGCTGCGGGGTGGTGGTTGTAGGGTAAGGCTAGGAGGTGGGTGTAGTATTTGGTGGGGTGGTGATTTTGAGAGTGATTTGAGAGATCTTAATTAAATTAACTTAGCAGATACAATAAGAAGTATAAATAAAATACTTAAAGATATTAATCATAAAATTAATCATTGTAAAAATAATGAGCAATAGAACAATATCTGAAAATTTAAAATAAACTAATAAAATTTTATGCACTTAATTTTTGAATTGAGACTAAATGAAATTTAAGATTTGAAATTAGAAGTTCCGTAATTGCTACAAGTAAGTACTTTTAGTGTTTGAAATGCAATTGAAGAAATCTTAGGAGTGTCGCGATTATGGTTATTGTAGGCATATCAAGGTTGGGGAGGTCAAGGGAGCTAATCGTAGGATACAGCGGGGTAAGGCAATGGGGACAGATGAGATTCTAGTGGATTTTCGGAAGAGCACTAGAGGGGTAGGTTTGGAGTGGTTGACAAGGTTATTTAATAGTATTTTTAGGGAGACGAAGATGCCTGAAGCGTGGAGGGGGAGTACTATGATTCCAGTGTATAAGAACAAAAGAGACATCTAGAGTTGCAACAACTATAGAGGTATTAAGTTGTTGAGTCATACTATGAAGGTTTGGGAAAGGGTTGTAAAGTTGAGGATGATAAGGATCGTGACGATATCTGAGAATCAGTTCGGTTTCATGCCAGGGTGCTCGACCACTGAGGCCATTCACCTTATAAGGAGATTAGTGGAGCAGTTTTGGGAGAGGAAGAAGGACTTGCACATGGTGTTTATTGATCTTGAGAAGACATATGACAGAGTTTCCAGGGAGATTCTATAGAGGTGCTTAGAGGCTAGGGGGAGGCCCGTGGCGTACACTAGGTCGATTCAGGATATGAATGATGGGGATTAGACTCGTGTGAGGATGGTAGGTGGAGATTCGGAGCACTTCCCAGTTTTGATAGGGTTGCACGAGGGATAGACTCTTGC
Organism: Capsicum pubescens; assembly: GCA_030864215.1. Classification (NCBI taxonomy): domain Eukaryota; kingdom Viridiplantae; phylum Streptophyta; class Magnoliopsida; order Solanales; family Solanaceae; genus Capsicum; species Capsicum pubescens. The sequence continues at coordinate 49,496,190 of CM061544.1, read as the reverse complement.
CTATTTTTATTTTCCTTGGTGATGGATGTTTTGACGTGACATATTCAAGAAAAAGGTGCCTTGGTGTATGTTATTTTCAGATGATGTGGTACTGATTGACGAGACTCAGAGAGAAGTTAATGATAAGTTGGAGATTTGGAGACAGACGCTTAAGTCTAAAGAATTTCGATTAAGTAGAACCAAGATAGAGTACTTGGAGTATAAGTTCAGTGATGTGTCGCAGGAGGCTGGAGTGGTTGTGAAGATGGACTCTCAGGCCATTCATAAGAGGGAGAGTTTCAGGTTTCTAGATTCTATGATTCAGGGAAATAATGAGATTAACAATGATGTAACACATAATATTGGGGCAGGGTGGTTGAAATAAAGGCTCTCTTCAGGAGTTCTATGTGATTAGAAGGTTCCCTCGAAACTTAAAGATAAGTTCTACAGAGTGGTAGTCTGGCCGGCTATGTTGTATGTAGCAGTGTGTTGGCTAGTTAAGAACTCCCACATCTAAAAATTGAAGGCGGGGGAGATAAGAATATCACGATAGATGTGTGGACATACCAGGAAAGATAAGGTGAGGAGAGAAGGTAAGAGTTGCTTTGGTGGAGGACAAGATGCAAAATGTGAGGTTACGTTAGTTCATCCACGTGATGAAGAGGGGCTCTGATTCTTCAGTGCGGAGGTGTGAAATACTAGTTATGGATGGTCAAACGTTCTGAATGGCACGAATGAAGCATTTTTAGGCCAAATCGATGTGTTATAGATCCTAGTTTTGAGAGTGGGCCTATGGCTCGGGCGTGTTTTTGGGAAAAAATTGATTGGGGGTCCTAGGCAGGCTGAGGAGAGGGGAAGTGTGTGTCGTTGGGGTCGGCGGGGCCATTTGAGTGGTAAAACAAGTGAAACGGCACAAACGAACTATTTTTTGGTCAAATTGTTGTGCTATAGCTCACGGTTTTGGAGGTGAGCCCGGCGTCCAGGCATGTTTTAGGCTGAAAATTGACCGGAGGCTCCCAGGCATGCTGTGGAATAGGGGTGTATGGGTCGTTGGGGTTGGTGGTGGTTGGTATGGATATTTGGTTGGTCAAACAACAAAAAGGCGCGAACGGACCATTTCTTAGCAAAATCGATGTTATATAGCCAACAATTTTGAAGGTGAGGGAAGGGACCGGGCGTTGTTTGGGTCAAAAATTGATTGGGGGTTCTCGAACAGGCTGAGGAGTGGGGGAGTATGGGTGGTTGGGGTCGACGGGGCTGTTTGGGGGGTCAAAAGGGTGAATTGGCATAAACGGGCCATTTTTGGGATAAATTGGTATGCTATATCTCACGGTTCCGAGATTGGACCAGGGTTTGGTCATATTTTTTGGGCTAAATATCAATCAGGGGCACCCAGGTGGGTTGAGGAGCGAGGGAGTCAGGGTTGTTTGGGTCGACGGGGCCGTTTGGGTGATCAAAAAAGCGAAACTTCGCCAACAGGCCATTTTTCGGGCCTAATCTGTGTGCTATAGCTCACAATTCTGGGGTGTGCTCAGGGAACAGACGTGTTTGGGCTAAAAATCGATTGGGGGCTCCCAGGAAGGCTGACCAGTGAGGGAGTGTGGGCTTTTGGGGTCGGTGGGACTGTTTAGGTGGTCAAACAGGCAAAACGACATGAACGGGCCATTTTTGGGCCAAATCGATGTGATATAGCTCACGGTTATGAGGTTCCCAGCCAACTCCCAACCATATTTTGTCCAAAAATTCCCCGAGGCCATTTGGGTGGTCAAACGGGCGATACGGCGTCAATGTGTTATTTTCAGGCCAAATCGTTTTGCTATAACTCATAGTTTCGGGGGTGGGCCTGGGGCTTAGGTGTGTTTTAGTCTAAAAATTGACCGGAGGATCCCAAGCAGGCCGAGGAGAGAGAAAGTATAGGTCGTTGGGGTCAGTGCGGCTGTTTGGGTGGTCAAACGGGCGAAAAGGCATGAACGGACCATTTTTAGGCCAAATTAGTGTTTTATAGCTCACGATTCCGGGCGTGGGCCCAAGGCATAGGCTTATTTTAGGATGAAAATAGACCAGAGGATCCTAGGCAGGCTAATAAGCGGAAGAGTATGGGCCGTTGGGTGGCGATGGGCCGTTTGTGTGATCAAACGGATGAAACGGTGCGAATGGGCTATTTTTTGGCAAAATTAGGGTGCTATACCTCACGATTCAGAGGGTGTGCCCAAGTCCCACACGTGTTTTTGATTTAAAATTGATCGCGGCTCCCAGGTTGGGTGAAAAATGGGGAGTGTGGGCCGTTGAGGTCGGCGGGGCCATTTGGGTTATTAAACAGGCAAAATGATGTGAATGGGCTATTTTTGAGCCAAATCAGTGTGTTATAGCTCACAATTCCGGGGGTTGGCAAAGAGCCCAAATGTGTTTTGGGTCAAAAATTGATTGAGGGCTCCCAAGCAGGACGAGGAGCGGGGAATTATGGTTCGTTGAGGTCAGCGGGACTGTCTGGTTGGTCAAACGAGCAAAACGGCGCAAATAGGTCATTTTTTGGCCAAATTGGTGAGCTATAGCTCACGATTTCGGGGTGGTCCTGGGCATGTTTTTTTTCAAAAATCAACTGGGGGCTCTCAGGTAGGCTGAAGAATGGAGAAGTATGTGTCGTAGGGGTCAAGGGGGTTGTTTGGGTGGTCAGACAAGAATATCAACGTGAATGGGTCATTTTCAAGCATAATCGGTGTGCTATAGCTCACAGTTCTGGGTGGGCCTGGGGTTCGGGCGTGTTTTGGGTCGAAAATTGATCAAGGCTTCCAAGTAGAATGATGAACGGTAAAGTGCATCGTTTGGTCGGCGGGGCCATTTGGGTGGTCAAACAGGCAAAACATAAAAAATGTACTATTTTTGGGGCCAAATAGACATGTTATAACTCACGATTTTAGGGTTTTCTTGGGGATCGAGCATGATTTGGTCTAAAAATCGACCAGAGGCACCAAGGCAGGCTTAAAAGTGGGATCGTATGGGTCGTTGGGGCCGATTGGGCTATTTGGGTGGTCAAATAATTAAAACGATGCAAATGGGCCATTCTTGGGCTAAATCAGTGTGCTATAGCTCACAGTTCTGGGGGTGGGCCCAGTGATCGAGTATCTTTAGGTCAGAAAATGGACCAAGTGCTCCCAGGCAGGCTGAGGCAAAGAGGAGTGTGGGTTGTTGGGGTTGGAGCGGCCATTTGGTTGGTCACAATGGGGAAATGTGGATCCAGACCAGTCGTATCCACTTTATAGCAAGTGTCATAATCTTATCGAGGTGGAACATTAACTATAGGAATACAATGTACTTGTTATCTGAATATTTAACGAAATAAAATATAAAAATCATGAGGAAAACGGGTAATAAATGTTCTTGAGTCCACGATGTAGCTACCTCTCGTGGCATAATTTCTGAAATTCCTAGACAATGATGGGAACATCGGGACTTCCCTATCGTTAATAAAAATTTTATAAAGGTTGACGAAGTAAACGAAAGGGAATCTGAAATCTTGTAATAGCGTTGCTGATGTTGTTTCTTAAATGGCGTTGTGTGGAAGCTAAGTGTTGATCCTTTTGTGGAGAGAGCTCCTGGTAGACACATGGATATTATGTCTGCTTCAAATTGCGATGCTAAAGAATTGCCACCGCCCATTACGCCCGAGGCCAACAATTCCAGAAAATTGACCACTAAAAGGCTTTCCATGAGTTTGATCTTTGCCACATCCAAAAACAATTCTTACCTGCTTTCGGTCTAAAACAAAAGTAATCACGTCGTGTGAAATCCAGCCTCTTGTTCTTGATCCATTGACGTATTTGTAATCATACATACACGTATTACCATACGGACTACAATCATATTCCTTATTCGTGATTTCATAGTTTCTACTTTCTACAAGACAATCGAGCTGTCGATATGTTTTTGAATTAGTTGAAACATATAAAGGATTATTTATCTGTTTGTAACATCCATTTGCATTACATGGTCCACATTGCCACCAAACTAAATCACTACCAGTGTCTATTAGCTAGTAACTTTTAACTTGTTCAGTGAGTAAAAGATGCACCAATATGGGTTGTGGTGCAGTGGATGAGGCTGCTCCACCCTTAACCAGAGGTCCAAGGTTCGACCCTGGGTATGGAGAAAATTCTGTTGGGAGCGCTGCCACCTTAATGGTCCCTGCAACGTGTGATCCGAATTAGTAGGGGCTCCAAAGCAGGCACCGGATGCCGGATGGGAAACCAAAAAAAAAATAGTAAAAGATGCAACATACTGACATATGAAATGTGTACTTGTTGTTATCGGAACCTTTTCGTTGGCCACTTTACTCTCATGATCCTCATGTGTCCTTACCAGAGTTCCATTCGCACTAATCGCGTCACCATTTTCAAGAGTCGATGCCAAATGATTTTCTCTATCTTGACAACCGGCGAACCTATTTCCGAGTAACGAGTTATAGTCCTTGAATTTTGACTTTTCAAATAAATAGAGATTGTAAATGGTGAGTGTATAGGATGGCATTGGAGGATCGGGAAGCTTCCTTGGATCAATAGACATATTCCATAATATAAGTGGTGTTAAGGGATGAAAAAGAATGTTCATTGCATAAAATTACAAGCAAAATTGAGAAAATAATTGAAATCAAAAGGTGAACATGGAGGAACTTCTCCATTGGAATAGAAATTGTTTTTCTAATTGATTGATTTAGTTTGAGATATGTCTATCACTTCTTGTACTCAATATATATAAACACATAATAAAAACTCATTAAAGATATTTAATGCCATTTAATCTACTACTTTATTAAAGAGGTAAAGTTCAATAATTTTGTCATTAATGAGTAAATGTCTACAATTATACATGAAATTAACCTGTTGAAACTTTAACCAAAAGGGAAATCCCATGCATATATCATTTTTGATACCTTATAAGTTTTTATTACTCCATATAAGTGGATTTGCAAAAAGAATTATATGCGTACCTTTTATATTTTGCGTATCTTTAATATTTTTATCAAATCGGAAAAAAAAATATGAAGGGGAGTTTTAGAGTAACTGATAAAATTATTGTCATGTGATTAGGAAGTCACGAGTTCAAGTCATAGAAACAGCCTCTGTCAGAACTGTAAGATAATGCTGCGCACAATAAAATTCTTGTAGTCCAGCCCTTCTCCGCAGTCCCTTATAGCAATAAGTTTTAGTACACCGAGCTGCCCTTTTAGTATTAACATACTTCCACCGCCACATCAAGCTTCCCTTTTAGTATTAACATACTTCTCTTCCCTATTTTATATGTCATCATTTTCTTTTTGTCCGTCCCAAAAAGAATGTCATATTTACTTATATGGTAACTATTTAAACATACAATTTTACTTTTATCCTTTTTAGTCTCATTTAATTAAAGATAGTAGTAATATATTTTTTTAATAAAGGACAATTGTCATTCCTTCTTAAACTTTTTTCCCTATCAAAATATGCCGCATAAAATACAACCGAGGAAGTATATCTTTTTGATGTGTTTTCAGTGTTACTCCCACCGTTCGCTTTTACTTGTCACTAATTTCCTAATTGTATTTCTATTTTTACGTATCATTTTTGACATATCAAGAAAAGACAACTTCTATTTTGTTATTTTACCCTTTGCATTAATTGTCTTTTCTCCAAATTAATTTTAAGATACAATATAAACATCATTTAATAGGGGTATTATGGTAAAATAACTGTATGTTATTAATTATTTTTTCAGTAAATATGTCAAGTTAAAATGTGACAAGTAAAGCCGAACGAAGGAATTATCTTTTTGTTTATTCGAGCAACTTTTGTGGCATTTAAATTGTTCAAGAAGAGTAATATCATTATAAAATTATAAGGTAAAGGGGTCTATATGTAATAGCTAGATCTTTTGGGGGCTAAAGTGATATAATCCTGTTCATTTTTGTAGAAGATGATACTGCTCAAATACTGACCAACTACCAGAAAAGGAAAGAAATTGGCTCTTATTACTACAGTATCAATCATCAATGGTGACATAATGTTAAGGGAAAAATTGGAATTTCATTATTCATCTTGAGAAAGTGAGATTTTTTTTTTAAGCTATAGTTCAAAATTAATCTTGATGTATTACAAGTTTTCTTTGACTGAATTTTTTTGGGTAGTTTGCATTTTTTGCTTATTGTTTATTTAACGATATGTTATCAGTGTTATATTTTAGCTTATCTTGGAAATTTGGGTAGAAATAATTTTAAAAAATTGCTAAAGTTTTCATTTTTACAAATGTTATTTGTGTATGTAAGACAAGGAGCCTTGTCGTAACTGGTAAAGTTGTTGTCATGTGACCAAAAGGTCATAGGTCCGAGCTGTGGAAAAATGGGTCCACAGAGGTAAGAATGTGTATAATAAACCTTTGTGATCTAGTTTTTTCTGGGACCCAGCACATTACGGGAGATTAGTGCACCGGGCTGCCCTTCGTTTTTGTCTTTGTGTGTAGTAAAATTCTTAAAAGATTTAGTCTTGCTTGGAAATTTGTGATTATCTATGAGAAGTATTTGTCTGAATTATTGTGGATAGTTCCCTCCATGTGATCAGGGGGTCACGAGTTTGAGCTATGAAAATGTGCTAAATATAGTATTTTTGTTATTGCTTTTCTCTTCTCCTAGCTTGATGTAGTTTTATGATTTCATGGTACGCCGCACGAATGACTTGATCTAAGTTACTCGACTAAATTAACACGTACTTCATTCATCATCTCAAAGAAGAAAAATAATTGTATTTTGACATTTCAGCAAAGGATTTTGTAGTCATAACGTTTGACAATACAAAGGTGTTTATAGACATCATAATTTTGTGAACTCTATAATAAGAATTCAATTTTTGTTAGAGTTATTAGGGGTTACTTTACGCTAAACCTAACTTGGTGGCTACTCTACTCTAAACCCTTAATAAAGAGATTAATCATCTCCCGATAATTTCATAAACTCATTGACTATCACTCGCTTTTTTATAATCAAATATATCAAGAAGATCCATAAACCCTTCTTTTATGGAGATCAAATTCAAATATTTCTACGTCCAAGAAATATGTTATTAACGGCCTTCAAATTACGAAGAAAATCCATATCAAATCTAAATCTTCTTACATTCAAGAAATACACTACTAACGACCCTTGCATTACAAAAAAAAAATCATATCAAATTCAAATCTTTTTACATTTGAGAAATACGCTAAAAATTCATATCAAATTTAAATCTTTCTACATTCGAGAAATATGCTACTAATGGTCCTCAAATTACGGATAAAAATAAAGAAAGAAGAATCGAGGGAGTAACAGAATTATATCCATATCATTTATCAATAAAATTCTTATTTTTTCATATTTTATTTGCATTGTGACTGCAATTTGTTTCTGTCACTGTAATCTTTATTGCAAACAGTGTTAACAATATGAAAAAAGAATACAATTTACTATTATATATAAGGGAGGATCTCAATTTTCGGTAGTCCTCACAAGGATTAATGATGTTCTTTTGCTAAATATTTTTATTTTTGTCCTTATTCTTTTTGTTAAGACCATTTTCACTTGTGTATTTGTAACTGATTTTTTCTTGCCACAGGTTGTCTTTTAATTAAAATTTCCTTCATTTTAAATTAATAATTATTTTGCTCAACAAACTTATTTATAAATAACATTTCACATCAAATTAAAGTTAGTAATAATTTTCAACTACACCCTTATAGTCATTGATGTTCACTTCTTAAAAAAAGATATAGTACTCCCTCCATTCCACAATAAGTTAATTGTTGAATTTCGGCACACATGCTAAGAAAAAAAAAAGCAAAGACATAAATTTGTCATGTTTTTTCATTTTTACCCTCTTCAAAAAGCAAAGACACATGATACATCACTCCCAGTGCACATTTAATAGAGGGTAAATTTAGAAAAAATTTCCAACATCTACCTTGAATTGTGAATCATTCACTTATTTTGAAACACTAAAATTATTCCAATAATTCACTTATAGTGAAACGGAGGGAGTATTAAATAGGATAACTTAATCAATAATAAATAGTACAATGTCTTTATTATTATTTTTAGCAAACATGAAAAAAGATAAATCAATAATTAGAGTAGAATGAATAGAATATTTTTAAACGGTGTTTAAAAAATTAACACGATAAGTAAATGGACCAAACGGAATAATCGATTAATGTAATTTAATTATTATTTAATATCCTTATAGATCACGATTAAGTTAGTTTGTGTAAAAGTTCTAAATTAATGTTGTAACTATTTTTATATATACTTGAAGTGATTGAAATACTTTATTATATTAGATGAAAACAATGAAATTTGCAACTCTTGTCACATGAAATTATAGGTGAAAATAAAATAATAAATATTAAAATAAATTTATTTCTATTTATAACTGAGAAATTTTGTACCCATAAATTCATTAAAATCAATATTTTTCTATTTTTAATCAGCATTGAATTGTAATTATTAAAATATTGTCATGTTATTTTATTGAACGGGCGTCTCAAGTTAAATTGATGACATTAATAGTTGTCATATATGCTGATGGCGAAATTAACCTATCTCTTCGTGTCTTGAAGATTCTGGCGATAGAAGAGAACTACCACTCCGCCGCCGGTAAATTACTTGTGTCTTCCACCATAAACACGTCCCGACGACCCTATCAGTTTTGGCGACCCCATCAGATTCTGGCGCAATCGTCGTCTTTTTCTCTCTCGCTTCGTGCGCCGACCACTAAAATGATAGAAGCTTTTTCGACGGCCTATCTCTGTGGCCCAACAACCACATCAATTTTTTGTGAGTGACGTCAATTTTTGGCAATTTGATCGTCGCTTTTCTTTTCTTATCTTTTATTTTCTTTATAACCCTTTTCAGGTACTTCAAGTTTAGATCCGCACATCATGCGGCGTCATCAAGATTCTGGTGTCTTGCACATTTTTTCGGTGACCAACAAATTCTCCGGCGACCAAGTACAGGGATGCGGTACCAGCAGTAGGGTAAAGGTGGTGGCAACAAATTATGACGACCAATTTCTTCACTAATTTGTCAAAATTCGACAAAATGATTAGGAAAACATCTTTCACTGTGTCTTCTCCCAGTATCAGGTGCGCTCATTTCAGTATTCTCTAGTTTATTTGGTCTATGCTTCTTGTCTCTTTTTCTATCCTGATTTCTTGTCTGATTTTTTTAATTATTCCTGTGGGATTATTGGTTACGGTTTCTCCGTAACTTAGTAGTTGTTCATTGCTTGTGAGTAGTATAGTAATTATTGTTGCTTGTGAGTATCAATCCTGCTTACTGGCTTTTCTTTGTTGATTTAGCTATTTTTAGTCATACTCTTTTTCTCATCGTGTTTTTTTGGATTTTTTTCTTCATTTTCTTCTATCGTATCCTTTTGAGTGGTGGTTTTGGTGAAAGATGATGGAATAGGGTCATGTCATAGGTCGAGGTCGGGGTTGGGGTCGAGTCTAGGTTCTAGTCTTGGGTTGAGGGCGAGGGATAGTTGGGCTAAGTTGGATAAGGGTGCTTATAGGTTGAAAGTTGGGTCCTGGAACATAGAGACACTTCAAGGTAAGTCTATAGAGCTGGTGAAGATTCTTGGAAAATGGAGGGTTAGTATAGCGTGTGTCCATAAAACTAAATGGTAGGCACTAAGGTGAGAGATGTGGATGGATATAAGTTATGGTACTCGGGTAGCATGAGACATAGAAATGGGGTAGGTATCTTAGTAGATGAAAAACTTAGGGAGAAGGTGGTAGAGGTTAAAAGAGTCAGTGATAGGTTGATGTCTATTAAGTTTGTCATGGAAGGAACTAAGGTGAACGTTATTAGTGTTTATGCTCCGCAATTAGGTTTGGACGAGGAAGAGAAGAAGGGCTTTTGGAGGTTTTGAATGAGATGGTGAGGGGCGTCCCGAGCACTGAGAAAATTTTAGTGCTAGGAGAATTCAATGGGAATATTGGGTCTTCGTCGAGAGGTTATGATGATGTGCATGGAGATTTCAATTTTGGGTAGCGGAATAAAGGAAAAGCTTCTCTTTTGGATTTTTTTAGGGCTTTTGGGTTGTGGATAATGAATTTGATATTTTTGAAATGTTTTGTAGTTCAGTGGCCAAGACTCAGCTAGACTTTTATCTCCTTTAGAAGAGTGATAGAACACTATGTAAAGATTGTAAAGTCATACCTAGAGATAATCTTTTGACTAAACTTAGGTAGTTGGTGATGAACTTGGTAATCAATAAGGGCTGAAAGAAGAGGAGTGTGGAGGTTCGGCCCAAGATTAAGTGGGGTAGCTTGACTTTGGCTAATGCTTTGAAGATGGGGGAGAAGTTGAGAAGCAGGGGGCTTCGAAGAGTAGAGGGGATGTGGATAGTATGTGGGAGACGATTGCCAGTTGCATTAGGGAGATCGCTAAAGAGGTGTTAGTGTATTGAGAGGTCGATTTGGAAAACATCGAGGGCACTAGTGGTGGAATAAAAAGGTTAAGAGGAAGGTGGAGTCTAAGAAGGTGGCTTATGCTAAATTGGTTGAGAGAAAGAATGATCAAGAGAGGCGGACGAATAAGGAAGAGTATAAGCTATAGCTAGGTGAGTGGCTAAGTTAGCGGTTACAGTGGCTAAAATGACAGCTTTTGAGAGCTTGTATGCAGCTTTAAAGGGGAAAGGCAGGGGTAAGTGCATCAAGGTTGAGGATGGTACTATGTTGGTTGAGGATGCCCTCATTAAAAAAAGGTGGCAGTCCTATTTTCATACACTTTTGAACGATAAGGGGGACAAAGGTTTCCTGCTTAGGGACTTGGAGAAATTTGAGAAATGTCACGACTATGGTTATTGTAGGCATATCGAGGTTAAGGAGGTCATGAGGGAAATTCGCAAGATGCTTTGAGGTAGGGAGATAGGGCCAAACGAGATTCCAGTTGATTTTTGGAACGCACTGGCAGGGCAGGTTTGGAGTGGTTGACAATGTTCTTAACATCATTTTTAGGGAAGGAAGGATGCCTGAAGCATAGAGGTGGAGTACAATGATTCCATTGTATAAGAACAAGGGAGATATCCAAAGTTGTAACAACTATAAAGGTATTAAGTTGTTGAGTCATAATATGAAGATTTGGGAAATGGTGGTAAAGTTCAGGCTGAGAAGGAGCGTGATTATCGCTGAGAATCAGTTCAATTTTATGCTAGGTCGCTTGACTACTGAGGCCATTCACCTTGTGAGGAGATTAGTGGAACAGTTTTGGGAGATGAAGAAGGACTTTCACATGGTATTTATTGATCTTGAGAAGGCTTATGACAGAGTTCCCAAGGAGATTCTCTGGAGGTGTTTGGAGGCTAGAGGGGTGCCTGTGGTATACACTAGGTCGATTTAGGACATGTATGATGGCGCAAAGACTCGGGTGAGGACGGTAGATGGAGATTCAGAGCATTTTTTTATTTTGGTAGGGTTGTATCAGGGTTTGACTCTTAGCCCTTTTTTTTATTTTCCTTGGTGATGAATATTTTGACAAGACATATTCAAGAGGAGGTGCCTTGGTATATGTTATTTGTTGATAATGTGGTACTACTTAACAAGACTCGGGGAGGAGTTAATGATAAGTTGGAGATTTTGAGACAGACCCTTGAGTCTAAAGGATTTCGGTTAAGCAGGACCAAGACAGAGTACTTGAAGTGTAAGTTTAGTGATGTGTTGTAGGAGGCTGACATGGTTGTGAAGCTAGACTCTCAGGCCATTCAGAAGAAGGAGAGTTTCAAGTATCTGGGGTCTATGATTTAAGGCAATAGTGAGATTGACGAGGATGTTACACATCATATTGGGGATGGGTGGTTTAAATGAAGGTTCGCTTAGGGATTTTTATGTGATAAAAATATGCCCCTGAAGCTTAAAGAGAAGTTCTACAGAGTGGCAGTCTGGCCGACTATGTTGTATGAAGAGTATTGGCCAGTTAAGAACTCCCACATCCAAAAGTTGAAGGTGGCAGAGATGAAAATATTGCGATGGATGTGTGGCCATACTAGGAAAGATAAGGTAAGAAATGAGATTATTCGGGAGAGGTGGGAGTGGCCTCGGTGGAGGACAAAATACGAAAAGTAAGGTTACGTTGGTGCGATCATGTGATGAAGAGGGGCTCTGATGCTCCAGTACGGAGGGAGGTGTGAGACACTGACTATGGATGATTTTACGCAGGGTAGAGGCAGACCGAACAAATATTGGAGGGATTTGATTAGGAAGGTGTGGAGAATGCCGATTAGGGTAGAAGGTTAGGGGTTGAGAGTGTGTCGGTAACAATAGGGGAGCATACTTTATTTGTGTTTGAAGTTTCTTGTTCGTGGTGTTGAGTGATGTCTATGATTTCGGATAAATAGTTTTAGTATTATCTTGTGACTGTAGTATTATCTTATGGCTAGTGACGTTAGTTTATTTTGCAGAATGTACTAGTTTTTATGCATTTATGTTTTGTGTTTGTTGTACTGCTATCGGTCCTAAGCCAGGGGTCTGTCGGAAACAGACTCTCTACTTCATCTTAGGTAGTGGTATGATCTGCGTATACTCTACCCTCCCCAGACACCTCTATGTGGGAATCCACTGGGTATGTTGTTATTGTTGTTGTTGTATCATGTTATTTTATAAAATATTAAATTATTTGTGGTCTCTTGTTATATTCTAATTCTCCTGTAATACTTTCTTCCATACAAATAATTTTTTAAAAAAATTATCCAATTATGTGATTAAGAACTTTAATAATTATAAATTTTTTTAATAAAATATATTTAATATATCGTCATTAAATTATATTAATTATAAAGTAAAAAATATAATATAAATTATATTTAAAAAATTTAATTATTATTATTTATATGTAGAGTTGTTTGGATCCGAGCTTAGTACGGAATACGGATTTAATGAAACTAGCATTTAGATATTCGTAGAATACACCTTTCACTTCATTTAATACTTCACGTAATAATATTTTTTAAAATTTTATAAATTACACAAATAAATTAAAATAGTTATTTTTAATCTAATTAAAATGAAATGGATGGTGTATGAAATTTGGAAGGATATGCAATTATAAAAGCAGAAAATGAGGTGACAGGTTGGGTACCTCCACTGATAAAAGAGTTTGGGCGTCTTGCAGATGACAAATGCTTTATGGCGTCATCTTTACATGTATACAGTTGAGGCCGTAGCAGTGTCGTTGTCAGAAATTTGACGAGGAGGGTGCATATTTTCTTTTTAGTTGTGTTAAGGATGTACAAAATTTAATATAGACGTATAATAGCTAATATTAAGCTTCTGTACACTATATAATCTTTTGATAAAAAATGTGCATCAAATCACCCTTTTTCTAAGATCATCCCTCCGCCAATGGGTATAAGTATACCTCAACATTGGGTATTTACATTTGATCTATCAATTCAAGATATATACAATAATAACATACATAATATTACACGTGGAGTTTGGAGAGGTAGTATGGACATGTACTTCTGTCTTGTGAAGATAGAGAGGTTGTTCTCGATTGACTCTAGACTCTCGACTCAAGTAAAACATATAAAAAAAATTAGGCATGTGAAACAAATAAAATAGTAAATCTGAAAATGGTAGCAACGGCAAACAATTAATATGATAGCTGAACTAAAAACAAACAAATTATTCTAATATAGAAGAATAAGATAGTATGAAAGAAACAACAAAAATACTACTTAATAGGGAAATTAGACAATGCTCAGCCACCCACTAACCACATCCTTGATCTCCGTATTTTTATATCTAGATCATATCCTCGAAAAGCTACAGATACCTAATCTAATCACCTTTACCAAGACCTCCTCAGCCTACATCTACCTCTCCTTATACCCATTATTACAAGATAATATCTTTTATAAATTATTTTTGTTATCATGATTGAATGATCTTATATTCTTAATTCATTAGAATTAATATCATTGATTAGGGGTAAATATTCGGAACCCATAAGTATTTGCGTGATGATTAAGTGCTTCTTGCGACAAATTGAATTGCACAATGTTTGCGAGTAGCTCTCTTTGACGTACTAAACGTATATAGGACTATCTCTACACTTAATATTACAATTTACAACACAAATATAAGCTAACTACTTCATGATATATACAACTTAAATACTTGAGTGAGAAAAATGAATCACTAGACCTCCCAAGTTTCCAATTAAGTAAAGGGGACAAGTGGGTCCCGCAACTTGTCCCTTTGAAAAAAATTAAGTCATTTGAACAACTGGGACAGTTGTTCGACAACTACATTAGTTGTCTCAACAACTTCACACAGTTGTTGAACAACTTCTCCCAGTTGCCGAACAACTTCGCCTAGTTGTTGAACAACTTAGCTCAGTTGTCGAACAACTTTGATAGTTGTTGAACAACTTCTAGAAGTTGTCGAACAATTATCAAAGTTGTTCGACAATTAGGAGAAGTTGTTGGAACGAAAAAACTTTAAAAAAAAAATCAAAAAAATCTTGTCCCTCCCACCTAATTTTAAAAACTTGAAGGATTCTCACTTAATTAGACAACTTATTTGTCCCTTTTAATTCAAAATCCCTGTAGTACTACTATAATTTTCTTGAATATCATAACTATGTTCATCCATATTTGGGCCCTAAAGCGGGCCATCAAACCAGTTGAGAAAGGCTACAGAGCCATCTATTTGGTAGATGGGTTTTTATAGGCCTTCTTTGGGGTCTTGAGGGTTATTCTATGTTAATAGGAGTAAACGTAGGCTAAACCAACTACTAATATTTGAATATTAACTATGTAGGACTTAATTACCTTCATAACTCAATGCTAAATCAACTTCCAAGCAATACGTTAATACATGCATAAATAATATATAGATTTCCACATCGATAATCCCTACAGTACAAAAACTTGCATAACTCTAATTGAGGCCCCTTTGTTATTTACTTTTGGATTCTTAGGTTTAAGTGGGTAAACAGATGGAAAGAGAAAAGAAAAGTCTCTCACATCTAGTTTCCCTAGAAGCACCTTTTTTAGAAGAAGGGTGCTATTGAAGCAACTCATTTTCAGATTCAAACAATCTTTTCTTTTGTTCCTCCTCAGAAACAAAAGCATGAGCCGGGGAAGCCATTTCCTTTTCTTATTGCAGATGAAGAACAAGAAGAACACTGCAATTTTAAAACCAGGCTTTAAATCTCATAAACAAAATAAGAAATCATGAGAGCAAAAAGGGAAAAACAAAGTGCAAAAAGACCTCACCAGTACTAGGATACAAAGGACGAGAGAGAGGGGAAGGAGGGTTATATGTAAAATAGAACGAATATAGCAGAGGTAGAGCACATCTATCAAATTTCTTTAAAAACACACCAGCTATATCACCGATGTTTCAAAATCAAGGCAACTTGTTGTCCTATTCAGAAAAAAAATTCAAAGTGTGAGAGTAGGATTGAGGTTGTCTTAACTGCGTAAATTAGTTTGCCCTCTTAAAATTGTGTTCAATTAAAAGAAATATAAAAATGAAGATTTTAAGAGGGCAAACCAATTTACGCAGTTAAGACAACCTCAGTCCTACTCACACACTTTGAAATTTTTTTCTGAACAGGACAAAAAGTTGCCTTGATTTTGAAACGTCGGTGACGTAGCTAGTGTGTTTTTAAAGAATATTTGATAGACGTGCTCTGCCTCTACTGTATTCGTTCCATTTTTAATATAACCCTCCTTTCTCTCTGTCTCTCTCTCTCTCATCCTTCGTATCCTACTACTGGTGAGGTCTTTTTGTACTTTGTTTTTCCCCTTTTGCTCTCATGATTTCATATTTTGTTTTTGAAATTTAAATCCCGTTTTTAAATTACAGTGTTCTTCTTGTTCTTCATTTCCTGTGAGAAAAGAAAATGGTTGGCTCGGCTCATGCTTTTGTTTCTGAGGAGGAACAAAACAAAAGACTGCTTAAATCTGAAAATGAGTTGCTTCAACAGCACCCTTCTTCTAAAGAGGTGCTTCTGGGGAAACTAGATGGGAAAGTCTTTTCTTTTCTCTTTTCATCTGTTTACCCACTTAAACCTAAGAAGCCAAAAGTAAATAATGAAAGGGCCTCAATTAGAATTATGAAGATTTTTTTTTAATTTAGGGATTATCTATATATTATTTATGTAGGTAGTAGCGTATTTTTTGGTAGTTAGTTTAGCAGTGAGTTATGCAGGTAATTAAGTCCTACATAACTAATTCACTATGTTAATAGAAATATATGAATTTGAAAATAGTAGGCTTTGAAAAATTTAAAAAATAATTCATTAGTTTAAAATTAAAAAATCATAGTTGAAACGAACTAAAACATCTCTAATTATATCATAAATTTATATATTTCAAATATATTTAAATATTAAATAAAATATAATAATAATTAAAAGATAACTTATAATATTAGTAGTAGTAGTAGTAGAACATACATATCTACTACTACTACTAATAATAATAAAAATAATGATGATAATAATAATAATAATAATAATAATAATAATAATAATTATAATAATAATAATAATACATCATTTACTATCAAAAATATGTGTTTGATCTCAAATATTTTTTTAAAATTCAATTATAACATTATATGATAAATTTACATTATATTTGCATAAAGGTAAATAGCAAAGATAATTAAAAGTAATAATGTAATACCCCGAGATTCTAACCAATAGTACCTCCATGACTCAAGCCCATGAGAAAAAAATTATAGTGTTTTGGTTGTTTTCTGGTCAAGGCTGATGTGTATTAAGGCTTTAAAGATGTCCTAACGCTTGGGAAAATCAAAACATTCTTTACCGATTGAATTCTTGAGAAGGATTTTGGCATAGTCAACTTCAAATGAGCATATCTCTCGTTGTACTACAAATTATTGAGGTCATGACCTACCAAAAGATAGATAATTGAATTATATTTCCAACGATACCAATTTCGTCAAAATTCAAAATCAGAGCAAAGAGTTATGCTTATTTTACACCAGCGTGTCTGCCTGGAAAATCCGTGACGACCTTTTGTGAAGACTTGCCACAAGCTTGACGGCCCGTCACAAAATGTCGTCACTTTAAGGCAGAAAGTCACAAAATCCACCCTTTTTGAGATGACAATTCGTGATGGCCTATCACGGGCCTGACAGTTTGTCACGGATGTCGTCAGCTCTTTTTTTAAGCAATTGATGGACGATATTTGCAAGGGTATTTTAGTCATTTCCCATTTTCGGAGGCCTCTATATATATGAGAATCCTCATCCAAAACCTAATTTCTTCATTTCTCTCTTCCAATTCTCTTAAGAAATATATCTAGGGTTTTATTTAAGGAAATTAATCTTCTAAAAATCATCCATAAATCTTCAAGATTCCTTCAAGAATCAAGTTCCTCATAGAGTGTGCTTCAAGAATTGTTTTATTACAAGTGTGAGTAAAGTCTCAAGCACTAGAGTTCAACCAATTTCAAAGATTAAGGTATGTGGGGTTTTGAACAATAGAAATTCTTTCGTTCTTGTGCTCAAAGCTTTGATTTTTATTATGGATTTATATGATTTTGCAAGTGGGTTAATACCCAAATTACTTCTTCATGAGATTATGAGAATATAAATCGTTCAAGCTTTGTTATATATGATTATTAAACAATTTCCAAGTTATGACTTGATATTTAATATTGTGAATTTCAAGTTTCTACCATGAGTTGGTATTTCAAGTGCTTTTAAGATATGTGTCAATCTTTAAGCTTCCTTATGACAAATTGGATTATTGAGTATATTGATTCATGAGAATTGAGTTGTTACAGTGAGTCTTGACATTTCCTCAAAGTTATTGATGTCGCCATGACTTAATGAATTGATGCTTTTTGATATTGAGAAAGATTGATTTGAGTCGAGTCGAGTTAGGAATCCTCAAATTGATTATGATTTGATAAATGAGAAAGAGATTTGATTTGGTCGTCATGATAGACCCTTGTGATATTTGTGGAGGATTTCCTAATGCATTCTGAGCTTGTGTCTGAGAGTAGTATTTAGCACCGAGTGGGAAATGTGGTATTTCCCACGAAACTACGTGCCACCGTAGGATTGATATTGATAATTGTGGGACGGAGGCCGAGTATGAGATTGTGATCACTAAATTTATGTTGTTCTCCCTGGAAAGAGTACGACGCTCCCTCCAATGTGGGTTATCTCCTTAGGAGGTAAAAATGTTGGACTCCATGTATCTCACATAGTTTATGTCGGTTATAAGAACCTCCCATGTCCAAAAGAGTCGACTTTCTTGATTTACAGGTCACTCCGAGTCTTGTGTTGAAGAGTTGAGTTGTTTATGATGATTTAAGAGGTTTTTATCATATGATTTATTAACGATGAGATCATGAAAAGTATGTTTCAATCTAACTCCAGCCAAGTGAGCCATCATTGTACATATGCATATTTTCATGAAATTGATGATGATATATACATTGTTGCATGCACCCCTACATACTCAGTACATTCCAAAGTGATGACCCATATATTTTCCTATGGGCTATATTTTCTCTTAATGTAGGTTCAGGTACTCAGCCGCGTTAGCGATATTTGGGAGCCTCTTTTCAACTGCTCAGTGGTGAGTCCTCATAGTTCGAGAACCGTGTTTATAATTTTATGATACCATTTTATTGTTATGGCTTTCAGTACTGTTTGCGGCAGTTGGGGGTTTGTCCTAATGCCTCCTTGATTTTGATGTATAGAGGCTTTGTAATGCTAAAGGATTGGTATGTACAGAATTTCAGTATTTTGGATTGTACAGGCTAGTTTCTTATCTTATTACAGTATGTTTATGATATGTCATTCTCTCTTATATTAGCATGACTCTTGTCAAAGTGAGTTCTAGAAGTGATGACAGGTTTAGAGGGTTAGCTTGAGGCCGCGTATGGCCTTAAGCACCGTGTGACGTCTCGGGATGGGGCAATCTTGGTATCAGAGCCTAAGGTTTAAAGAGTCCTAGGGAGTCTGGAAACTCCTGTTACGTAGAGTCTTGATCATCGGTGTGTAGCGCGCCATATCTATGAGCAAGAGGCTACGGGACGTTTTAGGAAAAGTCATTTTTTTCTTTTAAAAGTCAATCGTGCCTACGACTGTTCCTCTCTTCTATTTATTTGTGCTCTCTTATGACAGAAAATGCCTCCTCGTCCAGCTCGTAGAAACAATGAGAAACCTCAACCCGTTGATCCCCTGAACGAGCATGTGTCACATGTAGAATTCTGGGCAGCTTTTCAGGTGCTAGCCCCGGCAGTTACCACCAATACTCAAGCTATTAACCAGGCTACTGTTTCGCCTCCGTAAGAGAATAATTCTGTTGCAGCTCGGGTTCATGACTTTATGTGGATGAATCCGCCTAAGTTCTATGGGTCGAAGGTAGGTGAAACCCCACAGATGTACTTGGATGAAGTGAGAAAGATCACCCATATTATGCACGTGAATGAGGAGGAGAGTTTTGAATTGGCTTTCTATCGAATGAAAGATGTTTCATATGATTGGGTGTAAGTGTGGAGGGAAAGTAGAGCGGAGGATTCCGCTCCCATGACTTGGCAGTTATTCCAGGATGCGTTCTTGGACAGATTCTTTCCTATTGAGATAAGGGAAGCAAAGATAGAGGAATTCCTAAATTTTATACAAGGCTTCATGACTGTTAAGGATTATTACCTTTAGATTCAATCAGTTGTCCAAATATGCACCTAGTATGATGGCTGACTCCAGGACCATCATGAGTAAGTTCGTGACTGGTGTGTCGAGTTACGTTATGAGAGAGTGTAGATCTGCTATGCTTAATAGGGAGATGGACCTTTCTCGGTTGATGATACATACCCAACAGATTAAAACTGATAAGGTGAAAGAGAGGGAGAGAGTAAGAGTGAATAAAAGAGCTAGATCAAAGTAGCAAGGATTCAGTTAGTCCAGATTCTATGGAGGGGACCGCCCATAATTCCAGAAACGTCTATTTATGCCCTCATCTTCCTCAGTAAGTGCTCCCGCACCTAGAAGCAGGCAAGAGTAGGGGAACAAGCCTATCCCTTCTAGGTCTCAGGAAAGTGTAAGTAACAAACCTCGTCCTCTTTCCTACGACAAGTGTGGTAGATATAATTTTGGCGAGTGTTTTGTTGATCAGAGAGGTTGCTTTGGTTGTGGAAAGTTGGGACAGTGACTTAGAGATTATCCGTATGCTAGACAAGGGAGTCGATATGATCCTCCCCAGAGTTAGGCTACCAGTACCCCCTCTCCCGTATTTCGTCCAGTTCCTCCTCAGGGTTCCTCTTCTAGTATTGTTGGCGGTTCACACCAGAATTGCTTCTATGCTATACCACCTCGGCAGGAGTAGGAGGATTCTCCAGATGTTGCCACTGGTATGCTCCGTGTCTTTCATTTTGATGTGTATGTATTGATGGACCCCGATTTGAGTTTCTCTTATATGACACCTCTGGTTGCTATAAATTTTGAGATGGACCCTGAACGGATTCCTGAGCCTATTCTGGTTTCTACCCCGGTAGGAGAGTCTGTTATTGCTAAGCGAGTGTATAAGAAGTGTCGTGTTACTGTCCTTCATCGGGTTATATGTGCTGATTTGATTGAGCTAGATATGGTTGATTTTGATGTCATTCTGGGTATAGATTGGCTTCACTCGTGCTATGTGTCTATAGATTGTCATGCCCGCGTGGTCAAGTTTCAGTTTCCTAGCGAAACCGTGTTTGAGTTGTTCGGGAGTTCTGTAACTCCGAAGAGCCATTTCATATCCTATCTCAAAGCTAGGAAGTTGATTTCCAAGGGTTGTATCTATCATCTAGTTCGATTTAAAGACCTCAAGTCTGTGACTCCGACTATTCAGTCAGTTAGCATTGTAAAAGAGTTTCCCGATGTTTTCCCGAAAGAACTTCCAGGGGTTCCACCTAATAGAGAAATAGAATTCGGGATTGATCTCCTTCCTGGAACTCAGCCTATTTCCATCCCTCCATACCGTATGGCTCCCGCAAAACTTAAAGAGTTGAAGGATCAACTCAAAGACCTCTTAGAAAAAGTCTTTATCATACCCAGTGTTTCCTCTTAAGGTGCACCTTTTCTATTTGTGTGGAAGAAATATGGTACATTGCGTATGTGCATTGACTACCGTCAACTCAACAAGGTGACTATTAAGAACAAGTACCCTCTTCCTAGAATCGATGATTTATTTGATCAGCTACAGGGTGCAAGTTATTTCTCAAAGATAGACCTTAGATCCGGCTATCATCAGCTTAAAGTCAGAGAGTGTGATATTCCAAAGACAACTTTTCGAACCCTCTATGGTCATTTTGAGTTTCTTGTCATGTCCTTTGGGTTAATCAATGCTCCAACGGATTTCATGGATCTTATGAACTGAGTCTTCAAGCGGTATCTGTATTTGTTTGTTATTGTGTTCATAGATGATATTCTGGTATATTTTTTAAGTGAGGATGACCATGCGGATCATCATCGAATCGTGTTGGAAACCCTTAGAGCTCATCAATTATTCACTAAATTTAGCAAGTGTGAATTTTGGTTAAGTTCAGTTCTTTTTCTGAGTCACATTATTTCTTTCGAAGGTATTAGAGTTGATCCTTAAAAGGCAGAAGTTGTGAAGAATTGGCCTAGACTTAACTCCAAATCTGATATTAGGAGTTTCTTGGGTCTAGCTGGTTACTACCGTCGTTTTGTTGAGGGATTATCTTCTATCGCGTCCCCCATGACCCGGTTGAACCAAAAGAAAGCTAATTTATAGTGGATAGATGCCTGTGAGAAGAGTTTTCAAGAGTTGAAGGCTCGACTTACTTCAGCCCTAGTGTTAGCTTTAACCGATGGTACTGATGGTCTTGTGGTGTACTGCGATGCTTCTAGAGTTGGTATGGGTTGTGTGTTAATGCAGAGGGTTAAAGTTATAGCTTATGCCTCTAGACAGTTGAATCCTCATGAGAAGAATTACCCAACCCATGATCTTGAATTAGCAGCTGTAGTTTTTACTTTGAAAATCTGGAGACATTATTTGTATAGTGTTCATATTAATGTGTTTACTGATCACAAAAGCCTGTAATATGTGTTTACTCAGAGGAAGTTGAACCTTAGACAAAGAAGATAGTTAGAGTTTCTAAAAAAAAACTATATGAGTGTGATGTATCACCCGGGCAAGGCCAATGTTGTGGAAGATGCTCTTAGCAGGTTGTCTATGGGTAGTATAGCTCATATAGAGAATGAAAAGAAATAATTGGCTCGTGATGTGCATCGTTTGGCCAGGTTGGGTGTTAGATTGCTTGATTCGCTGAAGGGAGTATGTTAGTTCAGAGTAGTTCTGAGTCCTCTTTGGTTTCAAGGGTAAAGGAGAAGCAGGACAGGGATCCTAGTTTGGTCAGACAGAAGGAGTCAATTAAGGACCAGAAGGTAGAGGTTTTCTCCCAAGGGGGAGATAGTGTGTTGAGATTGCAAGGTAGACTATGTGTTTTGAATGTTGATGATTTGAGGCAGAGAAATATGGCTGAAGCACATGGTGCACAATATTCTATTCATCCCAGTGCTACCAAGATATACCGTAGTTTGCGGGAAATCTATTGGTGGAACGGTATGAAGGAAGACATAGAACGATTTGTGGCAAAGTTTTCTACTTATCAACAAGTTAAGGTAGAGCACCAGAGGCCGGTGGTGTAATGCAAAAGTTTGGAATTCCTACTTCGAAGTGTGAAGAAGTGAATATGGATTTCGTAATTGGTTTGACTCCTTCTCGTCATCATCATGATTCGATTTGGATTGTCATAGATCGATTGACTAAATCAGCTCATTTCTTGCCAGTGCATTCGTCTTATACAGCTGAGGATTATGCTAGATTATATATCCATGAGTTAGTCAGATTGTATGGAGTTCCTTTGGCTAACATCTCTGATAGGGGTACTCAATTTACTTCCCAGTTTTAGAGAGATTTTCAGAAGGGTCTCGGTACCCTAGTTCGTCTAAGTTCTGCTTTCCATCCGCAGACCGATGGTCAGGCTGAAAGGACTATTCAGACTTTTGAGGACATGTTGAGGGCATGTGCGCTTGGTTTCAAAGGTAGTTAGGATGAGCACTTGCCATTGATCAAATTTGCATATAATAATAGTTTCCATGCTAGTATTCAGATGAACCAGTTCGAAGCTTTGTATGGGAGAAGATGTAGATCGCCCATAGGTTGGTTTGAAGTAGGAGAAGTAGCTGTGATTGGGTCAGATTCTGTGTTCGAGGCTATGGAAAAAGTTAAGTTGATTCCAGAAGATTGAAAACCCCTCAAAGTCGTCAGAAGTTGTAAGCGGATGTGAGAAGAAATGATCTTGAATTTAATGTTAATGATTTGGTATACTTGAAGGTTTCACCCATGAAAGAGGTGAAGAGATTTGGAAAGAAGAGAAATCTTAGTCCCCGTTATGTTGGTCCATATAGGGTTCTGAGACGTGTTAGGAAAGTAGCTTATGAGGTGGATTTACCCGCGGAGTTGTCTAGCGTTCATCCGGTATTTCATGTTTCTATGCTTAAAAAGTGTATTGGTGATTCTGTCGTGGTTGATTCTTCTGAAATCTTAGATATTCAGGATAGTCTTTCATTCGAGGAGATTCCGGTTGAGATTTTGGATTTTCAGATCCGTAGGCTAAGGAACAAAGAAGTTCCTTTGGTTAAAGTGCTTTGGTGAAATCAATATGTTGAGAGTGATACTTGGGAAGATTAAGCTGATATGAGAGCCAAGTACCCTCACCTCTTTTCTGTGAGTTCGGAGCGAGCAGAATGTATCATTCTTTCTTAATTCTGCCCCTTCTTATTAAAGATTCAGAAGTGAGTCTACTTTCATCACGAATTTGTGCATTTTCTATAGTATTCGAAGGTATAGAGTGAAGTAAGTATTTTGAGTGAGTCGTTCCAGATATACGTCCTCATTTTTCTCTTGTTCTTGGCCTATCTGGCAACATTCGAGGACGAATGTTTCCAAGGGGGAGGTATTGTAATACCCCGAGATTCTAACCAATAGTTCCGCCATGACTCAAGCCCATGAGAAATAAATTATAGTGTTTTGGTTTTTTTCTAGTCAAGGGTGATGTGTATTAAGCCTTTAAAGATGTCCTAACGCTTGGGCGAATCAAAACATTCTTTACCGATTGAATTCTTGAGAAGAATTTTGGCATAGTCAAGTTTAAATGAGAATATATCCCGTTGTACTACGAATTATTGAGGTTATGACCAACCAAAATATAGATAATTGAATTATATTTCCAACGATACCTATTTTGTCAAAATCCGATATCGGAGAAAAGAGTTATGCTTATTTTACTCCAGCGTGTCAGCCTGGAAAATCCGTGACGACTTGTCACAAACCTGACGGCCCGTCACAAAATATCGTCACCTTAAGGCAGAAAGTCACAAAATCCACCCTTTTGGTGACGACAATTCGTGACGGCCTATCACAGGCCTGACAACTTGTCACGGATGTCGTCAGCCATTTTTTCAGCAATTGATGGACGATTTTTGCAAGGGTATTTTAGTCATTTCCCATTTTTGGAGGCCTCTATATATATGAGAATCCTCATCCAAAACCTAATTTCTTCATTTCTCTCTTCCAGTTCTCTTAAGAAATATATCTAGGGTTTTATTTAAGGAAATTAATCTTAAAAAAATCATCCATCAATCTTCAAGATTCCTTCAAGAATCAAGTTCCTCATAGCTTCAAGAATTTTTTCATTACAAGTGTGAGAAAAGTCTCAAGCACAAGAGTTCAACCAATTTCAAAGATTAAGGTATGTGGGGTTTTGAACAAGAGCAATTCTTTCATTCTTGTGCTCAAAGTTTTGATTTTTATTATGGATTTATATGATTTTGCAAGTGGGTTTATACCCAAATTACTTCATCATGAGATTATGAGAATATAAATCGTTCAAGCTTTGTTATACATGATTATTTTACATTTTCCAAGTTATGACTTGATATTTAATAATGTGAATTTCAAGTTTCTACCATGATTTGGTATTTCAAGTGCTTTCAAGATATGTGTCATGCTTTAAGCTTCATTATGACAAATTGGATTATTGAGTATATTGATTCATGAGAATTGAGTTTTTACAATGAGTCTTGATATTTCCTCAAAGTTATTGATGTTGCCATGACTTAATGAATTGATGCATTTTGATATTGAGAAAGATTGATTTTATTAGAGACGAGTTAGGAATCCACAAATTGATTATGATTTGATAAATGAGAAAGAGATTTCATTTGGTCTTCATGATAGACCCTTGTGATGTTTGTGGTGGATTTTCCTAACACGTTCTGAGAATGTGTATGGGAGTAGTATTTAGCACCGAACGGGAAATGTGGTATTTCCCCTGAAACTACGTGCCGCCGTAGGATTGATATTGATAATTGTGAGCCGGAGGTCTAGTATGAGATTGTGATCACTAAATTTAGGTTGTACTCCCTGGCAAGAGTACGACGCTCCCGTCAATGTGGAGTTCTCTCCTTAGAAGGGCAAAATGTTGGACTCCATGTATCTCACATGGTTTATGTCGGTTATAAGAACCTCCCATGTCCATAAGAGTCGAGTTTCTTGAATTACAGAGTCACTTCGAGTCTTGAGTTGAAGAGTTGAATTGTTTATGATGATTTATGAGGTTTTTATCATATGATTTATTTACGATGAGACATGAAAAGTATGTTTCAATCTAACTCAAGCCAAGTGAGCCATCATTGTACATATGCATATTTTCATGAAATTGATGACGATATTTACATTGTTGCATGCACCCCCACATACTCAGTACATTTCAAAGTTTTGACCTACATATTTTTCTTAAAGCTACATTTTCTTGTAATGTAGGTTCAGGTACTCATCCGCGTTAGCGATATTCGGGTGCCTCTTTTCGTCTACTCAATGGTGAGTCCTCATGGTTTGAGGACCGTGTTTATAATTTTGTGATACCATTTTGTTGTTATGGCTTTCAGTACTGTTTGAGTGAGTTGGGGGTTTGTCCCAATGTCTCCTTAATTTTGATGTATAGAGGCTTTGTCAGGCTAAAGGGTTGGTATGTACAGAATTTCAGTATTTTGGATTGTACATGCTAGTTTCGTATCTTATTCCAGTATGTTTATGATATGTCATTCTCTCTTATATTAGCATGACTATTGTCAAAGTGAGTTCTAGAAGTGATGACAGGTTTAGAGTGTTAGCTTGAGGCCATGTGTGGCCTTAAGCACAGTGTGATGTCTCTAGATGGGATCTTGGGGCGTTAAAAATAAATTACTGACAATAAATTTAAAATAATATTAAAAAAATATGAAATTACATATTAGAAGTAGATAGATATAATACTAAACAGTTCTAATTGGATTCTTATCGTTATATAACTGCTCCTAGAGTTGTTAATATGGATCGGACCAGCTCATCCGGGCTATCTCACACGGGTGTTAGAGTTTGACGGGCCCGACCAGGCTGACCTATCAACATGACAGACTAGAAAATAGCAAGCCCAACCCGTCACACTATGGGTTGTGGGCCTCCACAGGCCAACCCATTTTTTAAAATATATTATTTTTATAATCTTAATTTAAATTTTAAAATATTAATTGCATAAATATTTACAATATAATATTGCTTGAAGTTACTACTCATTAATCAAGTCTAAAATTTACAAAAAGATCCTAATAATCTGTGAAATTGAATAACTTTTGACACCAAATTAAAATCAAATAGAGATATTGAAAAATAAATAAAATAATTAATGAGTAATAATATAACTCGCTAAGTAACAATATTAACCTAATTTTGTTTTAATTGATCACAATAAAACACAAAGAAATGTCTATGTTTAGTCCATTAAAAGTAAAATAAACGCTTTAAAGAAAACTCTCATGGTATTTAACATCGCCACGTCATCTTCATCAAACATATTTGATTTCTTAAAAAAATTATATTTTATATTTTAATTATTTATATATTTTATAAAAATAATTAATATTTAAATATATATATATGATGGTTCATATAGACTTTGATTTTGGACTCTTTTTTTATTTTTAGTACTATATTTTATTTTTTAATTATTATTATTTGACCCACGGGTCACCCAAACCCATATTGCTCAAGCCGACGGGTCAATAGACTTATTCATGAAGGGTTAAAAAGCCCTATTCGTAAATGGGCTATAAAAATTGTAGCCCATCCCTATCAAATTACAGGATGGGTCGGGCCATCCCAACGAGCCTGACCTATATTGACGGTTTTAACCGCTCATCTAAGATATTGGTTATTCTATCTAATTTTTTTGAATTTAAATTGGAGATAAAACATACTTTCAAATATAAACTTATAATTTAGATGTACTTAATTAGTAATCATGGCACACAATTTTTTTTTTTTGCTACACGATTTATCTTAATATTTATCTCAAATAACAATGAACAAATAATAATAGTAATAGTAATAGTAATAGTAGTGCAATCTAATAGTGGTAAAGTAAAAATAGTTAAAATGTTATTATTGTTATTAGTATTAGTATTAGTATTAGAATTAGTATTGTCTCATTTATTTCAATATTTATCTCAACTCAAATCTATATTAATTTTAAATATATATTGTATTTGAAAAATGTATGGATAAGGATAAGGAAGAATAATAAATTAATCTTATTTTAATAAACATATGTGATATTTGAATTTGTAATTAAATGAAATATGAATATAAATGAAATTCTATCACATAGACTTTGTTACATATACTTCTCTATCATTAGCTTTATTCGTGAATTTATTTACTGCATTTTTTAATTTTTCATTTAAAAAAATTATTCTTGATTCGATAACATTCTTTCGATATGCAGAAATGATATAACATTTTCAACTTATCTTTCTTTGTGAATTTTCAAGGTCCATCAATTTAAATTGATATAAATATCTTTCTTTTTGATGATTCAATATGCGAAATAATATTATTTTTTTGGGTAGAAAGGACATGCATTAATATAAAAGAGAACACAGTTTAAGTTTCAATTTTTGACGATTAGTTAGGATTCAAAAAGGAATAGTTCTGGCCTGGCCAGTTAAAATCATCAGTGCAAGATCTAATTGTTCTCTCAAAACGTTTCCGAGATGTCTGCTCAAACTTCATCTTTTGCACATATCGGTGGAACTTCAAAAAAGGTAGTCTCCTGAAACCCGCTTGCCCTTGCTCCGTCTTTTGCTAGAGCATCCACCACTCCATTTTGTTCTCTATTACAGTGCTTGACTTCCAGATTCCTTAGCCTTTTTAATTTTGACCTGCATTCCGAAATCAAAGTATCATAGTGGAGGTTCTCGTTAGTTAACATAGATATAACTTCCAAGGAATCAATGTTAATTTCAATAGGGAGAAGATTATTTTGCTCTACCAGTTTTAATCCTTCAATGAGAGCCATAAGTTCCATCACGTTGTTGGTAGTCCGGTGAAAGTTTTTGTTAAAACCTAACACTCAACCTCCATTACTGGATCTAACTACCCCTCTCATTCCACCCTTCCTGAGGTTTCTAAGGAAAGAATTATCAGTATTGAGCTTAAAGGTGTGGCTGGTGGGAGGATTCCACTTAACGTTGATGATTTGGTTTTGCTTGATTGGGGTATTCTTTTGAGTCAGATGTTTAAACTCAACAGTTTGGGAGTAAGCATGGTTAAAATTGGGATGGTCCCTTTTGTTATTAAAGGTATTAGAGTTCCTGGTGTTCCAGATTATCTAGAGGTTGAAAGGAATGATTTCGTGCCAGTGGATTAGTCTGTTAAATTGGGAGTGTTGAAGAGATCTCCAGATAGTGTGCCAGTAAAAGGGTAGGAGACTGGTAATAGGAGGTTGTTTGGACTGGGTCATCTTGTGGATAGTTTGCACTCCAAAATCTTTGAGGATGGGACACTTAAAGAAAATGTGGGATTTGTCTTCCAGGTGATGATTGCAGATAGAACAACTAGTATTTTGTCTCACTTCTCTCTTGGAGGGGTTGAGGTTATTGGGGAACCTATCATGCTGGCTTAGCCAAAGAAAGGTTTTGACTTTTTAGGAGAATTAGCCTTCCATATCCAGTTGAAATTAGAGGAGTAATTGATCTCAGAGGTTTTGGCTATATGATTATAAGAACTTCTGTTGGAGAACAGAAAATTACCAGTGAGATTCCAAATGAGCTCATCAGTATGGGCTCTGGGATTGGGGAAAACAGTGTTGGTGAAAGTTTGGATGAGATCCTCAGGGATTTCAACTGGAAGATCCTTGAGGTTCCAGGAGCCATTTCTCTAGACCCCAGAGAGTTTAATATCTTGGGAATGATAAGGAAGAAGGGCTTGGATGATGGAAAGAAGGAGTTCACAGTGAGGCATCCATCTTTCCTTCCAGAAGTTGATCTTGTCATCCTTATGGATGTTCCAAGAGGAAGCAGTTTTACAAATTTCCCAACCCACAAGGACACTCTTCCAAGTTCTAAAGTTGTTGGCTTTGAGGGATATGCCATGGGGGATAATTTATTTTAAAGAATTTTTTACCAGAGACTGTTGGGATGCTTGTAAAGTCTCCAGGCTAGACTGGATAACATAGTGGTGTTCCTAATGGAAGCTTTCTGGAGGCCCAGGCCCCCCATTAGATTTAGCATTAGTCAAGGTTTCCCAATTGATTAGATGCATTTTCTTATTATCAGGGGTGGTGCCCCAGAGAATGTTCTGTTGGGTTTTGTCAACCAATTAGTGGATTTTAGAGGGGATCAAGATGAATTACATGACATGAGCGGGAATACTAGCTAGGGAGGACTTGGTAAGGGTGATTGTTCCAACCATATTGAGGAATTATGTTTTCCATCCATCCAACTTAGTGTTGAGATTGTCTAGGATGAATTTAAAATCTCTATTGCAAGGTTTTTTATGGAAAACGGGAAAACCAAGATATTTGCCAAACTTGTCTTTGGATTGGATGCCTAAGATGTGAGGCAAACTATCTTTGGTTTCCTAAGCACAGTTTCTAGAGAAGATTACTTTAGATTTGAGATTTTTAATTTTTTGGCCGGAGTGGAAGGTGAAGCTGCTAAGAGTGGCTCGGATGGTTTCACAGTTTCTTTCATTAGCAACAACATACAGAGTTAGATCATCAGCAAAGAAAAGGTGAGAGATTTTGGGCCCTTTCCTACTGATTAAGATGGGAGTCCAATATCATATATCTCATCTTTTATCACGGGATATGGAAGGTAGGGTTTTTTTGACAACTTAAAAAATAATAAAATGTACCACTAATGCCTCCATAGAAGCAAAGTCTTCTGAAGCATCCAATGAAAGTTGAGAGACTCTCTTCTCGGCTATAGCTCTTGGTTATTCTCTTGCTGAAATTGATGAAATGTCTACACCATCATTTTGACCTATTTTGTCATCTTTCTCCTTTTCACATCTCTTTATAGAAGTCATTATTGGATCCTCCCATAACAATTTAAGTGATTGATCTTAGAATAGAGCAATTTTTTCAGGTTCAACATGCAGTGGAAGCTCACCAGAGTCGGCATTTGCAGGCAAGTTGGAAGATCCAGGTAAGGATGGACCAACTTCCTTCAAAATAAACAAGATTCAAGATGGATCATTTTGAAAGATCATTCTTCCCTAGCTATATGCAAGGAACATGTTGATAATAATAGATATCACAATCTAGGTCCAGCTGCTAGGTTAGGTAGTAACTCAAGAATCTCTTATCAATTCCCCTTTCTCAAGAACCCCCAAAAATAAATAACACTCGAGCAGAAAAAGGTAAACTCAGACACAATAAATGTTGATTGTATGAGAGGTTATACAAAGTGGGGTTTGTACATATACTCAAATTTAGGACCAAAATTGGGAAAAAATTGACTGACATGAATAAACACTCCAAATTGTAATCTCTACTTGGATTCACTCACATTTATTGCATTTTTCTTAAATGTTGGGTTTAAAATCCGTAAGTTTTTTAGGGTGTTTGTGCTTTTCTCGGGTAATGTTACTTGAACAGTTACGTTGTTTTGGCATTGAACTAATGAACTCTACGTGGTATAACACACTAAAGAAAGACACAAATGTTTTGTTTCAAACAGTTCAAGAAAGAATCTTTTGACTTTTTGAATCAAAGAAATAGAGCTACATTTGTTGAATTGTTTTTTCCCTACAGTTGAACTAATAGCACCATGAGTGGAAAAATCAGTCCAAGAAATGTGGTCTATTTCTTTGTTTCAAAAAGACAAAAGATTCTTTCTTGAACTATTTGAAACAAAACTTTTGTGTCATTCTTTAGTTTATTATGCCACGTAGAGTTCATTAGTTCAAGGCCAAAGTAACATAATTGTTCAAGTAACAATACTTGAGAAAAGCACAAACACCTTGAAAAAACTTAAGGATTTTAAACCCAAAATTTGAGAAAAACACAATAAATGTGAGTGAATCCAAGTGGAGATTACAATTTGAAGTATTTATTCATGTCAATCAATTTTTTTCCCAATTTTGTTTCTAAATTAGAGTATATATACAAACCCCACTTTGTATAACCTCTCATACAATCAGTATTTGTTGTGTCTGAGTTTACTTTTTTCTGCTCGAGTGTTATTTATTTTTTGGGGTTCTTAATAAAGGGGAATTGATAAAAGATTCTTGAGTTACTATCTAACCTAGAAGCTGGACCTAGATTATGATACCTACTATTATCAACATGTTCGTTGCACATAGATAGGGAAAAAGGATCAGTCAAAATGATCCATCTTGAATCTTGTTTATTTTGAAGGAAGTTGGTCCATCCTTAACTGGATCTTCCAAGTTGCCTGGAAATGCCGACACTGGTGAGCGTCCACCGCAAGCTACACCTGAAAAGGTTGCTCCATTTTTAGATCAACCACTTAAATTGCTAGGGAAAGATCCAATAATGACTTTTATAAAGAGAACTAAAAATGAGAAAAATGACAAAATAGGTCGAAATGATGGTGAATAATTTTCATCAATTTCAACAGGAGATTCACCAAAATCTATAACCGAGAAGAGAGTCTCTCAACTTTCATTGGATGCTTCAAAAGATTTTGTTGTTGCAGAGGCATTAGTGGTACTTTTTTTTTTTGTTATAAAAAAAATCTGGTTATGAAAAAAAACTACCTGCCAAATCTCATGAAAAAATACGGTAGTCATCAATTGATGAATCAGGAGTTGAGTAAATCAAACCGTTTATATCAATTGGGTCAACTCATTTAGGAAGTTTTGTATTTATGTAAAGTATTTATTCTGCACCTTGGTTCTGAACATATTATACACATAAATTGAATTATGCTTGCATTGGTCTCTGTCTTCTCAATGACAAAGAAAGAAGGTATTAAGGGGTCATTTGGTAGCTGACTTAGCAACGATTTATGTAGGAATCCTACATAAGTAATTCCAGGTTTGGTAGCTACTTAGGAGTTAGTATAATGTAAAAAATTAATATGTTGTTTGGTCTACCATTCTTTTTTAAACGAAAGGAGTAGTACTTTTCAAAAATTGGGCATCCTTAATAATAGAAAAAAACCTCCACTCAAAGTGATCTTAGTTCAACTGTAGGGACAAAACAAGCCAACAAATGTGACTCTATCTCTTTGTTTCAAAAGGACAAAAGATTCTTTCTTGAACTGTTTGAAACAAAAAATTTCTGTCTTTCTTCAGTTTACAATGCCACGTAAAGTTCATTTGTTCAATGCCAAAATAGCATATTAAGTAACTATTGAGAATATAATTAAATAGTAAAAGTGTACTCTCTCTAATAGTTAAACTTTTAGATGAGATGCTCACACACTTCAATATGGTATTAGAGTCAGGCCTACCCAATTCATTGCTTTCAATGTTGAATCCCCCATCTTATATTGCCTACGCTTCAGATGTCTAGTCTTTACGTGCAAGGAGAGGGAGGGGAGAGTCCCACATCGGTGGATTAAAGTGTCCTTAGTCTCCTTATATGATTTGGGAAATCCTCACCTCATGAGCTAGCTTTTAACGTTGAGTTAGGTCCAAGGTTCTTTTCATTATCATGGTATAAGAGTCCATCATCTCTTTCTATTGCTTTCATGTTTTTGACTACTCTTTTTTATCATAATAATCATATATCTCTGCCATCATCTTTTTCTATTGCTTTCATGTTTGTTAAAGTTAATTATAACGATTTCATTTTATGAATTCAAGTGTTAATTTTCTCAGAAAGATTTTTTTGAAAATATATTTCTGAATGTTTAATCTTAATCTTTGTATATGATTTCATCGTCATCTTTAATGGTGTATGCTTATATATTTTATTTCATTTCGATGATGAATTAATCCCCTACGTCTCAAATTATTTTCAATAGATAACAAAAAGATTGGAGGGATATAAAATGCTTAAACTTAATCAGGTAAATATTTTTACAAAAAAATTAGGATAATAAAAATACTAATTAGTAGCTATTAGTTCATTTTGAGCTTAAAAAATAGATAATTTTACTTGATGTGATTATTTGACATTAGTAATAGCATGTATGCTAAAATAAATTGATAATTGATATTTTATCAGTAAATAAAATATATTTTCTAATAGAATTTGTGTATACTTAACACAAAATTATAAATTGCATTGAGGCAAAGTGATGGATGAGGAGAAGAACAAGAGATTATGATGGTTGAGATGGGGTAGGGGTGAGCTAGGTAGGTGGGGTAGGTGGGGTGGTGGTGTAGGTAGGGGTTAGAGTTGTGGAGTAGAAAAAAAGATTCTTAAAAGATAAAAAAATATATTTTTCTTGGGAGGCAAGACAGAAGGTTGGAAATATTTTTTTTTAGAAAAAAATCAAAAATATTTTTTTTGTGTGTGCATATTAGGTAGGGTGTCGAATGGGTATTAGGGAGTAAGAGTGGGTGCAATATAAAATTTTATTTTAAAGAAAAATAAAATGTTTTTTTGTTGGTGGAGGGTGGATTGGGGATAAGAGATAGGTGATGTGAGAAAAATATTTTACAAAAAATCTGATAAAGTAAAATATAATAAAAACTAGGGAGGCGGGGTGGTGGCTGAAGGGTAAGGCTAGGAGGTGGGTGTAGTATTTGGTGAGGTGGTGATTTTGAGAGTGATTTGAGAGATCTTAATTAAATTAACTTAGCAGATACAATAAGATGTGTAAATAAAATAATTAAAGATATTAATCATAAAATTGATCATTGTAAAAATAATGAGCAATAGAACAATATCTGAAAATTTAAAATAAACTAATAAATTTTATGCACTTAATTTTTGAATTGAGACTAAATGAAATTTAAGATTTGAAATTAAAAGTTCTGTAATTGATACAAGTAAGTACTTTTAGTATTTGAAATGCAATTGAAGAAATCTTAGGAGTGTCGCGATTATGGTTATTGTAGGCATATCAAGGTTGGGGAGGTGAAGGGAGCTATTCGCAGGATGTAACGGGGTAAGGCAACGGGGACAGACGAGCTTCTAATGGATTTTTGGAAGAGCACTAGCGGGGTAGGTTTGGAGTGGTTGACAAGGTTATTTAATAGTATTTTTAGGGCGACGAAGATGCCTGAAGCGTGGAGGTGGAGTACTATGATTCCAGTGTATAAGAACAAGAGAGACATCCAGAATTACAACAACTATAGAGGTATTAAGTTGTTGAGTCATACTATGAAGGTTTGGGAAAGGGTGGTAAAGTTGAGGATGATAAGGATCGTGATGATCTCTGAGAATCAGTTCGGTTTCATGCAAGGGCGCTCGACCACTGAGGCCATTCACCTTGTGAGGAGATTAGTGGAGCAGTTTTGGGAGAGGGAGAAGGACTTGCACATGGTGTTTTTTGATCTTAAGAAGACATATGACAGAGTTTCCAGGGAGATTCTGTGGAGGTGCTTAGAGGCTAGGGGGAGGCCCATGGCGTACACTAGGTCGATTCAGGATATAGATGATGGGGATTAGACTCGTGTGAGGACGGTAGGTGGAGATTTAGAGCACTTACCAGTTTTGATAGGGTTGCACCAGGGATAGACTCTTAACCCATTTTTATTTTCCTTGGTGATAGATGTTTTGACATGACATATTCAAGAAAAAGGTGCTTTGGTGTATGTTATTTGCCGATGATGTGGTACTGATTGACGAGACTCAGAGAGAAGTTAATGATAAGTTGGAGATTTGGAGACAGACGATTGAGTCTAAAGGATTTTGATTAAGTATAACCAATACAGAGTACTTGGAGTATAAGTTCAGTGATTTATCGCAGGAGGCTGGAGTGGTTGTGAAGATGGACTCTCAAGCCATTCATAAGAGGGAGAGTTTCAAGTATCTAGAGTCTATGATTCAGGGCAATGATGATATTAATGAGGATGTAACACATCATATTGGGGCAGGGTGGTTGAAATGAAGGCTTTCTTCGGGAGTTCTATGTGATTAGAAGGTACCCTCGAAACTTAAAGGTAGGTTCTACAGAGTGGTAGTCCGGCCGGCTATGTTGTATGTAGCGGTGTGTTGGCCAGTTATGAACTCCCACATGTAAAAATTAAAGGTGGCGGAGAGAAGAATATTGCAATGGATGTGTGGACATACCAGGAAAGATAAAGTGAGGAATGAAATTATTTGAGAGAAGGTGAGAGTTGCTTCGGTGGAGGACAAGATGCGAAATGTGAGGTTACGTGGGTTTGGCCATGTGATGAAGAAGGTCTCTGATTCTTCAGTGCGGAGGTGTGAAATACTGGTTATGGATAGTTTTAGGCGGGGTAGAGGTAGACCAAAGAAATATGAGCGGGACCAAACACATAACAAAATCCTAGTGCATCGGTGAGCTATAACTCATGGTTTTGGAGGTAGGCCCAGGGTCCGAGCGTGTTTTGGGCCGAAAATGCACTGGGGTCTCCCAGGCAGGCTGAAGAGTGAGAGAGTGTGGAACTTTCGGGTTGGAGGGACTGTTTGGGTGGTCAAACGAGATGAGACAACGCAAATAGACCATTTTTGGGACAAATCGATGTGTTATAGCTCACGATTTTGGGGGTGGGCTAGGGACCCAAAAATGTTTTGGACTAAAAATAAATCGAGGGCTCCCAGGCTGGCTGAGAAGTGAGGAAGAGTGGGTCATTGGGGTCGATGGGGCTGTTTAGGTGGTCAAACGGGCTAAACGATGCGAACAGACCATTTTTAAGCCAAATCAGTGTGTTATAGCTCACGATTCTTGGGGTGGGCCCAAGGACCAGACGTGTGTTGGATCAAAAATCAAGCGAGGGTTCCCAGAAAGGCTGAGGAGAGAGAGAGTGCGGTTTGTTTGGGTCGACAGGGCTGTTTCGGTGGTCAAAGAGGCAAAACGGCACGAATGGGTAATTTTCTAGCTAAATCGATGAGCTATAACTCACGATTTTGTGGGTGGGCTTGGGGCTCGAACCTGTTTTGGGTCAAAAATTGGTCGGGGGCTCCCAGACAGGAAGATGAGTGGGAGAATGTGGGTCATTGGGTTCGACGGGGTTAATTGAATGGTCAAACGGGCTAAATGGCGCGAATGAAGCATTTTTATGCCAAATTGGTGTGTTATATAGATCATAGTTTTGAGAGAGGGCCTAGGTCTCGGGCGTGTTTTGGGAAAAAAATTGACCGGGGGTCCTAGGCAGGCTGAGGAGCGGGATAGTGTGGGTCGTTGGGGTAGGAGGGCCCATTTAAGTGGTAAAATGAGTGAAACGGAACGTACGAACCAATTTTTGGCCAAATTGGTGTTCTATAGCTCACGGTTTCGGAGGTGACCCCGGCGCCCAGGTATGTTTTAGGCTGAAAATTAATCGAAGGCTCCTAGGCATACTTTGGAATAGGGGTGTATGGGTCGTTGGAGTCGACGGTGGTCGGTAGGGCTATTTGGTTGGTCAAACAGGCAAAAAGGCACGAACGGACCATTTATGAGAAAAATTGGTGTGATATAGCCCACGATTTTGAAGGTGAGTGAAGGGATCGGGCGTGGTTTGGGTCAAAAATCGATCGGGGGCTCTCGGGCAGGAAGAGGAGTAGGGGAGTTGGGTGTTGGGGTCGACGGGGCCGTTTGTGGTGTCAAAAGGGTGAATCGGCATAAACGGGCCATTTTTGGGCTAAATTGGTATATTATACCTCACAGTTCCGAGAGTGGGCCGGGTTTGGTTGTATTTTTTGGGCCAAATATCAATCAGGGGCACCCAGGCGGGTTGAGGAGCAAGGGAGTCAGGGTTGTTTCGGTCGACGGGGCTGTTTGGGTGATCAAACAAGCAAAACTGCACCAATATGCCATATTTTGGGCCTAATCGGTGTTCTATAGATCATGGTTCTGGGGTGTGCTCGGGAACCAGGTGTGTTTGGGCCAAAAATGATTGGGGGATCCCAACCAGGCTGACAAGTGAGGGAGTGCTGGCTGTTGGGGTCGGTGGGGCTATTTAGGTGGTCAAACAGGCGAAATGACATGAAGGAGCCATTTTTGGGCCAAATCGATGTGACATAGCTCATGATTCCGAGGGTCCCACCTGATTCCTAACCAGGTTGTCCAAAAATTTCCATAGGCCATTTGGGTGGTCAAACGGGTGATACGACGTGAACGTGCTATTTTCAGGCCAAATCGTTGTGCTATAACTCATGGTTCCGGGGGTGAGCCCGGGGCTCAGGTGTGTTTTAGTCTAAATATTGACTGGAGGCTCCCAACCAGGCCGAGGAGCGGGGAAGTATAGGTTGTTGGGGTCAGTGGGGCCATTTGGGTGGTCAAACGGACGAAATAGCATGAACGGACCATTTTTAGGCCAAATCAGTGTGTTATAGCTCACGATTTTGGGCGTGAGGCCAGGGCGTAGGCGTGTTTTAGGCTTAAAATAGACCAGAGGATCATAGGTAGGCTAATAAGTGGAATAGTGTGGGCCGTTAGGTGGCGATGGGCCATTTGTGTGATCAAACGGATGAAACGGTGTGAATGGGCTAGTTTTTGGCAAAATTAGGGTGCTATACCTCACAGTTCAGAGGGTGTGCCCAAGGACCATGTGTGTTTTTGACTGAAAATTGATTGCGGCTTCCAGGTTGGCTGAAAAGCGGAGAGTGTGGGCCGTTGGGGTTGGTGGGGTCGTTTGAGTTATTAAACAGGCAAAATTATGCGAACGGGCTATTTTGGGGCCAAATCAGTGTGTTATAGCTCACAATTCTGGGGGTTGTCCCAGAGCCCAAACATGTTTTGGGTCAACAATCAATTAAGGTCTCCCAAGCAGGACGAGGAGTGGGGAATTGTGGGTCGTTGAGGTCGGCGGGACCGTTTGGTTGGTCAAACGAGCAAAACGGCGCAAACGGGCCATTTTTGGGGCAAATTGGTGAGTTGTAGCTCACAATTTCAGGGTGGTCCTGGGTATGTTTTGGGTTAAAAATCAAATAGGGGCTCTCAGGTAGGCTGAAGAGCGGGGAAGTATGGGTCGTAGGGGTCAACGGGGCTGTTTGGGTGGTCAAACAGGAATGTCAATACGAATGGGTCATTTTCAGGCATAATCGGTGTGCTATAGCTCACAGTTCTAGGTGGGCCCGGGGTTCGGGCATGTTTTGGATCAAAAATCGATCAAGGCTTCCAAGTAGATTGATGAATGGGAAAATGGGTCATTTGGGCCGGCGGGGCCATTTGGGTGGTCAAACAGGAAAAACATCAAAAATATGCTATTTTTGGGGCCAAATAGACGTGCTATAACTCACAATTTTAGGGGTTGGCTCGAGGCTCGAACGTGTTTTGGTCTGAAAATCGACTAGAGGCACCAAGGCAGGCTTAAAAGTGGGATAGTATGGGTCGTTGGGGTCGGCTTGGCTATTTAGGTGGTCAAACAAGTGAAATGATGAAAATGGGCCATTCTTGAGCTAAATCAGTGTGCTATAGCTCACGGTTCTGGGGGTGGTCCCAGTGATCGAGTATGTTTTGGGCAGAAAATGCACCAAGTTCTCCCAGGCAGGCTGAGGCAAAGGGGAGTGTGGGTTGTTGGGGTCGGAGGGGCCATTTGGTTGGTCACAACGGGGAAATGTGGATCCAGACCAGTCGTATCCACTTTATAGAAAGTGTCATAAACTGATCCAGGTGGAACATTAACCATAGGAATACCACATACTTGTTATCTGAATGTGTAATGAAATACAATATAAAAATCATGAGGAAAACGGGTGATAAATGTTCTTGTGTCCACGATGCAGCTACCGCTCTCATAGTATAATTTCTGAAATTTCTATACAATGATGGGAACATCGGGACTTCCCTATCGTTAATAAAAACTTTATAAAGGTTGACGTAGTAAATGGAAGGGAATCTGAAATCTTGTAATAGTGTTGCTGATGTTGTTTTCTTAAATGGCGTTGTGTGGAAGCTAAGTGTTGATCCTTTTGTGGAGAGATCTCCCGGTAGGCACATGGATATTATGTCTTCTTCAAAATGTGATGCTAAAGAATTGCCACCACCCATTACGTCCGGGGACAGCAATTCCAGAAAATTGACCACTAAAAGGCTTTCCATGAGTTTGATCTTTGCCACATCCAAAAACAATGCTTACCTTCTTTTCTTCTAAAACAAAAGTAATCACGTCGTGTGCAATCCATCCTCTTGTTCTTGATCCATCGACGTATTTGTAATCATACATACACGTATTACCATACAGACTACAATCATATTCCTTATTCGTGATTTCACAGTTTCTACTTTCTACAAGGCAATTGAGCTTTCGATATGTTTTTGAATTAGTTGAAACATATAAAGGATTATTTATCTGTTTGTAACATCCATTTGCATTACATGGTCCACATTGCCACCAAATTAAATCACTACCAGTGTCTATTATCAAGTAACTTTTAACTTGTTCAGTGAGTAAAAGATGCACCAATATGGGTTGTGGTGCAGTGGATGAGGCTTCTCCACCCTTAACTAGAGGTCCAGGGTTCGACCCTAGGTATGGAGAAAATTTTGTTGGGAGCGCTGTCACCTTAATGGGCCCTACAATGTGTGATCCGTATTAGTCGGGGCTCCAATGCGGGCACCGGATGCCGGATGGAAAACCAAAAAAAAGAGTAAAAGATGCAACATACTGACATATGAAATGTGTACTTGTTGTTACCGGAACCTTTTTGTTGGCCACATTACTCTCATGATCGTCGTGTGGCCTTACCAGAGTTGCATTCGCACTAATCGCGTCACCATTTTCAAGAACCAATGCCAAAAGATTTGCTCTAGCTTGACAACCGGCGAACCTATTTCCGAGTAACGAGTCTTAGTCCTTGAATTTTGACTTTTCAAATAAATAGAGATTGTAAATGGTGAGTGTATAGGATGGCATCGGAGGATTGGGAAGCTTCGTTGGATCAATAGACATATTCCATAATGTAACTGCTGTGAAGGGATGAAAAAGAATGTTCATTGCATAAAATTACAAGCAAAATTGAGAAAATAATTGAAATCAAAAGGTGAACATGGAGGAACTTCTCCATTGGAATAGAAATTGTTTTTCTAATTGATTGATTTAGATTGAGATATGTCTATCACTTCTTGTACTCAATATATATAAACACATAATAAAAACTCATTAATGATTTTTAATGCCATTAAATCTACTACTTTATTAAAGAGGTAAAGTTCAATAATTTTGTCATTAATGAGTAAAAGTCTACAATTATACATGAAATTAACATGTTAAAATTTTAACCAAAAGGGAAATCCCATGCATATATCATATTTGATACCTTATAAGTTTTTATTACTCCATAAAAGTGGGTTTGCAAAAAGAATTATATGCGTATCTTTTATATTTTACGTATCTTTAATAGTTTTATCAAATTGAAAAAAATAAATATGAAGGAGAGTTTTAGAGTAACTGAT
Organism: Capsicum pubescens; assembly: GCA_030864215.1. Lineage (NCBI taxonomy): Eukaryota > Viridiplantae > Streptophyta > Magnoliopsida > Solanales > Solanaceae > Capsicum > Capsicum pubescens. The sequence goes on along the minus strand of CM061544.1, from coordinate 49,455,345 downwards.
AAAATTATTGTCATGTCATTAGGATGTTACGAGTTCAAGTCATAGAAACAACCTCTGTCAGAAATGCAAGATAATGTTGCGCACAATAAAATTCTTGCAGTCCAGCCCTTCTCCGCAGTCCCTTCTAGCAAGAAGCTTTAGTACACCGAGCTTCCCTTTTAGTATTAACATACTTCCACCACCACATCAAGCTGCCCTTTTAGTATTAACATACTTCCTCTGCCCATTTTATATGTCGTCATTTTCTTTTTGTCCGTTCCAAAAAGAATGTCGTATTTCCTTATTTGGTAACTATTTAAAGATACAATTTTACTTTTATCCTTATTAGTCTCATTTAATTAAAGATAGTAGTAATATATTTTTTAATAAAGGAAAATTGTCATTCCATCTTAAACTTTGTGCCCGATCAAAATATGCCGCATAAAATACAACCGAGGAAGTATATCTTTTTGGTGTGTTTTCAGTGTTACTCCCACCGTTCACTTTTACTTGTCACTAATTTCCTAATTGTATTTCTATTTTTACTTATCATTTTTGACATATCATGAAAATACAACTACTTTTTTTCTATTTTACCCTTAGCATTAATTGTCTTTTCTCCAAATTAATTTTAAGATACAATATAAACATCATTTAATAGGGGTATTATGGTAAAATAATTGTATGTTATTAAATATTTTTTTAGTAAATATGTCAAGTTAAAATGTGACAAGTAAAGCCGAACGAAGGAATTATCTTTTTGTTTATTAGAGCAACTTTTGGGGCATTTAAATTGTTCAAGAAGAGTAATATCATTCTAAAATTATAAGGTAAAGGGGTCTATATGTAATAGCTAGATCTTTTGGGGCTTAAAGTGATATTATCCTGTTCATTTTTGTAGAAGATGATACTGCTCAAATAATGACCAACTACCAAAAAAGGAAAGAAATTGGCTCTTAATGCTACAGTATCCATCATCAATGGAGACATAATGTTAAGGGAAAAATTGGAATTTCATTATTCATCTATGAGAAAGTGAGATTTTTTTAAGCTATTGTTCAAAATTAATCTTGATGTATTACAAGTTTTATTTGCCTGAATTTTTTTGGGTAGTTTACATTTTTTGCTTAGTTTTTATTTAACCATATGTTATCAGTGTTATATTATAGCTTATCTTGGAAATTTGGGTAGAAAGAATTTTAAAAAATTGCTAAAGATTTCATTTTTACAAATGTTATTTGTGTGATTAAGACAAGGAGCCTTGTAGTAACTGTTAAAGTTGTTGTCGTGTGACCAGAAGATCATAGGTACGAGCTATGGAAAGAGGGGTCCACAGTGGTAAGACTGTGTATAATCGACCTTTGTGGTCCAGTTTTTTCCTGGAACCCAGCACATAACGGGAGCTTAGTGCACCGGACTGCCCTTTGTTTTTGTCTTTGTGTGTAGTAAAATTCTTAAAAGATTTAGTCTTGCTTGGAAATTTGTGATTATCTATGAGAAGTATTTTTCTGAATTATTGTGGATAGTTCCCTCCATGTGATTAGGAGGTCACGAGTTCGAGCTATGAAAATGTGCTAAATATGATATTTTTGTTATTGCTTTTCTCTTCTCCTAGCTTGATGTAGTTTTCTGATTTCATGGTACGCCGCACGAATGACTTGAGCTAAGTGACTCCACTAAATTAACACGTACTTCATTCATCATCTCAAAGAAGAAAAATAATTGTATTTTGACATTTCAACAAAGGATTTTGTAGTCATAACGTCTGACAATACAAAGCGTTTATAGACATCATAATTTTGTGAACTCTATAATAAGAATTCAATTTTTGTTAGAGTTATTAGGGGTTAATTTACGCTAAACCTAACTTGGTGGCTACTCTACTCTAAACCCTTAATAAAGATATTAATCATCTCCCGATAATTTCATAAACTCATTGAATATCACTCTCTTTTTGATAATCAAATATATCAAGAAGATCCGTAAACCCTTCTTTTATGGAGATCAAATTCAAATATTTCTACGTTCAAGAAATATGTTATTAACGGCCTTCGAATTACGAAGAAAATCCATATCAAATCTAAATCTTCTTACATTCAAGAAATACTCTACTAACGACCCTTGAATTACAAAAAAAAAATCATATCAAATTCAAATCTTTTTACATTTGAGAAATACGCTAAAAATTCATATCTAATTTAAATCTTTCTACATTCGAGAAATAAGCTACTAATGGTCCTCGAATTACGGAGAAAAATAAAGAAAGAAGAATCAAGGGAGTAACAGAATTATCATTTATCAATAAAATTCTTATTTTTTATATTTTATTTGCATTGTTACTGCAATTTGTTTCTGTCACTGTAATCTTTATTGCAAACAGTGTTAACAATATGAAAAAAGAATAAAATTTACTATTATATATAAGGGAGGATCTCAATTTTCGGTAGTCCTCACAAGGATTGATGATGTTATTTTGCTAAATATTTTTATTTTTTTTCCTTATTCTTTTTGTTAAGACCATTTCCACTTGTGTATTTGTAACTGATTTTTTCTTGCCACAGGTTGTCTTTTAATTAAAATTTCCTTCATTTTAAATTAATAATTACTTTTGCTCAAAAAACTTATTTAGAAATAACTTTTCACATAAAATTAAAGTTAGTAATAATTTTCAACTACACCCTTATAGTCACTGATGTTCACTTCCTAAAAAAGATATAGTATTCCTCCGTTCCACAATAAGTTTATTGTTGAATTTCGGCACACATGTTAAGAAAAAAAAATCATTTTTACCCTCTTCAAAAAGAAAAGACACATGATACATCACTCCTAGTGCTCATTTAATGGAGGGTAAATTTGGAAAAAATTTCCAACATCTACCTTGAATTGTGAATCATTCACTTATTTTAAAACACTAAAATTACTCCAATAATTCACTTATTGTGAAACGGAGGGAGTATTAAATAGGATAACTTAATCAATAATAAATAGTACAATGCCTTTATTATTTTTGTTAGCAAACATGAAAAAGGATAAATCAATAATTAGAGTAGAATGAATAGAATATTTTTAAAGGGTGTTTAAAATATTAACACGATAAGTAAATGGACCGAATGGAATAATCGATTACTGTAATTTAATTATTATTTAATATCCTTATAGATCACGATTAAGTTAGTTTGTGTAAAGGTTCTAAATTAATGTTGTAACTATTTTTATATATACTTGAAGTGATTGAAATACTTTGTTGTATTAGATGAAAAAAATGAATTTTGCTACTCTTGTCACATGAAATTATAGGTGAAAAAAATAATAAATATTAAAATAAATTTATTTCTATTTATAATTGAGAAATTTTGTACCCATAAATTCATTAAAATCAATATTTTTCTATTTTCAATCAGCATTGAATTGTAATTATTAAAATATTGTCATGTTATTTTATTGAACGGGCGTCTCAATTTAAATTGATGACATTAACAGTTGTCATATATGCTGAGGGTTTAGTATCTTGCAATTTTTCAATTGGCGGCGCCGACGAAATTAACCTATCTCTTCGTTTCTTGAAGATTCTGGCGATAGCAGAGAACTACCAATCCGCCGCCGGTAAATTACTTGTGTCGGCCACCATAAACATGTCCTGACGACCCTATCGAATTCGGCCACCCCATCAGATTCTGGCCCAATCGTCGTCTTTTTCTCTCTCGCTTCTTGCGCCGACCACTAAAATGATTGCGGCTTTTTCAGCGGCCACCTATCTCTGTGGCCCAACAACCACATTAGTTTTTGGTGAGTGACGTCAATTTCTGGCAATTTGATCGTCGCTTTTCTTTTCTTCTCTTTTGCTTTCTTTATAACCCTTTCCAGGTACTTAAGTTTAGATCCGCACATCAGGAGGCGACATCAAGATTCCGGTGTCTTGCTCATTTTTTTGGTGACCAACACATTCTCCGACGACCAAGTACAGGAATGCGGTACCAGCAGTAGGGTAAAGGTGGCGGCAACAAATTCTGACGACCAATTTCAGCACCAATTTGCCGGAATTCGACAAAACGATCAGGAAAACGTCTTTCACTGTGTCTTCTCCCAGTATTAGGTGCACTCATTTCAGTCTTCTCTAGTTTATTTGGTATACGTTTCTTGTCTCTTTTTCTATCCTGATTTCTTTTCTGATTTTTTTAATTATTCCTGTGGAATTATTGGTTATGATTTCTCCGTAACTTAGTAGGTGTTCGTTGCTTGTGAGTAGTATAGTACTTTTTGTTTCTTGTAAGTATCAATCCTGCTTACTGGTTTTTGTTTGCTGATTTAGCTATTTTTAGTTATACTCTTTTGCTCATCGTGTTATTTGGTTTTTTTTTCTTCATTTTCTTCTATCGTATCCTTTTGAGTGGTGGTTGGGGTGATAGATGATGGACTAGGTTTATGTCATAGGTCGAGGTCGAGGTTGGGGTCGAGTCTAGATTCTAGTCTTGGGTTGAGGGCGAGGGATAGTAGGGCTAAGTTGGATAAGGGTGCTTATAGGTTGAAAGTTTGGTCCAGGAACATAGAGATGCTTCAAGGTAAGTCTATAGAGCTGGTGAAGATTCTTGGAAAATGGAGGGTTAGTATAGCTTATGTCCAGGAAACTAAATGGTAGGCACTAAGGTGAGAGATGTGGATGGATATAAGTTATGGTACTCGGGTAGCATGAGACATAGAAATGGGGTAGGTATCTTAGTAGATGAAGAACTTAGGGAGCAGGTGGTAGAGGTTAAAAGAGTCAGTGATAGGTTGATATCTATTAAGTTTGTCATGGGAGGAACTACCATGAATGTTATAAGTGTTTATTCTCTGCAATTAGGTTTGGACGAGAAAGAGAAGAAGGGTTTTTGGAGGTTTTGAATGAGATGGTGAGGGGCGTCCCGAGCACTGAGAAACTTTTCATGAGAGGAGACTTCAATGGGCATATTGGGTCTTCGTCGAGAGGATATGATGATGTGCATGGAGATTTTGATTTTGGGTAGAGGAATAAAGGAAGTGCTTCTCTTTTGGATTTTTCTAGGGCTTTTGGGTTGTGGATAACGAATTCGAGATTTTTGAAATATTTCGTAGTTCAGTGGCCAAGTCTCAGATAGACTTTTATCTCCTTAAGAAGAGTGATAGAACACTATGTAAAGATTTTAAAGTCATACCTAGAGATAATCTTTTGACTAAACATAGGTTGTTGGTGATGAACTTGGTAATCAATAAGGGATGAAAGAAGAGAAGTCTGGAGGTTCGTCTCAAGATTAAGTGGGGTAGCTTGACTTTGGATAATGCTTTGAAGATGGGGGAGAAGTTGAGAAGCAGGGGGCTTGGAAGAGTAGAGGGGATGTGGATAGTATGTAGGAGACGATTGCCAGTTGCATTAGGGAGATCGCTAAATAAGTGTTAGTATCTTGAGAGGTCGATTTGGCAAACATCGAGGGGGCTAGTAGTGGAATGAAGAAGTTAAGAGGAAGGTGGAGTCTAAGAAAGTGGCTTATGCTAAATTGGTAGAGAGCAAGAATGATCAAGAGAGGTGGACGAATAAGGAAGAGTATAAGCTATAGCTAGGTGAGAGGCTAAGTTAGCGGTTACAGTGGCTAAAATGATAGCTTTTGAGAGCTTGTATATGTCTTTAAAGGAGAAAGGTAGGGATAAGTGCATCAAGGTTGAGGATGGTACTATGTTGGTTGAGGATGCCCTTATTAATAAAAGGTGGCAGTCCTATTTTCAAACACTTTTGAACTTAAGGGGGACAAAGGTTTCGTGTTTGAGGACTTGAATAAATTTGAGGAGTGTCACAACTATGATTATTGTAGGCATATCAAGGTTAAGGAGGTCAAGAGGGATATTCGCAAGATGCATTGAGGTAGGGCGATGAGCCAGACGAGATTCCAGTGGATTTTTGGAACGCACTGGCGGGGCAGGTTTGGAGTGGTTGAGAAGGTTCTTAACATCATTTTTAGGGCAGGAAGGATGCCTGAAGCATGGATATGGAGTACAATGATTCCATTTTATAAGAACAAAGGAGACATCCAAAGTTGCAACAACTATAGAGGTATTAAGTTATTGAGTCATACTATGAAGATTTGGGAAAGGGTGGTAGAGTTGAGGCTAAGAAGGAGTGTGATTATCGCTCAGAATCAGTTCTATTTCATGCTACGTCGCTCGACTACTGAGGCGATTCACCTTGTGAGGAGATTAGTGGAACAGTTTTGGGAGATGAAGAAGGACCTTCACATGGTGTTTATTGATTTTGAGAAAGCTTATGACAGAGTTCCAAAGGAGATTCTATGGAGATGTTTGGAGGATAGAGAGGTTCCTGTGGCGTACACTAGGTCGATTTAGGACATGTATGATGGCGCAAAGACTCGGGTGAAGACAGTAGGTGGAGATTCAGAGCATTTTTTGATTTTGGTAGGGTTGCATCAGGGTTTGACTCTTAGCCCTTTTTTATTTTCCTTGGTGATGAATGTTTTGACAAGACATATTCAAGAGAAGGTTCCTTGGTGTATGTTATTTGCTGATAATGTGGTACTGCTTAACAAGACTTGGGGAGGAGTTAATGATAAGTTGGAGATTTTGAGACAGACCCTTGAGTCTAAAGGATTTCAGTTAAGAAGGACCAAGATGGAGTACTTGAAGTGTAAGTTTAGTTATGTGTCGTAGGAGGCTGACATGGTTGTGAAGCTAGACTCTCAGGCCATTTAGAAGAAAAGGAGTTTCAAGTATCTGGGGTCTATGATTTAAGGCAATGGTGAGATTCACGAGGATGTCACACATCATATTGGGGATGGGTGGTTTAAATGAAGGCTCACTTTGGGAGTTTTATGTGATAAGAAGATGCCCCCGAAGCTTAAAGGGAAGTTCTACAGAGTGGCAGTCCGGCTGACTATGTTGTATGGAGAGTATTAGTCAGTTAAGAACTCCCACATCCAAAAGTTGAAGGTAGTGGAGATGAGAATATTGCGATGGATGTGTGGCCATACTAGGAAAGATAAGGTAAGAAATGAGATTATTCGGGAGAGGTGGGAGTGGCCTTGGTGGAGGACAAGATACGAGAAGTAAGGTTACGTTGGTGCGAGCATGTGATGAAGAGGGGCTCTGATGCTCCAGTGCAAAGGTGTGAGACACTGGCTATGGATGATTTTAGGTGGGGTAGAGGTAGACCGAACAAATATGGGAGCATTCTTTATTTGTGTTTGAAGTTTCTTATTCGTGGTGTTGAGTGATGTCTATGATTTCGGATTGATAGTTTATGTATTATCTTGTGACTGTCTTGTGACTGTAGTATTATCTTATGGCTAGTGACATTAGTTTATTTTACAGACTGTACTAGTTTTTATGCATTTATGTTTTGTGTTTGTTATACTGCTATCGGTCCTAAGCCGGGGGTCTGTCGGAAATAGACTCTCTACTTCATCTTAGGTAGTGGTATGATCTGCGTACACTCTACCCTCCCCCAGACCCTTCTATGTGGGAATCCACTGGCTATGTTGTTATTGTTGTTGTTGTATCATGTTATTTTATAAAATATTAAATTACTTGTGGTCTCTTGTTATATTCTAATTCTCCTGTAATACTTTCTTCCATACAAATAATTTTTTAAGAAAATTATCCAATTATGTGATTAAGAACTTTAATAATTATAAAAAAATTTAATAAAATATATTTAATATATCGGTCATTAAATTATATTAATTATAAATTAAAAAATAAAATATAAATTATATTTTAAAATTTAATTATTATTATTTATATGTAGAGTTGTTTGGATCCGAGCTTAGTACAGAACACGGATTTAATGAAACTAGCATTTATATATTCGTAGAATACACCTTTCACTTCATTGAATACTTCACGTAATAATCTTTTTTATAATTTTATAAATTACACAAATAAATTAAAATAGTTATTTTTAATCTAATTAAAATAAAATGGATGGTGTATGAAATTTGGAAGGATAAGTATTTGCGTGATGATTAAGTGTTTCTTGCGACAAATTGAATTGCACAATGTTTGCGAGTAGCTCTCTTTGACGTACTAAATGTATAGAGGACTATCTCTACACTTAATATTACAATGTACAACGCAAATATAAGCTAACTACTTCATGATATATACAACTTAAATACTTAAGTAAGAAAAATGAATCAATAGACCTCCCAAGTTTCCAATTAAGAAAAGGGGACAAGTGGGTCCCGTAACTTGTCCCTGTGAAAAAAATTAAGTCATTTGAACAATTGGGACAGTTTTTCGACAACTACATTAGTTGTCTCAATACCTTCACACAGTTGTTGAACAACTTCTCCCAGTTGCCGAACAACTTCGTCTAGTTGTTGAACAACTTTGCGCAGTTGTCGAACAACTTAGCGCAGTTGTCGAACAACTTTGATAGTTTTTTAACAACTTCTAGAAGTTGTCGAACAACTATCAAAGTTGTTCGACAACTGGGAGAAGTTTTTGGAACGAAAAAACTTTTAAAAAAAATCAAAAAAATTTTGTCCCTCTCACCTAATTTTAGAAACTTGAAGGATTCTCACTTAATTAGACAACTTATTTGTCCCTTTTAATCCAAAGTCCCAGTAGTACTACTATAATTTTCTTGAATAGCATAACTATGTTCATCCATATTTGGGCTTTAAAAGCGGGTCATCAAACCAGTTAAGAAAGGCTACAGAGCTATCTATTTGGTAGATGGGTTTTAATGGGCCTTCTTTGGGTAAACCAACTACTAATATTTGAATATTAACTATGTAGGACTTAATTACCTGCATAACTCACTGCTAAATCAACTACCAAGCAATACGTTAATACATGCATAAATAATATATAGATTTCCACATCGATAATCCCTACAGTAGAAAAACTTACATAACTCTAATTGAGGCCCCTTTGTTATTTACTTTTGGCTTCTTAGTTTTAAGTGGGTAAACAGATGGAAAGAGAAAAGAAAAGGCTCTCACATCTAGTTTCCCTAGAAGCACCTTTTTAGAAGAAGGGTGCTATTGAAGTAACTCATTTTCATATTTGAACAATCTTTTATTTTGTTCTTCCTCAGAAACAAAAGCATGAGCCGGGGCAGACATTTCCTTTTCTTATAGTAGATGAAGAACAAAAAGAACACTGCAATTTTAAAATCAGGCTTTAAATCTCATAAACAAAATAAGAAATCATGAGAGCAAAAAGGGAAAAACAAAGTGCAAAAAGACCTCACCTAGGATACAAAGGACGAGTGAGATTAAGTGTAGGAGGGTTATATGAAAAATGGAACAAACACAGCAGAGGCAGAACACATCAATCAAATTTCTTTAAAAACACACCAGCTACATCACCGATGTTTCAAAATCAAGGCAACTTTTTGTCCTATTCAGAAAAAAAATTCAAAATGTGAGAGTAGGATTGAGGTTGTCTTAACTGCGTAAATTAGTTTGCCCTCTTAAAATTGTGTTCAATTAAAAGAAATTTAAAAATGAAGATTTTAAGAGGGAAAACCAATTTACGCAGTGAAGACAACCTCAGTCCTACTCACACACTTTGTAATTTTTTTCAGAACCGGATAAAAAGTTGCCTTGATTTTGGAATGTCGGTGATGTAGCTAGTGTGTTTTTAAACAATATTTGATAGATGTGCTCTGCCTCCACTGTATTCATTCCATTTTTAATATAACCCTCCTTCCTCTCTCTCTCTCTCATCCTTTGTATCCTACTACTGGTGAGGTCTTTTTGCACTTTATTTTTCCCCTTTTGCTCTCATGACTTCTTATTTTGTTTTTGAAATTTAAAGCCTGGTTTTAGGTTTTAAATTGTAGTGTTCTTCTTGTTCTTCATTTCCTGTGAGAAAGGAAAATGGTTGCCCCAGCTCATGCTTTTGTTTCTGAGGAGGAACAAACCAAAAGACTGCTTGAATCTGAAAATGAGTAGCTTCAACAACACCCTTCTTCTAAAGAGGCGCTTCTGGGGAAACTAGATGTTAGATTCTTTTCTTTTCTCTTTTCATCTATTTACCCACTTAAACCTAAGAAGCCAAAAGTAAATAATGAAAGGGTCTCAATTAGAGTTATGAAGATTTTTTTAATTTAGGGATTATCTATGTATTATTTATGCAGATAGTAGCATATTTTTTGGTAGTTATTTTAGCAGTGAGTTATGCAGGTAATTAAGTCCTACATAAGTAATTCACTATGTTAATAGAAATATATGAATTTGAAAATAGTAGGCTTTGAAATTTTAAAAAATAATTCATTAGTTTAAAATTAAAAAATCATAGTTTAAAAGACCTAAAACATCTCTAATTATATCATAAATTTATATATTTCAAATATATTGAAATATTAAATAAAATATAATAATACTTAAAAGATAACTTATAATATTAGTAGTGATAGTAGAACATACATATCTACTACTACTAATAATAATAAAAATAATGATAATAATAATAATAATAATAATAATAATACATCATTTACTATCAAAAATATGTGGTTGATCTCAAATATTTTTTTTAAATTCAAATATAACATTATAAGATAAATTTGCATTATATTTGCAGAAATGTAAATAGCAAAGATAATTAAAAGTAATAATGTAATATCCCGAGATTCTAACCAATAGTTCCGCCATGACTCAAGCCCATGAGAAATAAATTATAATTTTTTGGTTGTTTTCTGGTCAAGGGTGATGTGTATTAAGGCTTTAAAGATGTCCTAACGCTTGGGCGAATCAAAACATTCTTTACCGATTGAATTCTTGAGAAGGATTTTGTCATAGTCAACTTCAAATGAGAATATCTCACATTGTACTACTAATTCTTCATCTCATGACATACCAAAAGATAGATAATTTAATTAGATTTTCAACGATACCCATTTCGTAAAAATCCGATATCGGAGCAAAGAGTTATGCTTATTTTACTCCAGCGTATCAACCTAGAAAATCCGTAACGACATTTTGTGATGACTTGTCACAAGCTTGATGGCCCGTCACAAAATGTCGTCACCTTAAGGCAGAAAGTCACCAATTCCACCCTTTTATTTACGACAATTTGTGACGGCCTATCACGGGCCAGACAGCTTGTCACGAATGTCGTCAACTATTTTTTTCAGCAATTGATGGACGATTTTTGCAAGGGTATTTTAGTCATTTCCCATTTTTGGAGGCCTCTATATATATGAGAATCCTCATCCAAAACCTAATTTATTCATTTCTCTCTTCCAATTCTCTTAAGAAATATATCTAGGGTTTTATTTAAGGAAATTAATCTTCCAAAAATCATCCATAAATCTTCAAGATTCCTTCAAGAATCAAGTTTCTCATAGAGTGGGCTTCAAGAATTTTTTTATTACAAGTGTGAGTAAAGTCTCAAGCTCTAGAGTTCAACCAATTTCAAAGATTAAGGTATGTGGGGTTTTGAAAAAGAGCAATTCTTTCGTTCTTGTGCTCAAAGCTTTGATTTTTATTATGGATTTATTTGATTTTGCAAGTGGGTTTATACCCAAATTACTTTATCATGAGATTATGAGAATATAAATCGTTCAAGCTTTGTTATACATGATTATTTACAATTTCCAAGTTATGACTTGATATTTAATATTGTGAATTTCAAGTTTATACCATGAGTTGGTATTCCAAGTGCTTTCAAGATATGTGTCAATCTTTAAGCTTCCTTATGACAAATTGGATTATTGAGTATATTGATTCATGAGAATTGAGTTGTTACAATTAGTCTTGATATTTTCTCAAAGTTATTGATGTTGCCATGACTTAATGAATTGATGCATTTTGATATTGAGAAAGGTTGATTTGATTTGAGTCGAGTTAGGAATCAAAAAATTTATTATGATTTGATAAATGAGAAAGAGATTTGATTTGGTCTTCATGATAAACCCTTGTAATGTTTGTGGTGGATTTCCTAATGCGTTCTGAGCTTGTATCTGGGAGTAGTATTTAGCACCGAGTGGGAAATATGGTATTTCCCCTAAAACTATGTGCCACCGTAGGATTGATATTGATAATTGTGGGCCAGAGGCTGAGTATGAGATTGTGATCACTAAATTTAGGTTGTACTCCCTGGCAAGAGTACGACGCTCTTGCCAATTTGGGGTTCTCTCCTTAGGAGGGAAAAATGTTTGACTCCATGTAGCTCTCATGGTTTATGTCGGTTATAAGAACCTCCCATGTCCATAAGAGTCGAGTTTCTTGAATTACAGGTCACTTCAAGTCTTGAGTTGAAGAGTTGAGTTATTTATGATGATTTATGAGGTTTTTATCATATGATTTATTTACGATGATATCATGAAAAGTATGTTTCAATCTAACTCAAGCCAAGTGAGCCATCATTGTACATATGCATATTTTCATGAAATTGATGACGATATTTACATTGTTGCATGCACCCCCACATACTCAGTACATTCCAAAGTACTAACCCACATATTTTTCTATGGGCTATATTTTCTCGTAATGTAGGTTCAGGTACTCAGTCGCGTTAGCGATATTCGGGTGCCTCTTTTCATCTTCTCAGTGGTGAGTTCTCATGGTTCGAGGACCGTGTTTATAATTTTGTGATACCGTTTTGTTGTTATGTCTTTCAGTACTGTTTGACACAGTTGGGGGTTTGTCCCAATGTCTCCTTGATTTTGATGTATAGAGGCTTTGTTAGACTAAAGGGTTGGTAGGTACAGAATTTCAGAATTTTGGATTATACAGGCTAGTTTCGTATCTTATTCCAGTATGTTTATGATATGTCATTCTCTCTTATATTAGCATGACTATTGTCAAACTGAGTTCTAGAAGTGATGACAGGTTTAGAGGGTTAGCTTGTGGCCTTAAGCACCGTGTGACGTCTCGGGATGGGATCTTGGGGTGTTACAATCTTGGTATCAGAGCCTAAGTTTTGAAGAGTCCTAGGGAGTCTGGCAAGCCGCGTTATGTAGATTCTTGATCATCGGTGTGTAGCGCACCACATCTATGAGCAAGAGGCTACAGGACGTTTTAGGAAAAGTCATTTTTTTCTTTCAAAAGTCTATTGTACCTACGACTTTTTGTCTCTGATATTAATTTGTTCTCTCTTATGACAAAAAATACCTCATCGTCAAGCTCGTAGAAATAATGAGCAACCTCAAACCGTTGATCCCCTGAACGAGCATGTATCACAAGCAGAATTCCGGGTAGCTTTTCAGGTGCTTGCCTAGGCAATTACCACCAATACTCAAGATAATAACCAGGCTACTATTCCACCTCCGCAAGAGAATAATTCTACTGAAGCTCAGGTTTATGACTTTATGCGGATGAATCTGCCTGAGTTTTATGGGTCGAAGGTAGGTGAAGACCCACAGATGTACTTCGATGAAGTAAGAAAGATCACCCAGATTATGCACGTGACTGAGGAGGAGAGTGTTGAATTGGCTGCCTAACGAATAAAAGATATTGCATATAATTGGGTGGAATTGTGGAGGGAAAGTAGATAGGAGGATGCCGCTCCCATCACTTGGCAGTTATTCCAGGATGTGTTCTTGGACAGATTTTTTCCTCTTAAGATGAGGGAAGCAAAGATAGAGGAATTCATAAATTTGAGACAAGGTTCCATGACTGTTATGGAGTATTGCCTTAGATTCAATTAGTTGTACAAATATGCACCTAATATGATGGCTGACTCCAGGACCATCATGAGTAAGTTCGTGATCGGTGTGTCGAGTTACATTGTGAAAGAGTGTAGATCTGTGATGCTTAATAGGGATATGGACCTTTCTCGATTGATGTTACATGCCCAACAAATTTAAGCTGATAAGGTGAAAGAGAAAGAGAGAGTAAGAGGGAATAAAAGAGCTAAATCAGAGCAGCAGGGATTCGGTCAGTCCAGATTCTATGGAGGGGACCGCTCTCAATTCCATAGATGTTTGTTTATGCCCGCGCCTTCCTCAGTTAGTGCTCCCGCACCTAGAAGAATGCAGGAGCAGTGGAATAGGACTATCCTATCCAGGTCTCAGGAAAGTGTAAGTAACAGACCTCATCCTCCTTCATAAGCCAAGTTTAGTACAGATTATTTTGGCGATTATTTTGTTGATCAGAGAGGTTGCTTTGGTTGTGGAAAGTTGGGCCACCGACTTAGAGATTATCCATATACTAGATAGGGGAGTCGAGATGCTCGTCCCCAGAGTCAGGCTACCAGTGCCCCCGCTCCGGTAGTTTGCTCAGTTCCTCCTCATGGCGCCTCTTCTAGTACTGTTGGCGGTTCACGCTAGAATTGCTTATATGCTATACCACCTCCCCAGGAGCAGGAGGATTCTCCAGATGTTGTCACTGGTATGCTCCGTGTCTTTCATTTTGATATGTATGTATTGAAGAACCCCGGTTCGAGTTTCTCTTATATGACACCTCTGGATGCTATAAATTTTGAGATAGACCCTGAATGGATTCCTGAGCCTATTCTGTTCTCTACCCCGGTAGGAGAGTCTGTTATTTCTAAGTGAGTGTCTAAGAAAAGTCTTGTTACTGTCCTTCATCGGGTCATATGTGCTTATTTGATTGAGATAGATATGGTTGATTTTGATTTTATTCTGGGTATAGATTGGCTTCACTCATGCTATGCGTCTATAGATTGTCATACCTGAGTGGTCAAGTTTCAGTTTCCTAACGAACCCGTGTTTGAGTGGTTCGGGAGTTCTGTAACTCTAAAGAGCCATTTTATATCCTACCTCAAAGCTAGGAAGTTGATTTCCACGGGTTGCATCTATCATCTAGTTTGAGTTAAAGACCTCAAGTCCGAGACTCCGACTATTCAGTCAGTTAGCATTGTTAAAGAGTTTCCCAATATTTTCCCAGAAGACCTTCCAGGGGTCCCACCTGATAGAGAAATAGAATTCGGGATTGATCTCCTTCCTGGCACTCAGCCTATTTCTATCCCTCCATACCGTATGGCTCCCGGAGAACTTAAAGAGTTGAAGGAGCAAATCAAAGACCTCTTAGAAAAAGGCTTTATCAGACCCAGTGTTTTCCCGTGGGGTGCACATGTTCTATTTGTGTGGAAGAAAGATGGCACGTTGCGTATGTGCATTGACTACCGTCAACTCAATAAGGTGACTATTAAGAACAAGTACCCTCTTTCAAGAATATATGATTTATTTGATCAACTACAGGGTGCAAGTTATATCTCAAAGATAGACCTTAGATCCATCTATCATCAGCTTAAAGTAAGAGAGTGTGATATTCCATAGACAGCTTTCCGAACCCGCTATGGTCATTTTGAGTTTCTTGTCATGTCCTTTGGGTTAACCAATGCTCCAGCGGCTTTCATGGATCTTATGAACCGAGTCTTCAAGTGGTATCTGTATTTATTTGTTATTGTGTTCATAGATGATAATCTTGTATATTCTTGATGTGAGGATGACCATGCGGATCATCTTCGAATCGTGTTGGAAACCCTTGAGCTTATCAATTATTCGCTAAATTTAGCAAGTGTGAATTTTGGTTAAGGTCAGTTACTTTTCTGAGTCACATTATTTCTTCCGAAGGTATTAGAGTTGATCCTCAAAAGACAAAAGCTGTGAAGAATTTTCCTAGAATTTCCTCCCCATTTGATATTAGGAGTTTCTTGGGTCTAGATGGTTACTACCGTCGTTTTGTTGAGGTCTTATATTCTATCGCGTCCACCATGACCCGGTTGACCCAAAATAAAGTTAAGTTCCAGTGGACAGATGCCTGTGAGAAGAGTTTTCAAGAGTTGAAGACTCGACTCACTTCAGCCCTAATGTTAGCTTTACCCGATGGTACTGATGGTCTTGTGGTGTACTGCGATGATTCTAGAGTTGGTCTGGGTTGTGTGTTGATGCAGAGGGGTAAAGTTATAGCTTATTCCTCTAGACAGTTAAAGACTCATGAGAAGAATTACCCAACCTATGATCTTGAATTAGCAGCTGTAGTTTTTGCTTTGAAAATCTGGAGACATTATTTGTATGGTGTTCATGTTGATGTTTTACTGATCACAAAATCCTGCAATATGTGTTTACTCAGAGGGAGTTGAACCTTAGACAAAGAAGATGGTTAGAGTTTCTAAAAGACTACGATATGAGTGTGATATATCACGTAGGCAAGGCCAATGTTATGGTAGATGCTCTTAGCAGGTTGTCTAAGGGTAGTATAGTTCATGTAGAGAATGATAAGAAAGAATTGGCTCATGATGTGCATCGTCTGGCTAGGTTGGATATTAGATTGGTTGATTCCGCTGAAGGGAGTATGTTAGTTCAGAGTAGTTCTGAGTCCTCTTTGGTCTCGGAGGTAAAGGAGAAGCAGGAAAGAGATCCTAGTTTAGTCAGACTGAAGGAGTCATTTAAGGACTAGAAGGTAGAGGTTTTCTTCTAAGGGGGAGATGGTGTGTTCAGATTGCAAGGTAGACTGTGTGTTCCGAATGTGGATGATTTGAGGCAGAGAATTATGGCTGAAGCGTATGGCGCGCGATATTCTATTCATCCCGGTGCTACCAAGATGTACCACAATTTGCAGGAAATCTATTGGTGGAACGGTATGAAGAAAGATATAGCAGGATCTGTGGCAAAGTGTTCTACTTGTCAACAAGTTAAGGTAGAGCACCAGAGGCCCGGTGGTGTAATGCAAGAGTTTGGCATTCCTACTTGGATGTGGGAAGAAGTGAATATGGAATTCGTAATTGGTTTATCTCCTTCTCGTTGTCATCGTGATTCTATTTGGATTGTCGTAAACCAGTTGACTAAATCAGCTTATTTCTTGCTAGTGCATTCGTCTTATGCAGCTGAGGATTATTCTAGATTGTATATCCGTGAATTAGTCAGATTGTATGGAGTTCCTTTGGCTATCATCTCTGATTGGGGTACTCAGTTTAATTCCCAATTTTTGAGGGCTTTTTAGAAGGGTCTCGGTACTCAAGTTCGTCTAAGTTCTGCTTTCCATCCACAGATCGATGGTCAGGCTGAGAGGACTATTCAGACTTTGGAGGACATGTTGAGTGCATGCGCGCTTAATTTCAAAGGTAGTTGGGATGAGCACTTTCCATTGATTGAATTTGCATATAATAATAGTTTCCATGCTAGTATTCAGATGGCCTCGTTCGATGCTTTGTATGGGAGAAGATGTAGATCGCCTATAGGTTGGTTTGGAGTAGGAGAAGAAGTTGTGATTGGTCCGGATGCTGTGTTCGAGGCTATGGAAAAAGTTAAGTTGATTCGAGAAAGATTGAAAACCGCTCAAAGTCGTCAGAAGTCGTATGCGGATGTGAGAAGAAAAGATCTTGAGTTTAATGTTAATGATTTGGTGTACTTAAAGGTTTCACCCATGAAATGGGTGAAGAGATTTGGGAATAAGGGAAAGCGTATTCCAAGTTATGTTGGTCCATACAGGGTTCTGAGCCGTGTTAGGAAAGTAGCTTATGAGGTGGATTTACCTGCGGAGTTGTCTAGCGTTCATGCGGTATTTCATGTTTCTATGCTTAAGAATATATTGTTGATTCTGTCGTAGTTGATTCTTCTGAAATCTTAGATATTAAGGATAGCCTTTCATTCGAAGAGATTCCGGTTGAGATTTTGGATTTTTAGATCCGTAGGCTATGGAACAAATAAGTTCCTTTGGTTAAAGTGATTTGGCGAAATCAATCTGTTGAGAGTGATACTTGGGAAGACGAAGCTGATATGCGAGCCAAGTACCCTCACCTCTTTTCTGTAAGTTCGGAGCGAGAAGAAGGTATCATTCTTTCTTAATTCCGCCCCCTTCTTATTAAAGATTCAGCAGTGTTTCTACTTTCATCACGAATTCATGCATTTTCTATAGTATTCGAAGGTATAGAGTGAATTAAGTCTTTTGAGTAAGTCATTCCAGCTATATGTCCTAATTTTTCTCTTGTTCTTGGCCTATCTGGAAGCATTCGAGGACGAATGTTTCCAAGGGGGAGGTATTGTAATACCTCGAGATTCTAACCAATAGTGCCTCCATGACTCAAGCCCATGAGAAATAAATTATAGTGTTTTGGTTGTTTTCTGGTCAAGGGTGATGTGTATTAAGTCTTTAAAGATGTCCTAACGCTTGGGCGAATCAAAACATTCTTTACCGATTGAATTCTTGAGAAGAATTTTGGCATAGTCAAATTTTAAATACTCATATATCCCATTGTACTACGAATTATTGATCTCATGACCTACCAAAAGAAATATGATTGAATTAGCTTTCAAACGATACCCATTTCACCAAAATACAATATCAGAGAAAAGAGTTATGCTTATTTTACTCCAGCGTGTTAGCCTGGAAAATTCGTGACGACTTTTTGTGACGACTTGTCACAAGCCTGATGGCCCGTCACAAAATGTCGTCACCTTAAGGAATAAAGTCACAAAATCCACCCTTTTTGTGACGACAATTCGTGACGGCCTATCACGGGCCAGACAGCTAATCGCGGATGTCGTCAGCTAATTTTTTCAGCAATTGATGGACGATTTTTGCAAGGGTGTTTTAGTCATTTCCCATTTTTGGAGGCCTCTATATATATGAGAATCCTCATCCAAAACCTAATTTATTCATTTCTCTCTTCCAATTCTCTTAAGAAATATATCTAGGGTTTTATTTAAGGAAATTAATCTTCCAAAAATCATCCATAAATCTTCAAGATTCCTTCAAGAATCAAGTTCCTCATAGAGTGGGCTTCAAGAATTTTTTTATTACAAGTGTGAGTAAAGTCTCAAGCACTAGAGTTCAACCAATTTCAAAGATTAAGGTATGTGGGGTTTTGAACAAGAGCAATTCTTTCGTTCTTGTGCTCAAACCTTTGATTTTTATTATGGATTTATATGATTTTACAGATGGGTTTATACCCAAATTACTTCATCATGAGATTATGAGAATATAAATCGTTCAAGCTTTGTTATACATGATTATTTTACAATTTCCAAGTTATGACTTGATATTTAATATTGTGAATTTCAAGTTTATACCATGAGTTGGTATTTCAAGTGCTTTCAAGATATGTGTCAAGCTTTAAGCCTCCTTATGAAAAATTGGATTATTGAGTATATTTATTCATGAGAATTGAGTTGTTACAATGAGTCTTGATATATTCTCAAAGTTATTGATGTTGCCATGACTTAATGAATTGATGCATTTTGATAATGAGAAAGATTGATTTGATTTGAGTCGAGTTAGGAATCCACAAATTGATTATGATTTGATAAATGAGAAATAGATTTAATTTGGTCTTCATGATAGACCCTTGTGATATTTATGGTGGATTTCCTAACGCGTTCTGAGCTTGTGTCTGGGAGTAGTATTTAGCACAGAGCGGGAAATGTGGTATTTCCCCCAAAACTACGTGTCACCGTAGGATTGATATTGATAATTGTGGGCCAGAGGCCGAGTATGATATTGTGATCACTAAATTTAGGTTGTACTCCTTGGCAAGAGTACGACGCTCCCACCAATGTGGGGTTCTCTCCTCAGGAGGGAAAAACGTTGGACTCCATGTAGATCACATGGTTTATGTCGGTTATAAGAACCTCCCATGTCCATAAGAGTCGGGTTTCTTGAATTACAGGTCACTCCGAGTCTTGAGTGGAAGAGTTGAGTTATTTATGATGATTTATGAGGTTTTTATCATATGATTTATTTACGATGAGATCATGAAAAGTATGTTTCAATCTAACTCAAGCCAAGTGAGCCATCATTGTACATATGCATATTTTCATGAAATTGATGACGATATTTTCATTGTTCCATGCACCCCCACATACTCAGTACATTCCAAAGTGCTGACCCACGTATTTTTCTAAGGGCTACATTTTCTCGTAATGTAGGTTCAGGTACTCAATCGCATTAGCGATATTCGAGTGCCTCTTTTTGTTTGCTCAGTGGTGAGTCCTCATGGTTCGAGGACTGTGTTTATAATTTTGTGATACCATTTTGTTATTATGGCTTTCTGTACTGTTTGAGTCATTTGGGGTTTTGTCCCATTCTCTCCTTGATTTTGATGTCTAGAGGCTTTGTCAGGCTAAAAGGTTGGTATGTACAGAATTTCAGTATTTTGGATTTTACGTGCTAGTTTCATATCTTATACCAGTATGTTTATGATATGTCATTCTCTCTTATATTAGTTATGACTATTGTCAAAGTGAGTTCTAGAAGTGATGACAGGTTTAGAGGGTTAGCTTGAGTCCGCGTGTGGTCTTAAGCATCGTGTGACGTCTCGGGATGGGATCTTGGGGCGTTATAAATAAATTGTTGACTTTAAATTTAAAATAATATTAAAAAAATATAAAATTACATATTAGAAGTAGATAGTTATAATACTAAACAGTTCTAATTGGATTCTTATCGTTATATAACTGCTCCTTGAGTTTTAAATATGGATCGGACCAGCTCATCCGAGCTAGCTCACACGGGCTTTAGAGTTTGACGGGCCCGACCAGGCTGACCCATCAACATTACAAACTAGAAAATAGCAAGCCTAATCCGTCACACTATGGGTTGTGGGCCTCCACGGGCCATCCCATTTTTTAAAATATATTATTTTTATAATCTTAATTTAAATTTTAAAATATTAATTGCATAAATATTTACACTATAATATTGCTTGAAGTTACTACTCATTAATCAAGTCTCAAATTTACAAAAAGATCCTAATAATCTGTGAAATTGAATAACTTTTGACACCAAATTAAAATCAAATAGAGATATTGAAAAATAAATAAAATAATTAATGAGTAATAATATAACTCGCTAAATAACAATATTAACCTAATTTTGTTTTAATTGATTACAATAAAACACAAAGAAATGTCAATGTTTAGTCCATTAAAAGTAAAATAAACGCTTTAAAGAAAACTCTCATGGCATTTATGGTGTATTCAACATTGCCACGTCATCTTCATCAAACATATTTGATTTCTTGAAAAAATTATATTTTATATGTTAATTATTTATATATTTTATAAATATAATTAATATTTAAATATATATATATTTGATGGTTCATATAGACTTGGAGTTTGGACTCCTTTCTTCATTTTTTGTACAATATTTTATTTTTTAATTATTTTTATTTGACCCACGGGTCACTCAAACCCATATTGCTCAAGCCGACGGGTCAATAGACTTATTCATGAAGGGCTAAAAAGCCCTATTCTTAAATGGGCTATAAAAATTGTAGCCCAGCCCTATTAAATTATAGGCTGGGCCGGGCCATCCGAAACGAGCCTGACCTATATTGACGGTTTTAACCGCTCATCTAAGATATTGGTAATTCTATCAAATTTTTTTGAATTTAAATTGGAGATAAAACATACTTTCAAAGATAAACTTATAATTTAGATGTACTTAATTAGTAATCATGGCACACAATTTTTTTTTTTTGCTACACGATTTATCTTAATATTTATACAAATAATAATAGTAATAGTAGTGCAATCTAATAGTAGTAAAGTAAAAATAGTTAAAATGTTATTATTGTTATTAGTATTAGTATTAGTATTAGTATTAGTATTAGTATTAGTATTAGTATTAGTATTGTCTCATTGATTTCAATATTTATCTCAACTCAAATCTATATTAATTTTAAATATATATTGTATTTGAAAAATGTTAGGATAAGGATAAGGAAGAATAATAAATTAATCTTATTTTAATAAACATATGTGATATTTGAATTTGTATTTAAATGAAATCTGAATATAAATGAAATTCTATCACTTAGCCTTTCTTACATATACTTCTCTATCATTAGCTTTATTCGTGAATTTATTTACTGCATTTTTAAATTTTTCATTTAAAAAAATTATTCTTGATTTGATAACATTCTTTCGATATGCAGGAATGATATAACATTTTCAACTTATCTTTCTTTGTGAATGTTCAAGGTCCATCAATTTAAATTGATATAAATATATCTTCTTTTCGATGATTCAATATGCGAAATAATATTATTTTTTTTTGGTAGAAAGGACATGCATTAATATAAAAGAGAACGCAGTTTAAGTTTCAATTTTTGACGATTAGTCAAGGTTCAAAAAGGAATAGTTCTGGCCTGGCCAGTTAAAATCATCAGTACAATAGCTAATTTTTCTCTCAAAAAGTTTCTGAGATGTCTGCGCAAACTGCATCTTTTGCACATATCGGTGGAACTTCAAAAAGGGTAGTCTCCTGAAACCTGCATGCCCTTGCTCCTTCTTTTGCTAGAGCATCCTCCACTCCATTTTGTTCTCTATAATAGTGCTTGACTTCCGGATTCCTTAGCCTTTTTAATTTTGACCTGCATTCCGAAATCAAAGTATCATAGTGGAGGTTCCCGTTAGTTAACATAGATATAACTTCCAAGGAAGGGAGAAGATTATATTGCTCTACCAGTTTTAGTCCTGCAATGAGATCCATAAGTTTCATCATGTTATTGGTAGTCTGGTGAAAGTTTTTGTTAAAACCTAACACTCAGCCTCCATTACTAGATCTGACTACCCCTCCTATTCCACTCTTCCCGAGGTTTCTAAGGCAAGAATTATCAGTATTGATCTTGAAGGTGTGGTGGTGGGAGAATTCCACTTAACTTTGATGATTTGGTTTTGCTTGATTGGGGTATTCTTTTGAGTCAGATGTTTATACTCAACAGTTTGGGAGTAAGCATAGTTAAAACTGGGATGGTGCCTTTTGTTATTGGAGGTATTAGAGTTCCTGGTGTTCCAGATTATCTAGAGGCTGAAAAGAATGATGTCGTGCCAGTGGATTAGTTTGTTGAATTGGGAGTGTTGAAGAGATCTCCAAATAGTGTGCCAGTAAGAGAGTAGGATACTGGTAATAAGAGGTTGTTTGGACTGGGTCATCTTGTGGATAGTTTGCACACCAAAATCTGTTAGGATGGGACACTTACAGAAAATGTGGGATTTGTCTTCCTGGTGATGATTACAGATAGTATAACTAGTATTTTGTCTCACTCCTCTCTTGGAGAGGTTGAGGTTATTGAGGAACCTATCATGCTGGCTTAGCCTAAGAAAGGTTTTGACTTTTTAGGGTATTTAGCCTTCCATATCCAGTTAAAATTAGAGGAGTAATTGATCTCAGAGGTTTTGGCTATATGATTATAAGCACTTCTGCTGGAGAACAGACAATTACAAGTGAGATTCCAAATGAGCTCATCAGTATGGGCCCTGGGATTGGGGAAAACAGAATTGGTGAAAGTTTGGATGAGATCCTTGGGGATTTCAACCGGAAGATCCTTGAGGTTCCAGGAGCCATTCCTCTTTTCCCCAGAGAGTTTAATGTCTTGGGAATGATAAAGAAGAAGGTATTGGATGATGGAAATAAGGAGTTCACAGTGAGGCATCCATCTTTCCTTCCATAAGTTGATCTTGTCATCCTTATGGATGTTTCAAGAGGAGGCAATTTTACAAAATTCCCAACCCACAAGGACATTTTTCCTTGTTCTAAAGTTGTTGTCTATGGCTAATTTATTTTAAAGAATTTTTTCCCAGAGACTATTGGGATGCTTGTAAAGTCTCCAGGCTAGACTGGATAACATAACGGTGTTCCTAATGGAAGTTTTCTGGAGGCCCAGTCCCCCATTAGCTTTAGCATTAGTCAAGGTTTCCCAATTGATTAGATGTATTTTCATATTATCAGGGGTGGTGCCCCAGAGAAAGTTATTTTGGGTTTTTTCAATCAATTAGTGGATTTTAGAGGGCATCGAGATAAATTACATGACATGAGCGGGAATACTAGCAAGGGAGGACTTGGTAAGGGTGATTCTTTCAGCCATATTGAGGAATTTGGTTTTCCATCTAGCCAACTTCATTTTGAGATTGTCTAGGATGAATTGGAAATCTCTATTGCAAGGTTTTTTGTGGAAGACGGGAAAACCAAGATATTTACCAAACTTGTCTTTGGATTGGATGCCTAAGATGTGAGACAATCTATCTTTGGTCTCCTGAGCACAGTTTCTAGAGAAAATTACTTTAGATTTGAGAGTGTTAATTTTTTTGCCAGAGTGGAAGGTGAAGCTGCTAAGAGTGGCTTAGATGGTTTCACAGTTTCTTTCATTAGCAACAGCACACAGAGTTAGATCATCAGCAAAGAAAAGGTGAGAGATTTTGGGCCCTTTCCTACTGATTGAGATGGGAGTTCAATATCATATATCTCGTCTTTTATCACGGGATCTGGAATATAGGGGTTTTTTTATAACTAAAAAATAATAAAATGTACCATTAATGCCTCCATAGCAGCAAAGTCTTCTGAAGAATCCAATGAAAGTTGAAAGACTCTCTTCTCGGCTATAGCTCTTGGTGAATCTCTTGCTGAAATTGATGAAAATTCTACACCATCATTTGACCTATTTTGTCATCTTTCTCCTTTTCACATCTCTTTATAGAAGTCATTATTGGATCCTCCCCTAACAATTTAAGTGATTGATCTAAGAATAGAGCAATTTTTTTAGGTGCAACATGCAGTGGAAGCTCACCAGAGTCGGCATTTGCAGGCTAGTTGGAAGATCCAGGTAAGGATGGACCAACTTCCTTCAAAATAAACAAGATTCAAGATGGATCATTTTGAAAGATCATTCTTCCCTTTCTATATTCAAGGAATATGTTGATAATAATAGATATCACAATCTAGGTCCAGCTGCTAGGTTAGATAGTAACTCAAGAATCTCTTATCAATTCCCCTTTCTCAAAAACCCCCAAAAATAAATAACACTCGAGCAGAAAAAGGTAAACTCAGACACAATAAATGTTGATTGTATGAGAGGTTATACAAAGTGGGGTTTGTACATATACTCAAATTTAGGACCAAAATTGGGAAAAAATTGACTGACATGAATAAACACTCCAAATTGTAATATCCACTTGGATTTACTCACATTTATTGCATTTTTATTAAATGTTGGGTTTAAAATCCTTAAGTTTTTTAGGGTGTTTGTGCTTTTCTCAGGTAATGTTACTTGAACAGTTACGTTGTTTTTGCATTGAACTAATGAACTCTACGTGGCATAACAAAATTAAGAAAGGCACAAAAGTTTTGTTTCAAACAGTTCAAGAAAGAATTTTTTGACTTTTTGAAACAAAGAAATAAAGCCACATTTGTTGAACTATTTTGTCCCTACAGTTGAACTAAGAGCACTATGAGTGGACAAAGCAGTCCAAGAAATGTGGCTCTATTTCTTTGTTTAAAAAAGACAAAAGATTCTTTCTTGAACTGTTTGAAACAAAACATTTGTGTCATTCTTCAGTTTATTATGCCATGTAGAGTTCATTAGTTCAAAGACAAAATAACATAATTGTTCAAGTAACAATACTTGAGAAAAGCACAAACACCTTGAAAAAACTTAAGGATTTTAAACCCAAATTTTGAGAAAAACGCAATAAATGTGAGTGAATCCAATTGGAGATTACAATTTGAAGTATTTATTCATGTCAATCAATTTTTTTCCCAATTTTGGTCCTAAATTTGAGTATATATAAAAAACCCACTTTGTATAACCTCTCATATAATCAGCATTTGTTGTGTCTGAGTTTACTTTTTTCTGCTCGAATGTTATTTATTTTTTGGGGTTCTTAAGAAAGGGGAATTGATAAAAGATTCTTGAGTTACTATCTAACCTAGCAGTTGGACCTAGATTATGATACCTACTATTATCAACATGTTCGTTGCACATAGATAGGGAAAAAAGGATCAGTCAAAATGATCCATCTTGAATCTTGTTTATTTTGAAAGAAGTTGGTCCATCCTTAACTGGATCTTCCAAGTTGACTGCAAATGCCGACACTGGTGATCTTCCACCGCAAGCTGCACCTGAAAAAGTTGCTCCATTCTTAGATCAACCACTTAAATTGCTAGGGAAAGATCCAATAATGACTTCTATAAAGAGAACTGAAAATGAGAAAAATGAACAAATAGGTCGAAATGATGGTGAATAATTTTCATCAATTTCAGCAAGAGATTCACCAAGAGCTATAGCCGAGAAGAGAGTCTCTCAACTTTCATTAGATGCTTCAAAAGATTTTGTTGCTGCAGAGGCATTAGTGGTATATTTTTTTTTTGATATAAAAAAAATCGGGTTATAAAAAAAACTACCTTCCAGATCTCATGAAAAAATACGGTAGTCATCAATTGATGAATCAAGAGCTGAGTAAATCAAACCGTTTATATCAATTGGATCAACTCATTTAGGAAGTTTTGTATTTATGTAAAGTATTTATTCTGCACCTTGGTTCTGAACATATTATACACATAAATTGAATTATGCTTGCATTGGTCTCTGTCTTCTCAATGAACAAAGAAAGAAGGTATTAAGGGGTCATTTGGTAGCTGGCTTAGCAACGAGTTATGTAGGAATCCTACATAAGTAATTCCAGGTTTGGTATCTACTTAGGAGTTAATATAATGTATAAAATTTATATGTTGTTTGGTCTACCATTCTTTTTTAAACGAAAGGAGTAGTACTTTTCCAAAATTGGACATCCTTAATAATAGAAAAAACCTCCACTCAAAGTGCTCTTAGTTCAACTGTAGGGACAAAACAAGCCAACAAATGTGACTTTATTTCTTTGTTTCAAAAGGACAAAAGATTCTTTCTTGAACTGTTTGAAACAAAAATTTTGTGTCTTTCTTCAGTTTGCAATGCCACGTAAAGTTCATTTGTTCAATGCCAAAATAGCATATTAAGTAACTGTTGAGAATATAATTAAATAGTGAAAGTGTACTCTCTCTAATAGTTAAACTTTTAGATGAGATGGTCACATCCTTCAACATGGTATCAGAGTCAGGCCTACCCAATTCATTGTTTTCAATGTTGAGTCCCCCATCTTATATTGCCTACTCTTCAGATGTCCATTCTTGGCATGCAAGGAGAGGGAGGGGAGAGTCCCACATCGGTGGATTAAAGAGTCCTTAGTCTCCTTATATGATCGGAGGATCGGGAAGCTTTGTTGGATCAATAGACATATTCCACAATATAAGTGGTGTTAAGAGATGGAAAAGAATGTTCATTTCATAAAATTACTAGCAAAATTGAGAAAATAATTGAAATCAAAAGGTGAACATAGAGGAACTTCTCCATTGGCAAAGAAATTGTTTTTCTAATTGATTAATTTAGTTTGAGATATTTCTATCACTTCTTGTACTCAATATATATAAACACATAATAAAAACTCATTAATGATTTTCAATGCCATTAAATCTACTACTTTATTAAAGAGGTAAAGTTCAATAATTTTGTCATTAATGAGTAAAAGTCTACAATTATACATGAAATTAACCTGCTAAAACTTTAACCAAAAGGGAAATCTCATGCATATATCATTTTTGATACCTTATAAATTTTTATTACTCAATATAAGTGGGTTTGCAAAAAGAATTATATGGGTATCTTTTACATTTTGAGTATCTTTAATATTTTTATCGAATCGAAAAAAAAAAATATGAAGGGGAGTTTTAGAGTAACTGCTAAAATTATTGTCATGTGATTAGGAAATCACGAGTTCAAGTCATTGAAACAGCCTCTGTCAGAAATGCAAGATAATGTTGCGGACAATAAAATTCTTCCAGCCCTTCTCCACAGTCCCTTATAGCAAGAAGCTTTAGTACACCAAGATTCCCTTTTAGTATTAATATACTTTCACCCCCACATCAAGCTGCCCTTTTAGTATTAACATACTTCCTCTGCTCCATTTTATATGTCATCATTTTCTTTTTGTCCGTCCCAAAAAAGAATGTCATATTTCCTTATTTGGTAACTATTTAAAGATACAATTTTACTTTTATCCTTATTAGTCTCATTTAATTAAAGATAGTAGTAATATATTTTTTAATAAAGGACAATTGTCATTTCTTCTTAAACTTTGTGCCCGATCAAAATATGCCGCATAAAATACAACCGAGGAAGTATATCTTTTTGATGTGTTTTCAGTGTTACTCCCACCGTTCGCTTTTACTTGTCACTAATTTTCTAATTGTATTTCTATTTTTACTTATCATTTTTGACATATCAAGAAAAAACAACTTCTTTTTTTCTATTTTACCCTTAACATTAATTGTCTTTTCTCCAAATTAATTTTAAGATACAATATAAACATCATTTAATAGGGGTATTATGGTAAAATAACTATATGTTTTTAATTATTTTTTTAGTAAATATGTCAAGTTAAAATGTGACAAGTAAAACCGAACAAAGGAATTATGTTTTTGTTTATTAGAGCAACTTTTGGGGAATTTAAATTGTTCAAGAAGAGTAATATCATTCTAAAATTATAAGGTAAAGGGATCTATATGTAAAAGCTAGATCTTTTGAGGGATAAAGTGATCTTATCCTGTTAATTTTTGTAGAAGATTATAATGCTCAAATACTGACCAACTACCAGAAAAGGAAAGAAATTGGCTCTTAATGCTATAGTATCCATCATCAATGGAGAGATAATGTTAAGGGAAAAATTGGAATTTCATTATTCAGCTGTGAGAAAGTGAAATTTTTTTTTTAAGTTATTGTTCAAAATTAATCTTGATGTATTACAAGTTTTATTTGCCTGAATTTTTTTGGGGTAGTTTGCATTTTTTGCTTATTGTTTATTTAATTATATGTTATCAGTGTCATATTTAAGCTTATCTTGGAAATTTGGGTAGAAAGAATTTTAAAAAAATACTAAAGATATCATTTTTACAAATGTTATTTGTGTGTGTAAGACAAGGAACCTTGTCGTAACTGGTAAATTTGTTGTTGTGTGACCAGAAGGTCATAGGTCCGAGCTGTGGAAAGAGGGGTCCACAGTGGTAAGACTGTGTATAATTGACCTTTGTGGTCCAGTTTTTTTCTGGGACCCAACACATAACGGGAGCTTAGTGCACCGGACTGCCCTTTGTTTTTGACTTTGTGTGTAGTAAAATTCTTAAAAGATTTAGTCTTTCTTGGAAATTTGTGATTATCTATGAGAAGTATTTGTCTGAATTATTGTGGATAGTTCCCTCCATGTGATCAGGGGGTCAAGAGTTCGAGCTATGAAAATGTGCTAAATATGGTATTTTTGTTATTGTTTTTCTCTTCTCCTAGCTTGATGTAGTTTTCTGATTTCATGGTACGCCGCACGAATGACTTGTGCTAAGTGACTCCACTAAATTAACACGTACTTCATTCATCATCTCAAAGAAGAGAAATAATTGTATTTTGACATTTCAGAAAAGGATTTTGTAGTCATAACGTCTGACAATACAAAGCGTTTATAGACATCATAATTTTGTGAACTCTATAATAAGAATTTAATTTTTGTTAGAGTTATTAGGGGTTACTTTACGCTAAACCTAACTTGGTGGCTACTCTACTCTAAACCCTTAATAAAGTTATTAATCATCTCCCGATAATTTCATAAACTCATTGAATATCACTCTTTTGTTGATAATCAAATATATCAAGAAGATCCATAAACCCTTCTTTTATGGAGATCAAATTTAAATATTTCTACGTTCAAAAAATATGTTACTAACGGTATTCGAATTACAAAGAAAATCCATATCAAATCTAAATCATCTTACATTCAAGAAATATGCTACTAACAACCCTTGAATTACAAAAATGAATCATATCAAATTCAAATCTTTCTACATTCGAGAAATACGCTACTAATGGTCCTCGAATTACGGAGAAAAATAAAGAAACAAGAATCAAGGGAGTAACAGAATTATATCCATATCATTTATCAATAAAATTCTTATTTTTTCATATTTTATTTGCATGGTGACTGCAATTTGTTTGTCACTATAATCTTTATTGCAAACTGTGTTAACAATATGAAAAAAAGAATACAATTTACTATTATATATAAGGGAGGATCTCAATTTTCGGCAGTCCTCACAAGGATTGATGATGTTTTTTTGCTAAATATTTTTATTTTTGTCCTTATTCTTTTTGTTAAGACCATTTCCACTTGTGTATTTGTAACTGATTTTTTCTTGCCACAGGTTGTCTTTTAATTAAAATTTTCTTCATTTTAAATTAATAATTATTTTTTCTCAAAAAACTTATTTAGAAATAACTTTTCACATAAAATAACTTTTAATCAAACCGTTTATATCAATTGGGTCAACTCATTTAGGAAGTTTTGTATTTATGTAAAGTATTTATTCTGCACCTTGGTTCTGAACATATCATACACATAAATTGAATTATGCTTGCATTGGTCTCTGTCTTCTCAATGAACAAAGAAAGAAGGTATTAAGGGGTCATTTGGTAGCTGGCTTAGCAATGAGTTATGTAGGAATCCTACATAAGTAATTCCAGGTTTTGTAGCTACTTAGGAGTTAATATAATGTATAAAATTAATATGTTGTTTGGTCTACCATTCCTTTTTAAATGAAAGGAGTAGTACTTTTCCAAAATTGGACATCCTTAATAATAGAAAACACCTCCACTGAAAGTGCTCTTAGTTCAACTGTAGGGACAAAACAAGACAACAAATGTGACTCTATTTATTTGTTTCAAAAGGACAAAAGATTCTTTCTTGAACTGTTTGAAACAAAAATTTTGTGTCTTTCTTCAGTTTGCAATGCCACGTAAAGCTCATTTTTTCAATGCCAAAATAGCATATTAAGTAACTGTTGAGAATATAATTAAATAGTAAAAGTGTACTCTCTCTAATAGTTAAACTTTAAGATCAGATGGTCACAAACTTCAACATGGTATCAGAGTCAGGCCTACCTAATTCATTGTTTTCAATGTTGAGTCCCCCATCTTATATTGCCTACGCTTCAGATGTCCAGTCTTGGCGTGCAAGGAAAGGGAGGGGAGAGTCCCACATCGGTGGATTAAAGAGTCTTTAGTCTCCTTATATGATCTTGGGCAATCCTCACCTCATGAGCTAGCTTTTGACGTTGAGTTAGGTCCAAGGTTCATTTCATTATCATGGTATCAGAGTCCATCATCTCTTTCTATTGCTTTCATGTTTTTGACTACTCTTTTTTATCATTATAATCATATATCTCTGCCATCATCTTTTTCTATTGCTTTCATGTTT
Organism: Capsicum pubescens; assembly: GCA_030864215.1. NCBI lineage: Eukaryota > Viridiplantae > Streptophyta > Magnoliopsida > Solanales > Solanaceae > Capsicum > Capsicum pubescens. The sequence goes on along the minus strand of CM061544.1, from coordinate 49,424,375 downwards.
GTTAAAGTTAATTATAACAATTTCTTTTTATGAATTAATGTGTTAATTTTCTCAGAAAGATTTCTTTGAAAATATATTGCTGAATGTTTAATCTTAATCTTTGTATATGCTTTCATCGTCATCTTTATTGGTGTATGCTTACATATTTAATTTCATTTAGATGATGAATTAATCCCCTACGTCTCAAATTATTTTTAATAGATAACAAAAAGCATAATTTATTGGAGGGATATAAAGTGCTTGAACTTAATCAGGTAAATATTTTTACAAAAAATTTAGGATAATAAAAATACTAATTAGTAGCTATTAGTTCATTTTAAGCTTAAAAAATAGATAATTTTATTTGATGTGATTATTTGACATTAGTAATAGCATTTATGCTAAAATAAATTGATAATTGATATTTTATCAGTAAATAAAAGATATTTTCTAATAGCATTTTTGTATACTTAACACAAAATTATAAATTGCATTGAGGCAATGTGATGGATGAGGGGAAGAACAAGAGATTATGGTGGTTGAGATGGGGTAGGGGTGAGCTAGGTAGGTGGGGTAGGAGGGGTGGTGGTGTAGGTAGGGGTTAGAGTTGTGGAGTAGAAAAAAAGATTCTTAAATGATAAAAAAAATTATTTTCTTGGGAGTCAAGACAGAAGGGTGGAAAGATTTTTTTTTAGAAAAAAATCAAAAATAATTTTTTTTGTGAGTGTATTAGGTAGGGTGTCGATGGGTATTGGGGAGTAGGGGTGGGGGCAATATAAAATTTTATTTTAAAGAAAAATAAAATATTTTTTTGTTGGTGGAGAGTGGCTTGGGGATAAGAGATGGGTGATGTGAGAAAAATATTTTACAAAAAATCTGATAAAGTAAAATATAATAAAAACTAGGGAGACGGGGTGGTGGTTGTAGGGTAAGGCTAGGAGGTGGGTGTAGTATTTGGTGGGGTGGTGATTTTGAGAGTGATTTGAGAGATCTTAATTAAATTAACTTAGCAGATACAATAAGATGTATAAATAAAATAATTAAAGATATTAATCATAAAATTGATCATTGTAAAAATTATGAGAAATAGAACAATATCTGAAAATTTAAAATAAACTAATAAATTTTATGCACTTAATTTTTGAAATGAGACTAAATGAAATTTAAGATTTGAAATTAGAATTTCCGTAATTGATACAAGTAAGTACTTTTAGTATTTGAAATGCAATTGAAGAAATCTTAGGAGTGTCGCGATTATGGTTATTGTAGGCATATCAAAGCTGGGGAGGTCAAGGGAGCTATTCGTAGGATGCAGAGGGGTAAGGCAACGGGGACAGACGAGATTCTAGTGGATTTTTGGCAGAGCACTAGCGGGGTAGGTTTTGAGTGGTTGACAAGGTTATTTAATAGTATTTTTAGGGCGACGAAGATGCCTGAAGCGTGGAGGTAGAGTACTATGATTCCATTTTATAAGACTAAGAGAGACATCCAGAGTTGCAAAAACTATAGAGGTATTAAGTTGTTGAGTCATACTATGAAGGTTTGGGAAAGGGTGGTAAAGTTGAGGATTATAAGGATTGTGATGATCTCTGAGAATCAGTTTGGTTTCATGCCAGGGCGCTCGACCACTGAGGTCATTCACCTTGTGAGGAGATTAGTAGAGCAGTTTTGGGAGAGGATGAAGGACTTGTACATGGTGTTTATTGATCTTGAGAAGGCATATGAAAGAGTTTCCAGGTGCATTCTTTGGAGGTGCTTAGATGCTAGGGGGAGGCCCATGGCGTACACTAGGTCGATTCAGGATATGGATGATGGGGATTAGACTCGTGTGAGGACGGTAGGTGGAGATTCGGAACACTTCCCAGTTTTGATAGTGTTGCACCAGGGATAGTCTTTTATCCCATTTTTATTTACCTTAGTGATGGATGTTTTGATGTGACATATTCAAGAAAAATGTGCCTTGGTGTATGTTATTTGCAGATGATGTGGTACTGATTGACGAGACTCGGAGAGAAGTTAATAATAAGTTGGAGATTTGGAGACTGACGCTTAAGTCTAAAGGATTTCGATTAAGTAGAACCATGACAGAGTACTTGGAGTATAAGTTCAGTGATGTGTCTCAGGAGGATGGAGTGGTTGTGAAGATGGACTCTCAGGCCATTCATAAGATGGATAGTTTCAAGTATCTAGAGTCTATGATTCAGGGCAATGATGAGATTAACGAGGATGTAACTCATCATATTGGGGAAGGGTGGTTGAAATGAAGGCTCGCTTTGGGAGTTCTATGTGATTAGAAGGTTCCCTCGAAACTTAAAGGTAAGTTCTACAGAGTGGTAGTCCGGCCGGCTATGTTGTATGTAGCGGTGTGTTGGCCAGTTAAGAACTCCCACATATACAAATTAAAGGTGGCGGAGATAAGAATATTGCAATGGATGTGTGAACACACCAGGAAAGATAAGTTGAGGAATGAAATTATTCGAGAGAAAGTGAGAGTTGCTTCGGTGGAGGACAAGATGCGAATTGTGAGGTTAAGTTGGTTCGGCCATGTGATGAAGAGGGGCTCTGATTCTTCAGTGTGGAGGTGTGAAATACTGGTTATGGATGGTTTTAGGCGGGGTATAGGTAGACCAAAGAAATATGAGTGGGACCGAACACATAACGAAATCCTAGTGCATCGGTGTACTATAACTCATGGTTTTGGAGGTAGGCCCAGGGTCCGAGCGTGTTTTGGGCTGAAAATGGACTGGGGGCTCCCAGGCAGGTTGAAGAGCAAGAGAGTGTGGACCTTTCGGGTCGACGGGACCGTTTGGGTGGTCAAACAAGATGAAACGATGCAAATAGACCATTTTTCGGGCCAAGTCAGTGTGTTATAGCTCACGATTTTGGGGGTGGGCTCCGGACCCAAAAATGTTTTGGACTGAAAATCAATCGAAGGATCCTAGGAAGGCTAGCAAGAGGGGGAGAGTAGGTCGTTGGGGTCGGCGAGGCTGTTTGGGTAGTCAAATGGACTTAACGATGCAAACAGACCATTTTTAAGCCAAATCAGTGTGTTATAGATCACGATTCTTAGGGTGGGCCTAAGGCCCAGACATGTTTTGGATAAAAAATCGAGCGAGGTCTCCCAGTCAGGCTGAGGAGAGAAAGAGTATGGTCTGTTGGGGTTAACAGGGCTGTTTGGGTGGTCAAACAGGCGAAACGGCACAAACATGTAATTTTCTGGATAAATCGGTGAGCTATAGCTCACGATTTTGATGGTGGGTTTGGGCTCATGCCTGTTTTAGGTCAAAAATTGGTTGGGGGTTCCCAGACAGGAAGAGGAGCTAGAGAATGTGGGTCATTGGGTTCGACGGGGCTGTTTGAGTGGTCAAACGGGATGAATGGCGCGAATGAAGCATTTTTAGGCCAAATCGGTGTGTTATAGATCATAGTTTTGGGAGTGGGCCTACGGCTCGGGCGTATTTTGGGAAAATAATTGACCGGGTGTCCTAGGCAGGATGAGGAGTGGAGAAGTTTGGGTAGTTGGGGTCGGCGGGGCCATTTGAGTGGTTAAACGAGTGAAACGGCACGAACGAACCATTTTCTGGTCAAATTGGTGTGCTATAGCTCACGGTTTAGGAGGTAAGCCCGGCGCCCAAGAATGTTTTAGGCTGAAAATTGACCGGAGGATCCCAGGCATGCTGTGGAACAGGGGTGTATGGGTATTTTGGGTTGACGATGGTCGGTAGGGCTATTTGGTTGGTCAAACAGGCAAAAGGGCACGAACGGACCATTTCTGAGAAAAATCGGTGTGATATAGCCCACGATTTCGAAGGTGAGTGAAGGGACCGGGCGTGGTTTGGATAAAAATTTGATCGGGGGCTCTCGGGAAGGCTGAGAAGCGGGGGAGTATGGGTGGTTGGGGTCGACGGGGTTGTTTGGGGGGTCAAAAGGGTGAATCGGCATAAACGGGCCATTTTTGGGCTAAATTGGTATGTTATATCTCACAGTTCCGAGAGTGGGCCGGTGTTTAGTCGTATTTTTTGGGCCTAATCTGTGTGCTATAGCTCACGATTCTGGGGTGTGCTCGGGGACCAAGCGTGTTTGGGATAAAAATCGATCGGGGGCTCCTAGGTAGGCTGAAAAGTGAGGGAGTATGGGTTGTTGGGGTCAGTGGGGCTATTTAGGTAGTCAAATAGGTGAAATGACATGAACGGGACATATTTGGGCTAAAGTGATGTGATATATCTCACGGTTCTGAGGGTCCCACCCGAGTCCCAACCATGTTTTGTCCAAAAATTCCTCGAGGCCATTTGGGTGGTCAAACGGGTCATACGGCGTGAACGTGCTATTTTCAGGCCAAATCATTGTGCTATAACTCATGGTTCCGGGGGTGGGCCCGGGGCTCAGGTGTGTTTTAATCTAAAAATTGATCGGAGTCTCTCAAGCAGGCCGAGGAGTGAGGGAGTATAGGTTGTTGGGGTCAGTGGGGCCGTTTGGGTAGTCAAACGGGCGAAATGGAATGAACGGACCATGTTTAGGCCAAATCGGTGTGTTATAGCTCACGATTCTAGGCGTGGTCCCAGGGCGTAGGCATATTTTAGGCTGAAAATAAACTAGAGGATCCTAGGCAGGCTAATAAGCAGAAGAGTGTGTGCCGTTGGGTAGCGATGGGCCATTTGTGTGATCAAACGGATGAAACAGTGCGAATGGGTTATTTTTTGAAAAAATCGGGGTGCGATACCTCACGGTTTAGAGGGTGTTCCCAAGGTCCACGAGTGTGTTTGACTTAAAATTGATCGCGGATCCCAGGTTGGCTGAAAAGTGGGAAGAGTGGGCCGTTGGGGTCGGCGGGGCCGTTTGGGTTATTAAACAGGCAAAATGATGCGAACGGGCCTTTTTCAAGCCAAATCGATGTGTTATAGCTCATAATTCTGGGGGTTAGCCCAGAGCCCAAATGTTTTTTGGGTAAAAAATCTATTGAGGGCTCCCAAGCAGGCCGAGGAGCGGGGAATTGTGGGTCATTGAGGTCGGCGGGACCGTTTGGTTGGTCAAACAAGCAAAACGGCGGAAACGGGCCATTTTTGGGCCAAATTGGTGAGCTATAGCTCACGATTTTGGGGTGGTCCTGGGCATGGTTTGGGTCAAAAATCAACTGGGGGCTCTCAGGTAGGCTGAAGAGCGTGGAAGTATGGGTCGTAGGGGTCAACGGGGCTATTTGGGCGGTCAAACTGGAATATCAACGCGAATGGGTCATTTTCAGGCATAATCGATATGCTATAGCTCAAAGTTTTGGGTGGGCCCGGGGTTCGGGCGTGTTTTGGGTCAAAAATCGATCAAGCTTTCCAAGTAAACTGATGAATGGGAAAGTGGGTCGTTTGGGTCGGCGGGGCCATTTGGATGGTCAAACAGGAAAAACGTCAAAAACATGTTATTTTGGGGGCCAAATAGACATGCTATAACTCACAGTTTTAGGGGTTGGCTTGGGGCTCAAGCGTGGTTTGGTCTGAAAATCGACCAGAGGCACCAAGGCAGGCTTAAAAGTGGTATAATGTGGGTCGTTGGGGTCGGCTGGGCTATTTGGGTGGTCAAACAAGGGAAAGGACAGAAATGGGCCATTCTTGGGCTGAATCAGTGTGCTATAGCTCACAGTTCTTGGGGTGGGCCCAGTGAACGAGTATGTTTTGGGCAGAAAATGGACCAAGTGCTCCCAGGCAGGCTGAGGCAAAGGGGAGTGTGGGTTGTTGGGGTCAGAGGGGCCATTTGGTTGGTCACAACGGGGAAATGTGGATCCATACCAGTCGTATCCACTTTATAGAAAGTGTCATAAACTGGAACTTTAACCATAGGAATACCACGTACTTGTTATTTGAATGTGTAACGAAATACAATATAAAAATCATGAGGAAAATGGGTAATAAATGTTCCTGTGTCCACGTTGCAGCTACTGCTTGTGTCATAATTTCTGAAATTCCTAGACAATGATGGGAACATCGGGACTTCCCTATCGTTAATAAAAACTTTATAAAGGTTGATGAAGTAAACGGAAGGGAATTTGAAATCTTGTAATAGCGTTGCTGATGTTGTTTTCTTAAATGGCGTTGTGTGGAAGCTAAGTGTTGATCCTTTTTGTGGAGAGATCTCCCGGTAGGCACATGGACATTATGTCTGCTTCAAATTGCGATGCTAAAGAATTTCCACAACCCATTACGTCCGGGGCCAGCAATTCCAGAAAATTGACCACTAAAAGGCTTTCCATGAGTTTGATCTTTGCCACGTCCAAAAACAATGCTTACCTGCTTTCGGCCTAAAACAAAAGTAATCACGTTGTGTGCGATCCATCCTCTTGTTCTTGATCCATCGACGTATTTGTAATCATACATACACGTATTACCATATGGACTACAATCATATTCCTTATTCGTGATTTCACAGTTTCTACTTTCTACATGGCAATCGAGCTTTCGATATGTTTTTGAATTAGTTGAAACATATAAAGGATCTTTTATCTATTTGTAACATCCATTTTCATTACATGGTCGACATTTCCACCAAACTAAAGCACTACCAGTGTCTATTAGCAAGTAACTTTTAACTTGTTCAGTGAGTAAAAGATGCACCAAAATGGGTTGTGGTGCAGTGGATGAGGCTGCTCCACCCTTAACCAGAGGTCCAGGGTTAGACCCTGGGTATGGAGAAAATTCTGTTGGGAGAGCTTCCACCTTTATGGGCCCTGCAATGTGTGATCCGAATTAGTCGGGACTCCAATGCGGGCACCGGATGCCGGATGGGAAACCAAAAAAAAAAGAGTAAAAGATGCAACATACTGACATATGAAATGTGAACTTGTTGTTACCAGAACCTTTTCGTTGGCCACTTTAATCTCATGCTCGTCGTTTGGCCTTACCAGAGTTTCATTCGCACTAATCGTGTCACCATTTTCAAGAACCGATGCCAAATGATTTGCTCTAGATTGACAACTAGCGAACCTATTTCAAAGTAACGAGTCATAGTCCTTGAATTTTGACTTTTCAAATAAATAAAGATTGTAAATGGTGAGTGAATAGGATGGCATCGGAGAATCGGGATGCTTCGTTGGATCAATAGACATATTCCATAATATAAGTGGTGTTGAGGGATGAAAAAGAATGTTCATTGCATAAAATTACAAGCAAAATTGAGAAAATAATTGAAATCAAAAGGTGAACATTGAGGAACTTTTCCATTGGAATAGAAATTGTTTTTCTAATTGATTGATTTAGTTTGAGATATGTCTATCACTTCTTGTACTCAATATATATAAACACATAATAAAAACTCATTAATGATTTTTAGTGCCATTAAATCTACTACTTTATTAAAGAGGTAAAGTTCAATAATTTTGTCATTAATAAGTAAAAGTCTACAATTATACATGAAATAAACCTGTTAAAACTTTAACCTAAAGGGAAATCCCATGCATATATCATTTTTGATTCCTTATAAGTTTTTATTACTCCATATAACTGGGTTTGCAAAAAGAATTATATGCGTATCTTTTATATTTTGCGTATCTTTAATATTTTTATCAAATCGAAAAAAAAATATGAAGGGGAGTTTTAGAGTAACTGATAAAATTATTGTCATGTGATTAGGAAGTCACGAGTTCAAGTCATAGAAACAACCTCTGTCAAAAATGCAAGATAATGTTGCGCACAATAAAATTCTTGTAGTCCAGCCCTTCTCTGCAGTCCCTTATAGCAAGAAGCTTTAGTACAACGAGCTTCCCTTTTAGTAATAGCATACTTCCACCGCCACATCAAGCTGCCCTTTTAGTATTAACATACTTCCTCTGCCCTATTTTATATGTCGTCATTTTCTTTTTGTCCGTCCCAAAAAAATGTCATATTTCCTTAATTGGTAACTATTTAAAGATACAATTTTACTTTTATCCTTATTAGTCTCATTTAATTAAAGATAGTAGTAATATATTTTTTAAAAAGGAGAATTGTCATTCCTTCTTAAACTTTGTGCCCGATCAAAATATGCCGCATAAAATACAACCGAGGAAGTATATCTTTTTGATGTTTTTTCAGTGTTACTCCCACCATTCACTTCTACTTGTCACTAATTTCCTAATTGTATTTCTATTTTTACTTATCATTTTTGACATATCAAGAAAAGACAACTTCTTTTTCCCTATTTTACCCTTAGCATTAATTGTCTTTTCTCCTAATTAATTTTAAGATACAATATAAACATTATTTAATAGGGGTATTATGGTAAAATAACTGTATGTTATTAATTATTTTTTTAGTAAATATGTCAAGTTAAAATGTGACAAGTAAAACCAAACGAAGGAATTATCTTTTAGTTTATTAGAGCAACTTTTGGGGCATTTAAATTGTTCAAGAAGAGTAATATCATTCTAAAATTATAAGGTAAAGGGTTCTATATGTAATAGCTAGATCTTTTGGGGGCTAAAGTGATATTATCCTGTTCATTTTTGTAGAAGATGATACTGCTCAAATACTGACCAACTACCAGAAAAGGAAAGAAATTGGCTCTTAATGCTACAGTATCCATCATCAATGGAGACATAATGTTGAGGGAAAAATTGGAATTTCATTATTCAGCTGTGAGAAAGTGAAATTTTTTTTTAAGCTATTGTTCAAAATTAATCTTGATGTATTACAAGTTTTATTTGCCTGAATTTTTTTGGGTAGTTTGCATTTTTTGCTTATTTTTTATTTAACCATATGTTATCAGTGTTATAGTTTAGCTTATTTTGGAAATTTGGGTAGAAAGAATTTTAAAAAATTGCTAAAGATTTCATTTTTAGAAATGTTATTTGTGTGTGTAAGACAAGGAGCCTTGTCGTAACTGGTAAAGTTGTTGTCGTGTGATCAGAAGGTCATAGGTCCGAACTGTGGAAAGAGGGGTCCACAGTGGTAAGACTGTGTATAATAGACCTTTGTGGTTCAGTTTTTTCCTTGGGACCCAGCGCATAACGGGAGCTTAGTGCACCGGACTGCCCTTTGTTTTTGTCTTTGTGTGTAGTAAAATTCTTAAAAGATTTAGTCTTCCTTGGAAATTTGTGATTATCTATGAGAAGTATTTGTCTGAATTATTGTGGATAGTTCCCTCCATGTGATCAGGGGGTCACGAGTTTGAGTTATGAAAATGTGCTAAATATGATATTTTTGTTATTGCTTTTCTCTTCTCCTAGCTTGATGTAGTTTTCTTATTTCATGGTACGCCGCACGAATGACTTGAGATAAGTGACTCCACTAAATTGACACGTACTTCATTCATCATCTCAAAGAAGAAAAATAATTGTATTTTGACATTTCCGCAAAGGATATTGTAGTCATAACGTCTGACAATACAAAGCATTTATAGACATCATAATTTTGTGAACTCTATAATAAGAATTCAATTTTTGTTAGAGTTATTAGGGGATACTTTACGCTAAACCTAACTTGGTGTCTACTCTACTCTAAACCTTAATAAAGAGATTAATCATCTCCCGATAATTTCATAAACTCATTGAATATCACTCTCTTTTTGATAATAAAATATATCAAGAAGATCCATAAACCCTTCTTTTATGGAGATCAAATTCAAATATTTCTACGTTCAAGAAATATGTTATTAACGGCCTTCGAATTACAAAGAAAATTCATATCAAATATAAATCTTCTTACATTCAAGAAATACGCTACTAACGACCCTTGAATTACAAAAAAAAATCATATCAAATTCAAATATTTTTACATTCGAGAAATACGCTAAAAATTCATATCAAATTTAAATCTTTCTACATTCGAGAAATACGCTACTAATGGTCCTCGAATTACAGAGAAAAATAAAGTAAGAAGAATCAAGGGAGTAATAGAATTATATCCATATCATTTATCAATAAAATTCTTAGTTTTATATATTTTATTTGCATTGTGACTGCAATTTGTAATCTTTATTGCAAACGGTGTTAACAATATGGAAAAAGAATACAATTTACTATTATATATAAGGGAGGATCTCAATTTTCGGGATTCCTCACAAGGATTGATGATGCTCTTTTGCTAAATATTTTTAGTTTTGTCCTTATTCATTTTGTTAAGACCATTTCCTCTTGTGTATTTGTAACTGATTTTTTCTTGCCACAGGTTTTCTTTTAATTAAAATTTTCTTTATTTTAAATTAATAATTATTTTTGCTCAAAAAACTTATTTAGAAATAACTTTTCACATAAAATTAAAGTTAGTAATAATTTTCAACTACACCCTTATAGTCACTGATGTTCACTTATTAAAAAAGATATAGTACTCCCTTCGTTGCACAATATGTTAATTGTTGAATTTCGACACACATGTTAAGAAAAAAAAAAGCAAAGACATAAATTTATCATGCTTTTTCATTTTTACCCTCTTCAAAAAGCAAAGACGCATGATATATCACGCCCAGTGCACATTTAATGGAGGATAAATTTGGAAAATATTTCCATCATCTACCTTGAATTGCGAATTATTCACTTATTTTGAAACACTAAAATTACTCCAATAATTCACTTATTGTGAAACGGAGGGAGTATTAAATCGGATAACTTAATCAATAATAAATAGTACAATGCCTTTATTATTTTTCTTAGCAAACATGAAAAAGGATAAATCAATAATTAGAGTAGAATGAATAGAATATTTTTAAAGGGTGTTTAAAAAATTAACACGATAAGTAAATGGACCGAATGGAATAATCGGTTAATGTAATTTAATTATTATTTAATTCCTTATAGATCACGATTGAGTTAGTTTGTGTAAAGGTTCTAAATTAATGTTGCAACTATTTTTATATATACTTGAAGTGATTGAAATACTTTGTTGTATTAGATGAAACAATGAATTTTGCAACTCTTGTCACATGAAATTATAGGTGAAAAATAATAAATATTAAAATAAATTTACTTCTATTTATAACTGAGAAATTTTGTACCCATAAATTCATTAAAATCAATATTTTCTATTTTTAATCAGCATTGAATTGTAATTATTAAAATATTGTCATGTTATTTTATTGAACGGGCGTCTCAAGTTAAATTGATGAAATTAATAGTTGTCATATATGCTGAGGGTTTAGCATCTTGTAATTTTTCAATCGACGGCACCGATGAAATTAACCTATCTCTTCGTGTCTTGAAGATTCTGGCGATAGAAGAGAACTACTAATCTGCCGCCGGTAAATTACTTGTGTCGGCAACCATAGACACGTCCCGACGACCCTATCAGTTTCGGCGACTCCATCGGATTCTGGAACAATCGTCGTTTTTTCTCTCTCACTTCTTGCGCCGACCACTAAAATGATAGCGGCTTTTTTGTTGGCCTATCTCTGTGGCTAACAACCACAACAGTTTTTGGTGAGTGACGTCAATTTTTGGCAATTTGATCGTTGCTTTTCTTTTCTTCTCTTTTGTTTTCTTTATAACCCTTTTCAGGTACTTCAAGTTCAAATCTGCATTTCAGGCGGCGACATCAAGATTCCGGTGTCTTGCTCATTTTTTCGGTGACCAACACATTCTCCGACGACCAAGTATAGGGATGTGGTACCAGCAGTAGGGTATAGGTGGTGACAACAAATTCTGACGACCAATTTCTGCACCAATTTTCCAAAATTCGACAAAAAGATCAGGAAAACGTATTTCACTGTGTCTTCTCCCAGTATCAGGTGCACTCATTTCAGTCTTCTCTAGTTTATTTGGTATATGCTTCTTGTCTCTTTTTCTATCCTGATTTCTTGTCTTATTTTTTTAATTATTCCTGTGGGATTATTGGTTTCGGTTTCTCAGTAACTTAGTAGGAGTAACTTAGTAGGTGTTCATTGCTAGGGAGTAGTATAGTACTTGTTGTTTCTTGTGACTGTCAATCCTACTTACTGGTTTTTGTTTGCTGATTTAACTGTTTTTAGTCATACTCTTTTGCTCATCGTATTTTTCGGCTTTTTTTTCTTCATTTTCTTCTATCGTATCCTTTTGAGTAGTGGTTGGGATGATAGATGATGGACTAAGTTCGTGTCATAGGTCGAGGTTGGGGTTGGGGTTGAGTCTAGATTTTAGTCTTGGGTTGAGGGTAAGGGATAGTAGGGATAAGTTGGATAAGGGTGTTTATTGGTTGAAAGTTGGGTCCTAGAACATAGAGATGCTTCAAGGTAAGTCTATAGAGCTGGTGAAGATTCTTGGAAAATGGAGGGTTAGTATAGTGTGTGTCTAGGAAACTAAATGGTAGGCATTAAGGTGAGAGATGTGGATGGATATAAGTTATGGTACTCGGGTGGCATGAGACATAAAAATGAGGTAGGTATCTTAGTAGATGAAGAAATTAGGGAGTAGGTGGTAGAGGTTAAAAGAGTCAGTGATAGGTTGATGTCTATTAAGTTGGTCATGGGAGGAACTACGGTGAACGTTATTAGTGTTTATGCTCCGCAATAAGGTCTGGACAAGGAAGAGAAGAAGGGCTTTTGGAGTTTTTGAATGAGATGGTGAGGGGCATCCCGAGCACTGAGAAACTTTTCATGAGAGGAGACTTTAATGGGCATATTGGGTCTTCGTCGAGATATTATGATGATGTGCATGGAGATTCGATTTTGGGTAAAGGAATAAAGGAAGTGCTTCTCTTTTGGATTTTTCGAGGGCTTTTGGGTTGTGGATAATGAATTCGAGATTTTCAAAATGTTTCGTAGTTCAGTGGCCAAGACTCAGATAAACTTTTAGATCCTCAAGAAGATTGATAGAACACTATGTAAAGATTGTAAAGTCATACCTAGAGATAATCTTTTGACTAAACATAGGTTTTTAGTGATGAACTTGGTAATCAATAAGGGCTGAAAGAAGAGGAGTGTGGAGGTTCGGCCCAAGATTAAGTGGGGTAGTTGACTTTTGCTAATGCGTTGAAGATGGGGGAGAAGTTGAGAAGCAGGGGGCTTGGAAGAGTAGAGGGGATGTGGATTAGGGATATCGCTAGAGAGGTGTTAGTGTATTGAGAGGTCGATTTGGCAAACATCAAGGAGACTAGTGGTGGAATGAAGTGGTTAAGAAGAAGGTGGAGTCTAAGAAGGTGGCTTATGCTAAATTGGTTGAGAGCAAGAATGATCAAGAGAGGCTGACGAATAAGGAAGAGTATAAGCTATAACTAGGTGAGAGGCTAAGTTAGCGGTTACAGTGGCTAAAATGACAGCTTTTGAGAGCTTGTATGTGGCTTTAAATGATAAAGGCAGTGATAAGTGCATCAAGGTTGAGGATGGTACTATGTTGGTTGAGGATTCCCTCATTAAAAAAAGGTGGCAGTCCTATTTTCATAAACTTTTGAACGATAAGGGGGATAAAGGTTTCGTGTTTGGGGACTTGGAGAAATTTGAGGAGTGTCACGACTATGGTTATTGTAGGCATATCGAGGTTACGGAAGTCAAGAGGGCTATTCTCAGGATGCATCGAGGTAGGGCGATGGGGCCAGACGAGATTCTAGTAGATTTTTGGAATGCACTGGCGGGGCAGGTTTGGAGTGGTTGACAAGGTTCTTAACATTATTTTTTTGGTGGGAAGGATGCCTGAAGCATGGAGGTGGAGTACAATGATTCCATTGTATAAGAACAAGGGAGACATCCAAAGTTGCAACAACTATAGAGGTATTAAGTTGTTGAGTAATACTATGAAGATTTGGGAAAGGGTGGTAGAAGTATGGCTGAGAAGGATTATTGCTGAGAATTATTTTGATTTCATTCTAGGTCGCTTGACTACTGAGACCATTCACCTTGTGAGGAGATTAGTGGAACAGTTTTGGGAGATGAAGAAGGTCTTTCATATAGTGTTTATTGATCTTGAGAAGGCTTATGACAGAGTTCCCAAGGAGATTCTCTGGAGGTGTTTGGAGACTAGAGGGGTTCCTTTGGCGTACACTAGGTCAATTTAGGACATGTATGATGGCACAAAGACTCGGGTGATGACGGTTGGTGGAGATTCAGAGCATTTTTTGATTTTGGTAGGGTTGCATCAGGGTTTGACTCTTAGCCCTTTTTTATTTGCCTTGGTGATGAATATTTTGACAAGACAAATTCAAGAGGAGGTGCCTTGGTGTATGTTATTTGCTGATAATGTGGTACTGCTTAATAAGACTCGGGGAGGAGTTAATGATAAGTTGGATATTTTGAGACAGACCCTTGAGTCTATAAAGGATTTCGGTTAAGCAGGACCAAGACGGAGTACTTGAAGTGTAAGTTTAGTGATGTGTCGTAGGAGGCTGACATGGTTGTGAAGCTAAACTCTCAGGCAATTCAGAAGAAGGAGAGTTTCAAGTATTTGGGGTCTATGATTTAAGGCAATGGTGAGATTGACGAGGATGTCAGACATCATATTGGGGCTATGTGGTTTAAATGAAGGCTCACTTTGGGAGTTTTATGTGATAAGAAGATGCCCCGGAAGCTTAAAGGGAAATTCTACAGAGTGGAAGTTCGGCCGACTATGTTGTATGGAGAGTATTGGCCAGTTAAGAACTCCCACATCCAAAAGTTGAAGGTGGCGGAGATGAGAATATTGCGATGGATGTGTGGCCATACTAGTAAAGATAAGGTAAGAAATGAGATTATTTGGGAGAGGTGGGAGTGGCCTCGGTGGAGGACAAGATACGAGAAGTAAGGTTACGTTGGTGTGAGCATGTGATGAAGAGGGGCTCTGATGCTCCAGTGCGGAGGTGTGAGACACTGACTATGGATGATTTTAGGTAGGGTAGAGGTAGACCGAACAAATATTGGAGGGATGTGATTAGAAAGGTGTGAAGAATGACGATTAGAGTAGAGGGTTAGGGGTTGAGAGTGTGTCGGTAACAATAGGGGAGCATTCTTTATTTGTGTTTGAAGTTTCTTGTTCGTGGTGTTGAGTGATGTCTATGATTTCCGAGAGATAGTTTTAGTATTACCTTGTGACTGTAGTATTATCTTATGGCTAGTGACGTTAGTTTATTTTGCAGACTGTACTAGTTTTTATGCATTTATGTTTTGTGTTTGTTATACTGCTATCGGTCCTAAGCCGAGGGTCTGTCGGAAACACTCTCTACTTCATCTTAGGTAGTGGTATGATCTGCGTACACTCTACCCTCCCCAGACCTCTCTATGTGGGAATCCACTGGGTATGTTGTTATAGTTGTTGTTGTATCAAGTTATTTTATAAAATATTAAATTACTTGTGGTCTCTTGTTATATTCTAATTCTCCTGTAATACTTTCTTCCATACAAATAATTTTAAAAAAAAAATTATCCAATTATGTGATTAAGAACTTTAATAATTATTAAAAAAAATTAATAAAATATATTTAATATATCGGTCATTAAATTATATTAATTATAAAGTAAAAAATATAATATAAATTATATTTTAAAATTTAATTATTATTATTTATATGTAGAGTTGTTTGGATCCGAGCTTAGTACGGAATACGGATTTAATGAAACTAGCATTTATATATTCGTTGAATACACCTTTCACTTCATTTAATACTTCACGTAATAATCTTTTTTATAATTTTATAAATTACACAAATAAATTAAAATAGTTATTTTTAATCTAATTAAAATGAAATGGATGGTGTATGAAATTTGGAAGGATATCCAATTATAAAAGCAGAAAATGAGGTGACAGGTTGGGTAGGTCCACTGATAAAAGAGTTTGGGCGTCATGCAGATGACAAATGCTATATGGCGTCATCTTTACACATACACAGTTGAGACAGTAGCAGTGTCGTTGTCAGAAATTTGACGAGGAGTGTGCATATTTTCTTTTTAGTTGTGTTAAGGATGTACACAATTTAATATAGACATATAATAGCTAATATTAAGCTTCTTTACACCATATAATCTTTTGATAAAAGATGTGCATCAAATTACCCTTTTTCAAAGATCATCCCTCCGCCCATGGGTATAAGTATACCTCAACATCGGGTATTTACATTTGATCAATCAATTCAAGATATATACATTAATAACATACATAATATTACACGTGGAGTTTGGAGAGGTAGTATGGACATGTACTTCTACCTTATGAAGATAGAGAGGTTGTTCTCGATTGAATCTCGACTCACGACTCAAGTAAAATATTTAAAAAAAAAATAGGCATGTAAAGAAAATAAAATAGTAAATCTTAAAATGGTAGCAACGACAAACAATTAATATGATAACTGAACTAAAAACAAACAAATTATTCTAATATAGAAGAATAAGATAGTATGAAAGTAATAACAAAAATACTACTTAATAGGGAAATTAGACAACGCTCATCCACCCACTAACCACATCCTTGATCTCCGTATTTTTATATCTAGATCATATCTTCGAAAAGCTACAGATACCTAATCTAATCACCTTTACCAAGACCTCCTCAGCCTACATCTACCTCTCCTTACACCCACTATTACAAGATAATATCTTTTATAAATTATTTTTGTTATCATGATTGAATGATCTTATATTATTAATTCATTAGTATTAAAATCATTGATTAGGGGTAAATATTCGGAACCAATAAGTATTTTCGTGATGATTAAGTGCTTCTTGAGACAAATTGAATTGCACAATGTTTGCGAGTAGCTCTCTTTGATGTACTAAAAGTATATAGGACTATCTCTACACTTAATATTACAATTTACAACGCAAATATAAGCTAACTACTTCATGATATATACAACTTAAATACTTAAGTGAGAAAAATGAATCAATAGACCTCCCAAGTTTCCAATTAAGAAAAGGGGATAAGTGGGTCCCGCAACTTGTCCCTTTTAAAAAAATTATGTCACTTGAACAACTGAGACAGTTGTTCGACAACTACATTAGTTGTCTCAACAACTTCACACAGTTGTTGAACAACTTCTCCCAATTGCCAAACAACTTCGCCTAGTTGTTGAACAACTTAGCGCAGTTGTCTAACAACTTTTATAGTTGATGAACAACTTCTAGAAGTTTTCGAACAACTATCAAAGTTGTTCGACAACTGGGAGAAGTTGTTGGAACGAAAAAACTTAAAAAAAAAAATCAAAAAAATTTTGTCCCTCCCACCTAATTTTAAAAACTTGAAGGATTCTCACTTAATTAGACAATTTATTTGTCCCTTTTAATCCAAAGTCCCAGTAGTACTACTATAATTTTCTTGAATAGCATAACTATGTTCATCCATATTTGGGCCCTAAAAATGGGCCATCAAACCAGTTGAGAAAGGCTACAGATCCATCTATTTGGTAGATGGGTTTTTATGGGCCTTCTTTGGGGTCTCGAGAGTTATTCTATGTTAATAGGAGTAAACGTAGGCTAAACCAACTGCTAATATTTGAATATTAACTATGTAGGACTTAATTACCTACATAACTCAATGCTAAATCAACTACCAAGCAATACGTTAATACATGCATAAATAATATATAGATTTCCACATCGATAATCCCTACAGTACAAAAACTTGCATAACTCTAATTGAGGCCCCTTTGTTATTTACTTTTGTCTTCTTAGGGTTAAGTAGGTAAACAGATGGAAAGAGAAAAGAAAAGTCTCTCACATCTAGTTTCCCTAGAAGCACCTTTTTAGAAGAAGGGTGCTATTGACGCAACTCATTTTCAGATTCGAACAATCTTTTATTTTGTTCCTCCTCAGAAACAAAAGCATGAGTCGGGGCAGCCATTTCCTTTTCTTACAGCAGATGAAGAACAAGAAGAACACTGAAATTTTAAAACCAGGCTTTAAATCTCATAAACAAAATAAGAAATCATGAGATCAAAAAGGGAAAAACAAAGTGCAAAAGACCTCACCAGTACTAGGATACAAAGGACGAGAGAGAGGGGAAAGAGGGTTATATGAAAAATGGAACGAATACAGCAGAGGCAGAGCACATCAATCAAATTTCTTTAAAAACACACCCGCTATATCACTGATGTTTCAAAATCAAGGAAACTTTTTGTCCTATTCAGAAAAAAAATTCAAAATATGAGAGTAGGATTGAGGTTGTCTTAACTGCGTAAATTAGTTTGCCCTCTTAAAATTGTGTTCAATTAAAAGAAATATAAAAATGAAGATTTTAAGAGGGAAAACCAATTTACGCAATTAAGACAACCTCAGTCCTACTCACACTTTGAAAATTTTTTCTGAACAGGATAAAAAGTTGCCTTGATTTTGAAACGTCGGTGATGTAGCTAGTGTGTTTTTAAAGAATATTTGATAGATGTGCTCTGCCTCCACGGTATTCGTTCCATTTTTAATATAACCCTCCTTTCTCTCTCTCTCTCTCTCTCATCCTTTGTATCCTACTACTGGTGAGGTCTTTTTGCACTTTGTTTTCCCCCTTTTGCTCTCATGATTTCTTATTTTGTTTTTGAAATTTAAAGCCTGGTTTTAAATTGCAGTGTTCTTCTTGTTCTTCATTTCCTGTGAGTAAAGAAAATGGTTGCCCCGGCTCATGCTTTTGTTTCTGAGGAGGAACAAAACAAAAGACTGCTTTAATCTGAAAATGAGTTGCTTCCACAGCACCCTTCTTCTAAAGAGGTGCTTCTGGGAAACTAGATGTGAGAGTCTTTTCTTTTTTCTTTTCATCTGTTTACCCACTTAAACCTAAGAAGCCAAAAGTAAATAATGAAAAGGCCTCAATTAGAGTTATGCAGATTTTTTTAATTTAGGGATTATCTATATATTATTTATGCAGGTAGTAGCGTATTTTTTGGTACTTAGTTTAGCAGTGAGTTATGCAGGTAATTAAGTCCTACATGAGTAATTCACTATGTTAATAGAAATATATGAATTTGAAAATAGTAGGCTTTGAAAATTTTAAAAAATAATTCATTAGTTTTAAATTAAAAAATCATAGTTGTAAAGACCTAAAACATCTCTAATTATATCATAAATTTATATATTTCAAATATATTTAAATATTAAATAAAATATAATAATAATTAAAAGATAACTTATAATATTAGTAGTAGTAGAACATACATATCTACTAATAATAATAATAATAATAAAAATAATGATAATAATAATAATAATAATAATAATAATAATAATAATAATAATAATAATAATACATCATTTACTATAAAAAATATGTGGTTGATCTCAATTTTTTTTTAATTCAATTATAACATTATAAGATAAATTTGCATTATATTTGTAGAAAGGTAAATAGCAAAGATAATTAAAAGTAATAATGTAATACCCCGATATTCTAACCAATAGTGCCGCCATGAATCAAGCCCATGAGAAATAAATTATAGTGTTTTGGTTTTTTTCTGGTCAAGGGTGACGTGTATTAAGACTTTAAAGATGTCCTAACGCTTGGGCGAATCAAAACATTCTTTACCGATTGAATTCTTGAGAAGGATTTTGGCATAGTCAACTTCAAATGAGAATATATCCCTTTGTACTACGAATTATTGATCTCATGACCTACCAAAACATAGATAATTGAATTATCTTTCCAACGATACCCATTTCATCAAAATCTGATATCGGAGCAAAGAGTTATGCTTATTTTACTTCAGGATAGCCTTTCATTCGAGGAGATCCCGGTTGAGATTTTGGATTTTCAGATCCGTAGGCTAAGGAACAAAGAAGTTCCTTTGGTTAAAGTTCTTTGTCAAAATCAATCTTTTGAGAGTTCTACTTGGGAAGACGAAGCTGATATGCGAGCCAAGTACCCTCACCTCTTTTCTGTGAGTTTGGAGCGAGCAGAAGGTATCATTCTTTCTTAATTCTGCCTCCTTATTAAAGATTCAGCAGTGTGTCTACTTTCATCACGAATTTACGTATTTTCTATAGTATTCGAAGGTATAGAGTTAAGTAAGTCTTTTGAGTGAGTCGTTCCACCTATATGTCCTCATTTTTCTCTTGTTCTTGGCCTATCTGGCAACATTCGAGTACGAATGTTTCCAATGGGGAGGTATTGTAATACCCCGAGATTCTAACCAATAGTGCCGCCATGACTCAAGCCCATGAGAAATACATTATAGTGTTTTGGTTGTTTCCTGGCCAAGGGTGATGTGTATTAAGGCTTTAAAGATGTCCTAACGCTTGGGCGAATCAAAACATTCTTTACCGATTGAATTCTTGAGAAGGATTTTGGCATAGTCAACTTTAAATGAGCATATATCCCGTTGTACTATGAATTATTGATCTCATGACCTACCAAAATATATATAATTGAATTAGCTTTCCAACTATACCCATTTTGTCTAAATCCGATATCGGAGCAAAGAGTTATGCTTATTTTACTCCAGCGTGTCAGCCTGGAAAATCCGTGACGACCTTTTGTGACGACTTGTCACAAGCCTAATGGCCCGTCACAAAATGTCGTCACCATAAGGAAGAAAGTCACAAAATACACCCTTTTTGTGACAACAATTTGTGACGGCCTATCACGGGCCTGACAGCTTATCACGGATGTCATCAGCTATTTTTTTCAGCAATTGATGGACGACTTTTGCAAGGGTATTTTAGTCATTTCCTATTTTTGGAGGCCTCTATATATATGAGAATCCTCATCCAAAACCTAATTTCTTCATTTCTCTCTTCCAATTCTCTTAAGAAATATATCTAGGGTTTTATTTAAGGAAATTAATCTTCCAAAAATCATCCATCAATCTTCAAGATTCCTTCAAGAATCAAGTTCCTCATAGAGTGGGCTTCAAGAAATTTTTTTATTACAAGTGTGAGTAAAGTCTCAAGCACTAGAGTTCAACCAATTTCAAAGATTAAGGTATGTGGGGTTTTGAATAAGAGCAATTCTTTCGTTTTTGTGCTCAAACCTTTGATTTTTATTATGGATTTATATGATTTTGAAAGTGGGTTTATACCCAAATTACTTCATCATGAGATTATGAGAATATAAATCGTTCAAACTTTGTTATACATGATTATTTTACAATTTCCAAGTTATGACTTGATATTCAATATTGTGAATTTCAAGTTTCTACCATGAGTTCGTATTTCAAGTGCTTTCAAGATATGTGTCAAGCTTTAAGCTTCCTTATGACAAATTGGATTCTTGAGTATCTTGATTCATGAGAATTGAGTTGTTACAATGAGTCTTGATATTTCCTCAAAGTTATTGATGTTTCCATGACTTAATGAATTGATGTATTTTGATATTGAGAAAGATTGATTTGATTTGAGTCGAGTTAGGAATCCACAAATTGATTATGATTTGATAAATGACAAAGAGATTTGATTTGGTCTTCATGATAGACCCTTGTGATGTTGTGGTGGATTTCCTAACGCATTCTGAGCTTGTGTCTGGGAGTAGTATTTAGCACCGAGCGCGAAATGTGGTATTTCCCCCAAAACTACGTGCCACCGTAGGATTGATATTGATAATTATGGGCCGGAGGCCGACTATGAGATTATGATCACTAAATTTAGGTTGTACTCCCTGGCAAGAGTACGATGCTCCCGCCAATGTGGGGTTCTCTCCTTAGGAGAGAAAAACGTTGGACTCCATATAACTCACATGGTTTATGTCGGTTATAAGAACCTCTCATGTCCATAAGAGTCGAGTTTCTTGAATTACAGGTCACTCCGAGTCTTGAGTTGAAGAGTTGAGTTGTTTATGATGATTTATGAGTTTTTTATCATATGATTTATTTACGATGAGATCATGAAAAGTATGTTTCAATCTAACTCAAGCCAAGTGAGCCATCATTGTACATATGCATATTTTCATGAAATTGATGACGATATTTACATTGTTGCATACACCCCCACATACTCAGTACATTCCAAAGTGCTGACCCACATATTTTCCTATGGGCTACATTTTCTCATAATGTAGGTTCAGGTACTCAGCCGCGTTAGTGATATATATTCGGGTGCCTCTTTTCGTCTGCTCAGTGGTGAGTCTTCATGGTTCGAGGATCATGTTTATAATTTTGTGATACTGTTTTGTTGTTATGGCTTTCAGTACTATTTGAGTCAGTTGGGGGTTTGTCCCAATGTCTCTTTTATTTTGATGTATAGAGGCTTTGTCAGGCTAAAGGGTTGGTATGTACAGAATTTTAGTATTTTGGATTGTACAGGCTAGTTTCGTATCTTATTCCAGTATGTTTATGATATGTCATTCTCTCTAATATTAGCATGACTATTGTCAAAGTGAGTTCTAGAAGTGATGACAGGTTTAGAGGGTTAGCTTGAGGCCGCGTGTGGCCTTAAGTACCGTGTGACATCTCGGGATGGGATCTTGGGGCGTTACAAGCTTCGTATCAGAGCATAAGGTTTAATGAGTCCTAGGGAGTCTGGCAAGCCGCGTTACGTAGAGTCCTTATCATCGGTGTGTAGCGCGCCACATCTATAAGCAAGAGGCTATGGGACGTTTTAGGAAAAGTTATTTTTTTCTTTCAAAAGTTTGTCGTGCCTACGATTGTTTCTCTCTTCTATTAATTCGGGCTCTTTTATGACAGAAAATGCCTCCTCGTCGAGCTCGTAGAAACAATGAGAAACCTTAACCCGTTGATTCCCTGAACGACCATGTGTCATATGCAGAATTTCGGGAAGCTTTTTAGGTGCTAGCCCAGGAAGTTACCACCAATACTCAAGCTAACAACCAGGCTACTGTTCCGCCTCCGCAAGAGAATAATTCTGCTGCAGCTCGGGTTCACGCCAGAATTGCTTCTATGTTATACCACCTCGCTAGGAGTAGGAGGATTCTCCAAATGTTGTCACTGGTATGCTCCGTGTCTTTCATTTTGATGTGAATGTATTGATGGACCCCAGTTCGAGTTTCTCTTATGTGACACCTCTGGTTTCTATAAATTTTGAGATGGACCCTGAACAGATTCCTGAGCCTATTCTGGTTTCTACCCCGGTAGGAGTGTCTATTATTGCGAAGCGAGTGTATAAGAAGTGTTCTATTACTTTCCTTCATTGGGTCATATGTGCTGATTTGATTGATCTAGCTATGGTTGATTTTGACGTCATTCTGGGTATAGATTGTCTTCACTCGTACTATGCGTCTATAGATTGTCATACCCGAGTGGTCAAGTTTCAGTTTCCTAACAAACCCGTGTTTAAGTGGTTTGGGAGTTCTGTAACGCCGAAGAGCCATTTCATATCCTACCTCAAAGCTAGGAAGTTGATTTTCAAGGGTTGCATCTATCATCTAGTTTGAGTTA
This sequence comes from Capsicum pubescens, assembly GCA_030864215.1. NCBI lineage: Eukaryota > Viridiplantae > Streptophyta > Magnoliopsida > Solanales > Solanaceae > Capsicum > Capsicum pubescens. The sequence goes on along the minus strand of CM061544.1, from coordinate 49,401,264 downwards.
AAGACCTCAAGTCTGAGACTCCGACTATTCATTCAGTTAGCATTGTTAAATAGTTTCCCGATGTTTTCCCGAAAGACCTTCCAGGGGTCCCACCAGATAGAGAAATAGAATTCGGGATTGATCTCCTTCCTGGCACTCAGCCTATTTCTATCCCTCCATACCGTATAGCTCCCGCAGAACTTAAAGAGTTAAAGTAGCAACTCAAAGACCTCTTAGAAAAAGGCTTTATCAGACCCAGTATTTCCCTGTGGGGTGCACCTGTTCTATTTGTGTGGAAGAAAGATAGTACATTACATATGTGCATTGACTACCGTCAACTCAACAAGGTGACTATTAAGAACAAGTACCCTCTTCCTAGAATCGATGACTTATTTGATCAGCTACAGGGTGCAAGTTATTTCTCAAAGATAGACCTTAGATCCGACTATCATCATCTTAGAGTGAGAGAGTGTGATATTCCAAAGACAGCTTTCCAAACCCGCTATGGTCATTTTGAGTTTCTTGTCATGTTTTTTGGGTTAACCAATGCTCCAGCGGCTTTCATGGATCTTATGAACTGAGTCTTCAAGCGGTATCTGTATTTGTTTGTTATTGTGTTCATAGATGATATTCTTGTATATTCTCGAAGTGCGGATGGTCATGCAGATCATCTTCGAATCTTGTTGGAAACCCTTATAGCTCATTAATTATTCGTTAAATTTACCAAGTGTGAATTTTGGTTAAGGTCAGTTGCTTTTCTGAGTCACATTGTTTCTTCCGAAGGTATTAGAGTTGATCCTCAAAAGACAGAAACTTTGAAGAATTGGCCTCGACTTACCTCCCCGTCTGATATTAGGAGTTTCTTGGGTCTAGCTGGTTACTACCATCATTTTGTTAAGGGTTTCTCTTCTATTGCGTCCCGCATGACCCGATTGACCCAAAAGAATGTTAAGCTCCAGTGGACAGATGCCTGTGAGAAGAGTTTTCAAGAGTTGAAGACTCGACTCACTTCAGCCCCAATGTTAGCTTTACCCGATGGTACTGATGGTCTTGTGGTGTACTGCGATGCTTCTAGAGTTGGTCTGGGTTGTGTGTTGATGCAAAGGGGTAAAGTTATAGCTTATGCCTCTAGACAGTTGAAGCCTCATAAGAAGAATTACCCAACCCATGATCTTGAATTAGCAGCTGTAGTTTTTGCTTTGAAAATCTGGAGACATTATTTGTATGGTGTTCATGTTGATGTGTGTACTGATCAATAAAGCCTGCATTATGTGTTTACTCAGAGGGATTTGAACCTTAGACAAAGAAGATGGTTAGAGTTTCTAAAATACTACGATATGAGTATGGTGTATCACCCGGGTAAGGCCAATGTTGTTGCAGATGCTCTTAGCAGGTTGTCTATGGTTAGTATAGCTCATGTAGAGAATGATAAGAAAGAATTGGATCATGATGTGCATCGTTTGGCTAGGTTGGGTGTTAGATTTCTTTATTCAGCTGAAGGGAGTATGTTAGTTCAAAGTAGTTCTTAGTCCTCTTTGGTCTTGGAGGTAAAGGAGAAGCAGGACAGGGATCCTAGTTTGGTCAGACTGAAGGAGTCAGTTAAGGACCATAACGTAGAGGTTTTCTCCCAAGGGGGAGATGGAGTGTTCAGATTGCAAGGTAGACTGTGTGTTCTGAATGTTGATGATTTGAGGCAGAGAATTATGGCTGAAGCATGTTTTGCGGAAATTTTGACTTTTCAAAGAGAGTCGCCACTTAATTTTGAAAAAGAATTAAGAAACCTTTATAGAGTTACTTCAAACGATCCAAAACAAGAAAATCGTTTAAGTTAAGAGATTCTGAGTAAGAGGTTCTTATTAACGTTTTTGGAAGGTGTTAGTCACCTAAAACGTCCGCTAACTTGCGGTTATCCGGACTGTTTGGAAATAGTCTTTGACTAACTTTGGAAAAAGGTTTAGTTTTGAAAAGAAGGCAATTTTAGAAAAAGCTTTTGGTGTTTATGCAGAACCAGATTTTTAGCGACTTGACTAAGGATTTAACTAGGTTCACCAAAACACATAAGGTAAAGAAACGTAAAGAAAAAGGGGAAGGGGAGAAAGTAACGGATTTAGGCCACTGGGCCCAAATCAATAAGACCTGTCCTAGTCTAATTGGGCTTTCGACCCATTTCACCTGTCCTAGTCTAGTTTTAGAGTCGTTGACTCGAGTATTGCTCCACCTGTATTAAGTACAACTTTGTCTTCGAGGCCCAAATGAATAAATAAATAAATGAATAGAATGAATAAAATCGATAAGTAAATAAATAAACTAATAAATGAGACTTTTGAGTCTCTTCGCCACTTTAAAGATGGGGCTTTAACCCATCTTCTCTCTTCTTTCGACTTCTCGTATCCGTACGCCATGCAATTCATTTTAGGATTTCTTTCGAGGATTGACTTGATAGGCATGGAGGGCATCAATGGCCCATTAAGAGATGCAATGGGAAAGAATCCATTCGGACTCCAAAACGAATTCACATGCAAGGAAAAAAATAAAGGAAATCAAAACGCATCCAGAATACCAAACGCCACACAAATAAGTTGTATGATGAGTCAATCAATGAAAAGGAACCCACGATGGTTCAAAATATAGAATTTCAAGAGAAATGAATCAGCTTCACACATGCATTGTGATGGAAAATACCAATCAGACCAATTTGATGTACGCAGGAGTTAATCATTATTATTATTATATATTTTTTTTTTGTTTTGGTGATTAATGTTCTCTAGCCATTTTAGGTATAGATGGCTATTACTAAAAGTAAAGATAACAACAAAGAGTTGGGAAGAATCAGGAAGCAACTAAAATAGAATTTCTCCCAAATTTACTAGACCTATCTTTGAGAGAAGAAATAACAACATGTTCCCATAGAGTAATCACATTATTAGGCATGTCACCACACATACAACACGCAAACAACTTTTATCCTATCAAAAAAATTTTAGCAAACGATAATACGAAAAAGAAAGGATGGCTTTAAGTAAAACGTGGAAACTATTTGATATTCAAACGGATCCAAAACTCTTAACCTTAGGTACTAAAGTAAATAGGAAAGAGGGGAGAAGCAATGCGACTAAAAACATTTTTTTTTCCCAACATCAATTAGATGATGCGGGAAGAGATGCATTTAATAGACAAATGAACAGGATCCTAAAAGTTTCATAAAGGAGATATACAAGCTCATACGAGTTAGTAACGACGCAAGAAAAGATAATTTTTTTTTTTGAAACAATTTTCAACTAATAACTACAAGTGTATGTGTTAAACTCATATCAAAGCAGGTGAAATGAGAGAATATACTATAAATAGAATAGACTTCTTTTTATTTAAACTTTATAAATAAAAGTCACAAAGGAGGCTCCTAATAGAAACACTTCACGTTTACTCAATCATTTACAGGAATAATGTGACTTAGTAACCTTTCTTTTTTTTTAGAACAAGATATTAGCAACAATCCTTAGGCTAGAAGCTCATCATTTAGACAATACAGCATTCACGAAAGTCAAATTCGAAGAAAATTTTCATCAAAAACATTGTATGAACAAAACCAAATGCTCCCAGATGAATTATAACAAAATCAGAAACTCTAAAAATCAATGTGTCCTAAATGCAAAAACAACAACAAAGTTTGAAAGCTCACAGTTTATCATATGAAACTTGGGGATTTCATAGCCTCCCAACGAGCTACACTAAGCACTTAAGATTATAAAACTACAACTACGAATCAAGGCAACAAGAGGATGAAAATTGTTAAGCGAGAATCAAAATATGATCTTCAACTGCTTCAAATCACAGACAGTCCACAAGATGATACATTAGGACAGAAATTAATCAGTAATGCTGAGAGTAGATGACCAATCACGAAATCGAGATCTAAAGACGATGAAAACCACATGTCATACAATCACAACAGGAATTCATCCCAACGTAGCACTACAAAGAAACATTGCTTTTCACTAAAATGGAAACCTGTGGTCTTGAAGACCTCTACAGCAGACAACCCATCTTACAAAATCTTCAGAATAACAGTCATTACTATAGAATGACGAGAGGGAGAAGAAATATAATTGAAATTAAAAAAAAACACGATGTTACCTTTTCGGGAGCATTAAAACAAGACGACGAACTGATACGGGGATCACGACCACAGGAAAACTTCAAAGATTTAATCTTTCTTTAGAAATCTTTTCTTTTTCTTTCTTCCCTCTATCTCAATTTTTAAGAATCAAAAAATTTTCTCAGAAAAATGTTCCAACCTAGCTTTCTCCCTTAATTTTTCCACCTCAGAAGGGAAAGTAACCCTCAACCGTGACCTAAAATTTTCCAACCTAAGAATTTCCCCCTTTTTTCGAACCCAAAATTTATCTAAACAAAAAAAACAGAGGCTTCTAAAATTTCCAACTCCTAAGGGAAAGAAGAGGAGATAAGAAACCAAAAATCCCGCAAAAAAGAGAAAAAATCCCCCGGAATAGTGACCCCAGGGGTCTTTTTATATCCCCCGAATTAGGGGTCTTTTGGGGATTTAAAAGAAGGATGTTTTTGAATTTTGAAATTCAAAAATCCTCTCACCGCTTAGGGTTTCATCAATTGATTGTACCAATATTGAAATTGGTGGACCACTGAGATTTAGGAAAAATGAATTCTTCCCCAAACCCTATGAAAATCAGCCAAATATTGTACGAGATCGTACGAGTTATTCTGAAATTTGTGGGATTGAACCATTGGAGATGACACCTAGCCCATTTTCTAGAAGGTTCTAGGGTTTTCCTTATCCTACTGTCGCGTGTGACGCGTGAAAAGGGGAAAAGGAACGGTTTAGGATCTATTTTGGGTTGGTTCGATGGTGGATTCACTGAATCGGGCTTGTCATTGTTGTTCGAGTTCCTAGAGTTGTATGCCATTTTTGGTTGTTTTTTGCGTTGGGGACTAGTTCTTGTTGATTAAGGGAGAAAGGGGGATTTGTTGATGGTGGGCCGGGTCAGGGATTTTGGTCCTGTTAATATGAAAAGGAACTGGGCTGGAGGGATCTGAATATTGTTGGGTAGAATTAGGATTTTAGTAATGTAGAGATTTAGGCTATTTATCAAATAGTCAATGGATGAAAATTTAGACAATCATTTTTAAATTTTAGCCTAATTTGAATTAAATTGACCAATTACATTGCAATTATGGTCAAATTAATTTCAATTAAGGTCTAATTTAATAAATTGACTAAATTAAATCAAAATTTGATATGAATTAACACCTTGTTTAATACCGAGCTTCTTGATTTAATAAAATCAAATGCATATTTATCCAAATAAATTATTTTCGAGAATAAATTATATTTAGATCAAGATTTTAATTATTATTTTTTGAAATGATCCTTAATTGAAATCTGATATTTCATAGAGTAATTATATAAGTAATCAAATCATATAATATCGTATATTTGAAGACGATAATATATAGTTTCTACTTAAGATGACAAAATTACGTACAAATATATTTTTGAAAAAATTTTATTCAACTGAAATAAATATTTTGACTTTATTAAGAATCGAACAAAATCAGGATTAAATTTAGTTGTGGAGGAAAAAAATTAGGTGTCAACAATTGCCCCCTCCCTTTGGGTAGGATGGATGTAAGTAATCCTGGGCAAAGGGAGGTTGACGTTCACAATTTTTGTCCGACCACAAATTCGTATCTAAGAGAGGTTGGTTTTCCACATGAGTTTCATGGAGTTATGGCCAAACCTCGGTATCAGGTTTCCTACATATCTCAAGTTTCATGAGAATTCAGGCCACTTGTAGTTCATAAAGCTTGATTTTAAGCACAATTTTCAAGAAAATTCACCGACTATCTCGGTTTTAAATTTTTTGATAAAACCAATAAACTGGGGAATAAAGGGATTAGGGAGAGGTTGGAATGCATTCGAGTTTTCTACATAGATCTCATCCTATATATCCCCAAGATTTCAGGGAATCAAACTGCTTGTAGTTCGACTCAATCGGTAGAAAAGATAGTCTTTTATTTCAGATGATCTTTGGCTCAGGATGAGTGACAAGTTGATCGAGTTTTGGAAAAGATGATTGTAACCTCTTAACCATGATTGTGGGATACTTAAAAAACATAGAAAAGAACTTACCCGGACATAATTTCCAAACTCTGAGGGTGTTGTCACCCGACTTTGAAAAAAAGAGGAAGTTACCCTCGATATGAGTTTAGAAATATCTCAAAGATGAAGCGGAAACAAGAATATCCCAGAAATACCCACATGCCTTCTAATAGGGGTGTGGTTAGATGGTGGTGGTGATTATCCTTTAGCTCGCGTCCAGAGAGTTTGACGTCCCTCTCTAGACTATGTCCCATTTTACTGCTAAGAAAAAGTTCCACATTGTGCTGCGTCCTATCTGAAGTGATCCGCACCTGTGGTTTTTATTTGAGATTTTCATCCTCTTGGATTCTCTCGACAATGCTTCAAGCAAAAGTGTTAGTGCTAAACATAATTCATGAAAGAGGTATGTAGTCTTTTACCATATCTACATATGAGTTGTGGCCTGAAAAGAGGAATCATCTCTTCATGTACCTGTTTGGAATGAAATAACTGGCAACAACAAACACAACAACCCTCTTGGTTATTGTATAAATATGACATTTGTTGATTCAATATGTCTTCAAAGTGGGGTGGCCCTTTTGGACACCGACGATACTTTATGTAGAACGGTCCCTACAACCGTGTAATCTTGTGCTTTTATGGAAACCCTTTTGGTTACCTATATCACTTGTTGTATATGGAATGATAACCTCTCCGGTTATAGCGGATGATTGATTTATAAATTTTTCTTAAATTGTCAATCTTTGGATAATCTTGCACATTATTTGATGTTGGATATGAGGCGACTTACATATATCCTTTGAATTTCTAGATTTTAGGTAATACTGCACATTATCCAATTTTGGATAAGAGATGGCTTACAGATATCCTTCCAATCACTAGCTTTCAGGGGTTCCTGCACATCATCCGAGCTTGGATACAATATGACTTATAGATAATCTCTCAAATTGTTAGTATTTAGGTAATCCTGCACATAATCGGTCTTGGATATGTCGAATCTTATAGAGAACCCTTGGACGTATCAATTTTATAATATTGAATATTCTCCGATAAGGATTTAGTTGCGACTTATGGATAACCTTTGAACTATCAATTTTTGGGCAATCTTGCACACTATCCGGTTAGGATGTTGTTGTGGCTTACGGACGACCTATAGTCTATCAACTCATAGGTGATCTTGCAAACTATCCTATTCCAAATAATATGACTTATAAATGACCCTCAAATTGTCAATTTCTAGGAAATCTTATATATCATTCATCCTTAGATAGCGACTTAAAGGCGTCCCTTCAAATCATGTGCTCTCGATGCATTCAGATGCTGATTCATAAAATGATGAGATATCCTTGACTCCATCATTTCTTTCTAGCGCGTCAGCAGATATTTAATGATGATGATATCCTCGACGCCAGCATTTCTGTCTAGCGCGTCAACAGATATTAAATAATGATGATATCTTCGACGCCAGCATTTCTGTCTAGCGCGTCAACAGATATTGAATGATGATGATATCCTCGACGCCAGCATTGTGTCTAGCGCATTAACAGATATTGAATGATGATGATATCCTCGATTCCAGCATTGTGTCTTGCGTGTCAACAGATATAAAATGATGATGATATCCTCGACGCCAGCGTTGTGTCTTACGTTTCAACAGATATAAAATGATGATGATATCCTCGACGCCAGCATTGTGTCTTACGTGTCAACAGATATATTGAATGCTGATGATATCCTCGACGCCAGCATTGTGTCTAGTATGTCAACAGATATTGAATATCCTTCTTAGGGAATGGTATAAGATGTCCCTCTTGGCGATAATATGCAATGGCCCTTTCGGCAATGATATGCAATGGTTCTTTCGATAAATTAAAAATAGTTTCACCTAAAATCATTTGTCAGGGTCTTTCTTTCTGCATGTACCTGTACCCAAGGTAGATTATTAGAAGACAAAAAGTCGCTTTTGCTAGCGACTGTTTTTTAGAAAAATTCTAAATACAATATTTGTAAAGAAGACAAGACACTTTTGTTTGTCCTCCATGATCTCAAGAAATGAGATGGATACTTCAAAAGGTCTTCAATATATGGGTACTAAACCCATTTTTAGGGCTACCCAAAAATACCATTCTTGAGCATTAGTGCTCTGGTGTGGCTCCCAATTTGCTCGGGGATTTTTGAAAAAGACTCTTATTTTTGTGTATTGGTCCCTGCGCCCACAGAAAATGATTAGTTTGAGTGAAACTACTCTGTGTTGACCTCCTTCGATCCTCAATTTTCCCTTCACCATCTTTCAGGCATTTCATCATATTGGGACTTCCACCCATGACTCTCCGTCCTAATTGATGTCTAGGCAATCACTAAGTAAAAGATTTATATAGATTTTTTTAAAGTACTCTTAATTTTTAGAAAATAGTTTCGAGAACTCTTGCAAAACTTTGAAAAATCTCTGCCAGTTATGTCATGCGCTTGCTCAACGACCTTCTTTCTCTTGATTTTGACAATGTCCGACGTTTGACGAAGGATAGCTAGGGATTCAGTATTATCGAGGCTCTCTACCAGTGGTTTTATCAAAGAAGGAGATTCATTCTTCCTAGACTTTATCACAGGTGGTTATTCTCAAATCTCAACTTCGACCTCTAGTGCTGGGGAATCTGAAATATATTCCAGTATTTGATTGAAATTTTGAGGCCTCCCTCAAAATTTCTGCCCCAGTTTAAAGTAGTCTGAGATGATATCATCTTGAGTGGATCTGAAGTCTTTGCTGATCTTCATTCTCTTTGTTGGATGTTGATCTTCTCTTGTGAATTTTTTAGATTCCTTCTCAAAAATTCTTCCCCAGATTTCATTTCCTGGGGGTTATATGACCGAGCCATTGGGGCCCCTACGTATCCCGTTGAAGTAGGAATCATTTCAAACGTAGTTCAGGACTACGCTAGGGATATACAAAAGAAATTAATGGGTTGACCGAAGCCGACATAGGCCACCTACGTATCCCTTTCTTGGGAATTCAGGTCATCACGTAGTTTATACATAAAGGGAAAGGATAAATTTTCTAAGGGGTTGACCGAAGCCGACATAGGCTGCCTACGTATCCCTTTCTTGGAAATTCAGGTCAAACGTAGTTCGTACATAAAGGGAAAGGTGTTCTAGGCAATTACACGTCATAAAACACATTATTACACGGCGATTACAGATAAACTAAGAACCACAAAACTAGAACTCCCTTCAAACATAGTATTTTTTCACCACATCAGAATTGATTGGTTTGGTCCACTCATGGCCATCCATCTCAAACAAAATCAGAGCCCCTCCAGATAGTACCTTGCGAACTATGTATGGACCTTGCCAATTTGGAGTGAACTTGCCCTTGTACTCTTCTTGGTGAGGGAGTATGCGTTTGAGAACTAATTGCCCAACTTCAAATGTTCGAGCTCTCACTTTCTTGTTGAAAGCACGAATCATCCTGTGCTGATATAACTAACCATGACACATGGCAACCATTCTCTTTTCATCAATCAACATGAGTTGTTAACAACGAGAAAGAACCCACTCTTCGTTACTTAGTCCGGCTTCTTGAATAATCCTCAGGGAAGGTATTTCAACCTCAACAGGTATCACAGCCTCATTCCCATAAACTAGCAAATAGGGAGTTGCCCCGATGGAGGTTTGAACTGTTGTACGATACCCTAGCAAAGCATAAGGTAATATATCATACCATGATCTATCATTTTCAACCATCTTTCTCAAGATATTGTTGATGTTCTTATTAGGAGATTCTACAGCTCCATTCATCTGTGGATGATATGCAGTCGAGTTGCGATGCATGATTTAGAACTGATCACAAATTTCTTTCATCAAGTGACTGTTCAAGTTTTCCCTATTATCAGTAATGATTGATTCCAGCACTCCGAATCAGCAAATCAAGTTATTCTTGACGAAATTTGCAAACACTTTCTTAGTGATGGCTCTATATGACGCAGCTTCGACCCACTTAGTGAAGTAGTCAATGGCAACCAAAATAAATCTATCCCCATTCGATGCTGATGGCTCTATCAGTCTGATAACATCCATGCCCCAAGCTATGAAAGGCCAAGGTTAATTCATTGCATGAAGCTCGTGTGGAGGCATTCGAATCAAATCTCCGTGTGTCTGACATTTCAGACATCTCTACATATACTTACTACAATCATTCTCCATAGTCATCCAGAAGTAGCCGGTTCTCAGGATCTTTATGGAAAGGACAAACCCATTCATGTGGGGTCCGCAAACTCCTGCGTGTACTTATTTTATCAATTTATTGGCTTCCGCAGCATCTACACATCTTAAAATTTCTAAATCAGGCATCATAATAAAAAGAAAGTCTCTACTTGGAAAGTAGTTTTTTGGCAAACACTGGATTGTTTTATTTTGGTTGTTGCTGGCCTCTTCAGGATATATTCTAGATTCTAAATACCTTTTAATGTCATAGTAACATGGATTTCCATTGGGCTCCTCTTCAACACGTGCACAATGCGCAGGTTGGTCCTTCAAGCTTATTTCCAAAAGATCAATGTAAGTCTGATCTGGGTGCCGAATCATGGAGGATATAGTGTCCAAAGCGTCAGTAAACTCATTTTGTATTCTTGGGATATGTCTGAAATCAAATTCTTTGAATTTTCCACATAATTCCTATACCAGCTCAACATAAGGAGTAATCTTGGAATTTTTTACCGTCCATTCTCCCCGTACCTGGTGAATCAGCAAATCTGAATCCCCGATGACTAGCAATTCACGAACACCCATATCAAGTGTCAATTTGAGACCCAAGATACAAGCTTTATATTCGTCCATATTGTTGGTGCATGGGAAATGCAACTTAGCAGTTACAAGATAATGTTGACCCATTTCTGAGACAAACACTGCTCCGATTCCTGAACCTTTGAAGTTGACCACTCCATCAAAGAATAACCTCCATCTAGGGTAAATTTATGTAATATCTTCTCCCACGAATAGAATTTCCTCATCTAGGAAGTAAGTTCGAAGTGGTTCATACTCATCATCAACTGGATTCTCTACCAAATGATCTGCCAAATCTTGCCCCTTGATTGACTTTTGAGTTACATACATGATGTCAAACTCGCTCAGCAACATTTTCCACTTGGCTAGCTTTCCTGTGGGCATGGTCTTCTTGAATATATACTTTAATAAATCCATTCTTGAGATGAAGTATGTTGCGTACGAAGACAGATAATTCCTTAACTTTTGTGTGGCCCAAGTCAAAGAGCAACATGTCCTTTCTACAAGAGTATAACGGGCTTCATATGGCATAAACTTTTTACTCAAGTAGTAAATGGCTTTCTCTTTCCTACCGGTCTCATCATTTTGCCCGAGGACACATCAAAAGCATTTTATGAGACTGACAGGTAGAGAAATAATGGAATTCCTTCTCTTGGTGGAACCAAAATCGGCGGTGCAGACAGATATTCCTTGATGCGGTCAAAAGATCTCTGACATTCTTCTGTCCACTCATTCAATGCATTTTTCTTCAACACCTTGAGAATTGGCTCGCATATGACTGTTGATTAAGCGATGAACCTGCTAATGTAATTCAAACGACCCATGAAACTCATAACTTCCTTCTTGGTCCTCGGCGGTGGCAAGTCTTGGATTGTCTTGATTTTAGATGGGTCTAACTCGATGCCTCTTATGCTGACTATGAACCCCAACAACTTCCCTGATGGCACACCAAAAGCACACTTAGCAGGAATTAACTTCAAACAGTACTTTCTTAATCTATTGAAGAATTTCTCCAGATGAGTCAGATGATTCGAACTCTCGCGGGATTTGATAATTACATCATCCACGTAAACCTCAATCTCTTTATGGATCATATCATGGAAAATTGTCATCATAGCCCTTATATATGTTGCACCCGCATTCTTGAGACCAAATGGCATTACCATGTAATGATAAACACCCCAGGGCATAATAAAAGTCGTCTTTTCTGCATCTTCCTCATCCATCAATATCTGATGATACCCGGCGAAACAATCAATGAATGACTGTATTTCATGCTTTGCACAGTTATCGATGAGGATGTGGATGTTGGGCAACGGAAAATTATCTTTAGGACTGGCTCTATTCAAGTCTCTATAGTCAACACAAATTCGAATCTTGTCGTCCTTCTTCGGCACAGGGACGATGTTGGACAACCACGTCGGATATTTTGTGACCTCCACAACCTTAGACTGGATTTGTTTTTTCACTTCTTCCTTGATCTTTAGACTTAAATCTGGCTTGAATTTCTGTAATTTTTACTTAACTGGATCAAACTCTGGATTTATCGGCAACTTATGCAACACAATACTGGTGTTCAATCCCGGCATATCATCATAGGACCAAGAAAACACGTCAATATATTCCCGCAACAGGTGAATGATCTCTCTCTTTTGTGCTTTCGCCAGGTGGACGCTGACACTTGTTTCTTTGATTTCATCATGATCTCCGAGGTTGACTATTTCAGTTTCCTCTAGGTTAGGCTTTTCTCGGTTCTCAAACTCCTCTATATATTCAACTAATTGTTCCTCATCACCGTCCTTCCAATCATCATCATTCCCTTTATTTTGTTCGTATAAGCTTTGACATGACATGACATTGGTAGATTTTACGTTACTGTTACTGTAATGGACAAACAAACCAAGTTAGATGCTAATGAGATAATAATAAAATATACGAATAGGAATGTTTAAGGAATAATAAATTTTTTAAAATGAATGAAGGCCTTTTCAATGAAATTTGAGAGATAATTACAAAACCATGGCTCATGACTCGCGCAAATACAAGTCCATGACTTTTTTAAAGCAGTAAAATATAAAAAGAAAGTTTTGAGATATAAAGGGTGGATCGCGGGGCCTCTTTTGAATCATCACTGATTTTAAAACTATTAGTAATTGCCCTTTCTTCTACCACGACGGGCGACGGGTTATGAGTGGAGTGGAGGTCCATTTTTGCAAGGCCTCCCCTGGCGCAATCTTCTTCACCCCGCCGGAATTTAGGAAATCTTCTGGTACAGCATTTTATCCCTCGAACAAATCTCCTACCCCATCCTCAATACCATCATCATTTGACATCTCCCGTACAGGAAATAACTGATACAGGAGCGGAAAGGGCCTACACAGACTCTGCTCTAACTTATCCTCAACCATATCCTTCTCGGTAGGCTGATAGCCTAACCCATACTTAGAGTCTTTCTCTGGGATCATAAAAGGCTCAATAATTCCTTGTACATTCTTAACCAAACCCCGACCAGTCTCGAATCCATTTCTTAATATCACCGTCTCAATCATTTTGTAGACAGAAGGCAATGGCGCTTTAGCATAAGATCTTACTCCACAGCATTTATAATTTCAACCGTATAGAAACTACTACCTTTTGGAACATCTTCAATTACTGGCACATAACCATTGGGACGATCCGCTCGGCTTCCTTCCCCTTGGATGACTACTTCATGATCCTCCCAAATGAACTTCAATAGTTGATGAAGGGGTGATGAAACAGCCTTTGCACCATGTATCCATGGTCTTCCCAATAGAAGGTTGTAGCTAGGATGAATATCCATAACATAAAACTTAGTTTTGAACTCAGCAGGTCCCATTTGGATGTACAAATCAATTTCTCCTATGGTATCTCTCTGCCCTCCATCGAATGCTCTCATATTTATGTGGATTTTACAAATTTTTCCCAAATCATAGCCCATTTGAACCAACGTGGAGAGATTATAAATATTCATACTAGATCTGTCATCTATTAATACCTGATTAATCGCATAATCTCGGCAAATAACAGTGGCATGCAAGGCTTTGTTGTGCATCGCTCCTTCAAACGGCAACTCTTCATCACTGAATAATATGTGATGATTACCCACAATGTTTCCTGTTATCGCAGCTAGGTTCTCAACACTCGTTCCTGTGGGAACATACGCTTCATTCAAGACCTTCGATAAAGCTTGTCAGTGGTATTGCGAACTCATTAATAGTGCCAAAATAGAGATTTGGGCTGGCATCTTCTCTATATGTTTGACAATAGAATAATCTTTGGGTTGCATACGCCTCCAAAATTCCTTAGCCTCCCCTTCAGTGATTGGCCTTTTCTGTGAATCTTTTTTGTTGGTCAATTCTTTAGGGATGTAGCATTGTCCCGATCGCTTCATCCCTTGGGCAGCAGCGACCTGTACAATAAATTCCTTCCTTGGCGGGGGAGTGTACACTTGGATCAGGTCCGTCATCACTATAAATGGGGCTTTATCGTTGACATTTAAGGAAGCCACAGCTCTCTCTATCTTTTTTACCTCTTCCGCCCTTTTGCACTCTTCTGAATTCACCTTAGTAATAGTCTTGCCAGATGCCCATTCTTCTTCCATTTCAATCATGTTAACTGTAGGTCCCCTATGATTAGGCAATGGGTTACTGTTGACATTTGGCGTCGGTGATTGAAGCGTGATGACCTTTTGATCAATCAGATCTTGGATCCTATGTTTCAAGATAAAACAATCCTCGGTACTGTGCCCTGCTGCTCCTGAATGATAGGCACAATTTTGATCAGGATGATAAAATCGGGATTTGGGATTAATAGGCTTTGACTGTATCGGTTGCAAATGACCGGCGTTCTTCAGTCTTTCGAATAATTGAGTGCTACTTTCAGCTAGTGGTGTGAAGTTTTGGGGAGGTTTCTTTTCGTAGTTTGGATATAGGGAGTTATAGTGGCTTTGGTTTGAAGGAGAAGGTACTTCATGATAATTTGGAGGTTCTTGGATATTTGTTCGATTATTTGAAAGAGTGGATTGGACATGAGACTGATAATTTGGAGGTGGAACTTGGTATTGGGGAAAGATATTTGGCTGTGGAGCTTGGTATTGGGATTGGATATTTGGGAGTAGAGTTTGCTTCTGAGATTGGATGTTTGGGAGTGGAGTTTCGTACTGAGGTTGGACATTTAAAAGTGGATCTTAGTATAAGGGGTGGGCGTAGAACACATGCTGAAGGTTTGGTGATGACGGAGAAGATAAAGCATTCCTAGAGTTGAATCTCGTTTTTGTTTTTGCAACAGAACCAGCAGAAATTGTGCCTACATCTTCCTTTTTCTTCTTCGAGAACATGGCAGTCCTGGACGAAGTTGGGGTTTTGGCAATTTTTCCTGTCTGAATACCTTCTTCCAATGATTTTCCTATTTTTACCAAATCCGCAAAAGTCGCCCTGATAGCAGATACCATCCTAGTATAATATTCTCCTTCTTGAGCGCGAGAGAACATAGATACCATTTCTTCCTCGGACATGGGGGGTTGTACTTTGGCAGCTTCCTTCCTCCAACGAAAAGCATAGTATCAAAAACTCTCATCACTCTTCTGTTTGATTCGATCTAGTGAATACCGGTCCGGGACTATTTCAATGTTGAATACAAACCTGTCGAGGAAACCCTTGGCCAATGCTTTCCAACCAGTCTATCTTTTCGGCTGCTGAGACATGAACCACTCTAAGGCTTCACCGTTTAAACTTTGGCTGAATAGGCGCATCAGTAATGCCTTATTTTTTCCGATCCCCACCAGTTGCTCGCAGTACCTCCTTAGATGGGCCATTATATTTCCGGCACCATCAAACACTTCAAACTTGGGGACCTTGTACCCTTCTGGTAGATCTACTCCAGGGTGAACACATAAGTCATCGTACCCTAAACCATCATGGTCCCTCGCTCTATGAGATTCTTTGATCCTCATGACATCTTTATTCATAGCTAGAAACTTCATTTCATGCTCGGTCCTCCACTCTTTCTCCTTCTCTTTAGAATGGTCCATCTAGGGATTACAAAGGGGATTATAAATGTCAGGGGATATGATGGCATGAGGGGGTTTGGAAGGGAGGCTTGATTTTGCGGATGAAAGGAAGTTGGTTGGTAGGTGGGGAGGACGTTTTGAAATTTAGAAAGGTTTTATGGAATTACGAGTAGCTTGGTGGCATCTGAGAAGGATTTTGCTAATTTGGAAACGAATTTGGTAGATTCGGGGATAGATTCAATGGAAGATTCGGGGATGGATTTTGTAGATTTGGGAGTGAATCTTATGGATTTGGACATGAATTTTGTTTATTTGCAAATGGGTTCTGGGGATTTGGGAATGGATTCGGAGATGGGTTTTGTGGTGTTAGAGATGTATTTTGTGGATGGTAGGCATCTAGATTATTTTCATGATTGGTATTTTGGACAAGTGGAGGGGAAAAGATGGACGATATGTTATTTGGCTGATCCCCAAAAATAGGCGTACTGAGAGAAGGGATTTGGAGTGGAGTCTCGTGTCCTCCTGTAGCGGGAGCATTAACAGTGATGGCCAGGTGAGCCAAATCTCGAGTACGATTTATTTCCTCCTGAAGCATTTCAAGCTTTCTTGTGAATTCTGCAATCATCTCACTTTGTTCCTCTATTAGATTGTCCCTGATGGTCAATGCATTTTCTTCATCATTTTCGGTCATTATTGAATGATGGTCAGAGGATGGGATTTTGTGCGCTTTTGACCGGGTGAAGTAGGGATGTTCTGCCAACTTATATCAACACGGAGTAGTTTCTACTATCTTTTAAGTAAAACAACTCAAAGGCAGATGTGTTAGTTTCCGTATGTGATAAGTAATGCAAAATATTTTACAAGAAATACCACATAGAGTTGTTTGAGTCATAGCCAAATTCATCCATAGGAGTATAGTGGATAAACTTGCCTGTGATTCAAATAAACACACATAAGTACATAAGACAATTATATCACACAAAACATTATAATAATGTGTATCCTAACTGGGGTGACCTTTTTTGAGCCAAGGGTTCAGGCCTAACAATTTTGAAGAAAATATATGCTTCCTTAAAGTCAATCCATTATCCCCTAACTTATATAGACACGAAAAAGGGCATAAATGCCTACAAAAAATAACAAAAGAGGGATACAATCTTTAGGAAAAAATAGAAATAACATGAAAGAAAAT
Organism: Capsicum pubescens; assembly: GCA_030864215.1. Taxonomy (NCBI): domain Eukaryota; kingdom Viridiplantae; phylum Streptophyta; class Magnoliopsida; order Solanales; family Solanaceae; genus Capsicum; species Capsicum pubescens. The sequence continues at coordinate 49,384,152 of CM061544.1, read as the reverse complement.
AAGTTCCCGCGCAGGGGAAATAGAAAAACTAGCTACCGGAGGCTCCTTCATCTGTCTTTGCCTTCTTTGCCTTGTTCACCTCCTATGCTATTTGATACCTATTGATGATCAGATGACTCTAGCATAACTGTGCCTTGCTGTCATAAGTCATTTTTCCTGTACTATCGAGTTGAGAGGCCATGTTATCATCCAAATCGATTAAACACTGCCTAGCATCATCAGCCTTTTGCCTAGCTTTTTTCAACTCTTCCCTCAACATACGTATTATTAAAGCATCTTATACATGTGTCTGTCAGTGCGCGATTTAACTTTTTTGAAATTCATCCTAAAGCCTGTGGAGTCGGATCTGATGCTCGGATTCTACATCCACGACCCGAGTGGGAACGTTCGGCCCCCGGAGTCAATGCTCCGGCGAGGCTCATTTTTAACCACTCCTTGTAAGTGTCGCTGACTTCAGGTTCATACCCTATATGGAAAGAGACTTCCGTATACCTTCTCCTTCTCCATCCATTTATCATGTAGTCTTTGAGCGGGGGCTCACTTTCATCATATTCGGTGAAGAATCTAAGCATAGAATCGATATGAGGCATCTCTTGCTTGATCCCGAATTGCCTAAGAACTCTGCCAGGATTGTAGGGAACGGTTCCCCTGAGACCCGAAAGCACTAGAAAAGGCCACTCGCCTCCTCAAATAATGTATTTCCCTAAACGAAGATAGTTAATGGACCATTGGACATCGTCATCTCTTAATTCTCCAAGAGTCTTAAACCAAAATTCATAAGATGCTTCCCTTTTGAATTTGTGTAAAAACAACCACATGCCATGCGATTCTAGCAGATTCCACCTTGTTTTGTGGTTAGGTTGTGCCGTTCTAGGATTTTTTACCAAATGCATCATCATCCACCATTGTAATATACGGTTGTAGCCTTGAAAGAAACGATTCTCGACTTGACACCTTCCCAAAGATCGATATATGTCGGCGAAAATCATGGGAGCTAATTTGTGGAATGCCTTTTTAGAATTGTACTCCATTCCAAAGAAGAGTGCATGGGTCACTGAGACAACCCTCGGATGAATTGTGCCATTTTCCCCTTGTGGGAACACCATGGTTCCAAGTAGGCCTACCGCAAACGCAAAGGCTCTCGTCTCCTTCTATTTTGCTTCTGACTCATATTTATGCCCAAATTTGTGAAAAGAATTGAAACTCCCGAACCGACAATACAACTCATGAAAAGTGATATTTTCTCTATCACGTTCTCCTAGCTAGGTGTCGTTGTCAGTTAAAAATACCTCCTTGATCTTTTGACGATCTGACACAACCGGGACTAAAATGTTCTTATCAGGTGTCTGCCTTCTCTCAAAACACATTTTTGTACTCTCGTAACAAATCAATACCTCTTCAATGGTAGGAGTCAATTCAACATCCCCAAAGCGAAATACCATATTCTGATCTTCCCAAAAAGTTGTTAGTACATGGATTATTTTGGGCCAAGCGTCCATCTCGATCAAAGAAGGAAGATGCCCAATGTGTGTTCTAACAATATTTTTCTCTTCTGCACTCATGTGGTCCCACCATAGTTTCAAGAAATCGTCAGGTTTAGTAACCATCTTGAACTTTTTGTAGGAATGTAGTTGAGCCATATCCTACATGAAAGCAGACAAAGATAAGCCTTTCCCCAACCCCAAAGGATGTTGAATTGAATTAGACAAGCATGTATTTTTTTCAACACATAAATATGATTCGTCTGTAATTGACTCGGGGTCAATAGACGCAGGACAGGTTTTCTAATGGATCCAATACCCTGCTTGGGTAATGGGTCATCCTAGGCTCATGCCTAAAATAGGGTTTTGGTTTCGTTATATCCTCAGTGTCTAGAGTGGGCTTGAACACTGGTTCTCAAGCGGACAACTTGAGTTTGAAAATACGAACAATATCAGACGACTCACGTGCTAATAAGCCGTTTGTATTTCCAACACATTTTGGAATTGAACAACAGGGGCCGGGACATCCACGAAACCCCAAAACAGTTTAAATAATATTGGGATATGCCATGATATGCGATAGTTAATATTTATAGAATCGAAACATATAAACACATAAACAGTTAATCAAAAGATGAAATCAAACATTTAGTTAGAACCTAGTTCGAAAAGTCCCCAGCAGAGTCGCCATTTCTGTTTTGCGGAAATTTTGACTTTTGAAAGAGAGTCGCCACTTAATTTTGAAAAGAAATTAAGAAACCTTTATAGAGTTACTTAAAACGATACAAAATAGGAAAATCATTTAATTTAAGAGATTCCGAGTAAGTGGTTCTTATTAATGTTTTAGGAAGGTGTTAGGCACCTAAAACGTCCGCTAACTTACGGTTATCCGGACTGTTTGGAAATCATCTTTGACTAACTTTGGAAAAAGGTTTAGTTTTGAAAAGAAGGCAATTTTAGAAAAAGATTTTGGTGTTTATGCAGAACCAGCTTTTTAGCGACTTGACTAAGGATTTAACTAGATTCACCAAAACACATAAGGTAAAGAAACGTAAAGAAAAAGGGGAAGGGGAGAAAGTAAGGGATTTAGGCCACTGGGCCCAAATCAATAAGACCTGTCCTAGTCTAATTGGGCTTTCGACCCATTTCACCTATCCTAGTCTAGTTTTTGAGTCGTTGGCTCGAGTATCGCTCCACCTGTATTAAGTACAACTTTGGCTTCATGGCCCAAATGAATAAATAAATAAATAAATAAATAAATAAAATCGATAAGTAAATAAATAAACTAATAAATGAGACTTTTGAGTCTCTTTGCCACTTTAAAGTTGGGGCTTTAACCCATCTTCTCTCTTCTTTCGACTTCTCGTATCCGTACGCCATGCAATTAATTTTAGGATTTCTTTCGGGGCTTGACTTGATAGGCATGGAGGGCCTCAATGGCCCATTAAGAGATGCAATGGAAAAGAACCCATTCGGACTCCAAAACGAATTCACATGCAAGGAAAAAGATAAAGGAAATCAAAACGCATCCAGAATACCAAACGCTAGACAAATAAGTAGTATGATGGATCAATCGTTGAAAAGGAACCCACGATGGTTCAAAGTATAGAATTTCAAGAGAAATGAATCAACTTCACACATGCATTGTGATGGAAAATAGCAATCTGACCAATTTGATGTGCGCAGGAGTTAATCATTATTATTATTATATATATTTTTTTTTTCTTTTGGTAATTAATGTTCTCTAGCCCTTTTAGGTATAGATAGCTATTACTAAAACTCAAGATAACAACAAAGAGTTGGAAAGAATCAGGAAGCAACTAAAATAGAATTTCTCCCAAATTTACTAGACCTATCTTTGAGAGAAGAAATAACAACATGTTCCCATAGAGTAAGCACATTATTAGGCATGTCACCACACATACAGCACGCAAACAACTTTTATCCTATCAAAAAAATTTTAGCAAACGATAATACGAAAAATAAAGGATGGCTTTAAATAAAACGTGGAAACTATTTGATATTCAAACGGATCCAAAACTCTTAACCTTAGGTACTGAAGTAAATAGGAAAGAGGGGAGAAGCAATGCGACTATAAAAAAATTTTTTGCCCAACATCAATAAGATGATGCGGGAAGAGATGCATTTAATAGACAAACGACCAGGATCCTTAAACTTTCATAAAGGAGATATACAAGCTCATACAAGTTAGTAACGACACAAGAAAAGCTAATTTATTTTTTTTGAAACAATTTTCAACTAATAACTACAAGTGTATGTGTTAAACTCATATCAAAGCAGGTCAAATGAGAGAATATACTATAAATAGAATAGACTTCTTTTTATATAACCTTTATAAATAAAGGTCACAAAGGAAGCTCCTAAGAGCAAATCCCAAAGAGAATGCAAAACCCTTTGACCCTATCATCCTTTTTAACAGAAAAGAAACACAGCACTTTTACTCAATCGTTTACAGGAATAAAGTGACTCAGTAACCCTTCTTTTTTTTAGAACAGGATATTAGCAACAATCCTTAGTCTAGAAGCTCATTATTTAAACAATGCGGCATTCACGAAAGTCGAATTCGAAGTAAATTTTTATCAAAAACGTTGTATGAACAAAAACAAATGCTCCCAGATGAATTATAACGAAATCAGAAACTCTAAAAATCAATGTGTCCTAAATGTAGAAACAACAACAAAGTTTGAAAGCTCACAGTTTATCATATGAAACTTGGGGCTTTCATACCCTCCCAACGAGCTACACTCAGCACTTAGGATTATAAAACTACAACTACGAATCAAGGAAACAAGAGGATGAAAATTGTTAAGAGAGAATCAAAATATGATCTTCAACTACTTCAAATAACAGACAGTCCACAAGATTATACATTAGGACAGAAATTAATCAGTAATGCTGAGAGTAGATGACCAATCACGAAATCGAGATCTAAAGACGATGAAAACCACATGTCATACAATCACAATAGGAATTCATCCCAACGTAGCACTACAAAGAAACATTGCCGTTCACTAAAATGGAAACCTGTGGTCTTGAAGACCTCTACAGCAGACAACCCAGCTTACAAAATCTTCGGAATGATAGTCATGACTATAGAATGACGAGAGGGAGAAGAAATATAATCGAAATTAAACAAAAATAGGACGTTACCTTTTCGGGAGCAGCAAAATAAGAGGACAAACTGATACGGGGATCATGACCACCGGAAAACTTCAAAGATTTAATCTTTCTTAGGAAATCTTTTCTTTTTCTTTCTTCCCTCTATCTATGTTTTTTCGAATCAAAAATTTTTCTCAGAAAAATGTTCCAACCTAGCTTTCTCCCGTAATTTTTCCACCTCAAAAGGGAAAGTAACCCTCAACCGTGACCTAAAATTTTCCAACCTAAGAATTTCCCCCTTTTTTTGAACCCAAAATTTCTCTAAACAAAAAAAATAGAGGCTTCTAAAATTTCCAACTCCTAAGGGAAAGAAGAGGAGAGAAGAAACCAAAAATCCCCGGAATAGTGACCCCAGGGGTATTTTTATATCCCCCAAATTAGGGGTATTTTGGGGATTTAAAAGAAGGATGTTTTTGAATTTTGAAATTCAAAAATCCTGTCACCGCTTAGGGTTTCATCCATCGATTGTACCAATATTGAAATTGGTGGACCAATGAGATTTAGGGAAAATGAATTCTTCCCCAAAACCTATGGAAATCAGCAAAATATTATACGAGATCGTACGAGTTATCCCAAAATTTGCGGGATTGAAACGTTGGAGATGACACCTAGCCCATTTTCTAGAAGGTTCGAGGGTGTTCCTTATCCTACTGCCGTGTGAGACGCGTGAAAGAGGGAAAAGGAACGGTTTAGGCTCGATTTCGGGTTGGTTTAATGGTGGATTCACTGAATCGGGCTTGTCGTTGGAGTTCGAGTTCCTGGAGTTGTACGCCATTTTTGGTTGTTTTTTGTGTTGAGGACTAGTTCTTGTTGATTAAGGGATAAAGGGGGATTTATTGATGGTGGGCCGGGTCAGGGATTTTGGGCCTGTTAATATGAAAAGGAACTGGGCTGGTGGGATCTGAATATTGTTGGGTAGAATTTGGATTTTAGTAATGTAGAGATTTAGGCTATTTATCAAATAGTCAATGGATGAAAATTTAGATAATCATTTTTAAATTTTAGCCTAATTCGAATTAAATTGACCAATTACATTGCAATTATGGTCAAATTAATTTCAATTAAGGTATAATTTAATAAATTGACTAAATTAAATAGAAATTCGATACGAATTAACACCTTGTTTAATCCCAAGCTTCTTGATTTAATAAAATAAAATGCATATTTATCCAAATAAATTATTTTCGAGAATAAATTACATTTAGATCAAGATTTTAATTATTATTTTTCGAAATGATCCTTAATTGAAATCTGATATTTCATAGATTAAATATCTAAGTAATCAAATCATATAATATCATATATTTGAACACGATAATATATAATTTTTGTACAAATATATTTTTGAAAAAAATTTATTTGAATGAAATAAATATTCCAATTTTATTAAGAATCGAAGAAACTCAGGATTAAATTTAGTTGTGAAGGGAAAAAATTAGGTGTCAACAAAGCGCATGGTGCGTGATATTCTATTCATCCCGGTGCTTCCAAGATGTACCGCGATTTGCGGGAAATATATTGGTGGAACTGTATGAAGAAAGACATAGCAGGATTTATGGCAAAGTGTTCTACTTGTCAACAAGTTAAGGTAGAGCACCAGAGGCCCGGTGGTGTAATGCAAGAGTTTGGAATTCCTACTTGGAAGTGGTAAAAAGTGAATATGGATTTCGTAATTGGTTTGCCTCCTTCTCGTCGTCATCATGATTCGATTTGGATTTTCGTATACCGGTTGACTAAATCAGCTCATTTCTTGCCAGTGCATTCATCTTATATAGCTGAGGATTATGCTAGATTGTATATCCGTGAGTTAGTCAGATTGCATGGAGTTCCTTTGGCTATCATCTCTGATAGGGGTACTCAGTTTACTTCCCAGTTTTGAAGGGCTTTTTAGAAAGGTCTCAGTACCCAAGTTCATCAAAGTCTGCTTTCCATCCGCAGACTGATGGTCAGGCTCAGAGGACTATTCAGATTTTGGAGGACATGTTGAGGGAATGTGTGCTTAATTTCAAAGGTAGTTGGGATGAGCACTTGTAATTGATCGAATTTGCATATAATAATAGTTTCCATGCTAGTATTCAGATGGCCCCATTCGAAGCTTTGTATGGGAGAAGATGTAGATCGCCCATAGGTTGGTTTGAAGTAGGAGAAGCAGCTGTGATTGGGATGGATGGTGTGTTCGAGGCTATGGAAAAAGTTAAGTTGATTCAAGAAAGATTGAAAACCGCTCAAAGTCGTCAGAAGTCGTATGCTGATGTGAGAAGAAAAGATCTTGAGTTTAATGTTAATGATTTGGTGTACTTGAAGTTTTCACCCATGAAAGGGGTGAAGAGATTCTAGAAGAAGGGAAAGCTTAGTCCCCATTATGTTGGTCCATACAGGGTTTTGAGCCATGTTGGGAAAGTAGCTTATGAGGTGGATTTACCCACGGAGTTGTCTAGCGTTCATCCAGTATTTCATGTTTCTATGCTTAAGAATATATTGTTGATTCTGTCGTAGTTGATTCTTCTGAAATCTTAGATATTAAGGATAGCCTTACATTCGAGGAGATTCCGATTGATATTTTGGATTTTCAGATCCGTAGACTAAGGAACAAAGAAGTTCCTTTTGTTAAAGTGCTTTGGCAAAATAAATCTGTTGAGAGTGCTACTTGGGAAGACGAAGCTGATATGCGAACCAAGTACCCTCACCTCTTTTCTGTGAGTTCGGAGCGAGCAGAACGTATCATTCCTTCTTAATGTCGCCTCCTTCTTAGTAAAGATTCAGCAGTGTGTCTACTTTCATCACGAATTCGTGCATTTTCTATAGTATTAGAAGGTATAGAGTGAAGTAAGTATTCTGAGTAAGTTGTTCCAGCTATACGTCCTCACTTTTCTCTTGTTCTTGGCCTATCTGGCAACATTCGAGGACGAATGTTTCCAAGGGGGAGGTATTGTAATACCCCGAGATTCTAACCAATAGTGCCGCCATGACTCAAGCCCATGAGAAATAAATTATAGTGTTTTGGTTGTTTACTGGTCAAGGGTGATGTGTATTAAGGCTTTAAAGATGTCCTAATGCTTGGGCGAATCAAAACATTCTTTACCGATAGAATTCTTGAGAAGGATTTTGGCATAGTCAACTTTAAATGAGCATATCTCCCGTTGTACTATGAATTATTGATCTCATGACCTACCAAAATATAGATCCCATTTCGTCAAAATTCGATATCGGACAAAAGAGTTATGCTTATTTTACTCCAGCATGTCATCCTGGAAAATCCGTGACGACCTTTTGTGACGACTTGTCACAAGCCTGACGGCCCGTCACAAAATCTCGTCACCTTAAGGCAGAAAGTCACAAAATCCACCCTTTTTTTGAAGACAATTCGTGACGGCCTATCACAGGCCTGACATCTTATCACGGATGTCGTCAGTTATTTTTTTCAGCAATTGATGGACGATTTTTGCAAGGGTATTTTAGTCATTTCCCATTTTTGGAGGCCTCTATATATATGAGAATCCTCATCCAAAACCTAATTTTTTCATTTCTCTCTTCCAATTCTCTTAAGAAATATATCTAGGGTTTTATTTAAGGAAATTAATCTTCCAAAAATCATCCACAAATCTTCAAGATTCCTTCAAGAATCAAGTTCCTCATAGAGTGGGCTTCAAGAAATTTTTTTATTGCAAGTGTGAGTAAAGTCTCAAGCACTAGAGTTCAACCAATTTCAAAGATTAAGGTATGTGGGGTTTTGAACAAGAGCAGTTTTTTCGTTCTTGTGCTCAAAGCTTTGATTTTTATTATGGATTTATATGATTTTGCAAGTGGGTTTATACCCAAATTACTTCATCATGAGATTATGAGAATATAAATCGTTCAAACTTTGTTATACATGATTATTTTACAATTTCCAAGTTATGACTTGATATTTAATATTGTGAATTATAAGTTTCTACCATGAGTTGGTATTTCAAGTCCTTTCAAGATATGTGTCAAGCCTTAAGTTTCCTTATGACAAATTGGATTATTGAGTATATTGATTCATGAGAATTGAGTTGTTACAATGAGTCTTGATATTTCCTCAAAGTTATTGATATTGTCATGACTTAATGAATTGATGCATTTTGATATTGAGAAAGATTGATTTGATTTGAGTTGAGTTAGGAATCCACAAATTGATTATGATTTGATAAATGCGAAAGAGATTTGATTTGGTCTTCATGATAGACCCTTGTGATGTTTGTGGTGGATTTTCTAACGTGTTTTGAGCTTGAGTCTGGGAGTAGTATTTAGCACCGAGCGGGAAATGTGATATTTCCCCCAAAACTACGTACCACCGTAGGATTGATATTGATAATTGTGGGCCGGAGGCCGAGTATGAGATTGTGATCACTAAATTTAGGTTGAACTCCCTGGCAAGAGTATGACGCTCCCGCCGATGTGGGGTTCTCTCCTTAGGAGGGCAAAACGTTGGACTTCATGTAGCTCATATGGTTTATGTCGGTTTATAAGAACCTCCCATGTCCAGAAGAGTCGAGTTTCTTGAATTACAGAGTCACTCCGAGTCTTGATATGAAGAGTTGAGTTGTTTATGATGATTTATGAGATTTTTATCATATGATTTATTTACGATGAGATCATGAAAAGTATGTTTCAATTTAACTCAAGCCAAGTGAGCCATCATTGTACATATGCATATTTTCATGAAATTGATGACAATATTTACATTGTTGCATGCACCCCCACATACTCAGTACATTCCAAGTGCTGACCCACATATTTTTCTAAGGGCTACATTTTCTCGTAATGTGGGTTCAGGTACTCAGCCGCGTTAGCGATTTTCGGCTGCCTCTTTTCGTCTGCTCAGTGGTGAGTCCTCATGGTTCGAGGACCGTGTTTATAATTTTGTGATACTGTTTTGTTGTTATGGGTTTCAGTACTGTTTGAGTCAGTTGGGGGTTTGTCCCAATGTCTCCTTGATTTTGATGTATAGAGGCTTTGTCAGGCTAAAGGGTTGGTATGTACAAAATTTTAGTATTTTTGATTGTATATGCTAGTTTCGTATCTTATTCCAGTATGTTTATCATATGTCTTTCTCTCTTATATTAGCATGACTATTGTCAAAGTGAGTTCTAGAAGTGATGACAGGTTTCGAGGGTTAGCTTGAGGCCGCGTGTGGCCTTAAGCACCGTGTGACGTCTCGGGATGGGATCTTGGGGCATTACAAATAAATTGTTGACTTTAAATTTAAAATAATATCAAAAAAATATAAAATTACATAGTAGAAGTAGATAGTTATAATACTAAACAATTCTAATTGGATTGTTATCATTATATAACTGCTCCTAGAGTTATTAATATGGATCGGACCAGCACATCCGGGCTAGCTCACACGGGCTTTAGAGTTTGACGGACCCGGACAGGCTGACCCATCAACCTGAAAAACTAGAAAATGGCAAGCCCAACTCGTCACACTATGGGTTGTGGGCCTCCACGGGCCAGCCCATTTTTTAAAATATATTATTTTTATAATCTTAATTTAAATTTTAAAATATTAATTGCATAAATATTTACAATATAATATTGCTTGAAGTTACTACTCATTAATCAAGTCTCAAATTTACAAAAAGATCCTAATAATCAGTGAAATTGAATAACTTTTGACACCAAATTAAAATCAAATTGAGATATTGAAAAATAAATAAAATAATTAATGAGTAATAATATAACTTGCTAAATAACAATATTAACCTAATTTTGTTTTAATTGATCACAATAAAACACAAAGAAATGTCAATGTTTAGTCCATTAAAAGTAAAATAAACGCTTTAAAGAAAACTCTCATGGCATTTATGGTGTATTCAACATCGCCGCGTCATCTTCATCAAACATATTCGATTTCTTAAAAAAATTATATTTTATATGTTAATTATTTATATATTTTATAAATATAATTAATATTTAAATATATATATATATATATATATATGATGGTTCATATAGACTTGGAGTTTGGACTCCTTCATTTATTTTTAGTACTATATTTTATTTTTAATTTTTTTTATTTGACCCACGGGTCACCCAAACCCATATTGCTCAAACCGACAAGTCAATAGACTTATTCATGAACGGCTAAAAATCCCTATTCTTAAATGGGTTATAAAAATTGTAGCCAACCCTATCAAATTACAGGCTGGGCTGGGCTGGGAAATCCCAACGAGCCTGACCTATATTGACGGTTTTAACCGCTCATCTAAGATATTGGTTATTCTATCAAATTTTTTTGAATTTAAATTGGAGATAAAACATACTTTCAAAGATAAACTTATAATTTAGATGTACTTAATTAGTAATCATGGCACACAATTTTATTTTATTTTTTCTACAAGATTTATCTTAATATTTATCTCAAATAACAATGAACAAATAATAATAGTAATAGTAATAGTAATAGTAATAGTAGTGCAATCTAATAGTGGTAAAGTAAAAATAGTTAAAATGTTATTATTGTTATTAGTATTAGTATTAGTATTAGTATTAGTATTAGTATTAGTATTGTCTCATTGATTTCAATATTTATCTCAACTCAAATCTATATTAATTTTAAATATATATTGTTTTTGAAAAATGTAAGGATAAGGATAAGGAACAATAATAAATTAATCTTATTTTAATAAAAATATATGATATTTGAATTTTTATTTAAATGAAACCTGAATATAAATGAAATTCTATCACTTAGCCTTTCTTACATATACTTCTCTATCATTAGCTTTATTCATGAATTTATTTACTACATTTTTTAATTTTTCATTTAAAAAAATTATTCTTGAGTTGATAACATTCTTTCGATATGCAGGAATCATATAACATTTTCAACTTATCTTTCTTTGTGAATGTTCAAGGTCCATAAATTTAAATTGATATAAATATCTCTTCTTTTCGATGATTCAATATGCGAAATAATATTTTTTTTTTGGTAGAAAGGACATGCATTAATATAAAAGAGAACACAGTTTAAGTTTCAATTTTTGACGATTAGTCAGGGGTCAAAAAGGAATAGTTCTGGCCTGGCCAGTTAAAATCATCCGTACAAGAGCTAATTGTTCTCTCAAAAAGTTTCCGAGATGTCTTCTCAAACTGCATCTTTTGCACATATCGGTGGAACTTCAAAAAGGGTAGTCTCCTGAAACCCACTTGCCCTTGCTCCATCTTTTGCTAGAGCATCCGCCACTCCATTTTGTTATCTATAATAGTGCTTGACTTCCGGATTCCTTAGACTTTTTAATTTTGACCTGCATTCCGAAATCAAAGTATCATAGTGGAGGTTCCCGTTAATTAACATAGATATAACTTCCAAGGAATCAATGTTAATTTCAATGGGGAGAAGATTATTTTGCTCTACCAGTTTTAATCCTTCAATGAGAGCCATAAGTTCCATCGTGTTGTTGGTAGTCTGGTGAAAGCTTTTGTTAAAACCTAATACTCAGCCTCCATTACTGGATCTAACTACCCCTCCTATTCCACCTTTCCTGAGGTTTCTAAGGCATGAAATATCAGTATTAAGCTTGAAGGTGTGGCTGGTGGGAGGATTCCACTTAACGTTGATGATTTGGTTTTTCTTGATTGGGGTATTCTTTTGAGTAAGATGTTTATACTCAACAGTTTGGGAGTAAGCATGGTTAAAATTGGGATGGTCCCTTTTTTTATTGAAGGTATTAGAGTTCCTGGTGTTCCAGATTGTCTAGATGCTGAAAGGAATGATGTCGTGCCAGTGGATTAGTCTGTTGAATTGAGAGTGTTGAAGAGATCTCCAGATAGAGTGCCAGTAAGAGGGTAGGATACTGGTAATAGGAGGTTGTTTGGACTGGGTCATCTTGTGGATAGTCTGCACTTCAAAATCTTTGAGGATGGGACACTTAAAGAAAATGTGGGATTTTTCTTCCTGGTGATGATTGCAGATAGCACAACTAGTATTTTCTCTCACTCCTCCAAGAGGTTGAGGTTATTGGGGAACCTATCATGCTGGCTTAGCCAGAGAAAGGTTTTGACTTTTTAGGGGATTTAGCCTTCCATATCTAGTTGAAATTAGAGGAGTAATTGATCTCAGAGGTTTTGGCAATATGATTATAAGCACTTCTGCTGGAGAACAGACAATTACCAGTGAGATTCCAAATGAGCTCATCAGTATGGGCTCTGGGATTGGGGAAAACAGAGTTAGTGAAAGTTTGGATGAGATCCTGAGGGATTTCAACCGAAAGATTCTTGAGGTTCCAGGAGCCATTCCTCTAGACCCCAGAGAGTTTAATGTCTTGGGAATGATAAGGAAGAAGGGATTGGATGATGGAAAGAAGGAGTTCACAGTGAGGCATCTATCTGTCCTTCCAGAAGTTGATCTTGTCATCCTTATGGATGTTCCAAGAGGAGGCAGTTTTACAAATTCCCCAACCCACAAGGACACTTTTCCAAGTTCTAAAGTTGTTGGCTTTGACGGATATGCCATGGGGGCTAATTTATTTTAAAGAATTTTTTCCCAGAGACTGTTGGGATGCTTGTAAAGTCTCCAGGCTAGACTGGCTAACATAGTGGCGTTCCTAATGGAAGCTTTCTGAAGGCCCAGGACCCTATTAGCTTTAGCATTAGTTAAGGTTTCCCAATTGATTAGATGCATTTTCTTATTATCAGGGGTGGTGCCCCAGAGAAAGTTCTTTTGGGTTCTGTCAATCTATTAGTGGATTTTAGAGGGGATCAAGATGAATTACATGACATGAGCGGGAATACTAGCAATGAAGGACTTGGTAAGGGTGATTCTGCCAGCCATATTGAGGAATTTGGTTTTTCATCTAGCCAACTTAGTGTTGAGATTGTCTAGGATGAATTAGAAATCTCTATTGTAAGGTTTTTTGTGGAAGACGGGAAAACCAAGATATTTGCCAAACTTGTCTTTGGATTGGATGCCTAAGATGTGAGACAAACTATCTTTGGTCTCCTGAACACAGTTTCTAGAGAAGATTACTTTAGATTTGAGAGTGTTAATTTTTTTACTAGAGTGGAAGGTGAAGCTGCTAAGAGTGGCTCGGATGGTTGCATAGTTTCTTTCATTAGCAACAGCACATAGAGTTAGATCATCAGCAAAGAAAAGGTGAGAGATTTTGGGCCCTTTCCTACTGATTGAGATGGGAGTCCACTATCATATATCTCGTATTTTCTCACAGGATCTGGAAGGTAGGGTTTTTTTTATAACTAAAAAATAATAAAATGTACCACTAATGCCTCCATAGCAGCAAAGTCTTCTAAAGCATCCAATGAAAGTTGAGAGACTCTCTTCTCGTCTATAGCTCTTGGTGAATCTCTTGCTGAAATTGATGAAAATTCTACACCATCATTTTGACCTATTTTGTCATCTTTATCCTTTTCACATCTCTTTATAGAATTCATTATTGGATCCTCCCCTAACAATTTAAGTGATTGATCTAAGAATAGAGCAATTTTTTCAGGTGCAACATGCAGTGAAAGCTCACCAGAGTCGGCATTTGCAGGCAAGTTGGAAGATCCAGGTAAGGATGGACCAACTTCCTTCAAAATAAACAAGATTCAAGATGGATCATTTTGAAAGATCATTCTTCCCTAGCTATATGCAAGGAACATGTTGATAATAATAGATATCATGATCTAGGTCCAGCTGCTAGGTTAGATAGTAACTCAAGAATCTCTTATCAATTCCCCATTCTCAAAAAACTCCAAAAAATAAATAACACTCGAGCAGAAAAAGGTAAACTCAGACACAATAAATTTTGATTGTATGAGAGGTTATACAAAGTGGGGTTTGTACATATACCCAAATTTGGGACCAAAATTGGGAAAAAATTGACTGACATGAATAAACCCTCCAAATTGTAATCTCCACTTGGATTCACTCACATTTATTGCATTTTTCTTAAATGTTGGGTTTAAAATACTTAAGTTTTTTAGGGTGTTTGTGTGTTTCTCAGGTAATGTTACTTGAACAGTTACGTTGCTTTCGCATTGAACTAATGAACTCTACGTGGCATAACAAACTAAAGAAAGACACAAATATTTTGTTTCAAACAGTTCAAGAAAGAATCTTTTGACTTTTTGAAACAAAGAAATAGAGCCACATTTGTTGAACTGTTTTGTCCCTACAGTTGAACTAAGAGAACTATGAGTGGACAAATTAGTCCAAGAAATGTGGCTCTATTTCTTTGTTTCAGAAAGATAAAAGATTCTTCCTTGAACTGTTTGAAACAAAACTTTTGTGTCATTCTTCAGTTTATTATGCCACGTAGAGTTCATTAGTTCAAGGCCAAAATGACATAATTGTTCAAATAATAATACCTGAGAAAAGCACAAACACCTTGAAAAAACTTAAGGATTTTAAACCCAAAATTTGAGAAAAACGCAATAAATGTGAGTGAATCCAAGTGGAGATTACAATTTTAAGTATTTATTCATGTCAATCAATTTTTTTCCCAATTTTGGTTTTGTATGAGTTTACAAACCCCACTTTGTATAACCTCTCATACAATCTGCATTTGTTGTGTATGAGTTTACTTTTTTCTGCTCGAGTGTTATTTGTTTTTTGGGGTTCTTAAGAAAGGGGAATTGATAAAAGATTCTTGAGTTACTATCCAACCTAGCAGTTGGACCTAGATTATCATACCTACTATTATCAACATATTCGTTGCACATAGATAGGGAAAAAGGATCAGTCAAAATGATCCATCTTGAATCTTGTTTATTTTGAAGGAAGTTGGTCCATCCTTAACTGGATCTTCCAAGTTGCCTGCAAATGCCGACACTGGTGAGCTTCCACCGCAAGCTGCACCTGAAAAAGTTGCTCCATTCTTAGATCAACCACTTAAATTGCTAGGGAAAGATCCAATAATGACTTTTATAAAGAGAACTGAAAATGAGAAAAATGACAAAATAGGTCGAAATGATGGTGAATAATTTTCATCAATTTCAGCAAGAGATTCATCAAAAGCTATAGCCGAGAAGAGAGTCTCTCAACTTTCATTGGATGCTTCAGAAGATTTTGGTGCTGCAGAGGCATTAGTGGTACTTTTTTTTTGTTATAAAAAAAATCTGGTTATAAAAAAAACTACCTGCCAGATCTCATGAAAAAATATGGTAGTCATCAATTGATGAATCAGGAGATGAGTAAATCAAATCGTTTATATCAATTGGGTCAAATCATTTAGGAAGTTTTGTATTTATGTAAAGTATTTATTCGGCACCTTGGTTCTGACATATTATACACATAAATTGAATTATGCTTGCATTGGTCTCTGTCTTCTCAATGAACAAAGAAAGAAGGTATTAAGGGGTCATTTGGTAGCTGGCTTAGCAACGAGTTATTTTGGAATCCTACATAAGTAATTCCAGGTTTTGTAGCTACTTAGGAGTTAATATAATGTATAAAATTAATATGTTGTTTGGTCTACCATTCTTTTTTAAACGAAAGGAGTAGTACTTTTCCAAAATTGGACATCCTTAATAATAGAAAAAACCTCCACTCAAAGTGCTCTTAGTTCAACTGTAGGGACAAAACAAGACAACAAATATGACTATTTCTTTGTTTCAAAAGGACAAAAGATTCTTTCTTGAACTGTTTGAAAGAAAAATTTTGTGTCTTTCTTCAGTTTGCAATGCCACGTAAAGTTCATTTGTTTAATGCCAAAATAGCATATTAAGTAACTGTTAAGGAAATAATTAAATAGTAAAAGTGTACTCTCTCTAATAGTTAAACTTTTAGATGAGATAGTCACACACTTCAACATGGTATCAGAGTCAGACCTACCCAATTCATTTTTTTCAATGTTGAGTCCCCCATCTTATATTGCCTACGCTTCATATGTCCAGTCTTGGCGTGCAAGGAGAGGGAGGGGAGAGTCCCACATCGGTGGATTAAAGAGTCCTTAGTCTCCTTATATGATCTTGGGCAATCCTCACCTCATGAGCTAGCTTTTGACATTGAGTTAGGTCCAAGGTTCATTTCATTATCATGGTATCAGAGTCCATCATCTCTTTCTATTTCTTTCATGTTTTTAACTACTCTTTTTTATCATCATAATCATATATCTCCGCCATCATCTTTTTCTATTGCTTTCATGTTTGTTAAAGTTAATTATAACGATTTCTTTTTATAAATTCAAGTGTTAATTTTCTCAGAAAGATTTCTTTGAAAATATATTGCTGAATGTTTAATCCTAATCTTTGTATATGCTTTCATGGTCATCTTTAATGGTGTATGCTTATATATTTTATTTCATTTCGATGATGAATTAATCCCCTATGTCTCAAATTATTTTCAATAAATAACAAAAAGCATAATTTATTGGAGGGATATAAAATGCTTGAACTTAATCAAGTAAATATTTTTACAAAAAATTTAGGATAATAAAAATACTAATTAGTAGCTATTAGTTCATTTTGAGCTTAAAAAATAAATAATTTTATTTGATGTGATTATTTGACATTAGTAATAGCATGTATGCTAAAATAAATTGATAATTGATATTTTATCAGTAAATAAAAGATATTTTCTAATAGCATTTGTGTATACTTAACACAAAATTATAAATTGCATTGAGGCAAAGTGATGGATGAGGGAAAGAACAAGAGATTAGGGTGGTACTGATGGGGTAGGGGTGAGCTAGGTAGGTGGGGTAGGTGGGGTGGTGGTGTAGGTAGGGGTTAGAGTTGTGGAGTAGAAAAAAAGATTCTTAAAAGATAAAAAAAAAAAAAAAATTCTTGGGAGTCAGGACAGAAGGGTGGAAAGATTTTTTTTTTAGAAAAAAATCAAAAATATTTTTTTTTGTGTATGTATTAGGTAGGGTGTCAAATGGGTATTGGGGAGTAGGTGTGGGTGCAATATAAAATTTTATTTTAAAGAAAAATAAAATATTTTTTTGTTGGTGGAGGGTGGCTTGGGGATAAGAGATGGGTGATGTGAGAAAAATATTTTACAAAAAATCTAATAAAGTAAAATATAATAAAAACTAGGGAGGCGGGGTGGTGGCTGTAGGTTAAGGCTAGGAGGTGGGTGTAGTATTTGGTGGGGTGGTTATTTTAAGAGTGATTTGAGAGATCTTAATTAAATTAACTTAGCAGATACACTAAGATGTATAAATAAAATAATTAAAGATATTAATCATAAAATTGATCATTGTAAAAATAATGAGCAATAGAACAATATCTGAAAATTTAAAATAAACTAATAAATTTTATGCACTTAATTTTTGAATTGAGACTAAATGAAATTTAAGATTTGAAATTAGAAGTTCCGTAATTGATACAAGTAAGTACTTTTAGTGTTTGACATGCAATTGAAGAAATCTTAGGAGTGTCACGATTATGATTATTGTAGGCATATCAAGGTTGGGGAGGTCAAGGGAGCTATTCGTAGGATGCTGCGGGGTAGGGCAACGGGGACAGATGAGATTCTAGTGGATATTTGGAAGATCACTAGCGGGGTAGGTTTGGAGTGGTTAACAAGGTTATTTAATAGTATTTTTAGGGCGACGAAGATGCCTGAAGCGTGGAGGTGAAGTACTATGATTCCAGTGTATAAGAACAAGAGAGACATCCAGAGGTGCAACAACTATAGAGGTATTAAGTTGTTGAGTCATACTATGAAGGTTTGGGAAAGAGTGGTAAAGTTGAGAATGATAAGGATCGTGACGATCTCTGAGAATCAGTTCGGTTTCATGTCAGGGCGCTCGACCACTGAGGCCATTCACATTGTGAGGAGATTAGTGGAGCAGTTTTGGGAGAGAAAGAAGGACTTGCACATGGTGTTTATTGATCTTGAGAAGGCATATGACAGAGTATCCAGGGAGATTTTGTGGAGGTGCTTAGAGGCTAGGGTGAGGCCCGTGGCGTACACTAGGTCGATTCAGGATATGGATGATGGGGATTAGACTCGTGTGAGGATGGTAGGTCAAGATTCGGAGCACTTCCTAGTTTTGATAGGGTTGCACCAGGGATAGACTCTTAGCCCATTTTTATTTGCCTTGGTGATGGATGTTTTGATGTGACATATTCAAGAAAAAGGTGCCTTGGTGTATGTTATTTGTAGATGATGTGGTACTGATTGACGAGACTCAGAAAGAAGTTAATGATAAGTTAGTGATTTGGAGACAGACGCTTGAGTCTAAAGGATTTCGATTAAGTAGAACCACGATAGAGTACTTGGAGTATAAGTTCAGTGATGTGTTGCAGGAGGCTGGAGTGGTTGTGAAGATGGACTCTCAGGCCATTCATAAGAGGGAGAGTTTCAAGTATTTAGAGTCTATGATTCCGGGCAATGATGAGATTAATGAGGATGTAACGCATCATATTGGGGCAGGGTGGTTGAAATGAAGGCTCGCTTCGGGAGTTCTATGTGATTAGAAGGTGCCCTCAAAACTTAAAGGTAAGTTCTACAGAGTGGTAGTCCAGACGACTATGTTGTATATAGCGGTGTGTTGTCCAGTTAAGAACTCCCACATCTAAAAATTAAAGGTGGCGGAGATAAGAATATTACAATGGATGTATGGAAATACCAGGAAAGATAAGGTGAGGAATGAAATTATTCGAGAGAAGGTGAGAGTTGCTTTGGTAGAGGACAAGATGCAAAATGTGATGTTATGATTGTTAGGCCACGTGATGAAGAGGGGCTCTGATTCTTCAGTGCGGAGGTGTGAAATACTGGTTATGGATGGTTTTAGGTGAGGTAGAGGTAGATCGAAGAAATATGAGCGGGACCAAACACATAACGAAATCCTAGTGCATCGGTGTGCTATAACTCAGGGTTTTGGAGGTAGGCCCAGGGTTCGAGCGTGTTTTGGGCCAAAAATGGACTGGGGTCTCCCAGGAAGGCTGAAGAGTAAGAAAGTGTGGACCTTTTGGGTTGATGGGACCATTTGGGTGGTCAAACGAGATGAAACAACGCAAATAGACCATTTATGGGCCAAATCGATGTGTTATAGCTCACGATTTTAAGGGTGGGCTCGGGACCCGAAAATATTTTGGACTGAAAATCAATTGAGGGATCCCAGGCAGGCTAAGAAGCGGGGGGGGGGTCATTGGGATCGACGAGGCCATTTGGGTGGTCAAACGGGCTAAACGATGCGAACAGACTATTTTCAAGCCAAATCAGTGTGTTATAGCTCACGATTCTTGGGGTGGGCCCAAGGCCCAGATGTATTTTGGATCAAAAATCAAGAGAGGGCTCCCTGATAGCTGAGGAGTGAGACAGTGTGGTCTGTTGGGATCGACAGGGCTGTTTGGGTGGTCAAACAGGCAAAACGGCATGAACGGGTAATTTTTTGGCTAAATTGGTGAGCTATAGCTCACGGTTTTGAGGGTGGGCTTGGAGCTCGAGCCTGTTTTGGGTCGAAAATTGATCGGGGGTTCCTAGACAGGAAGAGGATTAGGAGAATGTGGGTCATTGGCTTCAACGAGGCTGTTTGAGTGGTCAAACGGGCTGAATGGCGCGAATGAAGCATTTTTAGGCCAAATCGGTGTGTTATAGCTCATTTTTTTGGGAGTGGGCCTAGGGCTCGGGCGTGTTTTGGGCAAAAAATTGACCGAGGGTCCTAGGCAGGATGAGGAGCGAGGAAGTGTGGGTCGTTGGTGTCGGCGGGGCTATTTGAGCGGTAAAACGAGTGAAACGGCACGAACAAACCATTTTCTGGCCAAATTGGTGTGTTATAGCTCACGGTTTTGGAGGTGAGCCCGGCGCCCAGGCATGTTTTAGGCTAAAAATTTACCGAAGGAACTCAGGTATGCTGTGGAACAGGGGTGTATGGGTCGTTGGGGTCGGCGGTGGTCGGTAGGGCTATTTGGTTGGTCAAACAGGCAAAAGGGTGCGAACGAACCATTTCTGAGCAAAATTGGTGTGATATAGCCCACGATTTTGAAGGTGAGTGAAGGGACCGGGCGTGGTTTGGGTCAAAAATAGATTGGGGGCTCTTGGACAGGCTGAAAACTGGGGAGGTATGGGTGGTTGGGGTCGACGGGGCCATTTGGGGGGTCAAAAGGGTGAATCGGCATAAATGGGCCATTTTGGGTTAAATTGGTATGCTATACCTCATGGTTTCGAGAGTGGGCCGGGGTTTGGTCATATTTTTTGGGCCAAATATCAATCAGAGGCACTCAGGTGGGTTGAGGAGCAAGGGAGTCAGGATTGTTTGGGTCGACGGGGCTGTTTGGGTGATCAAACAAGCAAAACTGCACCAACGGGCCATTTTTTAGGCCCAATCGATGTGCTATAGCTCATGGTTCTGGGGTGTTCTCGGGGACCGAGCATGTTTGGACCAAAAATCGATCAGAGTCTCCCAGGCAGGCTGACAAGTGAGGGAGTGTAGGTTGTTGGGGTCAGTGGGGATGTTTAGGTGGTCAAACAGGCAAAATGACATGAACAGGCCATTTTTGGGCCAAATCGATGTGATATAGCTCACGGTTCCGAGGGTCCCACCCGAGTCCCAACCATGTTTTGTCCAAAAATTCACCGAGGCCATTTGGGTGGTCAAATGGGCGATACGGCGTGAACATGCTATTTTCAGGCCAAATCATTGTGCTATAACTCATGGTTTCGGGGGTGGGCCCGGGGCTCAAGCGTGATTTAGTCTAAAAATTGACTGGAGGATCCAAGCAGGCCGAGGAGCGGGGGAGTATAGGTCGTTGGGGCCAGTGGGGCTATTTGGGTGGTCAAACGGGTGAAATGGCATGAACAGACCATTTTTAGGTCAAATCGGTGTGTCATAACTCACGATTTCGGGTGTGGGCCCAGGGCATAGCCGTGTTTTAGGCTAAAAATAGACCAGAGGATCCTAGGCAGGCTAATAAGAGGAAGAGTGTGAGTCGTTGGGCGATGATGGGCCGTTTGTGTGATCAAACGGAAGAAACGGTGTGAATGGGCTATTTTTTGGCAAAATTGGGGTGTTATACCTCACGATTTAGAGGGTGTTCCCAAGGCCCATGCGTGTTTTTGACTGAAAATTGATCGTGGATCCCAGGTTGGCTAAAAAGTGGAGAGTGTGGGCCATTGGGGTCGGCGGGGCCGTTTGGGTTATTAAACAGGCAAAATGATGCGAACGGGCT
Organism: Capsicum pubescens; assembly: GCA_030864215.1. Classification (NCBI taxonomy): domain Eukaryota; kingdom Viridiplantae; phylum Streptophyta; class Magnoliopsida; order Solanales; family Solanaceae; genus Capsicum; species Capsicum pubescens. The sequence goes on along the minus strand of CM061544.1, from coordinate 49,362,403 downwards.
ATTTTCGGGCTAAATCAGTGTGTTATAGCTCACAATTCCGGGGGTTGGCCCAGATCCCAAATATATTTTGGGTCAAAAATTGATTGAGGTCTCCCAAGCAGGCCGAGGAGCGGGGAATGTGGGTCGTTGGGGTCGGCGTGACCGTTTGGTTGGTCAAACGAGCAAAACGGCACAAACGGGCCATTTTTGGGCCAAATTGGTGAGCTATAACTCATGATTTAGGGGTGGTACTGGGCATGTTTTGGGTCAAAAATCTACTGGGGGCTCTCAGGTAGGCCGAAAAGTGGGGAAGTATGGGTCGTAGGGGTCAACGGGGCTGTTTGGGTGGTCAAACAGGAATATCAACGCGAATGGGTCATTTTCAGGCATAATCAGTGTGCTATAGCTCACAGTTCTGGGTGAGCCCGAGGTTCAGGCGTGTTTTGGGTCAAAAATCGATCAAGGCTTCCAAGTAGACTGATGAACGGGAAAGTGGGTCGTTTGGTTCGGCGGGGCCATTTGGGTGGTCAAACAGGCAAAACGTCAAAAACATGCTATTTTTTTACCAAATAGACGTGCTATAACTCACATTTTTAGGGGTTGTCTTGGGGATCGAGCGTGTTTTGGTCTGAAAATCGACCAGAGGCACCAAGGCAGGCTTAAAAGTGGGATAGTGTGGGTCGTTGGGGTCGGCTGGGCTATTCGGGTGGTCAAACAAATGAAACTACGCAAATGGGACATTCTTGGGATAAATCAGTGTGCTATAATAGCTCACGGTTCTGGGGTTGGGTCCAGTGACCGAGTATATTTTGGGCAGAAAATGGACCAAGTGCTCCCAGGCAGGCTGAGGCAAAGGGGAGTGTGGGTTGTTGGGGTCGGAGGGGCCATTTGGTTGGTCACAACGGGGAAATATGGATCCATACCAGTCGTCTCCACTTTATAGAAAGTGCCATAAACTGATCCAGGTGGAACATTAACCATAGGAATACCACGTACTTGTTATCTGAATGTGTAACGAAATACAATATAAAAATCATGAGGAAAAAGGGTAATAAATGTTCCTGTGTCCACGATGCAGCTACCGCTCGTGGCATAATTTCTGAAATTCCTAGACAATGATGGGAACATCGGGACTTCCCTATCGTTAATAAAAACTTTATAAAGGTTGGCGAAGTAAACAAAAGGGAATCTGAAATCTTGTAATAGCGTTGCTGATGTTGTTTTCTTAAATGACGTTGTGTGGAAGCTAAGTGTTGATCCTTTTGTGGAGAGAGATCCTGGTAGGCACATGGACATTATGTCTGGTTCAAATTGTGATGCTAAAGAATTGCCACCACCCATTACGTCCGGGGCCAGCAATTCCAGAAAATTGACCACTAAAAGGCTTTCCATGAGTTTGGTCTCTGCCACATCCAAAAACAATGCTTACCGACTTTTGGTCTAAAACAAAAGTAATCACGTCATGTGCAATCCAGCCTCTTTTTGTTGATCCATCGACGTATTTGTAATCATACATACACGTATTACTATACGAACTACAATCATATTCCTTATTCGTGATTTCACAGTTTCTACTTTCTACAAGGCAATCGAGTTTTCGATATGTTTTTGAATTAGTTGAAACATATAAAAGATTATTTAGCTATTTGTAACATCCATTTGCATTACATGGTTCACATTGCCACCAAACTAAATCACTACCAGTGTCTATTAGCAAGTAACTTTTAACTTGTTCAGTGAGTAAAAGATGCACCAATATGGGTTGTGGTGCAGTGAATGAGGCTACTCCACCCTTAACCAGAGGTCCAGGGTTTGACCCTGGGTATGGAGAAAATTCTGTTGGGAGCGCTACCACCTTAATAGGCCCTGCAATGTGTGATCCGGATTAGTCGAGGCTCCAATGCGAGCACCGGATGCCGGATGGGAAACCAAAAAAAAATGAGTAAACTATACAACATACTGACATATGAAATGTGTACTTGTTGTTACCGGAACCTTTTGTTTGGCCAGTTTACTCTCATGCTCGTCGTGTGGCCTTACCAGGGTTCCATTCGCACTAATCGCGTCACCATTTTCAAGAACCGATGCCAAATGATTTGCTCTAGCTTAACAACCGGCAAACCTATTTCTGAGTAACGAGTCATAGTCCTTGAATTTTGACTTTTCAAATAAATAGAGATTGTAAATGGTGGGTGTATAGGATGGCATCGGAAGATCGGGAAGCTTCGTTGGATCAATTGACATATTCCATAATATAAGTGGTGTTAAGGGATGAAAAAGAATGTTCATTGCATAAAATTACAAGAAAAATTGAGAAAATAATTGAAATCAAAAGGTGAACATGGAGGAACTTCTCCATTGGAATATAAATTGTTTTTCTAATTTATTGATTTAGTTTGAGATATGTCTATCACTTCATGTACTCAATATATATAAACGCATAATAAAAACTAATTAATGATTTGTAATGCCATTAAATCTACTACTTTATTAAAGAGGTAAAGTTCAATAATTTTGTCATTAATGAGTAAAAGTCTACAATTATACATGAAATTAACCTGTTAAAACTTTAACCAAAAGGGAAATCCCATGCATATATCATTTTTGATACCTTATAAGTTTTTATTACTCCATATAAGTGGGTTTGCAAAAAGAATTATATGCGTATCTTTAATATTTTTATCAAATCGGCAAAAAAAAATGAAGAGGTGTTTTAGAGTAACTGATAAAATTATTGTCATGTGATTAGGAAGTCACGAGTTCAAGTCATAGAAACAGCCTCTGACAGAAATGCAAGATAATACTGTGCACAATAAAATTCTTACAGTCCAGCCCTTCTCCGCAGTCCCTTATAGCAAGAAGCTTTAGTACACCAAGCTGCCCTTTTAGTATTTACATACTTCCACCGCCACATCAAGCTGCTTTTTAGTATTAACATACTTCCTCTGCCCCATTTTATATGTCGTCATTTTTTTTTTGTCCGTCCCAAAAAGAATGTCATATTTCCTTATTTGGTAACTATTTAAAGATACAATTTTACTTTTATCCTTATTAGTCTCATTTAATTAAAGATAGTAGTAATATATTTTTTTAAGAGGAGAATTGTCATTCCTTCTTAAACTTTGTGCCCGATCAAAATATGCCGCATAAAATACAACCGAGGAAGTATATCTTTTTGATGTGTTTTCAGTGTTACTCCCACCTTTCGCTTTTACTTGTCACTAATTTCCTGATTGTATTTCTATTTTTACTTGTCATTTTTGACATATCAAGAAAAGACAACTTCTTTTTTCCTATTTTACCCTTAGCATTAATTGTCTTTTCTCCTAATTAATTTTAAGATACAATATAAACATCAGTTAATAGGGGTATTATGGTAAAATAACTGTATGTTATTAATTATTTTTTTAATAAATATGTCAAGTTAAAATGTGACAAGTAAAATCGAACGAAGGAATTATCTTTTTGTTTATTATAGCAACTTTTGGGGCATTTAAATTGTTCAAGAAGAGTAATATCATTCTAAAATTATAAGGTAAAGGGGTCTATATGTAATAGCTAGATCTTTTGGGGCTAAAGTGATATTATCCTGTTCATTTTTGTAGAAGATGATACTGCTCAAATACTGACCAATTGTAGGGGGGTGCGGATTAGGCGTGGTAAGTTTACTAGATAATAAATACTTATTAGGTTATAAGTTGTTATTTTTTTATAATGTATTTTGTGAATATTATTGATTGGAATAATTTTCATTTTTATCTTCTTGACTTAAGATGTTTTATTAATTCATATTCTAGATTAGATATTATCGTAACTAAATTATCTAGTGTTCTAGGATCCTCGTTAGTATTATGTAACCTTTTGTATTCTAGGTATAAACTATATAGTTGGGTTTTGATTTCTTTTAATGATTTATTCTTTTCGTAAGATGTATCCATTAATTTATGTAATTGTTAAATGTTTTGTAGTAATATTCATTAACTGTTTTTCTTCGTTCTTGTATTTTTTATTTTCATATATTTTATTAATATATTCAATTTTACTGATATTCATATTTTTGGGGTGATTAAATGGCAGTTGATTAAATGCTTTGCTATATATTCTTTAGTTTTTTCTCTTAGTTTTTGTAAATCTTCTATATTATTTTTAAGATATTCTAAATATTCTATATCTTTTGTTTTAAAGTATTCAATTAAATTTGTTTTTATAAGGTTTTCTGTTAATCTTATTTCTTCTATTTCTTGTCTCCAATATTTTAGATATTCGTAGTTTATCATTTTATTCTTAAGTAAATGTATAATAATATATTCTATTTGTACTATATTTAATATCTTGTTTGAGGTTATTTATGCTACTAAATATTTCTTCTTCTTCTCTTTTTAATGAATTTTTTAAACTATCTAAACTTTTATCTTTGCTTTTTTCTAGATTTTTTAAGGTTTCGTCTATCCATTTTAAATTTTCTATTAGATTTTCCATTATTTCTCTAATTTGTTTTCTATAATTAATTTCTTTATGTAGGTCTTCTTGGTTTGCTCTAATTTTCTTAATATATCCTGACATTTTTAGTCTGTATAATATCCATCTGAATCTAAATAATATTGATGTTCATAATATATGCGTAAGTTTTCTATACTGTTTAATAATTCTTCCTCTTCGTAATCTTGTAATTTTTCCCATATTATTTTCTTTATGTCTATAATTTCTATATCTCTAAGTATATATAAAACAAGTATTTTAATATCATCTGTCATTTAAGCTTGATTAAATACTTTTTCATCATATTTTTTAGTTGTTTGTTTTAGACTAAGTAATTCTTGGATATTTTCATTAAGGAATTCTAGATATTTTATATCTTTAGTTTCCATGTATTTGTCTAAATTTGTTTTCCTACTAATTGTATGTTTCTCATATCTTTTTCCCAAAATTCTAAATATACGTAATTTATCATGGTGGACATGTAGGTTTGGTATATATGTGTTTGTAAGTGTAATTAGGTATTTGTGGTATGTAATTTATTCTAGTCATATAATATTTACCAAATGTTTTTTCTAATATGATTTTTCTTATATCTACTACTTCTATATGCTTAAGTGTATATAAAATAAGTATTTTAAATTTATCTACCATTTCGTCAGATAAATTATTATTCATTTTTCATAAAATTGCTATTTTCAAAATATTATCTTCAATCATACACATAACAAAATATGATCATATTAGATTACTATGTTCTAGATTATTCTTAAATAACATGTTCGTCGGTCACTATTAGCATGGTAATCCAGATACTTTTCCCTTAAATAGCACCTCTACCCTGGCTACTCCCCACCACGGCTTCTTGCCTTATTGGTTTCACCTTTAGGATGGCATAGTTCTTAGGGATTTTTCTCCGTTTCCACTTTGCTAATAAACTTCTTAACATGCTATTCTTCGAATAATTCTATTATAAAGTAACTAACATGGAACTTATTTTATCATATCATGATTGTTAGGAATTATGAATTTAGCTATTCATAATAGTAAATGAATATACCTGTTCTGATAGGTTTATTAATTCTAAGTTTTGTTCCTCCATAGATTTTTCCATTGAAATATACTTGTTTTTTAATAAATAATCAAAATATTTGTTGTAGACAAGAGAGAGAATTTTTTGCTTCAACGCATGAAGGCTTACCCTTCATCTGAGCTAATGCTCGTTTATTTATAGGCTGAAGTTGTAAACTTTACATGCACGTGTCTATTTTAAAAGACTAAAAACTTTTTAAAAAATGTCAAAAAGGTTAGGCTATAGGCTATAGCTATCCTAACAAAAATTCTCTATCTTAAACTACTAAAAGACAAAAAATTATTAATATCTAAGACTTTCTCTATACAAATTTTTACAATTTACGTAAAGGAAATTGTGAAAGTTATCTACATGTCACTTTCACAATTTAATAGCTTGTCTTTTTTATCTCCATTATTTTTCTCCGTAGCTATCTTTTTTTTGTTGTATCTGCTGTTTTTCTATCTTCTTATCAGTGTAGCATCACATCTGGAATAAAGTTGCGCTTGCCACTACATCTGCTGCATATGTGGTCTTTGCATTTTTGGCCAACTTTTTCACAAAATTGATTCATAGCTTCTTCTGAAATAATTCCCTTAATGATAGATCTTGTTAACGGTTGTTCTTCTGGTCTGAGGAGTGTCAATCCCCATTTTCTAAGTTCTTCCATGTCATGGTCTTTAACTTTTTTGCAAGTTGAATAAATCAATGCTTGATTCCTTGAATTATATATCCAAATTGGTTTTTTTATTTGAATAATTATTAAGTAACTCTGATAATATATTGCTTATTCCAATAACTCTTTTGTTGCGGTAAAATGTTGGTATCTACGTTTTCGGTGTCTCAGTCTGTTCACATATTTCTTCCGAAATAATATAATCTCTGGTCATACCCATTTTGACCACATTAATTGTCTGTTTAATTTCGTCAAATAATATTTCTGCTGGTGCGGAATAAAATCGAACATAGAATAATTGTCCGTTGGTAATTCTCTTGTAAGTCATAAATTCTTTATGAATTTCTGGGATTCCTGCTAACTCTTCTCCAACTGTAGATAATAATCCATAATAGTAACATGATTTAATAAAATTTGGGCTTGTACCTGGTAAAGCAATAAGTTTATTATAATGTTGGCATTTCTGGGTAATATATCCTTTTTGTTGTGTGGCTAGCTCTTCACTTTGAATAGGTTTGGTATTTAATAAGGTTTGTAAGGTGTGTATGTTGTCAATGTATTTACGAGAAGAATAGTTGTATATCTGTTTTTCTTGGTTAAGTGATTCAGAATATGTATGTATCTGGGGAGGTGCAAATGCTTCTAAATTTTGTATATTTGGTGTATATGGTTTTGAAAATATTTGGCTGAGGTTATAATTCTTTTTCTTTGGTATTTCAGGTCTATTTTGAGTGATTATATTTTTCCTTTAGATGTGCCTGCAGCTGTAATTGAAGTTACGTCAGTAATTTGAGTTTTAAGGTGTTTCTCATCGTCACCTCCTAGGTCTAGTTTTTTAATGTGTTCTTCCTGCACAGTATCTTGTTTTTTATAGTGCTTGACTTGCACTTTTACATTTGTAACTTCAGTAGTTAGTGTAATAACTCGTTCTTGTAATAACTCCATTTGTTTAAACATTTGGAGTAATAAGTCAGTCTGGGTATATTTGGCATCAGCCTCTTCCATTGGTAAATCAGTTTAAGCAGCTTTGTCTTGATAAGTAATCTGCAATGATATTTTTGTTAGTATTGATTACTTTAATTGTAAATGTAAAATTCAATATATTTAATACTAGTCACCGAATTTCCTTTGTCGTAATTGAGTTTTGTATTTTTCTTGTTAGCCACCGTCGTACCTGTGTATTATCTGTTCAAACAATAAACTTGTTATACACGATATATGGTTCAAATGCTACTAAACATTTATATAAAGAACATAGTTCTTTTCTATTTATTTCCCATTTTATTTCTGTTTCGTTAAACGTTCCTGAATAATATCTACAATGATATTCTAATTTTTCTTCGTCATATCTATATTTGAGTACTCCTCCATAACTATATTCACTTGTATCAGCTTCTACTATATATGTAAAAAATTTATTTTCATTTGGAAATTGTAATTTTGGTAATTCTTTACAAAGTAATTTTATTTTCTGTACCTGTTTTTTGTCTTCTTCATTATATCTATATTCTACATCCTTTTTTAATTTTTTCTGTAATGGTTTTAAGTTTTCTGCTAATTTTGGAATATATTCTCTTACTTGGTTTACTAATCCTAAAAATGATTGTAATTTCTTTTTTGTATCTAATTCTTCTTATGAATTTATTATTTTTTGGACTATATATTATTGCATTTTGACTCCACTTTTATCTATTTGTATTCCTAAAAATTCTATCTGATTTTTCATAATTTCTTCTTTCTTCTCACTTAAACTTATTCCTGATTTTTCTATTATATCTGTAAATTGTTCTAATAATTTTAAATGTTCTTCTTTAGTTTTTGTATATAATAGTATATCACCTATGTACACTATACAATTAGGTAATTGTTTAAAATAACTATCCATAAAATATTGATATCTACCTGGTGCATTTTTATATCCAAATGGTAGTACATTCCATTCATAAAATCCTTGTGGTACCGTAAATGCGGTTAATTCCTTAGATTCTTCTTCTAACTTTAAATGGTAAAATCCTGATTTACAATCAAATTTACTAAAATAATTATATCCTTGTATTGGTCTTATTTTTAATATCTTGTTTGGTATTGGGTAATTATAAGTCATAGTTTTTGCATTTAAATTTCTATAATCAATGACCATCCTACTTTTTCCTCTTTTTTTGTTCACTATGTTTATTTACTATAAATGTTGGGCTATTATGTTTACTATTACTTTTTTGCATATATTGTTTTTCTAATAATTCTTCTATATACATTTTAAATACTTTTAAATCATCAAAATTATATGTTAATGGTTTCTGGGTTATTGTGCTATTTTTGTCCATTAATTCAATTTTTATAGTGGTTTTATGTTTTTTCCCATCCTTTTAATGGATCTTCACTATATAATTGTTCTAATTTTTTCTTAATTATTTCTATATTATTTATTGAAAATATAGTTATTTCCTTTTTATTTATTGAAAATACGACCAGTTCTATTGTATCTTCAATATTTTTTATATTTTCTAATTTTTGTGTAATTTTTTCACTTCCTTCTATCCAATCTATTTTCTTTCTTATTAGTAACTCTTTTTGCTCTTACTTTCTTTTTACATGGTGTTGTAAACCACCAATTTTTTCTAGTTATAATATGTGGGTATAATTTATCTAAAAACGACATTCCTAAAAGTATATCTTTTGATGTTAGCTCATAATTATAGATTTCTTCTATTGTTAATATTTTATCCCATACTTGTGTTTTTACATTCTTAGCTTTATAAGTAATTAAGCTTCCTTCGTTATTAAATCCTTTAACTATTATTGGTGTTTTTAATTTATCCCATTTACTTTCTGGTAAACAATTATATCTACATAAATTAGATTCTGCTCCTGTATCTATCATAAGTGTATAATATCTACTGTAATATCCTTCTACTACTATCTTCATTAATACATATATTTTCATATCATGTTAAAGCTCTTCTTAAGAATAATTTCTCTCTAATATATGTTATAGATAATTGTGTATGCTCTATATTATATGGTTTTACTTGTTCTAACCATTTTATTCCTAATATTATGTCTGTTTTTTGCATTTCTTCCTTTATTTCAAATTCTATTTTCATTTTTCTAACTCCTATTGTTATTTCTTTTTCTGCTATATTTTTAGCGTTTATTAAGCTTCTTGGTAGATCTGGGCATATATTATTATCAGATTTTATTTCCTCATTTTTTACTAGATATTTTGTTATATGATTTTCTTCTTGTCCTGTATTTAAGAGTATTAAATATTCTTTTTCATTTATTGTTCCTGTTATGTAATAATGGTTTAAATTAACTATTGAACTTGTTTCATAACTTGTTCTTTTTTATGAACTTGATGATTCTGGTTTTTCATAAGCTATTCTTTTTGTTGTACTTATTCTATCATTTATTATTTCTAAATCTTCTTCTATGTCTATATTTCTGTAACTATAATCATTATTATCAATTTTTTTTACAAATTGTTCAAAAGGACTTTCAATTTGTATTTTATTAATTTTATTTTTTCCCGTTATTTTATGTTGTGTTGTTAATACATATAGATTTTTACATCTTGCTGTAAATATTTTACTTCCTGGGGTTAGTTCTATTCCTGATATTTTCCAATATAATACTAATGATTTATCTATATTTTTATCTGTTATTGCTACTGAATAATTCACACTTATTATAAATTTAAATTTTTGGTATATTAAATTTCATTTTATGGAAGTTATTATACTTTTTTCTATAGGTTTTATAATTCTATCATCTGCTAAATATAATTCTATTGGTGTATCTATTCCTTCTCTAAAACATGCTTTTATTAATATATCTGTACCTCCAAGGTGTACATATTTTATTGGGTCTCTACTTTTTATATCGTTTATTTCTTTATTAATTATCCTTTTTGTTACTAGTGGTATACTAGTTTTACCTTTTGCATATCTACAGTCTATTACATGTTCCTTTTGACTTACTACGTAATATTCTTCCTTTTTCCTAGTAAATATATTTTTTATTGTTGGTATTTTAAATATTTTTTCTACACTTAAGTCTAACTCTTTTCCTTTTATTCATCAAATATATTATTATCAAATATTATTTTTTGATATGTTCTTTCGTCATTTAAATATTCTTCTTTTGTTATTATTTTTATATCTTCTTCAGTTATTTGGTTTATTTGTATATTTTCTTCATTCATTTAATTCGTCTAATTCACTATCTATTTCATTATCTTTTATTTCATTAACTGTTTCATTTTCTAATATTTCATATATATTGTCTTCGCTTTTTAATTCGTAATCTATATAATCTATCTGCATATATTCTGTATTTTTTATTTTTATTTCTGATATTTATTTATTTATTTATTGGGTTTTTAGGTAATTTACAATCTCTGGCTAAATGTCCTAATTTTCCGCAATTATAACGAGTACATTCTTTTATAGATTTCTTTTTCCTATATGGTCTTTTATGTTTATAATTTTTTACATAATATTTTTTCTTGGTTTTTTATATTTATTTTTTGATTTCTTGTATTTCTTATATTTCTTATGTCTTTTTCTTTTCTTATAATATCTTTCTTCGCATCCAAATTGAGGTGCTAGTTTATCTTTGCAACATGCTAAATTTCTTATTAATGTTTTTTCCATTTTTATTTCTTCTCTATATTTTTCACATAGGTTTCTATACCATTGTTGTAAAAATTTTATTCTTGCTCCCAGAGTATCTACTATTTTTGCTTCATCCCAACTTTTTATTATTTTTGAACTAAATGGTTCAGGTAATTTACTAAAATATAATTTTCTTATTTTTTTTACTTTCTTCTGTATTATATGTTTCCTTATAATAATATTCTTTAAATGCGCAAGTATATTCATCTACATAGCACATATTACATATTGTTAATTTTAACATTAAATTCCTATTTGTATTTTTCTCTTTATTTTGTTCTTCTTCTGTTGTTGTCATGCTACTAAATTCGTCTTTTATAGTTGTTTCGGATTTTTTTAATAATTCTATAGGTGTTAATTTAGTTGTTGTTGTTGATGATGTTCCTTCTGTAGGTTTATCAGTTCTTAATACCCTTTTACTATTTTCAGTTAGATTTAAAAAACATAATTTCACTGTTCCTATTAGTGTTTTTTCTATATATTCTGGTGCATCTGTTATATTTATATTATTATCTAATAATTGTTTTTTCATATATCCTATCCATAATTGTATTATTTTTTCTGTATTTATTACACAATCTAAGTCTAAAAAGTTATAATTTTTATTAACTATTTGTTTTGGTGTCCATTTGTCATATTCATTCTTTAGATTATATCTTTTAAACTTATTCTTATAATATGTAGGTTTTCTTATTTCTGATGTTCTAGGTATTATATATTTTATAGTTTCATCTTCTTTTTTATCAAGAGTGTTTATTTCCTTGTTTATATTTTCTAAGTTTTCTTCATTAATTACTTCTTGTTTTTCATTGATTTCTAAATTTTTTGTATTTGTTAAGATTTCTGTATATGTTTCACTATCTTTCGAATCATAATTATCTGTTTCTTCAACATCTATTGTATTAATTTCTAATTCCTTGGTTTCTATTTCTTTATTGTTTATTTCTAATTTTCTTTAAATTGATTTATCTCATTTAATAATTTTTCTTCTTTATCTTTTTCTTATTTTTCTTTCTGTCTTTTTTCGTACAAATCCTTTAGCATTTGTAGTTCTTTTTCTAATTCAGCAATCCTACTATTTTTAGTTTCTTCTAATTTTAGTATTTCTTCTGTAGTTTGTTGTTTTATTTTTTCTATTTCCTTTTTTCTATCTATTTCTTTATTTTCTTTTTTCTATTCTCACCACAGCTGTCAATTTATCTTCTAATTTTAATTCTTCTTTTTCTAACATTAAATATAAATGTTCACCTATTTTCTTGTACCTTCTCCCTAGATTAGAAAATACTATTTTTATTTTTAATCCTTCATGATTTTCATATATTTTTCCATCTATTATAAATTCTTCTTTGTTCATTTTTTTATTTAATTGTTAATAGATCATGTTGGTATGTATATTCTAGACTATCTATTGTTGATTCTAAATTTGATATTTCTTGTTTTTGTGCATTTATTGAGTTTTTACTAACCCCGGCAATTATATTATACTGCATTCTTTCTAACCTTATTTTTAATTCTTTTCGTTTTTTCAGATGTTATTTATTTTAATTCTTTATATTTTTATAATTTTTGTACGTTATTAATCTAAATAATATTTTGGGGAATACCTAGATCTAGTTTTATCAAATAAATCATAATTAATAAATTAATTAAATAAATCCAAATATATACTACTTCCGTAACTTTAAACAACATAGGCTCTTAATGGTATCAGAGCCTATAAAAAATACGGAAGTAGTATATATATATGGATTTATTTAATTAGTTCATTAATTATAATGAGATTTAGATATTCCCCAAAATATTATTTAAATGAATAACGTACAAAAATATAAATAATTAAAACAAATAATATCTGAAAAATGAAAAGAACTAAAAATAAGGTTAGAAAGACTACAGTATAATATAATTGTCGGAGTTAGTAAAAACTCAATAAATGCACAAAAAGAAGAAATATGAAATTTAGAATCAACAATAGATAGTCTAGAATATACATAACAACATGATATATTGACAATTAAATAAAAAACAAAGAAGAATTTATAATAGATGAAAAAATATATGAAAACCATGAAAGATTAAAAATAAAAATAGTATTTTATAATCTAGGGAGAAGGTATAAGAAAATAGGTGAACATTTATATTTAATGTTAGAAAAAGAAGAATTAAAATTAGAAGATAAATTGACAGCTATGGTAAGAATAGAAAAAGAAAATGAAGAAATAGATAGAAAAAAGAAAATAGAAAAAATAAAATAACAAACTACAGAAGAAATACTAAAATTAGAAGAAACTAAAAATAGTAGGATTGTTGAATTAGAAAAAGAACTACAAATGCTAAAGGATCTGTATGAAAATAGACAGAAAGAAAAAGAAGAAAAAGATAAAGAGCAAAAATTATTAAATGAGATAAATCAATTTAAAGAAAAATTAGAAATAAACAATAAACAAATAGAAACCAAGGAATTAGAAATTAATACAATAGATGTTGAAGAAACAGATAATTATGATTCAGAAGATAGTGAAACATATACAAAAATCTTAACAAATACAAAAAATTTAGAAATCAATGAAAACCAAGAAGTAATTAATGAAGAAAACTTAGAAAATATAAACAAGGAAATAAACACTCTTGACAAAAAAGAAGATGAAAACATAAAAAATATAATACCTAGAACATCAAAAATAAGAAAACCTACATATTATAAGAATAAGTTTAAAAGATATAATCTAAAGAATGAATATGACAAATGGACACCAAAAAAATAGTAAATAAAAATTATAACTTTTTAGACTTAGATTGTGTAATAAATACGGAAAAAACAATACAATTATGGATAGGATATATGGCAAAACAATTATTAGATAATAATATAAATATAACAGATGCACCAGAATATATAGAAAAAACACTAATAGGAACAGTGAAATTATGATTTTTAAAAGTAACTGAAAATAGTAAAAGGGTATTAAGAACTGATAAACCTACAGAAGGAACAACATCAACAATAACAACTAAATTAATACCTATAGAATTATTAAAAAAATATGAAACAACTATAAAAGACGAATTTAGTAGCATGAAAACAACAGAAGAAAAACAAAATAAAGAGAAAAATACAAATAGGAATTTAATGTTAAAATTAACAAATGTAATATGTGCTATGTAGATGAATATACTTGCGCATCTAAAGAATATTATTATAAGGGAACATATAATACAGAAGAAAGTAAAGAAATAAGAAAATTATATTTTAGTAAATTACCTGAACCATTTAGTTCAAAAATTATAAAAAGTTGGGATGAAGCAAAAATAGTAGATACTCTAGGAGCAAGAATAAAATTTTTACAACAATGGTATAGAAACCTATGTGAAAAATATAGAGAAGAAATAAAAATGGAAAAAACATTAATAAGAAATTTAGCATGTTGCAAAGATAAAATAGCACTTCAATTTGGATGCGAAGAAAGATATTATAAGAAAAGAAAAAGATATAAGAAATATAAGAAATACAAGAAATCAAAATATAAATATAAAAAACTAAGAAAAAGATATTTTGTAAAAAAATTATAAACACAAAAGACCATATAGGAAAAAGAAATCTATAAAAGATGTACTCGTTATATTGCGGAAAATTAGGACATTTAGCTAGAGATTATAAATTACCTAAAACCCCAAAAAATAAGCAAATATCATAAATAAAAATAGAAAATATAGAATATATGCAGATAGATTATATAGTTTACGAACTAGAAAACGAAGAAAGTATATATGAAATTTTAGAAAATGAAACAGATAATGAAATAGAAGATAATGAAATAGATAGTGAATTAGAAGAATTAAATGACTAAAGAAGATATACAAATAAACTAAATGACTGAAGAAGATATAAAAATAATAACAAAAGAAGAATATTTAAATGACGAAGGAACAAATCAAAAAACAATATTTGATAATAATATATTTGATGAAATAAAAGGAAAAGAGTTAGACTTAAGTGTAGAAAAAATATTTAAAATACCAACAATAAAAAATATATTTACTAGGAAAAAGGAAGAATATTACGTAGTAAGTCAAAAGGAAAAATCCCTAAGAACTATGTCATCCTAAAGGTGAAACCAATAAGGCAAGAAGCCGTGGTGGGGAGTAGCCAGAGTTGAGACGCTGTTTAAGGGAAAAGTATCTGGATTACCATGCTAATAGTGACCAACGAACATGCTATTTAAGAATAATCTAGTATATAATAATCTAATATGATCATATTTTGTTATGTGTATGATTGAAGGGAATAGTTTGAAAACAACAATTTTATGAAAAATGAATAATTATTTATCTGACGAAATGGTAAATAAATTTAAAATACTTATTTTATATGCACTTAAGCATATAGAAGTAGTAGATATAAGAAAAATCATATTAGAAAAAGCATTTGGTAAATATTATATGACTAGAATAAATTATATACCACAAATACCTAATTACACTTACAAACACATACATACCAAACCTACATGTCCACCATGATAAATTACGTATATTTAGAATTTTGGGAAAAAGATATGAGAAACATACAATTAGTAGGAAAACAAATTTAGACAAATACATGGAAACTAAAGATATAAAATATTTAGAATTCCTTAATGAAAATATGCAAGAATTACTTAGACTAAAACAAACAACTAAAAAATATTATGAAAAAACATTTAATCAAGCTTAAATGACAGATGATATTAAAATACTTGTTTTATATATACTTAGAGATATAAAAATTATAGACATAAAGAAAATAATATGGGAAAAATTACAAGATTATGAAGAGGAAGAATTATTAAACAGTATAGAAAACTTACGCATATATTATGAACATCAATATTATTTAGATTCAGATAGGTATTATACAGACTAAAAATGTCAGGATATATTAAGAAAATTAGAGCAAACCAAGAAGACCTACATAAAGAAATTAATTATAGAAAACAATTAGAGAAATAATGAAAAATCTAATAGAAAAATTAAAATGGATAGACGAAACCTTAAAAAATCTAGAAAAAAAACAAAGATAAAAGTTTAGATAGTTTAAAAAATTCATTAAAAAGAGAACAAGAAGAAATAGTTAGTAGCATAAATAACCTCAAACAAGATATTAAATATAGTACTAATAGAATAGATTATTATACATTTACTTTAGAATAAAATGATAAACTACGAATATCTAAAATATTGGAGGCAAGAAATAGAAGAAATTAGATTAACAGAAAACCTTATAAAAAAAAATTTAATTGAATACTTTAAAACAAAAGATATAGAATATCTTAAAAATAATATAGAAGATTTACAAAAACTAAGATAAAAAACTAAAGAATATTATAGCAAAACATTTAATCAACTACCATTTAATCACCCCCCAAAATATGAATATCAGTAAAATTGAATATATTAATAAAATATATGAAAATAAAAAATACAAGAACGAAGAAAAACAGTTAATGAATATTACTACAAAGAATTTAACAATTACATAAATTAATGGATACATCTTACGAAAAGAATAAATCATTATAAGAAATCGAAACCCAACTATATAGTTTATACCTAGAATACAAAAGGTTACATAATACTAACGAGGATCCTAGAACACTAGATAATTTAATTACGATAATATCTAATCTAGAATATGAATTAATAAAACATCTTAAGTCAAGAAGATAAAAATAAAAATTATTCCAATCAATAATATTCACAAAATACATTATATAAAAATAAATACTTATAACCTAATAAGTATTTATTATCTAATAAACTTACCGCGCCTAATCCGCACAGAAAGAAATTGGCTCTTAATGCTACAGTATCCATCATCAATGGAGACATAATGTAAAGGGCAAAATTAGAATTTCATTATTCAGCTGTGAGAAAGTGAGATTTTTTTAAGCTATTGTTCAAAATTAATCTTGATGTATTAAAATTTTTATTTGCCTTAATTTTTTTGGGTAGTTTACGTTTTTTGCTTATTGTTTATTTAACCATATGTTATCAGTGTTATATTTTAGCTTATCTTGGAAATTTGGGTAGAAAGAATTTTAAAAAATTGCTAAAGATTTTATTTTTACAAATGTTATTTTTGTGTGTAAGACAAGGAGCCTTGTCGTAATTGGTAAAGTTGTTGTCGTGTGACCAGAAGGTCATAGGTCCGAGCTATGGAAAGAGGGGTCCACAGTGGTAAGACTGTGTATAATAGACCTTTGTGGTCTAGTTTTTTCCTGGGACCCAGCACATAACGGGAGCTTAGTGCACCGGACTGCCCTTTGTTTTTGTCTTTGTGTGTAGTAAAATTCTTAAAAGATTTAGTCTTGCTTGGAAATTTGTGATTATCTATGAGAAGTATTTGTCTGAATTATTGTGGATAGTTCCCTCGATGTGATCAGGGGGTCACGAGTTCGAGCTATGAAAATGTGCTAAATATGGTATTTTTGTTATTGCTTTTCTCTTCTCTTAGCTTGATGTAGTTTTCTGATTTCATGGTACGCCGCACGAATGACTTGAGCTAAGTGACTGCACTAAATTAACACGTGCTTCATTCATCATCTCAAAGACGAAAAATAATTGTATTTTGACATTTCAGCAAAGGATTTTGTAGTCATAACGTCTGACAATACAAAGCGTTTATAGACATCATAATTTTGTGAACTCTATAATAAGAATTTAATTTTTGTTAGAGTTATTAGGGGTTACTTTACGCTAAGCCTAACTTGGTGGCTAATCTACTCTAAACCCTTAATAAAGAGATTAATCATCTCCCGATAATTTCATAAACTCATTGAATATCACTCTCTTTTTGATAATCAAATATATCAAGAAGATCCATAAACCCTTCTTTTATGGAGATCAAATTCAAATATTACTACGTTCAATAAATATGTTATTAACGGCCTTCGAATTACGAAGAAAATCCATATCAAATCTAAATCTTCTTACATTCAAGAAATACGCTACTAACGACACTTGAATTACAAAAAAAAATCATATCAAATTCAAATCTTTTTACATTCGAGAAATACGCTAAAAATTCATATCAAATTTAAATCTTTCTACATTCGAGAAATACGCTACTAATGGTCCTCGAATTACGGAGAAAAATAAATAAAGAAGAATCAAGGGAGTAACAGAATTATATCCATATCATTTATCAATAAAATTCTTATCTTTTCATATTTTATTTGCATTGTGACTGCAATTTGTTTCTTTCACTGTAATCTTTATTGCAAACAGTGTTACCAATATGAAGAAAGAATACAATTTACTATTATATATAAGGGAGGATTTCAATTTACAGCAGTCCTCACAAGGATTGATGATGTTCTTCTGATAAATATTTTTATTTTTGTCCTTATTCTTTTTGTTAAGACCATTTCCACTTGTGTATTTGTAACTGATTTTTTCTTGCCACAGGTTGTCTTTTAATTAAAATTTCCTTCATTTTAAATTAATAATTATTTTTGCTCAAAAAACTTATTTAGAAATAACTTTTCACATAAAATTAAAGTTAGTAATAATATTCAACTACACCCTTATAGTCACTGATTTTCACTTCTTAAAAAAGATATAGTACTCCTCCCGTTCCACAATAAGTTAATTGTTGAATTTCGGCACACATGTTAAGAAAAAAAAAGTAAAGACATAAATTTATCTTGTTTTTCATTTTTACCCTCTTCAAAAAGTAAAGACACATGATACATCACTCCCAGTGCACATTTAATGGAGGGTAAATTTGGAAAAAATTTCCAACATCTACCTGGAATTGTGAATCATTCACTTATTTTGAAACACTAAAATTACTCCAATAATTCACTTATTCTGAAACAGAGGGAGTATTAAATAGGATAACTTAATCAATAATAAATAGTACAATGCCTTTATTATTTTTCTTAGCAAACATGAAAAAGGATAAATCAATAATTAGAGTAGAATGAATAGAATATTTTTAAAGGGTGTTTAAAAAATTAACACGATAAGTAAATGGACCGAATGGAATAATCGGTTAATGTAATTTAATTATTATTTAATATCCTTATAGATCACGATTAAGTTAGTTTGTGTAAAGGTTCTAAATTAATGTTGTAACTATTTTTATATATACTTGAAGTGATTGAAATACTTTGTTATATTAGATGAAAAGAATGAATTTTGCAACTTTTTCACATGAAATTATAGGAGAAAATAAAATAATAAATATTAAAATAAATTTATTTCTATTTATAACTGAGAAATTTTGTACCCATAAATTCATTAAAAACAATATTTTTCTATTTTTATTTAGCATTGAATTATAATTATTAAAATATTGTCATGTTATTTTCTTGAAAGGGCGTCTCAAGTTAAATTGATGACATTAATAGTTGTCATATATGCTGAGGGTTTAGCATCTTGCAATTTTTCAATCGACGGCGCCGACGAAATTAACCTATCTCTTCGTGTCTTGAAGATTCTGGCGATAGCAGAGAACCACCAATCCGCCGCCGGTAAATTACTTGTGTCGGCCACCATAAACACGTCCCGACGACCCTATCAGTTTCGGCGACCCCATCATATTCTGGCACAATCGTCGTCTTTTTCTCTCTCGCTTCTTTGCGCCGACCACTAAAATGATAGCGGCTTTTTCGGTGGCCTCTGGGGCCCAACAACCACATCAGTTTTTGGTGAGTGATGTCAATTTTTGGCAATTTGATCGTCGCTTTTCTTTTCTTCTCTTTTATTTTCTTTATAACCCTTTTCAGATACTTCAAGTTCAGATCCGCACTTCAGGCGGTGGCATCAAGATTCCGGTGTCTAGCTCATTTTTTTGGTGACCAGCACATTCTCCGGTGACCAAGTACAGGGATGCGGTACCAACGGTAGGGTAAATGTGGTGGCAACAAATTATGACGACTAATTTCTGCACCAATTTGCTGGAATTCGATAAAACTATCAGGAAAACGTCTTTCACTGTGTCTTCTCCCAGTATCAGGTGCACTCATTTCAGTCTTCTCTAGTTTATTTGGTATATGCTTCTTGTCTCTTTTTCTATCCTGATTTCTTGTCTGATTCTTTTAATTATTCCTGTGGGATTATTGGTTACGGTTTCTCCGTAACTTAGTAGGTGTTCGTTGCTTGTGAGTAGTATATTACTTTTTGTTGCTTGTGAGTATCAATTCTGCTTACTTTTTTTTGTTTGCTGATTTAGCTATTTTTAGTCATACTCTTTTGCTCATCGTGTTTTTTGGCTTTTTTTTCTTCATTTTCTTCTATCGTATCCTTTTGAGTGGTGGTTGGGGAGATAGATGATGGACTAGGGTCATGTCATAGGTTGAGGTTGGGGTTGGGGTCGAGTCTAGGTTCTAGTCTTGGGTTGAGGGCGAGGGATAGTAGGGCTAAGTTGGATAAGGGTGATTATAGGTTGAAAGTTGGGTCCTGGAACATAGAGACGCTTCAAGGTAAGTCTATAGAGATGGCGAAGATTCTCGGAAAATAGAGGGTTAGTATAGCATGTGTCCAGAAAACTAAATGGTAGGCACTAAGGTTAGAGATGTGGATGGATATAAGTTATGGTACTCGGGTAGCATGAGACATAGAAATGGGGTAGGTATCTTAGTAGATGAAGAACTTAGGGAGTAGGTGGTAGAGGTTAAAAGAGTCAGTGATAGGTTGATGTCTATTAAGTTGGTCATGGGAGGAACTACGGTGAACGTTATTAGTATTTATGCTCCGCAATTAGGTTTGGACGAGGAAGAGAATAAGGGCTTTTGGAGGTTTTAAATGAGATGGTGAGAGACGTCCTGAGCACTGAGAAACTTTTTGTGATAGGAGACTTCAATGGGCATATTGGGTCTTCGTCGAGAGGTTACGATGATGTGCATGGAGATTTTGATTTTGGGTAGAGGAATAAAGGAAGTGCTTCTCTTTTGGATTTTTCTAAGGCTTTTGGATTGTAGATAACGAATTCGAGATTTTTGAAATATTTCGTAGTTCAGTGGCCAAGACTCAGATAGACTTTTAGATCCTTAAGAAAAGTGATAGAAAACTATGTAAAGATTGTAAAGTCATACCTAGAGATAATCTTTTGACTAAACATAGGTTGCTGGTGATGAACTTGGTAATCAATAAGGGCTGAAAGAAGAGGAGTGTAGAGGTTCGACCTAAGATTAAGTGGGGTAGCTTGACTTTAGCTAATTCTTTAAAGATGGGGGAGAAACTGAGAAGCAGGGGGCTTTGAAGAGTAGAGGGGATGTGGATAGTATATGAGAGACGATTGCCAGTTGCATTAGGGAGATCGCTAGAGAGGTGTTAGTATCTTGAGAGGTCGATTTGGCAAACATCGAGGGGACTAGTGGTGGAATGAAGAGGTTAAGAGGAAGGTGGAGTCTAAGAAGGTGGCTTATGCTAAATTGATTGAGAGCAAGAATGATCAAGAGAGGCGGACGAATAAGGAAGAATATAAGCTATAGCTAGGTGAGAGGCTAAGTTAGCGGTTACAGTGGCTAAAATGACAGCTTTTGAGAGCTTGTATGCGAATTTAAAGGAGAAAGGTAGGGATAAGTGCATCAAGTTTGAGTATGGTACTATGTTGATTGACGATGCCCTCATTAGAAAAAGGTGGCAGTCCTATTTTCATAAACTTTTGAACGATAAGGGGGACAAAGGTTTCGTGTTTGGTGACTCGGAGAAATTTGAGGAGTGTCACGACTATGGTTATTGTAGGCATATCGAGGTTAAGGAGGTCAAGAGGGATATTCGCAGGATGCGTCGAGGTAGGGCGATGGGGCCAGACGAGATTCCAGTGGATTTTTTGGAATGCACTGGCGGGGCAGGTTTGGAGTGGTTGACAAGGTTCTTAACATTATTTTTAGGGCGGGAAGGATGCCTGAAGCATGGAGGTGGAGTACAATGATTCCATTGTATAAGAACAAGAGAAACATCCAAAGTTGCAACAACTATAGAGGTATTAAGTTGTTGAGTCATACTATGAAGATTTGGGAAATGGTGGTAGAGTTGAGGCTGAGAAGGAGCGTGATTATTGCTAAGAATCAGTTTGATTTCATGCTAGGTCGCTCGACTACTGAGGCCATTCACCTTGTGAGGAGATTAGTGGAATAGTTTTGGGAGATGAAGAAGGACTTTCACATGGTGTTTATTGATCTTGAGAAGGCTTATGACAGAGTTCCCAAGGAGATTCTCTGGAGGTTTTTGGAGGCTAGAGGGGTGCCTGTGGCGTACACTAGGTCGATTTAGGACATGTATGATGGCGCAAAGACTCGGGTGAGGATGGTAGGTGGAGATTCATAGCATTTTTTTATTTTAGTAGGGTTGAATCAGGGTTTGACTCTTAGCCCTTTTTTATTTACCTTGGTGATGAATTTTTTGACAAGACATATTCAAGAGGAGGTGCCTTAGTGTATGTTATTTGCTTATAATGTGGTTCTGCTTAACAAGACTAGGGGAAGAGTTAATGATAAGTTGGAGATTTTGTGACAGACCCTTGAGTCTAAAGGATTTCGGTTAAGCAGGACCAAGACAGAGTACTTGAAGTGTAAGTTTAGTGATGTGTTGTAGGAGGCTGACATGGTTGTGAAGCTAGACTCTCAGGCCATTCAGAAGAAAGAGAGTTTCAAGTATATGGGGTCTATGATTTAAGGCAATGGTGAGATTGACTAGGATGTCACACATCATATTGGGGCTGGGTGGTTCAAATGAAGGCTCGCTTTGGGAGTTTTATGTGATAAGAAGATGCCCCCGAAGCTTAAAGGGAAGTTCTACAGAGTGGCAGTCCGGCCGACTATGTTGTATGGAGAGTATTGGCCAGTTAAGAACTCCCACATCCAAAAGTTGAAGGTAGCGGAGATGAGAATATTGTGATGGATGTGTGGTCATACTAGGAAATATAGGGTAAGAAATGAGATTATTCGGGAGAGGTGGGAGTGGCCTCGGAGGAGGACAAGATACGAGAAGTAAGGTTACGTTGGTGCGAGCATATGATAAAGAGGGGCTCTGATGCTCCAGTGCGGAGGTGTGAGACACTGTCTATGGATGATTTTAGGCGGGGTAGAGGTAGACCGAACAAATATTGGAGGGATGTGATTAGGAAGGTGTGGAGAATGCCGATTAGGGTAGAGGGTTAGGGGTTGAGAGTGTGTCGGTAACAATAGGGGAGCATTCTTTAGTTGTGTTTGAAGTTTCTTGTTCGTGGTGTTGAGTGATGTCTATGATTTCGGATAGATAGTTTTAGTATTATCTTGTGACTGTAGTATTATCTTATGGCTAGTGACGTTAGTTTATTTTTCAGACTGTACTACTTTTTATGCATTTATATTTTGTGTTTGTTATACTGCTATCGGTCCTAAGCCGGGGGTTTGTCGGAAATAGACTCTCTTCTTCATCTTAGGTAGTGGTATGATCTGCGTACACTCTACCCTGCCCAGACCCCTCTATGTGGGAATCCACTGGGTATGTTGTTATTGTTGTTGTTGTATCATGTTATTTTATAAAATATTAAATTACTTGTGGTCTCTTGTTATATTCTAATTTTCCTGTAATACTTTCTTTCATACAAATAATTTTTTTTAAAAATTATCCAATTGTGTGATTAAGAACTTTAATAATTATAAATTTTTTTAATAAAATATATTTAATATATCGGTCATTAAATTATATTAATTATAAAGTAAAAAATATAATATAAATTATATTTTAATTATTATTATTTATATGTAGAGTTGTTTGGATCCAAGCTTAGTACGGAATACGAATTTAATGAAACAAGCATTTATATATTCGAAGAATACACCTTTCACTTCATTTAATACTTCACGTAATAATCTTTTTTATAATTTTATAAATTACACAAATAAATTAAAATAGTTATTTTTAATCTAATTAAAATGAAATGGATGGTGTATGAAATTTGGAAGGATATGCAATTATAAAAGCAGAAAATGAGGTGACATGTACTTCTGCCTTGTGAAGATAGAGAGGTTGTTCTCGATTGACACTCGACTCTCGACTCAAGTAAAACATATAAAAAAAATTAGGCATGTAAAACAAATAAAATAGTAAATCTGAAAATGGTAGCAAAGACAAACAATTAATATGATAACTGAACTAAAAACAAACAAATTATTCTAATATAGAAGAATAAGATAGTATGAAAGTAATAACAAAAATACTACTTAATAGGGAAATTAGACAACGCTTCTTATATTCTTAATTCATTAGAATTAAAATCATTGATTAGGGGTAAATATTCGGAACCAATAAGTATTTGTGTGATGATTAAGTGCTTCTTGCGACAAATTGAATTGCACAATGTTTGCGAGTAGCTCTCTTTGACGTACTAAACGTATATAGGACTATCTCTACACTTAATATTACAATTCACAATGCAAATATAAGCTAACTACTTCATGATATATACAACTTAAATACTTAAGTGAGAAAAATGAATCAATAGACCTCCCAAGTTTCCAATTAAGAAAAGGGGACAAGTGGGTCCCGCAACTTGTCCCTTTTAAAAAAAATTAAGTCATTTGAACAACTGGGACAGTTGTTCGACAACTACATTAGTTGTCTCAACAACTTCACACAGTTGTTGAACAAATTCTCCCAGTTGCCGAACAACTTCGCCTAGTTGTTGAACAACTTATCGCAGTTGTCGAACAACTTTGATAGTTGTTAAACAACTGCTAGAAGTTGTCGAAAAAACATTAAAAAAAAAAATCAAAAATTTTTGTCCTTCCCACCTAATTTTAAAAACTTGAAGGATTCTCACTTAATTAGACAACTTATTTGTCCCTTTTAATCCAAAGTCCCAGTAGTGCTACTATAATTTTCTTGAATACCATAACTATGTTCATAAATATTTGGGCCCTAAAAGCGGGCCATCAAACCAGTTGAGAAAGGCTACAGAGCCATCTATTTGGTAGATGGGTTTTTATGGGCCTTCTTTGGGGTCTCGAGGGTTATTCTATGTTAATAGGAGTAAACGTAGGCTAAACCAACTACAAATATTTGAATATTAACTATGTAGGATTTAATTACCTGCATAACTCACTGCTAAATCAACTACCAAGCAATACGTTAATACATGCATAAATAATATATAGATTTCCACATCGATAATCCCCACAGTACAAAAACTTGCATAACTCTAATTGAGGCCCCTTTGTTATTTACTTTGGCTTCTTAGGTTTAAGTGGGTAAACGAATCGAAAGAGAAAAGAAAAGGCTCTCACATCTAGTTTCCCTAGAAGCACCTTTTTAGAAGAAGTGGGCTATTGAAGCAACTCATTTTCAGATTCGAACAATCTTTTATTTTGTTCCTCCTCAAAAACAAAAGCATGAGCCGGGGCATCCATTTCCTTTTCGTACAACAGATGAAGAACAAGAAGAACACTACAATTTTAAAACCAGGCTTTAAATCTCATAAACAAAATAAGAAATCATGAGAGCAAAAAGGGAAAAACAAAGTGCAAAAAGACCTCACCAGTACTAGGATACAAAGGACGAGAGAGAGGGGAAGGACGGTTATATGAAAAATGGAACGAATACAACAGAGGCAGAGAACATCTATCAAATTTCTTTAAAAACACACCAGCTACATCACCGATGTTTCAAAATCAAGGCAACTTTTTGTCCTATTCGGAAGAAAAATTCAATGTGTGAGAGTAGGATTGAGGTTGTCGTAACTGCGTAAATTAGTTTGCCCTCTTAAAATTGTGTTCAATTAAAAGAAATATAAAAATGAAGATTTTAAGAGGGTAAAACAATTTACGCAGTTAAGACAACCTCAGTCCTACTCACACACTTTGAAATTTTTTTCTGAACAGGATAAAAAGTTGCCTTGATTTTGAAACTCGGTGATGTAGCTAGTGTGTTTTTAAAGAATATTTGATAGATTTGCTCTGCCTCCACTGTATTTGTTCCATTTTTAATATAACCCTCCTTCCTCTCCCTCTCTCTCTCATCCTTTGTATCCTACTACTGGTGAGGTCTTTTTGTACTTTGTTTTTCCCTTTTTGCTCTCATGATTTCTTATTTTGTTTTTGAAATTTTAAGCCTGGTTTTAAATTGAAGTGTTCTTCTTGTTCTTCATTTCTTGTGAGAAAAGAAAATGGTTTCCCCGGCTCATGCTTTTGTTTCTGAGGAGGAACAAAACAAAAGACTGCTTGAATCTGAAAATTAGTTGCTTCAACAGCACCCTTCTTCTAAAGAGGTGCTTTAGGGGAAACTAGATGTGAGAGTCTTTTCTTTTCTCTTTTCATCTGTTTACCCACTTAAACCTAAGAAGCCAAAAGTAAATAATGAAAGGGCCTCAATTAGAGTTATGCAGATTTTTTTAATTTAGGGATTATCTATATATTATTTATGCAGGTAGTAGCATATTTTTTGGTAGTTAGTTTAGCAGTATGTTGTGCAGGTAATTAAGTCTTACATAAGTAATTCACTATGTTAATAGAAATATATGAATTTGAAAATAGTACGCTTTGAAAATTTTAAAAATAATTCATTAGTTTAAAATTAAAAAATCATAGTTGAAAAGACCTAAAACATCTCTAATTATATCGTAAATTTATATATTTCAAATACATTTAAATATTAAATAAAATATAATAATAATTAAAAGATAACTTATAATATTAGTAGTAGTAGTAGAACATACATATCTACTACTACTACTACTAATAATAATAATAAAAATAATGATAATAATAATAATAATAATAATAATAATAATAATAATAATAATACATCATTTACTATCAAAAATATGTGGTTGATCTCAAATATATTTTTTTAATTTAATTATAACATTATAAGATAAATTTGCATTATATTTGCAGAAAGGTAAATAGCAAAGATAATTAAAAGTGATAATGTAATACCCCGAGATTCTAACCAATAGTGCCGCCATGACTCAAGCCCATGAGAAATAAATTATAGTGTTTTGGTTATTTTCTGGTCAAGGGTGATGTGTATTAAGGCTTTAAAGATGTCCTAACGCTTGGGCAAATCAAAACATTCTTTACCGATTGAATTCTTGAGAAGGATTTTGGCATAGTCAACTTAAAATGAGCATATCTCCCGTTGTACTATGAATTATTGATATCATGACCTACCAAAAGATATATAATTGAATTATATTTCCAACAATACCCCTTTCATCAAAATCCGATATCGGAGCAAAGAGTTATGCTTATTTTACTCCAGCGTGTCAGCCTGGAAAATCTGTGACGACCTTTTGTGATGACTTGTCACAAGCCTGACGGCCCGTCACAAAATGTCATCACCTTAAGGCAGAAAGTCACAAAATTCACCCTTTTTGTGATGAAAATTTGTGACGGTCTATCACGGGCCTGACAGCTTGTCACAGAATTCATCAGCTATTTTTTTCAGCAATTGATGGATGATTTTTGCAAGGGTATTTTAGTTATTTCCCATTTTTGCAGGCCTCTATATATATGAGAATCCTCATCCAAAACCTAATTTGTTCATTTCTCTCTTCCGATTCTCTTAAGAAATATATCTAGGGTTTTATTTAAGGAAATTAATCTTCCAAAAATCGTCCATAAATCTTCAAGATTCCTTCAAGAATCAAGTTCCTCATAGAGTGGGCTTCAAGATTTTTTTTTTATTACAAGTGTGAGTAAAGTCTCAAGCACTAGAGTTCAACCAATTTCAAAGATTAAGGTATGTGATGTTTTTAACAAGAGCAATTCTTTCGTTCTTGTGCTCAAAGCTTTGATTTTTATTATGGATTTATATGATTTTGCAAGTGGGTTTATACCCAAATTACGTCATCATGAGATTATGAGAATATAAATTGTTCAAGCTTTGTTATACATGATTATTTTACAATTTCTAAGTTATGACTTGATATTTAATATTGTGAATTTCAAGTTTCTACCATGAGTTGGTATTTCAAGTGCTTTCAAGATATGTGTCAAGCTTTAAGTTTCCTTATGACAAATTGGATTATTGAGTATATTGATTCATGAGAATTGAGTTGTTACATTGAGTCTTGATATTTACTCAAAGTTATTGATATTGCCATGACTTAATGAATTGATGCATTTTGATATTTTGAAAGATTGATTTGATTTGAGTCGAGTTAGGAATCCACAAATTGATTATGATTTGATAAATGAAAAAGAGATTTGATTTGGTCTTCATGATAGACCCTTGTGATGTTTGTGGTGGATTTCCTAATGCGTTCTGAGCTTGTGTCTGGGAGTAGTATTTAGCACCAAGCGGGAAATGTGGTATTTCCCCCGAAACTACGTGCCACCGTAGGATTGATATTGATAATTGTGGGCTGGAGGACGAGTATGAGATTGTGATCACTAAATTTAGGTTGTACTCCTTGGCAAGAGTACGACGCTCCCGCCAATATTGGGTTCTCTCCTTAGGAGGGAAAAACGTTGGACTCCATTTAGATCACATGGTTTATGTCGATTATAAGAACCTCCCATGTCCATAAGAGTCGAGTTTCTTGAATTACATAGTCACTCTGAGTCTTGAGTTGAAGAGTTGAGTTGTTTATGATGATTTATAAGGTTTTTATCATATGGTTTATTTATGATGAGATCATGAAAAGTATGTTTCAATCTAACTCAAGCCAAGCGAGCCATCATTTTACATATGCATATTTTCATGAAATTGATAACGATATTTACATTGTTGCATGTACCCCCACATACTCAGTACATTCCAAAGTGCTGACCCATATATTTTTCTATGGGCTACATTTTCTCGTAATGTAGGTTCAGGTACTCAGCTGCGTTAGCGATATTCGGGTGGCTTTTTTCTTCTGCTCAGTGGTGAGTCCTCATGGTTCGAGGACTGTGTTTATAATTTTGTGATACCGTTTTATTGTTATGTCTTTCAGTACTGTTTGAGTCAGTTGGGGGTTTGTCCCAATGTCTCCTTGATTTCGATGTATAAAGGCTTTGTCAGGCTAAATGGTTGGTATGTACAGAAGTTCAGTATTTTGGATTGTACAGGCTAGTTTCGTATCTTATTCCAGTATGTTCATGATATGTCATTATCTCTTATATTAGCATGACTATTGTCAAAGTGAGTTCTAGAAGTGATGACAGGTTTAGAGGGTTAGCTTGAGGCCGCGTGTGGCGTTAACCACCGTGTGACGTCTCAGGATGGGATCTTGGTGCGTTACAAGCTTGGTATCAGAGCCTAAGGTTTAAAGACTCCTAGGGAGTCTGACAAGCTACGTTACTTAGAGTCTTGATCATCGGTGTGTAGCACGCCACATCTATGAGCAAAAGGCTACGGGACGTTTTAGAAAAAGTCATTTTTTTCTTTCAGAAGTCTATCGTTCCTACAACTATTTCTCTCTTCTATTAATTCATGCTTTCTTATGAAAGAAAAAGCCTCCTCGTTGAGCTCGTAGTAACAACGAGAAACCTCAACCCGTTGATCCCCTGAACGAGCACGTTTCACATGCAGAATTTCAGCCAGCTTTTCAGGCGCTAGCGCAGGCAGTTACCACCAATACTCAAGCTAACAACCAGGCTACTGTTCTGCCTCCGCAAGAGAATAATTCTGTTGCAGCTCGAGTTTGTGACTTTATGCAGATTAATCCACCTGAGTTCTATGGGTCGAAGGTAGGTGAAGACCCACAGATGTACTTGGATGAATTAAGAAAGATCACCCAGATTATGTACGTGACTGAGGAGGAGAATGTTGAATTAGCTTCCTATCAAATGAAATATGTTGCATATGATTGGGTGAAAGTGTGGAGGGAAAGTAGAGGGGAGGATGTCGCTCCCATGACTTGGCAATTATTCCAGGATGCGTTCTTGGATAGATTCTTTCCTTCTAGAGATGAGGGAAGCAAAGATAGAGGAATTCATGAATTTGAGACAAGAATCGATGACTGTTAAAGAGTATTGCCTTAGATTCAATCAGTTGTCCAAATATGCACCTAGTATGATGGCTGACTCTAGGACCATCGTGAGTAAGTTCGTGACAAGTATGTCGAGTTACGTTGTGAAAGAGTGTAGATCTGCTATGCTTAATAGGGAGATGGACCTTTCTCGATTGATGATATATGTCCAACAGATTAAAGCTGATAATGTGAAGGAGAAGAAGAAAGTAAGAGGGAATAAAAAAGCTAGATCAGAGAAGTAGGGATTCGATCAGTCCAGATTCTATGGAGTGGACCGCTCTCAATTCCAGAGACGTCCGTTTATGCTCGCGCCTTCCTCAGTTAGTGCTCCTGCACCTAGAAGCAAGCAGGAGCAGGGGAACAGGCCTATCCCTTCTAGGTCTCAGGAAAGTGTAAGTAACAAACCTCGTCCTCCTTCTTATGCCAAGTATGGTAGAGATTATTTTGGCAAGGGTTTTGTTGATCAGAGAGGTTGCTTTGGTTGTGACAAGTTGGAACATCGACTTAGAGATTATCCGTATGCTAGACAGGGGAGTCGAGATGCTCGACCCCAGAGTCAGGCTACCAGTGCCCCTGCTCCCTTAGTCTGCCCAGTTGCTCCCTAGGGCGCCTCTTCTAGTACTGTTGGCGGTTCATGCCCGAATTGCTTCTATGCTATACCACCTCGCCAGAAGCAGGAGGATTCTCCAGATTTTGTCACTGGTATGCTCCGTGTCTTTCATTTTGATGTGTATGTATTGATGGACCCCAGTTCGAGTTTCTCTTATGTGACACCTCTTGTTGCTACAAACTTTGAGATGGACCCTGAATGGATTCCTGAGCCTATTTTGGTTTCTACCCCGGTAGAAGAGTTTGTTATTGCTAAGTGAGCGTATAAGAAGTGTCCTGCTACTGTCCTTCATCAGGTCATATGTACTGATTTGATTAAGCTAGATATGGTTGATTTTGACGTCATTCTGGGTATAGATTGGTTTCACTAGTGCTATGCGTCTATAAACTGTCGTACCTGAGTGGTCAAGTTTCAGTTTCCTAACAAACCCGTGTTTGAGTGGTTCGAGAGTTCTATAACTCCGAAGAGCCATTTCATATCCTACATCAAAGCTAGGAAGTTGATTTCCAAGGGTTGCATCTATCATCTAGTTCAAGTTAAAGGCCTCAAGTCCAAGACTCCGACTATTCAGTCAGTTAGCATTGTTAAAGAGCTTCCCGATATTTTCCCGAAAGACCTTCCAGGGGTCCTACCTGATAGAGAAATATAATTCGAGATTGATCTCCTTCCTGACACTCAACCTATTTCCATCCCTCCATACCATATGGCTCCCGTAGAACTTAAAGTGTTGAAGGAGAAACTTAAAGACCTCTTAGAAAAAAGCTTTATCAGACCCAGTGTTTCCCCGTGGGGTGCACCTGTTCTATTTGTGCGGAAGAAAGATGGTGCATTACGTATGTGCATTGACTACCGTCAACTCAACAAGGTGACTATTAAGAACAAGTACCCTCTTCCTAGAATCAATAATTTATTTGATCAGCTACAGGGTGCAAGTTATTTCTCAAAGATATACCTTAGATCCGGCTATCATCAGTTTAAAGTGAGAGAGTGTGATATTCCAAAAACAGCTTTCCAAACTTGCTATGGTCATTTTGAGTTCTTGTCATGTCTTTTGGGTTAACCAATGCTACATCGGCTTTCATGGATCTTATGAACCGAGTATTTAAGCGGTATCTGGATTTTTTTGTTATTGTGTTCATAGATGATATTCTTGTATATTCTCGAAGTGAGGATGACCATGCGGATCATCTTCGAATCATGTTGGAAACCCTTAGATCTCTTCAATTATTCGCTCAATTTAGCAAGTGTGAATTTTGGTTAAGGTCAGTTTCTTTTCTAAGTCATATTGTTTCTTCCGAAGGTATTAGAGTTGATCCTCTAAAGACAGAAGTTGTGAAGAATTGGCCTAGACTTACCTCCTCGTCTGATATTAGGAGTTTCTTGGGTCTAGCTGGTTACTACCATCGTTTTGTTGAGGGCTTCTCTTCTATCGCATCCCCCATGACCTAGTTGACCCAAAAGAAAGTTAAGTTCCAGTAGACAGATGCCTGTCAGAAGATTTTTAAAGAGTTAAAGACTCGACTCACTTCAAACCCAGTGTTAGCTTTACCCGATAGTACTGATGGTCTTGTGGTGTACTGCGATACTTCTAGAGTTGGTCTGGGTTGTGTGTTGATGTAGAGGGGTAAAGTTATAGCTTACGCCTACAGACAGTTGAAGCCTCATGAGAAGAATTACCTAACCCATGATCTTGAATTAGCAGCTGTAGTTTTTGCTTTGAAAATCTGGAGACATTATTTGTATGATGTTCATGTTGATGTGTTTACTGATCACAAAAGCCTGCAGTATGTGTTTACTCAGAGGGAGTTGAACCTTAAACAAAGAAGATAGTTAAAGTTTCTAAAAGATTACGATATGAGTGTGATGTATCACCCGGGCAAGGCCAATATTGTGGAAGATACTCTTAGCAAGTTGTCTATGGGTAGTATAGCTCATGTAAAGAATGATAAGAAAGAATTGTCTTGTGATATGCATCTTTTGGCTAGGTTGGGTGTTAGATTGCTTGATTCCGCTGAAGGGAGTATGTTAGTTCAGAGTAGTTCCGAGTCTTCTTTGGTCTCAGAGGTAAAGGAGAAACAGGACAGGGATCCTAGTTTGGTCAGACTGAAGGAGTCAGTTAAGGACCAAAAGGTAGAGGTTTTCTCCCAAGGAGGAGATGGTGTGTTGAGATTGCAAGGTAGACTATGTGTTCCAAATATTGATGATTTGAGGCAGAGAATTATGGCTGAAGCGCATGGTGCACGATATTCTATTCATCTCGGTGCTACCAAGATGTACCGCGATTTGTGGGAAATCAATTTGTGGAATGGTATGAAGAAAGACATAGCAGGATTTATGGCAAAGTGTTCTACTTTTCAACAAGTTAAGGTAGAGCACCAGAGGCCCGGTAGTGTAATGCAAGAGTTTGGCATTCCTACTTGGAAGTGGGAAGAAGTAAATATGGATTTCGTAATTGGTTTGCTTCCTTCTCATCATCATCTTGATTCGATTTGGATTGTCGTAGACCGATTGACTAAATCATCTCATTTTTTGCTAGTGCATTCATCTTATATAGCTGAGGATTATGCTATATTGTATATCCGTGATTTAGTCAGATTGCATGGAGTTCCTTTGGCTATCATCTCTGATAGGGGTACTCAGTTTACTTCCCAGTTTTGGAGGGCTTTTCAGAAGGGTCTTGGTACCCTAGTTCGTCTAAGTTCTGCTTTCCATCCGTAGACCGATGGTCAGGCTGAGAGGACTATTCAGACTTTGGAGGACATGTTGAGGTCACGTGCGTTTGATTTCAAAGGTAGTTGGGATGATCACTTGCCATTGATCGAATTTGCGTATAATAATAGTTTCCATGCTAGTATTCAGATGGCCCCGTTCGAAGCTTTGTATGGGAGAAGATGTAGATCTCTCATAGGTTGGTTTGAAGTAGGAGAAGCAGCTGTGATTGGGCCGGATGCTGTGTTCGAGGCTATGGAAAAAGTTAAGTTGATTCAAGAAAGATTGAAAACCGCTCAAAGTCGTCAGAAGTCATATGCGGATGTGAGAAGAAAAGATCTTGAGTTTAATGTTAATGATTTGGTGTACTTGAAGGTTTCACCCATGAAAGAGGTGAAGATATTTGGAAAGAATGGAAAGCTTTGTCCCCGTTATGTTGGTCCATACAGGGTTCTAAGCCGTGTTGGGAAATAACTTATGAGGTGGATTTACCCGCGGAGTTGTCTAGCGTTCATCCGGTGCTTCATGTTTCTATGCTTAAGAAGTGTATTGGTGATTCTATCGTGGTTGATTCTTCCGAGAGCTTAGATATTCAGGATAGCCTTTCATTCGAGGAGATTCCGGTTGAGATTTTGGATTTTCAGATTCGTAGGCTAAGGAACAAAGAAGTTCCTTTGGTTAAAGTGCTTTGGAGAAATCAATCTGTTGAGAGTGCTACTTGGGAAGACGAAGCTGATTGCGAGCCAAGTGCCCTCACCTCTTTTCTGTGAGTTCGGAGCGAGCAGAAGGTATCATTCTTTCTTAATTCGGCCCCCTTCTTTTTAAAGATTCAGCAATGTGTCTACTTTCATCACGAATTCATGCATTTTCTATAGTATTTAAAGGTATAGAGTGAAGTAAGTCTTTTGAGTGAGTCGTTCCAACTATACGTCCTCATTTTTCTCTTGTTCTTGGCCTATCTGGCAACATTCGAGGACGAATGTTTCCAAGGGGGAGGTATTGTAATTATTGACACCTAATTTTTGCCCTCCACAACTACGTTTAATCTCGAGTTTCTTCGATTTTCAAATAAAATCGCAACAATTATTTTTTCCAAATAAATGCATTTTAAAATATGTATTTGGGCTAAATTTGTTACTTAAGTGATAATTATATATTTTCGTATTTACATATATGAGATTGTATAAATGATGTCATTTAAATGAACATTTTCATCAATATCGAATTTTAATTAAGGATAATCTTTGAAAATAAATGTAATGATCAAAATCTTGATTTAAATATAATTTATTCTCAAAAATAATTTATTTGGATATATATTTGTTTAATATTATCGAATCAAGAAGCTCAAGATTAAACAAGGTGTTAATTCATATCAAATTTCGATTTGATTTAGTCAATTTATTAAATTTGACGCTAAATGAAATAAAATTGGCCCCAATTGTAATACAATTGACCAATTGGTATTCAAATTGGCTAGAATTTAAAGCAATTGCCTAAATTGTAATCCAAAATCCTCAGCCCAATTAAAACCTAATGACCCAGCAACCCATTTCTTCTTACCATCCCAACAACAACAATTACCTACCCATCAACCATTTAAAAAAGGCCCAATCCACACCAAACCAACCGGGTCAGCCCACCATTGCCCCCTTTTCTCCTTTAACGCCCGTACAAACAAGAACCTTCAGTGAACATCAAACAACAACAACTCCCAAATCGACCTTCAGCAAATGACCAAACAAAACCCGACCCATCATCCTTAACCAAAAATTCGGCAAAAAACAGCTTCCCAACGTCGACCCGACTTTGACCCACCTGGACAGCATGTGTTTGTTACGAAAATTTAAGAAAGTTTCTAGAAATGTCCAATCTCTCGAATCTCAGATGAGGTTGTACGATTTCGTACATAGGTGGGAAGTTTTCATTGGCTTGTGAACATGATTCCATTTTCCTAAATTTCTATTGGCCATTTTTGGAAATCCATTCAAGAAAATTATCAAGGGGGTACAATTTGTTAGGATTCTCATCTTTTGAATTCAAAGAAGGAACCCTCAATACCCCTTTTCTATAAATAGCTCTCACTAGAGCAAGAAAATGAGGATGGTTTTCTTCTAGGTCACCATTTTTAGGGTTCGAAATTTTGGGTCTGGGAATAGGGGGATTTTCTCTTTTAGGATCTTAGGTTGAAAAACTAGGGTTGGGAAATTTTGAGGTCTGATAAGGAAAGGTAAGGTTCTGAGGATTTTTGGTACGAAATTTTTGGGTTCGAAAAGAAGGGGAAGAAAATTTTGAGATCAAAACAGTTCCCTTAGTGAAAACTATCTTTTTCTTTCTTCTTTCTTAAAGTTGGTTGACTAATTGGAGATTCTCAAGTTGATAACGCTGATTTCTGGTGGTGGCGGATTCTGGCAGTTAACTCGTAGTCCCATTTGCTGCTCTGAAATAGGTAACACCCCATTTCGCTTATCTTTTGACTATGTCTCCTTCATCTCAACCTTTTGTAGTCGCGAGTATTAGTGATATTGCGTGTTGGGTTGTATACTGTAGAGGCTACAAAGGCAGTAGGATGTTGTTTTGAAATAATTGATGTGGGGTTCGTTATGGTTATGTGATTATGTTACTATTTTTTTTGATTCACTGATGGATTGATATTGTCGAATTTGTTTTGTTGTAATACACCGCGTAATAATCTGTCAAGTTATAGCCAATTTTAAGTTCTCATCTTTTTATTTGAATAACTATCGATTAGTTGCACATGTTCTTCTCCTTTCGGTAATCTGTGATAATCGACTCTTCTAGAATCGACTCTTCTAGGTAATCGGACCATAACATTTGTTTAGGCACTCAATTTCTTTTTGTTCAGCTAAGTATATTCAATATACATGCTTGCTTGATGCAAATATTTCTATCCACTTTGTACGCTGCATTTTCAAATATTGGGTTTGGATTCGTTGCTCTATGATATGAGATCTTATATACCCAAGATGGAATTTTATCTTTGTTTAAGATTAAGAAATGTCCATCCTTCCCTGTAGTCGTTATTGTTTCTACTTGTCGCAAGCTTTCCATACAATTACCGAAAATTGCATGTCTTTGGGCTACTTGAGTAGAGGAGATTTTTGAGCCGTAGTATTGGTTTTGATTGGATCCATTGTTGAGTCTGTTAAGGATTATTTCATCTTGTCATAATCTTTGTTGGGCTATTTTATTTTACTCTTAAAATGAAATCATGTTGGTGTTCAATTCTCTAAAATGATGTCATGCTTTGAACCTGTTTTCTTTTATTCCTTTTGGTATTACTTAAACAATTAGAATTAAAGAGAGGTCATTGAACCTTTTGCAATGCAATAGAATTATAATACAAACTTTAGTTGCTGAAGATCTCTTTTAGAGAGGCATCTTTGTTTTGAAGCATCCAAAGTCTCTGAATGTTTGTAAGTGTTGTTTTATTCATATCTGTTGGTGAAGGAAAAGGCATTCAAAATGCATATGGATCAGTTGTAATATGAAAGTTCCCTTTAGAACTTAGGATGTAATCAGGATACGTATAAGATATACCTCTGAAGACGGGGATCAAGGTCTTTGCAAATCTCAGTCGCAAGTGCTTTTAGTCACATGTAATAGCTGGCTGATTTTTATTTTTATTTTTATTTTTCTTTTCTTTGTGTTCTGTTGCATTCTGTGAATCATGAGACTTGAATAAAGATTCCATTTCTTGAAATCTTTCTCCTCAAGCAACTGGAAAGAGAATAAAATATATTCACATGGATAGTTGTTTAGGGTAATTATCTTTTACATTGAATGTTGTTGCAATGCCGGACTATGTCAAATGGGTATTGATGACAGTCAAATACTAACCTTCTGTGATGTTTGTTCATGTATATATCTATATATAATATGCTTCTATTGTGCGTGCCCTATCTTGTTAGTACTCTACACAATCCCACTGCGTATTCAACTCTTTTTGCTAAGTAAACAAGACTTGTATTCATGAATTGCTCCCAGATGGTGTATACCAAGGTACATTCATCATACTAATTATTAGAAAATAAGTAATAGGGTACAGTCCTAAGCCGGTTTTCTTGTATGTTACATAATGGGAAGTTACTTTTGTTAAACTAATTTTGCATGTTTTTTTTATACATGATAATTTAGTATTTGTTTAAATATTAACTTTCGAATATATGTTAATTACTTCACTTATATTTTTTCATGTGGATGCGTTTGAGTCCCACATGGACTCTTCTCTCTTTGCACGTGCATTATGGGACATTGAGGCCCGCCTAGTCCTAAGTCAATTTTTTTCAAAGTTCTAAGTTCAGAAGTGATCCCATAGTGCATGGATACAAGGATTCGAAAGAAGGAAAATGGGTTAAAGTCCTATTCTTCCAGCGACGATGAAACCCGAGCCTCATTTCTGGTTATTTATTTGTTGTCTTTATTTATCTATTGTTGTCGTATTTATTTATTTAGTCCTTTATTCATTCATTTGGGCCTCGAAGCCAAAGTTGTAAATTTAATACAGGTGGAGCGATACTCGAGTTGGAGGCTCTAAAACTAGATTAGAACAGGTGAAATGGGTCGAAAGCCAAATTAGACTAGGACAGGTCTCGTTGATTTGGGCCAATGGCCTAAATCTTTTACTTTCTCCTTCCTTTCCTCTTTTATGTGTTTATTTGCTTAGTCATTTTGTTTAGATTTAGTTAAAATCCCTAGTAAGTCGCCTAAATCTTTTTTATACAAGTCTTTTCTAAAAAAATCAATCGCTTTTCAACAAATTAATCTTTTTTTTTTAAGTTAATCAAAAGATATTTTCAAACAGTCTGGATAACCACAAGTTAGCGGACGTTTTAGGTGCCTAACACCTTCCTAAAACGTTAATAGGAACCGCTTATTATGAATCTCTAACTTAAACGATTTTCCTGTTTTGAATCGTTTGAAGTAACTCTCTAAAGTTTTTTTAATTTCTTTTCAAAATTAAGTGGCGAATCTTCTCAAAAATTCAAAAATTCTCGTCAAAACAGAAATGGCGACTCTGCTGGGGATTTTAACTAGGTTCTAACCAACTGTTTGATTTCGTCTTTTGATTAACTATTTATGTGTTTATATGTTTCGATTATGTAAAGTTTAACTATCGCATCTCATGGCATATTCCTGCATTATTTAAACTGTTTTGGGGTTTCGTGGATGTCCCGACCCCAGTTGTTCAATTCCAAAATGTGTTGGAAATACGAACAACTTATTAGCATGTGAGTCGTCTGATGGCTGTTCGTATTTTCAAACTCAAGTTGTCCGCTTGAGAACCAATGTTCAAACCTACTCTAGAAACCTAGGATAGAACAAAACCAAAACCCTATTTGAGGCATGAGCCTAGGACGACCCAATACCCGAGCGGGGTATTGGGCCTATTAGAAAACCTGCCCTGCGTCTATTGACCCCGAGTCTATTATAGACAAATCATATTTATGTGTTGAAGAAAATGTATGCCTGTCTAATTCAATCCATTATCCTTTGGGGGTCGGGAAAAAGCTTGATTTTCTTACTTTCGTATGAAGAATTGAAGCAAGTTAAGCAAGAAATTGATCGATTTGGGAGGTTGCATTTAAGGCACAGTTTGAACATCAACGGATGTCACCAATATAAGATATTGATAAAGCTAAGAAGGGGAAGGCTGATAGAAGAAGCACACAGGAATTAGTATTTTTTATCCCCTGTGTGGGAACGTATCTTCTTTCATGTTATTTCCCTTTCCCTAAAGATTGTATCCCTCTTTCGTTATCTTTTGTAGGCATTTATGCCTTTTTAGTGTGTATAAAAGTTGGGGGATAATGGATTGACCTTAAGCAAGCATCTATTTTTTCTTCAAAAATTGTTAGGCCCAAACCCTTGGCTCAAAAAGGTCACCTAATTAGGATGCACATTTATTACAATATGCTTGTGTAATATAACTATTTATGTGCTTATACGTGTTATGTTGATTCGAATCAAAGGCGAACTAATCCAATCCCATTTTCCATAGAACATCTCTAGGCAGAAATATACGCCACTATACAAAAGTCTGACTAAAAGTACTCTAAGTCTCCCAAGTTTCTTAGAAAAGTCCGTAGTCATTCTTAAAACTTCCAAAATGATCGCTTACATTTTAGGAAAGTTGACTTTAGAATCAGAAAAAGTTGTTATAGTTTTGAACTACGTAGGGCCTGATTTCTCCACCGTGAGATACGTAGGCAGTCTTTCTACCTTATCATCTTGCTTTACTTATTACTAACGAAATCTAACACGTCAACTTTTGAGTTGTTTTTACTTTGCAGGTAATAGAAACTACTTTGTGTTGGCACAAAATGACCCTACTTCACCAGATCAAAATGAATAAGAGATCCGCTTCTTGACTATAGCTTTGTTACAGGAAAAGAAAAATGACTAGTAGTAAAACTGGACTCTACCAAACATTTTTCAACCCTGTAAGCGATAGTCTCGAGGATGGAATAAGGAAAAATGTGAGGGAAGAATTTTCCAAGGCAATCAGAATCATGGAAGATTAATTGGAGGAAACATTATTGAATTGGACCTCCACTACAC
Source organism: Capsicum pubescens (assembly GCA_030864215.1). Lineage (NCBI taxonomy): Eukaryota > Viridiplantae > Streptophyta > Magnoliopsida > Solanales > Solanaceae > Capsicum > Capsicum pubescens. The sequence goes on along the minus strand of CM061544.1, from coordinate 49,322,692 downwards.
TCATAACTTATCGCCCGTCGTATAACAGTAACTTAAAACCTTCCATTGACATGTCATGTCAAGAAGCAAAATAATGATAGCCCTAGAACAGTCAACAGAAGAGTCAAAGAGTTCAAGAATCAAAGAAGCCTAATCTAGAGGAACTGAGGTGGTTAACTAGGAAGGCAATGACTCTATTGGACATTTGATCCTTTGTTCTATCAAGAAAAATGCAATGCAAATGTCATGTCATCCATAGAAGTACTTATTTATATCCTACTAAGATGGATAAGAGTATTTTTAGGGCCATGATGAGTTTATGTACGAACTACGTTTGACCTGAATTCCTAAGAAAGGGATATGTAGGCGGCCTATGTCGGCTTCAGTCAACCCCTTAGGAAAATTTATCCTTTCCTTTTATGTATGAACTACGTTTGACCTGATCCCTACTAAGTCGCCTAAATCTATTTTACACAAGTTTTTTCTAAAAAATCAATCACTTTTCAACAAATTAATCTTTTTTTCTAAAGTTAATCAAAAGATGTTTTCAAACAGTCCGGATAACCACAAGTTAGCGGACGTTTTAGGTGCTTAACACATTCCTAAAATTTTAATAGGAACCGCTTATTCAGAATCTCTAACTTAAACGATTTTCCTGTTTTGAATCGTTTGAAGTAACTCTCTAAAGGTTTCTCAATTTCTTTTCAAAATTAAGTGGCGACTCTTCTCAAAAAGTTAAAATTTCTCCGCAAAACAGTAATACCCCGAGATTCTAACCAATAGTGCTGCCATGAATCAATCCCATGAGAAATAAATTATAGTGTTTTGGTTGATTTCTCTACAAGGGTGATGTGTATTAAGGCTTTAAAGATGTCCTAACGCTTGGGCGAATCAAAACATTCTTTACCGATTGAATTCTTGAGAAGGATTTTGGCATAGTCAAATTTAAATGAGTATATCTCCCGTTTTACTACGAATTATTAATCTCATGACCTACCAAAAGATATATAATTGAATTATCTTTCCAACGATACCTATTTTGTCAAAATACGATATCGGAGAAAAGAGTTATGCTTATTTTACTCCAGCGTGTCAGCTTGGAAAATCCGTGATGACCTTTTGAGACGACTTGTCACAAGCCTGACGGCCTGTCACAAAATATCATCACCTTAAAGCAGAAAGTCACAAAATCCACCCTTTTTGTGACGACAATTCGTGATGGCCTATCACGGGCCTGACAGCTTGTCACGGATGTTGTCAGCTATTTTTTTCAGCAATTGATGGACGATTTTTGCAAGGGTATTTTAGTCATTTCCTATTTTTGGAGGCCTCTATATATGTGAGAATCCTCATCCAAAACCTAATTTCTTCATTTCTCTCTTCCAATTCTCTTAAGAAATATATCTAGGGTTTTATTTAAGGAAATTAATCTTTCAAAAATCATCCATAAATCTTCAAGATTCCTTCAAGAATCAAGTTCCTCATAGAGTGGGCTTCAAGAATTTTTTTTATTACAAGTGTGAGTAAAGTCTCAAGCACTAGAGCTCATCCAATTTCAAAGATTAAGGTATGTGGGATTTTGAACAAGATCAATTCTTTCGTTCTTGTGCTCAAAGCTTTGATTTTTATTATGGATTTATATGATTTTGCAAGTGGGTTTATACCCAAATTACTTCATCATGAGATTATGAGAATATAAATCGTTCAAGCTTTGTTAACATGATTATTTTACAATTTCCAAGTTATGACTTGATATTTAATATTGTGAATTTCAAGTTTCTACCATGAGTTGGTATTTCAAGTGCTTTGAAGATATGTGTCAAGCTTTAAGCTTCCTTATGACAAATTGGATTATTGAGTATATTGATTCATTAGAATTGAGTTGTTACAATGAGTCTTGATATTTCCTCAAAGTTATTGATGTTGTCATGACTTAATGAATTGATGCATTTTGATATTGAGAAAGATTGATTTGATTTGAGTTGAGTTAGGAATCCACAAATTGATTATGATTTGATAAAAGAGAAAGAGATTTGATTTGGTCTTCATGATACACCCTTGTGATGTTTGTGGTGGATTTCCTGATGCGTTCTGAGCTTGTGTCTGGGAGTAGTATTTAGCACCGAGCGGGAAATGTGGTATTTCCCCTGAAACTACGTGCCACCGTAGGATTGATATTGATAATTGTGGGCCGGAGGCCGAGTATGAGATTATGATCACTAAATTTAGGTTGTACTCCCTGGAAAGAGTACGACGCTCCCGCCAATGTGGGGTTCTCTCCTTAGGAGGGAAAAATGTTGGACTCCATGTAGCTCACATGGTTTATGTCGGTTATAAGAACCTCCCATGTCCATAAGAGTCGAGGTTTTTGAATTACAGAGTCACTCCGAGTCTTGAGTTGAAGAGTTGAGTTGTTTATGATGATTTATGAGGTTTTTATCATATGATTTATTTACGATGAGATCATGAAAAGTATGTTTCAATCTAACTCAAGCCAAGTGAGCCATCATTGTACATATGCATATTTTCATGAAATTGATGACGATATTTACATTGTTGCATGCACCCCCACATACTCAGTACATTTCAAAGTGCTGATCCACATATTTTCCTAAGGGCTATATTTTCTCGTAATGTAAGTTCAGGTACTCAGCCGCGTTAGCGATATTTAGGTGCTTCTTTTAGTCTACTCAGTGGTGAGTCCTCATGGTTCGAAGACTGTGTTTATAATTTTATGATATCATTTTGTTGTTATGGCTTTCATTACTGTTTGAGTCAGTTGGGGGTTTGTCCATATGTCTCCTTGATATTGATGTATAGAGGCTTTGTCAGTCTAAAGGGTTGGTATGTACAGAATTTCAGTATTTTGGATTGTACATGCTAGTTTCGTATCTTATTCCAGTATGTTTATGATATGTCATTCTCTCTTATATTAGCATTACTATTGTCAAAGTGAGTTCTAGAAGTGATGACAGGTTTAGAGGGTTAGCTTGAGGCCACATGTGACCTTAAGCATCGTGTGACATCTCGGGATGGGATCTTGGGGCGTTACAAATAAATTATTGACTTTAAATTTAAAATAATATTAAAAAAATATAAAATTACATATTAGAAGTAGATAGTTATAATACTAAACAGTTCTAATTGGATTCTTATCATTTTATAAATGCTCCTAGAGTTGTTAATATGGATCGGACCAGCTTATCCGGGCTAGCTCACACGGTCTTTAGAGTTTGACGGCCCCGTCCAGGATGACTCATCAACATGATAGACTAGAATATATTATTTTTATAATCTTAATTTAAATGGGCGAAATAACGCGAATGGGGCATTTTGGGGCCAAATCAGTGTGCTATAGCCCACGGTTCTAGTGGTGAGCTCGGTGTTCGGGCGTGTTGTCGGCTGAAAATTGACCGGGGTGGGCCAGTGTGGTTAGGGATCATCCCCTATGGTCCGATTAAATATTTGTGTCCATTTGGGTAGACAAATGGGTAAAAAGGAGTGAACGATGCATTTTGTGGCCAAATTGATATGCTATAGATCACGGTTTTGGGGGTGGGCACAGGGTTCGGGCGTGCTGTCGGTCAAAAATTGACTGGGTCATGCCAGGGAGGTTGGGGATCATCCTGGTGTGTTCCGTTAAAATATTCGTGTCAATTTGGATAGACAAACGGGTGAAACGGCGCGAGCAAGGTATTTAGGGGCTAAATTAATATGTTATAGCCCATGGTTCCCGGGGTGGGCCTAGGGTTCAGACGTGCTGTGGGATAAAAATCGACCGGGATGTGCCAGGAAGATTGGGGATCATCCCAGTGTGGTTTTTTTAAATATTCTTGGCCATTTGGGCGGAAAAATGTGCAAAACTGTGCGAATGGGGTATTTTGGGGGCTAAACCGGTGTGCTATATAACCCACAGTTCTGGGGGTGGACCGGGGTTCGAGCGTGCTGTGGGCCGAAAATTGATTGGGGGATGCCAGAGAGGTTGAGAATTGTCCTAGTGTGGTATGTTTAAATATTCGTGGCCATTTGGGTGGAAAAATGGGCAAAACGATGTGAACGGGGCATTTTGGGGCCAAATTATGTGTTATAGCCTACTATTTCGGGGGTGGTCTCGGGGTTCGAGCGTTCTGTGGGACGAAAATCAACCGGGTCATTCAGGGAGGTTGCGGATCATCCCAGTGTGTTTTGTTTAAATATTCGTGGCCATTTGGGTGGACAAACTGGAGAAACAGCGCGAATGGGTCATTTTGGGCCAAATCAATGTGTTATAGCCCACAGTTCAGGGGGTGGGCCCGAGGATCAGGCGTGCTGTGAGCCAAAAATCTACCAGGGCATGCTAGGGAGGTTTTGAATCATCCCAGTATGGTCTATTTAAATATTCGTGGCCATTTTGGTAGACAAACGGACAAAACGGCACGAATAAGGCATTTTGGGGCAAAATTAGTATGCTATAGCCCATGTTTTCGGGGGTGGGACCGGGGTTTAGCGTGATGTGGGAAAAAAATTGACCAGGACATGCAGGGAGGTCAAGGATCATCTCAGTATGGTTCTCTTTAAATATTTGTGTCCATTTGGATGGACAAACAGGCAAAATGGTGCGAACGGGGAGTTTTGGGGCCAAATCGATGTGTTGTAGCCCACTGTTCTAGGTTGGGCTCGGGGTTCGGGCGTGCTGTGGGCTGAAAATCATTGAGGCATGCGAAGGAGGTTGATTATCATCTCAGTATGGTCCGTTTAAATATTTGGGGCAACAGCGTGAACGGGGCATTTTGGGGCTAAATCGGTTTGCTATAGCCCACGGTACTGGGGGTGGGCCTGGGTTTCAGATGTGCTGTAGTCTAAAAATCAACCAGGCTATGCCAGGGAGTTTGGAGATCATCTTTGTATGGTTAATTTAAATGTTCATTGCCATTTTGGTAGACAAACGGGCAAAACAGCGCGAACGGGGAACTTTGGGGCCAAATTAATGTGCTATAGCCTACGATTTCGGGGTGGGCCCGTGGTTTGGGCGTGCTGTGGATTGAAAATTGATCGGGGTATGCCAGGGAGTTTGGGGATCATCCCAGTATGGTCCGTTTAAATATTCGTGGTTATTTGGGTGGAAAAACGGGCAAAACAGCATGAACGGGGCATTTTAGGGCCAAATCGGTGTGCCATAGCCTACGGTTTCGTGGGTGGGCCCATGGTTCGGGCGTGGTATCATTCAACAATCGAAAGGGGCATACCAGGGATGTTGGGGTCATCCCAGTGTGGTCCGATTAAATATTTTTGGCTATTTGGGTGGACAAATGGGCGAAACAATGCGAACGAGGCATTTTGGGGTAAAATTGATGTGCTATAGCACACGGTTCTATGGGTGGGCCTGGGGTTTGGGCGTTCTGTGGGTTAAAAATTGAGCAGGGCATGTCATAGAGGTCGATGATCATCCCAGTGTGGTCCGTTTAATTATTCGTCTCCGTTTGGGTGGACAAACGAGCAAAACATGGTGAACGAGGCTTTTTGGGACCAAATTAGTGTGCTATAGCCCACTGTTCCGAGGGTGGGCTCAGGGTTCTAACTTGGTGTGGGACGAAAATCGAATGGGGCACTCCAGGGAGGTTAGGGATTGTCCCAGTGTGGTCCATTTAAATATTTTTGGCTATTTGGGTAGACAAACGGGCGAAACGGCATGAACGGGGCATTTTAGGGCCTAATCAGTGTTCTATAGCCCACGATTCCGGGGGTGGGCCCGGAGTTTGGGCTTGCTGTGGGCCAAAAATTGACTGGGCTTTCCAGGGAGGTTGGGGATCATCTGAGTGTGGTCTGTTTAATTATTTGAGGCCATTATGGTGGAAAAATAGGCGAAACAGCGCGAATGGGGTAGTTTGAGGGCTAAATCGGTGAGCTATAGCCCACGGTCCTGAGGATGGGCCCGGGGTTCGGGCATACTGTGGGCTAAAAATAGACTGGGACATGCCAGGGAGGTTGTATATCATCCTAGTGTGGTTTTTTCTAATATTCTTGACTATTTGGGTGGAAAAATGGGCAAAACGGCACGAACGGGGCATTTTGTGGCCAAATTGATTGCTATAGTCCACGGTTCCAAGGTGGACTCGGGGTTCGGGCGTGCTGTGGGCTGAAAATCGACCAGGACATGCCAGGGAGGTTGGGAATCATCCAAGTGTGGTCTTTTTAAATATTCGTGGCCATTTGTGTGGACAAATAGGCGAAAAGGCGCGAAAACGACATTTTGGGGCCAAATCGGTGTGCTATAGCCCATATTTTCGGGGGTTGGCCCGGGTTCGACGTGATATGGGTCAAAAATTAACCTAGGAATTCTAGGGAGTTTGGGGATTTATCCAGTGTAGTTCTTTTATATATTTATGGCTATTTGGGTGGACAAACAGGCGAAACAGCGCGAACGGGGTATTTTGGGGCCAAATCGGTGTGCTATAGCCCACGATTCTGGGGTGGGCATAGGTTTCGGGTGTGATGTGGTCCAAAAATCAATCCGTATGTGACAGAGAGGTTGGGGATCATCCCAATGTGGTCCGTTTAATTATTCGTGGCCATTTGGGTGGACAAATAGGAGAAACAATGCAAATGGGCATTTTAGGGCCAAAATTGGTGTGCTATAACCCACAGTTCCAGAAGTGGGCACGGGGTTCAAGCGTGTTGTAGGCCAAAAATTATTTTGGGTGTGCCATGGAGGTTGGGAATCATCCCAATATGGTCTGTTTAAATATTTATGGCCATTTGGGTGGACAAATGGGCGAAACGGCACGAACAGGGCATTTTGGGGAAAAATCGATGTGCTATAGCCCACGATTCCAGGGTGGGCATGGGGTTTGGGCATGCTGTGGGCCAAAAATTGATCGGGGAATACCAGGGAGGTTTGGATCATCCCAGTATGATCCGTTTAAATATTCATGGCCATTTGGGTGGAAAAGTAGGTGAAACGATGCGAAGGGGGCATTTTGGGCCAAATCGGTATGCTATAACCCATGGTTCTAGGAGTGGGCCCGAGGTTTGGGAGTATTGTGGGACAAAAATTGACCAGGGCATGCCAGGGAGGTTGGGGATCATTCCAGTTTGGTCCGTTTAAATATTTGTGGCCATTTGGGTGGACAAATAAGAGAAACGACATGAACGGGGCATTTTCGGGCCAAATTGGTGTGCTATAGCCCATGGTTTCAGGGGTGGGCCTGGGGTTCGGACGTTCTGTGGATCGAAAACCAATCGTCGTGTGCCAAAGAGGTTTAGAATAGTCCCAGTCTAGTCTTTTTAAATATTCGTCGCCATTTGGGTGGACAAACGGGCAAAACAATGCGAACAGGGAATTTTAGGGGAAAATTGATGTGCTATAGCCCACGGTTCTAGGTGCGGGCCACAGGTTCGGGCATGCTGATGGCAAAAAATCAACTGAGTCATACCAGTGAGGTTGGGGATCATCATAGTATGGTCCATTTAAATATTCGTGGCCATTTGGATGGAAAAATGGGCGAAACAGGCCGAATGGGGATTTTTAGGGCCAAATCGATGTGCTAGAGCCTACGGTTCAAGGGTGGGCTCGGAGTTCGGGCATGCTATAGGTCAAAAATCAACCGGAGCATTCCAGGGAGGTTGGGAATCATCCCAGTATGGTCCATTTAATTATTCTAGCTATTTGGGTCGACAAACGGGCAGAACAGCACGAATGAGGCATTTTAATGGCCAAATTGATGTTCTATAGCCCACGGTTCTAGGGGTGGGCTCAGGGTTCGAGCATGATGTGGGCCAAAAATCAATTGGGGCATGCCAGGGAAGTTGAGGATCATCCCAGTATGATCCTTTTAAATATTCGTGGCTATTTTGGTGGAAAAATGGGCGAATAGGCACGAATGGGGTATTTTCGGCTCAATCGGTGTGCTATAGCCCACGGTTCTGGGGGTGGGCCAGTGGTTTGGGCGTTCTATTGGTTGAAAATTGATTGGGGCATGCCAGGGAGCTTGAAGATCGTCCTAGTGTGGTCCGTTTAAATATTCATGTCTATTTGGGTGGACAAACGGGCTAAACAGTGTAAATGGGGCATTTTGTGGTTAAATCGATGTGCTATAGCCGACAGTTTTTTGGGTGGGCCCCGAGTTAGGGCGTGATGTGGGTTGAAAATCCGTCGGGGCATGCCAGGGAGGTTCAGGATCATTCCAGTATGGTTCGTTTAAATATTCGTGGCCATTTGGGTGGACAAACTGGCGAAACTGCAAGAATGGAGCATTTTGGGGATAAATCGATGTGCTATAGCCAACGGTACCGGGGGTGGGCCTAGGGTTCGGGCGTGCTGTGGCTTAAAAATCGACTGGGGCTTGGCAAGAAGGTTGGGGATCATCCCAGTGTATTCTGTTTAAATATTAATGGCCATTTGGGTGGAAAAATAGGCAAAATGATGCGAATGGGGCATTTTGGGGCCAAATCGGTGTGCTATAGCCCACGATTTTGGGGGTGGCTAGGGGTTTTGAGTATGCTGTAGGGTAAACATTATCTGGAGAATGCCAGGGAGGTTAGGAATCATCCCAGTATTGTCTGTTTAAATATTCGTGCCAATTTGGGTTGGCAAACGGGCGACACGGAGCGAACGAGGCATTTTAGGGCCAAATTGATGTGCTATAGCCTACGATTTTGGGAGTGGGCTCGGGTTTTGAGCGTGTTATGGGACAAAAATCAACCGAGGCATTCTAGGGAGGTTGGGGATCACCCCAGTGTGGTTTTCTTTAATATTCGTGGCCATTTGGGCGCACAAATAGGCGAAATGGCTCGAATGGGGCATTTTGGGGGCTAAATCGGTGTGTTTTAGCCCACGGTTTTGGGGTGGGCCCAGAATTCAAGCGTGCTTTGGAAAAAAAATTGACCGGGGCATGCCAGTAAAGTTGGGTATTTTCCCAGTGTGGTCTGTTTAAATATTCGTGGCCATGTGGGTAGAAAATAGGCGAAACGGCACGATGGGGAATTTTGGGGCCAAATCGGTGTGCTATAACCCATGATTTTGAGGGTGGGCTTGGGGTTCGGGCATGCTATCTGCTGAAAATCAAATGACGCATGACAAGGAGGTTAGGAATCATCCTAGTGTGGTACGTTTAAATATTCGTAGCCATCTGGGAGGACAAACGGGCGAAACGGCGTGAATGGGTCATTTTGGGGCTAAATCGATATGCTATAGCCTACAGTTTTGGGGGTGTTCATGGGGTTCCGAAGTTTTATGTCCTGAAAATTGATCGGTGTGTGCCATAGAGGTTGGGGATCAGCCCACTATGGTCCGTTTAATTATTCGTGTCCATTTGTATGGAAAAAATGGTGAAATGGCATAAACGATGCATTTTGAGGTCAAATAGGTGTGTTATGCCCACGGTTCCAGGGGTGGGCCCGGGGTTCAGATGTGTTGTAGGCCAAAAATTGACTGGGGTATCCCAAGGAGGTTAGGGATCATCCCAGTGTGGTTCTTTTAAATATTCGTTGCTATTTTGGTGGACAAATGGGTTAAACAACATGAACAGGGCATTTTGGGGCCAAATCAATGTGGTATAGCCCACGATTCTGGGGGTGGGCTGGGGGTTCGGGCGTGTTGTGGGCTGAAAATCAACCAGGGCATGCCAGGGAGGTTGAGAATCGTCCCAGTATGGTCCATTTAAATATTTGTGGCCATTTGGGTACACAAATGGACAAAACGCCATGAACGGGGCATATTGGGGACACATCGGTGTGCTATAGCCAACGATTCTGGGGGTGAGCCCGAGTTTTGGGCATGCCGTGGGCCAAAAATAGACCAAGGCATTCCAGGGAGGTTGGGGATCATACCAGTGTGGTCCATTTAAATATTTGTGGCCATTTAGGTGGACAATTGGATGAAACGTCTCAAACGGGGCATTTTGGGGACAAATCAGTGTGCTATAGCCCACGGTTCTGGGGTGGGCCCGGGTTTCGGGTGTGCTGTGGGCTAAAAATTGATCAATCCATGCCAGGGAGGTTGGGGATCATCCCAGTATGGTCTATTTAAATATTCGTGGCCATTTGGGTGGACAAACGAGCAAACCGGCGCGGATGGGGCATTTTGGGGCTAAAACAGTATGCTATAGCCCATAGTTTTGGGAGTGGGCTTAGGGTTCGGGCATGCTGTGGGCCAAAAATCAACTGAGGCATGCTAGGGAGGTTGGGTACTAGTGTGGTTCATTTAAATATTCATGGCCATTTGGGTGGACAAACGGGCAAAACAAAGTAAGCGGGGCTTTTTTGGACCAAATCGGTATGCTATAGCCCACGGTTCCGGGGGTTAGCCAGAGGTTTGGGCGTGCTGTCGGCCAAAAATCAATCTAGGTGTGCCAGATAGGTTGGGGATCATCTCATTGTGGTCTGTTTAATTATGTGTGGCCATTTAGGTGGACAAACGGGAGAAACGGAGCAAACAGGGCGTTTGGGGCCAAATCGGTGTGCTATATCCCACGGTTCCTGGGGTGGGCCCAAGGTTTAGACGTGTTGTGGGCTAAAAATCAACCGATGAATCCCAGGGGGGTTTGGAATCGTACCAGTGTGGTCTTTTTAAATATTCCATGCCATTTGGGTGGACAAACAGGTGAAACGGCGCGAACGGGGCATTTTGGGGCTAAATCGATGTGCTATAGCCCATGGTTCCGGCGGTAGGCCCGGGGTTCGGGCGTGTTGTGGGCTGAAAATCAACTGAGGCATACCAGGGAGCTTGGGTATCATCCTAGTGTTGTCTTTTTAATTATTCATGGCCATTTGGGTGGACAAAAGGGTGAAACGACGTGAATGAAGTATTTTGGGGTCTAAATCGGTGTGCTATAGCCCACAATTTTGGGGGTGGGCTTGGAGTTCGGGCGTACTGTGGGCTGTAAATCGACTGGGGAATGACAGGGAGGTTGGGGATCATTCCAATGTGGTCTTTTGAAATATTCGTGGCCATTTAGGTGGACAAACGGGCAAAACGACGCGAATAAGGTATTTTGGGGCCAAATCTTTGTGTTGTAGCCCATGGTTCCGGGGGTGGGTCCGGGGTTTAGGCGTGCTGTGGGCTAAAAATCGATTGGTCAATGCCAGGGAGGTTGATTATTATCCCAGTGTGGTTTTTTTAAATATTCATATCCATTTGGGTGGACAAACGAGCGAAACGGCACAAATGGGGCATTTTGGGGCCAAATCGGTGTGCTATAGCCCACGGTTCCGAGGCCAAAATTTGACTGGGCATACTAGGGAGGCTTTGGATTGTCCCAGTGAGGTCCGTTTAAATATTTGTGGCCATTTGAGTGTACAAACGGGCAAAGTAGCGTGAATAGGGCATTTTGGGCTAAATCGGTATGTTATAGCCCATGGTTCTAGGGGTGGGGTCGGGGTTCGGGCGTTCTCTAGGCCAAAAATTAACCGAGGAATGACAGGGAGGTTGGAGAACATCCCAGTGTGGTTTGTTTAAATATACGTGATCATTTGTATGGACAAACGGGCGAAACAACGCGAACGGGGCATTTTGGTAACAAATCGGTGTGCTATAGCCTATGTTTCTGGGGTGGGCCCGGGGTTCGGGCGTGATGTGGGACAAAAATAGACCTAGGCATGCCTGGGAGGTTAGGGATCATCCCAGTATTATTCGTTTAAATATTCGCAGTCATTTGGATGGACAAATGGGCAAAGTAGCACGAACGAGGAGTTTTGAGGCCAAATCAGTGTGATATAGCCCGCGGTTCTAGAGTGGGCTTGGGGTTCCGATGTGCTGTGGGCTGAAAATAGAATGGGGAATTATAGGGATGTTAGGGATCATCCCATTGTGGTCTTTCTAAATATTCATGTCCATTTGGGTGGACAAACAGGTAAAACGGCGCGAACGGGGAATTTTAGGCCAAATTAGTGTGCGGTAGACCATGGTTCCGAGGATGGGCCTGGGGTTCGAGTGTTCTGTGTGTCGATAATTGATTAGAGAATGCCAGGGTTGTTGGGGATCATCTCATTGTAGTCCATTTAAATATTCGTGGCCATTTGGGTGGACAAACGAGCGAAATGGAGTGAACGCGGCATTTTGGGGAAAAATCGGTGTGTTATAGCCCACGATTTTTGAGGTGGGCCCAGGGTTCGGGCGTGTTGTGGACTAAAAATTGACCGGGGAAGGACAGGGAGGTTAGGTATCATCCCATTGTGGTCCTATTAAATAATCTTGGCCATTTGGGTGGACAAACGGGAAAAAGGCGTGAACGGGGCATTTTGGGGCCAAATTGATGTGCTATAGATCACGGTTCCGGGGATGGTCCCGGGGTTTGGGAATGATATTGGTTTTAAATCGAATGCAGCGTGCCAGGGAGGTCGGAGATTTTGGGGCTAAATTGGTGTGCTAGAGCCCACGATTCCGGGGGTAGGCCTGGGGTTCGGACGTCCTGTGCGACAAAAATTGATCGGGGCGTGCCAGGGAGGTTTTGGATCATTCCAGTGTCGTCCATATAAATATTTGTTTTCATTTGGGTGGACAAACTGGCGAAACGATGTGTATAGGACATTTTGGTGCCAAATCGGTGTGCTATAGCCTACGGTTTTAGTGGTGGGCTCAGGGTTCGGGCGTGCTGTGGGCTGAAAATCAACCGGGGCATGCCAGGGAGGTTGAGGATCGACCTAGTGTGGTAATTTTAAATATTTGTGGCCATTTTGGTGGACAAACGGGCAAAACGGTGCGACCGGGGAATTTTAGGGATAAATTGGTGTGCTATAGCCCATGGTTCTGGGCGTGGGACCAGGGTTCGGGCGTCCTGTGGGTTGAAAATTGATTGAGACATGACAGGGATGTTAGGGTTCAATCTAGTGTGGTCCGTTTAAATATTTGTGGCCATTTGGGTGAAAAACGGTTAAAACGGCGAGAACGAGGCATTTTGGGGCCAAATTGGTGCGCTATGGCCTAGGGTTCTGGGGTGGGCCTGGGCTTCGGGCGTTCTTTGGGCCAAAAATCAATCAGGGAATGCTAGGAAGGTTGGGGATCATTATAGTATGGTTCTTCTAAATATTCATGGCCATTTGGGTGGACAAATAGGCAAAACAGCGCGAATGGGGCATTTTGGGTAAAATCTGTGTGCTATAGCCCACGGTTTCGGGGGTTGGCTTGGGGTTCGGGCATGATGTGGGTAAAAAATCGATCGGGTCATTCCATGGAGGTTTTGGATCATTTCAGTGTGGTCTGTTTAAATATTCGTGGCCATTTGGGTGGACAAACAGCGCGGACAGGGCATTTTGGTGCCAAATCAGTATGCTATGGCCCATGGTTCCGGAGGTGGGCTAAGGTTTTGGGCGTGTTGTGGATGAAAAATGACTGGGGCATGACAGGGAGATTGGGGATCATCCTAGTATGGTATGTTTAAATATTCGTGGCCATTTGGGTGGACAAACGGACGAAACGGCACGAACGGGGCATTTTGGGGCCAAACGGTGTGCTATAACCAACGATTCTTGGGTGGGCCCAAGGTTTGGGCATGTTGTGGGTCTAAAACCAACCGAGGAATGCCAAGGAGGTTGGAGATCATCCTAGTATAGTCCGTTTAAATATTCATGGCCATTTGGATTCACAAACAGGCGAAACAGCATGGACAAGGCATTTTGGGTCAAAATCGGTGTGCTATATCCCACGGTTCCGGGGGTGAGCCCATGGTTTGGGTGTTTTGTGGGACCAAAATTAAACTATTCATGCCAAGGAGGTAATGGGTCATCCTAATATAGTCCATTTAAATATTCGTGGCCATTTGGGTAGACAAACGGGTGAAATAGCGCGAACGGGGCGTTTGGGGCCAAATCGGTGTGCTACAATGGTTCTGGGGGTTGGCCCAGGGTTCAAGTGTTCTGTGGGATGAAAAATGACCAGGGAATTCCAGGGAGGTTGGGGATTATCCCAGTGTGATACGTTTAAATATTCGTGGCCATTTGTGTGAACAAACGGGCCAAATGGCACGAACGAGGCATTTTGAGGCCAAATTAGTGAGCTATTTCCCACGGTTCTGGGGGTGGGCTCGGGGTTTCAGAGCGTTGTGGGCCAAAAGTCAACTGGGCCATTCCAGGTAGTTGGATATCATCCCAGTATGGTCCGTTAAAATATTCGTGGCCATTTGGGTACACAAACGGGCGAAATGGCGCGAGCGGAGCATTTTAGGGCTAAATTGGTCTGCTATATAGCTCACGGTTCTGGGGATGGGTCCGGGGTTTGGGTGTTCTGTGGAACAAAACTCGACCAGGGCATGGCAGGGTGGTTGGGCATCCTCTCAGTGTGGTCTTTTTAAATATTTGTGGCCATTTGGGTGGACAAATGGGCGAAACAACGTGAACGGGGCATTTTGGGGCCAAATTGATGTGCCTATAGCCCACGGTATCAGGGGTGGGCTTAGGGTTTGGGCGTGCTGTGGGCCGAAAATTGACTGAGGCATACCAGGGAGGTTGGGGATCATCCCAGTATGGTCTGTTTAAATATTTGTGGCTATTTGGGTGGACAAACAGGTGAAACAGCACGAACGGGGCATTTTGGGGCAAAATCGAAGTGCTATAGCCCACGGTTCTGAGGGTGGGCTGGGGTTCGGGCATGCTGTGGGTCAAAAATTGATTGGGGCATTCTAGGGAGGTTGGGATCATCCCAATATGGTCTGTTTAAATATTCGTGGCCATTTAGGTAGAGAAACAGGCAAAATAGTGTGAATGAGGCATTTTGGGGAAAATCGATGTGCTATAGCCCACGGTTATGAGGGTGGGCCCAGTGTTCGGGTGTGCTGTGGGCGAAAAATTGACCGGGGCATGCCAGGGAGGTTTGATATCATTCCAGTGTGGTCCGTATAAATATTCATTGCCATTTTGGTGGACAAACCGGCGAAACGTCACAAACGGGGCATTTTGGGGTTTAAATCGGTGTGCTATAGCCCACGGTTCTAGGGGTAGGCCCGGGGTTCGGGCGTGTTGTCAGTCAAATATTGATCGAGGCATGCCAGGGAGTTTGGGGATCATCCCAGTATGGTCAATTTAAATATTTGTGGCTATTTTGGTGGACAAACGGGAAAAAATGCTCGAACGAGGCATTTTGGGGCCAAATTTATGTGCTATAGACCACGGTTCCAAGGGTGGGCCCTGGGTTCAGGCGTGTTGTGGGCAAAAAATCATCTTGGGTGTGACATGAAGGTTGGGATCGTCCCAGTGTGGTCCGTTAAAATATTTGTAGCCATTTGGGTAAACAAACGGGTGAAACAGCGCGAGCGGGGCATTTTGGGGCTAAATTGGTGTGCTTTAGTCACGGTTTCAGGGGTGGGTCCGAGGTTCGGGCGTGCTGTGGGACAAAAATTGATCGGGGCGTGCCAGGAAGGTTTGGGATCATCCCAGTGTGGTCTGTTTAAATATTTCTGGCCATTTGGGAGGACAAACGAGCGATGTGGCCGGAGAGTTTTAGGGACAAATTGATGTGCTATAGCCCACAGTTTTAGGGTTGGGCTCAGGGTTTAGGCCTTCTGTGGGCCAAAAATTAATTGAGGCACACCAGGGAGATTGAGAATCATCCAAGTGTGGTTTGTCTAAATATTCGTGACCATTTGGGAGGAAAAACTTGCGAAATGGCACGAAGGAGGCATTTTAGTCCAAATCAAAGTACTATAGTCCACGGTTCCGGTGCTGGGCTCGGGCATTCTATGGGCCAAAAATTGATCGGGGCATGCCAGGGATATTTAGGATCATCCCAGTATGGTCCATTTGAATATTTGTGGCTATTTGGGTGGACAAACGGGCAAAACGGTGCAAATGAGGCATTTTAGGGCCAAATCAGTGTGTTATAGCCCACGGTTTTAGGGGTGGGCCCGGGGTTCGGGCGTGTTATGGGTCGAACATCAATCGGGGCATTCCAGGGAGGTTGGGAATCATCACAGTATGGTTCTTTTAAATATTCATGGACATTTTGGTTGACAAACGAGCAAAATTGCACAAACAACACATTTTGGGGGCTAAATCGGTGTGCTATAGCCCACGATTTTGTGAGCCTAATATCGATCGGGGCATGCCAGGGAGTTTGGGGATCATCCCAGTATGGTCCGTTTAAATATTCGTGGATATTTGGGTGGACAAAAGAGCGAAACAATGTGAACGGGGCATTTTGGGGCTAAATCAGTGTGCTATAGCCCACGGTTCTGGGGCTGGGCCTGAGGTTTGGGCATGTCGTGCTTCAAAAATCGACCTGGGTATGTCAGAGAGGTTAGGGATCATTCCAGTGTGGTCCATTTAAATATTTATGTCTATTTGGGTGGACAAATGTGGAAACCGGCACAAACGGGGAGTTTTGGGGCCAAATCAATGTGCTATAGTCCATGGTTCCGGGGGTGGTCCTGGGGTTCGGGCAAGGTGTGAGCTGAAAAATCGACCGAGGTATGCGAGGGAGTTTGGGGATCATCCCGGTGTGGTCCATTTAAATATTCATGGCCCTTTGGGAGGACAAACGGGCGAAATGGCGCAAATGGGTCATTTTTGGGCCTAATCAGTGTGCTAAAGCCCACGGTTCTGGGTGTGGGCCCGAGTTTCAAATGTGCTGTAGTTAAAAAATCTACCGAGGTGTACTAGGGGGTTGGGGATCATACCAGTGTGGTCTGTTTAAATATTCGTGGCCATTTGGGTGGACAAACAAGTAAAACGGTGCAAATGGGGCATTTTGGGGCCAAATCGGTGTGCTACAACCCACGATTTTGGAGGTGGGCCAGGGATTCGGGCATGCTGTGTGTCAAAACTGATCGGGGCATGACAGGGACATTAGGGATCATACTAGTGTGGTTCTCTTAAATATTTGTGGCCATTTGGGTGGACAAACAGTTAAAACTGCGTGAATGGGGTATTTTGGGGCCAAATCGATATGCTTTAGCCTACGGTTCTGGGGGTAGGCCCAGGGTTCGAGCATGTTGTGGGTCAAAAATCGATTGGGGTGTGCCAAGGAGGTTGGGGATCATACTAATGTGGTCCATTTAATTATTTGTGGCCATTTGAGTGAAAAAATGGGGCAAAACGATGTGAAAATTTTGGGGGCTAAACCGGTGATCTACAGCCCACGGTTCTGGGGTGGGCCCGGGGTTCGAGCATGCTGTGGGCCAAAAATCGATCGGGGCATGCCAGGGAGGTTGGGGATCATCCCAATGTAATTTTTTTACATATTCGTGGCCATTTGGGTGGACAAACGGGCAAAGCGGTGCGGATGGGACATTTTGGCACCAAATCGGTGCGCTCTAGCCTACGATTTTGGGGGTGGGCCCGGGGGTCGAGCATACTGTGGGCTGAAATCGATTGGGTCATGACATGTAGGTTATGGATCGTCCTAGTCTGGTCCGTTTAAATATTCATAGCTATTTGTGTGGATAAATGGCACAAACGGGGTATTTTGGGGCCAAATTGGTGTGCTATAGCCCACAGTTTCAAAGGTGGGCTAAGGTTTTGGGTGAGCTATGGCTGAAAATCAACAAGGGGCATTCCAGGGAGGTTGAGTATCACCCTAATGTGGTCCGTTTAAATATTCATGGCTATTTGGTTTGACAAACGGGCAAAACGGCGCGAATGGGGCATTTTAGGGCCAAATCGGTGTGTTATAACCAACGATTCTAGGGGTGGTCCCAGGGTTCAGGTGTGTTGTGGGTCCAAAATCAATTGGGACATGCCAGGGATATTGGGGATCATCCCAGTATAGTCCGTTAAAAGTTTTGTGGCCATTTGGGTGCACAAACGGGCGAAAAAGAATGAACAGGGCATTTTGAGGCCAAATCGATGTGCTATAGCCCATGGTTCCGAGGGCAAGCCCGGGGCTTGGGCGTATTGTGGGCCAAAAATTGACCGGGGCATGCTAGGGAGCTTGGGGATCATCCAAATATGGTTCGTTTAAATATTCACGACCATTTGGGTGGACAAACGGGCAAAATCGCATGAACGAGGCATTTGGGGCCAAATCGGTGTGCTATAGCCCACGGTTTTGGGGGTTGGCCCGAGGTTCAGGCGTGTTGTGGGACGAAAATCGACCAGGGCATGCCAGACAGGTTGGGGATCATCCTAGTGTCATCAGTTTAAAGATCGTGGCCATATGGGTAGACAAATGGGCGAAACGGTGCGAACGGAGCATTTTCGGGAAAAATCGATGTGCTATAGCCCACGGTTTTGGGGATGGGCCCGGGGTTCGGGCGTGTTGTAGGAAAAAAATTGACCAGGGCGTGCCAGTTAGGTTGGGGATTATCCCAATATGGTCTGTCTAAATATTTTTGTCCATTTGGGTGGACAAACGGGCAAAACGGTGCGAATGGGGCATTTTGGGGACAAATTGATGTGCTATATAGCCCACGGTTCTGGGGGTAGGCCCAAGGTTCGGGCGTGCTATGGGCCAAAAATTGATCGGGATATGCCAGGAAGGTTGGGGATCATTCTAGTGTGGTCCTTTTAAATATTCGTGGCTATTTGGGTAGAAAAATAGGTGAAACGGTGCGAACGAGGCATTTTGGGGACAAATTAGTGTGCTATAGCCCACGGTTATGGGGGTGGGCCCGGGGTTCGGGCGTGTTGTGGGCCAAAAATCCATCGGGATATTCCATGGAGGTTGTGGATCATCCTAGTGTGGTCCGTTTAATTATTTATGGCCATTTGGGTTGAAAAACGGGGAAAATAGCACACACGGGGCATTTTGGGGCCACATCGGTGTGTTATAGCCCACGCTTTTAGGGGCGGGCCTGGGGTTCGGGTATGCTGATAGGCGAAAATTAACCGAGGCATGCCAGGGAGGTTATGGATCATTCCAGTATGGTCCATTTAAATATTCGTAGCCATTTGGGTGGACAAATGGGCGACACAGCGCAAACTGAGCATTTTAGGGCCAAATCGGTGTGCTATAGCCCACGGTTCTGGGGGTGGTCTTGGGGTTCGAGCATGCTGTGGGCCAAAAATCCACCAAGACATGCCAAGGAGGTTGGGGATCATCCCATTGTCGTCCTTTTAAATATCCGTGGCCATTTGGTTGGACAATCCAGCGAAACGGTGTGAATGGGGCATTTCGGGGCCCAATCGGTGTGCTATAGTCACGGTTTTGGGGGGTGTGCCCAGGGTTCGGGCGTGTTGTCAGCTAAAAATCAACTGGGGCATGCCAAAGAGGTTGGTGATTATTCGAGTGTGGTTCGTTTAGATATTTGTGTCCATTTGGGTGGACTAACGGCCAAAACGACGTGAACTGATCATTTTCGGTCCAATTTGGTGTGCTATAGCCCACGATTCTGGGGGTGGACCCAGGGTTCGGGCGTTCTGTGGTCCAAAAATTGATCAGGGTGTACCAGGGATATTAGGGATTGTCCCAGTATGTTCCGTTTAAATATTCATGACTATTTAGGTGGACAAACGGGAAAAACGGAGCAAACGGGGCATTTTGGGGCCAAATCGATGTGCTATAGCCCATGGTTCTGGTCGTGTGCCCTAGGTTCGGGAGTGATGCGGGATGAAAATTGACCGAGGCATGCCAAGGAGGTTGGGGATCAACCCAGTATGACCTATTTAAATATTTGTGGCCATTTGGGTGGACAAATGAGCGAAACGGCGCGAATGAGGAATTTTGGGGTCAAATTGGTGTGCTATAGCCCACGGTTTCAGGGGTGAGCCCGAGGTTCAGGCGTGCTGTAGGCTAAATATTGATCGGGGAATGCAAGGGAGGTTGGAGATCCTCCCAGTATAGTCCATTTAAATATTTGTGGCTATTTGGGTAGACAAACGGACAAAATGGTGCGAATGGAGAATTTTAGGGCTAAATTGGTGTGCTATAGCCCACGGTTCTAGAGGTGGGCCCGGGGTTCGAGCATCCTATGGGATAAAAATTGGCTGGGTCATGCCTGGGAGGTTGGGGATTGTCCTAGTATGGTCCGTTTAAATATTCATGGCCATTTGGGTGGACAAACGGGCGAAGCGGCGCAAACGGGGCATTTTGGGTCAAGTAGGTGTGCTATAGCCCATGGTTTTAGGGGTGGGCCTGGGGTTCGGGTGTGTTGTGGGCCAAAAATAGACCGAGGTATACCAGGGAGGTTGGGAATCATCCTAGTGTGGTCCATTTAAATATTCGTGGCAATTTGGGTGCACAAACGGGTGAAACGGCGCGAATGGGACATTTTGTGCCAAATCGATGTGCTATAGCCCACGGTTCCTGGGGTGGGCCCGAGTTTCAAGCGTGTTGCAGACCCAAAATTGACCGGGCCATGCCAAGGAGGTTGGGATCATCCTAGTCTATTCCATTTAAATATCCGTGGCCATTTGGGTGGACAAACGGGCGAAACGGCGCGAACGGGGCATTTTGGGGCCAAATCATTTTGCTATAGCCTACGGTTTCAGGGGTGGGCCCGTGGTTCGGGCATGCTATGTGCCGAAAATCAATCTGGGCATGCCAGGGAGGTTGGGATCTTCCCAGTTTAGTCTTTTTAAATATTCGTCTCCATTTGTGTTGACAAACGGGCGAAATTGCATGAACGAGGAATTTTGGGACAAAATCGGTGTGCTATAGTCCACGATTCCGGGGATGGGCCCGGAGCTCGATCGTGTTGTGGGCTGAAAATTAATCGAGGCATGCCAGTGAGGTTGGTGATCGTCCTAGTGTGATCTGTTTAAATATTCATTGCTATTTGGGTGGACAAACCGGCGAAACAAAGTGAACTGGGCATTTTGGGGCCAAATCGGTGTGCTATAGCCCACGGATCTGAGGTGGGCCCTAGGTTCGGGTGTTCTTCGAGCCAAAAATTGATCGGGGCATGAAAATGAGGTTGTGGATCATCCCACTATGGTCCGTTTAAATATTCATATCCATTTGGGCTGACAAATGGGCAAAACAGCATTTTGGGGTCAAATCAATGTGCTATAGCCTAGGTTCCGGTGGTGGGCCCGAGGTTCAGGCGTGCTGTGGGCGAAAAATTGATCGGAGCATGCTAGAGAGGTTGGGAATTGTCCCAGTATGGTACGTTTAAATATTCGTGGTGATTTGTGGGGACAAATGGGCAAAATAGCGTAAATGAGGTATTTTGGGGCCAAATCGCTGTGCTATACCCCACGATTCTGGGGTGGGCTCGGGGTTCGGGCAATCTATGGGTCAAAAATTGGCCGAGGTATGTCAGGGAGGTTGGGAATCATCCCAGTATGGTCCATTTAAATATTCGTGTCCATTTGGGGGGTAATCGGGTGAAACAGCACAAACGAGCATTTTGGGGTAAAATCAGTGTGGTATTGCCCACGGTTTCGGAGGTGGGCCCAGGTTTTGGGCGTGCTGTGGGCCAAAAATCGAATGAGGCATGCCAGGAAGACTGTACATCCTCCCAGCATAGTTTGTTTAAATATTCGTTGCCATTTGGGTGGACAAACGGGCAAAACGGAGCGAACGGAGCATTTTAGGGCCAAATTGGTGTGCACGATTTCGGGGAGGCCTGGGGGTTCGAGCGTACTATGGGCTAAAAATCGATTGGGGCATTCCAAGGAGGTTGGGGATCATCCAGTGTGGTCCGCTTAAATAATCGTGGCTATTTGGGTGGACAAACAGGAAAAACAGCGCGAATAGGGTATTTTGGGGCCAAATCGGTGTGCTATTGTCCATGGTTATAGGGGTGGGCCTGGGATTCGAGTGTGCAGTGGTCAAAAATCAGTCGAGGCATGCCAGGGAGGTTGGGGATCATTCCAGTGTGGTCTTTTTAAATATTCGTGGCCATTTGAGTGGATAAACGGGCGAAACAGCTCGAGTGGGGCATTTTAGGGCCAAATCGGTGTGCTAAAGCCCACAATTCTAGGGCTAGGCTTAGGGTTCGGGCGTACTGTTAGTCAAAAATCAATTGGGGCATGCCTAGGAGGTTCGGGCGTGCTGTGGGCCAAAAATCGACTGAGGTATGCAGGGAGGTTGGGGATCATCCCAGTGCGGTCCGTTTAAATATTCATGGCCATTTGGGTGGACAAACGGGCAAAACAGCACAAACGGGGCATTTTGGGGCTAAATCGATATGCTATAGCCCACGATTCCGGGGGTAGGCCCGGGGTTTGGGTGGGCTGTGGGCCGAAAATCAACCTGGGCATGCTAGGAAGGTTGGTGTTCGTCCCAATATGGTCCGTCTAAATATCCGTGGATATTTGGGTGGACAAACGGGAGAAATGGTGCATTTTAGGATAAAATTGGTGTGCTATAGCCCACGGTTTTGAGGGTGGGTCCCGGTTTTGGGCGTGCTGTGGGCCAAAAATCAATTGGGACGTGCAAGGGAGGTTGGGAATCATCCCTGTGTGGTTCATTATATTATTTATGGCCATTTGGGTAGACAAACGGGTAAAACAGCGCGAACGGGGAGTTTTTGGGCCAAATCATGAGCTACAACCCACTGTTCCGGGGGTGGCCCCAGGGTTCGGGCATGTTGTAGGCTGAATGTTTGTCCACCCAAATGACCACGAATATTTAAACAAACCACACTAGGAGGATCCCCAACTTCCCTGGCATACCCCGATCAATTTTTGGACAACAGCACGGCCGAACCCCATGCCCACCCCCGGAACCATGGGCAATACTATATTGATTTGCCCCCAAAACTCCCCGTTCGCATCGTTTCACCCGTTTGTCTACCCAAATGGCCACGAATATTTAAAAGTACCACACTGTGATGATCCCCAACTTCCCTGGCATGCCCCGATCGATTTTCGTCCTAATACATACCCGAACCCAAGGCCTACACCCGAAACTGTGGGCTAAAGCACACCGATTTTGCCCTGCCCCGTTTGCGTCGTTTTCTCAATTTGTCCACCTAAATGGCCATGAATATTTAAATAAACTACACTAGGAAGATCCCCAACCTTCCTGACATGCCTGGTCAATTTTTGGACCACAGCACGCCCGAACCCTGGGTCTACCTCCGAAATCGTAGGCTATAGCAAACCGATTTGGCCCCAAAATAACCTGTTCGCGCCGTTCGCCCATTTTTCCACCCACACGGCCACAAATATTTAAACGGACCACACTGGGATGATCCCCAATCTCCCTGGCATGCCCCAATCGATTTTTGGCCAACAATATGCCCGAACCCTAGGCCCACCCCCAAAACCATAGTCTATAGCACACCAATTTGGCCCCAAAATGCCAGATTTGCGCCGTTTCACCTATTTGTCCACCCAATCGCCATGAATATTTAAACGGACTACACTGGGATGATCCCAACCTCCGTAGCATGC
Source organism: Capsicum pubescens (assembly GCA_030864215.1). NCBI lineage: Eukaryota > Viridiplantae > Streptophyta > Magnoliopsida > Solanales > Solanaceae > Capsicum > Capsicum pubescens. Next base: position 49,299,526 of record CM061544.1, on the reverse strand, counting down.
CCCTATCGATTTTTAGCCCCAAAATGCCTCGTTCGCGCCGTTTCTCCCATTTATCCACCCAAATGGCCAAGAATATTTAAACGGACCACACTGGTTGATCCCCAACCTTCCTGGCATACCCTGGTTGATTTTCGGCCCACAGCATGCCCGAACCCCTAGCCCACCTCCAAAACCGTGGGCTATAGCACACCGATTTGGCCCTAAAATGCCCCGTTCGTGTCGTTTCGCCCGTTGATCTACCCAAATGGCCAGGAAATTTAAATGGATCATATTGGGACGATACCCAATCTCCTTGGCATGCCCCAATCAATTTTCAGCCAACATCACGCTCGAACCCCAGGCCCACCTCCGGAACCGCGGGTTATAGGACACCTATTTGTCCCCAAAATGCTCCATTCGCGCCGTTTCACCCGTTTGTCCACTCAAATGGCCACTACTATTTAAACGAACCACACTGGGATAATCCCCAACCTCTTTGGCATGCCTCAATCAATTTTCGACCCACAGGACGCCTGAACCCATGGCCACCCCCAGAACCGCGGGTTATAGCACACCGATTTGGCCCCAAAATATCCCATTTGCGCCATTTTGCCCATTTGTCCACCCAAATGGATAGGAATATTTAAATGGACCACATTGGGATGATCCCCAACCTCCCTGGTACGCCTCGATCAATTTTTGGCCCACAGCACGCCCGAACCCCGGGCCCACCCCAGGAATCGTGGGCTATAGCATATTAATTTGGCCCCAAAATGCCCCGTTCGCACTGTTTGTCCTATTTGTCCACCCAAATGGGAACAAATATTTAAACGGATCACACTGGGATAATCCCAAACCTCTATGGCATGCCTCGATCAATTTTTGGCCCACAACATGCCTGAACCTAGGGGTCACCCCCGTAATTGTGGGCTATAACACACTGATTTGGTCCCAAAATGCCCTGTTTATACTATTTCGCCCATTTATCCACCCAAATAGCCACAAATATTTAAACGAACCATACTGGGATGATCCCAAACCTCCCGAGCATGCCCCGGTCGATTTTTCGTGAGAACTCGAGAAATCTTAAAACAATAACTTTCAAAACATTTTCTTTCATCTTAAGGAGAATAGGGGAATTCTTTCAATATTTGCAGCCATTTGGGTGGTCAAACGGGCAAACGGCATGAATGAAGTATTTTTGAGCCAAATCGGTGTGTAATAGACCACGGTTTTAAGGGTGAGCTCGGGGTTCAGACGTGTTGTAGGTTAAAAATTGATCGGGGCATGCCAAGGAGGCTAGGGGTTGGCCTAGTATGGGTCGTTTCAATATTCGTGGCCATTTAGGTGGTCAAGCAGGCGAATGGTGAGAACAGGGCATTTTTGGGCCAAATCAGTGTGCTATAGCCCATGGTTTTGGGGTGTGCTCGGGATCCAGACGTGCTGTGGGCCAAAAATCAACCGGGTTATGATTGGGAGGATGGGGAGCGTCCTAGTGAGGGCCATTTTAATATTCAATGCCATTGGGGGTGGTCAAATGGGTGAAAAGGCTTGAACGGGGCATTTTTAGGTTAAATAGGTTTGGAATAACCCACAGTTTTGAGGGTGGGATCGGGGTCCGGGTGTACTATGTGTCAAAATCGAATGAGGTATGTCAGGGAGGCTGGAGAGTATCTTGGTGTGGGTCATTTTGATATTTGACGCTATTTGGGCGATTAATCAGGGCGAAACAACATGAACAAGGCATTTTTAGGCCAAATCTGTGTGCTATATCCCATGATTTTAGGGGTGGGCTCGAGGTGCGGGTGTGTTGCGAGGCTAAAATCGACTAAGGCATGTCAGAAAGGCTGAGGAGTGACCTAGTGTAGGCCGTTTAAATATTTGAGGCCATTTGGGGGTTAAACATGCGAAACGGCGCGAACAAGGCATTTTCGGGCTAAATCAGTATGCTATAGCCCATGATTCCAGGTGTGGGCCTGAGGTTCCGGCATACAGTGGGACAAAAATAGATTGAGACATGATAGGGAGGTTGGGAGCAGCCTAGTGTTGGTTGTTTCAATATCGAGGTCATTTGGGTGGTCAAATAGACGAAACGACATAAACGAGGCATTTTAGGGCCAAATCGGTGGGCTATAGCCCACAGTTCCCTGGGTGGGCTCGGGGTTCGGGTGTGCTATAGACCAAAAATTGACTGAAGCATGACAGGGAGGTTAGGAAATGGCCTAGTGTGGGCCATTTTAATATTTAAGCTCATTTGGGTAGTTAAACGGGCAAAACAGTACGAACTGGGCATTTTTTTAGCAAAATCGATGTGCTATAGCCCACGATTCTGTGGGTGTGTCTGGGTTTCGGGCATGTTGTTGGCCAAAAATTGATCGGGGCATGCCAGGGAGGCTGGTGAGAGTCCTAGTATGGGACGTTTCAATATTTGAGGCCATTTGGGTGGTCAAACGGGTAAAACAATGCGAACACGATATTTTTGGGATAAATTAGTGTGCTATAGCCCACGGTTCTGGGTTTGGATCGGGGTCCAAAATTCCGTGGGCTAAAAATTGGTGAGAGTCCTAGTATGGGACGTTTTAATATTTGAGGCCATTTGGGTGGTCAAACGGGTAAAACAATGCGAACACGATATTTTTGGGTTAAATTAGTGTGTTATAGCCCACGGTTCTGGGTTTGGATCGGGGTCCAATATTTTGTGGGCTAAAAATCAATCGGGGCTTGCCAGAGAGGCTGGAGAGTGTCCTAGTATGGGTCATTTCAATATTCGAGGCTATTTGGGTGGTCAAACGGGCAAAACAGCGTGAACAAAGCATTTTCGAGCCAAATCGGTGTGTTATAGCCCATGATTCCGGGGGTAGGACCAGGGTCCAGGTGTGCTGCGAGTTGAAAATCAATTGGGGTATGCCAGGGAGGATGGATAGCTACCTAGTATGGGACGTTTTAATATTTGAGGCCATTTGAGTGGTCAAACGGGCAAAATAGTGCGAATGGGGTATTGTCAGTCCAAATCGGTGTACTATATCCCACCATTATAGGGGTGGGCCCAGTGTCCAAGAGTGTTGTTGGCAGAAAATCAATCGCGGCGTGTCAGGGAGGCTAGTGAGTATCTCGGTATGGGCCGTTTTAATATTTGAGGCCATTTAGATGGTCAAACAGGCGAAACAGCGCGAATGGGGCATTTTTTTATCAAATCAACGTACTATAGCCCACAATTCTGAGGGTGGCCCAAAAATTACCGGGGCATGCCAGGGAGGCTAGGGAGCGGCCTAGTATAGGCCATTTTAACTTTTGAGGCCGTTTGGGTGTTCAGACGGGTGAAACATTATGAATGGGGCATTTTCAGGCCAAATCGATGTACTATAGCCCACGGTTTTGGGGGTGGGCTCGGGGTCCAACATACTATAGGACAAAAATCAACCGAACCATGTCAGGGAGGCTGAGGAGTGGCCTAGTGTGGGTTGTTTCAATATTCAAGGCCATTTGGATGGTCAAACGATCAAAATGGCATGAACGAGGCATTTTCGGGCCAATCAGTATGCTATAACCCACAGTTTTGGGGATGAGCTTGGGGTCCGGGCATTCTGTGAGCCAAAATTATATCGAGGCATGCCAGGGAGACTAGGGAATGACCTAGTATGGGCCGTTTGAATATTAGAGGCCATTTGGGTGGTCAAACGGGTGAAACAGTACTAGCGGGGAATTTTGGGACTAAATTGATGTGTTTTGGCCCACGGTTATAGGGGTGGGCACGAGGTTCGGGCGTGTTGTGGGTCAAAAATCAATCGAGGCATGACAGGGAGGTTAGGGAGCATCCTGGTGTGGGTCGTTTCAATATTCGAGGCTATTTGGTTGGTCAAACGTGCGTAACGGCACTAATAGGGCATTTTCGAGCAATTTGGAGTGCTATAGCCCATAGTTTTGGGGATAGGCTAGGGGTTCGGGCATGCTGTGGGCCAAAAATTGGCCGGGGCATGCCAGAGAGCTGAGGAGCAATCTAGTGTAGGCTGTTTTAATATTCGAGGCTATTTGTATGGTCAAACAAGTGAAACAGTTCAAACGGGACATTTTTGGTCCAAATCGGTGTGTTATATCGATGGTTTTAAGGGTGGGCCCAGGGTCCGAGCGTGCTGTGGGCCAAAAATTGATCGGGGCATGCCAGGGAGGTTGGGGAGTGGCCTAATATGGGCCATTTCAATATTCAAGGTCATTTGGGTGGTCAAACGGATGAAATGATGTGAACGGGATATTTTCGAGCCAAATTGATTTGCTATAACCCACATTTTCGGGGCTGGGCTCGAGGTCCAGGCGTGCTGTGGGACAAAAATTGACCAGAGCATGGAAGGGAGGCTGAGAAGAGGCCTAGTATGGGCCATTTTAATATTTGAGGCCATTTTGGTGGTAAAACTAGCGAAACAATTCGAACTGGGCATTTTTAGGCTAAATCAGAGTGTTATAGCCCACGGTTCTGGGGGTGGGCCAGGGGTTCAAGCGTGTTGTGAGTCAAAAATCAATCAAGGCTTGCCAGGGTGGTTAGGGAGCAGCCTAGTATGGGACATTTCAATATTCGAGGTCATTTGGGTTTTTAAATGGGAGAAACAGAGTGAATGAGGAGTTTTCAGGCCAAATCGGTGTGCTATAGCCTACGGTTACGGGGGTGAGCCTGGGGTTTGGGCATGCTGTGGGCTAAAAATTGAATGAGGCATGCCAGGGATGCTGGGAAGCAGCCTATTATGGGTCGTTTTAATATTCGAGGCCATTCAGGTGGTTAAACAGGAAAAATAGCACAAATAGAGCATTTTTGGGCAAAATCGGTGTGCTTTAGCCCACGGTTCTGGGGGTGGGCTTGAGGTCCGAGAGTGCTGTGGGAAAAAAATCGATCGGGGCATGCCAGGGAGGCTGGGGAGAGGCTTAGTATGGGTCGTTTCAGTATTCGATGCCATTTGGGTAGTCAAATAGGTAAAACATTGTGAATGGGGTATTTTCGGGCCAAGTAGGTGTGCCATAGCCCACGGTTCTAGGGGTGGTTCCGAGGTTCGAGCATGCTGTGGTAAAACAATTAACCAGGGTATTCCAGGGAGGCTGGGGAGCGGCCTAGAGTGGTTTGTTTTAGTATTCGAGGCCATTTGGGTGGTCAAACGGGCAAAACGGCGCAAACGGAGCATTTTTGGGCTAAATCAATGTGCTATAGCCTATGGTTTTGGGTGTGGGCCCGGGTTTCGGGTATGTTGTGGGTCAAAAATTGACCAGAGCATGTAAGGGAGGCTATGGAGCGGCCTAGTGTGGGTCGTTTCAATACTCAAGGCCATTTGGGTGGTCAAACTAGCAAAACAGCGTGATCGGGGCATTTTCTGGCTAAATCGGTATGCGATAGCCCATGGTTCAGGGGATAGGTCCAGGGTCCGGCCGTGTTGTGGGTCAAAAATCGATCGAGGCATGTCAGGGAAGCTGAAGAGCAGCCTAGTATGGGCCATTCAATATTCGAAGCCATTTTGATGGTTAAATGGGAGAAACAGCGTGGAAGGGGCATTTATGGACTAAATAATTGTGCTATAGCCCACGATTTTGGGGTGGGTCCGATGTTCGGGCATACTGTGGGTCAAAAATCAACCGGGGCATGCCAAGGAGGCTGGGGAGCGGCCTAGTGTAGACTGCTTCAATATTCGAGGTCATTTGGGTGGTCAAATGGGCGAAACGATGCGAACGAGACATTTTTTAGCCAAATTGGTGTATTGTAGCCCACAATTTCGGGGGTGGGATCGGGGTTCAGGCGTGCTGTTGGCCAAAAATTGACCTAAGCGTGGCAGGAAGGCTGGGGAATGGCCTAGTATGTGCTATTTCAATATTCGAGGATATTTGGGTGGTCAAATGGGCGAAATGATGAGAACAGGGCATTTTTAGACCAAATCGGTGTGCTACAGCCCACGGTTCTGGGGGTGGGCCTAGGATTCGAGCATTTTGTGGGCCAAAAATTGACTAAGGCATGGCAGGGAGACTGAGGAGCGGCCTAGTGTGGGTTGTTTTAATATTCGAGGCCATTTGGGTGGTTAAACGGGCGAAATGGCGTGAACGGGGCATTTTCGGGCTAAATCGGTGTACTATAGCCTACAATTCTGAGGGTGGGCCCAGGATCCAGGTGTGTTGTTAGCCTAAATTCTATTAGGGCGTGCCAGGAAGGCTGGGGAGTAGCCTAGTGTGGGTCGTTTCAATATTCGAGGCCATTTGGGTTGTCAAACGGGCAAAACGGCATGAACAGGGCATTATCAGGCCAAATCAATATGCTATAGCCTACGATTCCGAGGGTAGGCCCATGGTTCGAGCATTTTGTGGGTCAAAAATCAATTGAGGTGTGCCAAGGAGGCTGAGAAGAGTCCTAGTGTGGGTTGTTTCAATAATCGAGGTGATTCATGTGGTCAAACTGGTAAAATAACGTGAATGGGGTGTTTTGGGCCCAAATTAATGCGCTATAGCCCACGATTGTGGGGGTGGGACCAAGCTTGATATGGGCCAAAAATTGATCGGGATGTGCCAAGTAGTTTGGAGAGCGGCCTAGTGTTGACTGTTTCAATATTCGAGGCCATTTGGGTGGTCAAATAGGTGAAATAGCAAGAATGGGTCATTTTTTAGCCAAATCAGTGTGCTATGGCCCACAGTTCCAGGGGTGGGCCCGGGGTTCGGGCGTGCTGTGGGCTAAAAATTGATCGGTGTGTGCCAGGAAGGATGGGGAGCAGCCTAATGTGGGTTGTTTCAATATTCGAGGCCATTTAGGTTGTCAAACCGGCGAAACAGTGCGAATGGGGCATTTTCATACCAAATCGGCGTGCTATAGCCCACAGTTCCGGGGGTGAGCCTAGAGTCCGGGCGTGCTGTGGGTAGAAAATCGATTGGGGCATGCCAGGGAGGCTGGGAAGGGGCCTAGTGTGGGCCATTCAATATTCGAGGCCATTTGGGTGGTCAAACAGTCAAAACAGCGTAAATAAGTCAATTTTGGGTCCAATGGGTGTGCTATATCCCACGGTTCTAGGTATGGGCTCATGGTTCGGGTATTGTTTGGGCTCAAAATCAATTGGGGCATGCCTGAGAGGTAGGGAGCAGCCTAGTGTGCGCTGTTTCAATATTCGAGGCCATTTGGGTGGTCAACCAGACGAAACGATGCGAACGGGGCATTGGTTAGCTAAATCGGTGTGCTATAGCCCACAGTTCTGGAGGTGGGCCAGAGGTTCGGACGTGCTGTGGGCCAAAAATCTACAAGGGCGATCTAGGGAGGCTGGGGAACGACTTAGTGTGGGTTGTTTCAATATTCGAGGCCATTTGGGTGGTTAAACAGGTGAAACGGCGCGAACGGGGTAGTTTTGTGCCAAATCAGTGTGCTATAACCCACGATTCCAGGATTGGGCTCTGACAGTGCCCAAGCGCACACGCAAGTGTACGTGGTCTACCAAGTAGTAAAGTCGCCTTCAAGAAAGCCAAGTTATCGATCCCCCAGGGACTTGATCGAACGACTATTCGATTCTAGTTCACAATTTAGATTTAATTGATGCAAGCGTAACCAAAATAGAGTTTTGAATACTTGTAAAATAAAGTAAAGGAAACAATGAGTAAAATAAAAGTCTTGAAACAATCAATGGGAGAAAACTCAGGGTTAAAGCACTTTGAACAATCATAATATATTATTGAACTTCATTCGTTAACTTACTTATCTTGGTTGTCGATTTGTACGGTTAATTGCATGATCAAGGTACCTTACAACTGCATCCTTGAGCGGGGATGTAATAATCCAATCAAGTTCTTTAAGATATCATCCTACGTGTGAATCAAGTAAGTCATCTAAGTACTTCCCAGCCATAGACTCTAATTTGAATTTCTTATTTTATAAAAGAATACAAACCATACTTTGTTTATTCCCATGTTCTATCGCCCTATTCCCTCTCCCGAGATCACAAGGTTGACAATTGGTGTATTCTAAGGGAGATCAACCCTCAAAATAAGTTAAATCAAGAATAAACAAACAACCAATAATGATAAGCAAAATTAAACAAAATTAATTCAAAACAATAGTACTCATGTTCTTGGCTTTAACCTCAGAAAGGCATTTTTTAGCCACTCGTAGCCATAATCAACATCCGAATAATTGTATGAATGATTAAAACCATAAATAAAACTAAATTAAAGAATAAAAACCTAAAAAGAAGTTGTAGCAGCTCTTCAATGCTCCCAAGAGGTTCAAAGATGTTTAAAACACAATTTAAGACGTTATATTTATAGTAGACAAGTCATAAACCGACTTGGATTAGGTTTCCACTCTATTTTATTTCAGCTGAGCACAAAAATCCTGCTTTTAATGGTCATCGCGTCGCGGTGGTGGGCTCATCTCTATTAGCCCGTGAAGCGGTGTAATCGCACTGAGATTCTGAAAATTGACAACTGCGGATTTACTTTTCACAGCAACGCGGTGCCTCCTTCATCGTTATTAGGTCTGCACGTAGTGGGTCACTATTTTGGGTCCCTTATGAATCCAGTGGTGGGTCGCATGCGCCACCGGTCCATTCCCACAATCCTCATGCTCCCTAGACATTCCAGGTGTCCAAATTATGTCAAATTTGTGTATTGTGCTTCCGTGATCCATTCCAAGCCTTTTTGACTTGTTTCCACTTGATTTGAAGCTTTTACCTTCTTCATATATCATCATAGTCCATTCACCAAGCACCCTATAGAATGAAACACAATAACTTAGAGCTCAAAACAATACAACATCTAAGACGGTGAACTAGAAATACGAGCTAAGACTAGGCTTGCCCACGTTGATCTTAAGCTTATGTTTTGACTCTTGTCTTGATTCAATTGACCTTTGACCATTATAACAAAGTTGTTTCACATATAAATACATAATAACAACCTTAGTAACTCATTAAACAGGTTAGAACCCAACACGATAGACTAGACAAACTCCTAGCTCAAGCTAGTCACACTAGTTTTCTCGGTTTTAGAGGATTTGGATGAAGAGTTTGTTTCCGAGATCACGATTTTGGTTAGACCGAGGCATTCGAATTTGGTACCTCTAATCAGATTTTATTCTGAGTGGAATGAGCGCTTTTGGTATACACATACATGTCTAATGGAAACTTACATGAGTGGTTTCACTCAACCGACGACAAGGCAAGACTCTTGGATTTTCCTCTAAGGGTTAAAATTGTTGTTGGCATTGAAAAAGCCCTAGCTTGGCTTCATGGTGGTGGAAATTTCCATATTGTACATAGAAACATAACCACACAATGTATCTTGCTCGATAAAAATTTTGATCCCAAGATATCCAATTTTTGGGAGGCAACACTTGCAAAAACAAATGACATAGATTCGAACTTGAGTCTACTTCCAATAGTCGAGTATTTAGACTTTACAACATACAAGAAAAATGTCTATCAATTCGGGGTTGTGTTTCTCGAGCTTTTAACAAGGAAGGAATCTTACCAATTGAGTTTCTTAAGTCAAAATCTTTGTCGAAACTTTTTTGCAAGTCCTCTTAATGTGGATGAACTACTGTTAGGACAAGGATGTGATGATATGATAATTCAGCTACTTGAACTTGCAAGTAGTGTTGTTGACATTGCTCGAATTCATGACCAAACAAGGGAGCAAAGGCGTAGCCATAGTTATAGGTACAGGTTCTGCAGAACCCAGTAGCTTTAGCTTAGGCGTTGTATTTGTGTTAAAAAAATTATTTAATATGTATAAATAATCTATCCAGAACTCAGTAGGCAAAAAGGATTGTCATTTTCATCAATTTTTGTGACAGAAATAAACTAGTGTTACAATATGTCAGCTCTATTGCTAAATCTCAGACCAATTTTGATCAAGAATATATTATCCTCCATTGTGATTTGTAATCCTCAACCTACCGATTGATGGTGAAGGTGAGCCACCCTCAATTTTCTTGTGCATTTGCGCTTGATCAAGGAAATATTGGTAATCATCCATTCATCTAACCACACTACTAGACTTTCCAAAGGAAATTTAGACAGAAATGGTCAAAAATTGTCAAAAAAGTTACCGACGAGCTAAATTCTGATTTGGGTTCAACTTTAGATTGCAACATATAGAAATTTTATAGATGCTCAATTACATGCATCTAAGTCAAAAGACAGAGTATTTTCTGCAGTATCAAAAGTTAATCCTACGCCTTGGAGTTGATTACTTCCTATAAGTGCGATGTTTTGGTCCCATGGCATAAAAGCCAAACAGAAAACCCCATTAATGTACTGCATGACTCGTTGTTGTGCCAGTAACAACAAATTATTCGAGTTTTGGGAGCCGAAATGCATCTTCACAACGGGGAAATATGGATCTGGACCAGTCGTATCCACTTTATAGCAAGTGTCATAAACTGATCCAGGTGGAACATTAACCAGAGAATACCACGTACTTGTTATCTGAATGTGTAACGGAATACAATATAAAAATCATGAGGGAAACGGGTAATAAATGTTCCTGTGTCCACGATGCAGCTACCGCTCGTGGCATAATTTCCAAAATTCCTAGACAATGATGGGAACATCGGGACTTCCCTATCATTAATAAAAACTTTATAAAGTTTGACGAAGTAAACTGAAGGGAATCTGAAATCTTGTAATAGCCTTGTTGATGTTGTTTTCTTAAATGGCGTTGTGTGGAAGCTAAGTGTTGATCTTTTCGTGGAGAGAGCTCCCGGTAGGCACATGGACATTATGTCTGCTTCAAATTGCGATGCTAAAGACTTGTCACCACCCATTACTCTATGCCCGAGGCCAGCAATTCCAGAAAATTGACCAGTAAAAGGCTTTCCATGCGTTTGATATTTGCCACATCCAAAAACAACGCTTACCTGCTTTTGGTCTAAAACAAAAGTAATCACGTCGTGTGCAATCCAGCCTCTTGTTCTTGATCTATCCACGTATTTGTAATCATACATACACGTATTACCATACGGACTACAGTCATATTCCTTATTCGTGATTTCACAGTTTCTACTTTCTACAAGGCAATCGAGCTTTCTATATGTTTTTGAATTAGTTGAAACATATAAAGGATTATTTATCTGTTTGTAACATCCATTTGCATTACATGGTCCACATTGCCACCAAACTAGATCACTGCCAGTGTCTATTAGCAAGTAACTTTTAACTTGTTCAGTGAGTAAAAGATGCACCAACATGGGTTGTGGTGCAGTTGATGAGGCTGCTCCACCCTTAACCAGAGGTCCAGGGTTCGACCCTGGGTGGGCTCTGCAACGTGTGATCTGGATTAGTCGGGGATCCAATGCGGGAACCGGATGCCGGATGCCGGATGGGAAACCAAAAAAAAAAGAGTAAAAGATGCAACATACTGACCTATGAAATGTGTACTTGTTGTTACCGGAACCTTTTCGTTGGCCACTTTACTCTGATGCTCGTCGTGTGGCCTTACCAGAGTTCCATTCGCACTAATCGCGTCACCATTTTCAAGAACCGATGCCAAATGATTTGCTCTAGCTTGACAACTGGCGAACCTATTTCCGAGTAACGAGTCATAGTCCTTCAATTTTGACTTTTAAAATAAATAGAGATTCTAAATGGTGAGTGTATAGGATGTCATCGGAGGATCGAGAAGCTTCGTTGGATCAATAGACATATTCCATAATATAAGTGGTGTTAACGGATGAAAAAGAATATTCATTGCATAAAATTACATGAAAAATTGAGAAAATAATTGAAATCAAAAGGTGAACATGGAGGAACTTCTCCATTGGAATAGAAATTGTTTTTCTAATTGATTGATTTAGTTTGAGATATGTCTATCACTTCTTGTACTCAATATATATAAACACATAATAAAAACCCATTAATGATTTTTAATGCCATTAAATGTACTACTTTATTAAAGAGGTAAAGTTCAATAATTTTGTCATTAATGAGTAAAAGTCTACAATTATACATTAAATTAACCTATTAAAACTTTACCCAAAAGGGAAATCCCATGCATATATCATTTTTGATACCTTATAAGTTTTTATTACTCCATATAAGTGGGTTTGCAAAAAGAATTATATGCGTATCTTTTATATTTTGTGTATCTTTAATATTTTTATCAAATCGAAAAGAAAAATATGAAGGGGACTTTTAGAGTAACTGATAAAATTATTGTCATGTGATTAGGAAGTCACGAGCTCAAGTCATAGAAATAGCCTCTGTCAGAAATGCAAGATAATGCTGCGCACAATAAAATCCTTGTAGTCCAGCCCTTCTTCGCAGTCCCTTATAGCAAGAAGCTTTAGTACACCGAGCTCTCCTTTTAGTATTAACATACTTCCACCGCCACATCAAGCTTCCCTTTTAGTATTAACATACTTCCTCTGCCCCATTTTATATGTCGTCATTTTCTTTTTGTCCGTCCCAAAAAGAATGCCATATTTCCTTATTTGGTAACTATTTAAAGAAATAATTTTACTTTTATCCTTATTAGTCTCATTTAATTAAAGATAGTAGTAATATATTTTTTAATAAAGCACAATTGTCATTCCTTCTTAAACTTTGTACCCGATCAAAATATGCCGCATAAAATACAACCGAGGAAGTATATCTTTTTGATGTGTTTTCAGTGTTACTCCCACCGTTCGCTTTTACTTGTCACTAATTTCCTAATTGTATTTTTATCTGTACTTATCATTTTTGACATATCAAGAAAAGACAACTTCTTTTTTCCTATTTTACCCTTAGCATTAATTGTCTTTTCTCCAAATTAATTTTAAGATACAGTATAAACATCATTTAATAGGGGGACTATGGTAAAATAACTGTATGTTATTAATTATTTTTTTAGTAAATATGTCAAGTTAAAATGTGACAAGTAAAACCGAACGAAGGAATTATCTTTTTGTTTATTAGAGCAACTTTTGGGGCATTTAAATTGTTCAAGAAGAGTAATATCATTCTAAAAATATAAGGTAAAGGGGTCCATATGTAATAGCTAGATCTTTTGGGGGCTAAAGTGATATTATCCTGTTCATTTTTGTAGAAGATGATACTGCTCAAATACTGACCAACTACCAGAAAAAGAAAGAAATTGGCTCTTAATGCTACAGTATCCATCATCAATGGTGACATAATGTTAAGGGAAAAATTGGAATTTCACTATTCAGCTGTGAGAAAGTGAGATTTTTTTAAGCTATTGTTCAAAATTAATCTTGATGTATTACAAGTTTTATTTGCCTGAATTTTTTTTGGTAGTTTGCATTTTTTGCTTATTGTTTATTTAACCATATGTTATCAGTGTTATATTTTAGCTTATCTTGGAAATTTGGGTAGAAAGAATTTTAAAAAATTGCTAAAGATTTCATTTTTGCAAATGTTATTTGTGTGTGTAAGACAAGGAGCCTTGTTGTAACTGGTAAAGTTGTTGTCGTGTGACCAGAATGTCATAGGTCCGACCTATGGAAAGAGGGGTTCACAGTGGTAAGACTGTGTATAATAGACCTTTGTGGTCCAGCTTTTTCTTGGGACCCAGCACATAACGGGAGCTTAGTGCACCGGACTGCCCTTTGTTTTTGTCTTTGTGTGTAGTAAAATTCTTAAAAGATTTAGTCTTTCTTGGAAATTTGTGATTATCTATGAGAAGTATTTGTCTCAATTATTGTGGATAGTTCCCTCCATGTGATCAGGGGGTCACGAGTTCGAGATATGAAAATGTGCTAAATATGATATTTTTGTTATTGATTTTCTCTTCTCCTAGCTTGATGTAGTTTATGATTTCATGGTACGCCGCACGAATGACTTGAGATAAGTGACTCCACTAAATTAACACGTACTTCATTCATTATCTCAAAGAAGAAAAATAATTGTATTTTGATATTTCAGCAAAGGATTTTGTATAGTCATAACGTCTGACAATACAAAGTGTTTATAGACATCATAATTTTGTGAACTCTATAATAAGAATTCAATTTTTGTTAGAGTTTTTAGGAGTTACTTTACGCTAAACCTAACTTGGTGGCTACTCTACTCTAAACCCTTAATAAAGAGATTAATCATCTCCCGATAATTTCATAAACTCATTGAATATCACTCTCTTTTTGTTAATCAAATACATCAAGAAGATCCATAAACCCTTCTTTATGGAGATCAAATTCAAATATTTCTACGTTCAAGAAATATGTTATTAACGACCTTCGAATTACGAAGAAAATTCATATCAAATCTAAATCTTCTTACATTCAAGAAATACGCTACTAACGACCCACGAATTACAAAAAAAATCATATCAAGTTCAAATTTTTTTACATTCGAGAAATACGCTAAAAATTCATATCAAATTTAAATCTTTCTACATTCGAGAAATACGCTACTAATGGTCCTCGAATTACGGAGAAAAATAAAGAAAGAAGAATCAAGGTAGTAATAGAACTATATCCATATCATTTATCAATAAAATTCTTATTTTTTCATATTTTATTTGCATTGTGACTGCAATTTGTTTCTGTCACTGTAATCTTTATTGCAAACAGTGTTAACAATACCAAAAAAGAATACAATTTACTATTATATATAAGGGAGGATCTCAATTTCCGGTAGTCCTCACAAGGATTGATGATGTTCTTTTGCTAAATATTTTTATTTTTGTCCTTATTCTTTTTGTTAAGACCATTTCCACTTGTGTATTTGTAACTGATTTTTTCTTGCCACAGGTTGTCTTTTAATTAAAATTTCCTTTATTTTAAATTAATAATTATTTTTGCTCAAAAGAATTATTTAGAAATAACTTTTCACATAAAATTAAAGTTAGTAATAATTTTCAACTACACCCTTATAGTCACTGATGTTCACTTCTTAAAAAAGATATAGTACTCTCTCCGTTCCACAATAAGTTAATTGTTGAATTTTGACACATATGTTAAGAAAAAAAAAGAAGCAAAGACATAAATTTATCATATTTTTTCATTTTTACCCTCTTTAAAAATCAAAGACACATGATACATCACTCCCAGTGCACATTTAATGGAGGGTAAATTTGGAAAAAAATTTCAACATCTACCTTGAATTATGAATCATTCGCTTATTTTGAAACACTAAAATTACTCCAATAATTCACTTATTGTGAAATGGAGGGAGTATTAAATAGGATAACTTAATCAATAATAAATAGTACAATGCCTTTATTATTTTTCTTAGCAAACATGAAAAAGGATAAATCAATAATTAGAGTAGAATGAATAGAATATTTTTAAAGGGTGTTTAAAAAATTAATATGATAAGTAAATGGACCGAATGGACTAATCGGTTAATGTAATTTAATTATTATTTAATATCCCTATAGATCACGATTAAGTTAGTTTGTGTAAAGGCTCTAAATTAATGTTGTAACTATTTTTATATATACTTGAAGTGATTGAAATACTTTGTTTTATTAGATGAAAACAATGAATTTTGCAACTCTTGTCACATGAAATTATAGGTGAAAATAAACTAATAAATATTGAAATAAATTTATTTCTATTTATAACGGATAAATTTTGTACCCATAAATTCATTAAAATCAATATTTTTTTATTTTTGATCAGCATTGAATTGGAATTATTAAAATATTGTCATGTTATTTTATTGAACGGGCGTCTTAAGTTAAATTAATGACATTAAAAGTTGTCATATATGCTGAGGTTTTAGCATCTTGCAATTTTTCAATCGACGGCGCCGATGAAACTAAACTATCTCTTTGTGTCTTGAAGATCTGGCGATAGCAGAGAACCACCAATCCGCCGCCAGTAAATTACTTGTGTCGGCGACCATAAACACGTCCCGACGACCCTATCAATTTCGGCGACCCCATCAGATTCTGTCGCAATCGTCATCTTTTTCTCTCTCGCTTCTTGCGCCGACCACTAAAATGATAGCGGCTTTTTCGGCGGCCTATCTCTGTGGCCCAACAACCACATCAGTTTTTGGTGAGTGACGTCAATTTTCGGCAATTTGATCGTCGCTTTTCTTTTCTTATCTTTTATTTTCTTTATAACCCTTTTCAGGTACTTCAAGTTCAGATCCACACTTCAGGCAGTGACATCAAGATTTTGGTTTCTAGCTCATTTTTTCGGCGACCAAGTACAGGGATGTGGTACCAGCAGTAGGGTAAAGGTGGTGGCAACAAATTTTGACGACAAATTTCTGCACCAATTTGCCGAAATTCGACAAAACAATCAGGAAAACGTCTTTCACTGTGTCGTCTCCCAGTATCAGGTGCACTCATTTTAGTCTTCTCTAGTTTATTTGGTATATGCTTCTTGTCGCTTTTTCTATCCTGATTTCTTGTCTGATTTTTTTAATTATTCCTGTGGGATTACTGGTTATGGTTTCTCCGTAACTTAGTAGGTGTTCGTTGCTTGTGAGTAGTATAGTACTTGTTGTTGCTTGTGAGTATTAATCCTGCTTACTGGTTTTTGTTTTCTGATTTAGTTGTTTTTAATCATACTCTTTTGCTCGTCGTGTTTTTTGGCTTTTTTTTCTTCATTTTCTTCTATCGTATCGTTTTGAGTGGTGGTTAGGGTGATATATGATGGACTAGGGTCATGTGATAGGTCAAGGTCGGGGTTGGGGTCGAGTCTAGGTTTTAGTCTTGGGTTGAGGGCGAGGGATAGTAGGTCTAAGTAGGATAAGGGTGCTTATAGGTTGAAAGTTGCGTCCTGGAACATAGAGACACTTCAAGGTAAGTCTATAAAGCTGGTGAAGATTCTTGGAAAATGAAGGGTTAGAATAGCGTGTGTCCAGGAAACTAAATGGTAGGCACTAAAGTGAGAGATATGGATGGATATAAGTTATGGTACTCGGGTAGTATGAGACATAGAAATGGGGTAGGTATCTTAGTAGATGAAGAACTTAGGGAGCAGGTGGTAGAGGTTAAAAGAGTCAGTGATAGGTTGATGTCTATTAAGTTGGTCATGAGAGGAACTATGGTGAACGTTATTAGTGTTTATGCTCCGCAATTAGGTTTGGATGAGGAAGAGAAGAAGGGCTTTTGGAGGTTTTGAATGAGATAGTGAGGGGCATCCCGAGCACTGAGAAACTTTTCGTGAGAGGAGACTTTAATGGACATATTGTGTCTTTGTCGAGAGGTTATGATGATGTACATAAAGATTTCAATTTTGGGTAGAGGAATAAAGGAAGTGCTTCTCTTTTGGATTTTTCTAGGTCTTTTGGGATGTGGATAACGAATTTGAGATTTTTGAAATGTTTCGTAGTTTAGTGGCCAAGACACAGATAGAATTTTATATCTTTAAGAAGAGTGACAGAGCACTATGTAAAGATTGTAAAGTCATACCTAGAGAGAATCTTTCGACTAAACATAGGTTGTTGGTGATGAACTTGGTAATCAATAAGGGCTGAAAGAAGAAGAGTGTGAAGGTTCGGCCCAAGATTAAGTGAGGTAGCTTGAGTTTGGCTAATGCTTTGAAGATGAGGGAGAAGTTGAGAAGCAGGGGGCTTGGGAGAGTAGAAGGGATGTGCATAGTATGTGGGAGACAACTGCCAGTTGCATTAGGGAGATCGCTAGAGAGGTGTTGATTGTCTTGAGAGGTCGATTTAGTAAACATCGAGGGGACTAGTGGTGGAATAAAGAGGTTAAGAGAAGGTGGAGTCTAAGAAGGTGGCTTATGCTAAATTGGTTGAGAGAAAAAATGATCAAGAGAGGAGGACGAATAAGGAAGAGTATAAGTTATAGCTAGGTGAGAGGCTAAGTTAGTAGTTACAGTGGGAGAAATGACAGCTTTTTAGAGCTTGTATGCGGCTTTAAAGGAGAAAGGCAGGGATAAGTGCATCAAGGTTGAGGATAGTACTACGTTGGTTGAGGATGCCCTCATTAAAAAAAGGTGGCAGTCCTATTTTCATAAACTTTTGAATGATAAGGGGGACAAAGGTTTCGTGTTTGGGGACTTGGAGAAATTTGAGGAGTGTCACGACTATGGTTATTGTAGGCGTATCGAGGTTAAGAAGGTCAAGAGAGCTATTCTCAGGATGCGAGAGGTAGGGCGACAAGACAGACGAGATTCCAATAGATTTTTAAAACGTACTGGCGGGGAGGGAAGGATGCCTGAAGCATGGAGGTGGAGTACAATCATTCCATTGTATAAGAACAAGGGAGACATCCAAAGTTGCAATAACTATAGAGGTATTAAGTTGTTGAGTCATACTATGAAAATTTGGGAAAGAGTGGTAGAGTTGAGGCTGAGAAGGAGTATAATTATGCTGAGAATCAGTTCGATTTCATGCTAGGTCGCTCGACTACTGAGGCCACTCACCTTGTGAGAGATTAGTGGAACTGTTTTGGGAGATAAAGAAGGACTTGCATATGGTGTTTATTGATCTTGAGAAGGCTTATGACAGAGTTTCCAAGGATATTCTCTGGAGGTGTTTGGAGGCTAGAGGGGTGTCTGTGGCGTACACTAGATCAATTTAGGACATGCATGATGGAGCAAAGACTCGGGTGAGGACGGTAGGTGGTGATTCAGAGCATTTTTTTATTTTGGTAGGGTTGCATCAGGGTTTGACTCTTAGCCCTTTTTTATTTTCCTTGGTGATGAATGTTTTGACAAGACATATTCAAGAGGAAGTACCTTGGTGTATGTTATTTGCTGTATAATATGGTACTGATTGACAAGACTCGGGGAGGAGTTAATGATAAGTTGGAGATTTGGAGACAAACTCTTGAGTCTAAAGGATTTCCGTTAAGCAGGACCAAGATAGAGTACTTGAAGTGTAAGTTTAGTGATGTGTCATAGGAGGCTGACATGGTTGTGAAGCTAGACTCTCAGGCCATTCAGAAGAAGGAGAGTTTCAAGTATCTGGGGTCTATGATTTAGGGCAATGGTGAGATTGACGAGGATGTCACATATCATATTGGGGCTGGATGGTTGAAATGAAGGCTCGCTTTGGGAGTTTTATGTGATAAAAAGATGCCCCCGAAGCTTAAAGGGAAATTCTAGATAGTGGCAGTCCGACTGACTATGTTGTATGGAGAGTATTGGCCAGTTAAGAACTCCTACATCCAAAAGTTGAAGGTGGCGGTGATGAGAATATTGCGATGGATGTGTGGCCATACTTGGAAAGATAAGGTAAGAAATGAGATTATTCAGGAGAGGTGGGAGTGGCCTCGGTGGAGAACAAGATGTGAGAAGTAAGGTTACGTTGGTGCAAGAATGTGATGAAGAGGGGATCTGATACTCTAGTGCGGAGGTGTGAGACTCTGGATATGGATGATTTTAGGTGGGATAGAGGTAGACCGAACAAATATTGGAGGGATGTGATTAGGAAGGTGTGGAGAATGCCGATTAGGGTAGATGGTTAGGAGTTGAGAGTGTGTCGGTAACAATAGGGGAGCATTCTTTATTTGTGTTTGAAGTTTCTTGTTCGTGGTGTTGAGTGATGTCTATGATTTTGGATAAATAGTTTTAGTATTATCTTGTGACTGCAGTATTATCTTATGGCTAGTGACGTTAGTTTATTTTGCAGACTGTACTAGTTTTTATGCATTTATGTTTTGTGTTTGTTATACTACTATCGGTCCTAAGACGGGGGTCTGTCGGAAACAGACTCTCTACTTCATCTTAGGTAGTGGTATTATCTGCGTACACTCTACCCTCCCCAGACCCCTCTATGTGGGAGTCCACTGGATATGTTGTTATTGTTGTTGTTGTATCATGTTATTTTATAAAATATTAAATTACTTGTGGTCTCTTGTTATATTCTAATTCTCCTGTAATACTTTCTTCCATACAAATAATTTTTTAAACAAATTATCCAATTATGTGATTAAGAACTTTAATAATTATAAAAAAAAATAATAAAATATATTTAATATATCGGTCATTAAATTATATTAATTATAAAGTAAAAAATATAATATAAATTATCTTTTAAAATTTAATTATTATTATTTATATGTAGAGTTGTTTGGATCCGAGCTTAGTACGGAATACGGATTTAATGAAACTAGCATTTATATATTCGTAGAATACACCTTTCACTTCATTTAATACTTCACGTAATAATCTTTTTTATAATTTTATAAATTACATAAATAAATTAAAATAGTTGTTTTTAATCTAATTAAAATGAAATGGATGGTGTATGAAATTTGGAAGGATATGCAATTATAAAAGCAGAAAATGAGGTGACAGGTTGGGTAGGTCCACTAATAAAAGAGTTTGGGCGTCATGCAGATGACAAATGCTTTATGGCGTCATCTTTACACGTACACAGTTGAGGCCGTAGCAGTGTCGTTGTCAGAAATTTGATGAGGAGTGTGCATAGTTTCTTTTTAGTTGTGTTAAGGATGTACAAAATTTAATATAGACGTATAATAGCTAATATTAAGCTTCTGTACACTATATAATCTTTTGATAAAAGATGTGCATCAAATCACCCTTTTTCTAAGATCATCCCTCCGCCAATGGGTATAAGTATACCTCAACATCGAGTATTTACATTTGATCAATCAATTCAAGATATATACAATAATAACATACATAATATTACACGTGGAGTTTGGAGAGGTAGTATGGACATGTACTTCTACCTTAAGAAGATAGAGAGGTCGTTCTCGATTGACTCTCGACTCTCGACTCAAGTAAAACATATAAAAAAAAATTAGGCATGTAAAATAAATAAAATAGTGAATCTAAAAACGGTAGCAACGACAAACAATTAATATGATAACTGAACTAAAAACAAACAAATTATTCTAATATAGAAGAATAAGATAGTATGAAAGTAATAACAAAAATACTACTTAATAGGGAAATTAGACAACGCTCAGCCACCCACTAACCACATCCTTGATCTACGTATTTTTATATCTAGATCATATCCTCGAAAAGCTACAGATACCTAATCTAATCTCCTTTACCAAGACCTCCTCAGCCTACATCTACCTCTCCTTATACCCACTATTACAAGATAATATCTTTTATAAATTATTTTTGTTATCATGATTGAATGATCTTATATTCTTAATTCATTAGAATTAAAATCATTGATTAGGGGTAAATATTCGGAACCAATAAGTATTTGCATGATGATTAAGTGCTTCTTGCGAAAAATTGAATTGCACAATGTTTGCGAGTAGCTCTCTTTGACGTACTAAACTTATATAGGACTATCTCTACACTTAATATTACAATTTACAACGCAAATATAAGCTAACTACTTCATGATATATACAACTTAAATACTTAAGTGAGAAAAATGAATCAATAGACCTCCCAAGTTTCCAATTAAGAAAAGGGGATAAGTGGGTCCCGCAACTTGTCCCTTTTAAAAAAATTATGTCATTTGAACAATTGAGATAGTTGTTCGACAATTACATTAGTTGTCTCAACAACTTCAAATAGTTGTTGAACAACTTCTCCCAATTGTTGAATAACTTCGCCCAGTTGTCGAACAACTTTGCCTAGTTGTTATACAACTTAGCGCAGTTGTCGAACAACTTTGATAGTTGTTGAACAACTGCTAGAAGTTGTCGAACAACTATCAAAGTTCTTCGACAACTGGGAGAAGTTGTTGGAACGAAAAAACTTAAAAAAAAATCAAAAAAATTTTGTCCCTCCCACCTAATTTTAAAAACTTGAAGGATTCTCACTTAATTAGACAACTTATTTGTCCCTTTTAATCCAAAGTCCCAGTAGTACTACTATAATTTTCTTGAATAGCTTAACTATGTTCATCCATATTTGGGCCCTAAAAGAGGGCCATCAAACCAGTTGAGAAAGGCTACAGAGCCAGCTATTTGGTAGATGGGTTTTTATGGGCCTTCTTTGGGGTCTCGAGGGTTATTCTATGTTAATAGGAGTAAACGTAGGCTAAACCAACTACTAATATTTGAATATTAACTATGTAGGACTTAATTACCTGCATAACTCACTGCTAAATCAATTACCAAGAAATACGTTAATACATGCATAAATAATATATAGATTTCCACATTGATAATCCCTACAGTACAAAAACTTGCATAACTCTAATTGAGGCCCCTTTGTTATTTACTTTTGGCTTCTTAGGTTTAAGTGGGTAAACAGATGGAAAGAGAGAAGAAAAGGCTCTCACATCTAGTTTCCCTAGATGCACCTTTTTAGAAGAAGGGTGCTATTGAAGCAACTCATTTTCATATTCGAACAATCTTTTATTTTGTTCCTCCTTAGAAACAAAAGCATGAGCCGAGGAAGCCATTTCCTTTTCTTATAGCAGATGAAGAACAAGAAGAACACTGCAATTTTAAAACCAGGCTTTAAATCTCATAAACAAAATAAGAAATCATGAGAGCAAAAAGGGAAATATAAAGTGCAAAAAGACCTCACCAGTACTAGGATATAAAGGATGAGAGAGAGGGGAATGAGGGTTATATGAAAAATGGAACGAATACAGCAGAGGCAGAGCACATCTATCAAATTTCTTTAAAAACACACCAGCTACATCACCGATGTTTCAAAATCAAGGCAACTTTTTGTCCTATTCAGAAAAAAAAATTAAAATGTGAGAGTAGGATTGAGGTTGTCTTAACTGCGTAAATTAGTTTGCCCTCTTAAAATTGTGTTCAATTAAGAGAAATATAAAAATAAAGATTTTAAGAGGGCAAGCCAATTTACGCAGTTAAGAAAACCTCAGTCCTACTCACACACTTTGAAATTTTTTTCTGAACAGGATAAAAAGTTGCCTTGATTTTGAAACGTCGGTGATGTAGCTAGTGTGTTTTTAAAGAATATTTGATAGATGTTCTCTTCCTCCACTGTATTCGTTCCATTTTTAATATAACCCTCCTTCCTCTCTCTCTCATCCTTTGTATCCTACTACTGGTGAGGTCTTTTTACACTTTGTTTTTCCCCTTTTGCTCTCATGATTTCTTATTTTGTTTTTGAAATTTAAAGCCTGGTTTTAAATTGCAGTGTTCTTCTTGTTCTTCATTTCCTTTGAGAAAAGAAAATGGTTGCCCCGTCTCATGCTTTTGTTTCTAAGGAGGAACAAAACAAAAGACTGCTTGAATCTGAAAATGAGTTGCTTCAACAACACCCTTCTTCTAAAGAGGTGCTTCTGGGAAACTAGATGTGAGAGTCTTTTCTTTTCTCTTTTCATCTGTTTACCCACTTAAACCTAAGAAGCCAAAAGTAAATAATGAAAGGGTCTCAATTAGAATTTTGCAGATTTTTTTAATTTAGGGATTATCTATATATTATTTATGCAGGTAGTAGCGTATTTTTTGGTAGTTAGTTTAGCAGTGAGTTATGCAGGTAATTAAGTCCTACATAAGTAATTCACTATGTTAATAGAAATATATGAATTTGAAAATAGTAGGCTTTGAAAATTTTAAAAAATAATTCATTAGTTTAAAATTAAAAAATCATAGTTGAAAAGACCTAAAACATCTCTAATTATATCATAAATTTATATATTTCAAATATATTTAAATATTAAATAAAATATAATAATAATTAAAAGATAACTTATAATATTAGTAGTAGTAGAACATACATATCTACTACTACTACTACTAATAATAATAATAATAAAAATAATGATAATAATAATAATAATATAAATAATAATAATAAAAATAATAATAATATTAATAATACATCATTTACTATCAAAAATATTTGGTTTATCTCAAATATTTTTTTTTAATTCAATTATAACATTATAAGATAAATTTGCATTATATTTGCAGAAAGGTAAATAGCAAAGATAATTAAAAGTAATAATGTAATACCCCGAGATTCTAACCAATAGTGTCGTCATGACTCAAGCCCATGAGAAATAAATTATAGTGTTTTGGTTATTTTTTGGTCAAGGGTGATGTGTATTAAGGCTTTAAAGATGTCCTAACGCTTAGGCGAATCAAAACATTTTGTACCGATTGAATTCTTGAGAAGGATTTTGGCATAGTAAAATTTAAATTAGCATATATCCCGTTTTACTATGAATTATTGAGATTATGACCTTCCAAAATATAGATAATTGAATTATCTTTCCAACTATACCCATTTCGTCAAAATACTCGGAGCAAAGAGTTATGCTTATTTTACTCCAGCATGTCAGCCTGGAAAATTCGCGACGACCTTTTGTAACGACTTGTCACAAGCCTGACGGCCCATCACAAAATGTCGTCACCTTAAGGCAGAAAGTCACAAAATCCACCCTTTTTGTGACGACAATTCGTGACGGCCTATCACGGGCCTGGCAGTTTGTCATAGATGTCGTCAGCTATTTTTTTTTAGCAATTGATGGAAGATTTTTGTAAGGGTATTTTAGTCATTTCCCATTTTTGGAGGCCTCTATATATATGAGAATCCTCATCCAAAACCTAATTTCTTCATTTCTCTCTTTCAATTCTCTTAAGAAATATATCTAGGGTTTTATTTAAGGAAATTAATCTTCCAAAAATCATCCATAAATCTTCAAGATTCCTTCAAGAATCAAGTTCCTCATAGAGTGGACTTCAAGAATTTTTTTATTACAAGTGTGAGCAAAGTCTCAAGAACTAGAGTTCAACCAATTTCAAAGATTAAGGTATGTGGGGTTTTGAACAAGAGAAATTCTTTCGTTCTTGTGCTCAAAGCTTTGATTTTTATTATGGATTTATATGATTTTGCAAGTGGGTTTATACTCAAATTACTTCATCATGAGATTATGAGAATATAAATCGTTCAAGCTTTGTTATACATGATTATTTTACAATTTCCAAGTTATGACTTGATATTTAATATTGTGAATTTCAAGTTTCTACCATGAGGTTGTATTTCAAGTGCTTTCAAGATATGTGTCAAGCTTTAAGCTTCCTTATGAAAAATTGGATTATTGAGTATATTGATTCATGAGAATTGAGTTGTTAAATGAGTCTTGATATTTCCTCAAAGTTATTTGATGTTGCCATGACTTAATGAATTGATGCATTTTGATATTGAGAAAGATTGATTTGATTTGAATCGAGCTAGGAATCCACAAATTGATTATGATTTGATAAATGAGAAAGAGATTTGATTTGGTCTTCATGATAGACCCTTGTGATGTTTGTGGTGGATTTCCTAATGCGTTCTGAGCTTGTGTCTGGGAGAAGTATTTAGCACCGAACAGAAAATGTGGTATTTTCCCCAAAACTACGTGCCACCGTAGGATTGATATTAATAATTGTGGGACAAAGGCCGAGTATGAGATTGTGATCACTAAATTTAGGTTGTACTCCCTGGCAAGAGTACGACGCTCCCGCCAATGTGGGGTTCTCTACTTAGGAGGGAAAAACATTGGACTCCATGTAGCTCACAAGGTTTATGTCGGTTATAAGAACCTCTCATGTCCATAAGAGTCAAGTTTCTTGAATTACAGAGTCACTCCGAGTCTTGAGTTGAAGAGTTGAGTTGTTTATGATGATTTATGAGTTTTTTATCATATGATTTATTTACGATGAGATCATGAAAAGTATGTTTCAATCTAACTCAAGCCAAGTGAGCCATCATTGTACATATGCATATTTTCATGAAATTGATGACGATATTTACATTGTTGCATGCACCCCCACATACTCAGTACATTCCAAAGTACTGACCCACATATTTTTCTAAGGGCTACATTTTCTCGTAATGTAGGTTTAGGTACTCAGCCGCGTTAGCGATATTCGGGTGCCTCTTTTCGTCTGCTCAGTGGTGAGTCCTCATGGTTCGAGGACCGTGTTTATGATTTTGTGATACCGTTTTGTTGTTATGGCTTTCAGTACTGTTTGAGTCAGTTGGGGGTTTGTACCAATGTCTCCTTGATTTTGATGTATAGAGGATTTGTCAGGCTAAAGGGTTGGTATGTACAGAATTTTAGTATTTTGGATTGTACATGCTAGTTTTGTATCTTATTCCAGTATGTTTATGATATGTCATTCTCTCTTATATTAGCATGACTATTGTCAAAGTGAGTTCTAGAAGTGATGACCGGTTTAGAGGGTTAGCTTGAGGCCGCGTTTAGCCTTAAGCACCGTGTGACGTCTCGGGATAGGATCTTGGGGCATTACAAATAAATTGTTGACTTTAAATTAAAAATAATATTAAAAAAATATAAAATTACATATTAGAAGTAAATAGTTATAATACTAAACAGTTCTAATTGGATTCTTATCGTTATATAACTGCTCCTAGAGTTGTTAATATGTATCGGACCAGCTCATCCGGGCTATCTCACACGGGTGTTAGAGTTTGACGGACCCGACCAGGCTGACCTATCAACATGACAAACTAGAAAATAGCAAGCCCAACCCGTCACACTATGGGTTGTGGGCCTCCACAGGCCAGCCCATTTTTTAAAATATATTATTTTTATAATCTTAATTTAAATTTTAAAATATTAATTGCATAAATATTTACAATATAATATTGCTTGAAGTTACTACTCATTAATCAAGTCTAAAATTTACAAAAAGATCCTAATAATCTGTGAAATTGAATAACTTTTGACACCAAATTAAAATCAAATAGAGATATTGAAAAATAATAAAATAATTAATGAGTAATAATATAACTCGCTAAATAACAATATTAACCTAATTTTGTTTTAATTGATCACAATAAAATACAGAAATGTCAATGTTTAGTCCATTAAAAGTAAAATAAATGCTTTAAAGAAAACTCTCATGGCATTTATGGTGTATTCAACATCGCCACGTCATCTTATATTATCATGACTATTGTCAAAGTGAGTTCTAGAAGTGATTACAAGTTTAGAGGGTTATCTTGAGGCCGCGTGTGGCCTTAAGCACCGTGTGACGTCTCGGGATGGGATCTTTGGGCGTTACAAGCTTGGTATCAGAGCCTAAGGTTTAAAGAGTCCTAGGGAGTTTGGCAAGACACATTACGTAGAGTCTTGATCATCGGTGTGTTGCACGCCACATCTATGAGCAAGAGGCTATGGGACGTTTTAGGAAAAGTCATTTTTTTCTTTCAAAAGTCTATCGTGCCTACGACTGTTTC
The DNA here is from genome assembly GCA_030864215.1 of Capsicum pubescens. Classification (NCBI taxonomy): domain Eukaryota; kingdom Viridiplantae; phylum Streptophyta; class Magnoliopsida; order Solanales; family Solanaceae; genus Capsicum; species Capsicum pubescens. The sequence goes on along the minus strand of CM061544.1, from coordinate 49,272,561 downwards.
TCTCAGCTATTAATTAGTGCTCTCTTATGACAGAAAATGCCTCCTCATCGAGCTCGTAGAAACAACGAGCAACCTCAACCCGTTGATCCCCTGAACAAGCATGTGTCACATGCAGAATTCCGGGCAGCTTTTCAGGTGCTAGCCCAGGCAGTTTCCGCCAATACTCAAGCTAACAACCAGGCTACTTTTCCACCTCTGCAAGAGAATAATTCTGCTACAGCTCGGGTTCGTGACTTTATGCGGATGAATCCGCCTGAGTTCTATAGGTTCGAAGGTAGGTGAAGACCCACAGATGTACTTAGATGAAGTGAGAAAGATCACCCAGATTATGCACGTGACTGAGGAGGAGAGTGTTGAATTGGTTGCCTATCGAATGAAAGATGTTGCATATGATTGGGTTGAAGTATGGAGGGAAAGTAGAGGGGAGATGCCGCTCCCATGACTTGGCAGTTATTCCAGGATGCGTTCTAGGACAGATTCTTTCCTCTTGAGATGAGGGAAGCAAAGATAGAGGAATTCATGAATTTGAGACAAGGCTCCATGACTGTTAAAGAGTATTTCCTTAGATTCAATCAGTTGTCCAAATATGCACCTAATATGATGGCTAACTCAGGGACCATCATGAGTAAGTTTGTGACCAGTGTGTCGAGTTATGTTGTGAAAGAGTGTAGATCTGCTATGCTTAATAGGGATATAGACCTTTCTCGATTGATGATACATGCCCAACAGATTGAAGATGATAAGGTGAAAGAGAGGGAGAGAGTAAGAGAGAATAAAAGAGCTAGATCAGAGCAGCAGGGATTCGGTCAGTCCATATTCTATGGAGGGGACCGCCCTCAATTCCAGAGACGTTCGTTGATGCTCGCACCTTCCTAAGTTAGTGCTCCCGCACCTAGAAGAAGGCAGGAGAAGGGGAATAGACCTATCCCTTCCAGGTCTCAGGAAAGTGTAAGTAACAGACCTCGTCCTCCTTCATATGCCAAGTGTGGTAGAGATAATTTTGGCGAGTGTTTTATTGATCAGAGAGGTTTCTTTGGTTGTGGCAAGTGGGTCCACCAACTTAGAGATTATCCGTATGCTAGATAGGGGAGTCGAGATGCTCGTCCCCAGAGTCAGGCTACCAGTTCCCCCGCTCCCGTAGTCCGCCCAGTTCCTCCTCAGGGCGCCTCTTCTAGTACTGTTGGCAGTTCACTCCAAAATTGCTTCTATGCTATACCACCTCACAAGAAGCAGGAGGATTCTCCAGATGTTGTCACTGGTATGCTCCGTGTCTTTCATTTTGATGTGTATGTATTGATGGACCCCGGTTCAAGTTTCTCTTATGTGACACCTCTGGTTGCTATAAATTTTGAGAAAGACCTTGAACGGATTCCTGAGCCTATTCAACATCGCCACGTCATCTTCATCAAACATATTTGATTTCTTAAAAAAATTATATTTATATGTTAATTATTTATATATTTTATAAATATAATTAATATTTAAATATATATATATGATGGTTCATATAGACTTTGAGTTTGGACTCCTTTTTTTATTCTTAGTACTATATTTGATTTTATAATTATTTTTATTTGACCCACGGGTCACCCAAACCCATATTGCTCAAGTCGACGGGTCAATAGACTTATTCATGAAGGGATAAAAAGCCCTATTCTTAAATGGGCTATAAAATTGTAGCCCAGCCTTATCAAATTACAAGCTGGGCCGGGCCATCCCAACGAGCCTGACCTATATTGACGGTTTTAACCGCTCATCTAAGATATTGGTTATTTTATCAAATTTTTTTGAATTTAAATTGGAGATAAAACATACTTTCAAAGCTAAACTTTTAATTTAGATGTACTTAATTAGTAATCATGGAACACAATTTATTGTTTTTGCTACACGATTTATCTTAATATTTATCTCAAATAACAATGAACAAATAATAATAGTAATAGTAATAGTAGTGCAATCTAATAGTGGTAAAGTAAAAATAGTTAAAATGTTATTATTGTTATTAGTATTAGTATTAGTATTAGTATTAGTATTAGTATTAGTATTAGTATTAGTATTAGTATTAGTATTAGTATTAGTATTAGTACTAGTACTAGTATTAGTATTAGTATTAGTATTAGTATTAGTATTAGTATTAGTATTAGTATTAGTATTGTCTCATTGATTTCAATATTTATCTCAACTCAAATCTAGATTAATTTTAAATATATATTGTATTTGAAAAATGTAAGGATAAGGATAAGGAAGAATAATAAATTAATCTTATTTTAATAAACATATGTGATATTTGAATTTGTATTTAAATGAAATCTGAATATAAATGAAATTCTATCACTTAGCCTTTCTTACATATACTTCTCTATCATTATCTTTATTCGTGAATTTATTCACTGCATTTTTTAATTTTTAATTTAAAAAAATTATTCTTGATTTGATAACATTCTTTCGATATGCAGGAATGATATAACATTTTCAAATTATCTTTCTTTTTGAATGTTGAAGGTCCATCAATTTAAATTGATATAAATATCTCTTCTTTTCAATGATTCAATATGTGAAATAATATATTTTTTTTGGTAGAAAGGACATGCATTAATATAAAAGAGAACGCAGTTTAAGTTTCAATTTTTGATGATTAGTCAGGGTTCAAAAAGGAATAGTTCTGGCCTGGCCAGTTAAAATCATCAGTACAAGAGCTAATTGTTCTCTCAAAAAGTTTCCAAGATGTCTGCTCAAACTGCATCTTTTGCACATATCGGTGGAACTTCAAAAAGGGTAGTCTCCTAAAACCCGTTTGCCCTTGCTCCGACTTTTGCTAGAGCATCCGCCACTCCATTTTGTTCTCTATAATAGTGCTTGACGACCTGCATTCTTAAATCAAAGTATCATAGTGGATGTTCCCGTTAATTAACATAGATATAACTTCCAAGGAATCAATGTTAATTTCAATAGGGAGAAGATTATTTTGCTCTACCAGTTTTAATCCTTCAATGATAGCCATAAGTTCCATCATGTTGTTGGTCGTCCGGTGAAAGTTTTTGTTAAAACCTAATACTCATCCTCCATTACTGGATCTGACTACCCCTCCTATTCCAGCCTTCCCGAGGTTTCTAAGGAAAGAATTATCAGTATTGATCTTGAAGGTGTGGCTGGTGGGAGGATTCCACTTAACGTTGATGATTTGGTTTTGCTTGATTGGGGTATTCTTTTGAGTAAGATGTTTATACTCAACAGTTTGGGAGTAAACATGGTTAAAATTGGGATGGTCCCTTTTGTTATTGAAGGTATTAGTGTTCCTAGTGTTCCAGATTATCTAGAGGCTGAAAGGAATGATGTCGTACCAGTGGATTAGTCTGTTGAATTGGGAGTGTTGAAGAGATCTCCAGATAGTGTGCCAGTAAGAGGGTAGGAGACTGGTAATAGGAGGTTATTTGGACTGGGTCATCTTGTGGATAGTTTGCACTCCAAAATCTTTGAGGATGGGACACTTAAAGAAAATGTGGGATTTGTCTTCCTGGTGATGATTGCAGATAGCACAACTAGTATTTTGTCTCACTCCTCTCTTAGAGAGGTTGAGGTTATTGGGGAACCTATCATGCTGGCTTAGACAAAGAAAGGTTTTGACTTTTTAGGGGATTTAGCCTTCCATATCCAGTTGAAATTAGAGGAGTAATTGATCTCAGAGGTTTTGGTTATATGATTAGAAGCACTTCTGCTGGAGAACAGACAATTACCAGTGAGATTCCAAATGAGCTCATCAGTATGGGCTCTAGGATTGGGGAAAACAGAGTTGGTGAAAGTTTGGATGAGATCCTCAGGGATTTCAACCGGAAGATCCTTGAGGTTCCAGGAGCCATTTCTCTAGACCCCACAGAGTTTAATGTCTTGGGAATGATAAGAAAGAAGGGCTTGGATGATGGAAAGAAGGAGTTCACAGTGAGGCATCCATCTGTCCTTCCAAAATTTAATCTTGTCATCCTTATGGATGTTCCAAGAAGAGGCAGTTTTACAAATTTCCCAATCCACAAGGACACTTTTCCAAGTTCTAAAGTTGTTGGATTTGAGGGATATGCCATGGGGACTAATTTATTTTAAAGAATTTTTTCCCAGAGACTGTTGGGATGCTTGTAAAGTCTCCAGGATAGACTGGATAATATAGTGGCGTTCCTAATGGAAGCTTTCTGGAGGCCCAGGCCCTCATTAGCTTTATCATTAGTCAAGGTTTTTAGATGCATTTTCTTATTAACAGGGGTGGTGCCCCAGAGAAAGTTCTTTTGGGTTCTATCAATCAATTAGTGGATTTTAGAGGGGATCAAGATGAATTACATGACATGAGCGGGAATACTAGCAAGGGAGGACTTGGTAAGGGTGATTTTTCCAGCCATATTGAGGAATTTGGTTTTCCATCCAGCCAACTTAGTGTTGAGATTGTCTAGGATAAATTGGAAATCTCTATTGCAAGGTTTTTTGTGGAAGACAGGAAAACCAAGATATTTGCCAAACTTGTCTTTGGATTGGATGCCTAAGATATGAGACAAACTATTTTGGTCTCCTGAGCACAGTTTCTAGAGAATATTACTTTATATTTGAGAGTGTTAATTTTTTGTCCAGAGTGTAAGGTGAAGCTGCTAAGAGTGGCTCGGATGGTTTCACAGTTTCTTTCATTAGCAATAGCACACAGAGTTAGACCATCAGCAAAGAAAAGGTGAGAGATTTTGGGCCCTTTCCTACTGATTGAGATGGGAGTCCAATATCATATACCTCGTCTTTTATCACGGGATATGGAAGGTAGGGTTTTTTTGATAACTAAAAAATAATAAAATGTACCACTAATGCCTCCATAGCAGCAAAGTCTTCTGAAGCATCCAATGAAAGTTGAGAGACTCTCTTCATGGCTATAGCTCTAAGTGAATCTCTTGCTGAAATTGATGAAAATTCTACACCATCATTTTGACCTTTTTTGTCATCTTTCTCATTTTCACATCTCTTTATAGAAGTCATTATTGGATCCTCCCCTAACAATTTAAGTGATTGATCTAAGAATAGAGCAATTTTTTCAGGTGCAACATGCAGTGGAAGCTCACCAGAGTCGGCATTTGCAGGCAAGTTGGAAGATCCAGGTAAGGATGGACCAACTTCCTTCAAAATAAACAAGATTCAAGATGGATTATTTTGAAAGATCATTATTCCCTAGCTATATGCAAGGAACATGTTGATAGTAATAGATATCACAATCTAGGTCCAGCTGCTAGGTTAGATAGTAACTCAAGAATCTCTTATCAATTCCCTTTTATCAAGAACCCCCAAAAATAAATAACACTCGAGCAGCAAAAGGTAAACTAAGACACAATAAATGTTGATTGTATGAGAGGCTATACAAAGTGGGGTTTGTACATATACTCAAATTTAGGACCAAAATTGGGAAAAAATTGACTGACAAGAATAAACACTCCAAATTGTAATCTCTACTTGGATTCACTCACATTTATTGCATTTTTCTTAAATGTTGGGTTTAAAATCCTAAAGTTTTTTAGGGTGTTTGTACTTTTCTCAAGTGATGTTACTTGAACAGTTATGTTGTTTTAGCATTGAACTAATGAACTCTACGTGGCATAACAAACTAAAGAAAGACACAAAAGTTTTGTTTCAAACAGTTCAAGAAAGAATCTTTTGACTTTTTGAAACAAAGAAATAGAGCCACATTTGTTGAACTGTTTCATCCCTACAGTTGAACTAAGATCACCATGAGTGGAAAAATCAGTCCAAGAAATGTGGCTCTATTTCTTTGTTTCAAAAAGACAAAAGATTCTTTCTAAACAAAACTTTTATGTCATTCTTCAGTTTATTATGCCACGTAGAGTTCATTAGTTCAAGGCCAAAATAACATAATTGTTCTAGTAACAAAACCTGAGAAACTCACAAACACCTTGAAAAAATTTAAGGATTTTAAACCCAAAATTTGAGAAAAACGCAATAAATGTGAGTGAATCCAAGTGGAGATTACAATTTGAAGTATTTATTCATGTCAATCAATTTTTTTCCAATTTTGGTCCTAAATTTGAGTATATATACAAACCTCACTTTGTATAACCTCTCATACAATCAGCATTTGTTGTGTCTGAGTTTACTTTTTTCTGCTCGAGTGTTATTTATTTTTTGGGGTTCTTAGGAAAGGGGAATTGATAAAAGATTCTTGAGTTACTATCTAACCTAGCAGTTGGACCTAGATTATGATACCTACTATTATCAACATGTTCGTTGCACATAGATAGGGAAAAAGGATCAGTCAAAATGATCCATCTTGAATCTTGTTTATTTTGAAGGAAGTTGGTCCATCCTTAACTGGATCTTCCAAGTTGCCTGCAAATGCCGACACTGGTGAGCTTCCACCGCAAGCTGCACCTGAAAAAGTTGCCCCATTCTTAGATCAACCACTTAAATTGCTAGGGAAAGATCCAATAATGACTTTTATAAAGAGAACTGAAAATGAGAAAAATGACAAAATAGGTCAAAATGATGGTGAATAATTTTCATCAATTTCAGCAAGAGATTCACCAAAAGCTATAGACGAGAAGAGAGTCTCTCAACTTTCATTGGATGCTTCAAAAGATTTTGTTGCTGCAGAGGCATTAGTGGTACATTTTTTTTGTTATAAAAAAAATCTGGTTATAAAAAAAAACTACCTGCCAGATCTAATGAAAAAATACGGTAGTCATCAATTGAAAAATCAGGAGCTGAGTAAATCAAGTCGTTAATATCAATTGGGTCAACTCATTTAGGAAGTTTTGTATTTATGTAAAGTATTTATTCTGTACCTTGGTTCTGAATATATTATACACATAAATTGAATTATGCTTGCATTGGTCTCTGTCTTCTCAATGAACAAAGAAAGAAGGTATTAAGAGGTCATTTGGTAGCTGGCTTAGCAACGAGTTATGTAGGAATCCTACATAAGTAATTTCAGGTTTGGTAGCTACTTAGGAATTAATATAATGTATAAAATTAATATGTTGTTTGGTCTACCATTCTTTTTTAAATGAAAGGAGTATTACTTTTCCAAAATTGGACATCCTTAATAATAGAAAAAACCTCCACTCAAAGTGCTCTTAGTTCAACTGTAGGGACAAAACAAACCAACAAATGTGACTCTATTTCTTTGTTTCAAAAGGACAAAAGCTTCTTTCTTGAACTGTTTGAAAGAAAATTTTTGTGTCTTTCTTCAGTTTGCAATACCACGTAAAGTTCATTTGTTCAATGCCAAAATAGCATATTAAGTAACTGTTGAGAATATAATTAAATAGTAAAAATGTACTCTCTCTAATAGTTAAACTTTTAGATGAGATGGTCACACACTTCAACATGGTATCAGAGTTAGGCCTACCTAATTCATTGTTTTCAATGTTGAGTCCTCCATCTTATGTTGCCTACGCTTTAGATGTCCAGTCTTGGCGTGCAAGGAGAGGGAGGGGAGAGTCCCACATCGGTGGATTAAAGAGTCCTTAGTCACCTTACATGATCTTGGGCAATTCTCACCTCATGAGCTAGCTTTTGACGTTGAGTTAGGTCCAAAGTTCATTTCATTATCATGGTATCAGAGTCCATCATCTCTTTCTATTGCTTTCATGTTTTTGACTACTCCTTTTTATCATCATAATCATATATCTCTGCCATCATCTTTTTCTATTGCTTTCATGTTTGTTAAAGTTAATTATAACGATTTCTTTTTATGAATTCAAGTGTTAATTTTCTCAGAAAGATTTCTTTGAAAATATATTGCTGAATGTTTAATCTTAATCTTTGTATACGCTTTCATCGTCATCTTTAATGGTGTATGCTTATATATTTTATTTCATTTCGATGATGAATTAATCCCCTACGTCTCAAATTATTTTCAATAGATAAAAAAAAGCATAATTTATTGGAGGGATATAAAATTCTTGAACTTAATCAGGTAAATATTTTTACAAAAAAATTAGGATAATAAAAATACTAATTAGTAGCTATTAGTTCATTTTGAGCTTAAAAAATAGATAATTTTATTCGAAGTGATTATTTGGCATTAGTAATAGCATGTATGCTAAAATAAATTGATATTGATATTTTATCAATATATAAAAGATATTTTCTAATAGCATTTGTGTATACTTAACACAAAATTATAAATTGCATTGAGGCAAAGTGATGGATGAGGGGAAGAACAAGAGATTATGGTGGTTGAGATGGGGTAGGGGTGAGCTAGGTAGGTGGGGTAGGCGGGGTGGTGGTGTAGGTAGGGGTTAGAGTTGTGGAGTAGAAAAAAAGATTCTTTAAAGATAAAAAAAAATATTTTTCTTGGGAGTAAGGATAGAAGAGTGGAAAGATTTTTTTTTAGAAAAAAATCAAAAATAATTTTTTTTGTGTGTGTATTAGGTAGGGTGTCGAATGGGTATTGGGGAGTAGAGTGGGTGCACCATTATTTTAAAGATATTAATCATAAAATTGATCATTGTAAAAATAATGAGCAATAGAAAAATATCTGAAAATTTAAAATAAACTAATAAATTTTATGCACTTAATTTTTGAAATGAGACTAAATGAAATTTAAGATTTGAAATTAGAATTTCCGTAAATGATACAAGTAAGTACTTTTAGTATTTGAAATGCAATTGAAGAAATCTTAGGAGTGTCGCGATTATGGTTATTGTAGGCTTATCAAAGTTGGGGAGGTCAAGGGAGATACTCGTAGGATGCAGCGGGGTAGGGCAACGGGGACAGACGAGATTCTAGTGGATTTTTGGAAAAGCACTAGCGGGGTAGGTTTGGAGTGGTTGACAAGGTTATTTAATAGTATTTTTAGTGCGATGAAGATGCCTGAAGCGTGGAGGTGGAGTACTATGATTCCAGTGTATAAGAACAAGAGAGACATCCAGAGTTGCAACAACTATAGAGGTATTAAGTTGTTGAGTCATACTATGAAGATATGGGAAAGGGTGGTTAAGTTGAGGATGATAAGGATCGTGACGATCTCTGAGAATCAGTTTGGTTTCATGCCAGGGCACTCGACCACTAAGGCCATTCACCTTGTGATGAGATTAGTGGAGCAGTTTTGGGAGAGGAAGAAGGACTTGCACATGGTGTTTATTGATCTTGAGAAGTCATATGACAGAGTTTCCAGGGAGATTCTGTGGAGGTTCATAGAGGCTAGGGGGAGGCCCGTGGCGTACACTAGGTCGATTCAGGATATGGATGATGGGGATTAGACTCGTGTAAGGACGGTAGGTGGAGATTTGGAGCACTTCCCAGTTTTCATAGGGTTGCACCAGGGATAGACTCTTAGCCCATTTTTATTTGCCTTGGTGATGGATGTTTTGACGTGACATATTCAAGAAAAAGATGCCTTGGTGTATGTTATTTGCAGAAGATGTGGTACTGATTGACAAGACTCAGAGAGAAGTTAATAATAAGTTGGAGATTTGGAGATAGACGCTTGAGTCTAAAGTATTTCGATTTAGTAGAACCAAGACAGAGTACTTGGTGTATAAGTTTAGTGATGTGTCGCAGGAGGATGGAGTGGTTGTGAAGATGGACTCTCAGGCCATTCATAAGAGGGAGAGTTTCAAGTATCTAGAGTCTATGATTCAGGGCAATGATAAGATTAACGAGGATGTAACGCATCATATTGGGGAAGGATGGTTGAAATGAAGGCTCGCTTCAGAAGTTCTATGTGATTAAAAGGTGCCCTCGAAACTTAAAGGTAAGTTCTACAGAGTGGTAGTCTGGCCGGCTGTGTTGTATGTTGCGGTGTGTTGGCCAGTTAAGAACTCCCACATCTAAAAATTGAATGTGGCAGAGATAAGAATATTGCAATGTATGTATGGACATACCAGGAAAGATAAGGTGAGGAATGAAATTATTCGAGAGAAGGTGAGAGTTGCTTCGGTGGAGAAAAATATGCGAAATGTAAGGTTACGTTGGTTCGACCACGTGATGAAGAGGGTCTCTGATTCTTCAGTGCGAAGGTGTGAAATACTGGTTATGGATGGTTTTAGGCAGGGTAGAGGTAGACCAAAGAAATATGAGTGAGACCGAACACATAACGAAATCCTAGTGCATCGCTGTGCTATAACTCATGGTTTTAGAGGTAAGCCCAGGGTCCGAGCGTGTTTTGGGCCGAAAATGGATGAGGGGCTCCCAAGCAGGATGAAGAGCTAGGGATTATGGACCTTTCAGGTTGTAGGGAGCATTTGGGTGGTCAAACGAGATGAAATGACGCAAATAGACCATTTTTAGGCCAAATCGGTGTGTTATAGCTCACGATTTTGGGGGTGGGCTCGAGACCCGAAAATGTTTTGGACTGAAAATCAACTGAGGGCTCCCAGGCAGGTTGAGAAGCGGGAGAGAGTGGGTCGTTGGGGTAGGCGAGGCCATTTGGGTGGTCAAACGGGCTAAACGATGTGAACAGACCATTTTCAAGCAAAATCAGTGTGTTATAGCTCACGATTCTTGGGGTGGTCCTAAGGCCCAGACGTGTTTTGGATCGACAATCAAGCGAGGGCTCTCAGACAGGCTGAGGAGAGAGAGAGTGTGGTCTGTTGGGGTCGACAGGGCTGTTTGGGTGGTCAAACAGGAAAAACAGCACGAACGGGTAATTTTCTGGCTAAATCTGTGAGCAATAGCTCATGGTTTTGAGGGTGGGCTTGGGGCTCGAGCCTATTTTGGGTTAAAAATTGGTTGGGGCTCCCAAAAAGGAAGAGGAGCGGGAGAATGTGGGTCATTGGGTTCGACGGGGCTGTTTGAGTGGTCAAACGGGTTGAATGGCGCGAATGAAGCATTTTTAGGCCAAATTGGTGTGTTATAGCTCATAGTTTTGGGAGTGGGCCCAGGGCTCAGGCGTGTTTTGGGCAAAAAATCGATCGGGGGTCCTAGGCAGGATGAGGAGTGGAGAAGTATGGGTCATTGGGGTCGGCAAGGCCATTTGAGTAGTAAAACAAGTGAAACGGAACGAACCATTTTCTGGCCAAATTGGTGTGCTATATCTCACGGTTTCGGAGGTGAGCCCGGCGCCCAAGCATGTTTTAGTCTGAAAATTGACCGGAGGCTCCTAGGCATGCTGTGGAATAGGGGTGTATAGGTCGTTGGGGTCGGTGGTGGTCGGTAGGACTATTTGGTTGGTCAAACAGGTAAAAGGGCACGTACAGACCATTTCTGAGCAAAATTGGTGTGATATAGCCCACAATTTTGAAGGTAAGTGAAGGGACCGGGCATGGTTTGAGTCAAAAATCGATCGAGGGCTCTCGGGCAGGCTGAGAAGCAGGGAAATATGGGTGGGTGGGGTCGACGGGGCCGTTTGGGGGGTCAAAAGGGTAAATCAGCATAAATGGGCTATTTTTGGGCTAAATTGGTATGCTATACCTCACGGCTCCAAGAGTGGGTCAGGGTTTGGTCGTATTTTTTGGGCCAAATATCAATCAGGGGCACCTAGGTGGGTTGAGGAGCGAGGGAGTCAGGGTTGTTTGGGTCGGCGGGGCCGTTTAGGTGATCAAACAAGCGAAACTGCGCTAATGGGCCATTTTTTGGGCCTAATCGGTGTGCTATTAGCTCACGATTCTGGGGTGTGCTTGGGTACCGGGTGTGTTTGGGCCAAAAATCGATCGGGGGATCCCAGGCAGGCTGACAAGTGAGGGAGTGTGGGCTGTTGGGGTCGGTGGGGCTGTTTAGGTGGTCAAACAGGCGAAACAACATGAACGAGCCATTTTTGGGCCAAATCGATGTGATATAGCTCACGGTTCCGAGGATCCCACCCGAGTCCCACCCATATTTTGTCCAAAAATTCACCAAGGCCATTTGGGTTGTCAAACGGGCGATACGGCGTGAACGTGCTATTTTCAGGCTAAATCGTTGTGCTATAACTCATGGTTTCGGGGGTGGACCCGGGGCTCAGGTGTGTTTTAGTCTAAAAATTGACCGGAGGCTCCCAAAAAGGCTGAGGAAGTGTAGGTCGTTGGCGTCAGTGGATCCGTTTGGGTGGTCAAACGGGCAAAATGGCATAAACAGATCATTTTTAGGCCAAATTAGTGTGTTATAGCTCACGATTCTGGGCGTGGTCCCAGGGCGTAGACGTGTTTTAGGCTGAAAATAGACCATAGGATCCTAGGCAGGGTAATAATCTAAAGAGTTTGGGCCGTTGGGTGGAGATGGGCCATTTGTGTGATCAAACGGATGAAACGGTGCGAATGGGCTATTTTTTGGCAAAATTGGGGTGCTATACCTCACGGTTCAGAGGGTGTGCCCAAGGCCCACGCGTGTTTTTGACTGAAAATTGATCGCATCTCCCAGGTTGGCTGAAAAGCAAGGAGTATGGGCCGTTGGGGTCGGCGGGGCCGTTTGGGTTATTAAACAGGCAAAATGATACGAACGGGCTATTTTTGGGCCAAATCGGTGTGTTATAACTCATAATTTCAGGGTTTGGCCCAGAAACCAAATGTGTTTTGGGTCAAAAATCGATTGAGGGCTCCCAAGAAGGTCGAGGAGTGGGTAATTATGGGTCGTTGAGGTCGGCGGGACCGTTTGGTTGGTCAAATGTGCAAAACGGCGCAAATGGGCCATTTTTGGGCCAAATTAGTGAGCTATAGCTCATGATTTCGGGGTGCTTCTAGGCATGTTTTGGGTCAAAAATCAACTGGTGATCTCAGGTAGGCTGAAGAGCGGGGAAGTATGGGTCGTAGAGGTCAACAAGGTTGTTTGGGTGGTCAAACAGGAATATCAACGCGAATGGGTCATTTTCAGGCATAATCGGTGTGCTATAGCTCACAGATCTAGGTGGGCCCGGGGTTCAGGCGTGTTTTGGGTAGAAAATTGATCAACGTTTCCAAGTAGACTAATGAACGGGACTGTGGGTCATTTGGTTCGGCGGGGCCATTTGGGTGATCAAACAGGAAAAACATCAAAAATATGTTATTTTGGGGGCTAAATAGACGTGCTATAACTCACGGTTTTAGGGGTTGCCTCGGGGTTAGAGCGTGTTTTGGTCTGAAAATCGACCAGAGGCACCAAGGCAGGCTTAAAACTAGGATAGTGTGGGTTGTTGGGATCGGCTAGGCTATTTGGGTGGTCAAACAAGTGAAACGATGCAAATGGTCCATTCTTGGGCTAAATCAGTGTGCTATAGCTCACGGTTCTGGGGGTGGGCCCAGTGACCGAGTATGTTTTGGGAAGAAAATGGACCAAGTGCTCCCAGGCAGGCTGAGGCAAAGGAGAGTGTGGGTTGTTGGGGTCGGAGGGGCCATTTGGTTGGTCACAACGGGGAAATGTGGATCCAGACCAGTCATATCCACTTTATAGCAAGTGTCATTAACTGATTCAGGTGGAACATTAACCATAGGAATACCATGTACTTTTTATCTGAATGTGTAACGAAATACAATATAAAAATCATGAGGAAAACGGGTAATAAATGTTCCTGTGTCCACGATGCAGCTATCGCTCGTGGCATACTTTCTGAAATTCCTAGGCAATGATGGGAACATCGAGACTTCCCTACCATTAATAAAAACTTTATAAAGGTTGACGAAGTAAACGGAAGGGAATCTGAAATCTTGTAATAGCGTTGCTGATGTTGTTTTCTTAAATGGCGTTGTGTGGAAGATAAGTGTTGATCCTTTTGTGGAGAGAGCTCCCGGTAGACACATGGACATTATGTCTGCTTCAAATTGTGATGCTAAAGAATTTCCACCACCCATTACGTCCTGGGCCAGCAATTCCAGAAAATTGACCACTAAAAGGCTTTCCATGAGTTTTATCTTTACCACATCCAAAAACAATGCTTACCTGCTTTTGGTCTAAAATAAAAGTAATCACGTCGTGTGCGATCCATCCTCTTGTTCTTGATCTATCGGCGTATTTGTAATCATACATACACGTATTACCATACGGGCTACAATCATATTCCTTATTCGTGATTTCACAGTTTCTACTTTCTGCAAGGAAATCGAGCTTTCGATATGTTTTTGAATTAGTTGAAACATATAAAGGATTATTTATCTGTTTGTAACATCCATTTGCATTACATGGTCCATATTTCCACCAAACTAAATCACTACCAGTGTCTATTAGCAAGTAACTTTTAACTTGTTCAGTGAGTAAAAGATGCACTAATATGGGTTGTGGTGCAGTGGATGAGGCTGCTCCACCATTAACCAGAGGTCCAGGGTTCGACCCTGGGTATGGAGAAAATTCTGTTAGGAGCGCTGCCACCTTAATGGGCCCTGCAACATGTGATCTGGATTATTCGGGGCTCCAATGCTGGCACCGGATGTCGGATGGGAAACCAAAAAAAAAGAATAAAAGATACAACATACTGACATATGAAATGTATACTTGTTGTTACCGGAACCTTTTCGTTGGCCACTTTACTCTAATGCTCATCGTGTGGCCTTACCAGAGTTCCATTCTCACTAATCGCGTCACCATTTTCAAGAACCGATGCCAAATGATTTGCTCTAGCTTGAGCACTGGCAAACCTATTTCCGAGTAATGAATCATAGTCCTTGATTTTTGACTTTTAAAATAAATAGAGATTGTAAATGGTGAGTGTATAGGATGGCATCGGAGGATCGGGAAGCTTCGTTGGATCAATAGACATATTCCATAATATAAGTGGTGTTAAGGGATGAAAAAGAATGTTCATTGCATAAAATTACAAGCAAAATTGAGAAAGTAATTGAAATCAAAAGGTGAACATGGAGGAACTTCTCCATTGGAATAGAAATTGTTTTTCTAATTGATTGATTTAGTTTGAGATATGTCTATCACTTCTTGTACTCAATATATATAAACACATAATAAAAACACATTAATGATTTTTAATGCCATTAAATCTACTACTTTATTAAAGAGGTAAAGTTCAATAATTTCATCATTAATGAGTAAAAGTCTACAATTATACATGAAATTAACCTGTTAAAACTTTAACCAAAAGGGAAATCCCATGCATATATCATTTTTGATACCTTATAAGTTTTTATTACTCCATATAAGTGGGTTTGCAAAAAGAATTATATGCGTATGTTTTATATTTTGCGTATCTTTAATATTTTTATCAAATCAAAAAAAAAAAATATGAAGGGGAGTTTTAGAGTAACTGATAAAATTATTGTCATGTGATTAGGAAGTCACGAGTTCAAGTCATAGAAACAGCCTCTGTCAGAAATGCAAGATAATGCTGCGAACAATAAAATTCTAGCAGTCCAGCCCTTCTCCGCAATCCCTTATAGCAAGAAGCTTTAGTACACCGAGCTGCCCTTTTAGTATTAACATACTTCCACAGCCACATCAAACTGCCCTTTTAGTATTAACATACTTCCTCTGCCCTATTTTATATGTCGTCAGTTTCTTTTTGTCCGTCCCAAAAAGAATGTCATATTTTCTTATTTGGTAACTATTTATAGATACAATTTTACTTTTATCCTTATTAGTCTCATTTAATTAAAGATATTAGTAATATATTTTTTAATAAAGGACAATTTTCATTACTTCTTAAACTTTGTGCCCGGTCAAAATACGCCGTATAAAATACAACCGAGGAAGTATATCTTTTTGATGTGTTTTCAGTGTTACTCCCACCATTCGCTTTTACTTGTCACTAATTTCCTAATTGTATTTCTATTTTTACTTATCATTTTTGACATATCAAGAAAAGACAACTTTTTTTTTCCTATTTTACCCTTAGCATTAATTGTCTTTTCTCCAAATTAATTTTAAGATACATCATTTAATAGGGGTATTATGGTAAAATAACTATATGTTATTAATTAATTTTTAGTAAATATATCAAGTTAAAATGTGACAAGTAAAACTGAACGAAAGAATTATCTTTTTGTTTATTAGAGCAACTTTTGGGCCATTTAAATTGTTCAAGAAGAGTAATATCATTCTAAAATTATAAGGTAAAGGGGTCTATATGTAATAGCTAGATCTTTTGGGAGCTAAAGTGATATTATCCTGTTCATTTTTGTAGAAGATGATTCTGCTCAAATACTGACCAACTACCAGAAAAGGAAAGAAATTGGCTTTTAATGCTACAATATCCATCATCAATGGAGACATAATGTTAAGGGAAACATTGGAATTTCATTATTCAGCTGTGAGAAAGTGAGATTTTTTTAAGCTATTTTTCAAAATTAATCTTGATGTATTACAAGTTTTATTTGCCTGAATTTTTTGGGTAGTTTGCATGTTTTGCTTATTGTTTATTTAACGATATGTTATCAGTGTTATATTTTAGCTTATCTTGGAAATTTGGGTAGAAAGAATTTTAAAAAATTGCTAAAGATTTCATTTTTACAAATGTTATTTGTGTATGTAAGACAAGGAGCCTTGTCGTAACTGGTAAAGTTGTTGTCGTGTGACCAGAAAGTCATAGGTTTGAGCTCTGGAAAGAGGGGTCCACAGTGGTAAGACTGTGTATAATAGATCTTTGTGGTCCAGTTTTTTCCTGGGACCCAGCACATAACGGGAGCTTAGTGCACCGGACTGCCCTTTGTTTTTGTCTTTGTGTGTAGTAAAATTCTTAAAAGGTTTAGTCTTTCTTGGAAATTTGTGATTATCTATGAGAAGTATTTTTCTGAATTATTGTGGATAGTTCCCTCCATGTGATCAGGGGGTCACGAGTTCGAGCTATGAAAATGTGCTAAATATGGTATTATTGTTATTGCTTTTCTCTTCTCCTAGCTTGATGTAGTTTTCTGATTTCATTGTACGCCGCATGAATGACTTGAGCTAAGTGACTCCACTAAATTAACACGTACTTCATTCATCATCTCAAAGAAGAAATATAATTGTATTTTGACATTTCAGCAAAGGATTTTGTAGTCATAACGTCTGGCAATACAAAGCGTTTATAGACATCATAATTTTGTGAACTCTATAATAAGAATTCAATTTTTGTTAGAGTTATTAGGGGTTACTTTAAGCTAAACCTAACTTGGTGGCGACTCTACTCTAAACCCTTAATAAACAGATTAATCATCTCCCGATAATTTCATAAACTCATTGAATATCACTATCTTTTTCATATATGCTTCTTGTCTTTTTTCCTATCCTGATTTCTTGTCTGATTTTTGTAATTATTCTTCTGGCATTATTGGTTACGGTTTCTCCGTAACTTAGTAGGTGTTCGTTGCTTATGGGTAGTATAGTGCTTGTTGTTGCTTGTGAGTATCAATCCTGCTTACTTGTTTTTGTTTGCTGATTTAGCTATTTTTAATCATACTCTTTTTCTCATCATGTTTTTTGGCTTTTTTTTTCTTTATTTTCTTCTATCTTATCCTTTTGAGTGGTGGTTGGGGTGATAGATGATGGACTAGGGTCATGTCATAGGTTGAGGTAGGGGTTGGGGTCGAGTCTAGGTTCTAGTCTTAGGTTGAGGGCGAGGGATAGTAGGGCTAAGTTGGATAAGGGTGCTTATAGGTTGAAATTTGGGTCCTAGAACATAGAGACTCTTCAAGGTAAGTCTATAGAGCTGGTGAAGATTCTTGGAAAATTGAGGGTTAGTATAGCATGTGTCCAGGAAACCAAATGGTAGGCACTAAGGTGAGAGATGTGGATGGATATAAGTTATGGTACTCGGGTAGCATGAGACATAGAAATGGGGTAGGTATCTTAGTAGATGAAGAACTTAGGAAGAAGGTGGTAGAGGTTAAAAGAATCAGTGATAGGTTGATGTCTATTAAATTGGTCATGGGAGGAACTACGGTGAATGTTATTAGTGTTTATGTTCCGCAATTAGGTTTGGATGAGGAAGAGAAGAAGAGATTTTGGAGGTTTTGAATGAGATGGTGAGGGGTGTCCCGAGCACTGAGATCTTTTTGTGAGAGGAGTCTTCAATGGGCATATTAGGCCTTCGTCGAGAGGTTATGATGATGTGCATGGAGATTTCGATTTTGGGTAGAGGAATAAAGGAAGTGCTTCTCTTTTGGATTTTTCTAGGGCTTTTCGGTTGTGGATAACGAATTTAAGATTTTCAAAATGTTTTGTAGTTTAGTGGCCAAGACTTAGATAGAATTTTAGCTCCTTAAGAAGAGTGATAGAACACTACGTAAAGATTGTAAAGTCATACCTAGATATAATCTTTTGACTAAACATAGGTTGTTGGTGATGAACGTGGTAATCAATAAAGGCAGAAAGAAGAAGAGTGGAGAGGTTCGGCCCAAGATTAAGTGGGGTAGCTTGACTTTGGCTAATGCTTTGAAGATGGGGGAGAATTTGAGAAGCAGGGGGCTTGGAAAAGTAGAGGGGATGTGGATAGTATATGGGAGACGATTGCCAGTTGCATTAGGGAGATCGCTAGAGAGGTGTTAGTGTCTTGAGAGGTCAATTTGGCAAACATCGAGGGTACTAGTGGTCGAATGAAGAGGTTAAGAGGAAGGTGAAGTCTAAGAAGGTGGCTTATGCTAAATTGGTTGAGAGCAAGAATGATTAAGAGGGGCGGACAAATAAGGAAGAGTATAAGCTATATCTAGGTGAGAGGCTAAGTTAGCGGCTACAGTGGATAAAATGACAGCTTTTGAGAGCTTGTATGCGTCTTTAAAGGATAAAGGAAGGGATAAGTGCATCAAGGTTGAGGATGGTACGATGTTGGTTAAGGATGCCCTCATTAAAAAAGGTGGCAGTCCTATTTTCATAAACTTTTGAACGATAAGGGGGACAAAGGTTTCATGTTTGATGACTTGGAGAAATTTGAGGAGTGTCACGACTATGGTTTTTGTAGGCATATCGAGGATAAGGAGGTCAAGAGGGCTATTCGCAGGATGCGTCGACGTAGAGCGATGGGGCTAGATAAGATTTCAATGGATTTTTGGAACGCATTGGCGGGGCAGGTTTGGAGTAGTTGAAAAGGTTCTTAACATCATTTTTAGGGTGGGAAGGATGCCTGAAGCATGGAGGTGGAGTACAATGATTCCATTGTATAAGAACAAGGGAGACATCCAAAGTTGCAACAACTATAGAGGTATTAAGTTGTTGAGTCATACTATGAAGATTTGGGAAAGGGTGGTAGAGTTGAGGCTGAGAAGGAGCGTGATTATCACTGAGAATCAGTTCGATTTCATGCTAGGTCGCTCGGCTACTGAGGCCATTCACCTTAGGAGGAGATTAGTGGAACAGTTTTGGGAGATGAAAAAGGACTTTCACATGGTGATTATTGATCTTGAGAAGGCTTATGACAGAGTTCCCAAAGAGATTCTATGGAGGTGTTTGGAGGCTAGAGGGGTGCCTGTGGCGTACACTAGGTCGATTTAGGACATGTATGATGGCGCAAAAACTCGGGTGAGGACGGTAGGTGTAGATTCAGAGCATTTTTTGATTTTGGTAGGGTTGCATCAGGGTTTGACTCTTAGCCCTTTTTTATTTGCCTTGGTGAAGAATTTTTTGACAATACATATTCAAGAGGAGGTGCCTTGGTGTATGTTATTTGGTGATAATGTGGTACTGCTTAACAAGACTCGGGGAGGAGTTAATGATAAGTTGGAGATTTTGAGACAGGCCCTTGAGTCTAAAGGATTTCGGTTAAGTAGGACCAAGACGGAGTACTTGAAGTGTAAGTTTAGTGATGTGTCATAGGAGGCTGACATAGTTGTGAAGCTAGACTCTTAGGCCATTAAGAAGAAGGAGGAGAGTTTCAAGTATCTAGGGTCTATGATTTAAGGCAATGGTGAGATTGACGAGGATGTCACACATCATATTGAGGATGGGTGGTTTAAATGAAGGCTCGCTTTGGGAGTTTTATGTGATAAGAAGATGCCCCCGAAGCTTAAAGGGAAGTTCTAGAGAGTGACAGTCCGGCCGACTATGTTGTATGGAGAGTATTGGCCAGTTAAGAACTCCCACTTCCAAAAGTTGAAGGTGGCGAAGATGAGAATATTGCGATAGATGTGTGTCCATACTAGGAAAGATAAGGTAAGAAATGAGATTATTCGGGAGAGGTAGGAGTGACCTCAGTGGAGGACAAGATACGAGAAGTAAGGTTACGTTGGTGCGAGCACGTGATGAAGAGGGGCTCTGATGATCCAGTGCAGAGGTGTGAGACACTGGCTATGGATGATTTTAGGCGGGGTAGAGGTAGACCGAACAAATATTGGAGGGTTGTGATTAGGAAGGTGTGGAGAATGCCGATTAGGGTAGAGGGTTAGGGGTTGAGAGTGTGTCGGTAACAATAGGGGATCATTCTTTATTTGTGTTTGAAGTTTCTTGTTCGTGGTATTGAGTGATGTCTATGATTTTGGATAGATAGTTTTAGTATTATCTTGTGACTGTAGTATTTTCTTATGGCTAGTGACATTAGTTTATTTTGCAGATTGTACTAGTTTTTATGCATTTATATTTTGTGTTTGTTATACTGCTATCGGTCCTAAGCCGGGGGTCTGTCGGAAACAGACTCTCTACTTCATCTTAGGTAGTGGTATGATCTGCATACACTCTACCCTCCCCAGACCCCTCTATGTGGAAATCCACTGGGTATGTTGTTATTGTTGTTGTTGTATCATGTTATTTTATAAAATATTAAATTACTTGTGGTCTCTTGTTATATTCTAATTCTCCTGTAATACTTTCTTCCATACAAATAATTTTTTAAAAAAATTATCCAATTATGTGATTAAGAACTTTAATAATTATAAATTTTTTTAATAAAATATATTTAATATATCGGTCATTAAATTATATTAATTATAAAGTAAAAAATATAATATAAATTATATTTTAAAATTTAATTATCTATATATTATTAAAAAGAGAGGCAAAGCCTCTATATTAAGCCAAGTGACAGCCCAAAAATAAGCCACTTGGTAGTTTAGTACAAAATATAGTTAGGGTAGTTATTAGTTACTATTATTTTTAATTTGCTTTTAACATTTTAAAATAAATTCAAATTTTTGAGTTTCCAGTTTTTTAAAAATTCAAATTTTAATAATTATCTAGATGAGTTTTAGTCCTAATATATTGCCAACTTCCATCTATTTTTAAAATTTGAAACGTATACAACTTCTTCCATGTACGGTTTTTTTCCTCTGATGTTGATCACCTTTTAGGCTATTTGTTTCAAAATTCAATAACATCTATGGCTACGTGAAATAACCAAGGTTCAAAGAAAACTCTCTTCTACATCGAAATCATGCATATTGTAAATGCTTCACGAAGGAATCTATCATTGGAGTGTCTTATTTCTCAAAGTTTCAACTGTCGGACACGAAGACAAGAGGTATGTTGTCAAGATTTTGCTTTATGTATAAAAATGTTTTAATCGTACTGTTTATGCAGTATTGTGCCTATTTTTTATTTATTTAAGATTATATATTGATATGTAATTTTCTATAATATCGTGACGTTGTCTAATTAGTAATGGCCATAACTGAAGATGTAGACATGTCAAATTTATATTGAAATACCTTTACTAATGTTTCTTCCATAAAACTTTTGTATTTTTGCTATCTAATGAACTTGATATTGCATTGAACAAGAATGTTATGACGAAAACATTGATGTTATTAGAGTCGACTATAAAGTTAGAGATTCTTTTCCCAATAACTGTAACATGAATTTGCTTACGACTTATTGCCTACTAGCGTGAAAAACATACAAATTTATGTATCATACTGAAAGTTATCAGAGGATAAGAATCATATGACCTTGACACTTGGTAGCATTTGAAAATAGAGGCTTTTCTATAATCTAAAAGTTTTGAAATCTTTACAATAAGAAGAAACGGTCCAAAAAGTGATAGGTAAGTTTCATGGTCATATGGAATGTATAGATGTTTGCTTTTCAAATGGCAAACATGATCTATTGTTACGATTTTTCTCAAGGACATAGGTAACAATTAGTTAGTATATTGCCAATTTACCAACTTTATACCATGATAACATATTAATCTTGAAATAGCAGTGATTATACAAGAAATATATACCAATAGGCGTTTAATTACTACCCATACTAAAAACCTCATTAACCCAAACAAGTCTTTCTGTATTAAAGCAATATTTACAGAATAGGTGCTACGATTTCCTCTCTTATGCTTCCTAATATTGCAGTATCGAATAGAAGCATCATAGCTACTATATTCTACGATTACTCTTTTAGAAAATTTGGATAGTACTATTTTGATTATATTATGTGTGCCTATTTCAAATCTAATCTGCTTTTATTCAAGTTGAATATCTGAATAAAACATATTATTTTAAGATTTTATTTGAAATTTTTTAAAATTATGTGTTTTTTTTAAATAACATATGTTTTATTCAGAATTTTTTTTAAAAGAAAATTATGTGTTTAGGAGTACCCATGTCATCTTTTGTACTTGGTAGTAATTATATTATGCATAATTATGATTATGATAAAATTAATTATTAATATTCGTGAAATAGAAATAATGATAAAGTGGAGTGGGAGGAAAATAGTTGTTTTTAGGATAATGGATACAAATTGAGAAGAGAGGGGGAAGTAATCGAATACTAAGCAGAAGGGTAAAAATTTATCCACACTCGGTGTTTATATCAAACCAATACATGTATGTCATGCATTTAAATTTAGAGTTTATTTTACTTAACTATAAGTAATTAACATGTATTTACTTTACTAATTAAGGTGTTGCTAGATTGTTTTATTAGACTATGTCTGATTACTTAAACGGGTTGTTTCCTTATTGTAGTACAACACATTGAGAGTTGTTAAGACCTGAAGCTATTTTTCAAGATTCAATTTGGTTACATGTCTGTTTGCTGTAAAGTTTTGTACTTGAGTTGCTATCCTGTTTGGATTAGACTATGTTATTTTGTTTTGATAGCTCTTTTCTTATTTGATTTTACAATTCGTGGTCACTTTTTAATTTTGGTGTTAAATTTCAAATTGCTTCAACAGGCATTCTCTAAAAGGTTGCAATATTTGGGGATCTGAGAGTGATGCTCTTAAGGTATATTTAGAGGATTTTCTTTCTTCTTTTTCGTCCTTCATCGCTACCGACTGAATTAACTAAGAGGAATAGTAAATAGTTCTTGAACCTTTGTCTCCTCTTTACTGATTTTGCACATTCATTAATTATTTTGTGTCTCCTTTAATCATTGCCACGTAATAAGCTATGCATGGATAAGGTGATGTGGCACTACTCTTTGGGAGGCATTTTCTGATATTCCTACTTATTGTTTCTTTTTGGCATCCCACTGTCTTTTGCATAAAAACATACACTAATTTTTTTAGATAGAAACATTAAAATTGAGTCTTGCATGCATGAGAAAACTAAAGTTGTAACTCTTCAACTTTATGTAGTTAACATTGTGTTATTTGATGTTATGTTTATTTAAAATAATTTCTTGAGTTTGTTTACTGGATAGTAGTTCAATTTCTAATTTAGTGTTTGCTTATCTTGATGAATTTTCAGTTATCTTTTCATTCGTCAACATATATATGATCATTTCTTTCTCCCCTTGCTATAATCTTTTGCTTAATATGTTTTAGTATAGCATAATGGTAACTGGTAAGGAGATCTCATTTTGTTTATTGAGTACTAATAAATTCTATTTTATACCCTGTCTTGATTCTAACTTCTAAATTTCTCAGCTTTGTATGAATCTAAGAAAACACCATCAATAGAATTACTTTAAACTCTACTTTGGTGTTACAAATTGTGCTAGAATTTTTCATAAGATTTTACTTACATATTTGTTTATTTTCCTTTTGATATCTCAATTAACCAACCATCCAAAATATTATTTGTCTTGGTGTAACTTCTGGAAACTTCTAGCGCTAACACTATTTGCTTTATTATTTTTTCCTTGGAAAAGTAGGTTATCGGAGACTGCAAATTCAAATCAGATTAATCAACTTTATCAAGGGTTAGGCTCTCTGGTACATGTTTCTTTTCATAATTTTTAATGGTATTACAACAGGATGTGATTTTACTTAATGGTGTATGTTGCAAAAGGATGTGATCTTACAGGTTATATGTATCAAAAAAGATGTTCGGAAGTAATGAATAAGATATACATCACCTACTCTATTTTTTCAATCATAAGTGGAGAACTTTTAGCTATAACTTTGATAAGAACAATTACAAATTTCAACTAAAAACTACAAGAAGGTGAATATTTAAGTTTACAACTGGAATAAGTTTATATACTTGGCCAAAATTTCACTTACAATTTATTCTTTTATACTTTCCGCGCATTGCGCGGGTACTATACTAGTTATTATTTATATGTAGAGTTGTTTGGATCCGAGCTTAGTACGGAATACGGATTTAATGAAACTAGCATTTATATATTCGTAGAATAATACTAATAATAATAATAATAATAATAATAATAATAATAATAATAATAATAATAATACATCATTTACTATCAAAAATATGTGGTTGATCTCAAATATTTTTTTTTAATTCAATTATAACATTATAAGATAAATTTACATTATATTTGCAGAAAGGTAAATAGCAAAGATAATTAAAAGCAATAATGTAATAACCCGAGATTCTAACCAATAGTGCCTCCATGACTCAAGCCCATGAGAAATAACTTATAGCGTTTTGGTTGTTTTCTGGTCAAGGGTGATGTGTATTAAGGCTTTAAATAGATCCTAACGCTTGGGCGAATCAAAACATTCTTTACCGATAGAATTCTTGAGAAGGATTTTGGCATAGTCAACTTCAAATGAGCATATCTCCCATTTTACTACGAATTATTGATCTCATGACCTATCAAAATATAGATAATTGAATTATCTTTCCAACGATACCCATTTCGTCAAAATCCGATATCGGAGAAAAGAGTTATGCTTATTTTACTCCAGCGTGTCAGCCTGAAAAATCCGTGACGACCTTTTGTGACGACTTGTCACAAGCCTGACGGCCCGTCACAAAATGTTGTCACCTTAAGGAAGAAAGTCACAAAATCCACCCTTTTTGTGACGACAATTCGTGACGGCCAATCACAGGCCTGACATCTTATCACGGATGTCGTCAACAATATTTTTCAGCAATTGATGGACGATTTTTGCAAGGATATTTTAGTCATTTCCCATTTTTGAAGGCCTCTATATATATGAGAATCCTTATCCAAAACCTAATTTCTTCATTTCTCTCTTCCGATTCTCTTAAGAAATATATCTAAGGTTTTATTTAAGGAAATTAATCTTCCAAAAATCATCCATAAATCTTCAAGATTCCTTCAAGAATCAAGTTCCTCATAGAGTGGGCTTAAAGAATTTTTTTATTACAAGTGTGAGTAAAGTCTCAAGCACTAGAGTTCAACCAATTTCAAAGATTAAGGCATGTGGGGTTTTGAACAAGAGCAATTCTTTCGTTCTTGTGCTCAAAGCTTTGATTTTTATTATGGATTTATTTGATTTTGCAAATGGGTTTATACCCAAATTACTTCATCATGAGATTATGAGAATATAAATCGTTCAAGCTTTGTTATACATGATTATTTTACAATTTTCAAGTTATGACTTGATATTTAATATTGTGAATTTCAAGTTTCTACCATGAGTTGGTATTTCAAGTGCTTTCAAGATATGTGTCAAGCTTTAAGCTTCCTTATGACAAATTGGATTGTTGAGTATATTAATTCAAGAGAATTGAGTTGTTACAATGAGTCTTGATATTTCCTCAAAGTTATTGATATTGCCATGACTTAATGAATTGATGCATTTTGATATTGAGAAAGATTGATTTGATTTGAGTCGAGTTAGGAATCCACAAATTGATTATGATTTGATAAATGAGAAAGAGATTTGATTTGGTCTTCATGATAGACGCTTTCGATGTTTGTGGTGGATTTCCTAACGCGTTCTGAGCTTGTGTCTAGAAGTAGTATTTAGCACCGAGTGGAAAATATGGTATTTTCCCAAAACTACGTGCCACCGTAGGATTGACATTGATAATTGTGGGCCGAAGGCCGAGTATGAGATTGTGATCACTAAATTTAGATTGTACTCCCTGGCAAGAGTACGACGCTCCCGCCAATGTGCGGTTCTCTCCTTAGGAGGGAAAAACTTTGGACTCCATGTAGCTCACATGGTTTATGTCGGTTATAAGAACCTCCTATGTCCATAAGAGCCTAGTTTCTTGAATTACAGGTCACTCTGAGTCTTGAGTTGAAGAATTGAGTTATTTATGATGATTTATGAGGTTTTTATCATATGATTTATTTACGAGTAGATCATGAAAATTATGTTTCAATCTAACTCAAGCCAAGTAAGCCATCATTGTACATACATATATTTTCATGAAATTGTTGACGATATTTACATTGTTGCATGCACCTCCACATACTCAGTACATTCCAAAGTGCTGACCCATATATTTTCCTATGGGCTACATTTTCTCTTAATGTAGGTTCAGGTACTCAGCCGCGTTAGCGATATTCGGGTGCCTCTTTTCGTCTGCTCAGTGGTGAGTCCTCATGGTTCGAGGACCGTGTTTATAATTTTGTGATACCATTTTGTTGTTATGTCTTTTAGTATTGTTTGAGTCAGTTGGGGGGTGTCTCAATGTCTCCTTGACTTTGATGTATAGAGGCTTTGTCAGGCTAAAGGGTTGGTATGTACGGAATTTCTGTATTTTGGATTGTACAGGCTAGTTTCGTATCTTATTCCAGTATGTTTATGATATGTCATTCTCTCTTATATTAGCATGATTATTTTCAAAGTGAGTTCTAGAAAAGATGACAGGTTTAGGGTGTTAGCTTGAGGCCGTGTGTGGCCTTAAGCACCGGGT
Organism: Capsicum pubescens; assembly: GCA_030864215.1. Classification (NCBI taxonomy): domain Eukaryota; kingdom Viridiplantae; phylum Streptophyta; class Magnoliopsida; order Solanales; family Solanaceae; genus Capsicum; species Capsicum pubescens. The sequence continues at coordinate 49,245,818 of CM061544.1, read as the reverse complement.
GACGTCTCGAGATGGGATCTTGGGGCGTTACAAGCTTGGTATCAGAGCCTAAGGTTTAAAGAGTCCTAGGGATTCTAGCAAGCCGCGTTACGTAGTGTCTTGATCATCGGTGTGTAGCGCTCCACATCTATGAGAAAGAGGCTACGGGACGCTTTAGGAAAAGTCATTTTTTTCTTTCAAAAGTCAATCGTGCCTACGACTGTTTTTCTCTGCTATTAATTTGTGCTCTCTTATAATATAAAATACCTCCTCGTCGAGCTCGTAGAAACAATGAGCAACCTCAACCTGTTGATCCCCTGAAGCTAACAACCCAGCTACTGTTCCGCCTCCGCTAAAGAATAATTCTGTTGCAGCTCGGGTTCGTGACTTTATGCAGATGAATCCTCCTGAGTTCTATGGGTCGAAGGTAGGTGAAGACCCACAGATGTACTTGGATGAAGTGAGAAAGATCACCCAGATTATGCACGTGACTAAGGAAGAGAGTGTTGAATTGGATGCCTATCGAATGAAAGATGTTACATATGATTGGGTGGAAGTATGGAGGGAAAGTAGAGGGTAGGATGCCTCTCCCATGACTTGGCAGTTATTCCAGGATGCATTCTTGGACAGATTCTTTCCTCTTGAGATGTGGGAAGCAAAGATAGAGGAATTCATGAATTTGAGACAAGGCTCCATGACTGTTAAGGAGTATTTCCTTAGATTCGATCAGTTGTCAAAATATGCACTTAGTATGATGGCTGACTCCAGAACCATCATGAGTAAGTTCGTGACCGGTGTGTCAAGTTACATTGTGAAAGAGTGTAGATCTACCAATAGGGAGATGGACATTTCTCGGTTGGTGATACATATCCAATAGATTGAAGTTGATAAGGTGAAAGAAAAGGAGAGAGTAAGAGGGAATAAAAGAGCTAGATCAGAGCAGCAGGGATTCAGTCAGTCCAGATTCTATGGAGGGGACCGCCCTCAATTCCAAAGACGTTCGTTTATGCCCGTGCCTTCCTGAGTTAGCGCTCCCGCACCGAGAAGCAGGCAGGAGCAGGGCAATAGGCCTATCCTTCCAGGTCTCAGGAAAGTGTAAGTAACATACCTCGTCCTTCTTAATATGCCAAGTGTGGTAGAGATCATTTTGGTGAGTGTTTTGTTGATCAGAGAGGTTGCTTTGGTTGTGGAAAGTTGGGCCACCGACTTAGAGATTATCCGTATGCTAGATAGGGGAGTCGAGATGCTCGTACCCAGATTCAGGCTACCAGTGCCCCCGCTCCCGTAGTCCGTCCAGTTCCTCCTCAGGGCACCTCTTCTAGTACTATTGGTTGCTCACGCCATAATTTCTTCTATGCTATACCACCTCACCAGGAGTAGGAGGATTCTCCAAATGTTGTCACTGGTATGATCCGTGTCTTTTATTTTGATGTGTATGTATTGATGGACCCCGGTTAGAGTTTCTCTTATGTGACGCCTCTGGTTGCTATAAATTTTAAGATAGACCCTAAACGGATTCCTGAGCCTATTTTGGTTTCTACCCCGGTAGGAGAGTCTGTTATTTCTAAGCGAGTGTATAAGAAGTATCCTGTTACTATCCTTCATCGAGTGCTATGTGCTGATTTGATTGAGCTAGATATGGTTGATTTTGAAGTCATTGTGGGTATAGATTGGCTTCACTCATGCTATGCATCTATAGATTGTCGTCCCGAGTGGTCAAGTTTCAGTTTCCTAACAAACCCGTGTTTGAGTGATTTGGGAGTTCTGTAACTCTGAAGAGCCATTTCATATCCTTCCTCAAAGCTAGGGAGTTGATTTCCAAGGGTTGCATCTATCATCAAGTTTGAGTTAAAGACCTCAAGTCCGAGACTCCGACTATTCAGTCCTTAGCATTGTTAAAGAGTTTCCCGATATTTTCCCAGAAGACCTTCCAGGGGTCCCCATGATAGAGAAATGGAATTTGGGATTGATCTCCTTTCTGGCACTCAGCCTATTTCCATCCCTCCATACCGTATGGCTCCCACAGAACTTAAAGAGTTGAAGGAGTAACTCAAAGACCTCTTAGAAAAAGGCTTTATCAGACCCATTATTTCCCCGTGGGGTACACCTGTTCTATTTATGCAGAAGAAAGATGGTACATTGCGTATGTGCTTTTACTACCATCAACTCAACAAGGTGACTATTAAGAACAAGTACCCTCTTTCTAGAATCGATGATTTATTTGATCAGCTACAGGGTGCAAGTTATTTCTCAAATATAGACCTTAGATCCCGCTATTATCAGCTTAAAGTGAGAGAGTGTGATATTCCAAAGATAGCTTTCCGAACCTGCTATGGTCATTTTAAGTTTCTTGTCATGTCCTTTGGGTTAACCAATGCTCCAGCGGCTTTCATGGATCTTATGAAACCAAGTATTAAAGCGGTATCTGGATTTATTTGTTATTGAGTTCATAAATGATATTCTTGAATATTCTCGAAGTGAGGATGACCATGCAGATCTTCTTCGAATCGTGTTAGAAACCCTTAGAGCTCATTAATTATTCGCGAAATTTACCAAGTGTGAATTTTGGTTAAGATCAGTTGCTTTTCTGAGTCACATTATTTCTTCCGAAGGTATTAGAGTTGATCCTCAAAAGACAGAAGCTGTGAAGAATTGGCCTAGACTTACCTCCCCGTCTGATATTAGGAGTTTCTTGGGTCTATCTGGTTAGTACCATCGTTTTGTTGAGGGCATCCTCCATGACCCGGTTGACCCAAAAAAAAGTTAAGTTCCAGTGGACAGATGCCTGTGAGAAGAGTTTTCAAGAGTTGAAGACTCGACTCATTTCAGCCCCAATGTTAGCTTTACCCGATGGTACTGATAGTCTTGTGATATACTGCGATGCTTCTAGAGTTGGCCTGGGTTATGTGTTGATGTAGAGGGGTAAAGTTATAGCTTATGCCTCTAGACAGTTGAAGCCTCATGAGAAGAATTACCCAACCCATGATCTTGAATTAGCAGCTGTAGTTTTTGCTTTGAAAATTTGGAGACATTATTTGTATGGTGTTCATGTTAATGTGTTTACTGATCACAAAAGCCTGCAGTATGTGTTTACTCAGAGGGAGTTAAACCTTAGACAAAGAAGATGGTTAGAGTTTCTAAAAGACTACGATATGAGTGTGATGTATCACCCGGGAAAGGCCAATGTTGTGGAAGATGCTCTTAGCAGGTTGTCTATGGGTAGTATAGCTCATGTAGAGAATGATAAGAAAGAATTGGCTCGTTATGTGCATCGTTTGTCTAAGTTGGGTGTTAGATTGCTTGATTCCGCTGAAGGGAGTATGTTAGTTCAGAGTAGTTCCGAGTCCTCTTAGGTGTCGGAGGTAAAGGAGAAGCAGGACAGGGATCGTAGTTTGGTCAGACTGAAGGAGTCAGTTAAAAACCAGAAGGTAGAGGTTTTATTCCAAGGGGGAGATGCTGTGTTGAGATTGCAAGGTAGACTGTGTGTTCAGAATGTTGATGATTTGAGGCAGAGAATTATGGATGAAGAGCATAGTGCACGATATTCTATTCATCCTGGTGCTACCAAGATGTACCGCAATTTACTGGAAATCTATTGGTGGAACGGTATGAAGAAAGACAAAGAAGGATTTGTGGCAAAGTGTTCTACTTGTCAACAAGTTAAGGTAGAGCACCAGAGGCCTGGTGGTGTAATGCAAGAGTTTGGCATTCCTACTTGGAAGTGGGAGGAAGTGAATATAGATTTCATAATTGGTTTTCCCCCTTCTCGTCGCCATCATGATTTGATTTGGATTGTCGTAGACTGGTTGACTAAACCAGCTCATTTCTTGCCAGTGCATTCGTCTTATACAGATGAGGATTATGCTAGAGTGTGTATCCGTGAGTTAGTTAGATTGCATGGAGTTTCTTTGTCTATCATCTATGATAGGGGTACTCAGTTTACTTCCCAATTTTTGAGGGCTTTTCAGAAGGGTGTCGGTACCCTAGTTATTCTAAGTTCTGTTTTCCATCCGCAGACCGATGGTCAGGCTGAGAGGACTATTCATACTTTGGAGGATATGTTGAGGGCATGTGCGCTTGATTTCAAAGGTAGTTGGGATGATCACTTGCCATTGATCGAATTTGCGTATAATAATAGTTTTCATGCTAGTATTCAGATGGCCCCGTTTGAAGCTTTGTATGGAAGAAGATGTAGATCGCCCATAGGTTGGTTTGAAGTATTAGAAGCAGTTGTGATTGGGTCGGATACTATGTTCGAGTCTATGGAAAAAGTTAAGTTTATTCGAGAATGATTGAAAACCGCTCAAAGTCGTCAGAAGTCGTATGCGGATGTGAGAAGAAAAGATCTTGAGTTTAATGTTAATGATTTGGTGTACTTGAAGGTTTCACCCATGAAAGGGGTAGAGAGATTCGGGAAGAAGGGAAAGTTTAGTCCCCGTTATGTTGGTCCGTACAGGGTTCTGAGTCGTGTTGGTGAAGTAGCTTATGAGGTGGATTTACCCACGGAGTTGTCTAGCATTCATCCGGTATTTCATGTTTCTATGCTTAAGAAGTGTATTGGTGATTCTGTCGTGGTTGATTCTTCCGAAATCTTAGATATTCAGGATAGCCTTTCATTCGAGGAGATTCCGGTTGAGATTTTGGATTTTTAGATCCGTAGGATAAGGAACAAAGAAGTTTCTTTGGTTAAAGTTCTTTGGCGAAATCAATATGGTGAGAGTGATACTTGGGAAGACGAAGCTGATATGCGATCCAAGTACACTCACCTCTTTTCTGTGAGTTCGGAGTGAGTAGAAGGTATCATTCATTCTTAATTCCGCAACCTTCTCATTAAAGATTTAGCAGTGTGTCTACTTTCATCACGAATTCGTGCATTTTCTATAGTACTCAAAGGTATAGAGTGAAGTAAGTCTTTTGAGTGAGTCATTCCAGCTATACTTCCTCATTTTTCTCTTGTTCTTGGCCTATCTGGGAACATTCGAGGACGAATGTTTCCAAGGGGGAGGTATTGTAATACCCCGAGATTCTAACCAATAGTGTTGTCATGACTCAATCCCATGAGAAATAAATTATAGTGTTTTGGTTGTTTTCTAGTCAAGGTTGATGTGTATTAAGGCTTTAAAGATATCCTAACGCTTGGGCGAATCAAAATATTCTTTACCGATTGAATTCTTGAGAATGATTTTGGCATAGTCAAATTTAAATGAGCATATCTCCCGTTTTACTACGAATTATTGGTCTCATGACCTACCAAAAGATAAATAATTGAATTATCTTTCCAACGATACCCATTTCATCAAAATCCAATATTGGAGCAAAAGGTTATGCTTATTTTACTCCAGCGTGTTAGCCTGGAAAATCCGTGATGACCTTTTGTGACGACTTGTCACAAGCCTGATGGCCCGTCACAAAAAGTCGTCACCTTAAAGCAGAAAGTCACAAAATCCACCCTTTTTGTGACGACAATTCGTGACGGCCTATCACGGGCCTGACAGCTTGTCACGGATGTCGTCAGCTATTTTTTTCAGCAATTGATGGACGATTTTTGCAAGGGTATTTTAGTCATTTCCCATTTTTGGAGGCCTCTATATATATGAGAATCCTCATCCAAAACCTAATTTCTTCATTTCTCTCTTTCAATTCAATTAAGAAATATATCTAGGATTTTATTTAAGGAAATTAATCTTTCAAAAATCATCCATACATCTTCAAGATTCCTTCAAGAATCAAGTTCCTCATAGAGTGGGCTTCAAGAATTTTTTTTATTACAATTGTGAGTAAAGTCTCAAGCACTAAAGTTCAGCCAATTTCAAAGATTAAGGTATGTGGGGTTTTGAACAAGAGCAATTCTTTCGTTCTTGAGCTCAAAGCTTTGATTTTTACTATGGATTTATATGTTTTTGCAAGTGGGTTTATACCCAAATTACTTCATCATGAGATTATGAGAATATAAATCGTTCAAGCTTTGTTATACATGATTATTTTACAATTTTCAAGTTATGACTTGATATTTAATATTGTGAATTTCAAGTTTCTACCATGAGTTGGTATTTCAAGTGCTTTCAAGATATGTGTCAAGCTTTAAGCTTCTTTATGACAAATTGGATTATTGAGTATATTGATTTATGAGAATTGAGTTGTTACCATGAGTCTTTATATTTCCTCAAAATTATTGATGTTGCCATGACTTAATGAATTGATGCATTTTGATATTGAGAAAGATTGATTTGATTTGAGTCGAGTTAGGAATCCACAAATTGGTTATGATTTGATAAATGAGAAAGAGATTTGATTTGGTCTTCATGATAGACCCTTGTGATGTTTGTGGTGGATTTCCTAACGCGTTCTGAGATTGTGTCTGAGAGTAATATTTAGCACTGAGTGGGAAATGTGGTATTTCCCCCGAAACAACGTGCCACCGTAGAATTGATATTGATAATTGTGGGCCGGAGGTCGAGTATGAGATTGTGATCACTAAATTTAGGTTGTACTCCCTGGTAAGAGTACGACGCTCCCACCAATGTAGGGTTCTCTCCTTAGGAGGGCAAAATGTTGGACTCCATGTAGCTCACATGGTTTATGTCGGTTATAAGAACCTCCCATGTCCATAAGAGTCAATTTTCTTGAATTACAGAGTCAGTCCAAGTCTTGAGTTGAAGAGTTGAGTTGTTTATGATGATTTATGAGTTTTTAATCATAAGATTTATTTACGATGAGATCATGAAAAGTATGTTTCAATCTAAATCAAGCCAAGTGAGCCATCATTTTACATATGCATATTTTCATGAAATTGATAACGATATTTACATTGTTGCATGTACCCCCACATACTCAGTACATTCCAAAGTGCTGACCCATATATTTTTCTATGGGCTACATTTTCTCGTAATGTAGGTTCAGGTACTCAGCCGCGTTAGCGATATTCGGGTGGCTTTTTTCTTCTGCTCAGTGGTGAGTCCTCATGGTTCGAGGACCGTGTTTATAATTTTGTGATACCGTTTTATTGTTATGTCTTTCAGTACTGTTTGAGTCAGTTAGGGGTTTGTCCCAATGTCTCCTTGATTTCGATGTATGGAGGCTTTGTTAGGCTAAAGGGTTGGTATGTACAGAATTTCAGTAATTTGGATTGTGCATGCTAGTTTCGTATCTTATTCCAGTATGTTTATGATATGTCATTCTCTCTTATATTAGCATGACTATTGTCAAAGTGAGTTCTAGAAGTGATGACAGGTTTAGAGGGTGAGCTTGAGGCCGCGTGTGGCCTTAAGCACCGTGTGACGTCTCGGGATGGGATCTTGGGGTGTTACAAATAAATTGTTGACTTTAAATTTAAAATAATATTAAAAAAATATAGAATTGCATAGTAGAAGTAGATAGTTATAATACTAAACAGTTCTAATTGGATTCTTATCATTATATAACTGCTCCTAGAGTTGTTAATATGGATCGGACCAGCTCATCCGGGCTAGCTCACACGGGCTTTAGAGTTTGACGGGACCGGCCAGGCTGACCCATCAACTTGACAGACTAGAAAATAGCAAGCCCAACCCGTCACACTATGGGTTGTGGGCCTCCACGGGCCACCCCATTTTTTAAAATATATTATTTTTATAATCTTAATTTAAATTTTAAAATATTAATTGCATAAATATTTATAATATAATATTGCTTGAAGTTACTACTCATTAATCAAGTCTCAAATTTACAAAAAGATCCTAATAATCTGTGAAATTGAATAACTTTTGACACCAAATTAAAATCAAATAAAGATATTGAAAAATAAATAAAATAATTAATGAGTAATAATATAACTCGCTAAATAACAATATTAACCTAATTTTGCTTTAATTGATCACAATAAAACACAAAGAAATGTCAATGTTTAGTCCATTAAAAGTAAAATAAACGCTTTAAAGGAAACTCTCATGGCATTTATGGTGTATTCAACATCGCCACGTCATCTTCATCAAACATATTTGATTTCTTAAAAAAATTATATTTTATATGTTAATTATTTATATATTTTATAAATATAATTAATATTTAAATATATATATATATATATATATATATATATATATATGATGGTTCATATAGACTTTGAGTTTGGACTCCTTTTTTATTCTTAGTACTATATTTTATTTTTTAATTATTTTTATTTGACCCACGGGTCACCTAAACCCATATTGCTCAAGCCGACGGGTCAATAGACTTATTCATGAAGGGCTAAAAAGCCCTATTATTAAATGGGCTATGAAAATTGTAGCCCAGCCCTATCAAATTACAGGCTGGACAGGGCCATCCCAACGAGCCTGACCTATATTGATGGTTTTAACCGCTCATCTAAGATATTGTTTATTTTATCAAAAAAAATTTGAATTTAAATTGGAGATAAAACATACTCTCAAAGATAAACTTATAATTTAGATGTACTTAATTAGTAATCATGTCACACATTTTTTTTTTGCTACACGATTTATCTTAATATTTATCTCAAATAACAATGAACAAATAATAATAGTAATAGTAATAGTAGTGCAATCTAATAGTGGTAAAGTAAAAATAGTTAAAATGTTATTATTGTTATTAGTATTAGTATTGTTATTAGTATTAGTATTAGTATTAGTATTAGTATTAGTATTGTCTCATTGATTTCAATATTTATCTCAACTCAAATCTATATTTATTTTAAATATATATTGTATTTGAAAAATGTAAGGATAAGGATAAGGAAGAATAATAAATTAATCTTATTTTAATAAACATATGTGATATTTGAATTTGTATTTAAATGAAATTTGAATATAAATGAAATTCTATCACTTAGTCTTTCTTACATATACTTCTCTATCATTAGCTTTATTCGTGAATTTATTTACTGCATTTTTTAATTTTTCATTTAAAAAAATTATTCTTGATTTGATATTATTCTTTTGATATGCAGGAATGATATAACATTTTCAAATTATCTTTCTTTGTGAATGTTCAAGGTCCATCAATTTAAATTGATATAAATATCTCTTCTTTTCGATGATTCAATATGTGAAATAATATTATTTTTTTTGGTAGAAAGGACATGCATTAGTCAAGGTTTCCCAATTGATTAGATGCATTTTCTTATTATCAGGGGTGGTGCCCCAGAGAAAGTTCTTTTCGATTCTGTCAATCAATTAGTGGATTTTAGAGGGGATCAAGATGAATTACATGACATAAGCGGGAATACTAGCAAGGGAGGACTTGGTAAGGCTGATTCTGCCAGCCATATTAAGGAATTTGGTTTTCCATCCAGCCAACTTAGTGTTGAGATTGTCTAGGATGAATTGGAAATCTCTATTGCAAAGTTTTTTGTGGAAGACGGGAAAACCAAGATATTTGCCAAACTTGTCTTTGGATTGGATGCGTAAGATGTGAGACAAACTATCTTTGGTCTCCTGAGCACAGTTTCTAGAGAAGATTACTTTACATTTGAGATTGTTAATTTTTTGGCCAGAGTGGAAGGTGAAGCTGCTAAGAGTGGCTCAGATGGTTTCACAGTTTCTTTCATTAGCAACAGCACACAGAGTTAGATCATCAGCAAAGAAAAGGTGAGAGATTTTGTGCTTTTTCCTACTGATTGAGATGGGAGTCCAATATCATATATCTCATCTTTTATCACGGGATCTGGAAGGTAGGGTTTTTTTTATAACTAAAAAATAATAAAATGTACCACTAATACCTCCATAGCAGCAAAGTCTTCTGAAGCATCCAATGAAAGTTGAGAGACTCTCTTCTCGGCTATAGCTCTTGGTGAATCTCTTGTTGAAATTGATGAAAATTCTAAACCATCATTTTGATCTATTTTGTCATCTTTCTCCTTTTCACATCTCTTTATAGAATTCATTATTGGATACTCCCATAGTATTTTAAGTGATTGATCTAAGAATAGAGACGTTTTTTCAGGTACGACATGCAGTGGAAGCTCACCAGAGTCGGCATTTGCAGGCAAGTTGAAGATCCAAGTAAGGATGGACCAACTTTCTTCAAAATAAACAAGATTCAAGATGGATCATTTTGAAAGATCATTCTTCCCTAGCTATATGCAAGGAACATGTTGATAATAATAGATATCACAATCTAGGTCCAGCTGCTAGGTTAGATAGTAACTCAAGAATCTCTTATCAATTCCCCTTTCTCAAGAACCCCCAAAAATAAATAACACTTGAGCAGAAAAAGTTAAACTCAGACACAGTAAATGTTGATTGTATAAGAGGTTATACAAAGTTGGGTTTGTACATATACTCAAATTTAGGACCAAAATTGGGAAAAGATTGACTGACATGAATAAAGACTCCAAATTGTAATCTCCACTTGGATTCACTCACATTTATTGCATTTTTCTTAAATGTTGGGTTCAAAATCTTTAAGTTTTTTAGGGTGTTTGTGCTTTTCTCAGGTAATGTTACTTGAACAGTTATGTTGTTTTGGTATTGAACTAATGAACTCTACGTGGCATAACAAACTAAAGAAAGACACAAAACTTTTGTTTCAAACAGTTCAAGAAAGAATCTTTTGACTTTTTGAAACAAAGAAATAGAGCCACATTTGTTGAACTATTTTGTCCCTACAGTTGAACTAAGAGCACCATGAGTGGACAAATCAGTCCAAGAAATGTGGCTCTATTTCTTTGTTTCAAAAAGACAAAAGATTCTTTCTTGAACTGTTTCAAACAAAACTTTGGTGTCATTCTTCAGTTTATTATGCCATGTAGAGTTCATTAGTTCAAGGCCAAAATAACATAATTGTTCAAGTAACAATACCTGGGAAAAGCACAAACACCTTGAAAAAACTTAGGGATTTTAAACCCAAAATTTGAGAAAAACGCAATAAATGTGAGTGAATCCAAGTGGAGATTACAATTTGAAGTATTTGTTCATGTCAATCAATTTTTTTACCAATTTTGGTTCTAAATTTGAGTATATATACAAACCCCACTTTGTATAACCTCTAATACAATCAGCATTTGTTGTGTCTGAGTTTACTTTTTTCTGCTCGAGTGTTATTTATTTTTTGGGGTTCTTAAGAAAGGGGAATTGATAAAAGATTCTTGAGTAACTATCTAACCTAGCAGTTGGACCTAGATTATGATACCTACTATTATCAACATGTTCGTTGCACATAGGTAGGGAAAAAGCATCAGTCAAAATGATCCATCTATAATCTTGTTTATTTTGAAGGAAGTTGGTCCATCCTTAACTGGATCTTCCAAGTTGCCTGCAAATACCGACACTGGTGAGCTTCCACCCCAAGCTGCACCTGAAAAAGTTGCTCCATTCTTAGATCAACCACTTAAATTGCTAGGGAAAGATCCAATAATGAATTTTATAAAGAGAACTGAAAATGAGAAAAATGACTAAATAAGTTGAAATGATGGTGAATAATTTTCATCAATTTCATCAAGAGATTCACCAAAAGCTATAGCCGAGAAGAGAGTCTCTCAACTTTCATTGTATGCTTCAAAAGATTTTGTTGCTGCAGAGGCATTAGTGGTACATTTTTTTTTGTTATAAAAAAAAACTACCTGCCAGATCTCATGAAAAAATACGGTAGTCATCAATTGATGAATCAGGAGCTGAGTAAATCAAACCGTTTATATCAATTGGGTCAACTCATTTAGGAAGTTTTGTATTTATGTAAAGTATTTATTCTGCACCTTGGTTCTGAACATATTATACACATAAATTTAATTATGCTTGCATTGGTATCTGTCTTCTCAATGAACAAAGAAAGAAGGTATTAAGAGGTCATTTGGTAGCTGGCTTAGCAACGAGTTATGTAGGAATCCTACATAAGTAATTCCAGGTTTGGTAGCTACTTAGGATTTAATATAATGTATAAAATTAATATGTTGTTTGGTCTACCATTCTTTTTTAAACGAAAGTAGTAGTACTTTTCCAAAATTGGACATCCTTAATAATAGAAAAAACCTCCACTCAAAGTGCTCTTAGTTCAACTGTAGGGACAAAAGAAGCCAACAAATGTGACTCTATTTCTTTGTTTCAAATGGACAAAAGATTCTTTCTTGAACTGTTTGAAACAAAAAATTTGTGTCTTTCTTCAGTTTGCAATGCCACGTAAAGTTCATTTGTTCAATGCCAAAATAGCATATTAAGTAACTGTTGAGAATATAATTAAATAGTAAAAGTGTACTCTCTCTAATAGTTAAACTTTTAGATGAGATGGTCACACACTTCAACATGGCATCAGAGTCAGGCCTACCCAATTCATTGTTTTCAATGTTGAGTCCCTCATCTTATATTGCCTACGCTTCAGATGTCCAGTCTTGGCGTGCAAGGAGAGGGAGGGGAGAGTCCCACATCGGTGGATTGCTTTCATATATCCCTGCCATCATTTTTTTCTATTGCTTTCATATATCTCTACCATCATCTTTTTCTATTGCTTTCATGTTTGTTAAAGTTAATTATAACGATTTCTTTTTATGAATTCAATTGTTAATTTTCTCAGAAACATTTCTTTGAAAATATATTGTTGAATGTTTAATCTTAATCTTTGTATACGCTTTCATCGTCATCTTTAATGGTGTATGCTTATATATTTTATTTCATTTCGATGATGAATTAATCCCATACGTCTCAAATTATTTTCAATAGATAACAAAAAGCATAATTTATTTGAGGGATCTAAAATGCTTGAACTTAATCAGGTAAATATTTTTACAAAAAATTTAGGATAATAAAAATACTAATTAGTAGCTATTAGTTCATTTTGAGCTTAAAAAATAGATAATTTTATTTGATGTGATTATTTGACATTAGTAATAGCATGTATGATAAAATAAATTGATAATTGATATTTTATTAGTAAATAAAAGATATTTTCTAATAGCATTTGTGTATACTTAACACAAAATTATAAATTGCATTGAGGCAAAGTGATGGATAAGGGGAAGAACAAGAGATTATGGTGGTTGAGATGGGGTAGGGGTGAGCTAGGTAGGTTGGGTAGGTGGGGTGGTGGTGTAGGTAGGGGTTAGAGTTGTGGAGTAGAAAAAAAGATTCTTAAAAGATAATTTTTTCTGTGTGTGTATTAGGTAGGGTGTCGAATGGGTATTGGGGAGTAGGGGTGGGTGCAATATAAAATTTTATTTTAAAGAAAAATAAAATATTTTTATGTTGGTGGAGGGTGGATTGGGGATAAGAGATGGGTGATGTGAGAAAAATATTTTACAAAAAATCTAATAAAGTAAAATATAATAAAAACTAGGGAGGCGGGGTGGTGGATGTAGGGTAAGGCTAGGAGGTGGGTGTAGTATTTGGTGGGGTGGTGATTTTGAGCGTGATTTGAGAGATCTTAATTAAATTAACTTAGCAGATACAATAAGATGTATAAATAAAATATTAAAGATATTAATCGTAAAATCGATCATTGTAAAAATAATGAGCAATAGAACATTATCTGAAAATTTAAAATAAACTAATAAATTTTATACACTTAATTTTTGAATTGAGACTAAATGAAATTTAAGATTTGAAATTAAAAGTTCCGTAATTGATACAAGTAAGTACTTTTAGAGTTTGAAATGCAATTGAAGAAATCTTAAGAGTGTCGCGATTATGGTTATTGTAGGCATATCAAGGTTGGGGAGGTCAAGGGAGCTATTCGCAGGATGCAGCGGGTTAAGGCAACGAGGACAGACGAGATTCTAGTGGATTTTTGAAAGAGCACTAGCAGGGTAGGTTTGGAGTGGTTGACAAGGTTATTTAATAGTATATTTAGGGCGACGAAGATGCCTGAAGCGTCAAGGTGGAGTACTATGATTCCAGTGTATAAGAACAAGAGAGACATCCAGAGTTGCAACAACTATAGAGGTATTAAGTTGTTGAGTCATACTATGAAGGTTTGGGAAGGGGTGGTAAAGTTGAGGATAATAAGGATCATGACGATCTCTGAGAATCAGTTCAGTTTCATGCCAGGGCGCTCGACCACTGAGGCCATCCACCTTGTGAGGAGATTAGTGGAGCAGTTTTGGGAGAGGAATAAGGACTTGCACGTGGTGTTTATTGATCTTGAGAAGGCATATGACAGAGTTTCCAGGAATATTTTGTGGAGGTGCTTAGAGGCTAGGGGGAAGCCCGTGGCGTACACTAGGTCGATTCCGGATATGGATGATGGGGATTAGACTCGTATGAGGATGGTAGGTTGAGATTCAGAGAACTTCATAGTTTTGATAGGGTTGCACCAGGGATAGACTCTTAGCCCATTTTTATTTGCCTTGGTGATGGATGTTTTGACGTAACATATTCAAGAAAAAGGTGCCTTGGTGTATGTTATTTGCAGATGATGTGGTACTGATTGACAAGACTCAGAGAGAAGTTAATGATAAGTTGGAGATTTGGAGATAGACGCTTGAGTCTAAAGGATTTCAATTAACTAGAACCAAGACAGAGTACTTGGAGTATAAGTTCAGTGATGTGTCGCAGGAGGCTGGAGTGTTTGTGAGGATGGACTCTCAGGCCATTCATAAGAGGGAGAGTTTCAAGTATCTAGAGTCTATGATTCAGGGAAATGATGAGATTAAAGAGGATGTAACGCATCATATTGGGGCAGGGTGGTTGAAATGAAGGCTCGCTTCGGGAGTTCTATGTGATTAGAAGGTGCCCTCAAAACATAAAGGTAAGTTCTACAGAGTGGTAGTCCGGCCGGCTATGTTATATGTAGCGGTGTGTTGGCAAGTTAAGAACTCTCACATCTAAAAATTGAAGGTGGAGGAGATAAGAATATTGTGATGGATGTGTGGACATACCAGGAAAGATAAGGTGGGGAATAAAATTATTCGAGAGAAGGTGAGAGTTGCTTCAGTGGAGGACAAGATGCGAAATGTGAGGTTACATTGGTTCGGCCACGTGATGAAGAGGGGCTCTGATTCTTCAGTGTGGAGGTATGAAATACTGGTTATGGATGGTTTTAGGTGGGGTAGAGGTAGACAGAAGAAATATGAGCGGGATCGAACACGTAACGAAATCCTAGTGCATTGGTGTGCTATAACTCACGATTTTGGAGGTAGGCCCAGGGTCCGAGCGTGTTTTGGGCCAAAAATGGACTGGGGGCTCACAGTCAGGCTGAAGAGCGAGGGAGTGTGGACCTTTCGGGTCGGCGGGATCGTTTGGGTGGTCAAACGAGATGAAACGATGCAAATAGACCATTTTCGGGCCGAATCGGTGTGTTATAGCTCACGATTTTGGGGATGGGCTCTGGACCAGAAAATGTTTTGGACTAAAAATCAATCGAGGGCTCCCAGGCAGGCTGAGAAGTGGGGGAAGTGGGGGAGAGTGGGTCGTTGGGGTCGGCGGGGCCGTTTGGGTGGTTAAACGGGCTAAACGATGCGAACAGACCATTTTCAAGCCAAATCAGTGTGTTATAGCTCATGATTCTTGGGGTGGGACCAAGGCCCAGACGTGTTTTGGATCGAAAATCAAGCGAGGGCTCCCAGACAGTCTGAGGAGAGAGAGAGAGTATGGTCTTTTGGGGTCGACAGGGCTGTTTAGGTGGTCAAACAGGCAAAACGGCACGAATGGGTAATTTTTTAGCTAAATCGGGGGTGGGCTTGGAGCTCAAGCCTGTTTTGGGTCAAAAATTGATCGGGGGCTCCCAGACAGGAAGAGGAGCGGCAGAATGTGGGTCATTGGGTTCGACGGGGCTGTTTGAGTGGTCAAATGGGCTGAATGGCGCGAATGATGTATTTTTAGGCCAAATCGGTGTGTTATAGATCATAGTTTTGAGAGTGGGCCTAGGGCTCGGGCGTGTTTTCGGAAAAAAATTGATAGGGTGCCCTAGGCAGGCTGAGGAGCGGGGAAGTATGGGTTGCTGGGGTCGCCGGGGCCATTTGAGTGGTAAAACGAGTGAAACAGAATGAATTAACCATTTTCTGGTCAAATTGGTGTGTTATAGCTCACGATTTTGGAGGTGAGCCCGGTGCCCAGGCATGTTTTAGTCTGAAAATTGACCAGAGGCTACCAGGCATACTGTGGAAAAGGAGTGTATGGGTCGTTGGGGTCGGTGGTGGTCGGTAGGGCTATTTGGTTGGTCAAACAGGCAAAAGGGCGCGAACGGACCATTTCTGAGCAAAATCGGTGTGATATAGCCCATGATTTCAAAGGTGAGTGAAGGGACCGGACGTGGTTAGGGTCAAAAATTGATCGGGGGCTCTCGGGAAAGCTGAGGAGCGGGGAGGTGTGGGTGGTTGGGGTCGACGGGGCCGTTTGGGGGGTCAAAAGAGTGAATCGGCATAAACGGGCCATTTTTGGGCTAAATTGGTATGCTATACCTCACGATTCCAAGAGTGGGTCGGGGTTTGGTCGTATTTTTTGGGCCAAATATCAATCACGGGCACCTAGGTGGGTTGAGGAGCGAGGGAGTCAGGGTTGTTTGGGTCAACGGGTCCGTTTGGGTGATCAAACAAGCGAAATTGCGCCAACGGGCCATTTTTCGGGCCTAATTGGTGTGCTATAGCTCACGGTTCTGGGGTGTGCTCAGGGACTGGGAATTTTTGGCTAAAAATTAATCAGGGGCTCCCAGGCAGGCTGACAAGTGAGAGAGTGTGGGTTGTTGGGGTCGGTGGGGCTGTTTAGGTGGTCAAACAGGCGAAACAACATGAACGGGCTATTTTTCGCCCAAATCGATGTGATCTAGCTCACGGTTCTGAGGGACCCACCCGAGTCCCAACCATATTTTGTCCAAAAAATTTCTGAGGCTATTTGGGTGGTCAAAAGGGCGATACGGCATGAACGTGCTATTTTTAGGCCAAATCGTTGTGCTATAACTCATGGTTCCGGGGGTAGGCCCGGGGCTCAGGTGTGTTTTAGTCTAAAAATTGTCCAAAGGCTCTGAAGCAGGCCGAGGAGAGAGGGAGTATAGGTTGTTAGGGTCAGTACGGCCGTTTGGGTAGTCAAACGGGAGAAATGGCATGAACGGACCATTTTTAGGCTAAATCGGTGTGTTATAGCTCACAATTCCGGGTGTGGGCCCAGGGCGTAGGAATATTTTAGGATGAAAATAGACCAGAGGATCCTAGGCAAGCTAATAAGTGGAAGAGTATGGGCCGTTTGTGTGATCAAACGGATGAAACGGTGCAAATGGACTATTTTTTGGCAAAATTGGGGTGTTATACCTCATGGTTCAGAGGGTGTGCCCAAGTACCACGCGTGTTTTGGACTGAAAATTGATCGCGGCTCCCAGGTTGGCTGAAAAGTAGGGAGTGTGGGCCGTTGGGGTCGGCGGGGCTGTTTGGGTTATTAAACAGGCAAAATGATGCGAACGGGCTATTTTTGGGCCAAATCGGTGTGTTATAGCTCACAATCCTAGGGGTTGGATCAGATCCCAAACGTGTTTTGGGTCAAAAATTGATTGAGGGCTCCCAAGCAGGCTGAGGAGCGGGGAATTGTGGGTCGTTGAGGTCGGCGGGACCATCTGGTTGGTCAAACAAGTAAAACGGCACAAACGGGCCATTTTTTAGCCAAATTGGTGAGCTATAGCTCACGATTTCGAGGTGGTCCTAGGCATGTTTTGGGTCAAAAATCAACTGGGGGCTCTCAGGTAGGCTGAAGAGTGGGGAAGTATGGGTCGTAGGGGTCAGCGGGGCTGTTTGGGTTGTCAAACAGGAATATCAACGTGAATGGGTCATTTTCAGGCAAAATCGGTGTGCTATAGCTCACAGTTCTGGGTGGGCCCGGGGTTCGGGCGTGTTTTGGGTCAAAAATCGATCAAGGCTTCCAAGTAGACTGATAAAAGGGAAAGTGGGTTGTTTGGGTCGGCAGGGCCATTTGGGTGGTCAAACAGGCAAAACATCAAAAACATGCAATTTTTGGGGCCAAATAGACGAGTTATAACTCACGGTTTTAGGGGTTGGCTCGGGGATCGAGTGTGTTTTGTTCTGAAAATCTACCAGAGGCACCAAGGCAGGCTTCAAAGTGGGATAGTGTGGGTCTTTAGGGTCGGCTGGGCTATTTGGGTGGTCAAACAAGTGAAACGGCGCAAATGGGTCATTCTTGGACTAAATCAGTGTGCTATAGCTCACGGTTCTGGGGTGGGCCCAGTGACCGAGTATGTTTTGGGAGGAAAATGCACCAAGTGCTCCCAGGCAGGCTGAGGCAAAGAAAAGTGTGGGTTGTTGGGGTCGGAGGGGCCATTTGGTTGGTCACAACGGGGAAATGTGGATCCAGACCAGTCGTATCCACTTTATAGCAAGTTTCATAAACTGATCCAGGTAGAACATTAACCATAGGAATACCACCTACTTATTATCTGAATGTGTAACAAAATACAATATAAAAATCATGAGGAAAACGGGTAATAAATGTTCCTGTGTCCACGATGCAACTGCCGCTCGTGGAATAATTTATGAAATTCCTAGACAATGATGGGAACATCGGGACTTCCCTATCGTTAATAAAAACTTTATAAAGGTTGACGAAGTAAACAGAAGGGAATTTGAAAGCTTGTAATAGCGTTGGTGATGTTGTTTTCTTAAATAGCGTTGTGTGGAAGCTAAGTGTTGATCCTTTTTGTGGAGAGAGCTCTTGGTAGGCACATGGACATTATGTATGCTTCAAATTGCGATGCTAAAGAATTGCCACCACCCATTACGTCCGGGGCCAACAATTCCAGAAAATTGACCACTAAAAGGCTTTCCATGAGTTTGATCTTTGCCACATCCAAAAACAATGCTTAACAAAAGTAATCACGTCGTGTGCAATCCAGCCTCTTGTTATTGATCCATCGACGTATCTGTAATCATACATACGCGTATTACCATACGGACTACAATCATATTCCTTATTCTTGATTTCACAGTTTCTACTTTCTACAAGGCAATCGAGCTTTCGATATGTTTTTGAATTAGTTGAAACATATAAAGGATTATTTATCTGTTTGCAACATCCATTTGCATTACATGGTCCACATTGCCACTAAACTAAATCACTACCGGTGTCTATTAGTAAGTAACTTTTAACTTGTTCAGTGAGTAAAAGATGCACCAATATAGGTTGTGGTGCAGTGGATGAGGCTGCTCCACCCTTAACTAGAGGTCCAGGGTTCGACCCTGGGTATGGAGAAAATTTTGTTGGGAGCGTTGTCACCTTAATGGGCCCTTCAACGTGTGATCCAGATTAGTCGAGGCTCCAATGTGGGCACCGGATGCCGTATGGGAAACCAAAAAAAAAAGAGTAAAAGATGCAACATACTGACATATGAAATGTGTACTTGCTGTTACCGGAACCTTTTCGTTGGCCACTTTACTCTCATGCTCGTCGTGTGGCCTTACCAGAGTTCCATTCGCACTAATCTCTCAGCATTTTCAAGAACCGATGCCAAATGATTTGCTCTAACTTGACAACCGGCGAACCTATTTCCGAGTAACGAGTCATAGTCCTTCAATTTTGACTTTTCAAATAAATAGAGATTGTAAATGGTGAGTGTATAGGATGGCATCGGAGGATCAGGAAGCTTCGTTGGATCAATAGACATATTCCATAATATAAGTGGTGTTAAGGGATGAAAAAGAATGTTCATTGCATAAAATTACAAGCAAAATTGATAAAATAATTAAAATCAAAAGGTGAACATGGAGGAACTTCTCCATTGGAATAGAAATTGGTTTTCTAATTGATTGATTTAGTTTGAGATATGTCTATCACTTCTTGTACTCAATATATATAAACACCTAATAAAAACTCATTAATGATTTTTAATGCCATTAAATGTACTACTTTATTAAAGAGGTAAAGTTCAATAATTTTGTCATTAATGAGTAAAAGTCTACAATTATACATGAAATTAACCTGTTAAAACTTTAACCAAAAGGGAAATCCCATGCATATATCATTTTTGATACCTTATAAGTTTTTATTACTCCATATAAGTGGGTTTGCAAAAAAGAATGATATGCGTATCTTTTATATTTTGCGTATCTTTAATATTTTTATCAAATCGAAAAAAAAAATATGAAGGAGAGTTTTAGAGTAACTGATAAAAATATTGTCATGTGATTAGGAAGTCACGAGTTCAAGTCATAGAAACAGCCTCTGTCAGAAATGCAAGATAATGCTGCACACAATAAAATTCTTGCAGTCCAGCCCTTCTCCGCAGTCCCTTATAGCAGGAAGCTTTAGTACATCAAGCTGCCCTTTTAGTATTAACATACTTCCACTGCCATATCAAGCTGCCCTTTTAGTATTAACATACTTCATATGCCCCATTTTATATGTCGTCATTTTCTTTTTGTCCGTCCCAAAAAGAATGTCATATTTCCTTATTTGGTAACTATTTAAAGATACAATTTTACTTTTATCCTTTTTAGTCTCATTTAATTAAAGATAGTAGTAATATATTTTTTTAATAAAGGACAATTGTCATTCCTTCTTAAACTTTGTGCCCGATCAAACTATGCCGCATAAAATACAACCAAGGAAGTATATCTTTTTGATGTGTTTTCAGTGTTACTCCCACCATTCGCTTTTACTTGTCACTAATTTTCTAATTGTATTTCTATTTTTACTTATCATTTTTGACATATCAAGAAAAGACAACTTCTTTTTTCCTATTTTACCCTTAGCATTAATTGTCTTTTCTCCAAATTAATTTTAAGATACAATATAAACATCATTTAATAGGGGTATTATGGTAAAATAAATGTATGTTATTAATTATTTTTTTAGTAAATATGTCAAGTTAAAATGTGACAAGTAAAATCGAATGAAGGAATTATCTTTTTGTTTATTCGAGCAAATTTGTGGCCATTTAAATTGTTCAAGAAGAGTAATATCATTCTAAAATTATAAGGTAAAGGGGTCTATATGTAATAGCTAGATCTTTTGGGGGCTAAAGTGATATTATCCTGTTCATTTTTGTAGAAGATGATACTTGTCAAATACTGACCAACTACCAGAAAAGGAAAGAAATTGGCTCTTAATGCTACAGTATCCATCATCAATGGAGACATAATGTTAAGGGTAAAATTGGAATTTCATTATTCAGCTATGAGAAAGTGAGATTTTTTTTTAAGCTATTGTTCAAAATTAATCTTGATGTATTACAAGTTTTATTTGCCTGAATTGTTTTGGGTAGTTTGCATTTTTTGCTTATTGTTTATTTAACGATATGTTATCAGTGTTATATTTTAGCTTATCTTGGAAATTTGGGTAGAAAGAATTTTAAAAAATTGCTAAAGATTTCATTTTTACAAATGTTATTTGTGTCTGTAAGACAAGGAGCCTTGTCGTAACTGGTAAAGTTGTTGTCGTGTGATCAGAAGGTCATAGGTCCGAGCTTTGGAAAGAGGGGTCCACAGTGGTAAGACTGTGTATAATAGATCTTTGTGGTCCAGTTTTTTCCTGGGACCCAGCACATAACGGGAGCTTAGTGTACCGGACTACCCTTTGTTTTTGTCTTTGTGTTTAGTAAAATTCTTAAAAGATTTAGTCTTGCTTCGAAATTTGTGATTATCTATAAGAAGTATTTGTCTGAATTATTGTGGATAGTTCCCTCCATGTGATCAGGGGGTCACGAGTTCGAGCTATGAACATGTGCTAAATATGATATTTTTGTTATTACTTTTCTCTTCTCCTAGCTTGATGTAGTTTTCTGATTTCATGGTACGCCACACGAATGACTTGAGCTAAGTGACTCCACTAAATTAACACGTACTTCATTCATCATCTCAAAGAAGAAAAATAATTGTATTTTGACATTTCAGCAAAGGATTTTGTAGTCATAACGTCTGGTAATACAAAGCGTTTATAGACATCATAATTTTGTGAACTCTATAATAAGAATTCAATTTTTGTTAGAGTTATTAGGGGTTACTTTACGCTAAACCTAACTTGGTGGCTACTCTACTCTAAATCCTTAATAAACAGATTAATTATCTCCCGATAATTTCATAAACTCATTGAATATCACTCTCTTTTTGATAATCAAATATATCAAGAAGATCCATAAACCCTTCTTTTATGGAGATCAAATTCAAATATTTCTACGTTCAAGAAATATGTTATTAACGGCATTCGAATTACGAAGAAAATCCATATCAAATCTAAATCTTCTTACGTTCAAGAAATACACTACTAATGACCCTTGAATTACAAAAAAAAAAAAAATTCATATCAAATTCAAATTTTTTTACATTCGAGAAATACGCTAAAAATTCATATCAAATTTTAATCTTTCTACATTCGAGAAATACGCTACTAATGGTCCTCGAATTACGGAGAAAAATAAAGAAAGGAGAATCAAGGGAGTAACAGAATTATATCCATATAACTTATCAATAAAATTCTTATTTTTTCATATTTTATTTGCATTGTGACTGCAATTTATTTCTGTCACTGTAATCGTTATTGCAAATAGTGTTAACACTATGAAAAAAGAATACAATTTACTATTATATATAAGGGAGGATCTCAATTTTTGGTAGTCCTCACAAAGATTGATGATGTTCTTTTGCTAAATATTTTTATTTTTGTCCTTATTCTTTTTGTTAAGACCATTTCCACTTGTGTATTTGTAACTGATTTTTCTTGCCACAGGTTGTCTTTTAATTAAAATTTCCTTCATTTTAAATTAATAATTATTTTTTCTCAAAAAACTTATTTAGAAATAACTTTTCACATAAAATTAAAGTTAGTAATAATTTTCAACTACACCCTTATAGTCACTGATGTTCACTTCTTAAAAAAGATATAGTACTCCCTCCGTTCCACAATAAGTTAATTGTTGAATTTCGGCACACATGCTAAGAAAAAAAAAAGACATAAATTTATCATATTTTTTCATTTTTACCCTCTTCAAAAAGCAAAGACACATGATACATCACTCCCAGTGCACATTTAATGGAGGGTAAATTTGGAAAAAATTTCCAACATCTACCTTGAATTGTGAATCATTCACTTATTTTGAAACACTAAAATTACTCTAATAATTCACTTATTGTGAAACGGAGGAATTATTAAATAGGATAACTTAATCAATAATAAATAGTACAATGCCTTTATTATTTTTCTTAGCAAACATGAAAAGGGATAAATCAATAATTAGAGTAGAATGAATAGAATATTTTTAAAGGGTGTTTAAAAAATTAACACGATAAGTAAATGGACCGAATAGAATAATCGGTTAATGTAATTTAATTATTATTTAATATCCTTATAGATCACGATTAAGTTAGTTTGTGTAAAGGTTCTAAATTAATGTTGTAACTATTTTTATTTATACTTGAAGTGATTGAAATACTTTGTTGTATTAGATGAAAACAATGAATTTTGCAACTCTTGTCACATGAAATTATAGGTGAAAATAAAATAATAAATATTAAAATAAATTTATTTCTATTTATAACTAAGAAACTTTGTACCCATAAATTCATTAAAATCAATATTTTTCTATTTTTAATCAGCATTGAATTATAATTATTAAAATATTGTCATGTTATTTTATTGAACGGGCGTCTCAAGTTAAATTGATGACATTAATAGTTTCCATATATGCTGAGGGTTTAGCATCTTGCTATTTCAATCGACGGCGCCGACGAAATTAACCTATCTCTTCGTGTCTTGAAGATTCTGGCGATAGCAGAGAACTACCGATCCGCCGTCGGTAAATTACTTGTGTCAGCCACCATAAACACGTCCCGACAACCCTATCAGTTTCGACGACCCCATCAAATTCTGGCGCAATCATCGTCTTTTTCTCTCTCGCTTCTTGCGCCGACCACTAAAACGATAGCGGATTTTTCGGCGGCCTATCTCTGTGGCCCAACAACCACATCAATTTTTGGTGAGTGAGGTCAATTTTTGTCAATTTGATTGTTGCTTTTGTTTTCTTCTCTTTTATTTTCTTTATAACCCTTTTCAGGTACTTCAAGTTCAGATCCGTACTTCAGGCGGCCACATCAAAATTCCAGTGTCTTGCTCATTTTTTCGGCGACTAGCACATTCTCCGATGACCAAGTACAGGGATGCGGTACCAGCAGTAGGGTAAAGGTGGTGGCAACAAATTCTGATGACCAATTTCTGCACCAATTTGCCGGAATTCGACAAAACGATTAGGAAAACGTATTTCACTGTGTCTTCTCCCAGTATCAGGTGCACTTATTTCAGTCTTCTCTAGTTTATTTGGTATATGCTTCTTGTCTCTTTTTATATCCTGATTTCTTGTCTGATTTTTTTAATTATTCCTGTGGGATTATTGGTTACGGTTTCTCCGTAACTTAGTAGGTGTTCGTTGTTTGTGAGTAGTATAGTACTTGTTGTTGCTTGTGAGTATCAATCCTGCTTACTGGTTTTTGCTTGCTGATTTCACTGTGTTTGGTCATACTCTTTTGCTCATCGTGTTTTTCGGGTTTTTTTCTTTATTTTCTTCTATCGTATCCTTTTGAGTGGTGGTTGGGGTGATAGATGATGGACTAGGGTCATGTCATAGGTCGAGGTCGGGGTTGGGGTTGAGTCTAGGTTCTAGTCTTGGGTTGAGGGCGAGGGATAGTAGGGTTAAGTTGGATAAGGGTGCTTATAGGTTGAAAGTTGGGTCCTGGAACATTGAGACGCTTCAAGGTAAGTCTATAGAGATGGTGAAGATTCTTGGAAAATAGAGGGTTAGTATAGCGTGTGTCCACGAAACTAAATGGTAGGCACTAAGGTGAGAGATGTGGATGGATATAAGTTATGGTACTCGGGTAGCATAAGACATAGAAATGGGGTAGGTATCTTAGTAGATGAAGAACTTAAGGAGCAGGTGGTAGAGGTTAAAAGAGTCAGTGATAGGTTGATGTCTATTAAGTTGGTCATGGGAGGAACTACGGTGAACGTAATTAGTGTTTATACTTCGTAATTAGGTTTGGACGAGGAAGAGAAGAAGGGCTTTTGGAGGTTTTGAATGAAATGGTGAGGGACTTCCTGAGAACTGAGAAACTTTTTGTGAGAGGAGACTTCAATGGGCATATTGGGTCTTCGTTGAGAGGTTATGATGATGTGCATGGAGATTTCGATTTTGGGTAGAGGAATAAAGGAAGAGCTTCTCTTTTGAATTTTTCTAGGGCTTTTAGGTTGTGGATAACGAATTTGAGATTTTTGAAATGTTTCGTAGTTCAGTGGCCAAGACTCAGATAGACTTTTAGCTCCTTAAGAAGAGTGATAGAACACTATGTAAAGATTGTAAAGTCATACCTAGAGATAATCTTTTGACTAAACATAGGTTGTTGGTGATGAACTTGGTAATTAATAAGGGCTGAGTGATGTCTATGATTTTGGATAGATAGTTTTAGTATTATCTTGTGACTGTAGTATTATCTTATGGCTAGTGACGTTAGTTTATTTTGCAGACTGTAGTTTATTTTGCAGACTGTACTAGTTTTTATGCATTTATGTTTTGTGTTTGTTATACTGTTATCGGTCCTAAGCCGGGGGTCTGTCGGAAACAGACTCTCTACTTCATCTTAGGTAGTGGTATGATCTGCGTACACTCTACCCTCCCCCAGACCCCTCTATGTGGGAATCCACTGGGTATGTTGTTATTGTTTTTGTTGTATATATTAAATTACTTGTGGTCTCTTGTTATATTCTAATTCTCCTGTAATACTTTCTTCCATACAAATAATTTTTAAAAAAAATTGTCAAATTATGTGATTAAGAACTTTAATAATTTTAAAAAAATTTAGTAAAATATATTTAATATATCGGTCATTAAATTATATTAATTATAAAGTAAAAAATATAATATAAATTATATTTTAAAATTTAATTATTATTATTTATATGTAGAGTTGTTTGGATCCGAGTTTAGTACGGAATACGGATTTAATGAAACTAGCATTTATATATTCGTAGAATACACCTTTCACTTCATTTAATACTTCACGTAATAATCTTTTTTATAATTTTATAAATTACACAAATAAATTAAAATAGTTATGTTTAATCTAATTAAAATGAAATGGATGGTGTATGAAATTTGGAAGGATATTTAATTATAAAAGCAGAAAATGAGGTGACAGGTTGGGTAGGTCCACTGATAAAAGAGTTTGGGCGTCATGCAGATGACAAATGCTTTATGGCGTCATCTTTACATGTACACAGTTGAAGCCGTAGCAGTGTCGTTGTCAGAAAT
This sequence comes from Capsicum pubescens, assembly GCA_030864215.1. NCBI lineage: Eukaryota > Viridiplantae > Streptophyta > Magnoliopsida > Solanales > Solanaceae > Capsicum > Capsicum pubescens. The sequence continues at coordinate 49,219,688 of CM061544.1, read as the reverse complement.
TTGACGAGGAGGGTGCATATTTTCTTTTTAGTTGTGTTAAGGATGTACAAAATTTAATATAGACGTATAATAGCTAATATTAAGCTTTTGTACACTATATAATCTTTTGATAAAAAATGTGCATCAAATCACCCTTTTTCTAAGATCATCCCTCTGCCAATGGGTATAAGTATACCTCAACATTGGGTATTTACATTTGATCTATCAATTCAAGATATATACAATAATAACATACATAATATTACACGTGGAGTTTGGAGAGGTAGTATGGACATGTACTTCTGCCTTGTGAAGATAGAGAGGTTGGTCTCGATTGACTCTCGACTCTCGACTCAAGTAAAACATATAAAAAAAATTAGGCATGTAAAACAAATAAAATAGTAAATCTGAAAATGGTAGCAACGACAAACAATTAATATGATAACTGAACTAAAAACAAACAAATTATTCTAATATAGAAGAATAAGATAGTATGAAAGTAATAACAAAAATACTATTTAATAGGGAAATTAGACAACGCTCAGCCACCCACTAACCACATCCTTGATCTCCGTATTTTTATATCTAGATCATATCCTCGAAAAGCTACAGATACCTAATCTAATCACCTTTACCAAGACCTCCTCAGCCTACATCTACCTCTCCTTATACCCACTATTACAAGATAATATCTTTTATAAATTATTTTTGTTATCATAATTGGATGATCTTATATTCTTAATTCATTAGAATTAAAATCATTGATTAGGGGTAAATATTCGGAACCAATAAGTATTTGCGTGATGATTAAGTGCTTCTTGCGACAAATTGAATTGCACAATGTTTGCGAGTAGCTCTCTTTGACGTACTAAACGTATATAGGACTATCTGTACACTTAATATTACAATTTACAACGCAAATATAAGCTAACTACTTCATGATGTATACAACTTAAATACTTAAGTGAGAAAAATGAATCAATAGACCTCCCAAGTTTCCAATTAAGAAAAGGGGACAAGTGGGTCCCGCAACTTGTCCCTTTGAAAAAAATTAAGTCATTTGAACAACTGGGACAGTTGTTCGATAACTACATTAGTTGTCTCAACAACTTCACACAGTTGTTGAACAACTTCTCCCAGTTGCCGAACAACTTCACCTAGTTGTTGAACAACTTCGCGCAGTTGTCGAACAACTTTGATAGTTGTTGAACAACTGCTAGAAGTTTTCGAACAACTATCAAAGTTGTTCAACAACTGGGAGAAGTTGTTGGAACTAAAAAACTTAAAAAATATATCAAAAAAATTTTGTCCCTCCCACCTAATTTTAAAAACTTGAAGGATTCTCACTTAATTAGACAACTTATTTGTCTCTTTTAATCCAAAGTCTCAGTAGTACTACTATAATTTTCTTGAATAGCATAACTATGTTCATCCATATTTGGGCGCTAAAAGCGGGCCATCAAACCAGTTGAGAAAGGCTACAGAGCCATCTATTTGGTAGATGGGTTTTTATGGGCCTTCTTTGGGGTCTCGAGGGTTATTCTATGTTAATAGGAGTAAACGTAGGCTAAACCAACTACTAATATTTGAATATTAACTATGTAGGACTTAATTACCTGCATAACTCAATGCTAAATCAACTACTAAGCAATACGTTAATACATGCATAAATAATATATAGATTTCCACATCGATAATCCCTACAGTACAAAAACTTGCATAACTCTAATTGAGGCCCCTTTGTTATTTACTTTTGGCTTCTTAGGTTTAAGTGGGTAAACAGATGGAAAGACAAAAGAAAAGGCTCTCACATCTAGTTTCCCTAGAATCACCTTTTTAGAAGAAGGGTTCTATTGAAGCAACTGATTTTCAGATTCGAACAATCTTTTATTTGTTCCTCCTCAGAAACAAAAGCATGAGCCGGGGCAACCATTTCCTTTTCTTACAGCAGATGAAGAACAAGAAGAACACTGCAATTTTAAAACCAGGCTTTAAATCTCATAAACAAAATAAGAAATCATGAGAGCAAAAAGGGAAAAACAAAGTGCAAAAAGACCTCACCAGTACTAGGATACAAAGGACAAGAGAGAGGGGAAAGAGTGTTATATGAAAAATGGAACGAATACAGTAGAGGAAGAGCACATCTATCAAATTTCTTTAAAAACACACTAGCTACATCACCGATGTTTCAAAATCAAGGCAACTTTTTGTCCTATTCAGAAAAAATATTCAAAATGTGAGAGTAGGATTGAGGTTGTCTTAACTGCGTAAATTAGTTTGCCCTCTTAAAATTGTGTTCAATTAAAAGAAATATAAAAATGAAGATTTTAAGAGGGCAAACCAATTTACGCAGTTAAGACAACCTCAGTCCTACTCACACACTTTGAAATTTTTTTCTAAACCGGATAAAAAGTTGTCGTGATTTTGAAACGTCGGTGATGTAGCTAGTGTGTTTTTAAAGAATATTTGATAGATGTTCTCTGCCTCCACTGTATTCGTTCCATTTTTAATATAACCCTCCTTCCTCTCTCTCTCTCATCCTTTGTATCCTAATACTGGTGAGGTCTTTTTGCACTTTGTTTTTCCCCTTTTTCTCTCATGATTTCTTATTTTGTTTTTGAAATTTAAATCCTGGTTTTAAATTTCAGTGTTCTTCGTGTTCTTCATTTCCTATGTGAAAAGAAAATGGTTGCCCTGGCTCGTGCTTTTGTTTCTGAGGAGGAACAAAACAAAAGACTGCTTGAATCTGAAAATGAGTTGCTTCAACAGCACCCTTCTTCTAAAGAGGTGCTTCTGGGGAAACTAGATGTGCGAGTCTTTTCTTTTCTCCTTTCATTTGTTTACCCACTTAAATCTAAGAAGCCAAAAGTAAATAATGAAATGGCCTCAATTAGAGTTATGCAGTTTTTTTTAATTTAGGGATGATCTATATATTATTTATGCAGGTAGTAGAGTATTTTTGGTAGTTAGTTTAGCAGTGAGTTATGCAGGTAATTAAGTCCTACATAAGTAATTCACTATATTAATAGAAATATATGAATTTGAAAATAGTAGGCTTTGAAAATTTTAAAAAATAATTCATTAGTTTAAAATTAAAAAATCATAGTTGAAAAGACCTAAACATCTCTAATTATATCATAAATTTATATATTTCAAATATATTTAAATATTAAATAAAGTATAATAATAATTAAAAGATAACTTGTAATATTAGTAGTAGTAGTAGTAGAACATACATATCAACTACTAATAATAATAATAATAAAAATAATGATAATAATAATAATAATAATAATAATAATAATAATAATACATAATTTACTGTCAAAAATATGTGGTTGATCTCAAATATTTTTTTAATTCAATTATAACATTATAAGATAAATTTGCATTATATTTGCAGAAAGGTAAAAAGCAATGATAATTAAAAGTAATAATGTTATACCCCGAGATTCTAAACAATAGTGCCGCCATGAATCAAGCCCATGAGAAATAAATTATAGTGTTTTGGTTGTTTTCTGGTCAAGGACGATGTGTATTAAGGTTTTAAAGATGTCCTAACGCTTGGGCGAATCAAAACATTCTTTACCGATTGAATTCTTGAGAAGGATTTTGGCATAGTCAACTTCAAATGATCATATCTCCCGTTTTACTATGAATTATTGAGGTCATGACCTACTAAAAGATACATAATTGAATTAGATTTCCAACTATACCCATTTCGTCAAAATCCAATATCGGAGCAAAGAGTTATGCTTATTTTACTCCAGCGTGTCAGCCTGGAAAATGCGTGACAACCTTTTGTGATGACTTGTCACAAGCCTGACGGCCCGTCTCAAAATGTCATCACCTTAAGGCAGAAAGTCACAAAATCCACCCTTTTTGTGATGACAATTCGTGACAGCCTATCATGGGCCTGACAGCTTGTCACGGATGTCGTCAGCTATTTTTTCAGCAATTGATGGATGATATTTGCAAGGGTATTTTAGTCATTTCCCATTTTCAAAGGCCTCTATATATATGAGAATCCTCATCCAAAACCTAATTTCTTCATTTCTCTCTTCCAATTCTCTTAAGAAATATATCTAGGATTTTATTTAAGGAAATTAATCTTCCAAAAATCATCCATAAATCTTCAAGATTCCTTCAAGAATCAAGTTCCTCATAGAGTGGGCTTCAAGAATTTTTTTATTACAAGTGTGAGTAAAGTCTCAAGCACTAGAGTTCAACCAATTTCAAAGATTAAGGTATGTGGGGTTTTGAACAAGAGAAATTCTTTCATTCTTGTGCTCAAAGCTTTGATTTTTATTATGGATTTATATGATTTTGCAAATGGGTTTATACCCAAATTACTTCATCATGAGATTATGAGAATATAAATCGTTCAAGCTTTGTTATACATGATTATTTTATAATTTCCAAGTTATGACTTGATATTTAATATTGTGAATTTCAAGTTTCTACCATGAGTTGGTATTTCAAGTGCTTTAAAGATATGTGTCAGGCTCTAAGCTTCCTTATGACAAATTGGATTATTGAGTATATTGATTCCTGAGAATTTATTTGTTACAATGAGTCTTGATATTTCCTCAAAGTTATTGATGTTGCCATGACTTAATGAATTGATGCATTTTGATATTGAGAAAGATTGATTTGATTTGAGTCGAGTTAGGAATCCACAAATTGACTATGATTTGATAAATAAGAAAGAGATTTGATTTGGTCTTCATGATAGACCCTTGTGATGTTTGTGGTGGATTTCCTAACGCGTTCTGAGGTTGTTTCTGGGAGTATTATTTAGCACCGAGCGGCAAATGTGCTATTTCCCCCAAAACTACGTGCCACCGTAGGACTGATATTGATAATTGTGGGCCAGAGGCCGAGTATGATATTGTGATCACTAAATTTAGATTGTACTCCCTGGCATGAGTACGATGCTCCCGCCAATGTGGGGTTCTCTCCTTAGGAGGGAAAAACATTGGACTCTATGTAGCTCATGAGGGCAAAATGTTTGACTCCATGTAGCTCACATGGTTTATGTCAGTTATAAGAACCTCTCATGTCCATAAGAGTCGAGTTTTTGAATTACAGGTCACTCCGAGTCTTGAGTTGAAGAGTTGAGTTATTTATGATGATTTATGAGGTTTTTATCATATGATTTATTTACGATAAGATCATGAAAAGTATGTTTCAATCTAACTCAAGCCAAGTGAGCTATCATTGTACATATGCATATTTTCATGAAATTGATAACGATATTTACATTGTTGCATGCACCCCCACATACTAAGTACATTCCAAAGTGCTAACCCACATATTTTCCTATGGGCTATATTTTTTCGTAATGTAGGTTCAGTTACTCAGTTGCGTTAGCGATACGGGAGCCTCTTTTCGTCTGCTCAGTGGTGAGTCCTCATAGTTTGAGGACCGTGTTTATAATTTTGTGATACCCTTTTATTGTTATGGCTTTAAGTACTGTTTGAGTCAGTTGGGGATTTGTCCCAATGTCTCCTTGATTTTGATGTATAGAGGCTTTGTTAGGCTAAAGGGTTGGTATGTACATAATTTCAGTATTTTGGATTGTATAGGCTAGTTTTGTATCTTATTCCAGTATGTTTATGATATGTCATTCTCTCTTGTATTAGCATGACTATTGTCAAAGTGAGTTCTCGAAGTGATGACAGGTTTAGAGGGTTAGCTTGAGGCTACGTGTGGCCTTAAGCACCGTGTGATGTCTCAGGATGGGATCTTGGGGCATTACAAGCTTGGTATCATAGCCTAAGGTTTAAAGAGTCCTAGGGAGTCTGGCATGCCACGTTACGTAGACTATTGATCATCGGTGTGTTGCGAGCCACATCTATGAGCTAGATGCTATAGGACGTTTTAGGAAAAGTCATTTTTTTCTTTCAAAAGTCTATTGTGCCTATGACTACTTCTCTCTGCTATTAATTCGTGCTCTCTTTTGACAAAAAATGCCTCCTCGTCGAGCTCGTAGAAACAACGAGAAACCTCAACCCGTTAATCCCTTGAACGAGCATATGTCACATGTAGAATTCCGGGTAGATTTTCAGGAGCTAGCACTGGTAGTTACCGCCAATACTCAAGCTAACAACCAGGATACTATTCCACCTCTGCAAGAGAATAATTCTGCTGCAGCTTGGGTCCGTGACTTTATGCAGATGAATCCGCCTGAGTTCTATGGGTCGAAGGTAGGTGAAGACCTACAGATGTACTTGGATGAAGTGAGAAAGATCACCCAGATTACGCACGTGACTGAGGAGGAGAGTGTTGAATTGGATGCCTATCGAATAAAAGATGTTCCATATGATTGGGTGTAAGTGTGGAGGGAAAGTAGAGGGGAGGATGCCGCTCCCATGACTTGGAAGTTATTCCAGGATGCGTTCTTGGACAAATTCTTTCCTCTTGAGATGAGGGAAGCGAAGATGGAGGAATTCATGAATTTGAGACAAGGCTCCATGACTGTTAAGGAGTATTGCCTTAGATTCAATCAGTTGTCCAAATATGCACCTAGTATGATGGATGACTCCAGGACCATCATGAGTAAGTTCGTGACCGGTGTATCGAGTTACATTGTGAAAGAGTGTAGATTTGCTATGCTTAATAGGGAGATGGACCTTTCTCGGTTGACGATACATACCCAACAGATTGAAGCTGATAAGGTGAAAGAGAGGGAGAGAGTAAGAGGGAATAAAAGAGCTAGATCAGAGTAGATGGGATTTGGTTAGTCCATATTCTATGGAGGGGACCGCCCTCAATTCCAGAGACGTTCATTTATGCCAGCGCCTTCCTCCGTTAGTGCTCCACACCTAGAAGCAGGCAGGAGTAGGGGAACAGGCCTATCCCGTCCAGATCTCAAGAAAGTGTAAGTAACATACCTCGTTCTCCTTCATATGCCAAGTGTGGTAGAGATCATTTTGGCGAGTTTTTTGTTGATCAGAGAGGTTGCTTTGGTTGTGGCAAGTTGGTCCACCAACTTAGAGATTATCCGTATGCTAGACAGGGGAGTCGAGATTCTCGTCCCCAGAGTTAGGATACCAGTGCCCCCGCTCCCGTAGTCTTCCCAGTTCCTCATCAGGGCGCCTCTTCTAGTATTATTGGTGGTTAACACCAGAATTACTTCTATGATATACCACCTCGCCAGAAGCAAGAGGATTCTCCAGATGTTGTCACTGGTATGCTCTGTGTCTTTCATTTTGATATGTGTGTATGTATTGATAGATCCCGGTTTGAGTTTCTCTTATGTGACACCTCTGGTTGCTATAAATTTTGAGATGGATCCTGAACAGATTCCTGAGCCTATTCTGGTTTCTACCCCAGTAGGAGAGTCTGTTATTGCTAAGCGAGTGTATAAGAAGTGTCCTGTTACTGTCCTTCATCGGGTCATATGTGTTGATTTGATGGAGCTAGATATGGTTGATTTTGACGTCATTCTAGGTATAGATTGGCTTCACTCGTTCTATGCGTCTATAGATTGTCATACCCGAGTGGTCAAGTTTCAATTTCCTAACGAACTCGAGTTTGGGTAGTTCAGGAGTTCTGTAACTCCGAAGAGCCATTTCATATCCTACCTCAAAGCTAGAAAGTTGATTTCCAAGGGTTGTATCTATCATCTAGTTCGAGTTAAAGACCTCAAGTCTGAGACTCCGACTATTTAGTCAGTTTGCATCATTAAAGAGTTTCCCAATATTTTCTCGAAAGACCTTCCAGGGGTCCCACCTGATAGAGAAATAGAATTCGGGATTGATCTCCTTCCTGGACCTCATCCTATTTCCATCCCTCCATACCGTATGGCTCCCGCAGAACTTAAAGAGTTGTAGGATCAACTCAAAGACCTCTTAGAAAAAGGCTTTATCAAACCCATTATTTCCCCGTGGGGTACACCTGTTCTATTTATGCAGAAGAAAGATGGTACATTGCGTATGTGCTTTTACTACCATCAACTCAACAAGGTGACTATTAAGAACAAGTACCCTCTTTCTAGAATCGATGATTTATTTGATCAGCTACAGGGTGCAAGTTATTTCTCAAATATAGACCTTAGATCCCGCTATTATCAGCTTAAAGTGAGAGAGTGTGATATTCCAAAGATAGATTTTCGAACCTACTATGATCATTTTGAGTTTCTTGTTATGTCTTTTGGGTTAACCAATGCTCCAGCGGCTTTCATGGAACTTATGAACTGAGTCTTCAAGCGGTATCTGTATTTGTTTGTTATTGTGTTCATACATGATATTCTTGTATATTCTCGAAGTGGGGATGACCATGCGGATCATCTTCGAATCGTGTTGGAAACCCTTAGAGCTCATCAATTATTCACTAAATTTAGCAAGTGTGAATTTTGATTAAGGTCAGTTGCTTTTCTGAGTCATATTGTTTCTTTCGAAGGTATTAGAGTTGATCCTCAAAAGACAGAAGTTGTGAAGAATTGGCCTAGACTTACCTCCCCGTCTGATATTAGGAGTTTCTTGGGTCTATTTGGTTACTACCGTCGTTTTGTTGAGGGATTCTCTTCTATCGCGTCCCCCATAACCCGGTTGACCCGAAAGAAAGTTAAGTTCTGGTGGATAGATGCCTGTGAGAAGAGTTTTCAATAGTTGAAGACTCGACTCACTTCAGCCCCAGTGTTAGCTTTACCCGATGGTACTGATGGTCTTGTGGTGTACTGCGATGATTCTAGAGTTGGTCTGGGTTGTGTGTTAATACAGAGGGGTAAAGTTATATCTTATGCCTCTAGACAGTTGAAGACTCATGAGAAGAATTACCCAACCCATGATCTTGAATTAGAAATTGTAGTTTTTTCTTTGAAAATCTGGAGACATTATTTGTATGGTGTTCATGTTGATGTGTTTACTGATCACAAAAGCCTGCAGTATGTGTTTACTCAGAGGGAGTTGAACCTTAGACAAAGAAGAAGGTTAGAGTTTCTAAAAGACTATGATATGAGTGTGATGTATCCATCACCTGGGCAAGGCCAATATTGTGGCAAATGCTCTTAGCAGGTTGTCTATGGGTAGTATAGCTCATGTAGAGAATGATAAGAAAGAATTACCTCGTAATTTGCATCATTTGGATAGGTTGGGTGTTAGATTGCTTGATTCCGCTGAAGGGAGTATGTTAGTTCAGAGTAGCTCCGAGTTCTCTTTGGTGTCGGAGGTAAAGGAGAAGCAGGAAAAGATCCTAGTTTGGTTAGACTGAAGGAGTCAATTAAGGACCAGAAGGTAGAGGTTTTCTCACAAGGGGGAGATGGTGTTTTGAGATTGCAAGGTAGACTGTGTGTTCTGAATGTTGATGATTAGAATTGTGGCTGAAGCGCACGTTGCGCGATATTCTATTCATCCCAGTGCTACCAAGATGTGCCACGATTTGCAGGAAATCTATTGGTGGAACGATATGAAGAAAGACATAGCAGGATTTGTGGCAAAGTGTTCTACTTGTCAATAAGTTAAGGTAGAGCACCAGAGGCCTGGTGGTGTACTGCAAAAGTTTGGCATTCCTACTTGGAAGTGGGAAGAAGTGAATATGGATTTCGTAATTAGTTTGTCTCCTTCTTGTCGTCATCATGATTCGATTTGGATTGTCGTAGACCGGTTGACTAAGTCAGCTCATTTCTTGCCAGTGCATTCGTCTTATACAGTTGAGGATTATGCTAGATTGTATATCTGTGAGTTAGTTAGATTGCATGGAGTTCCTTTGTCTATCATCTTTGATAGGGGTACTCAGTTTACTTCCCAGTTTTGGAGGGTTTTTCAGAAGAGTCTCGGTACCCTAGTTCTTCTAAGTTCTATTTTCCATCCGCAGACCGATGGTTAGGCTGAGAGGACTATACAGACTTTGGAGGATATGTTAAGGGAATGTGTGCTTGATTTCAAATGTAGTTTGGATGAGCACTTGCCACTGATCGAATTTGCGTATAATAATAGTTTCCATGCTAGTATTCAGATGGCCCTGTTTAAAGCTTTGTATGGGTGAAGATGTAGATCGCCCATAGATTGGTTTGAACTAGGAGAAGCATCTATGATTGCGCCGGATGTTGTGTTCCAGGCTATGGAAAAATTTAAGTTTATTCGGGAAAGATTGAAAACCGCTCAAAGTCGTCAGAAGTCATATGCGGATGTGAGAAGAAAAGATATGGAGTTTAATTCTAATGATTTGGTGTACTTGAAGGTTTCACCCATGAAATGGGTGAAGATATTTGGGAAGAAGGGAAAGCTTAGTCCCCGTTATGTTGGTCCAAACAGGGTTCTGAGCCGTGTTGGGAAAGTAGCTTATGAGGTGGATTTATCCGCGAAGTTGTCTAGTGTTCATCCGGTATTTCATGTTTCTATGCTTAAGAAGTGTATTGGTTATTCTGTCGTGGTTGATTCTTTCGAAATCTTAGATATTCAGGATAGCCTTTCATTCGAGGAGATTCCGATTGAGATTTTTCTCTTGAGTGAGTCGTTCCAGCTATACGTCCTCATTTTTCTCTTGTTCTTGGCCTATCTGGGAACATTCGAGGACGAATGTTTCCAAGGGGGAGGTATTGTAATACCCCGAGATTCTATCCAATAGTGCCTCCATGACTCAATCCCATGAGAAATAAATTATAGTGTTTTAGTTGTTTTCTGGTCAAGGGTGATGTGTATTAAGGCTTTAAAGATATCCTAACGCTTGGGCGAATCAAAACATTCTTTACCGATTGAATTCTTGAGAAGGATTTTGGCATAGTCAACTTTAAATGAGGATATCTCCCATTGTACAACGAATTATTGAGGTCATGGCCTACCAAATGATATATAATTGAATTAGCTTTTCAACGATACCCATTTCGTCAAAATACGATATCGGAGCAAAGAGTTATGCTTATTTTACTCCAGCGTGTCAGCCTGGAAAATCCGTGACGACCTTTTGTGACGACTTGTCACAAACCTGACGGCCCGTCACAAAATCTCGTCACCTTAATGCAGAAAGTCACAAAATCCACCCTTTTGGTGACAACAATTCGTGACGGCCTATCACGGGCCTGACAGCTTGTCACGGATGTCGTCAGCTATTTTTTCAGCAATTGATGGATGATATTTGCAAGGGTATTTTAGTCATTTCCCATTTTTGGAGGCCTCTATATATATGAGAATCCTCATCCAAAACCTAATTTCTTCATTTCTGTCTTCCAATTCTCTTAAGAAATATATCTAGGGTTTTATTTAAGGAAATTAATCTTCCAAAAATCATCCATAAATCTTCAAGATTCCTTCAAGAATCAAGTTCCTCAAAGAGTGGGCTTCAAAAAAAAAAATTATTACAAGTGTGAGTAAACTCTCAAGCACTAGAGTTCAACCAATTTCAAAGATTAAGGTATGTGGGGTTTTGAACAAGAGCAATTCTTTCGTTCTTGTGCTCAAAGTTTTGATTTTTATTATGTATTTATATGATTTTGCAAGTGGATTTATACCCAAATTACTTCATCATGAGCTTATGAGAATATAAATCGTTCAAGCTTTGTTATAAATGATTATTTTTCAATTTCCAAGTTATGACTTGATATTTAATATTGTGAATTTCAAATTTCTACCGTGAGTTGGTATTTCAAGTGTTTTCAAATTATGTGTCAAGCTTTAAGCTTCCTTATGACAAATTGGATTATTGAGTATATTGATTCATGAGAATTGAGTTGTTACAATGAGTCTTGATATTTTCTCAAAGTTATTGATGTTGTCATGACTTAATGAATTGATGCATTTTGATATTGAGAATGATTGATTTGATTTGAGTCGAGTTAGGAATCCACAAATTGATTATGATTTGATAAATAAGAAAGAGATTTGATTTGGTCTTCATGATAGACCCTTGTGATGTTTGTGGTGGATTTCCTAACGTGTTCTGAGCTTGTGTCTGGGAGTAGTATTTAGCACCGAGAGGAAAATGTGGTATTTTCCCTGAAACTACGTGCCACCGTAGGATTGATATTGATAATTGTGGGTCGGAGGCCGAGTATGAGATTGTGATCACTAAATTGAGGTTGTACTCCCTGGCAAGAGTACGACGCTTCCGCAAATGTGGGGTTCTCTCCTTAGGAGGGAAAAACGTTGGACTCCATGTAGATCACATGGTTTATGTCAGTTATAAGAACCTCCCATGTCCATAAGAGTCGAGTTTCTTGAATTACAGAGTCACTCCGAGTCTTGAGTTGAAGAGTTGAGTTGTTTATGATGATTTATGAGGTTTTTATCATATGATTTATTTACGATGAGATCATGAAAAGTATGTTTCTATCTAACTCAAGCCAAGTGAGCCATCATTGTACATATGCATATTTTCATGAAATTGATGACGATATTTACATTGTTGCATGCACCCCCACATACTCAGTACATTCCAAAGTGCTGACCCACATATTTTTCTAAGGGCTACATTTTCTCGTAATGTCGGTGCAGGTACTCAGCCGCGTTAGCGATATTCGGGTGCCTCTTTTCATCTGCTCAGTGATGAGTCCTCATGGTTCGAGGATCGTGTTTATAATTTTGTGATGCCGTTTTGTTGTTATAGCTTTCAGTACTATTTGAGTCAGTTGGGGGTTTGTCCCAATGTCTCCTTAATTTTGATGTATAGAGGCTTTGTTAGGCTAAAGGGTTGGTATGTACAGAATTTCAGTATTTTGGATTGTACATGCTAGTTTCGTATCTTATTCCAGTATTTTTATGATATGTCATTCTCTCTTATATTAGCATGACTATTATCAAAGTGAGTTCTAGAAGTGATGACAGGTTTAGAGGGTTAGCTTGAGGCCGCGTGTGGCCTTAAGCATCGTGTGACGTCTCGGGATGGGATCTTGAGGCGTTACAAATAAATTGTTGACTTCAAATTAAAAATAATATTAAAAAATATAAAATTACATATTAGAAGTAGATAGTTATATTACTACAGTTCTAATTGGATTCTTATCGTTATATAACTGCTCCTAGAGTTGTTACTATGGATCGGACCAGCTCATCCGGGCTAGCTCACACGGGCTTTAGAGTTTGACAGGCCCGGCCAGGCTGACCCATCAACATGACAGACTAGAAAATAGCAAGCCCAACCCGTCACACTATGGGTTGTGGGCCTCCACGGGCCAGCCCATTTTTTAAAATATATTATTTTTACAATCTTAATTTAAATTTTAAAATATTAATTGCATAAATATTTACAATATAATATTGCTTGAAGTTACTACTCATTAATCAAGTCTCAAATTTACAAAAAGATCCTAATAATCTGTGAAATTGAATAACTTTTGACACCAAATTAAAATCAAATAGAGATATTGAAAAATAAATAAAATAATTAATGAGTAATAATATAACTCGCTAAATAACAATAGTAACCTAATTTTATTTTAATTGATCACAATAAAACACAATGAAATGTCAATGTTTAGTCCATTAAAAGTAAAATAAACGCTTTAGAGAAAACTCTCATGGCATTTATGGTGTATTCAACATCGTCACGTCATCTTCATCAAACATATTTGATTTCTTAAAAAAATTATATTTTATATGTTAATTATTTATATATTTTATAAATATAATTAATATTTAAATATATATATATATGATGGTTCATATAGACTTTGAGTTTGGACTCCTATTTTTTATTTTTAGTACTATATTTTATTTTTTTAATTATTTTTATTTGACCCACGGGTCACCCAAACCCATATTGCTCAAGCCGACGGGTCAATAGACTTATTCATGAAGGGCAAAAAAGCCCTATTCTTAAGTGAGCTATAAAAATTGTAGCCCAGCCCTATCAAATTACAGGTTGGGCCGGGCCATCCCAACGAGCCTGACCTATATTGACGGTTTTAACCGCTCATCTAAGATATTGGTTATTCTATCAAATTTTTTTGAATTTAAATTGAAGATAAAACATACTTTCAAAGATAAACTTATAATTTAGATGTACTTAATTAGTAATCATGGCACACAATTTTTTTTTTGCTACATGATTTATCTTAATATTTATCTCAAATAACAATGAACAAATAATAATAGTAATAGTAATAGTAATAGTAGTGCAATCTAATAGTGGTAAAGTAAAAACAGTTAAAATGTTATTATTGTTATTAGTATTAGTATTAGTATTAGTATTAGTATTAGTATTAGTATTAGTATTAGTATTAGTATTAGTATTAGTATTAGTATTAGTATTAGTATTAGTATTGTCTCATTGATTTCAATATTTATCTCAATTCAAATCTATATTAATTATAAATATATATTGTATTTGAAAAATGTAAGGATAAGGATAAAGAAGAATAATAAATTAATCTTATTTTAATAAACATATGTGATATTTGAATTTGTATTTAAATGAAATCTGAATATAAATGAAATTCTATCACTTAGCCTTTCTTACATATACTTCTCTATCATTAGCTTTATTCGTGAATTTATTTACTGCATTTTTTAATTTTTCATTTAAAAAAATTATTCTTGATTTGATAACATTCTTTCGATATGCAGGAATGATATAACATTTTCAACTTCTCTTTCTTTGTGAATGTTCAAGGTCCATCAATTTAAATTGATATAAATATCTCTTCTTTTCGATGATTCAATATGCGAAATAATATTATTTTTTTGGTAGAAAGGACATGCATTAATATAAAAGAGAACGTAGTTTAAGTTTCAATTTTTGACGATTAGTCAGGGTTCAAAAAGGAATAGTTCTGGCTTGTCCAGTTAAAATCATCAGTACAAGAGCTAATTGTTTTCTCAAAAAGTATTCGAGATATCTGCTCAAACTGCATCTTTTGCACACATGGGTGGAACTTCGAAAAGGGTAGTCTCCTAAAACCCGCTTGCCCTTGCTCCGTCTTTTGCTAGAGCATCCGCCACTCTATTTTGGTCTCTATAACAGTGCTTGACTTCCAGATTCCTTAGCCTTTTTAATTTTGACCTGCATTCCGAAATCAAAGTATCATAGTAGAGGTTCCCGTTAGTTAACATAGATATAACTTCCAAGGAATCAATGTTAATTTCAATGGGGAGAAGATTATTTTGCTCTACCAGTTTTAATCCTTCAATGAGAGCCATAAGTTCCATCATGTTGTTGGTAGTCCGGTGAAAGTTTTTGTTAAAACCTAACACTCAGTCTCCATTACTGGATCTGACTACCGCTCCTATTCCACCGTTCCCGAGTTTCTAAGGCAAGAATTATCAGTATTGAGCTTGAAGGTGTGGCTGGTGGGAGGATTCCACTTAACATTGATGATTTGGTTTTGCTTTATTGGGGTATTCTTTTGAGTAAGATGTTTATACTCAACAGTTTGGGAGTAAGCATGGTTAAAATTGGGATGGTCCCTTTTGTTATTGAAGGTATTAGAGTTCCTGGTGTTCCAGATTGTCTAAGGGCTGAAAGGAATGATGTCGTGCCAGTGGATTAGTCTGTTGAATTGGGAGTGTTGAAGAGATCTCCAGATAGTTTTCCAGTAAGAGGGTAGGAGACTGGTAATAGGAGGTTGTTTGGACTGGGTCATCTTGTGGATAGTTTGCACTCCAAAATCTTTGAGGATGGGACACTTAAAGAAAATGTGGGATTTGTCTTCCTGGTGATGATTGTAGATAGCACAACTAGTATTTTGTCTCACTCCTTTCTTGGAGAGGTTGAGGTTCTTGGGGAACCTATCATGCTAGCTTAGCCGAAGAAAGGTTTTGACTTTTTTAGGGGATTTAGCCTTCCATATCCAGTTGAAATTAGAGAAGTAATTGATCTCCGAGGTTTTGGCTACATAATTATAAGCACTTCTGCTAGAGAACATACAATTACCAGTGAGATTCCAAATGAGCTCATCAGTATGGGCTCTGGGATTGGGGAAAATAGAGTTGGTGGAAGTTTGGATGAGATCCTCAGGGATTTCAACCGGAAGATCCTTGAGGTTCCAGGGGCCATTCCTCTAGACCCCAGAGAGTTTAATGTCTTGGGAATGATAAGGAATAAGGGCTTGGATGATGGAAAGAAGGAGTTCACAGTGAGGCATCCATCTGTCCTTCCATAGGTTGATCTTGTCATCCTTATGGATGTTCCAAGAGGAGGCAGTTTTACAAATTTCCCAACCCATAAGGACACTTTTCCAAGTTCTAAAGTTGTTGGATTTGAGGTATATGGCATGGGGGCTTATTTATTTTAAAGAATTTTTGCCCAGAGACTGTTGGATGCTTGTAAAGTCTCCAGGCTAGACTGGATAACATAGTGGTGTTCCTAATGGAAGATTTATGGAGGCCCAGGCCCCCATTAGCTTTAGCATTAGTCAAGGTTTCACAATTTATTAGATGCATTTTCTTATTATCAGGGGTGGTGCCCCAGAGAAAGTTCTTTTGGGTTCTATCAATCAATTAGTGGATTTTAGAGGGGATCAGGATGAATTACATGACATGAGCAGGAATACTAGCAAGGGAGGACTTGGTAAGGGTGATTCTGCCAGCCATATTGAGGAGTTTGGCTTTCCATCCAGCCAACTTAGTGTTGAGATTGTCTAGGATGAATTGGAAATCTCTATTTCAAGGTTTTTTGTGGAAGACGGAAAAACCAAGATATTTGCCAAACTTGTCTTTGGATTGGATGCCTAAGATGTGAGACAAACTATCTTTGGTCTCCTGAGCACAGTTTCTAGAGAAGATTACTTTAGATTTGAGAGTGTTAATTTTTTGGCCAGAGTGGAAGGTGAAGCTGCTAAGAGTGGCTCGGATGGTTTCACAGTTTCTTTCATTAGCAATAGCACACAGAGTTAGATCATCAGCAAAGAAAAGGTTAGAGATTTTGGGCTCTTTCCTACTGATTGAGATGGGAGTCCAATATCATATATCTCGTCTTTTATCACGGGATCTGGATGGTAGGATTTTTTTGATAACTAAAAAATAATAAAATATACCACTAATGCCTCCATTGCAGCAAAGTCTTCTGAAGCATCCAATGAACGTTGAGAGACTCTCTTCTCGGCTATTGCTCTTGGTGAATCTCTTGCTGAAATCGATGAAAATTCTACACCATCATTTGACCTATTTTGTCATCTTTCTCTTTTTCACATCTCTTTCTAGAAGTAATTATTGGATCCTCCCCTAACAATTTAAGTGATTGATCTAAGAATAGAACAATTTTTTCAGGTGCAACATACAGTGGAAGCTCACCAAATTCGGCATTTGCAGGCAAGTTGGAAGATCCAGGTAAGGATGGACCAACTTCCTTCAAAATAAACAAGATTCAATATGGATCATTTTGAAAGATCATTCTTCCCTATCTATATTCAAGGAACATGTTGATAATAATAGATATCACAATCTAGGTCCAGCTGCTAGGTTAGGTAGTAACTCAAGAATCTCTTATCAATTCCCCTTTCTCAAGAACCCCCAAAAATAAATAACACTCGAGCAGAAAAATGTAAACTCAGACATAATAAATGTTGATTGTATGAGAGGTTATACAAAGTGGGGTTTGTACATATACTCAAATTTAGGACCAAAATTGGGAAAAAATTGACTGACATGAATAATCACTCCAAATTGTAATCTCCACTTGGATTCACTCACATTTTTTGCATTTTTCTTAAATGTTGGGTTTAAAATCCTTAAGTTTTTTAGGGTGTTTGTGATTTTCTCAGGTAATGTTACTTGACCAGTTATGTTTTTTTGGCATTGAACTAATGAACTCTACGTGGAATAACAAACTAAAGAGAACCATGAGTGGACAAATCAGTCCAAGAAATGTGGCTCAATTTCTTTGTTTCAAAAAGACAAAAGATTCTTTCTTGAACGGTTTGAAACAAAACTTTTGTGTCATTCTTCAATTTATTATGCCACGTAGAGTTCATTAGTTCAAGGCGAAAATAACATAATTTCTCAAGTAACAATACGTGAGAAAAGAACAAACTCCTTGAAAAAACTTAAGGATTTTAAACCCAAAATTTGAGAAAAACGCAATAAATGTGAGTGAATCCAAGTGGAGATTACAATTTGAAGTATTTATTCATGTCAATCAATTTTTTTGCCAATTTTGGTCCTAAATTTGAATATATGTACAAACCCCACTTTGTATAACCTCTCATACAATCAGCACTTGTTGTGTCTGAGTTTACTTTTTTCTGCTTGAGTGTTTTTTATTTTTTGGAGTTCTTAAGAAAGGGGAATTGATAAAAGATTCTTGAGTTACTATCTAACCTAGAATTTGGACCTAGATTATGATACCTACTATTATCAACATATTCATTGCACATAGATAGGGAAAAAGGATCAGTCAAAATGATCCATCTTGAATCTTGTTTATTTTGAAGGAAGTTGGTCCATCCTTAACTGGATCTTCCAAGTTGCATGCAAATGCCGACACTAGTGAGCTTCCACCGCAAGCTGCACCTGAAAAAGTTGCTCCATTCTTAGATCAACCACTTAAATTGCTAGGGAAGATCCAATAATGAATTTTATAAAGAGAACTAAAAATGACAAAAATGACAAAAAAGGCCGAGAAGAGAGTCTCTCAACTTTCATTGGATGCTTCAGAAAATTTTGTTGCTGCAGAGGCATTAGTGGTACATTTTTTTTTTTGTTATAAAAAAAATCTGGTTATAGAAAAAAACTACCTGCCAGATCTCATGAAAAAATATGGTAGTTATCAATTGATGAATCAGGAGATGAGTAAATCAAACTGTTTATATCAATTGGGTCAACTCATTTAGGAAGTTTTGTATTTATGTAAAGTATTTATTCTGCACCTTGGTTCTGAACATATTATACTTTAATTATGCTTGGATTGGTCTCTGTCTTCTCAATGAACAAAGAAAGAAGGTATTAAGGGGTCATTTTGTAGCTGAATTAGCAACGAGTTATGTAGGAATCCTACATAAGTAATTCCAGGTTTGGTAGCTACTTAGGAGTTAATATAATGTATAAAATTAATATGTTGTTTGGTCTACCATTCTTTTTTAAACGAAAGGAGTAGTACTTTTCCAAAATTGGACATCCTTAATAATAGAAAAAACCTCCTCTCAAAGTGCTCTTTGTTCAACTGTGGGGACAAAACAAGCCAACAAATGTGACTCTATTTCTTTGTTTCAAAAGGACAAAAGATTCTTTCTTGAACTGTTTGAAACAAAAAATTTGTGTCTTTCTTCAATTTGCAATGCCATGTAAAGTTCATTTGTTCAATGCCAAAATAGCATATTAAGTAACTGTTGAGAATATAATTAATTAGTAAAAGTGTACTCTCTCTAATAGTTAAACTTTTAGATGAGATGGTCACACACTTCAATATTGTATCAGAGTCAGGCCTACCCAATTCATTATTTTCAATGTTGAGTCCCCCATCTTATATTGCCTACGCTTCAGATGTTCAGTCTTGGCATGCAAGGAGAGGGAGGGGTGAGTCCCACATCGATGGATTAAAGAGTCCTTAGTCTCCTTATATGATCTTGGGCAATCCTCACCTCATGACCTAGCTTTTGATGTTGAGTTAGGTCCAAGGTTTATTTCATTATCATGGTATCAGATTCAATCATCTCTTTCTATTGCTTTCATGTTTTTGACTACTCTTTTATCATCATAATCATATATCTCTGTCATCATCTTTTTCTATTGCTTTCATGTTTGTTAAAGTTAATTATAACGATTTCTTTTTATGAATTCAATTGTTAATTTTCTCAGAAACATTTCCTTGAAAATATATTGCTGAATGTTTAATCTTAATCATTGTATATGCTTTCATCTTCATCTTTAATGGTGTATGCTTATATATTTTATTTCATTTCGATGATGAATTAATCCCCTACGTCTCAAATTATTTTCAATAGATCACAAAAGGCATAATTTATTGGAGGGATATAAAATGCTTGAACTTAATCAGGTAAATATTTTTACAAAAAAATTAGGATAATAAAAATACTAATTAGTAGCTATTAGTTCATTTTAAGCTTAAAAAATAGATAATTTTATTTGATGTGATTATTTGACATTAGTAATAGCATGTATGCCAAAATAAATTGATAATTGATATTTTATTAGTAAATAAAAGATATTTTCTAATAGCATTTGTGTATACTTAACACAAAATTATAAATTTCATTGAGGCAAAGTGATGGATGAGGGGAAGAACACCAGATTATGATGGTTGAGATGGGGTAGGGGTGAGCTAGGTAGGTGGGGTAGGTGGGGTGGTGGGGTAGGTTGGGGTTAGAGTTGTGGAGTAGAAAAAAAGATTCTTAAAAGATAAAAAAAAATATTTTTCTTGGGAGTCAGGACAGAAGGGTGGAAAGATTTTTTTTTAGAAAAAAATCAAAAATAATTTTTTTTGTGTGTGTATTAGGTAGGGTGTCGAATGGGTATTGGAGAGTAGGGGTGGGTGCAATATAAAATTTTATTTTAAAGAAAAATAATATATTTTTTTGTTGGTGGAGGGTGGAGGGTGGAGGGTGGATTGGGGATAAGAGATGGGTGATGTGAGAAAAATATTTTACAAAAAATCTGATAAAGTAAAATATAATAAAAACTAGGGAGGCGGGGTGGTGGCTGTAGGGTACGGCTAGGAGGTGGGTGTAGTATTTGGTGGGGTGGTGATTTTGAGAGTGATTTGAGAGATCTTAATTAAATTAACTTAGCAGATACAATAAGATGTATAAATAAAACAATTAAAGATATTAATCATAAAATTGATCATTGTAAAAATAATGAGCAATAGAACAATATCTGAAAATTTAAATAAACTAATAAATTTTATGCACTTAATTTTTGAATTGAGACTAAATGAAATTTAAGATTTGAAATTAGAAGTTCCGTAATTGATACAAGTAAGTACTTTTAGTGTTTGAAATACAATTGAAGAAATCTTAGGAGTGTCGCGATTATGGTTATTGTAGGCATATCAAGGTTAGGGAGGTAAAGGGATCTATTCGCAGGATGCAGCGGGGTAAGGCAACGGGGACAGACGAGCTTCTAGTGGATTTTTGGAAGAGCACTAGCGGGGTAGGTTTGGAGTGGTTGACAAGGTTATTTAATAGTATTTTTAGATCGACGAAGATGCCTGAAGCGTGGAGGTGGAGTACTATGATTCCAGTGTATAAGAACAAGAGATACATCCAGTGTTGCAACAACTATATAGGTATTGAGTTGTTGAGTCATACTATGAAGATTTGAGAAAGGGTGGTAAAGTTGAGGATGATAAGGATCGTGACGATCTCTGAGAATCAGTTCGGTTTCATGCCAGGGCGCTCGACCACTGAGGCCATTTACCTTGTGAGAAGATTAGTAGAGCAGTTTTGGGAGAGGAAGAAGGACTTGAACATGGTGTTTATTGATCTGGAGAAGGCATATGACAGAGTTTTCAGGGAGATTCTGTGGAGGTGCTTAGAGGCTAGGGGGAGGCCCATGGCGTACACTAGGTCGATTCAGGATATGGATGATGGGGATTAGACTCGTGTGAGGACGGTAGGTGGAGATTCATAGCACTTCGCAGTTTTGATAGGGTTGCACCAGTGATAGACTCTTAAACCATTTTTATTTGCCTTGGTGATGGATATTTTGACGTACCATATTCAAGAAAAAGGTGCCTTGGTGTATGTTATTTGCAGATGATGTGGTACTAATTGACGAGACTCTAAGAGAATTTAATGATAAGTTGGAGATTTGGAGGCAGACGCTTGAGTCTAAAGGATTTCGATTAAGTAGAAACAAGACAGAGTACTTGGAGTATAAGTTCAGTGATGTGTCGCAGGAGGCTGGAGTGGTTGTGAAGATGGACTCTCAGGACATTCTTAAGAGGGAGAGTTTCAAGTATCTAGAGTCTATGATTTAGTGAAATGATGATATTAACGAGGATGTAACGCATCATATTAGGGCAGGGTGGTTGAAATAACGGCTCGCTTCGGGAGTTCTATGTGATTAGAAGGTGCCCTCGAAACTTAAAGGTAAGTTTTACAGAGTGGTAGTCCGGCCTCCTATGTTGTATGTAGCGTTGTGTTGGACAGTTAAGAACTCCCACATCTAAATTGAAGGTGGTGGATATAAGAATATTGCGATGGATATGTGGACATACCAGGAAAGATAAGGTGAGGAATGAAATTATTCTAGAGAAGGCGAGAGTTGCTTAGGTGGAGGACAAGATGTGAAATATGAGGTTACGTTGGTTCGGCCACGTGATGAAGAGGGGCTCTGATTCTTCAGTGCTAGGTGTGAAATACTGGTTATGGATGGTTTTAGGCGGGGTATAGGTAGACCGAAGAAATATTAGCGGGACCGAACACATAATGAAATCCTAGTGCATCGATGAGCTATAACTCATGGTTTTGGAGGTAGGCCCAGGGTCCAAGCGTGTTTTGGGACGAAAATGGACTGGGGTCTCCCAGGCAGGCAGAAGAGCGAGGGAGTATGGACCTTTTGGGTCGTCTGGACCGTTTGGGTGGTCAAACGAGATGAAAAAACGCAAATAGACCATTTTCGGGCCAAATCGGTGTGTATAGCTCACGATTTTGGGGGTGGGTTTGGGACCCAAAAATGTTTTGGACTGAAAATCAATCGAGGGATCCCAGCAAGTTGAGAAGTGGGGCAGAGTGGGTAATTGGGGTCGGCGGGGCCGTTTGGGTGGTCAAACGGGCTAAACGATGCGAACATACCATTTTCAAGCCAAATCAGTGTGTTATAGCTCATAATTCTTGGGGTGGGCCCGAGGCCCAGACATTTTTTGGATCAAATATCAAGAGAGATCTCCCATACAGGCTGAGAAGAGAGATAGTATGGTCTGTTAGGGTCGATAGGGCAGTTTAGGTGGTCAAAGAGGCAAAATGGGACAAACGAATAATTTTCTGGCTAAATCGGTGAGCTATAGCTCACGGTTTTGAGGGTGGGCTTGGGGATCAAACCTATTTTAGGTAAAAAATTGGTCGGGGGCTCCCAGACAGGAAGAGGAGTGGGAGAATATAGGTCATTGGGTTCGAAGGGGCTGTTTGAGTGGTCAAACGGGCTGAATGGCGCGAATGAAGCATTTTTAGGCCAAATCGGTATGTTATAGATCATAGTTTTGAGAGTGGGCCTAGGGCTCGGGCGTGTTTTGGGTAAAAAATTGACCGGGGATCCTAGGTAGGCCTAGGAGCGGGATAGTATGGGTCGTTCGGGTCGGCGGGGCCATTTGAGTGGTAAAACGAGTGAAACGGCACGAAGAAACCATTTTTTGGAAAAATTGGTGTGCTATAGCTCACGGTTTTGGAGGTGAGCTTGGCGCCCAGGCATGTTTTAGACTGAAAATTTATCGAGGGCTCCCAGGCATGCTGTGTAACAGGGGTGTATGGTTCGTTGGGGTCGTTGGTGGTTGGTAGGGCTATTTGGTTGGTCAAACAGGCAAAAGGGCACGAACGGATCATTTCTAAGCAAAATGGGTGTGATATAGCCCACGATTTCAAAGGTGAGTGAAGGGATCGAGTGTGGTTTGGGTCAAAAATTGATCGGGGGCTCTCGAACAGGCTGAGGAGAGGGGGAGTATGGGTGGTTGGGGTCAACGAGGTCGTTTGGGGGGTCAACAGGGTGAATCGGCATAAATGGGCCATTTTTAGGCTAAATTAGTATGTTATACCTCACGGTTCCGAGAGTGGACCGGGGTTGGGTAGTATTTTTTTGGACAAATATCAATCAGGGGCACCCAGGCAGGTTGAGGAGATAGGGATTCAGGGTTGTTTGGGTCGACGGGGCCGTTTGGGTGATCAAACAAGTGAAACTGCGCCAACGGGCCATTTTTCGGGCCTAATCGGTGTGCAATAGCTCACGGTTCTGGGGTGTGCTTGGGGACCGAGCGTGTTTGGGACAAAAATTGATCGGGGGATCCCAGGCAGGCTGACAAGTGAGAGGGTGTGGGTTGTTGGGGTCGGTGGGGCTGTTTAGGTGGTCAAACAGGTAAAACAACATGAACGGGACATTTTTGGGCCAAATCGATGTGATATAGCTCACGGTTCCGAGGATACCACCCGAGTCCCAACCATGTTTTGTCCAAAAATTCCCCGAGGCCATTTAGGTGGTCAAACGGGTGATACGGCGTGAACGTGCTATTTTCAGGCCAAATCATTGTGCTATAACTCATGGTTCTGGGGGTGGGCCCGGGGCTCAGGTGTATTTTAGTCTAAAAATTGACTGGAGGCTCCCTAGCAGGCCGAGGAGCGGGGGAGTATAGGTCGTTGGGGTCAGTGGGGCCGTTTGGGTGGTCAAACAGGCGAAATGGCATGAACGGACTATTTTTAGGCCAAATCGGTGTGTTATAGCTCACGATTCCGAGCGTGGGCCCAGGGCATAGACTTGTTTTATGCTGAAAATAAACCAGAGGATCCTAGGCAGGCTAATATGCGAAAGAGTGTGGGTCGTTGGATGGAGATGGGCCGTTTATGTGATCAAACGGATGAAACGGTGCGAATGGGCTATTTTTTGGCAAAATTAGGGTGCTATACCTTACGGTTCAGAGGGTGTGCCCTAGGCCCACGCGTGTTTTTGACTGAAAATTGATCGCAGCTCCCATGTTGGCTGAAAAGCGGGGAGTATGGGCCGTTGGGGTCGGCGGGGCCGTTTGGGTTATTAAACAGGCAAAATGGTGCGAACGGGCTATTTTTGGGCCAAATCGGTGTGTTATAGCTCACAATTCCGGGGGTTGGCCTAGATCCCAAATATTTTTTGGGTCAAAAATTGATTGAGGGCTTCTACATAGGACGAGGATTGGGGAATTGTGGGTCGTTGAGGTCGGCGGGACCGTTTGGTTGGTCAAACGAGCAAAGCGACACAAACGGGCCATTTTTGGGCCAAATTAGTGAGCTATAGCTCACGATTTCGGGGTGGTGCTGGGCATGTTTTGGGTCAAAAATCAACTGAGGGCTCTCAGGTAGGCTGAAGAGCGGGGAAGTATGGGTCGTAGGGGTCAACGGGATTGTTTGGGTGGTCAAACAGGAATATCAACGCGAATGGGTCATTTTCAGGCATAATCGGTGTGCTATAGCTCAAAGTTCTGGGTGGGCCCGGGGTTCGGGCGTGTTTTGGTTCAAAAATCGATCAAGGCTTCCAAGTAGATTGATGAACGGGAAAGTGGGCCGTTTGGGTCGGCGGGGCCATTTGGGTGGTCAAACCGGCAAAACGTCAAAAACATGCTATTTGGGTGGCCAAATAGACATACGGTTTTAGGGGTTGGCTCGGGTCTCGAGCGTATTTTGGTCTGAAAATTGACCAGAGGCACCAAGGCAGGCTTAAAAGTAGGATAGTATGGGTCGTTGGGGTCGCCTGGGCTATTTGGGTGGTCAAAATAGTGAAACAACGCAAATGGACCATTCCTGGGCTAAATCAGTGTGCTATAGCTCACGGTTCTGGGGGCGGGCCCAGTGATCGAGTATGTTTTGGCCAAAAAATAGACCAAGTGCTCCCAGGTAGGCTGAGGCAAAGGGGAGTGTGGGTTGTTGGGGTCGAAGAGACCATTTGGTTGGTCACAACGGGAAAATGTGGATCATGATCAGTCGTATCCACTTTATAGCAAGTGTCATAAACTAATCCAGGTGGAACATTAATATAGGAATACCACGTACTTGTTATCTGAATGTGTAATGAAATACAATATAAAAATCATGAGGAAAATGGGTAATAAATGTTCCTGTGTCCACGATGCAGCTACCACTCGTGGCATAATTTATGAAATTCCTAGACAAAGATGGGAACATCGGGACTTCGCTATCGTTAATAAAAACTTTATAAAGGTTGACGAAGTAAACGGAAGGGAATCTGAAATCTTGTAATAGCGTTGCTGATATTGTTTTCTTAAATGGCGTTGTGTGGAAGCTAAGTGTTGATCCTTTTGTGGAGAGAGCTCTCGGTAGGCACATGGACATTATGTCTGCTTTAAAATGTGATGCTAAAGAATTGCCACCACCCATTACGTCCGGGGCCAGCAATTCCAGAAAATTGACCACTAAAAAACTTTCCATGAGTTTGATCTTTGCCACATCGAAAAACAATGCTTACCTGCTTTCGGTCTAAAACAAAAGTAATCACATCGTGTGCAATCCAGCCTCTTGTTCTTGATCCATCGACGTATTTGTAATCATACATACATGTATTACCATAAAGACTACAATCATATTCCTTATTAGTGATTTCACAGTTTCTACTTTCTACAAGGAAATCGAGCTTTCGATATGTTTTTGAATTAGTTGAAACATATAAAGGATTATTTATCTGTTTGTAACATCCATTTGCATTACACGGTCCACATTTCTAACAAACTAAATCACTACCAGTGTCTATTAGCAAGTAACTTTTAACTTGTCCAGTGAGTAAAAGATGCACCAATATGGGTTGTGGTGCAGTGGATGAGGCTGCTCCACCCTTAACCAGAGGTCCAGGGTTCGACCCTGGGTATGGATAAAATTCTGTTGGAGCGCTGCCACCTTAATGGGCCCTGCAACGTGTGATTCGGATTAGTCGGGGCTCCAATGCGGGCACCGGATGCCGGATGGGAAACCAAAAAAAATAGAGTAAAAGGTGCAACATACTGACATATGAAATGTGTACTTGTTGTTACCGGAACCTTTTCTTTGGCCACTTTACTCTCATGCTCATCATGTGGCCTTACGAGAGATCCATTCGCACTAATCGCGTCACCATTTTCAAGAACCGATGCCAAATGATTTGTTCTAGCTTGACAACCGGCGAACCTATTTCCGTGTAACGAGTCATAGTCCTTGAATTTTGACTTTTCAAATAAATAGAGATTATAAATGGTGAGTGTATAGGATGGCACCGGAGGATCGGGAAGCTTCGTTGGTTCAATAGACATATTCCATAATATAAGTGGTGTTAAGGGATGAAAAAGAATGTTCATTGCATAAAATTACAAGCAAAATTGAGAAAATAATTGAGATCAAAAGGTGAACGTGGAGGAACTTCTCCATTGGAATAGAAATTATTTTTCTAATTGATTGATTTAGTTTGAGATATGTCTATCACTTCTTGTACTCAATATATATAAACACATAATAAAAACTCATTAATGATTTTTAATGCCATTAAATCTACTACTTTAATAAAGAGGTAAAGTTCAATAATTTTGTCATTAATGAGCAAAAGTCTACAATTATACATGAAATTAACCTGTTAAAACTTTAACCAAAAGGGAAATCTCATGCATATATCATTTTTGATACCTTATAAGTTTTTATTACTCCATATAAGTGGGTTTGCAAAAAGAATTATATGTGTATCTTTTATATTTTACGTATCTTTAATATTTTTATCAAATCGGAAAAAAATATATGAAGGGGAGTTTTAGAGTAACTGATAAAATTATTGTCATGTGATTAGGAAGTCATGAGTTCAAGTCATAGAAACAGCCTCTGTCAGAAATGCAAGATAATGCTGCGCACAATAAAATTCTTGCAGTCCAGCCCTTCTCCGCAGTCCCTTATAGCAAGAAGCTTTCGTACACCGAGCTGCCCTTTTAGTATTAACATACTTCCACCGCCACATCGACCTGCCCTTTTAGTATTAACATACTTCCTCTGCCCTATTTTATATGTCATCATTTTATTTTTGTCCGTCCCAAAAAGAATGTCATATTTTCTTATTTGGTAACTATTTAAAGATACAATTTTACTTTTATCCTTATTAGTCTCATTTAATTAAAGATAGTAGTAATATATTTTTTAATAAAGGACAATTGGCATTCCTTCTTAAACTTTGTGCCCGATCAAAATATGCCGCATAAAATACAACCGAGGAAGTATATCTTTTTGATGTGTTTTCAGTGTTACTCCCACTGTTCGCTTTTACTTGTCACTAATTTCCTAATTGTATTTTTATTTTTACTTATCATTTTTGACATATCAAGAAAAGAAAACTTCTTTTTTCCTATTTTACCCTTAGTCACTAATGTTCACTTCTTAAAAAAGATATTGTACTCTCTCCGTTCCACAATAAGTTAATTGTTGAATTTCGGCACACATGTTAAGAAAAAAAAAGCAAAGATATAAATTTATCATGTTTTTCATTTTTACCCTCTTCAAAAAGCAAAGACACATGATACATCACTCCCAGTGCACATTTAATGAAGGATAAACTTGGAAAAATTTCCAACATCTACCTTGAATTGTGAGTGAGAGGCGTAGGAATGGAGTTGGCATCTTAGTAGATGAAGAGCTTAGAGGTCAGGTAGTAGAGGTAAAGAGGATCAGCGATAGGTTGATGACTATTAAGTTTGTCATTGGGGGGTCTACCCTGAACGTGTGTAATGCTTATGCGCCGCAAGTGGGCTTGGATGAGGAGGAGAAGTTGCGGTTTTGGGAGGCTTTGGATAAGGTGGTGAGAGGCGTGCCTAGCTCGGAGAAGATTGTTGTAGCAGGAGATTTCAATGGGCACATCGGGGCGTTACCGGGAGGCTTTTGTGATGTGCATGGTGGTTTTGGTTTTAGGGAAAGAAATGAAGAGGGGGCTACTCTTTTGGATTTTGCGAGGTCCTTTGGGCTGGTGGTGGTGAACTCGGGCTTCCCGAAGAAGGACGATCACCTGATCACCTTCCGAAGCGCGATAGCCAAGACCCAAATTGACTTTTGTTGCTTAGGTAAGGAGATGGGGTGTTGTGTAAGGACTGTAAGGTCATCCCGAGTAAGAATCTTTTGACCCAGCATAGGCTCTTGGTTATGGATTTGGGTATAAAGAAAGATAGGAAGAGAAGGGGTGAGGAGTGTAGACCTAGAATTAAGTGGGGCGGCTTGACGCCAGTGAATGCGTGGGAGATAGGGGAGAAGTTGGTGGGAATGGGGGTGTGGGAGTGTAGGAGGGACGTGGATAGTATGTGGGATAGGTTGGCTAGGTTCATCAGGGAGAATGCTAGTAAGGTGTTGGGTGTTTCTAGGGGCCGGGCCGGGCATCATCGGGGGGATTGGTGGTGGAATGAAGAGTTTAAGAAGAAAGTGGAGACCAAGAAAGGGGCATAT
The DNA here is from genome assembly GCA_030864215.1 of Capsicum pubescens. Taxonomy (NCBI): domain Eukaryota; kingdom Viridiplantae; phylum Streptophyta; class Magnoliopsida; order Solanales; family Solanaceae; genus Capsicum; species Capsicum pubescens. Next base: position 49,190,746 of record CM061544.1, on the reverse strand, counting down.
GCTAAGTTGGTTGAGAGTAAGGACAAAGAAGAGAAGTGGGTAAACAGGAAAGAGTACAAGTTATCTAGGAAGGAGGCTAAGTTAGCAGTTACGGCAGCTTTTGAGAGCTTGTATGCGGGGTTACAGGAGAAAGAAGGGGAAAAAAAGTTGTTTAGACTCTCTAAGGCTAGGGAAAGGAAGGGTCGTGACCTTGACCAGGTAAAGTGCATTAAGGGGGAGGACGGTACAGTGTTGGTGGAGGACGGCCACATTAAGAATAGATGGCAGTCGTATTTTCATAGGCTCTTGAATGACAAAGGGGATAGAGCTATTGTGTTAGGGGAGCTGGAGCACTCAGAGGACTGTCAGGATTTTAGTTATTGTAGACGTTTTAAGGTAGAGGAGGTTAGAGAGGTTGTTCGCAGGATGCGAAGTGGTAGGGCGATGGGGCCTGATGAGATACCGGTGGATTTTTGAAAGTTTTCTGGCGAGGCTGGTTTAAGGTAGTTGACTGGATTATTTAATAAAATTTTCAAGACGGCGAAAATGCTCGAGGCTTGGAGGTGGAGTACTATGATCCCTCTTTATAAGAACAAGGGTGACATTCAGAGTTGCAATAACTATAGGGGTATTAAGTTATTGAGTCACTCTATGAAGATTTGGGAGAGAGTGGTCGAGGTGAGGCTGAGACGGATAGTGTCTATTTCGGAGAACCAGTTTGGATTTATGCCTGGCCGCTCGACGACGGAGGCAATTCACCTAGTACGGAGGCTGGTGGAATAGTATAGGGAAAGGAAGAAGGACCTGCACATGGTGTTTATTGACTTGGAGAAGGCATACGACAAAGTCCCCAGGGAGGTGTTTTGGAGATGCTTGGAGGTAAGTGGAGTCCCGGTGGCATATATCAGAGCAATTAAGGCCATGTATGATGGAGTTAAAACTCAAGTGAGGACGGCGGGAGGAGACTCAGAGCATTTCACTGTCTTGACAGGATTGCATCAGGGATCTACTCTTAGTCCCTTTTTGTTTGCTTTGGTGATGGATGTGTTGACGCGGCGTATTCAAGGAGAGGTGCCTTGGTGTATGCTTTTTGCAGATGATGTAGTTTTGATTGATGAGACGCAGGGGGGTGTGAATGATAAATTAGAGGTGTGGAGACAAACTCTTGAGTCTAAAGGGTTCAGGTTGAGTAGGAGTAAGACAGAGTATTTGGAATGCAAGTTTAATGACGTGAGGCTGGAGAATGAGATGGTAGTGAATTTGGAATCACAGGTGGTATGTAAGAGGGATAGTTTCAAGTATCTCGGGTCTGTGATTCAGGGTAACAGTGAGATTGACGAGAATGTCTCGCACCGTATTGCGGCGGGATGGATGAAGTGGAAGCTCTCTTTAGGGGTGTTGTGTGATAAGAAGGTGCCGCCCAAGATTAAAGGCAAATTGTACAGGGTGGCAGTCCGTCCGGCGATGTTGTATGGACTGGAGTGTTGGCCAGTTAAGAACTCCCACATTCAAAAAATGAAGGTGGCGGAAATACGAATGTTGCGTTGGATGTGTGGGCTGACTAGGGGGATAGAGTTTGGAATGAGACTATCAGGGAGAAGTTTGGTGTGACTCCAGTGGAGAATAAGATATGGGAAGTCCGATTGAGATGGTTCGGACATGTGATGAGGAGGGGCATGGATGCCCCAGTTCGTAGGTGTGAGAGGCTAGCTTTGGATGGTTTTAGGCGGGGTAGGGGTAGGCCGAAGAAGTACTGGGGAGAGGTGATTAGGCTGGACATGAAGCAGTTACAGCTCACTGAGGACATGACCCTAGATAGGAAGATGTGGAGGACACGAATTAGGGATGAAGGCTAGGGTCAGTTTGGGTCGCTAGTGTAGGGAATTACTTGGTGGGGGTATTATTCTTGTTATGATACCTTGTTTCATGCTTTATTACGAATCTGTTTACTTTTCTCTGTTTTCTATTACTTGTGGGTGTCGTATTTATGTTATGCCATCTTGTTCCATGCTTTACTATGAATTTGTTTAGTATTTCCGTGTCTCGAGCCGAGGGCCTATCGAAAACAGTCTTTCTACTTCTTTAGAGGTAGAGGTATGGACTGCGTACATCTTACCCTCCCCAGACCTCACTATGTGGGAATACACTGGGTTTGTTGTTGTAGTTGTACCTTTAATTGTGAATCATTCACTTATTTTGAAACACTAAAATTACTCTAACAATTCACTTATTGTGAAACGGAGGGATTATTAAATAGGATAACTTAATCAATAATAAATAGTACAATGCCTTTATTATTTTTCTTAGCAAACATGAAAAAGGATAAATCAATAATTAGAGTAGAATGAATAGAATATTTTTAAAGGGTGTTTAAAAAATTAACATGATAAGTAAATGGACCGAATGGAATAATCGGTTAATGTAATTTAATTATTATTTAATATCCTTATAGATCACAATTAAGTTAGTTTGTGTAAAGGTTCTAAATTAATGTTGTAACTATTTTTATATATACATTAAGTGATTGAAATACTTTGTTGTATTAAATGAAAACAATGAATTTTGCAACTCTTGTCACATGAAATTATAGGTGAAAAGAAAATAATAAATATTAAAGTAAATTTATTTCTTTTTATAACTGAGAAATTTTGTACCCATAAATTCATTAAAATCAATATTTTTCTATTTTTAATCAGCATTGAATTGTAATTATTAAAATATTGTCATGTTATTTTATTGAACGGGCGTCTCAAGTTAAATTGATGACATTAATAGTTGTCATATATGCTGAGGGTTTAGCATCTTGCAATTTTTCAATCGACGGCGCCGACGAAATTAACCTATCTCTTCGTGTCTTGAAGATTTTGGCGATAGCAGAGAACTACCAATCCGCTGCCGATAAATTACTTGTGTCGGCCACCATAAACACGTCCCGATGACCCTATCAGTTTCGGCGACCCCATCAGATTCTGGTGTAATCATCGTCTTTTTCTCTCTCGCTTCTTGCGCCGAACCCTAAAACGATAGCGGCTTTTTCGGCGGCCTATCTCTTTGGCACAAAAACCACATCTTCGGTGAGTGACGTTAATTTTTGGTAATTTGATCGTCGCTTTTCTTTTCTTCTCTTTTATTTTCTTTATAACCTTTTTCAGGTACTTCAAGTTTAGATCCGCACTTCAGGCGGTGACATCAAGATTCTGGTGCCTTGCTCATTTTTTCGACGACCAGCACATTCTCCGGCGACCAAGTACAGGGATGCGGTACCAGCAGTAGGGTAAAGGTGGTGGAAACAAATTCTGACGACCAATTTCTGCACCAATTTGCCGAAATTTGACAAAACGATGGGAAAACGTCTTTCACTTTGTCTTCTCCCAGTATCAGGTGCACTCAATTCAGTCTTCTCTAGTTTATTTGGTATATGCTTCTTGTCTCTTTTTCTATCCTGATTTCTTGTCTGATTTTTTTAGTTATTCCTGTGGGATTATTGGTTACGGTTTCTCCATAACTTAGTAGGTGTCCATTTCTTGTGAGTAGTATAGTACTTGTTGTTGCTTGTAAGTAGCAATCCTGCTTACTGGTTTTTGTTTGCTGATTTAGGTATTTTTAGTCATACTCTTTTGCTCATCGTGTTATTCAGCTTTTTTCTCTTTATTTTCTTCTATCGTATCCTTTTGAGTGGTGGTTGGGGTGATAGATGATGGATTAGGGTCATGTCATAGGTCGAGGTCGGGGTTGGGGTCGAGTCTAGGTTCTAGTCTTGGGTTGAGGGCGAGGGATAGTAGGGCTAAGTTGGATAAGGGTGCTTATAGGTTGAAAGTTGGGTCCTGGAACATAGAGACGCTTCAAGGTGAGTCTATAGAGCTGGTGAAGATTCTTGGAAAATGGAGGGTTAGTTTAGCGTGTGTCCAGGAAAATAAATGGTAGTCTCTAAGGTGAGAGATATGGATGGATATAAGTTATGGTACTCGGGTAGCATGAGACATAGAAATGCGGTAGGTATCTTAGTAGATGAAGAACTTAGGGAGCAGGTGGTAGAGGTTAAAAAAGTCAGTGATAGGTTGATGTCTATTAAGTTGGTCATGGGAAGAACTACGGTGAACGTTATTAGTGTTTATGCTCCACAATTAGGTTTGGACGAGGAAGAGAAGAAGGGCTTTTGGAGGTTTTGAATGAGATGGTGAGGGGAGTCCCGAGCACTGAGAAACTTTTCGTGAGAGGAGACTTCAATGGGCATATTGGGTCTTCATCGAGGTTATGATGATGTGCATGGAGATTTTTATTTTGAGATGAGGAATAAAGGAAGTGCTTCTCTTTTGGATTTTTCTAGGGCTTTTGGGTTGTGGATAACGAATTCGAGATTTTTGAACTTTTTTGTAGTTCATTGGCCAAGACTCAGATAGACTTTTAGCTCCTTAAGAAGAGTAATAGAACACTATGTAAAGATTGTAAAGTCATACCTAGAGATAATCTTTTGACTAAACATAGGTTGTTGGTGATGAACTTGGTAATCAATAAGGGCTGAAAGAAGAGGAGTGTGGAGGTTCGACCCAAGATTAAGTGGGGTATCTTGACTTTGTCTAATGCTTTGAAGATGGGGGAGAAGTTGAGAAGCAAGGGGCTTGGAAGAGTAGAGGGGATATGAATAGTATGTTGGAGACGATTTCCAGTTACATTAGGGAGATTGCCAGAGAGGTGTTAGTATCTTGAGTGGTCGATTTGGCAAACATCGAGGGGACTAGTTGTGGAATGAAGAGTTTAAGAGGAAGGTGGAGTTTAAGAAAGTGGCTTATGCTAAATTGGTTGAGAGCAAGAATGATCAAGAAAGGTGGACGAATAAGGAAAAGTATAAGCTATAGCTAGGTGAGAGGCTAAGTTAGCGGTTACTATGGCTAAAATATTAGCTCTTCAGAGCTTGTATGCATCTTTAAAGGAGAAAGGTAGGGATAAGTGCATCAAGGTTGAGGATGGTACTATGTTGGTTGAGGATGCCCTCATTAAAAAAAGGTGGCAGTCCTATTTTCATTCATTTTTGAACAATAAGGGGACAAAGGTTTCGTGTTTGGGGACTTGGAGAAATTTGAGGAGTGTCATGACTATGGTTATTGTAGGCATATCGAGGTTAAGGAGGTCAAGAGGGCTATTCGCAGGATGCGTCGAGGTAGGGCGATGGGGCCAGACCAAATTCTAGTGGATTTTTGGAACGCACTAGCGGGGCAAGTTTGGAGTGGTTGACAAGGTTCTTCACATCATTATTAGGGAGGGAAGGATGCCTGAAGCATGGAGGTGGAGTACAATGATTCCATTGTATAAGAACAAGGGAGACATCCAAAGTTGCAATAACTATAAAGGTATTAAGTTGTTAAGTCATACTATGAAGATTTGGGAAAGGGTGGTAGAGTTGAGGCTGAGAAGGAGCGTCATTATCGCTGAGAATCAGTTCGATTTCATGCTAGGTCGCTCGACTACTGAGGCCATTCACCTTGTGAGGAGATGAGTGGAACAGTTTTGGGAGATGAAGAAGGACTTTCACATGGTGTTCATTGATCTTGAGGAGACTAATGACAGAGTTCCCAAGGAGATTCTTTGGAGGTGTTTGGAGTCTAGATAGGTTCCTGTGGCATACACTAGGTCAATTTAATACATGTATGATGGCGCAAAGACTCGGGTGAGGACGGTAGGTGGAGATTTAGAGAATTTTTCAATTTTGGTAGGGTTGCATCAGGGTTTGACTCTTAGCCCTTTTTTATTGCCTTAGTGATGAATGTTTTGACAAGACATATTCAAGAGAAGGTGCCTTGGTGTATGTTATTTGTTGATAATGTGGTACTGCTTAACAAGACTCGGGGAGGAGTTAATGATAAGTTGGAGATTTGGAGACAGACCCTTGAGTCTAAAGAATTTTTGTTAAGCAGGACCAAGACGGAGTACTTGAAGTGTAAGTTTAATGATGTGTCGTAGGAGGCTGACATGGTTGTAAAGCTAGACTCTCAGGTCATTCAGAAGAAGGAGAGTTTCAAGTATCTGGGGTCTATGATTTAAGGCAATGGTGAGATTGACGAGGATGTCACATTTCATATAAGGGCTGGGTGGTTTAAATGAAGGCTCGCTTTGGGAGTTTTATGTGATAAGAAGATGCCCCCGAAGCTTAAAGGAAAGTTCTACAGAGTGGCAGTCCGGCCGACTATGTTGTATGGAGAGTATTGGCCAGTTAAGAACTCCCACATCCAAAAGTTGAAGGTAGCAGAGATGACAATATTGCGATGGATGTGTGGCCATACTAGGAAAGATAAGGTAAGAAATGAGATTATTCAGGAGAGGTGGGAGTGGCCTTGGTGGAGGGCAAGATACGAGAAGTAAGGTTACGTTGGTGCGAGCATGTGATGAAGAGGGGCTCTGATGCTCCTGTGCGGAGGTGTGAGACACTGGCTATGGATGATTTTAGGCAGGGTAGAGGTAGACCAAATAAATATTGGAGGGATGTGATTAGTAAAGTGTGGAGAATACCGATTAGGGTAGAGGGTTAGAGGTTAAGAGTGTGTCGGTAACAATAGGGGAGCATTCTTTATTTGTGTTTGAAGTTTCTTGTTCGTGGTGTTCAGTGATGTCTATGATTTCAGATAGATAGTTTTAGTATTATCTTGTGACTGTAGTATCATCTTATGGCTAGTGACGTTAGTTTATTTTGCAGAATGTACTAGATTTTATGCATTTATGTTTTGTGTTTGTTATACTGCTATCGGTCCTAAGCCGGGGGTTTGTCGGAAATAGACTCTCTACTTCATCTTAGGTAGTGGTATGATCTGCGCACACTCTACCCTCCCCCAGACCCCTCTATGTGGGAATCCACTGGGTATGTTGTTATTGTTGTTGTTGTATCATGTTATTTTATAAAATATTAAATTACTTGTGGTCTCTTGTTATATTCTAATTCTCCTGTAATACTTTCTTCCATACAAATAATTTTTAAAAAAAAATTATCCAATTATGTAATTAAGAACTTTAATAATTATAAAAATTTTAATAAAATATATTTAATATATCGATCATTAAATTATGTAATCCTAACGCGTTCTGAGCTTGTGTCTGGGAGTAGTATTTAGCACCAAGCGGGAAATGTGGTATTTCCCCCAAAACTACGTGCCACCGTAGGATTGATATTGATAATTGTGGGCCAGAGGCCGAGTATGAGATTTTGATCACTAAATTTAGGTTGTACTCCCTGGAAAGAGTACGAAGCTCCCGCCAATGTGGGGTTCTATCTTTAGGAGGGAAAAACGTTGGACTCCATGTAGCTCACATGGTTTATGTCGGTTATAAGAACCTCCCGTGTCCATTAGAGTTGAGTTTCTTGAATTACAGGTCACTCTGAGTCTTGAGTTGAAAAGTTGAGTTATTTATGATGATTTATGAGGTTTTTATCATATGATTTATTTACGATGAGATCATGAAAAGTATGTTTCAATCTAACTCAAGCCAAGTGAACCATCATTGAACATATCCATATTGTCTTGAAATTGATGACGATATTTACATTGTTGCATGCACCCCTACATACTCAGTACATTCCAAAGTGCTGACCCACATATTTTCTTATGGGCTAAATTTTCTCGTAATGTAGGTTCAGGTACTCAGCCGCGTTAGCGATATTTGAGTGCCTCTTTTTGTCTTCTCAGTGGTGAGTCCTCATGGTTCGAGGATCGTGTTTATAATTTTGTGATACCGTTTTGTTGTTATAGCTTTCAGTACTATTTGAGTCAGTTGGGGGTTTGTCCCAATGTCTCCCTAATTTTGAAGTATAGAGGCTTTGTCAGGCTAAAGGGTTGGTATGTACAGAATTTCAGTATTTTGGATTGTACAGGCTAGTTTCGTATCTTATTCCAGTATGTTTATGATATGTCCTTGTCTCTAATATTAGCATGACTATTGTCAAAGTGAGTTCTAGAAGTGATGGCAGGTTTAGAGGGTTAGCTTGAGGCCGCGTGTGGCCTTAAGCACCGTGTGACGTCTCGGGATGGGATCTTGGGACGTTACAAGCTTGGTATCAGAGCCTACGTTTCAAAGAGTCCTAGGGAGTCTGGAAAGCCGCATTACGTAGAGTCTTGATCATCGATGTGTAGCGCGTCACATCTATGAGCAAGAGTCTACGGGACATTTTAGGAAAAGTTGTTTTTTTTCTTTCAAAAGTCTATCGTGCCTACGACTGTTTCTCTCTACTATTAATTCATGCTCTTTTATGATAGAAAATACCTCCTCGTCGAGCTCGTAGAAACAACGAGCAACCTCAACCCATTGATCCCCTGAACGAGCATGTGTCACATGCAGAATTTCGAGCAGTTTTTCAGGTGCTAGCCCAGGCAGTTACCGCCAATACTCAAGCTAACAACCAGGCTACTGTTCAACTTCCGTAAGAGAATAATTCTGCTGCAGCTCGGGTTCGTGACTTTATGCAGATGAATCCGCCTGAGTTCTATGGGTCGAAGGTACGTAAAGACCCACAGATGTACTTGGATGATGTAAGAAAAATCACCCAGATTATGCACGTGACTGAGGAGGAGAGTGTTGAATTTGTATCACCCAGATTATGCACGTGACTGAGGAGGAGAGTGTTGAATTTGTTGCCTATCAAATGAAATATGTTGCATATGATTGGGTAGAAGTGTGGAGGGAAAGTAGAGGGGAGGATGTCGCTCCCATGACTTGGCAGTTATTCCAGGATGCGTTCTTGGACAGATTCTTTCCTCTTTAGATGAGGGAAGAAAAGGAGTATTTCCTTAGATTCAATCAGTTGTCCAATTATGCACCTAGTATGATGACTGACTCCAGGACCATCATGAGTAAGTTTGTGACCGGTGTGTCGAGTTATATTGTGAAAGAGTGTAGATCTGCCATACTTGATAGGGAAATGGACCTTTCTCGGTTGATGATACATGCTCAACAGATTGAAGCTGATAAGGTGAAAGAGAGGGAGAGAGTAAGAGGGAATAAAAGAGCTAGATCAGAGCAGAAGGGATTTGGTCATTCTAGATTCTATGGAGAGGACCGCCCTCAATTCTAGAGACGTTCATTTATGCCCACACCTTCCTCAGTTAGTGCTCCCGCACCTAGAAGCAGGCAGGAACAGGGGAACAGGCCTAACCCGTCCAGGTCTCAGGAAAGTGTAAGTAATAGACCTCATCCTCCTTTTTATGCAAAGTATGGTAGAGATCATTTTGGCGAGTGTTTTGTTAATCAGAGAGGTTGCTTTGGTTGTGGCAATTTTGGTTAAGGTCAGTTGGTTTTCTGAGTCATATGTTTATTCCGAAGGTATTAGAGTTGATCCTCAAAAGACCGAAGCTGTGAAGAATTGTCCTAGACTTACCTCCCCATCTGATATTAGGAGTTTCTTAGGTCTAACTGGTTACTACCGTCGTTTTGTTGAGGTCTTATCTTCTATCGCGTCCTCCATGACCCGGTTGACCCAAAGAAAGTTAAGTTTCAGTGGACAGATGCCTGTGAGAAGAGTTTTTAAGAGTTGAAGACTCGCCTCACTTCAGCCTCAGTGTTAGATTTACTCGATGGTACTGATGCTCTTGTGGTGTACTGTGATGCTTCTAAAGTTGGTTTGGGTTATGTGTTGATACAGAGGGGTAAAGTTATAGCTTATGCCTCTAGACAGTTGAAGCCTCATGAGAAGAATTCCCCAACCCATGATCTTGAATTAACAGCTGTAGTTTTTGCTTTGAAAATTTGGAGACATTTTTTATATGGTGTTCATGTTGATGTGTTTACTGATCACAAAAGTATGCAGTATGTGTTTACTCAGAGGGAGTTGAACCTTAGACAAATAAGATGGTTAGAGTTCCTAAAAGACTACAATATGAGTGTGATTTATCATCCGAGCAAGGCCAATGTTGTGGCAGATGCTCTTAGCAGGTTGTCTATAGGTAGTATAGCTCATGTAGAGAATGATAAGAATGAATTGGCTCATGATGTGCATCGTTTGGCTAAGTTAGGTGTTAGATTGCTTGATTCCTCTAAAGGGAGTATGTTAGTTCAGAGTAGTTCCGAGTCCTCTTTGGTCTCGCATGTAAAGGAGAAGCAGGATAGGGATCCTAGTTTGGTCAGACTGAAGGAGTCAGTTAAGGACCAGAAGGTAGAGGTTTTCTCCCAAGGGGGAGATGGTGTGTTGAGATTGAAAGGTAGACTGTGTGTTCCGAATGTTGATGATTTTAGGTAGAGAATTATGGATGAAGCGCATGGTGCGCGATATTCTATTCATCCCGGTGCTACCAAGATGTACCACGATTTTCGAGAAATCTATTGGTGGAACGGTATGAAGAAAGACATAGTAGGATTTGTGGTAAAGTGTTCTACTTATCAACAAGTTAAGGTAGAGCACCAGAGGCCCGGTGGTGTAATGCAAGAGTTTGGCATTCCTACTTGGAAGTGGGAAGAAGTGAATATGGATTTCATAATTGGTTTGTCTCCTTCTCGTCATCATCGTGATTCGATATGGATTGTCGTAGATCGGTTGACTAAATCAGCTCATTTCTTGCCAGTGCATTCGTCTTATACAACTGATGATTATGCTAGATTGTATATCCGTGAGTTAGTCATATTGCATGGAGTTCCTTTGGCTATCATCTCTAATTGGGGTACTCAGTTTACTTCCCAGTTTTAGAGGGCTTTTTAGAAGGGTCTCGGTACCCAAGTTCGTCTAAGTTCTGCTTTCCATACGCAGACCGATGGTCAGGCTGAGAGGACTATTCAGACTTTGGAGGGCATGTTGAGGGCATGTGCGCTTGATTTCAAAGGTAGTTGGGATGAGCACTTTCCATTGATAGAAATTGCATATAATAATAGTTTCCATGCTAGTATTCAGATGGCCCCGTTCGAAGTTTTGTATGGGAGAAGATGTAGATCGCCCATAGGTTGGTTTGAAGTAGGAGAAGTAGTTGTGATTGGGCCGGATGCTGTGTTCGAGGATATGGAAAAAGTTAAGTTGATTTAAGAAAGATTGAAAACCTCTCAAAGTCGTCAGAAGTCGTATGTGGATGTGAGAAGAAAAGATCTTGAGTTTAATGTTAACGATTTTGTGTACTTGAAGGTTTCACCCATGAAAGGGTTGAAGAGATTTGGGAAGAAGGAAAAGCTTATTTCCCGTTATGTTGGTCCATACAGGGTTCTGAGCCGTGTTGGAAAAGTAGCTTATGTGGTCGATTTACCCGCGGAGTTGTCTAGCGTTCATCCGTTATTTCATGTTTCTATGCTTAAGAAGTGTATTGGTGATTCTGTAGTTGTTGATCCTTCTGAAAGCTTAGATATTCAGGATAGCCTTTCATTCGAGGAGATTTCGGTTGAGATTTTGGATTTTCAGATTTGTAGGCTAAGGAACAAAGAAGTTCCTTTGGTTAAAGTGTTTTGGCAAAATCAATCTGTTGAGAGTGCTACTTGGGAAGACGAAGCTGATATGTAAGCCAAGTACCCTCACCTCTTTTCTGTTAGTTAGGAGCGAGCAGAGGGTATCATTCTTTATTAATTCCGCCCCCTTCTTATTAAAGATTCAGCAGTGTGTCTACTTTCATCACGAATTTATGCATTTTCTATAGTATTCGAAGGTATAGAGTGAAGTAAGTCTTTTGAGTGAGTCGTTCCAGCTATACGTCCTCATTTTTCTCTTGTTCGTGGCCTATCTGGCAACATTCGAGGACGAATGTTTCCAAAGGGGAGGTATTGTAATACCCCGAGATTCTAACCAATAGTACCTCCATGACTCAATCCCATGAGAAATAAATTATAGTGTTTTGGTTGTTTTCTGGTCAAGGGTGATGTGTATTAAGGCTTTAAAGATGTCCTAACGCTTGGGCGAATCAAAACATTCTTTACCGATTGCATTCTTGAATACGTTGAATAAAACGGCCCAACTCTCCACTTTTCAGCCAACCTGAGGGCTTCGATTAATTTTCAGTCAAAAACACGAGTAGGCCTTGCACACACCCTCTGAATCGTGAGGTATAGCACCCCAATTTTGCCACAAAATAGCCCATTCGCACCGTTTCAACCGTTTGATCACACAAACGGCCCATCGCCACCAAACGGCCTACACTCTTCTGCTTATTAGCCTGCCTAGGATCCTCTGGTCTATTTTCAGCCTAAAACACGCCTACGCCCTGGGGCCACTCCCGTAATCGTGAGCTACAACACACCGATTTGGCCTAAAAATGGCCTGTTCATGCCATTTTGCCCGTTTGACCACCCAAACAGCCCCACTGACCCCAATGACCTATACTCCCCTGCTCCTCAGCTTGGTTGGGATCCTCCGGTCAATTTTTAGAATAAAACACACCTGAGCCCTGGGCCCACCCTCGGAACCATGAGTTATAGCACAATGATTTGGCCTGAAAATAGCACGATCACGCCGTATCGCCCGTTTGACCACCCAAATGGCCTCGGGGAATTTTTGGACAAAACATGGTTGGGACTCGGGTGGGACCCTTGGAACCGTGAGCTATATCACATCGATTTAGCGCAAAAATGGACCGTTCATGTCGTTTCGCCTGTTTGACCACCTAAACAGCCCTACCGACCCCAATAGCCCACACTCCCTCACTTGTCAGCCTGCCTGGGAGCCCCCAATCAATTTTTGGCCCAAACACGCTCGGTCCCTGAGCACACCCAAGAACCGTGAGATATAACACACCGATTAGGCTAAAAAAATGACCCGTTGGCGCAGTTTCACTTGTTTGATCACCCAAACAGCCCGTCGACCCAAACAACCCTGACTCCCTCACTCTTAAACCTGGCTGGGTGCCCTTGATTTATATTTGTCCCAAAAATACGACCAAACCCCAGCCCATTCTCGGAACCATGAGGTATAGTATACCAATTTAGACCAAAAATGGCTTGTTTATGCCGATTAACCCTTTTAACACCCCAAACGGTCCCGTCGACCCCAACCACCCACACTCTCCCATTTCTCGGCCTACCCGAGAGCCCCCGATCGATTTTTAACCCAAACCACGCCTGGTACCTTCACTCACCTTCGAAATCGTGGGCTATATCACACCGATTTTGCTCAGAAATGGTCCGTTCGCGCCCTTTTGCCTGTTTTACCAACCAAATAGCCCTACCAACCACTGTCGACCCCAACAACCCATACACCCCTATTCCACAACATGCCTGGGAGCCTCCGGTAAATTTTCAGCCTAAAATATGCCTGGGCACCGGGTTCACCGCCAAAACCGTGAGCTATAGCACACCAATTTGGCCAGAAAATGGTTTGTTCGTGTCGTTTTACTCGTTTTACCACTCAAATGGCCCCGCAGACCCCAACGACCCATACTTCCCCGATCCTCAACCTACCTAGTATCCCCGGTCAATTTTTTGCCCAAAACACGCCCGAGCCCTAGTCCCACTCCCAAAACTATGAGCTATGACACACCGATTTAGCCTAAAAATGCTCCATTCACGCCAATCAGCCTGTTTGACAACTCAAACAGCCCCGTCAAACCCAATGACCCATATTCTCCCGCTCCTCTTCCTGTCTAGGAGCCCCCGATAAATTTTTGACCTAAAATAGGCTCGATCCCCAATCCCACCCTCAAAACACTGAGCAATAGCTCACTGATTTAGCCAGAAAATTACCCGTTGGTCCCGTTTCGCCTATTTGACCACCCAAACAGCCCTGTCGACCCCAACAGACCACATTTCTCGCTCCTCAACCTATCTGGGATCCCTCACTTGATTTTTGATCAAAAACACGTCTGGGCCTTGGCCCCACGCCAAGAATCGTGAACTATAACACACTGATTTGTCTTGAAAATGGTTTGTTCGCATCGTTTAGCCTGTTTGACCACCAAAATGGCCCCGCCGACCCCAACGACCTACTCTCTCCTACTTCTTAGCTTGTCTAGGAGCCCTTAATTGATTTTCAGTCCAAAACATTTTTGGGTCCCGAGCCCACCCCCAAAATTGTGAGCTATAACACACTGATTTGGCCCAAAAACGGTCTATTTACGTCGTTTCATCTCGTTGACCACCTAAACGGTCCTGCCGACCCAATAGGTCTACACTCCCTCGCTCTTCAACTTACCTGGGATCCCGCAGTCCATTTTTGGTCTAAAACACGCTCGGACCCTGGGCTTAACTCCAAAATTATGAGTTATAGCACACCCATGCACTAGGATTTTGTTATGAGTTCGATCCCGCTCATATTTCTTCGGTATACCTCTATCCCGCCTAAAACCATTCATAACCAGTATTTCACACCTCCGCACTGAAGAATCACATTTCGCATTTTGTCCTCCACCGAAGCAACTCTCACCTTCTCTCGAATAATTTCATTCCTCACCTTATCTTTCCTGGTATGTCCACACATCCATCGCAATATTTTTATCTCCGCCACCTTTAATTTTTAGATGTGAGAGTTCTTAACTGGCCAACACACCACTACATACAACATAGCCGGCTAGACTACCACTCTGTAGAACTTACCTTTAAGTTTCGAGGGCACCTTCTAATCACATAGAACTCCCGAAGCGAGCCTTCATTTCAACCACCTTGCCCTAATATGATGCGTTACATCCTCGTTAATATCATCATTGCCCAGAATCATAGACTTTAGATACTTGAAACTCTCCCTCTTATGAATAGCCTGAGAGTCCATCTTGACAACCACTCCAGCCTCCTGCGACACATCACTGAACTTATACTCCAAGTACTCTGTCTTGGTTCTACTTAATCGAAATTCTCTAGACTCAAGCGACAGTATCCAAATATCCAACTTATCATTAACTTCTATCCGAGTCTCATCAATCAATACCACATCATCTGCAAATAACATACACCAAGGCACCTTTATCTTGAATATGTCACGTTAAAACATCCATCACCAAGGCAAATAAAAATGGGCTAAAAGTTTATCCCTGGTGCAACCCTATCAAAACTAGGAAGTTCTCTGAATCTCCACCTACCGTCCTCACACGAGTCTAATCCCCATCATCCATATCCTGAATAGACTCTCTTCTCGGCTATAGATTTTGGTGAATCTCTTGCTGAAATTGATGAAAATTATTCACCATCATTTCGACCTATTTTTTCATTTTTCTCTTTTTCACATATCATTATAAAACTCATTATTGGATCTTTCCCTAGAAATTTAAGTGGTTGATCTAAGAATGGAGCAACTTTTTCAGGTACTGCTTGCGGTGGAAGCTCACCAGTGTCAGCATTTGTAGGCAACTTGGAAGATCCAATTAAGGATGGACCAACTTCCTTCAAAATAAACAAGATTCAAGATGGATCATCTTGACTGATCCTTTTTCCCTACCTATGTGCAACGAACATGTTGATAATAGTAGGTATCATAATCTAGGTCCAACTGCTAGGTTAGATAGTAACTCAAGAATCTTTTATCAATTCCCCTTTCTTAAGAACCCCAAAAAATAAATAACACTCGAGCAGAAAAAAGTAAACTCAGACACAACAAATGCTGATTGTATGAGAGGTTATACAAAGTGGGCTTTGTATATATACTCAAATTTAGGACAAAAATTGGGAAAAAATTGATTGACATGAATAAATACTTCAAATTGTAATCTCCACTTGGATTCACTCACATTTATTGCGTTTTTCTCAAATTTTGGGTTTAAAATCCTTAAGTTTTTTCAAGGTGTTTGTTCTTTTCTCAGGTATTGTTACTTGAACAATTATGTTATTTTGGCCTTGAACTAATGAACTCTACGTAGCATAATAAACTGAAGAATGACACAAAACTTTTGTTTGAAACAATTCAAGAAAGAATCTTTTGTCTTTTTGAAACAAAGAAATAGAGCCACATTTCTTGGACTGATTTGTCCACTCATGGTGCTCTTAGTTCAACTGTAGGGAAAAAACAGTTCAACAAATGTGGCTCTATTTCTTTGTTTCAAAAAGTCAAAAGATTCTTTCTTGAACTATTTGAAACAAAATATTTGTGTCTTTCTTTAGTTTGTTATGCCACGTAGAGTTCATTAGTTCAATGCCAAAACAACGTAACTGTTCAAGTAACATTACCTGAGAAAAGAACAAACACCCTAAAAAACTTAAGGATTTTAAACCCAACATTTAAGAAAAATGCAATAAATGTGAGTGAATCCAAGTGTAGATTACAATTTGGAGTGTTTATTCATGTCAGTCAATTTTTTCCCAATTTTGGTCCTAAATTTGAGTATATGTACAAACCCCACTTTGTATAACCTCTCATACAATCAACATTTATTCCTACTGAGTTTACCTTTTTCTGCTCGAGTGTTATTTATTTTTGGGGGTTCTTGAGAAAGGGGAACTGATAAGAGATTCTTGAGTTACTATCTAACCTAGCAGCTGGACCTAGATTGTGATATCTATTATTATCAACATGTTCCTTTCATATAGCTAGGGAAGAATGATCTTTCAAAATGATCCATCTTGAATCTGGTTTATTTTGAAGGAAGTTGGTCCATCCTTACCTGGATCTTCCAACTTGCCTGCAAATGCCGACTCTGGTGAGCTTCTACTGCATGTTGCACCTGAAAAAATTGCTCTATTCTTAGATCAATCACTTAAATTTTTAGGGAAGGATCCAATAATGACTTCTATAAAGAGATGTGAAAAGGAGAAAGATGACAAAATAGGTCAAAATGATGGTGTAGAATTTTCATCAATTTCAGCAAGAGATTCACCAAGAGCTATAGCCTAGAAGAGAGTCTCTCAACTTTCATTGGATGCTTCAGAAGACTTTGCTTCTATGGAGGCATTAGTGGTACATTTTATTATTTTTTTAGTTATCAGAAAACCCTACCTTCCAGATCCCGTGATAAAAGACAAGATATATGATATTGGACTCCCATCTCAATCAGTAGGAAAGGGCCCAAAATCTCTCACCTTTTCTTTTCTGATGATCTAACTCTGTGTGTTGTTACTAATCAAAGAAACTGTGAAATCATCCGAGCCACTCTTAGAAGCTTCACCTTCCACTCTAGCCAAAAAATTAACACTCTCAAATCTTAAGTAATCTTCTCTAGAAACTGTGCTCAGGAGACCAAAGATAGTTTGTCTCACATCTTAGGTATCCAATCCAAAAACAAGTTTGGCAAATATCTTGGTTTTCCCGTCTTCCACAAAATCCTTACAATAGAGATTTCCAATTCATCCTAGACAATCTCAACACTAAGTTGGCTGGATGGAAAACCAAACTCCTCAATATGGCTGGCAGAATCACCCTTACCAAGTCCTCTCTTGTTAGTATTCCCGCTCATGTCATGTAATACATCTTGATCCCCTCTAAAATCCACTAATTGATTGGCAGAACCCAAAAGAACTTTCATTGGGGAACCACCCCTGATAATAAGAAAATGCATCTAATCAATTGGGAAACCTTGACTAATGCTAAAGCTAATGGGGGCCTGGGCCTCCAGAAAGCTTCCATTAGGAACACCACTATGTTATCAAGTCTAGCCTGGAGACTTTACAAGCATCCCAACAGTCTCTGGGAAAAAATTCTTTAAAATAAATTAGCCCCCATAGCATATCCCTCAAAGCCAACAACTTTAGAACTTGGAAAAGTGTCCTTGTAGGTTGGGAAATTTGTAAAACTGCCTTCTCTTGGAACATCCATAAGGATGACAAGATCAACTTCTGGAAGGACAGATAGATATCTCACTGTGAACTCCTTCTTTCCATCATCCAGGACCTTCTTCCTCATCATTCCCAAGACATTAAACGCTTTGGGGTCTAGAGGAATGGCTCCTGGAACCTCAAGGATCTTCCGGTTTAAATCCCTGAGGATCTCATCCAAACTTTCACCAACTCTGTTTTCCCCAATCCCAGATCCCGTACTGATGAGCTCATTTGGAATCTCACTGGTAATTGTATGTTCTCCAGCAGAAGTGCTTATAATCATATAGCCAAAACCTCTGAGAACAATTACTCCTCTAATTTCAACTGGATATGGAAGGCTAAATCACCTAAAAAGTCAAAACCTTTCTTTGGCTAAGTCAGTATGATAGGTTCCCCAATAACCTCAACCTCTCCAAGAGAGAAGTGAGACAAAATACTAGTTGTGCTATCTGCAATCATCACCAAGAAGACAAATCCCACATTTTCTTTAAGTGTCCCATCCTCAAAGATTTTGGAGTGCAAACTATCCACAAGATAACCCAGTCCAAACAACCTCCTATTACCAGTCTCCTACCCTCTTACAGGCATACTATCTGGAGATCTCTTCAACACTCCCAATTAAACAGACTAATCCACTGGCACGACATTATTCCTTTCAGCCTCTAGACAATCTGGAACACTAGGAACTCTAATACCTTCAATAACAAAAGGGACCATCCCAAATTTAATCATGCTTCCTCCCAAACTGTTGAGTATAAACATCTTACTCAAAAGAATACCCCAATGAAACAAAACTAAATCATCAACGTTAAGTGGAATCCTCCCACCAGCCACACCTTCAAGCTCAATACTGATAATTCTTGCCTTAGAAATCTTGGTAAGGGTGGAATAGGAGGGGTAGTCAGATCCAGTAATGGAGGCTGAGTGTTAGGTTTTAACAAAACCTTTCACCGGACTACCAACAACATGATGGAACTTATGGCTCTCATTGAAGGACTAAAACTGGTAGAGTAAAATAATTTTCTCCCCATTGAAATTAACATTGATTCCTCGGAAGTTATATCTATGTTAACTAACAGGAACCTCCACTATGATACTTTGATTTCGGAATGCAGGTAAAAATTAAAAAGGCTAAGGAATCCGGAAGTCAAGCACTGTTATAGAGAACAAAATGGAGTGGCGGATGCTCTAGCAAAAGATGGAGCAAGGGCACGCGGGTTTTAGGAGACTACCCTTTTTGAAGTTCCACCGATATGTGCAAAAGATGCAGTTTGAGCAGACATCTCGAAAACTTTTTGAGAGAACAATTAGCTCTTGTACTGGTGATTTTAACTGGCCAGGCCAGAACTATTCCTTTTTGAACCCTGACTAATCGTCAAAAATTAAAACTTAAACTGCGTTCTCTTTTATATTAATGCATGTCCTTTCTACCAAAAAAAATATATTATTTCGCATATTGAATCATCGAAAAGAAGAGATTTTTATATCAATTTAAATTCATGGACCTTGAACATTCACAAAAAAGATAAGTTGAAAATGTTATATCATTCCAGCATATCGAAAGAATGTTATCAAATCAAGAATAATTTTTTTAAATGAAAAATTAAAAAAATACAGTAAATAAATTCACGAATAAAGCTAATGATAGAGAGGTATGTAAGAAAGGGTAAGTGATAGAATTTCATTTATATTCAGATTTCATTTAAATACAAATTCAAATTTCACATATGTTTATTAAAATAAGATTAATTTATTATTCTTCTCTATCCTTATCCTAACATTTTTCAAATACAATATATATTTAAAATTAATATAGATTTGAGTTGAGATAAATATTGAAATCAATGAGACAATACTAATACTAATAGTAATACTAATACTAATAGTAATACTAATACTAATACTAATACTAATACTAATACTAATACTAATACTAATACTAATACTAATACTAATACTAATACTAATACTAATACTAATACTAATACTAATACTAATACTAATACTAATACTAATACTAATACTAATACTAATACTAATACTAATACTAATACTAATACTAATACTACTACTAATACTAATACTAATACTAATACTAATATTAATACTAATACTAATACTAATACAAATACTAATACTATTACTAATACTAATAATAATACTAATACTAATAACAATAATAACATTTTAACTATTTTTACTTTACCACTATTAGATTGCACTACTATTACTATTACTATTACTATTATTATTTGTTCATTGTTATTTGAGATAAATATTAAGATAAATCCTGTAGAAAAAAAAAATTGTGTGCCATGATTACTAATTAAGTACATCTAAATTATAAGTTTATCTTTGAAAGTATGTTTTATCTCCAATTTAAATTCAAAAAAAATTGATAGAATAACCAATATCTTAGATGAGCGGTTAAAACCGTCAATATAGGTCAGGCTCGTTGGGATGGCCCGGCCCAGCCTGTAATTTGATAGGGCTGGGCTACAATTTTTATAGCCCATTTAAGAATAGGGCTTTTTAGCCCTTCATTAATAAATCTATTGACCCATCGGCTTGAGCAATATGGGTTTGGGTGACCCGTGGGTCAAATAAAAATAATTAAAAAATAAAATATAGTACTAAAAATAAAAAAAGAAGTCCAAACTAAAAGTCTATATGAACCATCATATATATATTTAAATATTAATTATATTTATAAAATATATAAATACTTAACATATAAAATATAATTTTTTTAAGAAATCTAATATGTTTGATGAAGATAACGTAGCGACTTAGTTTTCTTTAAAGCGTTTATTTTACTTTTAATGGACTAAACATTGATATTTCTTTGTGTTTTATTGTGATCAATTAAAACAAAATTAGGTTAATATTGTTATTTAGTGAGTTATATTATTACTCATTAATTATTTTATTTATTTTTCAATATCTCTATTTGATTTTAATTTGGTGTCAAAAGTCATTCAATTTCACAGATTATTAGGATCTTTTTGTAAATTTGAGACTTGATTAATGAGTAGTAACTTCAAGAAATATTATATTGTAAATATTTATGCAATTAATATTTTAAAATTTAAATTAAGATTATAAAAATAATATATTTTAAAAAATAGGCTGGCCCGTGGAGGCCCACAACCCATAGTTTGACGGATTGGGCTTGCTATTTTCTAGTCTATCATGTTGATGGGTCAGCCTGGCCGGGCCCGTCAAACTCTAAAGCCCGTGTGAGCTAGCCCAGATGAGTTGGTCTGATTAATATTAAAAACTCTACGAGCAGTTATATAACGATAAGAATCCAATTAGAACTGTTTAGTATTATAACTATCCACTTATAATATGTAATTTTATATTTTTTTAATATTATTTTAAATTTAAAGTCAACAATTTATTTGTAACTCCCCAAGATCCCATTTCGAGACGTCACACGGTGCTTAAGGCCACACGCGGCCTCAAGCTAACCCTCTAAACCTGTCATCACTTCTATAACTCACTTTGAAAATAGTCATGCTAATATAAGAGAGAATGACATATCATAAATATACTGGAATAAGATACGAAACTAGCATGTACAATCCAAAATACTGAAATTCTGTACATACCAACCCTTTAGCCTGACAAAGCCTCTATACATCAAAATCAAGTAGACAATGGGACAAACCCCCAACTGACTCAAATAGTACTGAAAGCCATAATAAGAAAACGGTATCACAAAATTATAAACACGGTCCTCGAACCATGAGGACTCACCACTGAGCAGACGAAAAGAGGCACCCGAAAATCGCTACGCGACTGAGTACCTGAACCTACATTACAAGAAAATGTATCCCTTAGAAAAATATGTGGGTCAGCACTTTTGAATGTACTGAGTATATGGGGGTGCATGCAACAATGAAAATATCGTCATCAATTTCATGAAAGTATGCATATGTACAATGATGGCTCACTTGGCTTGAGTTAGATTGAAAAATATTTTACATGATCTCATCGTAAATAAATCATATTATAAAAACCTCATAAATCATTATAAACAATTCAACTCTTCAGCTCAAGACTCGGAGTAACTCTGTAATTCAAGAAACTCGACTCTTATGGACATGGGAGGTTCTTATAACCAACATAAACCATGTGAGCAACATGGAGTCCAATGTTTTTTCCTCTTAAGAAGAGAACCCCACATTGGCGGGAGTGTCGTACTCTTTCCAGGGAGTACAACATAAATTTAGTGATCACAATCTTATACTCGGCCTCCGGCCCATAATTATCAATATCAATCCTACGGTGGCACGTAGTTTCATGGGAAATGCCATATTTCCCGCTCGATACTAAAAACTACTCCCAAACACAAGCTCAGAACGCGTTAGGAAATCCACCACAAACATCACAAGGGTCTATCATGAAGACCAAATCAAATCTCTTTCTCATTTATCAAATCATAATCAATTTGTGGATTCCTAACTAGACTCAAATCAAATCAATCTTTCTCAATATCAAAATGCATCAATTCATTAAGTCATGGCAATATTTTGAGAAAATATCAAGACTAATTGTAACAACACAATTCTCATGAATCAATATACTCAATAATCTAATTTGTCATAAGGAAGCTTAAAGCTTGACACATATCTTGAAAGCACTTGAACTACCAACTCATGGTAGAAACTTGAAATTCACAATATTAAATATCAAGTCATAACTTGGAAATTGTAAAATAATCATGTATAACAAAGCTTGAACGATTTATATTCTCATAATCTCATGATGAAGTAATTTGGGTATAAACCCACTTGCAAAATCATATAAATCCATAAAAAAATCAAAGCTTTGAGCACAAGAACGAAAGAATTGCTCTTGTTCAAAACCCCACATACCTTAATCTTTGAAATTGGTTGAACTCTAGTGCTTGAGACTTTACTCAGACTTGTAATAAGAAAATTCTTGAAGCCCACTCTATGAGGAACTTGATTCTTGAAGGAATCTTGAAGATTTATGGATGATTTTTGGAAGATTAATTTCCTTAAATAAAACCCTAGATATATTTCTTAAGAGAATTGGAAGAGAGAAATGTAGAAATTAGGTTTTGGATGAGGATTTTCATATATATAGAGGCCTCCAAAAATGGGAAATAACTAAAATACCCTTGCAAAAATCTTCCATCAATTGCTGAAGAAAATAGCTGACGACATCCGTGATAAGCTGTCAGGCCCATGATAGGCCGTCACGAATTGTCATCACAAAAAGGGTAGATTTTGTGACTTTCTGCCTTAAGGTGACGACATTTTGTGACGGACCGTCAGGCTTGTGACAAGTCGTCACAAAAGGTCGTCACGGATTTTCCAGGCTGACATGCTGGAGTAAAATAAGCATAACTCTTTGCTCCAATATTGGATTTTGACAAAATGGGTATCGTTGGAAAGGTAATTCAATTATATATCTTTTGGTAGGTCATGAGATCAATAATTCGTAGTAGAACGGGAGATATGCTCATTTAAATTTGACTATGCCAAAATCCTTCTCACGAATTCAATCAGTAAAGAATGTTTTGATTCGCCCAAGCGTTAGGACATCTTTAAAGCCTTAATACACATCACCCTTGACCAGAAAACAACCAAAACACTATAATTTATTTCTCATGGGCTTGATTCATGGCGGCACTATTGGTTAGAATCTCGGGGTATTACAATACCTCCCCCTTGGAAACATTCGTCCTCGAATGTTGCCAGATAGGCCAAGAACAAGAGAAAAATGAGGGTGTATAGCTGGAACGACTCACTCAAAAGACTTACTTCACTCTATACCTTCGAATACTATAGAAAATGCATGAATTCGTGATGAAAGTAGACACACTGCTGAATCTTTAATAAGAAGGGGTGGAATTAAGAAAGAATGATACCTTCTGCTCGCTCCAAACTTATAGAAAAGAGGTGAGGGTACTTGGCTCGCATATCAGCTTAGTCTTCCCAAGTAGCACTCTCAATAGATTGATTTCGCCAAAGCACTTTAACCAAAGGAACTTCTTTGTTCCTTAGCCTACGGATCTGAAAATCCAAAATCTCAACCGGAATCTCCTCGAATGAAAGGCTATCCTGAATATCTAAGCTTTCGGAAGGATCAACCACGACAGAATCACCAATACACTTCTTAAGCATAGAAACATTAAATACCGGATGAACGCTAGACAACTCTGCGGGTAAATCCACCTCATAAGCTACTTTCCCAACACGGCTCAGAACCCTGTATGGACCAACATAACGTGGACTAAGATTTCCCTTCTTCCCAAATCTATTCACCTCTTTCATGGGTTAAACCTTTAAGTACACCAAATCATTAACATTAAACTCAAGATCTTTTCTTGTCACATCTGCATACGACTTCTGACGACTTTGAGCGGTTTTCAATATTTCTTGAATCAACTTAACTTTTTTTATAGCCTCGAACACAGCATTCGGCCTAATCACAGCTGCTTCTCCTACTTTAAACCAACCTATGGGCGATCTACATCTTCTCCCATACAAAGCTTCGAACGGGGCCATCTGAATACTAGCATGGAAACTATTATTGTACGCAAATTTGACCAATGGAAAGTGCTCATCCCAACTACCTTTGAAATCAAGCGCACATGCCCTCAACATGTCCTCCAAAGTCTAAATTGTCCTCTCAGCCTGGCCATCGATCTGCGGATGAAAAGCAGAACTTAGACGAACTTGGGTACCGAGACCCTTATAAAAAACCCTCCAAAACTGTGAAGTAAACTAGGTAACCCAATTAGAGCTGATAGCCAAAGGAACTCCATGCAATCTGACTAACTCACGGATATACAATCTAGCATAATCCTCAGTATTATAAGACGAATGCACTGGCAAGAAATGAGCTGATTTAGTCAACCGGTCTACGACAATCTAAATCAAAAAATAATGACGATGAGAAGGAGGCAAACCAATTACAAAATCCTTATTCACTTCTTCCCACTTCCAAGTAGGACTACCAAACTCTTGCATTACACCACCAGGCCTCTGGTTCTCTACCTTAACTTGTTGACAAGTAGAACACTTTACCACAAATCCTGCTATGTCTTTCTTTATACCGTTCCTACAATAGATTTCTGGAAAATTACGGTACATCTTGGTAGCACCGGGATGAATAGAATATCGCGCACCATGCACTTCAGCCATAATTCTCTACCTCAAATCATCAACATTTGGAACACACAGTCTACCTTGCAATCCCAAAACACCATCTCCCCCTTGAGAGAAAAACTCTACCTTCTGGTCCTTAACTGACTCCTTCAGTCTGACCAAACTAGGATCCCTGTCCTGTTTCTCCTTTACCTCCGAGACCAAAGAGGACTCAAAACTACTCTGAACTAACATACTTTCTTCAGCGGAATCAAGAAATCTAACACCCAACCTAGATAAACAATGCACATCACGAGCCAATTCTTTCTTATCATTCTCTACATGAGCTATACTACCCATAGACAACCTGCTAAAAGCATCTGCCACAACATTGGCCTTGCCCGGGTGATACATCACACTCATATCGTAGTCTTTTAGAAACTCTAATCATCCTCTTTGTCTAAGGTTCAACTCTCTCTGAGTAAGCATATACTGCGGGCTTTTATGATCAGTAAACACATCAACATGAACACCATACAAATAATGTATCCAGATTTTCAAAGCAAAAACTACAGCTGCTAATTCAAGATCATGGGTTGGGTAATTCTACTCATGAGGCTTCAACTGTCTAGAGGCATAAGCTATGACTTTACCCATCTGCATCAACACACAACCCAGACCAACTCTAGAAGCATCGCAATACACCACAAGACCATCAGTACCATCGGGTAAAGCTAACACTGGGGCTGAAGTGAGTCGAGTCTTCAACTCTTGAAAACTCTTCTCACAGGCATCTGTCCACTGGAACTTAACTTTTTTTGGGTCAACCGGGTCATGGGGGGCACGATAGAAGAGAAGCCCTCAACAAAACGACGGTAGCAACCAGCTAGACCCAAGAAACTCCTAATATCAGATGGGGAGGTAAGTCTAGTCCAATTCTTCACAGCTTCTGTCTTTTAAGGATCAACTCTAATATCTTCGGAAGAAACAATGTGACTAAGAAAAGAAACTGACCTTAACCAAAATTTACACTTGCTAAATTTAGCGAATAATTAATGAGCTTTAAGGGTTTCCAAAATGATTCGAAGATGATCCGCATGGTCATCCTCACATCGAGAATATACAAGAATATCATCTATGAACACAATAACAAACAAATACAGATACCGCTTGAAGACTCGGTTCATAAGATCCGTGAAAGCCGCTGGAGCATTGGTTAACCTAAAGGACATGACAAGAAACTCAAAATGACCATAACGGGTTCGGAAAGCTATCTTTGGAATATCACACTCTCTCACTTTAAGCTGATGATTGCTGGATCTAAGGTCTATCTTTGAGAAATAACTTGCACCCTATAGCTGATCAAATAAATCATCGACTCTAGGAAGAGGGTACTTGTTCTTAATAGTCACCTTGTTGAGTTGACGGTAGTCAATGCACATACACAATATACCATCTTTCTTCCACACAAATAGAACAGGTGCACCCCACGGGGAAAAACTGGGTCTGATAAAGCCTTTTTATAAGAGGTCTTTGAGTTGCTCCTTCAACTCTTTAAGTTCTGTGGGAACCATACGGTATGAAGGGATGGAAATAGGTTGAGTTCCAGGAAGGAGATCAATCCCGAATTCTATTTCTCTATAAGGTGGGACCCCTAGAAGGTCTTTCGGGAAAACATCGGGTAACTCTTTAACAATGCTAACTGACTGAATAGTCGGAGTCTCGGACTTGAGGTCTTTAACTCAAACTAGATGATAGATGCAACCCGTGGAAATCAACTTCCTATCTTTGAGGTAGGATATGAAATGGCTCTTCGGAGTTACAGAACTCCCAAACCACTCAGACATAGGTTCGTTAGGAAACTGAAACTTGACCACTCGGGTATGACAATCTATAGACGCATAGCACGAGTGAAGCCATTCTATACCTAGAATGACGTCAAAATCAACCATATCTAGCTCAATCAAATCAGCATATATGACCCAATGAAGGACAGTAACAAGACACTTTTTATACACTCGCTTAGCAATAACAAAATCTTCTACTGGGGTAGAAACAAGAATAGGCTCAGGAATCCGTTCAGGGTCCATCTCAAAATTTATAGAAACCAAAAGTGTCACATAAGAGAAACTCGAACCAGGGTCCATCAATACATACACATCAAAATTAAAGACATGGAGCATACCAGTGACAACATCTGGAGAATCCTCCTGCTCCTAGAGAGGTGGTATAGCATAGAAGCAATTCTGGTGTGAACTGCCAACAGTACTAGAAGAGGCGCCCTAAGGAGAAACTAGGCGAACTACGAGAGCAGGGGCACTGGTAGACTGACTCAGGGGACGAGTATTTTGACTCCCCTGTCTAGCATACGGATAATCTCTAAGTCGGTGGTCCAACTTGCCACAACCAAAGCAACCTCTCTGATCAACAAAACACTCGCCAAAATTATCTCTACCACACTTGGCATATGAATGAGGACGAGGTATGTTACTTACACTTTCCTGACACCTGGACGGGATAGGCCTGTTCCCCTACTCCTGTCTGCTTCTAGGTGTGGGAGCACTAACTGAGGAAGATGCGGGCATAAACGAACATCTCTGGAATTGAGGGCGGTCCACTCCATAGAATCTAGACTAACCAAATCCCTGCCGATCGGTTTTTGGCACACAACATGCCCTAACCCTAGGCCCACCCTCGGAATCGTGGTCTACAACATACTGATTTAGCCCCAAAATGCCTTGTTCGCGTCGTTTCACCCATTTGTCCATCCAAATGGCCACAAATATTTAAACAGACTACACTAGGATTATCCCCAACCCCTTTGGTATGCCACGATCGATTTTCAGCCCACATCACGTCGGAACCCCAAGGCCACCCCAGAACTGTAGGTTATAGCACACCGATTTGGCCCTTAAATGCCTCGTTAACACCATTTTGACCGTTTGTCTACCCAAATGGCCATAAATATTTAAACGGACCACACTGGGATAAATTTTTGGCCAACTACACGTCTGAACCCCAAACCCACCCCTAGAATCATGGGCTATAGCACACCAATTTGGCCCAAAAATGCCCCGTTTGCACTGTTTCGCCCGTTTGTCCACCCAAATAGCCTTGAATATTGAAACGGACCGCATTGGAATGATCTCCAACCTCCCTAGCATGCCCTAATCAATTTTTGATGCATAGCACGCCTAGACCCCGAGCCCAACCCCAAAAATGTGGACTATAGCACACTGATTTGGCCTAAAAATTCCCTATTCGCACTGTTTTTCCTTTTTATTCGCACAAATGGCCTCAAATATTTAAACAAACCACACTGGGACGTACCCAAACTTTCTAACATGTATCGAATGATTTTTTACCCACATCACGCTTTGACCCTAGGCCCACCCCCAGAACTATGGGTTATTGCACATCGATTCGACAATTCAATGTTCGCATCATTTCGCCCATTTCTCCCCCCAAATGGCCCCTAATATTGAAATGGACCATACTGGGATAATCCTCCACCCTCCTGGCATGCCCCGATTTATTTTTGTCGCACAACATGCTCGAACCCCAGGCCCACACCCGGAATCGTGGGATATAGCATACTAATTTGGCCCGAAAATGCTCTGTTTGGCCCGTTTTGCCTGCTTATCCACCCAAATGGCCTGGAACATTGAAACGGACCACACTGGGAGGATCCCCAACCTCCCTGGCATGCCTCAATCGATTTTTAGCCCACAGCCCGCCCTGAACCTTAGTCCACCCCCAGAACCGTGGGCTATAGCACACCCATTTAGCCCGAAAATACCTCGTTCGCATCGTTTAGCCCTTTAGTCCACCCAAATAACCTTAAATATTGAATCGAACCATACTAAGATGATCATCAACCTCCCTGGCACACCTCGGTTAATTTTTAAACTATAGTACGCTTGGACCCCTGGCCCACCCCCAAAATCGTAGGCTATAGCATACTATTTTTGCTTGAAATACCTCGTTCGCATCATTTTGCCAGTTTGTCCACCCAAATGGCCTTGAATATTGAAATGGAACACACTGGGATGATCCCAACCTCCCTGGAACACCCCGATTGATTTTTGGCCGACAACACGCCCGGGTCCCAGGCCCACACCTAAAATTGTGGTCTACAGCAGACTGATTTTGCTCAAAAATGTCCCTTTTGCATAGTTTCGTTCATTTGTCCACCCAAATGGCCTCGAATATTGAAATGGACTACATTAGGATGATCCCTAACCTCTCTGGCATGCCCCAATCGATTTTTAGCCCACAGAACGCTCGAACCCAAGCTCACCCCCAGAACCGTAGGATAAACCACACCAATTTGGCCTGAAAACACCCCATTCGCGCCGTTTCGCCCTTTTATCCACCCAAATGTCCTCGATTTTTGAAACGGACCACACTCGAAGGATCCCCAACCTACCTGTCATGCCACAGTCAATTTTTGTCCCACAGCACGCCAGTACCTCGGACCCATCCCAAAAACGTGGGCTATAGCATCGATTAGGCCCTAAAATGTCTCGTTCACGCCGTTTTGCCTATTTGTCCACCCAAATGGCATCGAATATTGAAACGGACCATACTGGAATGATACCAAAAATCCTTGGCATGCCCTGGTCGATTTTTGACCCACAAGATTCCCGAACCCCGAGCCTACCTCTGGAACCATGATATATAGAACACTAATTTTGCCCGAAACAGCCTCGTTTATGCAGTTTAAACTGTTTATCCACCCAAATAGCCTGAAATATTAGAACAAAACACACTGGGACGATCCCTAATCTCCATGGCATAGACTGATCAATCTTTGGCATACATCATATGAAAACTCAGGCCTACTCCCCAAAACCGTGGTCTATAGCACATTGATTTGGCACGAAAATGACCCATTCGGGCCGTTTTGCCTGTTTGTCCACCCAAATGGCCTCGAATACTGACACGGACCACACTGGGATGATCCCTGACCTCCCTAGAACACCGCAAATGATTTTTGGCCTACAGCACGCTCGAACCTCGATCCCACTCCTAAAATCGTGGGCTATAGCACACCGATTTAGCCCAAAAATGCGCCTTTCGCCCATTTGTCCACCCAAATGGCCTCGAATATAGAAATGAACCACACTGGGATGATCCATAACCTCCCTGGTATGCCCGGATCAATTTTTGGCCTACAGCACGCTCGGACCTTGATAAGGGAACGATCATGAAACACAAAAACAGCCAACAACACAAAGACAACCGAGAGCAAGATAGAGACAAGTCACGACAACAACGCAAATACATGAGATAAAGAAGACAAGATACCAACATACAAAGTGAAATAAGATAAGGGATAGGCAAGATGACATAAGATCTTACGAAACAATGAGAACCAACACATGTATTGAATGAAGAGACCCTCAAAGTCGCAATAATCAAACACCAATCTTCTTACGGTGACCGCTAAGGAAATCAACTCACCTCAAGAACCACCGTTTCTAAGCAAATATCAATATTGGCTTTTCCAAGCCCTAAACTACTATAGCTTTTCCAAGCCCTAACTAAGACTACACTAAGTTGTTCTACTCTCAAAGAGAAGACTTTCAATATTTCAATATTTCATCATTCATAAAACTAACTAGCAAATGAACTAATAGAACCTATTTATAGTCTAACTTATTACATAACAAAATGACCATAATACCCTTAATGAAAAAGGGTGGTCATAGAGTGTTACTTGGACAAGGCTAAGTGACCAAAATGCCCATAATGAAGGCCCAAAACCGTGATTCCTCAATTTTTAATCCTCCAAGCAATCTTCCACGCATGGGATTGCTCTTTGGTGTACTCAAATCGGCCCCTCCATGTAGGATCCCGTGTCCTCAATGAGACCAAAGCTTGATGCCCCACGTACTGACTTCAAATGATGTCATCGAAATCTAAGGTGGCCATTTGACTCGTATCATCCTCCCCTTCTTGAAAAGGATTTGACCTCGAATCCAGACCTTGCAAAATAAGAGAAAGGACAAACAAGCACAACTTCTTCATGGCATGAGGGTTAGAGTTAGCACAATAATAAATATCATCATACCAAGGTGGAACATACTTGAAATATAACCATGTATCCGTTGTGTTAGTCATGAAAAGCTTAGCAAAAATGTCACAAAGGGCATGGCTATGAAAAGTATCAAGAGATAAAGAAACTACAAAGGACTCAATGGTATCCCGAAGTCCCAAAGGTAAGCCTACCCGTAACTTAGGGACCATAAAGCACAATTGTTTCATTATCTCTTCAAGTGACCTCATCAAACATGGTGCCACTATTGGTTTTAAAGCCCACCAAACACGCATAGCATAGTCACTAGAACAAGTAGACCAATCAACAAGTTTCCTACCTCTACATAATACAAATCTAAAACTAGCATGGATGTCATCATAGGCAAAGAGGTAGTATAGGAAACAACCAAGTGTAAAGGTATACACGGGTAAAGATAAAGCATTTAAGCACATACACATTCTTTTCTTCAAGAAAATAGGCAACTTGGCATTCTCAAGTTGGTATTCATGAAATGTAAGCATAAGTGTGTCAAGCAAGGATGCAAATTTAGAAATATTACCCCAAGGAGTCAATGACACCTTTGCCCTAGGGTTTTCAAGAAGGACTACACATTCCTTACCCTTAAGAGTACTCTCATCTTTCAAAAAGAGATTTCCATCGTTAGGAGGAATGTTGTCACACCATAGTGGGTTAACATATAGGCTATAACCTCCAAGGCAAGATATACCATCATTTTTACCACTAGGTTCATTAGGAGTGTTCAAATCATCTTCAAATAAGACATTATACCAAAAGAGAGTATGATCTATCTCACGGGCATATTTAGAAAAAGTTCGTTCTTTACTCTTTAAAAGACAATTATCAAGTTTCAAAGAGGTTTCAAGTACAAGATTATCCCTATGAGCTACGCAAACCATGGAATCCATATCACAAGGATAGCTTATGGGTTCACTCCTAGTTTGTTGACCAACATTCTCAAATACTTCACTCACTTAAATTCCATTAATTACAACACACATAACCTCACGTGGTGGGAAAGTTTCACAAATAAGTTGATCAACACCATTTACACAAGATGATGTACTCTCGTTCAACATGTTGGGTTCAACACTAGGTGGACATAAATTGATCATACAAGAAGAGTCAATTTGGTCATCAATAGGATCAACTAGTGCATCCATACCCACAACATGTACATCATCAAAAAGAGGAAAAGAATCATTAGACTTATAAGTAAGTAAGCCACTACTCACACTCAAAGGGTTACTAGACACACAATTCTCATTTTCACGCATAAAAGTGTAAGAGTTAGCTATTTTACCTTCTAGATCACATAAGCTATAGTCTTCATCTTGACGTATTCGGGAAGCCGACTTGCTCCCTTGGACCTACCATACGATCCAATCTTTAATTCACCATAGCCATGTCTCGAGAAATAGTGTCAAGGTAGGCCAAAATGACATTGGTGACATTGTTGTCCATGGTTTGAGAGGTGGAAGCCTTGGGTTCCATTACAATTGTACCTAAAACAAACAAAGAAACAAACCTACAAAATGAACAAACAAGAGTAGTAGTAAAAGCTCCTCACCAACACTCGTAGACACTCACTTTTGTGATCCTCACAATTGGAGCGGCGAATATTGAAAGTTGCTTATGCTCCGGTAGTCAATAAGATGTCAATTCTACTTAGCGGATGGAATAGATTCTTGTTTGATCAACTCAAGACACAAAATAGAAAATTCTACTTACGAACTTGAAACAAAGAAGTTCAACAAATCAAAACAAGAAAAGCACACAAAGAACGAAAATACGAAAAAAAAAACGGACTCAAACAACTAATTCACAATCTAGTAGGTGATTACTAGTTGCTAATTAGTACTATACTCAAGAAATGAAACTAAGGAAACAAAGAAAAGAAACTTAGAAATCTGAAATTTTGAGTCTAAGGTTGTTTTTGGAGGGTGATAATGTGGCAGTTTGGTGATGTGGCAATTTAGTGACGTGGCAGTTTGCAATTTGGATTGGTCAAATTTTAATTTGGAATGGTGAAAATCAGCTTTGGGAGGGAAACAACAAAACTTGGAGCCTTTTTTTTTTAATTTCAAAAAGGTTTGACTTCCTTTCACCCTTTTGGCAAGACACCTTTTTGAAAGGTTGTTGGCTCTTTCCTCTTTTTGTTATTCTTGGAATAAGCTCTTACTCCCTTTTGGTAAACAAGACTTTTGAAAGCCCTTTTGTCCCCTTTCCTTTTTGGATGTCTTGGGATTGTGTCTTTCAAGACAAACACAAAACCACACTCTTTTATTCACCCTTTTAGATCAAACCACTCCCTTTTGAATGTTCTTTCTCAACAATACATGAAGAACAACAACAACAAGAACATTCAAGAATGGAAACCAACCCAAATGAGCTCCAAATTGAATGATCTTTGTTTCTTTTAGCTCACGTTGAACTCCACAACAAAAACAACATGTTTCAAACCCACATCCTCAATAAAAAACATCAACAACACACTTTCAAGCCATCAATCCTCAAAAAACAGCAGCCATCAAAGTTCAAGAACAACTCAGAAATGGCTCAAAATTCGGATCTTGACTCTTTTAGTGTTAGTGAAGAAGAGGCTAACACTAGAAACAACCAAAACACATAAAAATCTCCTAAATCTAAGATACAAATTTCGTCCTAGACACAAAAAATGGGACAGAATGTTTCTCTTTTGGATTTTTGGTTTTTCAACAACTTTTTTTTTTATGATTTTCGAGTTAACACGCCCAAGATTGATTCCGTAGGAACGAAATCAATCCTTGATCTGATACCAAATGATAAGAGAACGATCACGAAACACAAAAACAGCCAACAACACAAAGACAACCGAGAGCAAGATAGAGACAAGTCACGACAACAACGTAAATACATGAGATAAAGAAGACTAGATACAAACATACAAAGTGAAATAAGATAAGGGATAGGCAAGATGACATAAGATCTTATGAAACAATGAGAACCAACACATGTATTGAATGAAGAGACCCTCAAAGTCGCAATAATCAAACAACAATCTTATTATGGTGACCGCTAAGGGAATCAACTCACCTCAAGAACCACCGTTTCTAAGCAAATGTCAATATTGGCTTTTCCAAGCCCTAAACTACTATAGCTTTTCCAAGCCCTAACTAAGACTACACTAAGTTGTTCTACTCTCAAAGAGAGGACTTTCAATATTTCAATATTTCATCATTCATAAAACTAACTAGCAAATGAACTAATAGAACCTATTTATAGTCTAACTTATTACATAACAAAATGACCATAATACCCTTAATGAAAAGGGGTGGTCATGGAGTGTTACTTGGACAAGGCTAAGTGACCAAAATGCCCATAATGAAGGCCCAAAACCGTGAGTCCTCAATTTTAATTCTCCAAGCAATCTTCCACGGGTGGGATTTCTCTTTGGTGTACTCAAATCGGCCCCTCCATGTAGGATCCCGTGTCCTCAATGCGACCAGAGCTTGATTCCCCACGTACTGACTTCGAATGATGTCATCATCAGCTAAGGTGGCCATTTGACTCGTATCAGACCCCAAGCCCAATCCCAAAACCGTGGGCTATAGAACACCAATTTTTCCCAAAAATGCCCTGTTCGCATTGTTTTGCCCATTTGTCTACCCAAATTGCCTCGAATATTGAAAAGCACCACACTGGGCGATCCCCAACCTTTCTAGCACACCCTGGTCAATTTTTTAACCCACAGCACGCCCGAATCCCGGGCCCATCCCTAGAACCATGGTCTAAGCACACTCATTTGGCCCAAAAATGCCTTGTTCGCGTCGTTTTGCCCATTTTGTCCACCCAAATTGCCTCGAACATTAAAACAGAACACACTGGGATGGTCACCAACCCCCCTGGAATGTCTCAGTCGATTTTCATCCCACCGTATACCTGTTCCCCAGACCTCGGTCCCACTCTCAAAATCGTAGGCTTTAGCACATCGATATGGCCCAAAAATGCCCCATTCGAGTCATTTCGCCCGTTTTTCCACCCAAATGGCCTCGAATACTAAAACATACCACACTTGGACGATATCCAACCTCTCTGGTATACCTCGATCAATTTTTGGCCCACAGTACGCTCAGTCCCTGGGCCCACCATAGAACTGTGGGATATAACACATCGATTTGTCCCGAAAATGCCCCGTTCGCGTTGTTCAACCCATTTGTCCACCCAAATAGCCTCAAATATTTAAATGAACCACACTGGGTTGATCCCTAACCTCCCTGGCACACATCGAACAATTTTTGGCCTATAGCATACCCGGACCTCAGGACCACACCTAAAACCGTGGGCTATATCACACTAATTTGGCCAAAAAATGCCTTATTTGCATCATTTTGCCCGTTTGTCCACCCAAATGGCCTCGAATATTAAAATAGATGATACTGGAATGATCTCCAACCTCACTGGCATGCCCTGGTTGATTTTTGGCCCACAGTACGCTCGTCTCTGGGCTCACCCCCAAAACCGGGGGATATAGCACATTGATTTGGCTCGAAAATGCCCTATTCGCGCTGTTTTGCCTGTTTGTCCACCCAAATGGCCTCGAACTTTGAAACGGAGCACACTGGGAGGATCCCCAACCTCCCTGGCACGCCCTGATCAATTTTTGACCCACAGCATACCCGAACCTTGGGCCCAACCCCAAAACCATGGGCTATAGCACACCCATTTGGCCTAAAAATGCCTCATTCACGTCGTTTCGCCCGTTAGTCCACCCAAATGGCCTCGAATATAAAATTGGACCACACTAACACGATCCCCAACCTCACTAGCACGCCCTGGTTGATTTTTGAACCATAACATGCCCGGACCTCGGGTCCACCCCCGGAATCGTAGGCTATAGCACACCATTTTTGATGAAAAATGCCTCGTTCGCATCGTTTCTCCCGTTTGTCCACCCAAATGGCCTCGAATATTAAAACGGACCACACGAGGATGATCCCAACCTCCTTGGCATGCCTTAATTGATTTTTGGCGGATATCACGCCCGGACCCTGAGCCCACACCCAGAATCATGGGCTATAGCAGACCGATTTGGCCCAAAAATGCCTCGTTCGCATCGTTACACCTGCTTGTCCACTAAATGGCCTCGAATATGGAAACAAACTATACTGGAATGATCCCCAACCTCTCTGACACACCCCGATCAATTTTTACACCACAACACGCTCGGACCCTAAGCCCACCCTCAAAACTATGGGATATACCACACCAATTTGGCTTGGAAATACCCCTTTCGCACCGTTTCTCCCGTTTGTCCACCTAAATGTCCTCGATTATTGAAACGGACCACACTGGGATGATCCCCAACCTCCCTGCATGCTCCAGAAAATTTTTGACCCAAAGCACGCCCAGTCAATTTTTGACCCACAGCACGCCCGAAACCCAAGCCCACCACCAGAACCGTGGGCTATAGCACACCGATTTGGCCAAAAAATGCCCTTTTCGTGCCGTTTTTCCTGTTTGTCCACCAAAATGGCCTCGAATATTGAAACGAACCACATTAGAACGACCCACAACCTCTCTCTCATGCCCCGGCCAATTTTTTTACCACAACACACCTGGACCACGAACCTACCCCCAAAACCGTGGGCTATAGCAAACTAATTTGGCCTAAAAATGCCTGATTTACACTGTTTCACCCTTTTGTCCAGCCAAATTCCTATAGAAACAGACCACACTGGGTCGATCCCCAACCTTCCTGGTATGCCCCAATTGGTTTTTGACCCATAGCACGCTCGGACCCCAGGCTCACCCCCAAAACCGTAGGCTAGAGCACACTGATTTAGCCCAAAAATGCCCTGTTCATATCGTTTTGCCTGTTTGTCCTCCCAAATGGGGTTGAATATTAAAACATACCACACTATGATGATCCTAAATCTCCCTGGCATGCTCCAATCAATTTTTAGCCCACAAGATGCTCGAACCCTGGGCCTACCCTAGAACCGTGGGCTATAGCACTTCGATTTTTCCTGAAAAGGACATTCACGTTGTTTCACCCGTTTGTCCACCCAAATGAACATAAATATTGGAAAGGATCACACTGGGACAATCCCTAACCTCCCTAGCATACCTCAATCGATATTTGTCCTACAGCACGCCCAAAACCTGGGCCCACCCTCGAAACCTTGGGCTATAGCACACCGATTTGGCATGAAAATTCCCCATTTGGGGCGTTTTACTTATTTGTCCACCCTAATGGCCTCGAATATTGAAACGTATCATACTGGGATGATCCCTAATCTCCCTAGAACGCCCTGGATGATTTTTGGCCCACACCACGCCCGGACTGCGAGTCCACTCCTAAAATCGTGGGCTATAGCACACCGATTTGGCCTAAAAATGTACCATCCGCGCTGTTTCGCCTGTTTGTCCATACAAATGGCCCCGAATATTTAAAAAAACCACACTGGGATAATCCCTAACCTCCAGACATGCCCCGATCAATTTTTGACCCGCAGCACGCCCGAACCCCGGGCCTACCCCCAGAAACTGTGGGTTATAGCATACTGATTTATCCTAAAAATGCCCTGTTTGTTCTGTTTCACCCGTTTGTCCACTCAAATGGCCTCGAATATTAAAACGGACCACACTGGGATGATCCCCAACCTCCCTGGCACGCCACGGTCGATTTTTGGCCCACAGCATGCCCAGAACCCGGGCCCACCACAAGAACTGTGGGCTATAGCACATCAATTTGGCCCATAATAGCCCCGTTCGCGCCATTTCGCCAGTTTGTCCACCCAAATGGCCTAGAATATTGAAACAGACCACACTAGGATGATCCCCAACCTCCCAGGCACGCCTTAGTCAATTTTTGGCCCACAAAATGCCTAAACCTCGGAGCCACTCTCCAAAATGTAGGCTATAGCACACCAATTTGGCTCGAAAATGTCCCGTTGATGTTGTCTCTCCCGTTTATCCACCCAAATGGCCTTAAATATTGAAATAGACTACACCAAGATAATCCCCAACCTCCCTAGCACGCCTCAATCAATTTTTGGCACACAACACGCCCAGACCCCGGGCCAACATCCAAAAAAGTGGGCTATAACATACCAATTTAGCCCAAAAATGCGTCGTTCGCATTGTTTCTCCTACTTGTCCACCCAAATAGCCTCGAATAATGAAACATTCCACACTGAGACAATCCCCAACCTCCCTGGCATGCCTCGATCAATTTTTGGCCCACAGAAAGCCCGTACCTCGGGCCCACCCCTAGAATTATGGCCTATAACACACCGAGTTGGCCCAAAAATGTCTAGTTTACTCCGTTTCACCTGTTTGTCCTCTCAAATAGCCTCAAATATTGAAACGGACCACACTAGGATGATACCCAACCTCCTTGGCATGCCCTGGTCGATTTTTGGCCCACAGCACACCTGGAATCCAGGCCCACCACTGAATCGTGGGCTATAGCACACCGATTTGTCCTGAAAATGCCCCGTTCGCACTGTTTCTCCCATTTGTCCACCCAAATGGCCTAGAATATTGAAATGGACCATACTATAAAGATACCCAACCTCCTTATCATGCCCCAGTGGATTTTTGGCCCACAGCACGCCCGAACCCCAGACCCACCCCCAGAACCGTGGGCTATAGAACACCGATTTAGTTCAAAAATGCCCCTTTCACGCCGTTTTGCCTATTTTCCACACAAATGGCCTCGAATATTGAAACAAACCATACTGGGATGATCCCCAACCTTCCTGGCACGTCCTGGTAGATTTTTGGCCCACAGCACGCCTGGACCCCGAGCCCACCTCCAGAACTGTGGGCTATAGCACACCAATTTGATCCAAAATTGCCCTGTTCCCGTCGTTTCTCCTATTTTTCCACCCAAATAGCCTAGAATATTGAAATGGACCATACTGGGATGATACCCAACCTCCCTAGCATTCCCTGATCTTTTTTCAAACAACAGCACGCCAGGACCCCGGGCCCACCCCTTGAACTGTGGGCAAAAGCATACCAATTTGGCTCAAAAATGCCCCGTTCATGCCATTTCGCCCGTTTGTCCACCCAAATGGCCTCGAATATTAAAATGGACCGCACTAAAATGATCCCCAACCTCTCTGGCACGCCCCGGTCAATTTTTGACCGACAGTGCACCCGGACCCTGAGCTCACCCTTAGAACCGTGGGCTACACAGCACACCGATTTGGTTCAAAAATGCCCAATTCATATCGTTTCGCCCATTTGTCCACCCAAATGCATTGAATATTGAAATGGACTATAATGGGATGATCCCTAACCTCCCTAGCACACCCTGATCAATTTTTGACCCATAGCATGCCCAAATCCCTGGCCCACCCCTGGAACCGTAGGCTGTAGCACACCGATTTGGCCCAAAAATACGTTGTTTAACCCGTTTGTACACTTACATTGCCTCGAATATTAAAATAGACCATACTGGGATGATACCCAACCTTATATCCCGATTGATTTTTGGCCCACAGCACGCCTGAACCCCATGTCCACCCCCAAAACCGTGGGTTATAGCACACCAATTTGGCTTGAAAATGCCCCGTTCACGTTGTTTCGCATGTTTGTACACCCAAATAGCCTCGAATATTAGAATGGACGACGCTAGGATAATCCCAAACCTCTCTAGCATGCCCCAGACAATTTTTTACCCACAGCATGCCCAAACCCCGAGCCCACCTCTGGAATCGTAAGCTATAGCACACCAATTGGCCCAAAAATGCCCCATTTGCGTTGTTTTGCTTGTTTGTCCACCCAAATTTCCTTGAATATTAAAATGGGCTATACTGGGATGATATCCCAACCTACCTGGAATGCCTCGATCACTTTTTGGCCCACAACACGCTCGGACCCCGAGCCTACCCCCAAAATCATGGGCTATAGCACATTGATTAGGTTCGAAAACTCACTGTTCGCGTTGTTTGGCCTGTTATTCCACCCAAATGGCCTTGAGTATTAAAATGGACCATACTGAGATGATCCCTGTACCTCCCTGGAATGCCCTGGTTGATTTTCAACCCACAGCATGCCTGGACCCTAGGACCACCCCCAGAACTAGGGGCTATAGCACACAGAGTTGGTACGAAAATGCCTTGTTCATGCTGTTTCACCTGTTTGTCCATCCAAAAAGCCTTGAATATTGAAATGGACCACAATGGACGATCCCTAACCCCCCTTGCATTCCTTGATCAATTTTTAGCCTACAGCACGCCCGAACACCTAGCCCACCCCCAGAACATGGGCTACAGCACACCGATTTGGCCCGATTTTGCTTGTTTATCCACCCAAATGGTCTCGAATATTGAAACGGACCACTGGGATGATCCCCAACCTCTGTTGAATGCCCCAATCTATTTTTGGCCCATAGCACGTCAGGACACCAGGCCCACCCCCGAAACCGTGGGCTATAGCTCACCGATTTATCCCAAAAATGCCTAAATTGCATCGTTTTGCCCATTTGTTCATCTAAATGGCATCGAATATTGAAACAGACCATACTAGAATGATCCTCAACCCCCTGTCATTCCTTGATCAATTTTTAACCCACAACATGCCCGAACCGCAGGCCCACCCCCACAACCAAGGG
Source organism: Capsicum pubescens (assembly GCA_030864215.1). Classification (NCBI taxonomy): domain Eukaryota; kingdom Viridiplantae; phylum Streptophyta; class Magnoliopsida; order Solanales; family Solanaceae; genus Capsicum; species Capsicum pubescens. The sequence goes on along the minus strand of CM061544.1, from coordinate 49,150,356 downwards.
CTATAGCACACCAATTTGGCCCAAAAATACATCATTCACGCCGTTTTGCCTTTTTGAAACAAACCACACTGGGACTATCCTTAACCTTTCTGTCATGTCCCAGTCAATTTATGTCTAACAGCACGTCTTAACCAAATCCAACCCCCAGAAAAGTGGGCTATAGTACACCGATTTGGCCCAAAAATGCCCCGTTTGCACTGTTTCTCCCCTTTGTCCACCCAAATAGCCTTAAATATTAAAACGGACAACACTGGGATGATCCTCTACCTCCATGGCATGCCCCGGTCAACTATTTACCCATAGCACCCTCGAACCCCGAGCTCACCCCAAAACCATGGACCATAGCAAACCAATTTAGCCTGAAAATGCATTATTTGCATCATTTTGCCTGTTTATCCACGCAAATAGCCTCGAATATTTTAACGAACTACACTGGGATATTCCCCAAACTTTCTATCATGCCCTAATCAATTTTAAGGCCACAGTACGCTCGAACCCTGGGTCCACCCTAAGAATAGTGGGCTATAGCACACCAATTTGGCCCAAAAATGCCCTATTCGCGTCGTTTTGCCTGTTTGTCCACACAAATGGCCTCGAATATTAAAACGGGACACAATGGGGGGATCTCTACACTCCCTGGCATGCCACGGTCAATTTTTAGCCCACAGCACACCCGAAACCTCGGGCCCACACCAATTTGGCTCAAAAATACGTCAATCACGTTGTTTCACCTGTTTGTCTATATAAATGGCCTATAATATTAAAATGGACCACACTGGGACAATCCCCAACCTCTCTGGCACACTCCGGTCAATTTTCAGTCCACAACACGCTCGTACCCCAGGCCCAATCTTGGAACCGTGGGATATAGCACATCGATTTAGCCCAAAAACACCCAGATTGCCCCATTTCTCCTGTTTGTCCACCTAAATATCCTCGAACATTGAAACATACCACACTGGGAGGATTCCCAACCTCCCTGGCACTCCCTGATCAATTATTGGCCCACAGTACACCCGGACCCCAGGTCTACCCCCTGAACTGTGGGCTTTAGCATACTCATTTGGCCAGAAAATGCCCCGTTCACGCCGTTTTGCCCGTTAGCCCACCCTAATGGGCTCAAAAATTAAAACGAACAACAATGGGATGATCCCCAACCTCCATGGCACGCCTCGGTCTATTTTTAAACCATAACACGCTTGAACCCTGGGCCCACCCATGGAACCGTGGGCTATAGCACACCAATTTGGATTAAAAATGCCCCGTTCATGTTGTTTTGCCCATTTGTCCATCCAAATAGCCTCGAATATTGAAACAGACAACACTGGGATGATCCCCAACCTCCCTTGAATGCCTAGGTCGATTTTTGGCCCACAGCACGCCCGAAACCCAGGCCCACACCTAGAACCATAGGTTATATCACACCGATTCAGCCCAAAAATTCCCCATTCGCGTCATTTCACCCATTTGTCAACCCAAATGGACTCGAATATTGAAACAGGCCATACTGGGATGATCCAAACCTCCCTGGCATGCCCCGATTAATTTTCAGCCCACAGCATACTCGGACCCCAAGCCCACCCCCAAAATCGTGGGATATAGCACACCAATTTTGCCCGAAAATGCTTCGTTCGCACCGTTTCACTTGTTTTTCAACCTAAACGTTCTCAAATATTTAAAAAGACCACACTGGAATGATCCTCAACCTCTCTGGTATGCCCCTATCATTTTTGGCCCACAGCACGCCCGAACCCCGGGTCCACCCCCAAAACTGTGGGCTATAGCACACCAATTTAGCATGAAAATGCCCCGTTCATGCCATTTTGCTCGTTTGTCCACCCAAGTGGCCTTGAATATTGAAACGGACCACACTGGGATGATCCCCAACCTCCCTGGCACACCCCGGTCAATTTTTGACCCACAGCATGCTCGGACCCCGGGCCCATCACCTAAACCGTGGGTTATAGCACATTAATTTTGCCCGAAAATACCCCATTCGTGCCATTTTTGCCTATTTTTTCACCCAAATATCCTCGAATATTGAAACGGACCATACTGGGATGATCCCCCAACTTCCCTGGCATGCCCCGGTTGATTTTTGGCCCATAGCACGCTCGTACCTTAGGCCCACCCCTAAAATCGTGGCATATAGTACACCAATTAGGTCTGAAAACTCCCCTTCGTGTTGTTTTGCCTCTTATTCCACCCAAATGGCCTAGAATATTGAAACATACCACACTGGGATGATCCCGAACACCTCTAGCACACCCCGATCAATTTTTGGCCTGCAGGACGCCCGGACACCGAGCCTACCCCGAGATTGTGAGCTATAGCACACCGATTTCGCCTATTTGTCCACCCAAATAGACTCGATTATTGAAATGGACCACACTAGGACAATCCCAACCTCCGTGGTATGCTCAGATCTATTTTTGCCCATAGCATGCTCGAACCCCGGGCCCACCCCCGAAACCTCTGGCTATATCACACTAATTTGGCTCGAAAATACCCCATTCGCGTTGTTTCTCCCATTTGTCCACCCAAATGGCCTTGAATATTGAAACGCACCACACTGGGATGATCCCCAACATCCCTGGCATGCGCCGGTTGATTTTCGGCCCACAGCACACCCAGAACCCGAACCCACCCCCAAAACTGTCGGATATAGCTCACCGATTTATCCTAAAAATGTACAGTTCACATTATTTCGCCCGTTTATCATCCCAAATGGCCTTAAATATTGAAACAAACCATACTGGAATGATCCTCAACCTCCCTGGCACGCCCCGATTGATTTTCGACCCACAGCATGCCCGGACCCCAAGCCCACCCCCGGAACCATGGGCTATAGCACACTAATTTGGCCCAAAAATGCCCTGTTCAGCTATTTTTCCAATTTGTCCACCCAAATGGCCTTGAATATTGAAATGGACCACACTGGGACTATCCTAATCTGCCTAGCATGCCGCGGTAAATTTTCGGCCAACAGAATATTCGAGCCCGCCCCTAGAACCGTGGGATATAGCAAACCAATTTGGCCTGAAAATGCCCCGTTCGTACTGTTTCCCCCGTTTGTCCACCCAAATAGCATTGAATATTGAAACGAACCATACTGGGATGATACCCAACCTCCCTGGCATAACCCAATCAATTTTTGACCCACAGCACGCCTGGACTCCAAACCCACCCTCGAAAGCCAGACTATAGCACACTAATTCGGCCAGAAAATGCCTCATTCGTGTCGTTTTTCCTGTTTATCCACGCAAATGCCCTCTAATATTGAAACGAACCACATTGGGACATTCCCCAACCTCCCTAGCATACCCCAATTGATTTTCGACTGACAGCACACTCAGACCCCAGGCCCACCCCCAGAACCGTGGGCTATAGCACACCAATTTAGCTCGAAAATGCCCCGTTTACATTATTTTGCCCGTTTGTCCACCCAAATGGACACGAATATTGAAACGGACCACGCTGGGATGATACCCAACCTCCCTGGCATGCCCTGGTCAATATTTTTGGCCCACATCACACTCAAACCCTGAACCCTGAATCCACACCCAGAATCGTGGGCTATAGCACACCGATTTGGCCCAAAAATGCATCATTCACGTCGTTTTGCCTGTATAACAACCCAAATGGCCTATAATATTAAAATAGACCACACTTGGACGATCCCCAATCTCCTTGGCATGCCCCAGTTGATTTTTGAACCTCAGCACGGCCCGAACTCCGGGCCCACCTCAGAAACTGTGGTCTATAGCACATCTATTTGGCCCAAAAATACCCCGTTCACTTTGTTTTGCCCGTTTGTCCACCCAAATGTCCTCGTATATTGAAACGGATCACACTGGGACTATCCCCAACCTCCCTGGCTAGCCCCAATCAATTTTTGGACCACAGCACGTACGGACCCCAAGTCCACCCCCAAAATCGTGGGCTATATATAGCACACCAATTTGGCACTAAAATGCCCCATTCGCGCCGTTTTTCCATTTTGTCCACCCAAATGGCATCGAATATTAAAATAGACCACACTGGAACGATCCTCAACCTCTCTGGTATGCCCCGATTAATTTTTGGCCTACAGTACACCCGAACCCCGGGCCCATCACATGAACCATGGCCTATATAGCACACTGATTTGGCTTGAAAATGTCACGTTCGCATTATTTTACCCGTTTGTCCACCCAAATGGCCTCGAATATTGAAATGGGCCACACTGGAACAATACCCAACCTTCCTGTCATGCCCCAGTCAATTTTTGACCCACAACACGCCCAAACCTAGGGCCAGCCCTAAAACCGTGGGCTATAGGACACCGAATTGGCCTGAAAATGCCCCATTCGCACCACTTTGCCTGTTTGTCCACCCAAATGGCCTCGAACATTGAAACCAACCACACTGGTACAATCCTCAACCTCCCTGACATGCCCCGGTCGATTTTTGACCCACAACACGCCCGAACTCCGGACCCAACCTTAAAACCGTATTCTATAGCACACCTATTTGTCCATTAAATGCCCCGTTCGCGCCGTTTAACCTGTTTGTCCATGCAAATGGCCTCGAATATTGAAACAAACCACATTGGAACGTTCCCCAACCTCCCTAGCATGCCCCTGTCAATTTTTGACCCATATCACGCTCAGACCCTGGGCCCACCCCCGGAATCGTGGGCTATAGCACACCAATTTGGCTTGAAAATGCCCCGTTTGCATTATTTTCCCCGTTTGTCCACCCAAATAGCCACGAATATTGAAACCGAAGACACTGGGATGATCCCCAACCTCCCTGGCATGCCCTGGTAGATATTTTTGTCCCACAACACACCTGGACCCCGAATCTTTGACCCACACCTCATACCGTGGGCCATAGCATACTGATTTGGCCTGAAAACGCATTATTTTGCCTATTTGTCCTCCCAAATGGCCTATAATATTGAAACGAACCAAACTTGGATGATCCCCAACCTCCCTGGCATGCCCTAGTCGATTTTTGAACTACAGAACGCCCGGACTCCGGGCCCACCCCAGAAAATCTTGGCTATAGCACATCAATTTGGCCCAAAAATACCCCATTCGCATTGTTTTGCCCGTTTGTCCACCCTAATGTCCTCGAATATCAAAACGGAACACACTGGGACTATCCCCAACCTCCTTGGCCCACCCGAATCAATTTTTGTCCCACAGCACGCCCGAAACCTGGGTCCACCCCTGAAACCGTGGGCTATAGCACACCGATTTGGTGCAAAAAATGTCCCGTTCGTGTCATTTTGCCATTTTGTCCACCCAAATGGCATCTAATATTGAAATGGACCATACTGTAACGATCCCTAACTTCCATGGCATGCCTCGGTCAAATTTTGGCCTACAACACGCCCGAACCCCAGGCCCATCACATGAACCGTGGCCTATAGCACACCGATTTGGTCCAAAAATGCCACGTTCGCATCATTTTACCCGTTTGTCCACCCCAAATAGCCTCAAATATTGAAATGGGCCACACTAGAATGATCCCAATCTTCCTGGAATGCCCCAGTCAATTTTCAACCCACAACACGCCCAAACCTAGGGCCAACCCCAGAACCGTGGGCTATAACACACCGATTTGGCTTGAAAATACCCCATTCGCACTAATTTGCCTGTTTTTCCACCCAAATGGCCTCGAACATTAAAATCGACCATAGTGGGATGATCCCCAACCTCCCTGGCATAACCCGGTCGATTTTAGACCCACAACACGCCCGAACTCTGGACTCACCCTCGAAAGCGTGAACTATAGCGCACTAATTTGGCCAGAAAATCCCCCGTTCGCGCCGTTTCACCTGTTTGTCCATGCAAATAGCCTCGAATATTGAAACGAACTACATTAGGATATTCCCCAACCTCTATAGCATACCCCAGTCGATTTTTTACCCACATCAGGCTCAAACCCTGGGCCCACCCCCAGAATCGTGGGCTATAGCACACCAATTTGGCTCAAAAATGCCCCGTTTGTATTATTTTCCCCGTTTGTCCACCCAAATGGCCACGAATATTGAAAAGGACCACACTGGGATGATACCTAACCTCCCTGGCATGCCCTAGTCAATATTTTTGGCCCACAGAACACCCAAACCTCGAACCCTGGAACCACACCTAGAACCGTGGGCTATAGCATACCAATTTGGCTCAAAAATGCGTCGTTCGCATCGTTTTGCCCATTTGTCCACCCAAATGGCCTATAATATTAAAACGAACCAAACTTGGATGATCCCCACCCTCCCTGGCATGCCCCATTCGATTTTTGAACCACAGCACGCCCGAACTCCGGGCCCACCCCGGAACCTCTGGGCTATAGCACATTAATTTAGCCCAAAAATACCCCATTGGCATCGTTTTGCCCGTTTGTCCACCCTAATGTCCTTGAATATTTAAACGGATCACACTAGTACTATCCCCAACCTTCCTGGCCCACCCCGATTGATTTTTGGCCCACAACACGCCCAGACTACGGGTCACCCACAAAACCGTGGCTATAGCACACCGATTTGGGGCGAAAATGCCCCGTTCATGCTGTTTTGCCATTTTGTCCACCTAAATAGCATCGAATATTGAAACAGACCACACTGGAATGATCCCGAACCACCCTGGCATGCCCCGGTCAATTTTTGGCCTACAGCACGCCCGAACCTCAGTCCCATCACATGAACCGTTGGCTATAGCACACTGATTTGCCCCAAAAATGCCACATTTGCATTGTTTTGCCCGTTTTTCCACCCAAATGGCCTCGAATATTGAAATAGACCAATCTAGAATGATCCCCAACCTTCCTGGAACGCCTCAGTCAATTTTCGACCCACAACACCCCCAAACCTAGGGCCAACCCCAGAATCGTGGGCTATAGCACACCGATTTGGCCTGAAAATGCCCCATTCGTACCATTTTGCCTGTTTGTCCATCCAAATGGCCTCGAACATTGAAATCGGCCATACTGGGATGATCCTCCATCGTCCCTGACATGCCCCGATCAATTTTTAGCCCACAGCATGCCCGGACCCTGCCCTCCCCCAGAACTTTGAGCTATAGCACACCGATTTGACACAAAAATGCCCCGTTAACGTCGTTTCACTAGTACGTCCACCCAAACAGCCTCAATTATTGAAATAGACCACAGTGGGACAATCCCCAACCTCTTTGGCATGCCCCAATCGATTTTCAGCCCACAACATGCCCGAACCCTAGGCCCACCCCTAGAACCGTGGGCTATAGCAAACCAATTTGGCCTAAAAATGCCCAGTTAGCGCCATTTCACTTGTATGTCCGCCCAAATAGCCTCAAATATTAAAATAGACTACATTGGGATGATCCCCAACCTCCCTTTCATGCCCCAATTGATATTTAGCCCACAGCACACTCGAACCCCGAGCCCACCCCCAAAACCGTAGGCTATAACACATCGATTTAACCCGAAAATGCCCAATTCGCGCCGTTTCGCCCGTTTGTCCTCCCAAATAGCATCGAATATTGAAATGGACCATAATGGGATGATCCCCAACCTCCCTGGTAATCTTCAATCGATTTAAGGCCTACGACACGCCCGGAACCCGGGCCCACCCCCAAAACCATATGCTATAGCATATTGATTTGGCCCAAAAATGCCCCATTCATGTCGTTTCGCTCGTTTGTCCTTCCAAATCGCCTCGAATATTAAAACAAACCACACTAGGATGATACCTAACCTCGCTGGCATGCCTCATTTATTTTTGACCCACAGCACACCCGAACCCCGAGCCTACCCCTGGAGCCATGGACTATAGCACATCGATTTGGCTTAAAAATTCCCCGTTCGCATTGTTTTCCCGTTTGTCCACCCAAATGGCCTTGACTATTGAAACGTCCCATACTAGGCCACACTGGGATGATCCCGAACACCTCTAGCACACCCCGATCAATTTTTGGCCTGCAGGACGCCCGGACACCGAGCCTACCCCGAGATTGTGAGCTATAGCACACCGATTTCGCCTATTTGTCCACCCAAATAGACTCGATTATTGAAATGGACCACACTAGGACAATCCCAACCTCCGTGGTATGCTCAGATCTATTTTTGCCCATAGCATGCTCGAACCCCGGGCCCACCCCCGAAACCTCTGGCTATATCACACTAATTTGGCTCGAAAATACCCCATTCGCGTTGTTTCTCCCATTTGTCCACCCAAATGGCCTTGAATATTGAAACGCACCACACTGGGATGATCCCCAACATCCCTGGCATGCGCCGGTTGATTTTCGGCCCACAGCACACCCAGAACCCGAACCCACCCCCAAAACTGTCGGATATAGCTCACCGATTTATCCTAAAAATGTACAGTTCACATTATTTCGCCCGTTTATCATCCCAAATGGCCTTAAATATTGAAACAAACCATACTGGAATGATCCTCAACCTCCCTGGCACGCCCCGATTGATTTTCGACCCACAGCATGCCCGGACCCCAAGCCCACCCCCGGAACCATGGGCTATAGCACACTAATTTGGCCCAAAAATGCCCTGTTCAGCTATTTTTCCAATTTGTCCACCCAAATGGCCTTGAATATTGAAATGGACCACACTGGGACTATCCTAATCTGCCTAGCATGCCGCGGTAAATTTTCGGCCAACAGAATATTCGAGCCCGCCCCTAGAACCGTGGGATATAGCAAACCAATTTGGCCTGAAAATGCCCCGTTCGTACTGTTTCCCCCGTTTGTCCACCCAAATAGCATTGAATATTGAAACGAACCATACTGGGATGATACCCAACCTCCCTGGCATAACCCAATCAATTTTTGACCCACAGCACGCCTGGACTCCAAACCCACCCTCGAAAGCGCAGACTATAGCACACTAATTCGGCCAGAAAATGCCTCATTCGTGTCGTTTTTCCTGTTTATCCACGCAAATGCCCTCTAATATTGAAACGAACCACATTGGGACATTCCCCAACCTCCCTAGCATACCCCAATTGATTTTCGACTGACAGCACACTCAGACCCCAGGCCCACCCCCAGAACCGTGGGCTATAGCACACCAATTTAGCTCGAAAATGCCCCGTTTACATTATTTTGCCCGTTTGTCCACCCAAATGGACACGAATATTGAAACGGACCACGCTGGGATGATACCCAACCTCCCTGGCATGCCCTGGTCAATATTTTTGGCCCACATCACACTCAAACCCTGAACCCTGAATCCACACCCAGAATCGTGGGCTATAGCACACCGATTTGGCCCAAAAATGCATCATTCACGTCGTTTTGCCTGTATAACAACCCAAATGGCCTATAATATTAAAATAGACCACACTTGGACGATCCCCAATCTCCTTGGCATGCCCCAGTTGATTTTTGAACCTCAGCACGGCCCGAACTCCGGGCCCACCTCAGAAACTGTGGTCTATAGCACATCTATTTGGCCCAAAAATACCCCGTTCACTTTGTTTTGCCCGTTTGTCCACCCAAATGTCCTCGTATATTGAAACGGATCACACTGGGACTATCCCCAACCTCCCTGGCTAGCCCCAATCAATTTTTGGACCACAGCACGTACGGACCCCAAGTCCACCCCCAAAATCGTGGGCTATATATAGCACACCAATTTGGCACTAAAATGCCCCATTCGCGCCGTTTTTCCATTTTGTCCACCCAAATGGCATCGAATATTAAAATAGACCACACTGGAACGATCCTCAACCTCTCTGGTATGCCCCGATTAATTTTTGGCCTACAGTACACCCGAACCCCGGGCCCATCACATGAACCATGGCCTATATAGCACACTGATTTGGCTTGAAAATGTCACGTTCGCATTATTTTACCCGTTTGTCCACCCAAATGGCCTCGAATATTGAAATGGGCCACACTGGAACAATACCCAACCTTCCTGTCATGCCCCAGTCAATTTTTGACCCACAACACGCCCAAACCTAGGGCCAGCCCTAAAACCGTGGGCTATAGGACACCGAATTGGCCTGAAAATGCCCCATTCGCACCACTTTGCCTGTTTGTCCACCCAAATGGCCTCGAACATTGAAACCAACCACACTGGTACAATCCTCAACCTCCCTGACATGCCCCGGTCGATTTTTGACCCACAACACGCCCGAACTCCGGACCCAACCTTAAAACCGTATTCTATAGCACACCTATTTGTCCATTAAATGCCCCGTTCGCGCCGTTTAACCTGTTTGTCCATGCAAATGGCCTCGAATATTGAAACAAACCACATTGGAACGTTCCCCAACCTCCCTAGCATGCCCCTGTCAATTTTTGACCCATATCACGCTCAGACCCTGGGCCCACCCCCGGAATCGTGGGCTATAGCACACCAATTTGGCTTGAAAATGCCCCGTTTGCATTATTTTCCCCGTTTGTCCACCCAAATAGCCACGAATATTGAAACCGAAGACACTGGGATGATCCCCAACCTCCCTGGCATGCCCTGGTAGATATTTTTGTCCCACAACACACCTGGACCCCGAATCTTTGACCCACACCTCATACCGTGGGCCATAGCATACTGATTTGGCCTGAAAACGCATTATTTTGCCTATTTGTCCTCCCAAATGGCCTATAATATTGAAACGAACCAAACTTGGATGATCCCCAACCTCCCTGGCATGCCCTAGTCGATTTTTGAACTACAGAACGCCCGGACTCCGGGCCCACCCCAGAAAATCTTGGCTATAGCACATCAATTTGGCCCAAAAATACCCCATTCGCATTGTTTTGCCCGTTTGTCCACCCTAATGTCCTCGAATATCAAAACGGAACACACTGGGACTATCCCCAACCTCCTTGGCCCACCCGAATCAATTTTTGTCCCACAGCACGCCCGAAACCTGGGTCCACCCCTGAAACCGTGGGCTATAGCACACCGATTTGGTGCAAAAAATGTCCCGTTCGTGTCATTTTGCCATTTTGTCCACCCAAATGGCATCTAATATTGAAATGGACCATACTGTAACGATCCCTAACTTCCATGGCATGCCTCGGTCAAATTTTGGCCTACAACACGCCCGAACCCCAGGCCCATCACATGAACCGTGGCCTATAGCACACCGATTTGGTCCAAAAATGCCACGTTCGCATCATTTTACCCGTTTGTCCACCCCAAATAGCCTCAAATATTGAAATGGGCCACACTAGAATGATCCCAATCTTCCTGGAATGCCCCAGTCAATTTTCAACCCACAACACGCCCAAACCTAGGGCCAACCCCAGAACCGTGGGCTATAACACACCGATTTGGCTTGAAAATACCCCATTCGCACTAATTTGCCTGTTTTTCCACCCAAATGGCCTCGAACATTAAAATCGACCATAGTGGGATGATCCCCAACCTCCCTGGCATAACCCGGTCGATTTTAGACCCACAACACGCCCGAACTCTGGACTCACCCTCGAAAGCGTGAACTATAGCGCACTAATTTGGCCAGAAAATCCCCCGTTCGCGCCGTTTCACCTGTTTGTCCATGCAAATAGCCTCGAATATTGAAACGAACTACATTAGGATATTCCCCAACCTCTATAGCATACCCCAGTCGATTTTTTACCCACATCAGGCTCAAACCCTGGGCCCACCCCCAGAATCGTGGGCTATAGCACACCAATTTGGCTCAAAAATGCCCCGTTTGTATTATTTTCCCCGTTTGTCCACCCAAATGGCCACGAATATTGAAAAGGACCACACTGGGATGATACCTAACCTCCCTGGCATGCCCTAGTCAATATTTTTGGCCCACAGAACACCCAAACCTCGAACCCTGGAACCACACCTAGAACCGTGGGCTATAGCATACCAATTTGGCTCAAAAATGCGTCGTTCGCATCGTTTTGCCCATTTGTCCACCCAAATGGCCTATAATATTAAAACGAACCAAACTTGGATGATCCCCACCCTCCCTGGCATGCCCCATTCGATTTTTGAACCACAGCACGCCCGAACTCCGGGCCCACCCCGGAACCTCTGGGCTATAGCACATTAATTTAGCCCAAAAATACCCCATTGGCATCGTTTTGCCCGTTTGTCCACCCTAATGTCCTTGAATATTTAAACGGATCACACTAGTACTATCCCCAACCTTCCTGGCCCACCCCGATTGATTTTTGGCCCACAACACGCCCAGACTACGGGTCACCCACAAAACCGTGGCTATAGCACACCGATTTGGGGCGAAAATGCCCCGTTCATGCTGTTTTGCCATTTTGTCCACCTAAATAGCATCGAATATTGAAACAGACCACACTGGAATGATCCCGAACCACCCTGGCATGCCCCGGTCAATTTTTGGCCTACAGCACGCCCGAACCTCAGTCCCATCACATGAACCGTTGGCTATAGCACACTGATTTGCCCCAAAAATGCCACATTTGCATTTTTTTGCCCGTTTTTCCACCCAAATGGCCTCGAATATTGAAATAGACCAATCTAGAATGATCCCCAACCTTCCTGGAACGCCTCAGTCAATTTTCGACCCACAACACCCCCAAACCTAGGGCCAACCCCAGAATCGTGGGCTATAGCACACCGATTTGGCCTGAAAATGCCCCATTCGTACCATTTTGCCTGTTTGTCCATCCAAATGGCCTCGAACATTGAAATCGGCCATACTGGGATGATCCTCCATCGTCCCTGACATGCCCCGATCAATTTTTAGCCCACAGCATGCCCGGACCCTGCCCTCCCCCAGAACTTTGAGCTATAGCACACCGATTTGACACAAAAATGCCCCGTTAACGTCGTTTCACTAGTACGTCCACCCAAACAGCCTCAATTATTGAAATAGACCACAGTGGGACAATCCCCAACCTCTTTGGCATGCCCCAATCGATTTTCAGCCCACAACATGCCCGAACCCTAGGCCCACCCCTAGAACCGTGGGCTATAGCAAACCAATTTGGCCTAAAAATGCCCAGTTAGCGCCATTTCACTTGTATGTCCGCCCAAATAGCCTCAAATATTAAAATAGACTACATTGGGATGATCCCCAACCTCCCTTTCATGCCCCAATTGATATTTAGCCCACAGCACACTCGAACCCCGAGCCCACCCCCAAAACCGTAGGCTATAACACATCGATTTAACCCGAAAATGCCCAATTCGCGCCGTTTCGCCCGTTTGTCCTCCCAAATAGCATCGAATATTGAAATGGACCATAATGGGATGATCCCCAACCTACCTGGTAATCTTCAATCGATTTAAGGCCTACGACACGCCCGGAACCCGGGCCCACCCCCAAAACCATATGCTATAGCATATTGATTTGGCCCAAAAATGCCCCATTCATGTCGTTTCGCTCGTTTGTCCTTCCAAATCGCCTCGAATATTAAAACAAACCACACTAGGATGATACCTAACCTCGCTGGCATGCCTCATTTATTTTTGACCCACAGCACACCCGAACCCCGAGCCTACCCCTGGAGCCATGGACTATAGCACATCGATTTGGCTTAAAAATTCCCCGTTCGCATTGTTTTCCCGTTTGTCCACCCAAATGGCCTTGACTATTGAAACGTCCCATACTAGGCCACTCCCCAGCCTCTTTGGCATGCCCCAGTCGACTGTTGGCCTAAAACACGCTCCAACCCCGGGCTTACCCCCAGAACCGTGGGCTATAGCACACCGATTTAGCTCAAAAATGCCTCATTCGCAATGTTTCACCCGTTATTCCACCCAAATGTCCTCGATTATTGAAACATCCCATACTAGGCTATTCTTCAGCCTCCTTGGCATGCCCCGATCAATTTTTGGCCCATAGCATGCCCAAACCCCGGGCCTACCCCAAGAACCGTGGGCTATAGCACATCGATTTAGCCCTAAAAATGCCTTGTTTACGCCGTTTTGCCAGTTAGACCACCCAAATTGCCTCGAATATTGGAACGTCCCACACCAGGCCACTCCCCAGTCTTCCTGGCACTCCTCGATCGATTATTGGCCCACATCACGCTCAAAATCTAGGCCCACCCCCAGAACCGTGGGCTATAGCACACTTACTTGGCCTAAAAATGTCCCGTTTGTCATGTTTTTCCTGTTTAACAACCCAAATGGTCTCGAATATTAAAACGGCCCACACTAGACCACTCTTCAGCCTCCCTAGCATGCCCCGATCAATTTTTGTCCCACAACACGCCCGGATCTCGGGCCCACCATAAGAACCGTGGGCTATATATAGAACACTGATTTGGCCATAAAATGCCCCATTCATGTTGTTTCGCCCGTTTGACCATCCAATGTCCTCGAATATTGAAACAACCTATACTAGGTCGCTCCCCAAACTCCATGGCATGCCTCGGTCAATTTCTGTCCCACAACATACCCGCATCCTAGGCCCACCCCCAGAACCGTGGGCTATCACATACCGATTTGGCCCAAGAATTCCCCATTCATGTCGTTTTGCCCGTTTGACCACTCAAATGGCCTCGAATATTGAAACAGCCAGAACTAGGTCGCTATTTAGCCTCTCTGGCATGCCCCGATTGATTTTTGGCCCACAAACCCCAGGCCCACCCCTGAAAACATGGGCTATAGCACATTGTTTTTGCCTAAAAATGCCCCATTCACGCTGTTTTGCCCATTTGACCACCCAAATGATCTCGAATATTGAAACATCCCACACTATGTTTTTCCCTAACCTCCCTGGTATGCCCTGTTCAATTTTTGTCCCACAACACGCCCGAACATAGATCCCACCCCTGAATCGTGGGCTATAGCACACCGATTTGGCCCAAAAATGCCTCATTCCGCCGTTCTGCCCGTTTGACCACTCAAATGGCCTCAAATGTTGAAACAACCCACACTAAGCAGCTCCCCAGCCTACCGGGAACCTAATGGTCAATTTTTGTCCCACAGCATGCTCGGACCCTGGGCTCACCCCTGAAACCGTGGGGGTAGCACACCGATATGGCCCAAAAATACTCTTTTCGCGATGTTTTTCCCGTTTGACAACTCAAATAGCCTCAAATATTGAAACGGCCCATACTAGGCCGTTTCCCAGACATTCCCTGGTTGATTTTTGTCCCACAGCACGCCCGGACCCCAGGCCCACCCTCAGAACCGTGGAGTATAGCACACCAATTTGGCCCGAAAATTCCCCATTCGTGCCATTTTTCCCATTTGACAACCCAAATGGCCTCGAATATTGAATCATCCCACACTAGGCCATTGCCCAGCCTTCCTGGCACGCCCTGGTTGATTTTTGGCCCACAGTACGCCCGGATCCCAGGCCCATCCCCAAAAATGTAGGCAATAGCACACCGATTTGGCCAAAAAATTCGTCGTTCGTGTCGTTTTGCCCATTTTACCACCCAATGGCCTCGAATATTGAAATGACCCATAATAGGTCACTCCCTTTACTCCAAGGCATGCCCTGATTAGTTTTCGGCCCACAGCACTCCCAGAACCCGAGCCCATCCCCAAAACCGTGGGCTATAGCACATCGATATGGCCCAAAAATGCTCTATTCATATCATTTTGCCTGTTTGACCACCCAAATGACCTCGAATATTGAAACGGCCCAAACTAGGCCGCTCTCCAGCCTTCCAGGCATGCGTCGATCGATATTCAGCCCACAGCATGCCCGAACCTTGGGCTCACCCCCAGAACTGTGGGCTTTATCTCACTGATTTGGCCCCAAAATGCCCCATTTCTCCCGTTTGACCACTCAAATGGACTTGAATATTGAAACGGCTCACACTAGGCCGCTCCACAGCTTCCCCGGCATGCCCCAGTCAATTTTCGACCCACAGCACGCCGGACCCCGAAACCACCTCCAGAACCATGGGCTATAACATACCGATTTAACCCAAAAATATCCCGTTCACGCCGTTTTGCCCATATGACCACCCAAATGGACCCGAATATTAAAATGGCCCACACTAGGCTGCTCCCCAGACTCCTTGGCATGTCCCGGTAAATATTTGGCCCACAGCACGCCCGAACCCCGGGCCAACCACCAGAACTGTGGGCTATAGCACACTATTTTTGCCTGAAAATGCTCCGCTCAGGCCGTTTCGCTCGTATAACCATCCAAATGGCCTCAAATATTGAAACAACACACACTAGCCCGCTCCCCAGCCATCCTGGCATTCCCCAGTCAATTTTTGGCTCACAACAGTCCCAGATCTCGAGCCCACCCCAGGAACCGTGGGCTATAGCACATCAATTTAGCCCAAAAATCCACTGTTTGTGCTATTTCACCCGTTTGACCACCCAATGGACTCGAATATTGAAAAGACCCACACTAGGTCTCTCCCCCGTATCCATGGCATGCCCCGATCAATTTTTGGCCCACAGCACGCCCGAACCCCAGGCTTACCCCCAAAATCATGGGCTATTGAACACCGATTTAGCCTAAAAATGCCCCGTTCACGCTGTTTTGCCCGTTTGACCCGGCAAATGGCCTCGAATATTGAAACGGCCCAAACTAGGTCGCTCACAGCCTCCCTGGTATATCCCGGTCAATTTTTGAGACACAGCACACCTGGACCCCAGGACAACCCCGAAACCATTGGCTATAGCACACCAATTCAGCCTAAAGATGCCCCGTTCGCACCATTTTGCGTATTTGACCAACCAAATGGCCTCGAATATTGAAACATCCTACACTAGGCCGCTTCCCAGCCTTCCTAGCATGCCCTGGTCAATTTTTGGCCCACAACACGCCCAGACCCCAAGACCACCTCCAAAACCATGGGTTATAGTATACCGATTTATCCTCAAAATGCGTTATTCATGCTACTTTGCCCGTTTGACCACCCAAATGGCCTCTAATATTGAAACATCCCACACTAAGCCGCTCACCAACCTCCCTGGCATGCCCCGGTCCAATTTTAGCCCACAGCATGCCCGTATGTCGAGCTTGCCCCCAAAACTGTGGGCTATAGCACATTGATTTGGCCTAAAAATGCCTCGTTTGGGCTGTTTTGCCCTTTTGACCACCCAAATGGCCTCGAATATTGAAATGGACCACATAGGCTGCTCCCAAGCCTCCCTGGCATACCCCAATCGATTTACAGCCCACAGCATGCCCGGACCCCGAGCCCACCCCCTGAACTTGGGCTATAGTACACTGTTTTAGCCCAAAAAGCCTCGTTCATGCCATTTTGCTCATTTGACCACCTAAATGGCCTCAAATATTAAAACGGCTCATACTAGGATGTTCCCCAGTCTCTCTAGCACACCCCTGTCCATTTTCAGCCCACAGCACACCCGGACCCCAGGCCCACCCCCAAAACCGTGGGCTATAGTACACCAATTTGGCCCCAAAATGCCCTATTCGCGGCGTTTAGCCCGTTTAACCACCCAAATGGCCTCGAATATTGAAACCTCCTACACTAAGATGCTCTCCAACCTCTCTAGCATGCCCCGGTCTATTTTTGGCTCACAGCACGCCCGTACCTCTGGCCTACCCCCAAAATAGAGGGCTATAGCACACCGATTTGGCCCAAAAATACCCCGTTTGCATCATTCTGCCCATTTGACCACCCAAATAGCCTCAAATATTGAAACGTCCCATACTTTGCCGCTTTTCAGCCTCCCTAACATGGCCCGATCAATTTTTAGCCCACAAAAAACCTGGACCTTGGGCCCACCTCCAGAACCGTGGGCTATAGCACACCAGTTTGGCCCAAAAATATCCTGATCATGTCAATTCGCCCGTTTAACCACCCAAATAGCCTTGAATATTGAAACGGATCACACTAGGCTGCTCCCCAGCCTCCTTGGCATGCCTCGATTAATTTTTGGCCTACAGCACGCGCGAATCCCAGACCACCACCAGAACCGTGGGCAATAGCATTGCGATTTGGCCCGAAAAAGCTCCTTTTGCATCGGTTCACCTGTTTGACCAACCAACGGCCTCGAATATTGAAACGAACCACACTAGGTCGCTCCCCAGCCTCCATGGCATGCCCCGATCAATTTTTTGGCCCACAGCACTAGGGGTGGGCGTTCGAGAATTTAGTTCGATTTTGGTTTTTTTAATTTGGTTTTTTCAATTTTTGAATTAGGTATACCGTAGGCCGAATCAAATTATTTTTGGTTTGGTTTATTTTGGTTCGATTCAGTTATATTTCAAGTTAATAATTTGGTTTTTCAGTTTTGCAGCTGTTCTATTTTTAGCGCCATGATTATTGTATTTTCTATAAATATATGGCTAAAACCTAAAACAATCGCTCAATTCTCAGTTTTGTTGAGTTCTTTTTCGCACTTATGACACCCTACTATCAAATATTTTTTTAACTCAGGGGACAAAATGATATGGATCAGTTATCACTTTTTCATTCACTGCAACTTTGTACCTGATGTATATTTTGCAAGGGGGAGATATAAGGTTACAGATCGTTTTTTCACTCACAGCAAGTTAATGAGCCACTTATGAAGTTACTTCTTGCTTGGTTGCAAATGTCACATGTCATTGATGGCAATAACCCTTAGACCATTTGTAGTGTTTGTACAGAAACTCAGACAGAGACTTCTGCTAAGTGTTAATCACTTGACGGTTGACGCTAGAAAATGGACAGTAATCCTAAATTGCATAAAACATAATCTAGCAGCAAGAATAATAAATAGCCACTTGTCACATAAGTGGTCATTGGTCAGTGAAATAATGCACAACATAGCAGTCAACAGCTAATGAAAAATCCATACATTAGCAGCAATGAAAATAAACGTACCAGCTTTAATAATTCTTTTCATACAACTTCACACATCACACTAACCCCATTCACCGTTTTCTTCGTTCCCTTTGTTTTTGTCTTTTTGATCTAGTTTTTGCTGAAGAGTGAAGAGTGAAGGTTGAGGAGATTTTTGCAATTGCAATTGCAAACTACAGCTTTAGTTTTTGTCTTTTTGACCTAATTTACAATTGAATTTTAGATTTGGGTCGGATAGTGGAAATTATACAAATTTGCTAAATGCTAAGTGTTAAATTGTTAATGGGCTAAACCGAATATATTTTGTTTGGGATGGAAATTTTGGTTAAACCAATTACCGAATTACGGTAACCCAAAAAACAATTACCGAACCAAATACCGAATTGACGTTTAAAAAAATCCAAACCCAAACCGAAAAACTGAAATCGAAAAACCAAATTAATTTGGTTCGGTTCGGTATTTGGTTTTCAGTAACTATTCCCACCCCTACACAGCACGCCCAAAGCCCGAGCACACCCCCGATACCATGGGCTATAGAACACTGATTTGGCCCAAAATTTCCCCGTTCGTGCCGTTTCGCCCGTTTAACCACCTCAATGGCCTCGAATATTGAAACGGCCCACACTAGGCCGCTCCCCAGCCTCTCTAGCATGACCTAACCAATTTTTGGCCCACAAAGAGCCCGAATCCCAGGCCAACCCTCAGAACCGTGGGCTATAGCACACGTATTTGGCCCGAAAATGCCTCATTCATGTTGTTTCACCCGTTTGACCACCCAATGGCCTCGAATATTGAAACGACCCACACTAGGCCACTCCTCAGCCTCCATGGCATGCCCCAATTGATTTTTGGCCCACATCATGCCCGGACCCCAGGCCCACCTCATAAATTGCGGGCTATAGAACACTGATTTAGCCCAAAAATACATGTTCGTGCAGTTTTGGTCGTTTGACCCCCCAAATGGCCTCGAATATTAAAATGGCCCACACTAGGCCGCTCACCAGTCTCCCTCGTATGCCCCGATCGATTTTTAGGCCAAAACATACTTGGATCTCGGGCCCACCCCTAAAACCGTAGGATATAGCACACCAATTTGGCCCAAAAATGCCCCATATGCGCCGTTTTGCTTAGTTGACCACCCAAATGGCCTCGAATATTGAAACAGCCCACACTAGGCCTCTCCTCAAACTCTGTGGTATGCCTCGATCAATTTTTGGCCCCCAGCACACTCGGACCCCGGGCTCACCCTCAAAATCATAGGCTATAACACACTGATTTGGCCTGAAAATGCCTCGTTTGCATCATTTTGCTCATTTGACCACTCAAATAGCCTCGAATATTGAAACAGACCATACTAGGCCGCTCCCCAGCCTCCCTGGCATGTTCAAGTCTATTATCGGCCCACAGAACGCCAGGAACTGTGGGCTATAACGCACTGATTTAGCCCAAAAATGCCTCATTTGCTTTGTTTTGCCCGTTTAACCACCCAAATTGCCTTGAATATTGAAACGGGACACACTAGGCTGTTCCCTAGCCTCCCTGGCACTCCCCGATTGATTTTTGGACCACAGCATGACCAGACCCTGGGCCTACCCCCAAAACCATAGGTTATAGCACACAGATTTGGCCCAAAAATACCCCATTCGCGCTGTTTCACCCATTTGACCACACAAATAGCCTCAAATATTGAAATGACCTATACTAGGTCACTCTCTAGCCTACCTAGCAGGCCCCAATTGATTTTGTACCCACAGCACGCTTGGACCGTAGGCCCACCCACAGAACCATGAGATATAACACACAGATTTGACCTGAAAATGCCTTGTTTGCTCTGTTTCACCCGTTTGACCACCCAAATGGCCTCAAATATTGAAAAAGCCCACACCAGGCTGCTCCCCAGCCTCCCTGGCATGACCCGATCAATTTTTGGCCCATAGCATGCCCGGACCCCGAACCCACCCCCGGAACCGTGGGCTATTGCACACTGATTTGGCCAAAGATGCCCCGTTCGCGCCGTTTAGCCAATTTGACCACCCAAATAGCCTCAAATATTGAAACGACCAACACTAGGCCACACCCCAGCCTCCCTGGAATGCCTCGATCGATTTTTGGCCCACAGTACACCCAGTCCCCGTGTCCACCCTGAGAACCGTGGACTTTAAACACACCAATTTGGCCCGAAAATATGTCGCTCGCGTCGTTTCACCTGTTTGACCACCCAAATGGATTCGAATATTAAAACAACCCACACTAGGCCGCTCCCCAGCCTCTCTGTCATGCTTCGGTCAATTTTTGACACACAACACACTCGGACCATAGGCCCACCCCAAAACCATGGGCTATATCACACCGATTTAACCTAAAAATGCCCCGTTAGTGTTATTTCGCCTGTTTGACCACTCAAATGGACTCGAATATTGAAACGGACCATACTAGGGCTCTTCTCAACCTGCCTGGAATGCCCCGGTCAATTTTTGGCCCAGAACACACCCGAACCCCGGGCTCACCCCCAGAATCGTGGGCTATAGCACACCAATTTGGCCTAAAAATGCCCTGTTCGTGTTGTTTCATCCGTTTGACCACCCAAATGGCCTCGAATATTGAAACATTCCACACTAGGTCGCTCTCCAGCATCCCTGGAACGTACAGTTTGATTTTCAGCCCACAGCACGCCTTGACCCTGGGCCTACCCCCGAAACTGTGAGCTATAGCACACAGATTTGGCCCAAAAATGCCCCGTTCACGCTTTTTGCCCGATTGACCATCCAAATGGCCTCGAATATTGAAATGGCCCACACTGTGTCGCTCCACAACCTCTTTGCCATGCCCCAATCGATTTTCAGCCAACAGCACGCCCGAACCCCAGGCCCACCCTTAGAACTGCGGGTTATAGCAAATTGATTTAGCTTAAAAATGCCCCATTCGCGCCGTTTATCCCATTTGACCAACCAAATAGCCTCGAATATTGAAACGACCCACACTAGGCCACTCTCTAGCCTCCTTGACATGCCCCGATCAATTTTTGACCCACAGCACGCCCGAACCCCGGGCCAACCACTGGAACCGTGGGCTATAGCACACCGATTTGGCCTGAAAATGCCCTGTTCGCACCGTTGTGCCTTTTTTACCACCCAAATGGCCTCGAATATTGAAATGTCCCACACTAGATAGCTCCCCAGCCTCCCTGGCATGCCCCGGTCGATTTTTATCCTACAACACACCTGAATCTTAGGACCACCACCGGAACCATGGGCTATAACACGACGATTTGGCCTAAAAATGCTCTGTTTGCGTTGGTTCGCCCGTTTGACCACCCAATGGCCTCGAATATTTAAACAACCCACACTAGGCCATTCCCCAGCCTCCATGGCATGCCTGATCGATTTTTGGACCACAGCACACCCAAATCCTTGGCCCACCCCCAGAACCATGGGCTATAGCACACTGATTTGGCCTGAAGATGCCCCATTCGCACCGTTTTACGCATTTTACCACCCATATGGCCTCGAATATTGAAATGTCCCTCACTAGGTCATTTTTCTGCCTCCCTGGTTCCTCGGTCGATTTTTAGCCCACAACATGCTCGGACCCCGACCCCACCCACAGAATCGTGAGCTATATCACACTAATTTTGCCCAAAAATGCCCCGCTCATGCTATTTTGCTCGTTTGACCACCCAAATAGCCTCAAATATTAAAACGGCCCACACTAGGCCGCTCCTCATACTTCCTGGCATGCCCGGTCAATCTTTGGCCCACAACACACCCGGACCCAAGGCCTACCCCAAAATTGTAGGCTATAGCACATCGATTTGGCCCGAAAATGCCCTGTTCATGCTGTTTCACCTTTTTGACCACCCAAATAGCCTCTAATATTGAAACGGCCCACACTAGGCTACTCCCTAGTCTCCTTAGAATGCCCCAGTCAATTTTTGGCCCACAGCACGCCCGGACCCTTGTACCACCCCCAGAATTGTGGGCTATAGCACACCAATTTGGCCTAAAAATGCCTCGTTCATGCCATTTCCCCCATTTGACCGCCCAAATGGTCTCGAATATTGAAACGGACCACACTAGGCCACTCCTTAGTCTCTCTAGCATGCCCCGATTGATTTTTGGCCCACAACACGCTTGGACCCCGGACCCACCCCTTGAACCATGGGCTATAGCACACCGATTTGGCCCAAAAATACCCCATTCGTGCTGTTTCACTCGTATGACAACCCAAATGGCCTCAAATATTGAAACGGCCCAAACTAGGCCGCTCTCAATATCCCTGGAATGCCCTAGTTGATTTTCAACCCACAGTACACACGGAACCCAAACCCACCCCCAAAATTTTCCCCGTTTGACCACCTAAATGGCCTCAAATATTAAAATGGCCCATACTAGGTCGCTCCCTAGCCTCCCTGTCATGCCCCAATCAATTTTTGACCCACAGCATGGCCGGACCCTAGGCCCATCTCTAGAACTGTGGGCTATAACACACCAATTTGGCCCAAAAATGTCCCGTTTGCGTTGTTTCGCCTGTTTGACCACCCAAATGGCCTCGAATATTGAAATAGCCCACACTAGGTCACTCTTCAGCCTCCCTATCATGCCCCGATTGATTTTTGGCCCTCATCACGCTTGGACCCCGGGCTCACCCCCGAAACTATGGGATATAGCACACTAATTTGGCCAAAAAATGCTCTGTTCCTGCCGTTTTTCCCATTTGACCACCCAAATGGACCCACACTCCCGAACCTTGGGCCCACCTTAAGAACCGTGGGCTATAGTACACTGATTTGGCCCAAAAATGCCTCGTTCACACTATTTTGCCCGTTTGACCACCCAATGGCCCTGCCCAATCCAATAGACCACACTAGGTCCCTGCAACCGTGGGCTAAGTGGATTTAGCCCAAAAATGCCCCGTTCGCGTCATTTCGCCTGTTTGACCACCTAAATGGCCTCGCCCACCCCAAAGGATAACATTAGGCCGTTCCCCAGCCTCCTCAACATGCCCCCATAGATTTTTGACCCACACCACGCTCATACCCCATGCCCACCCCCAGAAATGTGGGATATAGCACACTGATTTGGCCTATAAATGTCTCATTCATGTTGTTTCGCCTGTTTGACAACACAAATAGCACCGTGTACCCTAAAGGACCACACTAGGTTGCTCCCCAGCCACCCTAGTATGTCCCAATTGATTTTTGGCTCACAACACACCCGGACTCCAGGCCCACCCCCAAAATCGAAGGCCATAGCTCATCGATTTGACCCAGAAATGCCCTATTCGCACTGTTTTGCCCGTTTGACCACCCAAATGGCCCCGTCTATCCCAAAAGACCATACTAGAGTGCTCTCCAACTTCCCTGGCATGCCCAGATCGATTTTAGATGCACAGCACGCCCGGACCCCAGGCCTACCCCTGGAACCATGGGCTATAGCACACTGATTTGGGTCAAAAATGCCCCGTTCGCACCGTTTTGCCTGTTTGACAACCCAATTGGCCCCGGGCAACCCAAAGTACCACACTAGATTTCTCCCCAACCTCCCTGGCACCCCTCGATCAATTTTTGGTTCATAGCACGCCCAGACCCCGAGTTCACCCCTGGAATCGTAGGCTATAGCACATTGATTTGGGATGAAAATACCCCTTTCACACTGTTTTCCATATTTGACCACCCAAATGGCCTAACCCACCCCAAAGGACCACACTAGTCCATTCTCCAGCCTTCCAAGCATTCCCAGACCCATGCCCACCCCCAAAACCATGGGCTATAGGACACCAATTTGGCCATAAAATGCCCTGATCATATTGTTTCATCCGTTTCATCACCCAAATGGCCCCTCCCACCCCAATGGACCATATTAGGCCTCTCCTTAGCCTTCCTGGCATGCCCCGATCAATTTTCAGCCCACGGCATGCCCAGACACTGGTCCCACCCCCGAACTGTGGGCTAGTACATTGATTTGGCCCGAAAATATCCCGCTCGTATTGTTTTGCATATTTGAACACTCAAATATCCCCACCCACCACAAAGGAC
Source organism: Capsicum pubescens (assembly GCA_030864215.1). Taxonomy (NCBI): domain Eukaryota; kingdom Viridiplantae; phylum Streptophyta; class Magnoliopsida; order Solanales; family Solanaceae; genus Capsicum; species Capsicum pubescens. The sequence goes on along the minus strand of CM061544.1, from coordinate 49,125,645 downwards.
CACACTAGTACGATCTCCAGCCTCCCTGGCATGCCCAGGTTGATTTTCAACTGATAGCACGCTCGACACCGGCCCACCCCTAAAATTGTGGGCTATAGTACATCGATTTGACCTAAAAATGCCCCGTTTGTGCCATTTTGGCTGTTTGATCACCCAAATGGTCCCGCCCACCCTAAAGGACCATACTAGGCTGCTATCCAGCCTCCCTGGACCGCTTCGATCGATTTTTAACGTAGAGCTGATAACGCTCAAACTACAGCTCTCGTAAGAGTGTAAGCGGTCGTTGTCAAATATAGAACCCAACTGGGTTGGGTATCGATCCCACAGAGAATACTTGGTCACTAAGTAAGCAAAGATTATTAGACTTTTGGTGCAAGTCTCGAAAAATGGGGAATTTTGTAGCGTGCAATACTGTAAACAAAATAATAGAGTAAAAACAGAAAAATAGCAAAGTAAAAAGAAAGAATATTTAGTAAGATGTTTAACCAATGAGAATTGAGAGTTGGGGTTATGTCCACCTTATGAGTTATACGTCTCTATTGGCTATGAGTTATGCGGAATTCAGACATGCATGTGTTTATAGAGAGTTGTATTCTATGGTAAATCCAGGCGTCTTTCGACCATCAAGGATTATTTCACTTTAACTCTTTCGAGCTTAAAGCGTGTCTAACGGTACGAACTCTCCAAGAGGTTAATCCAGTTACGGCACTAACTTTTTAACAGGGGTTGGTGCCCTATTACCTTGACATTATCTTTTTTCCAGACATATAACTTTTCTTTCGAAAAAGTTAATGCTATACTGGCGTATTCTATGCGTTTGCAACCACAAGAATTTGCATTAAGATGAAGAGAATAATGATATAAGCATCATACGAGTCACGAACTCACAAACTCATAGCAATAGATAGTATCTCATAAGGTTTCCATAACCCCAACAGAGAAGTTTAGCTATTCATGAGTGCAACGGAAAACACAATAGACATTATCATCATAAAAATCTCACGTGAATTCCTTGCAAATAGCTTTTCTCTTGTTGTAAAAATTAAAAGTCGAATATATGAAAAATAATGTCAACAATGAATTAATGAAGAAAAAGGGGAAGGATAGAATAGGGATGAGGGTGGTGGAGAATTGTTTTGATGGATGGATGGATGGTGGATGGATGGGAATTATAAAAATCTCCAGCAAAATAGGGTATTTATAACACCCATATCCTATTCCTACTAAGCTACTGCATTACTTATCCTAGTCCTACTAGGTTACTGCATCATTATCCTAATCCTACTAAGTTACTGCTGATCCCCAAAGTCTTTAGAAATGTTGTTTTTTCCCGGGACAGGTTTTCCATGCGTCACTTTTAGTCCCTAGGCGTCCAAGCTCTCCTTTCCTTCTTTCGTGAAGCTTCCTTGGGCGTCAAGTTATCCATAAAATGCTGAAATCTTCATCATTTATACCTAAAAACTTGCTAATCACGTTTGTTAGCTCACTTACAGGAAAAAGGACTAAAAGTGCATGAATTATATGTTTTGTCCTCAAAACTTAGCTAAAATATGGGTAAATTATAGTACTTTAGGCGTGTAAATACGCCTATCATCAACACCCCACACTTAAAGCTTTGTTCGTCCTCGAACAATATATCATGTCCATATAAACATCTACTTAGGGTTTCACAGTAACAGCACAAAATATTCATCAAGACGGGCACAACAATTATTAACAAAGAGTAGTTTTCTAATCACTACTAGAAACAATTTAACCTCTAACATAGACTCGTGATGATGGTTAATTCGTATCCAAAAGTTAAGGCACAAAGAATCATACAAGACTACCCAAAACTCATCAACCATGTGTGTCTCACGCAATATATCACCCATAATCACTCACAAGTCTTGTATTTTTCGAGACATGGGTATAAGATTTTCCTTGGTCTCACTCCCACGAAGAATTCATATGTTGCAACTGATGACCATAGGCTTGCCCTTAGTGTAATGCTCTACTAATATCAGAATGCTAAGCTTAGGATCAAATAGGTCTTTTACAGGTTGTAATGTAGGCTAAGGGACGGGTAGGACTATTTTGGCCAGAAATAGTGACTATGTTCCTAAGCGCTTTAATACATCACATTATGCCATTAACACTCTCTTTTAATCAACTCTGCTACCTTTCTTTCATCTATCACGCCTTTTCACCTATTTTGTCATTCAAGCATAACTATCTTTTTATTTAATCATAAACACAATTTATCTTTTTATTTTTCTATTTCTTTTTCTTTTCTTTTCTCTTTTTTTTTATAACACACCTCTATAATAGCCACTCTTTTTTTTCATAACAAATTCAAGTACCAATTCACTTTAAGGCATCACTCTCACCCAATTTCCTCTTATTTTGTCACATGACTTCACAACTTAAAGCACTTAGGAATTTGGATCAAATTATGGTCTTGAAAAAAAATGGATTCGGCTTACATATGAGGCTGTCAAAGAAAATGGCTAAAGGCTCAAAAGGGTTGACTAGGATAATGTCCACGGGTAGGTAAAACGAAGGTAAACAATTACAGGTTGCCAAAGAAATGCCTAAATCATCTCCTAAACTCACACTCTTTATTTCGCTTCACACACACACCAGGAAAGTTCTAGCATCAGCCACAAACACAGAATATACTATATCCTCACACACACAAGGCACATGGTCGACTTTATTGGGAGTAGTATAGACTCTTGACCCAACAGATGAAGGAACTGAACCACACAATTATCACATAGTGAGTCACAATTAGAGCCTAAACATCTCAATAGTAATGATTTTAGCACAAACTCTTGTTATAATACCATGCTGCCCCTCAGAACAATTTCATGCAAAGTTAAAAAAAAATTAAAAAATTTAACTACAAACAAACAAAACAAACAAACATAGATAGATGCAAATGCAGATAAAGAAGTAAAGCATACAAATACCAGCACCTCACACTTAGACGGGACACACTGCCCTCAGTGGAAAATAAATAAGAAGAACCTGGTTAGTCGGACTCTTCCTCTATGTCTGGGGTCATACCCCCTGCGTCGGAATCATCATCAGAGTCGTCATCCTCAGAAGTTCCTCATAAGTACCCCACTTGATTCCAAGAGTGCGTCGAGGTATTTGCAGCACGGAGGATTCACCTTGCTCTTTTCGTCCCCTTTTCTGGCCTTTTTGTGAAGTGGTTGCTTTTTCTTTTCCTTGTCGTCTTTTTTGTGCCATTCTACCTGAAATCTCCATAAAGTCATGTTAGCTTTATCTCGGAAGATTCAATCGACAAACAGACAATAGTGGCACCACCCCACACTTAATTTGTTGACACAAACTAATTAAGTGAATGATGTCGATTACTTAGACTTCATCGACATACATTTAGGTGATATGTTCCAACAATATGTTCTGCACAGTCATACTTTCATGTCCTCTTAACGTTATGCAATCTTGACAATGCTTTCGTGTTTGGACTAATGCATCTTTTGAACAAAACTACTACATAGATATCGTATCAATTTATGGCATAGAAATAATCACAACATCGCATGTTTGTAGTCACCCATGATTTTCATCTCAATGAACAAGTCATTTCAACATGTAAGCTTTCAAGTTACAAGATTATGCAATTATCTTGACCATGTCGATTTCGCAAAAGTATGACAGTGTATCAAAATCAAATACAAGTTGGAAACAAGTCAAGAGCATCCATACATATTATTTCACTCACTTAGTTGTATCAACCACATTCAAATCACCAACACTACTTCACGATTTAACAACTTATTATAGGCGTAGTATTGTAATACTTACGTAATATAAAAGAAGAGCAAAGAAGTACTTACTTGGTTGATGGCCTCGGAATATGTTCTTGCAAAGTTAAAAGAGCAAAAATAAAAGTTTTGAGAGTTTTGGGAGGCAAAGGCGGCGCCTTTAGCTTTGCCTAGTTGAGCAGAAGGCCATAGCATAGGCCATGCCTAATGCTTTGCCTAGTTGAGCAGAAGGCTTTTGCATAGGCGGCGCCTATGATATGGCATTGTTGAGAACAGGCGGCGCCTATGCTATGGCATTGTTGAGCATAGGCGGCGCCTATGCTATGGCACTCTAGAATCCGAGAGCTTATGCCATAGCATAGGCCTTGCCTTGTTCGTGGCCTAGATTTACATAGGCCTTGCCTTGTTCTTTGCCTATATTTTCATAAGCAATGCCTAAACCATAGCCTTTTGCTTCTTCATTCCTAACTTACCACCTTAAACATGCAATACTTCCAAATCAAAATTTGAAACCAATCTCCTCCTTTACACCTCTTGCACCTATATTTACTCAAAAACATCAAAAACGATTAGAACGATGGGTTGCCTCCCATCAAGCGCCTTAGTTTTGGTCGTGGCTCGACAAAATCCTAAGAAAACAAAAACAACAAAAACAATTAAAAACGATGGGTTGCCTCCCACCAAGCGCTCGATTTATTATCGCGGCACAACATAGTTATCTCGATTACTTAGACTTCACCGAGATATTTGGTGCATCGTTTTCTGAATGGATTCAGACGACGCTGATGCTTCATTGTGGGCACGCAATCTTCTTCGAGATGCGTCTTGTGTATACATATCCCAGGTGGGATACCAATTATATCATCAATAGACCAACCAATGGCTCTCTTGTACCTCTTTAGAGCAGAGATGAGAGCCTCTACGTGTTGTTCACTTAAATCATCCGTCACACTCACCGAAAGTGTATTTCTACTTCCCAAGCATGCATACCTTAGATAATTGGGGAGCTCTTTCGATTCTAGCACTGGGGGCTCTTCAATGGAAGTCTTCGTTGTTGGTGACGGTTGATTCTTAAGTTCAAGGTTCGGCTGCTTAGGAGTATGAGAATAGGACCTTATTTCTGTTAGAGCACACATAGTTTCTTCATAATCTTCATCATCCTCATGTTCAACATTCAGCAGCGCAGCAGACAATGGCTCAACAGTAAGTTGTTTCTCTACAGATAATGCTTTCTTATCCTCATAATGAACATCATCTACGGAGAACACATTCATATCGCTGGGCTGCTTCATTGTGTTTGCATATATCAAAGCGGACCACTTCGTCATTCAACCAAAATAAAAGCTCATTAGCTCTCATGTCAATAAGCACACTTTCTGTTGCAAGGAAAGGACGTCCCAAGATTATGGGAACTTCAGAATCCACTTCGCAATCCAAAATCACAAAGTCTGCAGGAAAAATGAAGGTAGACACCTTCACCAACACATCATTCAAGATACCCACAGGTCATTTTACCGACCTATCTACCATCACGAGCCGCATATTGGTTGGTGTAGGGTCGCCCAACCCCAACTTTCTGTAGACGGATAGTGGCATCAAATTGATGCTAGCTCTCAAATCGCACAATGCCTTAGCAAAATTCATAGATCCAACCGTGCAAGGAATAGTGAAAGCACCAAGGTCTGCCTTCTTCTGTACTAAGGACCTTGTGGCAATTGCACTGCAATGATGAATATTATCTGTCGGCTCATAGCTTACTGCCCGCTTCTTTGTTAAAAGGTCCTTCATGAATTTAGCGTATCCGGGCATCTGCTCTAGCGCTTCCACCAAAGGAACATTAATAGTCAGCTGCTTCAACATAGTCATGAATTTACTGAACCTGGTATCATCAGCTTTCTTCTTCAGTCTCTGCAGAAAAGGTGGTGGTGGAAGGGGAATAGTTTTCTCCACCACTTTTTTTTTACCTTGCTTCCAACTATCAATCTTTTCAGGCTGCAGACGTCTAGGGGTGACGTCATGAACATACTCTTCAGCTTCTTCGACCTCTTCACATTCTGTATCAATAACATTATCCGTTATATCATCAACTACCTGCTTGCCTTTAGATGGATTTTCCAACACTTTACCACTTCAGGTAGTAATAGCCATACACGATCCATCATTCCTCGGATTTTGCACTGTGTTGCTAGGTAGTGTTCCAGCTTTTCTTTGATTGAATGTCGTTGAAAGTTGACTCAATTGCTTCTCCAGCTGTTTTATTGCAGTAGAATGCGAGTCAACCAATTGATTTATTGAAGACAAATCATTCTTCACCTCGGTTACGCCCGTGTTGGTTGCCTCCACTCCTTTCAACAGCTTAGCCATCATATCTTCCATGGACATCTTCCCAGAGCCAGACGCCACAGCCTCACGATTTCTAGGAGGAACATACAAACCACTCCTGTCAGTCTTATTCTTCCAACCACCTTGATCGCGGTCCTTGTATCCAGATTTATCATAATAGTTCCGACCTTGGTTTCCTTGGGCATTGCCTCGGAAACCCCCATGATTATTCAAGTAGTTGGCTTCTTCCTCGGAATCGGATTCGTCTCTTCCTTTTGGCGCAACTGCTTTGACTTTTTCGGTCTTCCCTGAAAATAAATGCTTGGTAAGAAGATCCATCTGTGTTTTCATGTGCGCCATATCTTGATCGCGTTCTTCTTCTCTTCTCCTTTGTTCTGCAGTTATGCCAATAGATAAAGTGGGGCTTGCTACCTCAGAATCCCTGGTATGCCAAGCTCTACTTTGCTTCGTCATCCGATCTAGCATATTGCTTGCCTGACCAAAGGTGAGGTCCATGAATGACCCACCTGCTGCATTATCAACCACTGGCTTCGTCACCGAATTCAAAGATCTGTATAATATCTCCATCAAGTGGACATTGGTCATATGATAGTTTGGGCACCGCATAAGCTTCGTTTTGAACCTCTCCCATGTTTCGTGGAGAGCTTCAGTTGGAAGCTGTCGAAAATTACTGATTTCATCTCTCAACTGTGCTCTTTTGGATGGCGGAAAGAATCTTTCTAGGAAAGCGTCTTTCAATTGCCTCCAATTCGTAATGGAATCAGGAGTCAGCCCATTCAACCATAGAGTTGCCTCCCCAGACAGAGACAATGGAAATAAGCGTAGTCGAATTGCATTCTGTCCAACGCCAGGATTGTCGAACGACTTGCATGTAGAAATAAAGTTGATCAGATGCATATTCGGATCATCGCCTGCTAGTCCACCAAATAATCCCTTGAGTTGCCAAAGCTGAATCATGGCGCTAGTGATATTGAACTTTGCTCCGGGTGCCAATGGCGGAAGAATAATAGCTCCTGTGGCACCAGCTCCGTCAAGATCATCATCATCATCATCGAACGGTATTTGCACAGCTCGACGTTCAGGTCTAAATCTGACTTGACGATCTCTTCTATTAGCAGGTGTCGCAACCTCAGCATCACGCCTAGGGTTTAGTAACTCGTCATCACCTAGGTCCTCATCGTTAGGATTTGTTGCTCGCCCAGGGTTATCAATATTCTGTTGATGCACTTGAGCGGCGGCCAAAGCAGCTAGTCTAGCCTGCTCCTGTTGAGCAGCCCTTTTTTCAATGTCACGTTGCGCCTTCATTCTGCCAATACGATATGGTTCAGGATTGATAGGTAATAACGGTTGACCAGAACTTCGAGTAAGGGGCATGCACTGAACAAAACCTGCAGAAAACAAAAACAACAACTAAAAGTAAAGTATGAGAATCTTTGACCAAAGGGTCTAGTAACTATCACAAACTTAGTTGACAACTGTATTCCCCGGCAGCGGCGCCAATTTTTGATAACGCTCAAACTACAGCTCTCGTAAGAGTGTAAGCGGTCGTTGTCAAATATAGAACCCAACTGGGTTGGGTATCGATCCCACAGAGAATACTTGGTCACTAAGTAAGCAAAGATTATTAGACTTTTGGTGCAAGTCTCGAAAAAGGGGGAATTTTGTAGCGTGCAATACTGTAAACAAAATAATAGAGTAAAAACAGAAAAATAGCAAAGTAAAAAGAAAGAATATTTAGTAAGATGTTTAACCAATGAGAATTGAGAGTTGGGGTTATGTCCACCTTATGAGTTATACGTCTCTATTGGCTATGAGTTATGCGGAATTCAGACATGCATGTGCTTATAGAGAGTTGTATTCTATGGTAAATCCAGGCGTCTTTCGACCATCAAGGATTATTTCACTTTAACTCTTTCGAGCTTAAAGCGTGTCTAACGGTACGAACTCTCCAAGAGGTTAATCCAGTTACGGCACTAACTTTTTAACAGGGGTTGGTGCCCTATTACCTTGACATTATCTCTTTTCCAGACATATAACTTTTCTTTCGAACAAGTTAATGCTATACTGGCGTATTCTATGCATTTGCAACCACAAGAATTTGCATTAAGATGAAGAGAATAATGATATAAGCATCATACGAGTCACGAACTCACAAACTCATAGCAATAGATAGTATCTCATAAGGCTTCCATAACCCCAACAGAGAAGTTTAGCTATTCATGAGTGCAACGGAAAACACAATAGACATTATCATCATAAAAATCTCACGTGAATTCCTTGCAAATAGCTTTTCTCTTGTTGTAAAAATTAAAAGTCGAATATATGAAAAATAATGTCAACAATGAATTAATGAAGAAAAGGGGGAAGGATAGAATAGGGATGAGGGTGGTGGAGAATTGTTTTGATGGATGGATGGATGGTGGATGGATGGGAATTATAAAAATCTCTAGCAAAATAGGGTATTTATAACACCCATATCCTATTCCTACTAAGCTACTGCATTACTTATCCTAGTCCTACTAGGTTACTGCATCATTATCCTAATCCTACTAAGTTACTGTTGATCCCCAAAGTCTTTAGAAATGCTGTTTTTTCCCGGGACAGGTTTTCCATGCGTCACTTTTAGTCCCTAGGCGTCCAAGCTCTCCTTTCCTTCTTTCGTGAAGCTTTCTTGGGCGTCAAGTTATCCATAAAATGCTGAAATCTTCATCATTTACACCTGAAAACTTGCTAATCACGTTTGTTAGCTCACTTACAGGAAAAAGGACTAAAAGTGCATGAATTATATGTTTTGTCCTCAAAACTTAGCTAAAATATGGGTAAATTATAGTACTTTAGGCGTGTAAATATGCCTATCATCAAGAGCATACCCGTACCCTAGGCCCACTCTCGAAATCGTGGGTTGTAGCATATCGATTTAGCTTAAAATATTCCCTGTTCATGTCATTTTGCCTGTTTAACTATCCAAATGGCCCCGCCCACCCCAACGGATCACACTAGGCTGTTCCCCAGCCTCTCTAGCATGTAGCGATTGATTTTTGGCTCACAAAACGCCCGGAGCTCAGGCCCACCCTCGGAACTGAGGGCCATAGCTCATCGATTTGGCCCAAAAATGCCCTGTTCGCACCGTTTTGCCCGTTTGACCACCGAAATGGCCCCGTCCATCCCAAAAGACCATACTAGGTTGCTCCCCAACTTCCCTGACACGCCTTGGTCGATTTTTGAAGTACAGCACGCCCGAACCCCAGGCCTACACCCGGAATCATGGGCTATAGCACACTGATTTGGGCTGAAGATGCTCCATTCACGCTGTTTCACCTGTTGGACAACCCAATTGGACCCACGCAACCCAAAGGACCACACTAGGTCGCTCCCCAGCCTCCCTGGCACACCCCGATCAATTTTTGACTCGCAGCACGCCGGACCCCGGACTCACCCCTGGAATCGTAGGCTATAGCATACTGATTTGGGACGAAAATGCTCCTTTCACACTATTTTCCCTGTTTGACCACCCACCCCAAAGGACCACACTAGGCCATTCCCTAGCCTCTCTAGCATTCCCGGACCCCATGTCCACCCCCGAAACTGTGGGCTATAGCACACCAATTTGGCCATAAAATGCCCCAATCATATTGTTTCATCCGTTTGATCACCCAAATGGCCCCTCCCACCCCAATGGACCATATTAGGCTGCACCTCAGCCTCCTTGGCCCGCCCCGATCAATTTTTGGCCCACAGCATACCCGGACTCTGGTCCCACCCGGAACCGTGGGCTATAGTACACTGATTTGGCCTGAAAACATCCCATTCACGTTGTTTTGCCCGTTTGACCACCCAAATAGCCTCGCTCACCACAAAGAACCACACTAGTCCGCTCCTCAGCCTCTTTGGCATACCCCGATTGATTTTTGACTGAAAGCACGCTCGACCCCAGTCCACCCCCAAAACTGTGGGCTATAGTACACTGATTTGACCCGAAAATACCCCGTTTGTGCCGTTTCACCTGTTTGACCACCAAATGGTCCCTCCCACCCTAAAGGATAACACTAGGCCGCTCCCCAGCCTTCCTAGCATTCCTTGATTGATTTTCGACCGATAGCACGCCCGGACCCCGACCCTACTCCTAGAACCGTTGCTATATGATAACGAAATCAACCCACAACACAAAAACAAGACTCAAAACACAAGAGGAAATCGAGAGCACCACAACACACTCTCTCATCCACAAGTTACAAATCAAGAATATACCACAATGACAAGATGAACAAGGTGTAATCACACCAAAATAGCAACAACTATAACAACAAGATGACAACAAGATGAAGAACAACACAAGGATAACAAGAACCAAACAGTTTTCACTAAACAAGAAAGAAACACTACAAATGATTCCAAGAAGATTAAGATAGGTAGTGAGACATCAACTCTTACAAAAACTAAGAACCTAAGTGTATGTTAAATACTAAGTCCCTTAATATATGAAAAAAGCAACACCAACACTCTTACAATGACACAAGAGGGCGTTAACCACTCAAGCACCAAGGTTTCTAACAATGTTTGCAATACTAGTGAATCCACACTAGCATCACCCTCATTTCAATTTTGGTGGCTTTTCCAAGCCCTACAACTAAGATGTTACACTCTCAATGAGAGAAGAGAGGTGTTACAAGTTATGTCTTACAATCTCATTTAACAACTAAAGAAATAAAGAGCCTATTTATAGACTTATTACAATATAAGTGAAATGTCCAAAAAGCCCTTAATGAAGGAAAGACAAAAGGTGCCTATGGAGTGTAGTCCAAGTGTAGTGTATGGACGATTTTGGTGCATCATTAGGTCCTCTTTGGCACTTCAATTGCACACACCAAGTCTCGGGTCCAATGCGCACTCGCATAAGCCCATATCCGTAATTATTCTTGTATCAATATAGCACAACGATTTGGCCAGAAAATATCCCGTTAATGCCAATTTGCCCTCTTGACCACAAAAGTGACCCCGCCCACCCCAAAGGACCACACTAGGTCGCTCCCTAGCCTCTATGGTACAACCCAATTGATTTTTAGTCTACATCACGCCCGAAACCCGATCTCGCCCCCAGAACCATGGGTATAGCACACCGATTTATCTGGAGAATGTCCCGTTCGCGACCGTTTGACTACCCAAATGGCCTCGCCCACCCTAAAAGACCACACTAGGCCGCTCCCCATCCTCTTTGTCATGCCCTGGTAGATTTTTAGCTAACAGTATACCCAAATCCCTGGCCCACCCCCAAAATCGTGGGCTGTAGCACATCGATTTGGCCCAAAAATATCCCGTTCATGTCGTTTCGCCTGTTTGACCTTTCAAATAGCCCCGCTGATTCGGGTACGACCACGAAGATGGGTGAGTGCGAGAGTGAATTGACCCGAGACTTGGAGTGTACACGTGAAGTGCAAAGGAAGGCCTAAATAGGCTCCAAAATCAGTCCATACAATGCACTCCAAGGGAGCCCACTTGAAGACTTTGACTAAGGGGTCATTTTGGATATTTCACACTATTCTTGTAATACACTATAAATACAACCTTCTAGGGTTTCATTCATTAGACTTGGCTGAATATTGATTTTGTATCACACTTAGAAACATTTCTCTCTTATGAGAAAGGCTCCCACAGCCGAAATCCATGTAACTAGGATTTTTAACTTGAGGGTAGAATCTCTCGTGTTGGATTCATGCTTGGAAACGTTGGGTGCATTGAGAGATCAAGGTCCCTCTTATTCCGACATAGGAGATAGGTTAGTGTTGTGTGTAGTATTAAAGGTACAAGAGTGTAACAATTCTTGGGTTGTTAATATTATTGCCTCATTTGGTCTATCTATCTATCTTTACATTTCAGATTTGTAGTGGACTATTTTGTGTCTTTGTTGAATCTGAAATTTGTAATCATTGTTTTCATCTTGTTCATTGTGTATTGTGGCTGTTTTGGTGTTGAAAACACATCTTTTTATCTTGTTATTGTGTGGTTGTAGCGAATCCGAGAGTGGTCTTCATCTTAGTCCTCAAATCCTTCAGATTAGTGGACTATTTTGGAGTTGTTTTGTGTTTCTCTTATTTTTACCGCATCATTTGGTATCAAAGCCATCTTTGATTTTGTTCTAACAAGATCAATCTTGGGCTTGAGACTTGAAAAACAAAAAAAAAGGAAATTTCCATAAAATAGCAATCTGTCCACTTTGTGTTCTTGGCCGAAAATTGTGTTCTTGTTGTGTCTTGGCCGAGATTTTTACTTGTCTTAAGTGTTTCTAGTGTTAGTATTGTTCTTCACTAACACTTTGAGTCTATATCTTGATTTGAGCCTTTGTTGTTGATGTTGTTATTGTGAACTTGGACTTGACAGATTATTGTTGGTATTGTTGTTGCGGATTTAAAGTTTGGACTGTTTTGGACGTGTGGTATGTTGTTGGTTCAAGGTTTAAACGTGTATTGTGGAGATTGTGTCGTGTATTTTAAGCTTAGAAAAGTGTTTTTGATGTTTGGGGTCCAACTTGAACCTTAGAACTTCAAGACTCAAAGTTTGTGTTCTTGGTGTTCTTCACCATCTCTATATGTTGTTGAAGAAAAGGTGGTTGTTGATCTTATAAGTTGAAGAAAGAGATTGTGAATTGATGTTAGTCTTGCAAGGCATAAATCCAAGATTTAAGGTGTAAGACTTGTGGCTCAAAGACTTTTCCTACAACCACCAAAGACTTTATCAACCATTTCCCAACACTCCCTAGACTAGACTTCTACTTTTCAGCTTTTTCTTATTTTAAGAACCTTGTGTTTTGGGACAAACTACTTTTTCTTGTTTCAAGAACCTTATCTTGTGGGACTAGTACAAGACAAAAGTCATCCTTTTAAGAGTGGACTTGTAGAGATTCAAGACTTGTGTTTTCCCTCCAAAACCAATTGTCATCCTTCCCAAATTACAATGGGACCAAGACTTGAAATTGAAATATAAAATTGAGAAACCGCAACCAATACGTGACTGCCACATCATCATTTTTTACTGTTCATGTAACAATTTTGGCTCAAATTTTAGATTTCTTAGTTTCATTTTACTGTCTCTTAGTTCGTTTGTTGGTTCGAACACTAATTGACAACCTAGTAATCTCCTACTAACTTGTAAGTTAGTTTTGTGTCTGTTTGTTCATGTTTACATTTGTTGTGTACTTTTATCTTTTTGAATTCGTTGTTAGTTCTTGACTCAAGTCCTATAAGATTTCGTTTGAGTTTCAAACAAAAATCCATTACGGGACAAGAGTAGACTCGACACTCAATCACTCACAAAGTACAAGTCGGCTTTCAACACTTGTGAAACCAAGTGTGAGGTAAAACCGAGAGTGAGAGTGTGGTGAGGCATTTTTGATCTAACAAGTTTATTTGTTTTCTTTGTTTGTTGTGTCTTTTTGATAGGTACAATGGCTGCCCATAATTTCAATGCCACATGTGACCGTATCAATGACAATATTGAAGATATGAAACGGCACATTGAAATTATACGCCAATTGCTACTCAAACTCTACCCACAAAATCCAATTGTCCAAGCCCCTTGTGTTGAGAGCTACCCGGAGGAAGTTGTTGCCCAACTTGTGAGTAAAACTTGCCCACCACTTGAGGATATGTGTGATGTGATTAATGAATCTCAAGTGAGTGAAGGATTTAAAGATGTTGGCCAAGGAAAAAGGAGTGAACCTATGAGCCTATGTTGTTGTAAAGATGCTAATGTTTGTTTGGATCATAGGGTTAATCATGTGCTTGACATATCTTTGAAACTTGATAATGATTCCTTAGAGAGTGAAAGTTCCAAATCTATCCGTGGGCTAGATCATTCACTCTTTAGGCACAATGTCTTGTTTGAAGATAGATTATTTACTCCTAATGAACCTAGTGGTGCAAGTGATGTTGACGGCATGGCTTTTCTTGGAAGCTATAGCCTATATGTTAACCCACTATAGTGTGACAACATTCCTCCTCAAGATGGAAATCTCTTCTTGGAAGATGAGAGTACTCTTAAGGGTAGGGAATTTGTAGTTTTGAAAAGGAATAGTCAATCGGGTGAAGATGACCATGATTTGCTTAATTACTTGGGAAACCCGAAATGTGATTGTTCTTGTAAAAATGTTTTTGTGAATGATTTCTTTGCTTCCCATGGTGATTTATATCTATGTGGGAATTATTCTCTTGAAATAAAAGGTGGTTCATGCTTATAAATTCCATCTACTTTTTCTTTATGTGTTCCCTATGTTGAGCATACTAGTGGTGATGGACTTGAAGCTAGTGAGTACATGCATAAGGACTCCATAGCTGAAGTTAGCTTGTGTGACACATTTCTCTACCCTCTTTGTTCTCATGATATTTCCACTAATGATCTAGAGGGTATGCCTAATTTTGAGGACGACACCTTAGGGGAAAGTGAGAGTGGCCGAAACCCATGTCCATGGCTACTTCTCCCATTTGATCCCGGGTACCATCTTAGGGTATGGTAGGAGTTGTCTCGGCCCATTCTCATTATTTATTGATGTTCATCATAGCCACTTCCTTTGTGACATTTGTACTAAGTTTTTCACGATCAACCCAAAGGATTCTTGGTTGTACTTCAAGTGTGTAACACCTTGGCATGATGATGTTATTTGTTAGATTGATTTTTGTTACACTAACTCTAACCCTCATTCCATGAGGATGTCTGCTTGTTTGTCTTCTCTTTTGATTTTTCAAGGTACGGATTCGAGGTCGAATATTTTTCAAGAAGGGGAGGATGATACGGATACGACCACGAAGGTGGGTGAGTGCGAGAGTGAATTGACCCGAGACTTGGAGTGTACACGTGAAGTGCAAAGGAAGGACTAAATAGGCTCCAAAATCAGTTCATACAATGCACTCCAAGGGAGCCCACTTGAAGACTTTGACTAAGGGGTCATTTTGGACATTTCACACTATTCTTGTAATACACTATAAATACAACCTTCTAGGGTTTCATTCATTAGACTTGGCTGAATATTGATTTTGTATCACACTTAGAAACATTTCTCTCTTATGAGAAAGGCTCCCATAGCCGAAATCCATGTAACTAGGATTTTTAACTTGAGGGTAGAATCTCTCGTGTTGGATTCATGCTTGGAAACGTTGGGTGCATTGAGAGATCAAGGTCCCTCTTGTTCCTACGTAGGAGATAGGTTAGTGTTGTGTGTAGTATTAAAGGTCTAAGAGTGTAACAATTCTTGGGTTGTTAATATTATTGTCTCATTTGGTCTATCTATCTATCTTTACATTTCAGATTTGTAGTGAACTGTTTTGTCTTTGTTGAATCTGAATTTTGTAATCATTGTGTTCATCTTGTTCATTGTGTATTGTGGCTATTTTGGTGTTGAAAACACACCTCTTTATCTTGTTATTGTGTGGTTGTAGCGAATCCGAGAGTGGTCTCCATCTTAGTCCTCAAATCCTTCAGATTAGTGGACTGTTTTCGAGTTGTTTCGTGTTTCTCTTGTTTTTCCCGCATCACCTGCCCACCCTCAACAAACCATGTTAGGTCACTCCCTAGCCTCCCCGGCATGCCTCGATTGATTTTTAGCCTGCAGCACGCCCGAACCCTGGGCCCACTCCTAGACCCATGGGCTATAGATACTGATCTGACCTGAAAATGCCTCATTCGCGGCGTTTCACCCATTTGATCACCCAAATGACCCTACCCACCCCAACGGACCACACTAGGCTGCTCCCTGGCATGCCCCGATTGATGTTTAGCCGACATCAATCCCAGACCCCTGGCCCACCCCCAAAACCGTGGTCTTAGCACACCGATTTAGTTCGAAAATGCTCTGTTCGCGTCATTTCGCCCGTTTAACCACCCAAATGGCCCCGCCCACCCCAAAGGACCACATTAGGACGCTCCCCAACCTCCCTAACATGCCCCGTTCAATTTTTCGGTCGGGCTCACCCTTGAAACCGCGGGATATAGCACACTGATTTGGCCCAAAAATGCCCTATTTGCGTCGTTTCACCCATTTGACCACCAAAATAGCCCCGCCCACCCCAAAGGAACACATTAGGTCGCTCCCTAGCCTCCATGGCACGCCCCAGTTGATTTTCGACCAACAACACACCCGACCCCCGGCCCACCCCCGAAAATGTGGGCTATAGTACATCAATTTAGCCCAAAAATGCCCCGTTCGTGCCATTTCACCCTTTTGACCACCCAAATGGCCCCGCCCACCCCAAAGGACCACATTAGGCCGCTCTCCACCCTCCCTGGAATGCCTCGGTCGATTTTCGACCCACAGTATGCCCGAACTCCGGGCTTACCCTCGAAACCGTGAGCTATAGCACACTGATTTGGCTCAAAAATGCCTTATTCACGTTGTTTCACCCGTTTGACCACTCAAATAACCCCGCCCACCCCAAAGGACCACACTAGGCTGCTCCCAGACTCTCTAGCACGCCGCGATCGATTTTAGGTTCACAGCACGCCCGGACCCACCCCCAGAACCGTGGGCTATAGCACACCAATTTGTTTCAAAAATGTTTCGTACGCGTTGTTTCGCTCGTTTAAACCACCCAAATGGCCCCGCCCACCCCAAAGGACCACACTAGGCCACTCCCCAGCCTCCCTAGCACGCCCCGATCGATTTTTATCCAACAGCACGCCTGAACTCCGAACCCGCCCCCGAAACCGTGGGCTATAGCACATCGATTTGGCCCAAAATACCTCGTTCGTGTTGTTTTGCCTGTTTGACCACCCATGACACTCCAATTTGTTTTAAAATTTGCATACAAGATATTTAAAAATAAACTACATACAAAATACTATGAATAAAAATACGAAGTCAAGTTTAAAAGATAGTATAATTCTTATGTCTTGTTAATCAAGGAGAGAACTAATATCAGAAGAGCATTATAACTAACTTTTCTAGTGTGATAGTTTTAAATGATGGATCGAAATTAAACATTTGAGATACGAGATAGGTTGTGTTGTGAATTTCTTTTATTACATTTTTTTAGTTTTCTTTATTTTATTTGAAAAACAACAACAACAACAACAACAACAACAACAACAACAACAACAACAACAACAACAATATAGATATAAATATAAAAAAAAAAATATTATTCCAACCTAAATTTCTACTAGAATAATTATTCAATGATGGGTTAAATTGGGCAAATTGGCTATAACCTATTGTGACCCAACCCATCTTAGCCCATCTATATTTTGGGTGGGTTGGGCAATGACCCATTTGATGCTTTAGCCCATTTTGACCCGTTCAAATTCGACCCAACCCACCCATTTGTCACCCCTACTCGATACTGTTATAACTTATATCTCACACCAACCGACCCCTAAGTAATCACAATTCGAACCATACTTATATTCGATTGAGTTGATCTTTTCAGCTTTTAATCTATGTGAAAGAAAAGGAGTTTTTTTTCTTTCTATTTTTTAATCAAAATAAAGAATGCTCAAATGACCAATTTACCAAGATGTGGAAATGATCTTTCAAACGGTGTTTAATTTGTGTATTCTGATAATTAGATATTTTTAAGTTGACAATGCATTTAAACTTATTAATAAAGGTAATTATATGAAATTATCTTGTAATTGTTCAAACAGTGTGAACAGTTTTTTATACTGATAGTCTATAGAAATTAGGAGTATGCATCTATCGGTTCAATTCGATTTTATGTATTATTAATTTGATTTATTAGTTTTTATATTTTAAATATACTAAATCAACAGCCAAACCAATAAGATATTTTTTAGCGATTTTTGATTTATCGATTTTTATTCCTTAACGATTCGATTTTCAATATGCATAAAAATAAAATAAATATAGTACTAACTAACAAGAAAAGAAATGAATAATTAGTTGCAGTCAAAATCCTACATGATGTATTTTATTTTACATTATATGACCAAGGAGATTTTGGGTAATAAGGTCTCTTAGGCTTGTAATTTTGTATAATTTATCCTTTATTTGAACTTACTCTTGAAGTTTATAATATTAAATAGAGATTTTATTTAAGCAAAAGTAACATCCCAGGGATGTATAATCATACTAAAATTATACACGCACAAAGATACATTATAGTAGTCCCCTCTCTTTTTTAACTTTCTTCCATACCTGAGTAGTTTTTTTTTGACACCCATCCTTATCACGAGGATCAATAGTTTTCCAACTTACGCTCTATTGTGACTCGAACCTTCAATCTACCGGTCGATTTGTAGAGGTGCTCAACCACTTAAGCAACCGACACAGAGTAAATCAATTTGCTGAAGAAGCTGCAGTTTCAAAGGACTGTTTCCTTACAAGAAGGCAGGTGAGTTTAGAGGGCTGAGCATGTGTATTATCGACTGTACACAACACGAAATCCGGTCGATGTAATGATAAAGCCAATCTTTCTTTACCTGCATCCAAAGCAGAAGAAGCATCTAACAGAACATGCCATGAATTTCGATGAGCTTCCGAGATCCAATGCATTGAGTAGCGTGTTTCTTGCACGTAAGCGGGATAGGCAAATAGCCCTTTCGGACTATGCTTTGATTTCCTCCGGAAATATTGGCTAAGTTGCGATCCTTTGATCCTCAAATCAAGCCAAGTTTCTGGTGCTGCGATTATTTTTGAATCTTTGAAAGTAACAAATTCCCTTATGCAATCATACTGTTCGCCGAGAATTGTCATGTAGTAATTACCCCTGAAGAAAGGGTAACATTCTCCGATCATCATCATGGCTTCTTTCAATGTAAGTGCAAATACAACTAAATAATCCTCTTCACTTAGCCCACATTGTTGCAAAGCTCGATTTCGGACTTGAATTTCTGGTATAGAAATGAAATTCCCTTGGAATGAAGTTTTCTTGGTGAGGATATCGAGCAATCTTGATGGCTCCAATTGGATTTTTCCCAACTCTGAATTACTACTGCCAAATGAAGGCAAAGAGGCGGCATCTCTCCTCGGGGATTTTCCCTTCTCATTAGCCGAGGATTCATCATTGATACAAAGTGCATCGAGATCAATTTTGTCTCCTCCTTCCACAAGTCCATTGCAATATTCGGGGTACTTGGCCAAAACATATTGTTGAACATACTGCATTTCACTTGGTGTTATTGGCCCCGACCATCTTAAATCAAGCCCGTGGAGAGTTGATATGGCTTCTGCCACCAAATGTGCTGGAATTACAGTATTTGCTTTCTGTTCTTTTATCAACAAAATCTTAATCAGATGAAAGTCTTCAATCTCATGACATGAAATAACTAGTGTGTGCTTTAGTATGACGAAAAACGACTTTCAGAAAATAAATCATTTCCTTTCACAATTATCTCTAACTCTCAATTTGATATCCCTACTTTAGATGACACAAACATTGTATCAATCTTTCAAGCTCACATATTTCAAACACCGTCAAGTTTGTCAATTTTATTGTAAATCTTTAACATACATATTTTCAAAAAGTATTTTCCACTGTTCCAAGAAAATGCTTTTACATAAAATAAGTCATTTCAACCACAACCTAAATATAAAATAAGAGAAGAAAGACGACCGACCAAAGGAACAACAAGTTTAAGCATTCAATTAGGCATTGGTATTTTTGAATCATCAACCATATGAACCAAATTAAGTAATCATAAAAAGAATATACAATAACAACAACAACAAACCCAGTGAATTCCCACATAGTGGGGTCTGGGGGGTGAAATGTACGCAGTCCATACCACTACCTCCGGAAAAGTAGAGAGGTTGTTTCCGGTAGACCCCCGGCTCAAGACAAAGAAAAATAATCAGAGTCATAATAACGCATGAAACAAGAAGAAATAGCAGAAATAAGACACCTACAAAGTAATACCCTACACTGACGAACCAAGGCACCCACCACCCCCATACCCTCCTACTATCAGCTCCAACCTTTGAGCATAGCCCTAAGAATATAGACGGAGAGAAATTGAACTTGCCTTAACCACCATGCTGTTTGGTCTGCTGTTAATTGGTGATTTTGGTACAGGGAGTTGCAAGGAATATTCTTCTACTTCATCATCCTAATCATGAAAATGGGAAAAGAGAAAAAAGAGAATGAATCCATGAAATTGAAACATTAAATTAGTACAAAACCCTCATGATTACTCAAAAGAGATATAGTCATACCTTGGAATCTTTGTTTAGGCTTAATTGTTCTTCGGCATCTTTTCCCATGTTGTGATGTTTCTGCTCTTTGATTAAACCAAACAAGCAGGGAGTGAAATAGGGAAATTTTGAGAAAAATAATGGTGCAAAAGAAGCAAATTGATTTGCACAGGCCATGTTTGCTTGTGATATGATATGATATGGTTACTAAGAGAATCATATTTGTCTTCATTGTTTCTTAAAAGATATAGTATTGTATGATTTAATTTCATGGTTTGATAACCATGAAAACCTCACTTTATGTAACCACCGATTTGGTGATATCCCATGATTTGTTTATTTTTTTTCAATTATGCCCTTATTTAATATTATATAATTCTATTTTATCTTTTAACTTATATTATTTAATTCCACCTCCTCCCCCTTCCTCCACCCCATGAGCCACCCCTCTCCTCCCCCTCCCCCACCACCCACCCCACCCGTCCAAAAAAAAAATTATGGTTTAAATTTTCTAAAAAAAAAATTAAAAACTTTTTTCTTATCCCACCCCTTACCCTAACCCCACCCTCACTCCTTACCAAATCCCCACCCCTACCCCTACCCCTACCCCCTCCACCAACTTACCAGCTCCTCTCCGAAATTAATTTTTTACTTTTTAAAAAGTTTTGGTGTATTTAATAATCATTTAAATTTAAACATTTCAAGTCACTAATTCACTTCTCATTGACCACACTAAACTAAATTCAAAACACAAATTCACATTTCAAGTACCTACACTTGAACATTTTGAAGTCAATAATTCACATTCAAGTGACCACATTATACTAAATTCAAAACACAAGTTCACATTTCAAGTACCTACACTTAAAACATTTTCAAGTCACTAATTCACTCCACAAGTGACCGAACTTAACTAAATTCAAAACACAAGTTCACATTTCAAATACCTACACTTGAATATTTTCAAGTCACTAATTCATTTCTCAAGTGACCACACTTTACTAAATTCAAAACACAAGTTCACCTTTCAAGTAACTACACTTAAACATTTTGAAGTCACTAATTCACTTCTCAAGTGACCACACTTTACTAAATTGAAAACACAAATTCACCTTTCAAGTACCTACACTTAAACATTTTCAAGTCATTATTTCACTTCACAAGTGATCACACTTAACTAAATTCAAAACACAAGTTCACATTTCAAATACCTATACTTGGAACATTTTGAAGTCAATAATTCACTTCTCAAGTGACCACACCTTACTAAATTCAAAACACAAATTCAGAATTCAAGTACCTACACCTAAACATTTCAACTCACTAATTCACTTCACAAGTGACCAAACTTAACTAAATTCAAAACACAAGTTCACATTTCAAGTAACAACAACAACAACAACAAACCCAGTGTATTCCCACCTAGTGGGGTCTGGGGGGGTAAGATGTACGCAGTCCATACCTCTACCTCTAAAGAAGTAGAAAGGCTGTTTCCGATAGACCCCCGGCTCAAGACACGTGATACCACACAAATACATAGTAAAGCACAGAACAAGATTTCATAACATAAATACGGCACCCACAAGTAATAAAAAAACAGAGAAAAGCACACAGATTCGTAATACAACATGGAACAAGGTATCATAACAAGAATAATACCCCCACTAAGTAATTCCCTACACTAGCGACCCAAACTGGCCCTAGCCTTCTGCCCTAATTCGCGTCCTCCAGATCTTCCTATCTAGGGTCATGTCCTCGGTGAGCTGTAACTGCTCCATGTCCCGCCTAATCACCTCACCCCAGTACTTCTTCGGCCTACCCCTACCCCGCCTAAAACCATCCAACGCTAGCCTCTCACACCTACGAACAGGGGCATCCATGCCCCTCCTCATCACGTGTCCGAACCATCCCAATCGGACACTGAAACATTTCAAGTCACTAATTCACTTCTCAAGTGACCACACTTTACTAAATTCAAAACAAAAGTTCACATTTCAAGTACTTACACTTAAACATTTTCAATTCACTTCACAAGTGACCAAACTTAACTAAATTCAAAACACAAGTTCACATTTCACGTACCTACACTTAAACATTCCAAGTCACTAATTCACTTCTCAAGTGACCACACTTGACTAAATTCAAAACACAAGTTCACATTTCAAGTACCTAAATTCAAAACACAAGTCACTAATTCATAATTCAAGTAACTACACCTAAACATTTCAAGTCACTAATTCACTTCACAAGTGACCAAACTTAACTAAATTCAAAACACAAGTTCACATTTCAAGTATCTACACTTAAACATTTTCAAGTCACTAATTCACTTCACAAGTGACCAAACTTAACTAAATTCAAAACACAAGTTCACCTTTCAAGTACCTACACTTGAACATTTTGAAGTCACTAATTCACTTCTTAAGTGACCACACTTTACTAAATTCAAAACACAAGTTCACCTTTCAAATAATTACACTTAAACGTTTTGAAGTCACTAATTCACTTCTAAAGTGACCACACTTTACTAAATTCAAAACACAAGTTCACATTTCAAGTACCTACACTTGACACTTTACTAAATTCAAAATACAAGTTCATATTTCAAGTATCTATACTTAAACATTTTGAAGTCATTAATTCACTTCTCAAGTGATCACACTTTACTAAATTCAAAACAAAAGTTCACATTTCAAGTACCTAAATTCAAAACACAAGTCACTAATTCATAATTCAAGTAACTACACCTAAACATTTCAAGTCACTAATTCACTTCACAAGTGACCAAACTTAACTAAATTCAAAACACAAATTCACATTTCAAGTATCTACACTTAACCATTTTGAAGTCAATAATTCACTTCTCAAGTGACCACACTTTATTAAATTCAAAACACAAGTTCACCTTTCAAGTGAATACACTTAAACATTTTCAAGTCACTGAGTCACTACACTAAATCATTTTCAAGTAACTAATTCAGTTATAGTATGTTTATTAAAGCAAATAAGTAGCAGTGTCGCATATTCCTCTCACACCATATAATCATCACAAAAACTATGGCTTTCAAAGCCTTAGATAGCAAACAATCCCACCTTAACACTACATTTAAAGACTTCGTTATAAGAAAATAGAGAGAAATCAACTTACCTTTGCTTGACCTAAGTTGAAGAGAAAGAGACAAGCGGTCGCCGAAAAATAACAAAGCAATCCTTTTTTCGAATTCAGGTTCTGCCAAAAAGCAACATCAAATTCCAAGAAACCCATTAGGCAACTAGAAGAAAAAAATCTTGACCATTAGGTAAAACAAGAAAAATCTTGACCATTAGCTACAATCAGAACAGTACATGATTATTAAATGCCCAACAAAAGAAAGCAAGCTCTCACTCTAAAATTATGGGGAAAAAAAAAAGAATGGAATGTTCTACATTTACATTTACTAGCAAGAACAAGGAAAGTAGATATATCCACACAAAGGAATGTTCGACAATCTTGTTTCCATAAATTTCCACGAAAGTAATTTGGTTAAGATTAGGAAAAATTATGAGGACTTTTCTAGCATATATAAGCGACCTTAATTATATTACAACTCTGGCAGTCCTTTTCTCTCTTTATATACGGAGGTTAACCGTTAACATCTCGAGCTGTTCAAGGTTTCCATCTGCATAGCTTCACTTCAACATTTATTTGGTTCGCTTGTTTCTTGAATCCAGTTTCAATTTTTGATAGTTTGCTTATATTCTTTGAGCTTAATTTAATTTGCATCTTTCAAGGCTCGTGTACATGAAGAAAAGCCTGAGATATATGTTTTATCTGAGCATGCCATTATTGCGCTTGCAGCTAAAGTTCCTACAACCTAACCTAAGTTGCGCAGACTCTTCACTTTCGATGCCGCACCGTGTCGGATTCTCCAAAAATACACTAGTTTTGACAAATCCGACACACACCCGTAGACATCATTGAAGAGTCCGAGCAACATAGCCTACAACAGAATCGGATATATGCAAAATAATATCAGAAGCTGATCAGAATCTAAACTCTCAGAGTAGTTTGCAGTCACCTGGACGATCTGGAGTACTTGTTTTTAGATGAAACAGGAAAGAATGATGACAATTGGAAGTTGATTCTTCAAAAGTGTCCTCTTTCTGTATATAATAACTATGCTCTACTATCCAAAACCAGCTTGAAGATGCCCGTTCAATCTGCTTTCAAGCAAAATGGAGTGAAAAAAAAAAAAAAAACAATTTGCTAAGAAGGCTTCTCCAGTTTACCATAATTGTAGGATTTATGCAAATGACGGAAGATTATTACTATGTTATTGTGATCGCAGAAAACTTGAATGGTTAGTGAAATATTGGTTTTTCTCTAGTCTTCGTCTTCAATGATTGATACTTAGTCAATATGGACTCTGAAACCTTGTTGCAGATATGTCAACCCTCAACCGGACTTTTATCCAGATGGTCAATTTTATGTTTCCAAAAGTAAAGAGAATGAACAGTCGGTACCTGGCCAACAACGCAAGTTATGGAAGAGTTGCTGCTTTGGCACCGCAAGAAGAAAGTGCAGCGGAAGCTCGACAGAAGATCGGCGTCGGAATCTCGACAGAAGATCGGCGGCGGAAGGTGGAAGCTCGGCGGCAGAAGATCGGCGGCGGAAGCTCGACAGAAGATCGGCGGAGGAATCTCGACAGAATATCGGCGGCGGAAGGTGGAAGCTCGAAGTCGGAAGTTGGGGCGGCGGAAGCTCGGCGGCGGCGGTGATGAGTTGCTGCTTTGTCGATGGTTTTTGGGAATCCCTAATTAGGATGGGAAAAATTAAAGGGGAAAACAAAATGGGTTGGATCGGGTCAAGTTTGAATTGTGTCGGATATTATAAATTTTTTGAAAAAATCGATCACAAGCAGTTGATTTATTTTTAAAAAAAAATACCTATTCAAAAAACTGAACATTTTCGATCGATTTTTATTAAAAAATTAAAAATTTAATAAATTATATAATTTTTATAATAACATTCAAATAATTTAATGTAATATATATATAAATCAAATAATTAGTTATTTTATCACATTAACACGAATAGTATATTTCTTAAACCGTACAATAATATCACTGCATTTCTTAAATTAGGATGATTCTTTAGTTAATTATCTTTTAAATACGATATTATATACCATGTAATACAGCGTATTAATCAGATGAATTATCGATTAATTAATTAGCTTACGTTATTGCAACTTCAATAGTATATACCCTTGTCTACTTTGACACAAGTAGTATATTTTCTCAATAGTATGATATCAACCTATTATTCAAAATATTTTGATATATAGATTCAGTTATCTAACTTTTCATTACTGCATACGTCACTACACGAGATATACTTATATGTATATTTGATTGGCTATCAGCTTTCAAATACGTACTATATATATCACATACACGATTTTATTACCTCATAATAATATACAACGTATTTCACATATACTCAGATGAATTATCGGTTAGCTTATCTTATGTTATTATACCTTTCACTACATAATATATATACATACACACACTATCGACTATCAAGTTCTAAATACATACTATATACTTCACATACGTACACGAGTATATTATCTCGTAATATAATACGACGTATTTCATATACATACTTTTTCTTTTCCTTCTCCCATCCTCAAAAGAAATCCGCAATGAAGCTCTTAATTTGCTTAAGAATAGTAGAAGTAGAAGAAAAAAAAAGCGCCAAAAAAATCTGAATTGGGAGAGATTGAGGAACCGATTTCACCAAAGTAACTCTACCTCCGTAACTCAACATCTTCGTTTGCCATCCTTTGATTTTTGCAATCACTTTAATCACCGTTCCGGTGAAATATATAGTTCTTTTACCCCCACTATATAAAGCACATCCCAAATCGAAATGGCGTTCAGGGTTTAGAGTTCTGGATTAACCAACAGACAAAACAAAGAGCATAGCAATCTAAAGATGTACACCAACATGAGTTGGCGTTCAGGGTTTAGAGTTCAGGATTAACCAACAGACAAAGCAAAGAGCATAGCAATCTAAAGATGTACACCAAGATGGGTTGGCGTTCAAGGTTTAGAGTTCAGGATTAACCAACAGACAAACAAAGAGCATAGCAATCTAAAAGTGTACACCAACATGGGTTGTGATGCAGTGGATAAATCTGCTCCACCCTTAACCAGAGGTCGAAGGTTCGACCCTGAATTTGGAGAAAACTCTATTGGCAGTCAAGGTTTAGAGTTCAGTGGGGACAAACAAAGAGCATAGCAATCTAAAGATGTACACCAACATGGGTTGTGATGCAGTGGATAGGTCTGCTCCACCCTTAACCAGAGGTCGAAGGTTCGACCCTGGATTTGGAGAAAACTCTATTGGCATTCAGGGTTTAGAGTTCAGAATTAACCAACAGACAAACAAAGAGCATAGCAATCTAAAGATGTACACCAACATGGGTTGTGATGATAGGTCTGCTCCACCCTTAACCAGAGGTCGAGGGTGACCCTGGATTTGGAGAAAACTCTATTGGGAGCGCTGCCACCTTAATGGGCCCTGCAACGCGCGATTCGAATTAGTCGAGACTCCAATGCTGGCACCGGACACCGGATGGAAAAACCAAAAATAAAATTAAAAAAATCTAAAGAAACACAAAAACATGATGGTACAAACAGAAGGAAACTTCCAAGTCTGAATGGTATATAAATCAAAAATGGAAGTATATAAAGGCTTAAACAGTTGCAGTATGAACTCAACAGATTTGACAAAAACTTCTAATCATCCAGTCAAAAAGAAAGAGAGGAGATAAATAAATAACTAATGTAATACAAAATGAGGGCCTTTTTGCCTAGAGCAAATATGGAGTACAATTAACCATCCTCAAAAGGCAAAATCTTTCCTTTAACACGCTACTTATACCTTAGAAAAAAATACAACTCGCGTAAAAATCAACCTGTGATTCAGTTGTTGCGCTTTCTCTGTTGGGCGTGAACACGCAAGGCTGAAAAGTGAGTTTTTAGTACATTCAATCTACTGAGGTAACAGAAAATCGCTCTTCACGAAGAGTTGAGCTTTTTATTGGAAAAGAATTTGGCATGCCTCAACGTCGGGTGCTTGCGAATCCAATACTGCTTGGCCTGTAGGACTAGAGCTAATAGCTCCCATTGTAGCCGTGAATACGTCTTTCTGATATAGATCATCAGTTACCTTCTTCAGGATCTCATTGACCACCTTGAAGTCGAAAGCTCCAGCCAAAACTAGTCGAGCAACTATGTCACCGAAATTTACTGGTGCTTTTGGTAGATCCATGGCAAGGTCATCCAGCAGAGAGGCAAAGTTCAAGAATCCAGTGACCAAGTCCCCGGTGGTGAAAACTTTCTTCACAAACAAGTGTTCGAGAAACTGTGCAACTGGTTCAACGCGTGGTGGGCTTTTGTCCAGACCAATTGATATTGCTTCTTTGACAACCTCAGGATGGTAGGCTGGGGATTTGAGTTCCTCAACACACTGCAAAGCTTCTGCCAGAATCCGAACGCTGAAATATTCCTCCAGAAGAGATACTGCTTTTCTCTTTAGTTCAGGTGTCGAACGAGCAGCAGGAGCCTGTGGTTTTTCAGCAGCTGGAGAAACAGCGGTTGCTGGAGGAGGTCTAACTGGTCCGGGAACCTGTGATGCAGGCTCCATGCCAAAACCATAGCTCAATGGGCGAGCAGGAGGAGCGCCACTACCTTGCAAGAGGGCACTAGGCCTGCCACCCACGAAGCCACCACTACCCTGAGGCAGAAGTCTTGGGTTCAATGAGGGCGACTTGCCAACCAATGGTGCCAGACCTCGTCCACCAGGCTGCACGAGTGATCCATTACCTCTAGGCATCGACCGGGATCTAGGAACTTCCCAGTCGTCATTATCCATCCCAGGCGCACCAGGCATCTTCCTAGCTCCTGGCATTCCGGGCATCATACCACCAGTGCCTGGCCGATTGATAGGGAGGCCACCAGGACTCAAACTTCCTTGAGCAGGAGGACCACGAGAATTTCTCATGCTTGCAGTGGCACCAGGGCGCAACCCCAAGGTCTTTTCCGCTTCAGAGTGAATCTCCGTGATGGTTTTTGCTTTCACCTGTACAAAAAGGAAAGAATATTACCATCATACAAGAGAATTCTACGGCACGAACAAACAACAGTTACATTATAGAATGATGTGTCACCTCTTCTCGCCTAGGGACCCAGTTATTGGAACGTAAATCCAGCACATCACGAACCATAAACCTTAGCCGTGGAACCAACTGAGGGTTTGTTGATAGTTCCTTCAACTGGTTAAAGTACACATCGTTGATGCGCCTTGATTTTTGGTTCTCATTGAGCTGCTTTCCAATGGTATTGAAGAACTGACAAATGGCTTCCACATTCTCTTCTTCCGGACAACTTTTGGGATCTTGTCCTAATAGTTCCTGTTAACAAAACCAGCAAAGACAATAGTTGGAACGGTTTTAATGCATTAAAGACCGCAAAGACAATCATTGGAACCAGCAAAGACCTGACCAAAAGCAAACAATTACCAACCTGAACAATGTGGTGAACAATCTTTTCAGGAACCATCTTTTGCTTCAAAAGCTCTCCAATAAGCTTAATATTGCCAAGAGTGCGCAACTTGATCAACCTTTCTTTGTCCTTGCGTTCTGACTCCTGCTCAGGGGCTGTCATTTGCCTCGCCTCTTGTCGCAGTTCGTCGGCACCTTCAAATGCCTCCTGACAGATATTCAATAGAACACGCTTGAACGTAATCTCTTTGCCACCAGGTTCATCAGAAGGAAAGGGGGGCAGCTTTTCATTGAGATCAGAACACAGTTGGGCATACATTGGACAAAATGTTGGTTCCAATACAGCCTTGTCAAATATCAAGGAAATAACACCCTGAAAGTGAAGATAAGACGCATTAAATTTCCAAGGCAACCAAGGAAAAATCTGAGGTAAACAAAAGCACAATAAAAAAAGAGGTATGACATACCTTTAGGATGTCAGCGCTTGTAATCCCTGAATCTATCAGTTGACCTTTGAGGAGATCAAACTTCTCGGGAGTCAGCTTGTTGAGTATACTGTAATCAATATTAGTTAATTAGTTAGATAAAAATCCATGCGTTCAACAAATGCCACATGCCGTAGCCTCATGTTCAAGTGACGACATATCAAATGGAGGTATTGTATTGTGTTCTAAATGGTTGAAATATGCAATAAAGCAGCGAACCAGGGAGATCAATAGATGGAAAGGGAGACAGAGAGAGAAAAATGAAGGATTATTAAGCATATATATACTTTGTTAAATGCATAAATCATAATTATCATCATATATAGAAAAAATTACCCCTTTACAGTCTTCAAGACACGATCTTTGTCGGATAAATTGCCTCTCCTAACTGACCATGGAAGCTCAGCTTTGATTAGTGTGGGAGCAGGTCCTCCCTGATTACAAATAAAAACAAAGATTTGATAAAGAACTAAAGCTATCACTATATATCAGATAAAATTGTTATTTCAAAGTACAAAAATGATGCTCTTGCTATTACTGAGAAAAAATGGAAGGAAATAAATTAAGTGAACAGAAATAGACATCTCCTTAGTTAAAAATTTAAATTAGTTGTCTCTAAAAAATTTATTTATTTATTTTGAACTTGGTAACTTGTTGTCTATCGAATTTATCATCAAATTTGAAAGATTAAATGATATTACCGTATCCCTTACACCTAATTCCATAATAAATAGTAACTGCAAGAAAATTGTATATTGCATTTCAGTCGGGACGTTAGAAATGTAGAAAAAGGTGTTTATCAATTTGCAGTAGCAAAAGGTCAGGTTGTTTCCTAACAGAGGTTCTTATGATAGATACTGGACGTGTTCTGGAAACAATACAAAAGGCGATAGATTAAGATTTACCCCTTGGTTGGGAGATATGTTAGTTCTCGCAAACTGTGAGTTAAGCAGTTCTTGCCGGCCACCAAATTCTCTGTTTTCTCGCTGAGCGTCCCATCTGTCCTCTGCGGGGGAAGAAAATTGTGATGATTTGCTTCGCCAATCACGGGAATCTGGCTCAGAATAACGAGTCTGAGATTGGATCTGCACATCAGAAACATAAATGAGACAACTTGTGGCAATAGCAGCATTTGCACAGCACAAGTAACAAATAAGAAACATTTATTAAAGGAAACAGAAAAGAGTAGTGTTTTCACTTAGATAAATAACTAAAAGTACTGCATTCCCTCTCTATGTTCCCTTTGTGCAGGTGCAGTTGTAGGTGGGGGCCCTGTCATCACAAAAATCACGAAAGGAAAGTAAAACAGTTTTAACAGATACTCACATTAGTGTCTGCACGACCTCGACTGCCATCTTCACCAAACAGTTCAGATTCAACTTCTTGCTTGATTAGAAGGATATCATCAGAAATGTTGATAACCACCTAGACGGAAACAATCAACCCAATGAAAAACCATAACGAGAAACAAATTAAGGTTACTACCATATATGAAAAAAAAATCATTTTCTTTTTGGTGTGGGTGGGTGGGTGGGGGGTGTTTCTTATTTTCCTTCTCCTTAGTGGCTGGGGCAACCCAAAGAAAAATGGCAAATCCGAACCCCAAATGGCATGCTTAAAAGATATGACTATTACCTCCCTCAGTTGCAGCAGCTGATCTCGAGTATACCTAACACGCTCACGGCCCTCAAAACGTGAGTCTCCAGTCTACAAAGATAAAAGGATAGTCAAAGACGCATACCACAAAGAGTTCCTAAAATTGAACCTCCACAATTAAAGAAAAGGCACCATAGTAAATAAATGTTACAATCATCAAGAACACTTGCGACGTGCAAGTAAAGACTAAAGAGAGATGATCAGCAAGAAGATACTATAAAATCCAATAAAAGAAGCTTTTACGACTCCATGAGTCGCACCGGTTTTACAAGAGAGACACACAATCAAATGATGACAAAAGCTCATATGAACAGCATAGCTTCTCAGAAATTCTTTTAATAGGTAACAATTTATGCGAATTTCAATGTTAGTAGGGTCTTTATGGACAACCCAATACTTATTGGTTATCCACCTAAAGCCTACCAATTGTTATCCGTCCATATTTACAGCAGAAACACATCCTTAAGCGAGCTGCCAAGAATTAGGACGTAAAAAACAAGAATAACAGAAGAAATAATACATTTTGGTGCATGGAGATTTCTATACTATCGACAAGCCCTAATTATGTAACTTAAAAGAGCAATGTAAATACACATTCTTGAACACAAACTAACCCCATTAAGTAAAAGAACTATTTTTTACATGGAATATGCATTGAATCTATAAACTATGCTGATTTTCTGAAAAAAGACGCAACCTGTCACACTCTCCCCCAATATAAGGTGACAAAAATCACACGCATTTAACAGGCAAAACATAACAGAAAAGACCATTATCATCATGAAGCAGATAAAAAATATCCACGTAAAAACATAGAAAAGACGCCTTTAAAATGATTAAGGAAAGACTTAAATGTATTGGTAAACAGTGCTGAACCAACAAATACCGCAATTATCATAACGGAAAAGAACACCCACAAATAAAAACAAAACCTTTATTTGTTACGACAAAACTATGCATGTACAACTCCAATTTTAACGAATCTACCAGCAAAGACCCCATTAAGAACATGAGACAAATTTTATATTGTTAAACAATCTAACCTCGACATACCACCCTTATCATCAAGAGTCCGAAAACCCATAATAAACCACAATTAATAAGTACTATTTTTAACAAGAAGGTTGGACACGTGAAACTCAATTTTTAATCATTCTTCCAATACAAGACCCATAAAAGAACAAAAACAATTAATATTGGCAAATACGAATTAACACAAGCTAAACAAACCACTTAAGCATATCAAAAAAATACAAGATTAACCAAAAAAAGGCAATAAAACGAGAAAGCCATAAAGAAACCAAAAGCAACTGAAAAAACCCTACAACAAAGCCATATACCCAATACGACAAAGTTATACATGTAAAGACTCAATCCTTTATCATTCTCCCAACAAAAACCACCCTTAAACGTACGACACAACTAATACTGGCAATACGACAACACAAGCTACACAAACCAATAACAGACTCAAAAACAATCCAAGATTAACCAAAAAAGCAACAAAACACCCAATAAAAAGATCCAGCAGTCCCAAAATCTGGGTCCGAATAGAATTTTCTATACATAGACCTTACCACTACCTCGTATATATAGAGACACTATTCCCAAAACCCAATACAAATCTTTAAGACAGCTTGGGCGCACCTCGACTAATTCCACAGGATACCTGCCACCTCCCACCACCAACAGGTTGTAAAAACTCAATCCTTAATCATGCTTCCGATAAACAGACCCATAAAATAACAAAAAAAAAAAAAAAAAAAAAAAACTAATAGTGTACGCAGACCTTACCCCTACCTCATATAGATAGAGAGGCTATCTCCTCCAAGATTAAGCAACAAAACAACACAAAAACCAAGCCATAAAGAACCTCAAAACCACCTCAAAACACCAAATACAATCAAAATACTCAACCTTTAAGACAAGCTTGGACACACCCCGACTAATTCCACGAGACACCTGCCACCTCCCACCACCAACAGGTTGTAGAACTCAATCCTTAATCATCCTTCCAATAAACAGACCCATAAAAGGACAAAACAACACAAAAAGCAAGCCATAAAGAACCTCAAAACACCCAATACAAATACCATGCAACCCAAAACACAAACAAAATACTCAACCTTTAAGACAGCTTGTGCGCACCTCGACTAATTCCACAACCCATCACAAACAGGTTGTAAAAACACAGCCAATAGTGCACGCGGACCTTACCCCTACCCCATAGAGATAGAGAGGCTATCTTCTCCAAGATTAAGCAACAAAACAACACAAAAAACAAGCCATAAGAACCCCAAAAACACCTCAAAGCACCCAATACAAACCCCATACAGCCTAAAACACAAACAAATTAGTCAATCCTTAATCATGCTTCCAATAAAAAGACCCATAAAAGAACAAAACAACATAAAAACCAAGCCAAAAAGAACCTCAAAAACACCTCAAATCACCCAATACAAACCCCATACACCCAAACAAAAACAAAACACACAGATCTGAACAAAATGCAAAAAAGATTCAACCTTGATTGATCTTTCAACAGATGAACCACCACCAACCCCATGTGGGCGTAGCAATGGCAGATCAGAATTGGTAAAAGAAGCTTCAAACCTAGGTACTCTGCTTCTATTACCACCACCACCACCACCTGGTCTCAAACTCAACACCGTCTGATCAGCAGCCTGCATAATACCACTCAATTTCTCCACCGTCCGATCAATTCGAACAATCAAAATTTACCCAAATCTCTCAACACCCCAAATCAAGAAACACCAAAACAACAAACCCCAAACAACAATTATGGTGTAATAACACAAAATCAAGAAACCCCAAATTGGGATTTTTTATATATATAATAAAAATATGAGCTTTTTTTAGAGAGAGAAATGGATTTTTTTTAGAGAGAGAGAGAGAGTGTTTCCTCTCTCTAATGGGAGAAGGATTGAAAGGAAGAGAAGGGAGGCCGTTTATTATGAGAAAGAGAAAAGGGAAGGAAAAGGAAACCCTTTTAGGGATAGCTTTGGGATTTCGATTTTTGTTTGGGGGTAGTTTGGGTATTTTGTATTTTGTACTACTAAATTTTGGAAATATTTGGGTGGTATTTTAGGAAATATGTGAATATTCTGACCCTTTTACCCTTGGGCTGCTTTTGGGCTTACTACAATGACACTATTTTGGCAAGTAAGAGTAGTATTTTTTTTAGTAACTATGGCGTTTGTCAGCGTGTGTGCACTTCGACTAACAAAGTACGTAAATAAACGTAATACATAAACGGACACTTAAAGAAGTGAGCTTCTTTTAGAAAGAAAGATGGAGTGTTTCCTCTCTCTACAGGGAGAAAGTCGTTTATAATGAGAATGGGAAAGGAGGGGAGGGAAAACAACTAAGTATGAAATATATAAAACAAGTGATGTAAAGTAAGCAAATTTAGGAGAACCCGATGCGTAGCCGAGTGTGATCGAGAGCTAATCCAGGACGTTAGTAGAGCAAGGTTAACACCGACTGACAAATAAGACCAAAAAGAATGCTTGGAGAAAAGGTAAAATTGTTGTATTGAATAAGAGTATGAGAGAGCAAATTCTTTTACAAGTGAGGCAGAACAACTATTTATAGGTTACATCATTAGGTTGTGGTCAATCATGATTTGACAGCAGATTCGTAAAGAATCATGACCTATGTTGGTAAGCCGCGTGTCTGATTTTTTAGTGAGCCAACTAACATTCCTTTGATGCTCAACTCCGTTCGAAATCGCCCGCGCTCGTAGCAATTTGACACTCATTCTTATGCTTGTCCTTTGTGTCACATTTGACTCTCACCTTTTTAATGTGAAAAGAATGCCAAAAAAAAACTAAAGAAGAAAGAAAAAAATCTCAAATATAAATTCACATTTAAATACATTAAAAAAACAACTGGCGAGCATTTACAGTTAGGGGTGTTCATGGGTCTGTTTGGGTCGGTTATTGGTCAATATCATAACCAAGCCAACTTAGTCGGTTTTTAAATTTCTAAAACCAAATCAAACCAACACAAAAAAATAACCATCGGTTTGGTTCTTGTCGGTTCTTGTCGGTTCAGTTCGGTTTGGTTCAGTTTTTCGGTTTATAACTTTAGTTAATGATAAAAATTGAATTTTTTCTTAAAAAAATTCAATCCAACATATGAGATGTCAATCGAGTGTTGTTCCTCAACCTTGAAACTAATATGTCAATTTAGTATTATACTTAGGCAACGCCATATGAATGCTTCTACAAATTTATTTAGAAACTTAGGCAACACCATGAACAACATCATATGAATGCTTCCACAAATGTATTTAGAAACTACATATAAGAGAATGATATGATAAATCCCCCAAAAGGTAAACACATAAATTTTTTGCTCAATAGGGACCAAAAAGAAAGTTCAAAACTAGTGATTATCTATAGTCTAATAAAACTCACCTATAAAATCTCATAGACAACAAGATAATTTTCACAATTAGTATCATTTGTCATTCAAAGTGTGAAAATCATATAGAATCTCATAACGTACCACCAATTAGATGGAGACATATGACTAAAAATGATAGGACTAAAGTTAAATTCATGATTAAAATTTAAAATATAAAAAATATTTATATTTTATTTATGAATAATATATAAATAATTTATATATGCATATGTATGTGATATATATATATATATAAAAGAAAAAATTTATCGGTTCGGTTTGGTTATTTTAGAGTAAAACCAAAATCAAACCACATAAGTATCGGTTTTAAGAATTTATAACCAAACCAAACCAAACCAAATCTAACCAAATGTCGGTTTTTTTAATCGATTTGGTTTGATTCGCGGTTCGGAAAAACCAAACAATGAACACCCCTATTTACAGTTATCGGTTTCAAGAAAATGAGACTTTTCATATGCAAATTAAAAAAAAAAAAACGTATTTTTCTTCAATCAATACTTATCAATTAAGAAACAAATTAATTGCTCCAAAGAAAGATGTCACAAAAAATAAAAAATGAGGAAAAAATAGCAAATACTATTAGATATTATCTAGTTCCATACGGTGGTCTTACATATGAAAGACGAATAAATTCTAAATGAGATAATATTTCGTAGGAGAAATAATAATAACTTAAGATTAATTGATTTTTAAGACAATTTATACCATATCAAGGATACATTACAGAAAGAGATACTGAAATTAATATATAATCTTAAAAATATTATTAATAATTTTTTTTTTAAAAAAAAAAAGGTCCCTAGCAAGCATTTGTAAATATAAGCTCCATTAAAAAAAGAGTTTTTTTCGTTTACAAATTAAAAAAAAAAAAAAATTGTCTTTCTTCAATCAATTGAGAAATCAATTAATTGCTCTAAAAAGGGATGACACGGAAAATTAAGTAGCCGTTTGACCATGAAAATTAAAATTTTGGGAGTTGGAGTTGTGTTTGGTCATGTCTTTTTTAAAAAAAAAAATTAAATATAATTTTATGCCCTAACTTTTACAAACTATCAAAATCATTCAACTAAAATTTACCTACTAATGGAAAAAGAACACAATCAGCCACTATTATAAAAATAATTACATATATATGGTCATATTTAATGAATTTCAATTATGACATATATAATATTTACATTAATAGCCGTTTTCTCATTTTTGAAAATTTTAAATATGGATGTTATATTAACAAATCACTGCTTCCTATTTTTTAGGTAACAAAATTTATCTTTCAAACAAATTTATCTTTTTAGGATTTTATTTAGTTTATTTCCTTCATTTTCCGTTCCTAAAAAATAGGAAATGATGAGTTGTTATTAAATTTTAGGGTACCGCTAATTTATTTCTTTAATTTTCTTATACGTGAAAGATTTTACTGTGTGTGAATAAATTATTTCTATATAAAACATGTTTTGCATATTTATGGTATATTATATCATATACCATAAATATATAAATATGCTTAGTATGTTTCTTAATACTTTGTATATTTATATATGCGTGTATATGGTATATATATGGTATAAACTTTATATATAACATACTTTGTATATTTCTATTATAAATATAATACGTTATATATTTATGGGTATAAATATAATACTTTATATATTTATGGGTATAAATATAAATTAGCAGTAAAATAATGTCTTAAATAAGGGAGAAAATTAAATAAAGGGATTAAAATAACGATGAGAGAGAAAAAGATATATATATTAATTAGGATAGCATTAAGTTTGAAATTATAATTATCTTATTCTTTAAAACTGCTATATACGTAATATTGAAAAAGTAATGTTATAAGGAGAGTTTTATGTAAAAATTTAAAAGATTGGGGTTATATGTAATAATAATAAAAGTTGGAATTGGAGTTGGAAAATTGTGAAAACAACAAATACCTGTTTTTCCTTTTTAGAAAAAAATTTCAGAATTATTTTCCGAATTTTCATGGCCAAACACCACAATTTCCAACTCCGAAAAAAAAGGAAAAAATTTCATGGCCAAACGGGCCCTAAGAATAAAGAAAAATTAGCAACTAGTAGTTCTGCTTCAAAGAACAACAGAAATAGAAAAAGATTATTATTAGATTTTGATTGTATGAACAATCACAATTATAATTATTTAATTGCATAGTTATGATGTAAATTAGCGGTACGTGCGTTGCACGAGTATATGATGAAAAAATTTTATATCTAAAAAATAAGTTAACTTAATATCAAGCGTTTTACCCATATCATGAGGTGAGGCGTAAGCACCAAAACACGGAGCGTAAGTCTCATGGATCTCACCGGACATAAATCCTACAAATTTTCAATTTATAATTAATAAAATAAGGTTAAAAATAGAAATTTCATAGAAATAAAAAAAATAAAAAAAAAAGTTATTAATAAATGAGATATAATACATGAGATACACCTTAACAATGATGTTATAATTGTAAAGTTATGTCTAAAAATAAAACAATATAGCAAGAGCAAGAACGTTTGAAATAAAAGATTGAAATTTGAATGAGCGTTTTTTAGAAAGAAAACACTCTAGTGGGAGAA
Source organism: Capsicum pubescens (assembly GCA_030864215.1). NCBI lineage: Eukaryota > Viridiplantae > Streptophyta > Magnoliopsida > Solanales > Solanaceae > Capsicum > Capsicum pubescens. Next base: position 49,087,653 of record CM061544.1, on the reverse strand, counting down.
AGATTGAAGGGAAGAGAGGGAAAGTCGTTTATTATGAGAAGGGAAAAGGAAGGGAAGGAAAATACTTGGAGAAAAAGTAAAACTGTTGTACCGAGTAAGAGTATGAGAGAGCAAATTCTTTTACACAGCTATTTATAGGTTACAACATAATTAGATTGTGGCCAATCATGATTTGACAGCAGATTCGTAAAGAACCATGACCTATGTTGATAAGCCGCGTGTGAGATTTTTTAGTGAGCCAACTAACATTCCTTTGATGCTCAGCCCTGTTCGGAATCGCCCGCGCCCCTATGATGATGATATTATATATATTTATATCGGAACCAACACCACTGCATTGCGCTCGAACAGTTGAGCGGCCACCAGCCAGCAACTTCCGTGCACAGATATAGATTCATTCCTCGTACCTGATCCAGCCTCACAACCCTTCGCGGGTTGGTAAGAAGTCAGTATTGTTTGGTAAGCTACCTTCACGGTAAAGGATCATCTGTCCTACGAAAACTCATAGCCCAGTTCGATAGTGGTCTTAAGGCAAGAAAGTATGATCCGTCACGTGTGCCAAGGAGATGTCGATTGACATTGAATTCTCTCCTATTGTTTTAAAAAATGTTGGCTCCAAAAAAAAGTCTTTTCCTTTGCAAATTAAAAAAACTGATTCTCAGCCACAGTTGAATGAGGTTTTTTCCTTTACCGATTCTTATTTTTGTGTCTTTCTTTTGAAAACTTACTCTTGAAAGCAGGGGCGGCTCTACCTTGTACAAAAATAGAGGATCGTCTTAGGCCCTCAAATTTGAGGGGACTAGTTTTTTGTAATAATATATATAAATTTTTTTAAAAAACTAAATATTATTTATAGAAAAATAATTTTTTTATATAAACAGAAAGAATTATTTGAAGAAGTTCATATATTTAGAATACTATGTCTCATGAAATATTAAATGCATTGATTATATTATTACTTAAAAAAGAATAATTAGAAAAAATTGATTATATAATTTTGAAAATAGAGTTCATTAAAAGAAATTTATTTTTTCTTAAAATTTTAAGATCTCCGTTTAATTTTCGCCTTATGCGACTCTACCAATACCAATCTCCTCTGAAATTAAATAAGATAAAACAACTTTGCATAGTATCAGTAACGATTAACGTATTCTTTTTTCTTTTGAAAGATGAGAACTTTTACTTAAGAATAGAGAGTGGCCGAGCAGTATAGTAGTCTGCTGGACAAACTTGGGGTAACAATCTCGGAAGCAAAATCGATAATATCCGAGAACGAAACCATCGAGCTTGCTAAGAGATTTTGGACTAAGAATATGCAATTTCTCTTAGGGCATTAACTACATCTTTGCCAATTGTCAGCAAGATATTCGATTTCTATATCGATGCTTCAAAGGCAGGGAGGGGCAGAATTCAGAGTCCGGTCGCACTTACATTCTACTCAATTTTAAGTGTTGGAAACGATCGAAAGCTGCTGCTTTGAAACCACATAGGTCACACTTATTATCTTTAGAATATTGGATTGGAAGGAAGGGCTTCGCTTTTTGAGTTTGGTTTGGATGAGCGTGGGCAAGTTCGGGATTCACTATCGCTTTCCACTTGGAGCGGCTCACCCCCTTGTCACTTAAAGGGCGAAGTGACCGAAGCGAGTCGAAAGAACAAAGAGTCATCTTTGAAGGTTATTATGCGTTCAGTTAATACTTATCAATTGAGAAATTAATTAATTGCTCCAAAAAAAGATGGCACAAAAAAATTAAGAAAAAAGAAGAATTATTATAGATTTTGATTATATGCACAATCATAATCACAATTATTTAATTGCATAGTTATGATGCAAACTACTAGCACATGCGTTGCACGAGCATATAATGAAAATATTTGTATTTAAAAAAGTAAATTAACTTAATATCGGTGTTTTAAAAGGTATGAGGTGAGGCGTTTTATTCATCATGAGGCAAGCCGTAAACCTTGAGACACGGAGCGTAAATCGTACAAATTTTCAATTTTATAGTTAATAAAATAAGGTTAAAAATAGAAAAATGATAGAAATTAGAAAATATTAGAAAATTATTAATAAATGAGATATTATATGAGATACACCATAAAATGATGTTATAACTGTAAAGTTTAGTCTAAAAATAAAATAATATAGCAAGAAGTAAGATCATTTGAAATAAAAGATTGAAGTTTGAATCAAGTCAACATTAGATTTATAATACTTCAAAATATGAGAAAAGAAAAATCAAAATATCATCACTATTAAATAGTAAAATAATAAAAACAATTATAATACTAGAAATTTAGAGTTGCAAATTTGAAGATTGAAATGGATTGAAAAATATATAATCGTTTGTATATTACTAGAAATTAAAAGCATAGTATTTTTTAATTGCTAAGAGATGATTGGTTATGAAAAGGAAAATCGTCTAGAATATAACAAAGTGGGTAAATAATTATAAATACAGCGGGATATAAAAATCTCTAGAATACCCGTAATTTTAATGAGATTCATATAGTGTAAGCTTTCCTATAGTAAGCGTATTATGTCTGGGCGTACATGCTGTCAGAAAAAATGTACGCTTAGAGAACTGAACGTTTAAAATATATTCAGTGTATATTTACTGCGCCTTGTCTCGAAAGTCGCCTCAAAAATATTTTTTGAAATACTATTTAATCAATGCTTATTAATTAATGCTCCAGAGAAGGATGACATGAAAAATTAAGAATGAGAAAATATTAGCAAATAATAGTTCTACTTCAAAGAACAGAAACACAAGAAGAAAAATTATTAGATATCGTTTGATCCTATGAACAATCAGAATAACAATATTTAATTGCATAATTATGATGTAAACTAGTTGCACGTGCGTTGCACGAGCATGTGATGAAAAATTGATTAAAAAAATAAATTTTATATATATAAAATCAGACATAATATATATGTTCTCAATTCATTTTTACTTGAATAACAGACTCACAATTCTTTTTTCAATTGAATAAGTTTCTCCTCACGTGAAGGCACATATCATGACACATATTCAATTTATACGTAGCATACGAACAAACCTTGAATGAGATATCTTTCTTAGGAGGGATAAATGATAATCGGAGATTAATTAATTTTTTAATACAATCTATACCATATCAAACATACATTATGGAAATAGGTATTGAAATTAATATAATTTTAAAAATATCATCAATCATAAATCTTTTTTTTTTTTATAATTCTAGCACGCATTTTCAATTATTGATTCCAAATAAATGAGCCTTATTATTCACAAATTAAAAAGATTGTGTCTCTTCAATCAATATTTATTAATTGAGAAACTAATTAATTGCTTCGAATGAAAGATGACACGAAAATTTAAGAATGAGGAAAATTTCTTCTCTTCGCCAATAATTTTTTGGTGTGGCCACCATTACCCACCACCTTCAACATCATTCTCATCGTGTCTATCACCAAATTACCGTCAATTCAAAATTAAAATTGAAAAATTAATATACCAACTTAAACTTTCTCAAATTAAAAATCACTATCAAAATCTTCTTTACGTGAATTCTACCTTTGATTTTTGCTCTAAATCAAGTAAATTGTGACTGAATATCTCTCTAAAAAAAACTAGATGTTTTCTTTGTTTTTAATTCCTAAAATTCAATTTAATGGGTTTTAAGAAATTGTTCGAAGTGTGTAGATTTTTTTAGATAAGATTTTAAAAATAAAGAAACAAATCGAAGCGATAGCAGTAAAAGAAGATCAATAGAGTTGTTGCGAAATTGGTGACATTGAAAATGACGAAAAAAATGGTTGTAGCAGCTGATCGGTGAAGTAGAAAGAAGAAAGAGAACCACCAAAGGATGTGGTGCAGTGGATGGGGCTGCTCCCCCTTAATCAGAGGTCTCGGGTTCGAGCTCTGGATATGGAAAAATCCTTGGGAGGGAGCGCTACCCCCCGAATGGGGCCCTATCCGGCGCGAATCCAAATTAATCGGGCTCCAATGCGGGTTTCGAACACCGGATGAAAAAAAAAAAAAAAAAGAGAAAAAAAAAGCAAAAATATGAATAAGGAAAAAAAATTCAGCATGTCAAATACGAAAATAAGATAAATTTGTAATCGTTTTTTGAGTTTCTTACTCTCTTAAGGAGAGCTCCAGGACATGTGGCAAAAAATGAATGTAATAATACCATTTCGGGATTGTTCAATGGGGTAATAGAACACCCACAAATTTTAAGTGTCTTTTTTGCAAATTCGGGACAATTTCAGTAATGATTTTATGTCTTTTCTATTTATAATATTAGCTTACTTGAAATCACATAAGTTTTTGTATCATTAATCTATTTATTTATCTATAATAGAAGAGGCAAAAAACGCCATATGTCAGCACCACAAACAAAGAGTATTAACAAAAAAAAAAAAAGTAGTGACAATAGAAAATTAAAGTTACATTATTTTGTTTCACAAACGAATTGGAGATGATATTTTTATTTCATCAAAAGCTATTTAATAATCATATGGTTACTTTTAAATTCCTGAACTTCTTTTTTCATTGAATATATTGTGTAAAGAAGATTGAAATTGTAGAAATAATTTAAGTAAGTATTTTAATTTGATCAAAAAAATAATATTATAATTTCATATAATAAAATCTTTTAAATACTAATCGCGGATCTCGCACGGGTAAAGATACTAGTTTTACCTAAAATTGCAAGTAAAAGACAATACAAATGAGGTTATTTAGTTGTTATTGCACGTGACGAACTTTAGATGATTTGTTTAATATAACATGATAATCGCACATGTTTTAATATTATTAATCTGACAACATGTATATTGCACGTGCATTTCGCATCAGTTATCATAAAAAAATTAAAATCATATAAGATCATTATTAAAACATGTTGTCAGTTAAATAAAAATATTCAAAAATTATGAATATGATCATGTTAGTGATTTAGTTTCTGAGTTATTAAGAGTTTGGATATTTATCTTATCCTGTTGCACATAAAGAATTAAATTACCTAGCTGCTTGTGTTATCGTGCAAATAATTGACACGTGAGTATGATGAAAATTACCTATCTAAACAAATGATAAGGTTGTTTATCGAGTTGATCAAATGGACAATTACACTTAATGATTTGATATCAGTTATCGATTTTCAATGTACTAATCAGCTAGCTATTTGATAAGATATTGGTTTGTTGGGTAACGAGTTGGCAATTACCGGACAGTTATTGGGTGGTGCATCGACTAACCTCCACGGAATCAAAACGAAAAAAGGAAGAATCAAAGAGGATAACAATTCTACAACCCATCAGAAAGAAAGATAAATAGATGAATTAAAAAAAATCAAAAAAATTAAAACAAAAAAGAAGGAGATACGAAGAGTTGAAATATTTTGAATAACGACAACAAGAGAAAAGACAAACAAAGAAACTCGAAAATCACCAAAAATAGAAGGAGTGACAGAATACTATATGAGTTAAAGGAGCATTAAGGTTAAGTATTAATAATACGTGGAGTACTTTCTATATTAAGGAGTAAAAGTGAAAGCATGATACTTTTTAACGAGTCAACTGTTTATCCAATGAAAAAATTCAATAATCTGCCCTGCCACAAACAAGTCATTAATTATATAATTTTAATTTGTTCACCAACCATTTAAAAAAGATCAATTATAAAAAAAAAACATATTTTGAGTTACAATATAAATGTGATCTAGTTAGTGATTTAGTCCCTAAGCTTAAAAATATTAAATATCATCTGATTTTATGAACATCAACAACTAAAATTGTTAAATTACCTATATTATAGTATACGAACAATCACAATTATTTAATTACATAGATATGAAGTAAACCGGTGACACGTAAGTTGCACGAGTATATAATAAAAAAATAATATCTAAAAATGAATTAACTCTATTTCTATATATCGACAATTTGAATCTTCGTCAACTTGTTCTTGTTTTTTCAATAGTTGTCATTTTACTTTCATGTATATATGTTGATGAAAGAAACACGTTTAATGTCATATGTTGAATCTCCGACGCCGTCGTAGACAAGCGTAGCGCGAGAGAAAAAGAGAATGAAATGCTTTCGAGAAGAATTAGGTTTACCTATTTCCTTTTATTTTATTTTTTTAATTTTTCTCTAATTTTTTTGTTCTGCTTTGTAGGAGATTTTGTACTATTTTTTATAGTATCAATTTATGGGGTGGTTATATTAAAATGGTCACTCAGATTATAGCAACTAGTTTAATTATAGTGAATGATAATTGGAGATTAGTTAATCTTTTAAGATAATTAGTGTAGTATCCGTGCGATGTGCGGACAAAACATTTCATTTAGAAAAAAATCATAAGAATTGATTTATAATAAAGCTTAGCACTGCTTTTAGGTTCCAATGCACTGTCATCTTTTTTCGGATAAATTTTACCGTCTCTTCTACCACTTATTTTCTCTTGTTGCTCCCTGTGGTTAATTGTATTGATACCTGGCTATTTATGATTCTTCTGGTCAGTATGTTGATTATGATTTCCTCGCAAACATACAATTTGCATTGGTGACGTTTCATTCTAATATAGTTACAACCACTGTTGCAACAAATATGAGTTGTAAGAGAATGTATCGAAAAAAACTTCACCTTAATCAGTCTTGCTTCAGAATTCCGAGCAGTAAAGACTTGAAATATCAAACCCTAATAGGAAATGAAGAAGTGGAAACCCCCAATTCAATGTTAAGCTTTTATTATGGAATTTTTACAAAAATATTACATCTACGCAGCGCATATTTATAAATTACACCGCATAGCCCTTTTTATTTTATTTTTTGCAACAGTGCTCATGTATCATACCGTGCCATTTTCCCTTCATTTATGTGTCATGTTATTTAAACTTTTCTATTTCAATTTGATATTGTTCTCTTTTTCACCACATTAATTGATTTTTCTTCAAAGAACAGAAACATAAGAAGAAGAATTATTAGATATCGTTTGATCCTATGAACAATCAGAATAACAATATCTAATTGCATAATTATGATGTAAACTAATTGCACGTGCGTTGAACGAGCATATGATGAAAAATTGATTAAAAAATTAAATATTATATATATATATATTAAATCAGACGTAATATATATGTTCTCAATTCATTTTCACTTGAATAACAGACTCACAATTCTTTTTCAATTGAATAAGTTTTTCCTCACGTGAAGGCACATATCATGACACATATTCAATTTATACGTAGCATACGAACAAACCTTGAATGAGATATCTTTCTTAGGAGGGATAAATAATAACTAGAGATTAATTAATTTTTTAATACAATCTATATCATATCAAACATACATTATGGAAAGAGGTATTGAAATTAATATAATTTTAAAAATGTCATCCATCATAAATCTTTTTGTAAAAAAAATAATAATTCTAGCAAGCATTTTCAATTATTGACTCCAAATAAATGAGCCTTATTATTTAGAAATTTAAAAGATTGTGTCTCTTCAATCAATATTTATCAATTGAGAAATTAATTAATTGCTTCGAAGAAAGATGGCACGAAAATTTAAGAACGAGGAAAATTTCTTCTCTTCGCCGTTAATTCTTTGGTGTGGCCACCATTACCACCACCTACAACATCATCCTAATCGTATTTGTTACCAAATCACGGTCTATCCAAAAACTAAAACTGAAAATTCAATATACCAAATTAATTTTTTTCAAATTAAAAATCAGTATCAAAATCTTCTTTATGTGAACTCTACCTTTGATTTTTGCTCTAAATCAAGTGGATTGTGACTGAATATATCTCTCAAAAAGCTTGATGCTTCCTTTGTTTTTGAATTCCTAAAATTCTATTTAATGGGTTTTGAAGAATTGTTCGAAATGTGTAGATTTTTTTAGATAAAATTTTAAATTGAGGAAACAAATCGAAGCGATAGCAGTAAAAAAAGGTCACTAGAGTTGCTGCAAAATTGGTGACATTGAAAATGACAGAAAAAATGGTCGTAGCAGCTGATCTGTGTAGGGAAAGAAGAAAAAAGAAAGAAAAGCAAGAAAATGAATAAGAAAAAAAATTCAGCATGTCAAATACGAAAATAAATAAATTTATAATCGTTTTGTGAGTTTCTCACTCTCTTAAAGAGAGTTCCAAGACAGATGGCAAAAAATGAACATAAACAATTAAAATTATTAAATTACCCATATTATAGTGTACGAACAATCGCAATTATTCAATTGCATGGATATGAAATAAACTAGTGGCACGTACGCTGCACGAGCACATAATTAAAAAAATGATATCAAAAAATAAATCAACTCTATTTCTAAATATCGTCAATTTGAATCTTAGTCAAATTGTTCTCGTTTCTTCAATAGTTGTCCTTTTACTTTCATGTATGTTGATTGAAAAAAACAAGTTTAATGTCGTATGTTGAATCTCCGGCGCCGTCGAAGACAAGCGTAGCGCGAGAGAAAAAGAGAATGAAATGCTTTGGAGAAGAATTAGGTTAACCTATTTCCTTTTATTTTATTTTTTTAATTTTTCTCTAATTTTTTTGTTCTGCTTTGTAGGATATTTTGTACTATTTTTTATAGTATCAATTTATGGGGTGGTTGTATTAAAATGGTCACTCAGATTATAGCAACTAGTTTAATTATAGTGAATGATAATTGGAGATTAGTTAATCTTTTAAGATAATTAGTGTAGTACCCGTGCGATGTGCGGACAAAACATTTCATTTAGAAAAAAATCATAAGAATTGATTTATAATAAAGCTTAGCACTGCTTTTAGGTTCCAATGCACTGCCATCTCTTTTCGAATAAATTTTACCGTCTCCTCTACCACTTTTTTTCTCTTGTTTCTCCCTGTGGTTAATTGTATTGATACCTGCCAATTTATGATGCTTCTGGTCAGTATGTTGATTATGATTTCCTCGCAAACATACAATTTGCATTGACGACGTTTCATTCTAATACAGTTGCAACCACTGTTGCAACAAATATGAGTTGTAAGAGAATGTATCGAAAAAAACTTCACCTTAATCAGAGGTCTTGCTTCTGAATTTCTAGTAGTATTGGCACAAATTCCGATTAGTAAAGACTTGAAATATCAAACCCTAATAGGAAAATGAAGAAGTGGAAACCCCCAATTCATTGTTAAGCTTTTATTATGGGATTTTTACAAAAATATACCGTTTAATACAAAATATTACATCTATGCAACACATATTTATAAATTACACCGCATAGCCCTTTTTGTTTTTTGCAACTGCGCTCATGTATCATACCGTGCCATTTTCCCTTTATTTATGTGTCATGTTATTTAAAATTTTCTATTTCAATTTGATATTGTTCTCTTTCTAACCACATTAATTGATTTTTCTTCAAAGAACAGAAACACAAGAAGAGGAATTATTAGATATCGTTTGATCCTATGAACAATCAGAATAACAATATTTAATTGCATAATTATGATGTAAACTAGTTGCACGAGCATATGATGAAAAATTGATTAAAAAATTAAATTTTATATATAGATAAAATCAGACATAATATATATGTTCTCAATTCATTTTCACTTGAATAACAGACTCACAATTCTTTTTTCAATTGAATAAGTTTTTCCTCACGTGAAGGCACATATCATGACACATATTCAATTTATACGTAGCATACGAACAAACCTTGAATGGGATATCTTTCTTAGGAGTGATAAATGATAACTAGAGATTAATTAATTTTTTAATACAATCTATATCATATCAAACATACATTATGGAAAGAGGTATTGAAATTAATATAATTTTAAAAATGTCATCCATCATAAATCTTTTTGTAAAAACAAAAAAAACTTCTAGCAAAGATTTTCAATTATTGACTCCAAATAAATGAGCCTTATTATTTAGAAATTTAAAAGATTGTGTCTCTTTAATCAATATTTATCAATTGAGAAATTAATTAATTGCTTCGAAGAAAGATGGCGTGAAAATTTAAGAACGAAGAAAATTTCTTCTCTTCGCCGATAATTCTTTAGTGTGGCCACCATTACCACCACCTACAACATCATCCTCATCGTATCTATTACCAAATCACGGTCAATTCAAAACTAAAACTGGAAAATCAATATACCAAATTATTTTTTTTCAAATAAAAAATCAGTATCAAAATCTTCTTTATGTGAACTCTGTCATTAATTTTTGTTCTAAATCAAGTGCATTGTGACTGAATATATCTCTCAAAAAGCTTGATGCTTCCTTTGTTTTTGAATTCCTAAAATTCTATTTAATGGGTTTTGAAGAATTGCTCGAAATGTGTAGATTTTTTTAGATAAAATTTTAAATTGAGGAAACAAATCGAAGCGATAGCAGTAAAAAAATGTCACTAGAGTTCTGCAAAATTGGTGACATTGAAAATGACGGAAAAAATGGCCGTAGCAGTTCATCTGTGTAGAGAAAGAAGAAAGAAGAAAGAAGAAAGAAAAGTAAGAAAATGAATAAGAAAAAAAATTCAGCATGTCAAATACGAAAATAAATAAATTTATAAACGTTTTTTGAGTTTCTCACTCTCTTAAAGAGAGCTCCAAGACAGATGTCAAAAAATGAATGTAATAATACCATTTCAGAATTGTTTAATAGAGTAATAAAATACCTGCAAACTTTAAGTATCTTTTTGCAAATTTGGGACAACTTTAATAGCGACTTTATGTTAATGATTTAGTTTCTGAGTTTTTAAAAGTTTGGATATTTATCTTATCCTGTTGCACATAAAGAATTAAATTACCTAACTGCTTGTGTTATCATGCAAACAATTGGCAGGTGAGTATGATAAAAATTACCTATCTAAAAAAATGATAAGGTTTTTTATCGAGCTGATCAGATGGACAATTACACTTAATGATTTGATATCAGTTATCGATTTTTATGTACTAATCAGCTAGCTATTTGATAAGATATTGGTTAATTGGGTAACGAGTTGGCAATTACCGGACAGTTATTAGGTGGTGCATCGACTAACCTCCATGAAATCAAAACGAAAAAAGGAAGAGTCAAAGAAGATAACAAATCGACAACCCATCAGAAAGAAAGATAAATAGATGAATTAAAAAAAATCAAAAAATTTAAAACAAAAAAGAAGGAGATACGAAGAGTTGAAATATTTTGAATAACGACAACAAGAGAAAAGACAAACAAAGAAACTCGAAAATCACCAAAAAATGAAGGAGTGACAGAATACTGTATGAGTTAAAGGAGCATTAAGGTTAAGTATTAATAATACGTGGAGTACTTTCTATATTAAGGAGTAAAAGTGAAAGCATGATACTTTTTAACGAGTTAACTGTTTATCCAATGAAAATTTTGAGTAATCTGCCCTGCCACAGTCATTAATTATATAATTTTAATTTGTTCACCAACCATTTAAAAAAGATCAATTATAAAAAAAAAAAAAAAAAACATATTTTGAGTTACAATATGAATGCGATCTAGTTAGTGATTTAGTCCCTAAGCTTAAAAATATTAAATATCATTTGATTTTAAGAACATCAACAACTAAAATTGTTAAATTACCTATATTATAGTATTTGAACAATCACAATTATTTAATTACATAGATATGAAGTAAACTGGTGACACGTACGTTGCACGAGTATATAATAAAAAAATAATATCTAAAAATAAATTAACTCTATTTCTATATATCGCCAATTTAAATCTTTGTCAAATTGATCTTGTTTTTTCAATAGTTGCCTTTTTGCTTTTATGTATGTTGATGAAAAAAACATGTTTAATGTAGTATGTTGAATCTCTGGCGCCGTCGAAGATAAGCGTAGCGCGATAGAAAAAGAGAATGAAATGCTTTGGAGAAGAATTAGGTTTATCTATTTCCTTTTTTTCAATTTTTTCTTTAATTTCTTTGTTCTGCTTTGTAAGATATTTTGTATTTTTTATAGTATCAATTTATGGGGTGGTTGTATTAAAATGGTCACTCAGATTATAGCAATTAGTTTAATTATAGTGAATGATAATTGGAGATTAGTTAATCTTTTAAGATAACTAGTGTAGTACCCGTGCGATGTGCGGACAATATTTCTTTTAGAAAAAAATCAGAAGAATTGATTTATAAAAAAGCTTAGCACTTCTTTTAGGTTTCAATGCACTGCCATCTCTTTCTGGACAAATTTTACTGTCTCCTCTAATACTGCTTTTCTCTTGTTGCTTCCTGTGGTTAATTGTATTGATACATGATAATATATGTACATATATGTATGTGTGTATATGTACTTGTATGTATTTGACATCTGTTAACATCGATCATTGTACCCCAGCCAAGATTATCAAAATCAAAATAATTTGCTCAGTCATAGAAGGGTGAGGTTTGAGATTAGTTAAATTATAGTGAATGATATTCGGGAAATGGTGGGAGTGGCTTCGGTGGAGGAAAAGATGCGAGAAGTGACGTTACGTTGGTTCGGGCACGTGATGAGGAGGGGTGCTGATGCGCCTGTGCGGAGGTGTGAGACACTGGCTATGGATGATTTTAGGCGGGGAGAGGTAGGCCGAAGAAATATTGGAAGGAGGTGTTTAAACATGATATGGAGCAGTTACAGCTTACAAATGACATGACACTTGATAGGAAGGTGTGGAAGATGCGGATTAGGGTAGAGGGTTAGGGGTGGGAGAGTGTCGGTGACAACAGGGGAGTATTCTGTATTTGTATCTGAAGTTTCTTGTTCGTAGGTGTTGTGTGTTGTCTATGGTTTCAGATGTATAGTTTTAGTATTATTTTGTGGCTAGCGTTGTTAGTTTATTTTGGCATACTGTACAAGTTTATATGCATTTATGTATTGTGTCTGTTATATATATTGTTATTGAATCTAAGTCGGGGGTCTATCGGAAACAACTTCTCTACTTCACCTGAGGTAGTGGTATAGACTGCATACACTCTACCCTCCTCAGACCCTCACTAGGTGGGAATACACTCGATATGTTATTGTTGTTGATAATTGGAGATTAGTTAATCTTTTAAGATAATTTATGCCATATCAAACACACATTAGGGAAAGACATATTGAAATTAATATATTCCTAAACATGTTAGCAATGATTTTTCAAAAAAATAAAATAAAAAACTAGCAAGCATTTATAATTGTCGACTTCAAAAGAAAAAAAAAAAAAAAGAGACTTTCCGTTTGCAATTTTTTTAAAAAATGTGTTTCTTTTTCAACTGAAAAACAAAATTAATTGCACCAAAGAAAGACAACACAGAAAATTAATAATGAGGGGAAATTAGCAAATACTTTCTCCGTCTCAAATTATCCGTCCCAAATTTTTTAATTTGATTTTTCATTTTACTTGTCTTTTTTCATTAATCAAGAAGATACAAATTTTTGTTTTCCCATGTTTTACCCTTTGCATTAATTACTTCTTTTTAAAATTAAAATGTAAACATCATTTAAGAGGAGTATTATGGTAAATTAACCATGTTATTAATTATTTTTCTTAATTAATGTATCATCTCAATTTGGGATGGATAATTTAGGGCGGAGATACAAAAACAAAAAAAGATCATAATCATAATTATTTAATTGCATAGTTATGATGCAAATTAGTGGCGCGTGCGTTGCACGAGCATATATGATGAGAAAATTTGTATCTAAAAAGAAAATTAACTTAATATCAGTGTTTTAAAAGGCATGAGGAGATGCGTTTTATCCATCATGAGGCAAATCGTACAAATTTTCAATTTTATAGTTACTAAAATAAGGTTAAAAATAGAAAATTCATAGAAATAAAAAAAATATTAAAAAATAATTAATAAATGAGATATTATCTAAAATATGATAAAGTGGGTAAATAATTATAAGAGTAAATACATAATTACCCCCCTGATGTTGGTCGAGATTTTCAAAAAAAACACCTAGACTTTGAATTCGACCTATTACCCCACGATTCTTACTTAATCCGTTGCAAACACTCCATTTTTCGCTGAATTCTCACATCAGTTTGATTACCTCTTGCTACAAACACCCAAACTGATTCTCAACCACAGAATGAGGTTTTTTCCTTTACCGATACCTATTTTTGCGTCTTTCTTCTAAAAACTTACTCTTGAAAGTGTTGCATGTTGCTATTAGAGGGCAAAGAATTAGCTTATGATGAAGAATAACAGCAAAAAAGCTTTTCCCCCAATCGAGGTGATAGACCACCCTATGGCTGATGTGATTACCAGTTAATCGGCAAAAAGTTTGGGTTGAATGCGACTCTACCAATACCAATTTCCTCTGAAATAAGATAAAACAACTTTGCATAGTATCGGTAATGATTAACGTATTCTTTTTTTTTGAGAGAGATGGAAACTTTTACTTAAGAATAGAGAGTGGCCGAGCAGTATAGTAGTTTGCTGGACAAACTTGGGGTAACAATCTCGGAAGCAAAATCGATAGTATCCGAGAACGGAACCATCGAATTTGCTAAGAGATTTTGGACTAAGAATATGCAATTTCTCTTAGGGCATTAACTACATCTTTGCCAATTGTCAGCAAGATATTCGATTTCTATATCGATGCTTCAAAGGCAGGGAGGGGCAGAATTCAGAGTCCGGTCGCACTTACATTCTACTAAATTTTAAGTGTTAGAAACGATCGAAAGCTGTTGCTCTGAAACCACATAGGTCACACGTACTATCTTTAGAATATTGGATTGGAAGGAAGGGCTTCGCTTTTTTATCGCTTTTTGAGTTTGGTTTGGAAGAACGTGGGCAAGTTCGGGATTCACTATCGCTTTCCGCTCGGAGCAGCTCACCCCCCTTGTCACTTAAGGGGCGAAGTTACCGAAGCGAGTCGAAAGGACAAACAGTCATCTTTGAGGTTATTATGCGTTCAGTTAATACTTATCGATTGAGAAAACAATTAATTGCTCCAAAAAAAGATGGCACAAAAAATTAAGAATAAAGAAAAATTAGCAACTATTTAATTGCATAGATTTTGATTATATGAACAATCATAATCACAATTATTTAATTGCATAGATAAGATGCAACCTAGTGGCACGTGCGTTGCACGAGCATATAATGAAAATATCTGTATTTAAAAAAGTAAATTAATTTAATATCGGTGTTTTAAAAGGCATGAGGCGAGGGGTTTTATCCATCATGAGGCAAGGCGTAAGCCTTGAGAAACGGAGCGTACATCATACAAATTTTCAATTTTATAGTTAATAAAATAAGGTTAAAAATAGAACATTCCTAGAAATAAAAAAATATTAACAAATTATTAATAAATGAGATATTATATGAAATACACCTTAAAATGATATTAGAACTGTAAAGTTATGTCTAAAATAAAATAAGAAGATCATTTGAAATAAAAGGTTGAAGTTTGAATCAAGTCAACATTAGATTTATAATACTACAAAATATGAGAAAAGAAAAATCAAAATAGCATCACTATTAAATAGTAAAATAATAAAAACAATTATAATACTAGAAATTTAGAGTTGCAAATTTGAAGATTGAAATGGATTGAAAAATATATAATCGTTTGTATATTACTAGAAATTAAAAGCATAGTATTTTTTAATTGCTAAGAGATGATTGGTTGTGAAAAGGAAAATCGTCTAGAATATAACAAAGTGGGTAAATAATTATAAATACAGCGGGATATAAAAATCTCTAGAATACCCATAATTTTAATGAGATTCATCTAGCGTAAGCTTTCCTATAGTAAGTGTATTATGTCTGGGCGTACATGCTGTCAGAAAAAATGTACGCTTAGAGAACTGCACGTTTAAAATGTGTTCAGTGTATATTTACTGAGCCTTGTCTCGAAAGTCGCCTCAAAAATATTTTTTGAAATACTATTTAATCAATGCTTATTAATTAAGAAATTAATTAATGCTTCAGAGAAGGATGACATGAAAAATTAAGAATGAGAAAATATTAGCAAATAATAGTTCTACTTCAAAGAACAGAAACACAAAGAAGAAAAATTATTAGATATCCTATGAACAATCAGAATAACAATATTTAATTGCATAGTTATGATGTAAACTAGTTGCACGTGCGTTGCACGAGCATATGATGAAAAGTTGATCAGAAAAATAAATTTTATATATATAAAATCAGACATAATATGTATGTTCTCAATTCATTTTCACTTGAATAACAGACTCACAATTCTTTTTCAGTTGAATAAGTTTTTTCTCACGTGAAGGCACAAATCATGATACATTCAATTTATACGTAGCATACGAACAAACCTTGAATGAGATATCTTTCTTAGGAGGGATAAATGATAACTGGAGATTAATTAATTTTTTAATACAATCTATATCATATCAGACATACATTATGGAAAGAGGTATTGAAATTAATATAATTTTAAAAATGTCATCAATAATAAATATTTTAAAAATAAATAAATCTAGCAAGCATTTTCAATTATTGATTCCAAAATAAATGAGCCATATTATTTAGAAATCTAGCAAGCATTTTCAATTATTTATTCCAAAATAAATGAGCCATATTATTTAGAAATTTAAAAGATTGTTTCTCCTCAATCAATATTTATCAATTGAGAAATTAATTAATTACTTCGAAGAAAGATGACGCGAAAATTTAAGAACGAGGAAAATTTCTTCTCTTCGCCGATAATTCTTTGGTGTGGCCATCATTACCACCACCTACAACATCATCCTCATCGTATCTATTACCAAATCACGGTCTATCCAAAAACTAAAACTGAAAATTCAATATACCAAATTATTTTTTTTCAAATTAAAAATCAGTATCAAAATCTTCTTTATGTGAACTCTATCTTTGATTTTTGCTCTAAATCAAGTGGATTGTGACTGGATATATTTCTCAAAAAGCTTGATGTTTCTTTGTTTTTAAATTCCTAAAATTCTATTTAATGGGTTTTGAAGAATTGTTTGAAATACGTAGATTTTTTTAGATAAAATTTTAAATTGAAAAAACAAATCGAAGCAATAGCAGTAAACAAAGGTTACTAGAGTTGCTGCAAAATTGGTGACATTGAAAATGCCGGAAAAAATGTCTGTAGCAGCTGATTTGTGTAGAAGAAAAAAGAAAGAGGAAAGAAAAGCAAGAAAATGAATAAGAAAAAAAAATCAGCATGTCAAATACGAAAATAAATAAATTTATAATCGTTTTTTGAGTTTCTCACTCTCTTAAAGAGAGCTCCAAGACAGATGGCAAAAAATGAATGTAATAATACCATTTCAGAAATGTTTAATAGAGTAATAAAATACCTACAAACTTTAAGTATCTTTTTATAAATTTGGGACAACTTTAATAGCGACTTTATGTCTTTTCTCTATATAATATTAACTTGCTTGAAATCACAGATATAATGGTAGTAAAAGACAATATAAATAAGGTTATTTAGTTGTTATTGCACATGACGAACTTTAGATGATTTGTTTAATATAACATGATAATCGTACATATTTTAATATTATTAATCTAATAACACATATATTGCACGTGCATTTCAAATCAGTTATCATAAAAATTTAAAAATCATATAAGATTATTATTAAAATATGTTGTGAGTTAAATAAAAATATTAAAAAATTATGAATATGACCATGTTAGTGATTTAGTTTCTGAGTTTTTAAATGTTTGGATATTTATCCTATTCTGTTGCACATAAAAATTAAATTACCTATTTGCTTGTGTTATCGTGCAAATAATTGACACGTGAGTATGATAAAAATTACCTATCTAAAAAAATGATAAGGTTGTTTGTCGAGCTGATCAGATGGACAATTACACTTAATGATTTGATATCAGTTATCGATTTTCAATGTACTAATCAGTTAGCTATTTGATAAGATATTGGTTAATTGGGTAACGAGTTGGCAATTACCGGACAGTTATTAAGTGGTGCATCGACTAACCTCCACGGAATCAAAACGAAAAAAGGAAGAGTCAAAGAGGATAACAAATCGACAACCCATCAGAAAGAAAGATAAATGGATGAATTAGAAAAGTTAAAAAAATTAAAACAAAAAAGAAGGAGATATGAAGAGTTGAAACATTTTGAATAACGCCAACAAGAGTAAAGAAAAACAAAGAAACTCGAAAATCACCAAAAAATGAAGGAGTGACAGAATACTATATGAGTTAAAGGAGCATTAAGGTTAAATATTAATAATACGTGGAGTACTTTATATATTAAGGAGTAAAAGTGAAAGCATGATACTTTTTAACGAGTCAACTGTTTATCTGCCCTGCCACAAACAAGTCATTAATTATATAATTTTAAAAAATAAAAAAAACATATTTTGGGTTACAATATGAATGTGTTCTAGTTAGTAATTTAGTCCCTAAGCTTAAAAATATTAAATATCATTTGATTTTATGAACATAAACAATTAAAATTATTAAATTACCCATATTATAGTGTACGAACAATCGCAATTATTCAATTGCATGGATATGAAATAAACTAGTGACACGTACGCTGCACGAGCACATAATTAAAAAAATGATATCAAAAAATAAATAAATCAACTCTATTTCTATATATCGTCAATTTGAATCTTCGTCAAATTGTTCTCGTTTCTTCAATAATTGTCCTTTTACTTTCATGTATGTTGATTGAAAAAAACACGTTTAATGTAGTATGTTGAATCTCCGGCGCCGTCGAAGACAAGCGTAGCGCGAGAGAAAAAGAGAATGAAATGCTTTGGAGAAGAATTAGGTTAACCTATTTCCTTTTATTTTATTTTTTTAATTTTTCTCTAATTTTTTTGTTCTGCTTTGTAGGATATTTTGTACTATTTTTTATAGTATCAATTTATGGGGTGGTTGTATTAAAATGGTCACTCAGATTATAGCAACTAGTTTAATTATAGTGAATGATAATTGGAGATTAGTTAATCTTTTAAGATAATTAGTGTAGTACTCGTGCGATGTGCGGACAAAACATTTCATTTAGAAAAAAATCATAAGAATTGATTTATAATAAAGCTTAGCACTACTTTTAGGTTCCAATGCACTGTCATCTCTTTTCAGATAAATTTTACCGTCTCCTCTACCACTTCTTTTCTCTTGTTGCTCCCCATGGTTAATTGTATTGATACCTGTCGATTTATTATGCTTCTGGTCAGTATGTTGATTATGATTTCCTCGCAAACATACAATTTGCATTGACGACGTTTCATTCTAATACAGTTGCAACCACTGTTGCAACAAATATGAGCTGTAAGAGAATGTATCGAAAAAAACTTCACCTTAATCAGAGGTCTTGCTTCTGAATTTCGAGTAGTATTGGCACAAATTCCGATTAGTAAAGGAAAATGAAGAAGTGGAAACCCCCAATTCATTGTTAAGCTTTTATTATGGGATTTTTACAAAAATATACCGTTTAATACAAAATATTACATCTATACAACGCATATTTATAAATTACACCGCATAGCCCTTTTAGTTTTTTGCAATTGTGCTCATGTATCATACCGTGCCATTTTCCCTTTATTTATGTGTCATGTTATTTAAAATTTTCTATTTCAATTTGATATTGTTCTCTTTTTCACCACATTAATTGATTTTTCTTCAAAGAACAGAAACACAAGAAGAAGAATTATTAGATATCGTTTGATCCTATGAACAATTAGAATAACAATATTTAATTGCATAATTATGATGTAAACTAGTTGCACGTGCGTTGCACGAGCATATGATGAAAAATTGATTAAAAAATTAAATGAATATATATAGATAAAATCAGACATAATATATATGTTCTCAATTCATTTTTACTTGAATAACAGACTCACAATTCTTTTTTCAATTGAATAAGTTTTTCCTCACGTGAAGGCACATATCATGACACACATTCAATTTATACGTAGCATACGAACAAACCTTGAATGGGATATCTTTCTTAGGAGGGATAAATGATAACTGGAGATTAATTAATTTTTTAATACAATCTATATCATATCAAACATACATTATGGAAAGAGGTATTGAAATTAATATAATTTTAAAAATGTTATCCATCATAAATCTTTTTGTAAAAACAAAAAAAAATTCTAGCAAGGATTTTCAATTATTGACTCCAAATAAATGAGCCTTATTATTTAGAAATTTAAAAGATTGTGTCTCTTCAATCAATATTTATCAATTGAGAAATTAATTAATTACTTCGAAGAAAGATGTCGTGAAATTTTAAGAACGACGAAAATTTCTTCTCTTCGCCGATAATTCTTTGGTGTGGCCACCATTACCACCACCTACAACATCATCCTCATCGTATCTATTACCAAATCACGGTCAATTCAAAACTGAAACTGAAAATTCAATATACCAAATTAAATTTTTTCAAATTAAAAATCAGTATCAAAATCTTCTTTATGTGATTTTTGTTCTAAATCAAGTGCATTGTGACTGAATATATCTCTCAAAAAGTTTGATGCTTCCTTTGTTTTTGAATTTCTAAAATTCTATTTAATGGGTTTTGAAGAATTGTTCGACATGTGTAGATTTTTTAAGATAAAATTTTAAATTGAGGAAACAAATCGAAGCGATAGCAATTGAAAAAGGTCATTAGAGTTGCTACAAAATTGGTGACATTGAAAATGATGGAAAAAATGGCCGTAGCAGCTGATCTGTGTAGAGAAAGAAGAAAAAAGAAAGAAAAGCAAGAAAATGAATAAGAAAAAAAATTCAGCATGTCAAATACGAAAATAAATAAATTTATAATCGTTTTTTGAGTTTCTCACTCTCTTAAAGAGAGCTCCAAGACAGATGGCAAAAAATGAAAGTAATAATACCTTTTCAGAATTGTTTAATAGGGTAGTAAAATACCTGCAAACTTTAAGTATCTTTTTACAAATTTGGGACAACTTTAATAGCGACTTTATGTTAATGATTTAGTTTCTGAGTTTTTAAAAGTTTGGATATTTGTCTTATCCTGTTGCACATAAAGAATTAAATTACCTAACTGCTTGTGTTATCATGCAAACAATTGACAGGTGAGTATGATAAAAATTACCTATCTAAAAAAATGATAAGGTTGTTTATCGAGCTGATCAGATGGACAATTACACTTAATGATTTGATATCAGTTATCGATTTTCAATGTACTAATCAACTAGCTATTTGATAAGATATTGGGTAACGAGTTGGCAATTACCGGACAGTTATTAGGTGGTGCATCGACTAACCTCCACGAAATCAAAACGAAAAAAGGAAGAGTCAAAGAGGATAACAAATCAACAACCCATCAGAAAGAAAGATAAATGGATGAATTAAAAAAAATTAAAAAATTTACAACAAAAAAGAAGGAGATACGAAGAGTTGAAACATTTTGAATAGCGCCAACAAGAGAAAAGACAAACAAAGAAACGCGAAAATCACTAAAAAATGAAGAAGTGACAGAATACTATATGAGTTAAAGGAGCATTAAGGCTAAATATTAATAATACGTGGAGTACTTTATATATCAAGGAGTAAAAGTGAAAGCATGATACTTACGAACAATCGCAATTATTCAATTGCATGGATATGAAATAAACTAGTGACACGTACGCTGCACGAGCACATAATTAAAACAATGATATCAAAAAATAAATCAAATCAATTTCTATATATCGTCAATTTGAATCTTCATCAAATTGTTCTCGTTTCTTCAATAGTTGTCCTTTTACTTTCATGTATGTTGATTGAAAATAACACGTTCAATGTCGTACGTTGAATCTCCGGCGCCGTCGAAGACAAGCGTAGCGCGAGAGAAAAAGAGAATGAAATGCTTTGGAGAAGAATTAGGTTTACCTATTTCCTTTTTTTATATATATAATTTTTCTCTAATTTTTTTGTTGTGCTTTGTAGGATATTTTGTACTATTTTTTATAGTATCAATTTATGGGGTGGTTGTATTAAAATGGTCACTCAGATTATAGCAACTAGTTTAATTATAGTGAATGATAATTGGAGATTAGTTAATCTTTTAAGATAATTAGTGTAGTACTCGTGCGATGTGCGGACAAAACATTTCATTTAGAAAAAAATCATAAGAATTGATTTATAATAAAGCTTAGCACTGCTTTTAGGTTCCAATGCAATGCCATTTCTTTCCGGATAAATTTTACCGTCTCCCCTACCACTTCTTTTCTCTTGTTGCTTCCCGTGGTTAATTGTATTGATACCTGGCAATTTATGATGCTTCTGGTCAGTATGTTGATTATGATTTCCTCGCAAACATACAATTTGCATTGACGACGTTTCATTCTAATACAGTTGCAACCACTGTTGCAACAAATATGAGTTGTAAGAGAATGTATCGAAAAAAACTTCACCTTAATCAGAGGTCTTGCTTCTGAATTTCGAGTAGTATTGGCACAAATTCCGATTAGTAAAGACTTGAAATATCAAACCCTAATAGGAAAATGAAGAAGCGGAAACCCCCAATTCATTGTTAAGCTTTTATTATGGGATTTTTACAAAAATATACCGTTTAATACAAAATATTACATCTACGCAACGCATATTTATAAATTACACCGCATAGCCCTTTTTGTTTTTTGCAACTGTGCTCATGTATCATACCGTGCCATTTTTCCTTCATTTATGTGTCATGTTATTTAAAATTTTCTATTTCAATTTGATATTGTTCTCTTTTTCACCACATTAATTGATTTTTCTTCAAAGAACAGAAACACAAGAAGAAGAATTTATCAATCGAGAAATTAGTTAATTGCATAATTATGATGTAAACTATTTGCACGTGCGTTGCACGAGCATATGATGAAAAATTGATTAAAAAATTAAATTTTATATAGAGATAAAATCAGACATAATATATATGTTCTCAATTCATTTTCACTTGAATAACAGACTCACAATTCTTTTTCAATTGAATAAGTTTTTTCTCACGTGAAGGCACATATCATGACACATATTCAATTTATACGTAGCATACGAACAAACCTTGAATGGGATATCTTTCTTAGGAGGGATAAATGATAACTGGAGATTAATTAATTTTTTAATACAATCTATATCATATCAAACATACATTATGGAAAGAGGTATTGAAATTAATATAATTTTAAAAATGTCATCCATCATAAATCTTTTTGTAAAAACAAAAAAAACTTCTAGCAAAGATTTTCAATTATTGACTCCAAATAAATGAGCCTTATTATTTAGAAATTTAAAAGATTGTGTCTCTTTAATCAATATTTATCAATTGAGAAATTAATTAATTGCTTCGAAGAAAGATGGCGTGAAAATTTAAGAACGAAGAAAATTTCTTCTCTTCGCCGATAATTCTTTAGTGTGGCCACCATTACCACCACCTACAACATCATCCTCATCGTATCTATTACCAAATCACGGTCAATTCAAAACTAAAACTGGAAAATCAATATACCAAATTATTTTTTTTCAAATAAAAAATCAGTATCAAAATCTTCTTTATGTGAACTCTGTCATTAATTTTTGTTCTAAATCAAGTGCATTGTGACTGAATATATCTCTCAAAAAGCTTGATGCTTCCTTTGTTTTTGAATTCCTAAAATTCTATTTAATGGGTTTTGAAGAATTGCTCGAAATGTGTAGATTTTTTTAGATAAAATTTTAAATTGAGGAAACAAATCGAAGCGATAGCAGTAAAAAAATGTCACTAGAGTTCTGCAAAATTGGTGACATTGAAAATGACGGAAAAAATGGCCGTAGCAGTTCATCTGTGTAGAGAAAGAAGAAAGAAGAAAGAAGAAAGAAAAGTAAGAAAATGAATAAGAAAAAAAATTCAGCATGTCAAATACGAAAATAAATAAATTTATAAACGTTTTTTGAGTTTCTCACTCTCTTAAAGAGAGCTCCAAGACAGATGTCAAAAAATGAATGTAATAATACCATTTCAGAATTGTTTAATAGAGTAATAAAATACCTGCAAACTTTAAGTATCTTTTTGCAAATTTGGGACAACTTTAATAGCGACTTTATGTTAATGATTTAGTTTCTGAGTTTTTAAAAGTTTGGATATTTATCTTATCCTGTTGCACATAAAGAATTAAATTACCTAACTGCTTGTGTTATCATGCAAACAATTGGCAGGTGAGTATGATAAAAATTACCTATCTAAAAAAATGATAAGGTTTTTTATCGAGCTGATCAGATGGACAATTACACTTAATGATTTGATATCAGTTATCGATTTTTATGTACTAATCAGCTAGCTATTTGATAAGATATTGGTTAATTGGGTAACGAGTTGGCAATTACCGGACAGTTATTAGGTGGTGCATCGACTAACCTCCATGAAATCAAAACGAAAAAAGGAAGAGTCAAAGAAGATAACAAATCGACAACCCATCAGAAAGAAAGATAAATAGATGAATTAAAAAAAATCAAAAAATTTAAAACAAAAAAGAAGGAGATACGAAGAGTTGAAATATTTTGAATAACGACAACAAGAGAAAAGACAAACAAAGAAACTCGAAAATCACCAAAAAATGAAGGAGTGACAGAATACTGTATGAGTTAAAGGAGCATTAAGGTTAAGTATTAATAATACGTGGAGTACTTTCTATATTAAGGAGTAAAAGTGAAAGCATGATACTTTTTAACGAGTTAACTGTTTATCCAATGAAAATTTTGAGTAATCTGCCCTGCCACAGTCATTAATTATATAATTTTAATTTGTTCACCAACCATTTAAAAAAGATCAATTATAAAAAAAAAAAAAAAAACATATTTTGAGTTACAATATGAATGCGATCTAGTTAGTGATTTAGTCCCTAAGCTTAAAAATATTAAATATCATTTGATTTTAAGAACATCAACAACTAAAATTGTTAAATTACCTATATTATAGTATTTGAACAATCACAATTATTTAATTACATAGATATGAAGTAAACTGGTGACACGTACGTTGCACGAGTATATAATAAAAAAATAATATCTAAAAATAAATTAACTCTATTTCTATATATCGCCAATTTAAATCTTTGTCAAATTGATCTTGTTTTTTCAATAGTTGCCTTTTTGCTTTTATGTATGTTGATGAAAAAAACATGTTTAATGTAGTATGTTGAATCTCTGGCGCCGTCGAAGATAAGCGTAGCGCGATAGAAAAAGAGAATGAAATGCTTTGGAGAAGAATTAGGTTTATCTATTTCCTTTTTTTCAATTTTTTCTTTAATTTCTTTGTTCTGCTTTGTAAGATATTTTGTATTTTTTATAGTATCAATTTATGGGGTGGTTGTATTAAAATGGTCACTCAGATTATAGCAATTAGTTTAATTATAGTGAATGATAATTGGAGATTAGTTAATCTTTTAAGATAACTAGTGTAGTACCCGTGCGATGTGCGGACAATATTTCTTTTAGAAAAAAATCAGAAGAATTGATTTATAAAAAAGCTTAGCACTTCTTTTAGGTTTCAATGCACTGCCATCTCTTTCTGGACAAATTTTACTGTCTCCTCTAATACTGCTTTTCTCTTGTTGCTTCCTGTGGTTAATTGTATTGATACATGATAATATATGTACATATATGTATGTGTGTATATGTACTTGTATGTATTTGACATCTGTTAACATCGATCATTGTACCCCAGCCAAGATTATCAAAATCAAAATAATTTGCTCAGTCATAGAAGGGTGAGGTTTGAGATTAGTTAAATTATAGTGAATGATATTCGGGAAATGGTGGGAGTGGCTTCGGTGGAGGAAAAGATGCGAGAAGTGACGTTACGTTGGTTCGGGCACGTGATGAGGAGGGGTGCTGATGCGCCTGTGCGGAGGTGTGAGACACTGGCTATGGATGATTTTAGGCGGGGAGAGGTAGGCCGAAGAAATATTGGAAGGAGGTGTTTAAACATGATATGGAGCAGTTACAGCTTACAAATGACATGACACTTGATAGGAAGGTGTGGAAGATGCGGATTAGGGTAGAGGGTTAGGGGTGGGAGAGTGTCGGTGACAACAGGGGAGTATTCTGTATTTGTATCTGAAGTTTCTTGTTCGTAGGTGTTGTGTGTTGTCTATGGTTTCAGATGTATAGTTTTAGTATTATTTTGTGGCTAGCGTTGTTAGTTTATTTTGGCATACTGTACAAGTTTATATGCATTTATGTATTGTGTCTGTTATATATATTGTTATTGAATCTAAGTCGGGGGTCTATCGGAAACAACTTCTCTACTTCACCTGAGGTAGTGGTATAGACTGCATACACTCTACCCTCCTCAGACCCTCACTAGGTGGGAATACACTCGATATGTTATTGTTGTTGATAATTGGAGATTAGTTAATCTTTTAAGATAATTTATGCCATATCAAACACACATTAGGGAAAGACATATTGAAATTAATATATTCCTAAACATGTTAGCAATGATTTTTCAAAAAAATAAAATAAAAAACTAGCAAGCATTTATAATTGTCGACTTCAAAAGAAAAAAAGAAAAAAAAGAGACTTTCCGTTTGCAATTTTTTTAAAAAATGTGTTTCTTTTTCAACTGAAAAACAAAATTAATTGCACCAAAGAAAGACAACACAGAAAATTAATAATGAGGGGAAATTAGCAAATACTTTCTCCGTCTCAAATTATCCGTCCCAAATTTTTTAATTTGATTTTTCATTTTACTTGTCTTTTTTCATTAATCAAGAAGATACAAATTTTTGTTTTCCCATGTTTTACCCTTTGCATTAATTACTTCTTTTTAAAATTAAAATGTAAACATCATTTAAGAGGAGTATTATGGTAAATTAACCATGTTATTAATTATTTTTCTTAATTAATGTATCATCTCAATTTGGGATGGATAATTTAGGGCGGAGATACAAAAACAAAAAAAGATCATAATCATAATTATTTAATTGCATAGTTATGATGCAAATTAGTGGCGCGTGCGTTGCACGAGCATATATGATGAGAAAATTTGTATCTAAAAAGTAAATTAACTTAATATCAGTGTTTTAAAAGGCATGAGGTGAGGCGTAAGCCTTGAGACAAGGAGCGTAAATCGTAAAAAAAAATAATTTTATAGGTGTACGTGCTGTCAGAAAAAATGTACGCCTAAGGGTGTGTTTGGTAAGATGAAAAATATTTTTCTATTTTTCCTTGCTTGGTTGTAGTAAAATGGTGGAAAAATATTTTCTACAATAACTCATTTTCCTCGGTTTGAGGTAAAATGACAAATGTAGCTTATGACCCCACCCCCACTCCTCTTCCCCACCCCAACAACACTCAAATTCACATTAATTAAAAAAATTTCATTACTCAGAAATATTTTTCACTTTGTTTTGCTTCAATTTTTCACTGCTTGAAATAAAAAATAGTAAATCCCGAATTTTTTTCATTTCCAATGTTCATTGAATGTATTATTATTTTTATATGCATAGAGGAAGACTTACCTATGTTACTTTTGCTAATTGCATATTTCATTTTGTCATCGATGTAACTTGTTTCACGAGGTTGAATAAGTTTGTCGTTCCGTTATATTTTTATTGATTGTAGCATCTTGAGATTGTCCTAAAAAAATGTTGAAAAGTGTTTCATATATTTGCTAATTAATAGTTGCTTAAATTTAGTGATTGTAATATTTTAGTATTCGATATTGATATTATTTGTAATGCTTAAATTAGTTCTTACAAATAATTGAGTTGCCAGAGCCACTGATGTACTAGTTAACAGTTATTAGTATTTTCTTAAAAATATTTTTCACTCACCAATCAAACACTAAAAAATATTTTTCTAAAAAATATTTTCTACTCACCAACCAAACACCATAAAATATTTTTCGGAAAATATTTTTCACTCCCCAACCAAACAACAACAACAAAAAAAAAACTCAGTGTATTCCCACATAGTGAGGTCTGGGGGGTAAGATGTACGCAGTCCATACCACTACTTCAGGAGAAGTAGAAAGGTTGTTTCCGATAGACCCCCGACTCAAGACAAGGAATAATAAACAGATACTTAATAGAGCATGGAACAGGATGTCAAGACAAAAATACGCCACCCACAAGGAATAATAAACAAAGAATAGTAAGCACATTCGTAATAAAGCATACAACAAAGTGTCCTAACAAAAATAATACATCTACCAAGTAATGTCCCAGCCCCACGACTCAAACAGGCACTAGCCTTCTATCCTAATCCGCGCCCTCCAGATCTTCCTATCTAGGGTCATGTCTTCAGTGAGCTGTAACTGCTCCATGTCCCGCCTGATCAGCTCTCTCCAGTATTTCTTCGGCTTACCCCTACCCCGCCTGAAATCAGAAAAATATTTTTCATGAAAAATACTTTCCATCATACCAAACACGCCCTAAGAGAATTGTGCTTTTACAATGCGCAAATAATAACTAGAAATTAGTTGATCGTTTAAGACAATTTATATCATGTCAGACATGCATTATGAAAAGAGCTATTGAACTAATATAATCTTAAAAATATTATCGATAATAGAAAAAAAAAAAAAAAAACTTTAGCAAGCATTTTCAATTTTGGGCTAAGAATTATTATTATTATTATTATTATTATTATTATTATTATTATTATTATTATTATTATTATATATAGTTTGATTGTACGAACAATCGCAATTATTCAAATGCATAAATATGAAGTAAACTAGTGGCACGTACGTTGCACGAGCAATAATGAAAAAAATGATATCTAAAAATAAATTAACTCTATATCTATATATCGCCAATTTGAATCTTCGTCAAACTGTTCTCGTTTCTTCAATAGTTGTCCTTTTACTTTCATGTATGTTGATTGAAAAAAAACACGTTTAATGTCGTATGTTGAATCTCCGGTGCCGTCGAAGACATGCGTAGCGCGAGAGAAAAAGAGAATGAAATGCTTTGGAGAAGAATTAGGTTTACCTATTTTCTTTTTCGAATTAGGTTTACCTATTTTCTTTTACTTTTCTTTTTTTCAATTTTTTCTCTAATTATGGGGTGGTTGGATCAAAATGGTCACTCAAATTATAGCAACTAGTTAAATTAAAGTGAATGATGATTGAGATTAGTTAACTTTATAAAGATAATTTATGCAATATCAACACACGAAAGAAATTAAATATAGTAATTAATATATTCGTAAAAAATATTATCAATGATTTTTAAATGAAAAAACCCTAGCAAGCATTTATAATTGTCGACTTCAAAATAAAAATAAAAAGAGACTTTTCCTTTGTAAATTAAAAAAGAAAAAATGTTTCTTCAATCAGTACTTATCAATTGAGAAACAAATTAATTGCTTCAAAGAAAGATGACGTAAAAAATTAATTAGAACAAACATATTATTATTACAAGAAACTCAACATCAACTAATTATAAACATATAAGTATTTATTTTGTTGCTGCAAGAAACTAAGAGTCAACTTCCAAATACAAAATATTAAAAACATTATTATTACAAGAAACTCAACATCAACTTATAAACACAAGGTACAAACATATATTTATATATATTTTGTTACTACACAAGAAACTAAAAGTCAACTTCCAAATACAAAATATAAAACATATTATCACTACTACAAGAAACAAACTTTCAAGTACAAGATACAAACATTTTTTAATTTTTTTTTTGGGTTTTCAAGGTATCCCAACCCGACAGACCAAGGATTAATTCTTCGCAAATCTGAGCTTTATTTAAGAATTTATCGTTGATCAATTGGTTGCTGCATGCACATGCGGATTATTTCAAGAAACTCAAAATCAACTTACAAACAAAATCTACTACAACTATGTTAATGTGGGACCCATCCATTTTGACTTTATTGAGGAGATTTAATGTGGGACCCATCCATTTTGAATGTTTTGAGGAGATATCACATCAAACGGTTAGGATAACGACATTTGTCCTACTTAACGAGTCGTAGATATTAATCGACGAGACTTTGTTGGTGTCAGCATTTGTACGGTAGCTCTGCTATAATTAACTAGTGTGTGCAACATCTGAACTCCTACTTAACGAACTGTAATACTAATCGTAGAGGAATAACTACTGTTGTTGTCAGTGTTTGTACGCTAACTCTGCTGCAATTAACCAACCAGTGTGTGACATCTAAACTCCTACTTAACGAGTTGTAGATACTAATCGTAGAGGAACAACTACTGTTGGTGTCAACATTTGTACGGTAGCTCTGCTACAATTAACCAGTGTGTGCAACATCTGAACTCCTGCTTAACGAGCTGTAAATACTAATCGTAGAGAAATAACTACTGTTGTTGTCAGTGTTTGTACGCTAGCTCTGCTGCAATTAATCAGTCTAAACTCCTACTTAACGAATTGTAGATACTAATCGTAGAAGAACAACTACGGTTGTTGTCAGTGTTTGTACGATAGCTCTGCCACAATTAACTTCCTTATAGAAGGTAATGTATACATCACATAAGTATTTTTTTATTTTTTATTTTTAAAAAAACAATTTTACAAATACAAGGTATAAGCATATTATTCACTACAATAAACTAGAAACTACATACTATTACTACTCACAAACTAGCAACTAATTTCCAAACACAAAACAAACAACAAACATCTTTCTACACAACCAAAAACAACATCAAACATAGTAACAACAAACAACAAACTAGAGTTGAAGTAGTCTTCATTTGTTCCATTCTTCAATATCTAATCAACTTCTTCAATCTTCGGTCCGGCGCCACCAGAGCTGCCAGTAGTACCACCACCACCACCATGCATTTGATCGTCATCCATAGCACCACCATCAGCATCACCACCTTGATACATTCTTGCAATTATAGGATTACATATACCTTCAAGTTCTTTCAACTTATCTTCAAGTTCATCAACTTCAGCCAATTGATTCTTGTCAAGCCACTCTACTGTCTCCTGCACACCATGTTCAATCTTTTCTTTGTCCTCAGTGCTCAACTTGCTAGCAATCTTCTCATCTTTTATTGTGTTCCTCATGTTGTATGCATAGTTTTCAAGTCCATTTTTGGCTTCAACTTTCCTTTTCACTTCTTCATCTTCAGCTTTGTACCTCTCAGCATCAGTCACCATTCTCTCGATATCGTCTTTACTCAATCTTCCTTTGTCATTTGTGATTGTTATCTTGTTCTTAACACCTGCGGTCTTGTCCTCCGCGGTGACGTTAAGGATCCCATTCGCGTCTATATCGAAGGTCACATTGATTTGTGGTACCCCTCTTGGTGCTGGAGGGATACCGGAGAGTTCGAATTTTCCGAGAAGATTGTTGTCTCTTGTTCTTGCTCTTTCCCCTTCATAGACTTGGATTAGTACACCTGGTTGACTATCAGAATACGTCGAAAAAATCTGTTCTTTCTTCGTTGGGATCGTTGTGTTTCTTGGTATCAACGTTGTCATAACGCCACCAGCTGTTTCAAGGCCAAGAGACAGCGGTGTGACATCGAGTAGAAGCAAATCTTGTACTTTCTCGTCCCCTTCCCCTGTCAAGATGGCTGCTTGAACTGCTGCACCGTATGCCACGGCCTCATCGGGGTTTATACTCTTGCACAACTCCTTCCCATTGAAAAAATCCTGCAACAGTTGCTGCACTTTAGGTATACGAGTCGATCCACCAACAAGAACCACCTCATGAATCTGCGATTTATCGATCTTTGCATCCCTTAAACACTTCTCAACAGGGTCCATACACTTGATAAACAAATCCATACACAATTCCTCGAACCTAGCACGAGTAATCGTAGCATAAAAATCAATCCCTTCGAACAATGAATCCACTTCTAACGTAGTCTGAGTCGTCGATGACAGAGTCCTCTTCGCCCTCTCACACGCGGTCCTCAATCTCCTCAACGCTCTAGCGTTTCCACTCAAATCCTTCTTATTCTTCCTCCTAAACTCCGTCACGAAATGATTCACTAACCTATTATCAAAATCCTCACCACCTAAATGTGTATCACCAGCAGTAGCTTTCACTTCAAATATACCTTCCTCAATAGTCAATATCGACACATCAAACGTACCACCACCTAAGTCGAAAACAAGTACATTCTGTTCACCTCTTCTCGACGCTTTCTTATCCAAACCATACGCGATAGCAGCAGCAGTAGGCTCATTTATGATCCTCAACACATTCATACCCGAAATCGCACCAGCATCTTTAGTTGCTTGTCTTTGTGAATCATTGAAGTAAGCAGGAACCGTTACGACGGAGTTTTTCACTTTGAATCCTAAGAAAGATTCAGCTGTTTCCTTCATTTTCACTAACACCATAGATGAAATCTCCTCAGCTGAGAATTGCTTCTTTTCACCTTTGTAACTTACCTCAATCATTGGTTTGTCACCTGGACCTGAATATACCTGTTGAGGTGAAAATACAATTACAATTATTACAAATGCATGCACGTCAAACCAAGATAAAACTTCAAACGCTTCGACTTGAGTCGATACTTTGGAGGCTTGGAAGCGGTTTGGATTACTGATGCATGCACGTCAAACCAAGATAAAGAGTTCAAAAGCTTCGACTTGAGTCGATAGTTTGGAGGCTTGGAAGCAGTTTGGAACAAAGGGTTAAAGCTTAGGAACGTTCTAAATTTTAGAACGTAGGTTCCACGTTCTAAAATGACCGTAGGTTCCACGTGAAAGACAACTTGGAGAAAGAAAAGAGGCTATAGACGCAAAGTGGCTATTATTTAAATACAAGCCTCTTGACTAAAAATCCCCTTAATTCATCAATTACCATACTTTGGAGGCTTGGAAGCAGGTTGAAACAAAGGGTCGAAGCTTAGGAACGTTCTAAAATGAATGTACGTTCCACGTACAAGACAACTTGGAGAAAGAAAAGAGGCTATAGACGCAAAGTGGCTATTATTTAAATAATAGCCTCTTGACTAAAAATCCCCTTAATTCATCAATTGCCATTAAAAATTAAAATAAAAAATTAAACATTAAAAATACAGATATTTCACTCTTTAACGAGATTATATTCACAACTATCATAGTGAAAAATTAGAATAAGAAAATGAAAACAACAACAACAATATATTTTTCAGACTGAGGCACGAATATTATATCTTGCTCTTGGTTTGTACCAGAATTTAGAATTTTCATAAAAGAAGAACATGAAAACAAAAAAGATTCAATATATGTACTATATATACATAAAAATAATAATTTTAATCGAGAATAATTTTCGATCGAGGAGGTTCTGGCAAAAATGTAAAGATAATCAAAGTAAACAAAACAACAAAAACAGTTATGAACATTTTCTTGCCATTTTATAGCAACTTATAAAATGACTAGAAATAGTAAAAGGACAGTTCGGTATACTAAAGCTCCCGTCATGTGCATGAAATTTAAAAAGACAACAGGTGCATGGGATTTAAAAAGAATCAGACCAGAAAAATCTATCATCCAGCCTCAGCTTACATTTCATTTCTAAAGAGATTGTTTTCAAGTCGTGAACTTATAGAACACGAGTAACACCAAAAAAATAATGACCATTTTTCTTGGCATTTTATAGCAATTAACATGACAAAAAATAGTAAAAAAAAAAAAAACTCGATCTACTAAAACTCTCGCTATGCGCTAAAAAAGAACCAGACCAGAAAAATCTATCGAACACAGCCTCACTTTCTTTCAAAAAGATTTCATTTCTAAAGAGATTGTTTTCAAATTTTGAAAATTGTAAACACGAGTAACACCAAAAAAATAGTGACCATTACGTAGTAACTAACATGACAAAAAATAATACTAAAAGAAACCAATTCACTAAAACTCTCATTATGCGATAAATTTACTATGCCATAAATTTAAAAAAAGAATCGAACCAGAAAAATCAATCGAATGCAACCTCACCTTATATTTCATTTCTAAACACACCATTTTATAGCAACAAACATGATAAGAAATAGTAAAAGAACATCTCGATCCACTAAAACTCCCGCCATGCACAAAATTTTAAAAAGGACCATACCAGATAAATCTAAGCCTCACCCTACATTTTATTTCTAAATATACCATTTTATAGCAACTAACATGCCAAAAAAAACAGTTCGATTCACTAAAACTCTCTCCATGATTTTAAAAAGGATCAAACTATAAAAATCTATTTATCGAACACAGCTTCACCTTCACGACTTGAATCTATACCTCCTGATGATCATAACAAGATTAAATAGTAGTAAAATAACAGTTCGATCCACTAAAGTTATCGCCATGGACATGCACATGATTTAAAAAAGGACCAGACTAAAAAAAATCTATCTATCGAACACAGCCTCACCTTACATTTCATTTCTAAATATACCATTTTATAGCAACTAACATGCCAAAAAATAGTAAGAAAAAAAAATAGTTTGATCCACTAAAGCTCTCGCCATGAACATGCACACGATTAAAAAACATGCAGAGGATTAAAAAAGGACCAGACTAGACAAAAATCTATCCATCAAACACGACTTGAATCTACGACCTCCTGATCATCATGACGAGAGCAAATAGTAAAACATATAATAAATACTGTACCTTAAAAGGCCACAACTTGTTGTCACTTTGAACAGATGGATCAGTAAACATGACAAGAAATAGTAAAAAAGAACAGCTCGACCCACTAAAACTCTCGCTATGTAAATTTTTTAAAAAGGATCAAATCAAAAGAATCTATCGAACGCAACCTCACCTCACACTTCATTTCTAAAGATACCATTTTATAGCAACTTATAACTCGCCAAAAAAATAGTAAAAAAACAGTTCAATCCACTAAAACTCTCGCATAAAAAGGACCAGACTAGACAAAAATCTATCTATCAAACACAGCTTCACCTTTCACGACTTGAATCTACGACCTCCTGATCATCATGATCAGAGCAAATAATAAATACTGTACCTTAAAAGGCCACAACTTGTTGTCACTTTGAACAGATGGATCAGTAAACATGACAAGAAATAGTAAAAAAGAACAGCTCGACCCACTAAAACTCTCGCTATGTAAAAAATTTAAAAAGGATCAAACCAAAAGAATCTATCGAACGCAACCTCACCTCACACTTCATTTCTAAAGATACCATTTTATAGCAACTTATAACTTGCCAAAAAAATAGTAAAAAAACAGTTCAATCCACTAAAACTCTCGCATAAAAAGGACCAGACTAGACAAAAATCTATCAATCAAACACAGCTTCACCTTTCACGACTTGAATCTACGACCTCCTGATCATCATGACAAGAGCAAATAAATAGTAAAAGATTATAGTAATAAATAGTGTACCTTAAAAGGCCACAACTTGATGTCACTTTGAACAGATGGATCAGTAAACCTACGACCAATCAATCTTTTAGCATCAAAAACAGTGTTGTGTGGATTCATAGCAACTTGATTCTTAGCAGCATCACCAATCAAACGTTCAGTGTCTGTAAATGCAACATAAGATGGTGTTGTTCTATTACCTTGATCATTTGGTATTATTTCAACTCTATCATTTATCCACACACCAACACAACTATATGTTGTTCCTAAATCTATTCCTATTGCTTTTCCTTCTTTAACACTACTACTTGTTGACATTTTTTTTTTTTTTCTTGAGTGTATATGATGGAAAGTTTGTGTAGTATACGTGTGTATATTGTACAGTTTTTATTTGGTATCTGTGTGTATATATATACACAAGTTTGAGGAAGAATGTAGATGGTTCTAGATTATTTAAAAAAAAAAAAAATTAAACTAAATGACGTAGGTGAAACTAAAAATAGCTGACGAATGATATATATATATATATATATATATATATACTCCCTCCGTTTCGAATTAGTCGGAAATTTATTTCAATTTACTTGTCCGACTTATCAAATCAAGACTATTTTACACAAATTCTTTCCATTCTACTCCTTAATAGGTATTAAATATAACTACACTTTTCAAATTCTTTGAAAATAACACGTACATTTTCAATACAAACTTTGTGAAACTTGATTTTTTTTCTCTTATTTTCAAGGAGTACTACTAGTATTCCTATAAGATTTTCAATCCATGCATGCGTATGCTACAATTTTCCATGCTTAATTAATTATTGAGTTTTACAGTGTTAATAAGGGTAAAAAAAGTAAAATATACTCCTAATCATTAGATTTCTTAATGGGTGTGCCAAAATTGAAAGGGTCATTTAATTCGAAACGGAGGGAGTAAATGAAATGTAGTATATAATTGTGTATATTCTTGTAACATTACTTTATTTACCAATATGAGTTGTGGTGCGGTGGATGAGGGCTGCTCCATCCTTAATTAGAGGTCGAGGGTTCGATCATGGGTATGGAGAAAACTCTGTTGGGAGTGCTGTCATCTTAATGGGCCATGCAACGGCGAATTCGGATTAGTCGGGGCTCTAATGCGGACATCGAACACCGAATGTGAAAACAAGAAAAAAAAACATTACTTTATTTATTTCAATTTATTTTTTTAATTTGTTTTAACAAAAAAAAAAAAAAGGAAGAAAAAATATTTTTATTTCTTCTTTTGTCAGTTTTTAATTTTAACTCCCACATCATATGCTTAAAATTATAAAATTAAAAATATTTTGATGTATTTTACATAATTTTTATTTAATTTTGATGTATTTAATTTTAACTCTCACATCATTTGTTATTATTTCAACTCTTATCATTTATTCATACACCAACACAACTATATGTTGTTCCTAAGTCTATTCCTATTTCTTTTCCTTCTTTAACACTACTAGTTGATGACTTTTTTTTCTTTTTTTCTTTTTTTTTCTTTTTGAAGGGATGAAATTTCAAGATTTTATTTATTTATTTTTGAGTATATATGATGGAAAGTTTGTGTAGTATGTGTGTATATTGTAGTGTGTATTTGTGTTATATATACACAAGTTTGAGGAAGGATGGAGATGGTTCTAGATTTTTTATTTTTGTTAAAAAGGGAAAAATTAAATTAAATGATATGGATGGAACTAAAAATAGCTGACGAATGTAATTTACGTATATAATTGCGTATATTTCTGTAATGTTATTGTATTTATTTTAATTTATTTGAATTATTTTTTAAAATTCGTTTTAACAAAAAAGGAAAAAAAATACTTTTATTTCTTCTTTGGACAATTTTTAATTTTAACTTTCATACTATATGTTTAAATATATAAAATTTAAAATTTTTGATGCATTTTACATAATTTTTATTTATGTTTACGAAATTTAAAAATCAATTTTACTTCTTTAAATTTAGTGTCAAATAAAAATTATATAAACAAATTAGAATTAATGGAGCAATATATTAACTTCAACTAACAACTAATAGTTCATATCTATGCATTTCAATTCGTTTTTATTGCATCACTTAAATAATTCAACTTACAAAATAATTTTTTAAACTCCTTTAAAGTTTATATATCACGTCAATATTAAATTTTCGTAAAACACAATAAATAAATGTTTAAAATGTTTTTATCTTATGGCTTTCTCCTTCTTTTTTTTTTCCCTATTACTAGCTTGAAATATTTCATATTGGGAAAAAGAATTAAAGAAAGGAATTATTTTTCTTCTTTAGTACAAAAAATTCCATGGAACAATATGTTAAAAAATAAAATTATGATGTTGTTTATGTAGGGGTATTTTGGGGACTTCACGAGGCGGTGGAACGGTGGTGGTTATCCAAAATTCAAGCGGTGTGACGGTGTCGTTTTCGGCAAATGAGCTGTTGAAACTTACACGTAGCTTTTGTATGTTTGTGTAATGTATTATGTATGCTATATGTTAGTTGGAAGTATTATGGTGTCATTTTTTTTGTTTTAACCTCAGGATAACGCGCAGTCGCTATAATTTTTGTTGCAATCTTTGTCCTCAAGCATTCGGTGATGTTTATCGTGTAGTCGCTATAATCTCTGTCGCAACTTTTATCCTTTAAATGAGCACTCAGTGGTGCTTATCGTGTAGCCGCTATAACCTCTGTCATAGCCTTTGTCCTTTGGATGAGCACTCACCGGTGCTTATAGTGTAGCCGTTACAACCTTTGTTGCAGTCTTTGTTCTTCGGATGAGCACTCAATGGTGCTTATCGTGTAGTCGCTACAACCTCTGTCGCAACCTCTGTCCTTCCACTGAGCACTCAATGGTGCTTATTGTGTAGCCGCTACAACCTCTGCTACCATCTCTGTCCATGGGATGAGTACTTTATGCGCACGGGATAAACCTCCCCTAACCCACCCTCCACAGTGTAGTAGCCTGTAAATTATATGGGGATGTAAAATGCACTAAGTAAACGTTGTGCGACAGGCTCGACTCAAAAAGCATTGGGAGGGATCGATTTCGGATCATTCATGTGGATAATCACCCTCCAAACCAATTGAGCCATCAGTGTGGGTATTTTGTAGTTGGGCTACTTTGGGCCTAGAAATAGTCTAAGTGGAACTTGGGTTAATGGGCTCAATGAGCATGTGAATCGGACCTTTGCAGCCCAATTGTATACATTTTTTATTGGTGAAACCCATCGATAGCCTCTTAAACTTATCCCTAAAATTCACTTAGGCCCCTAAACTAAGGTTTGTACCTATTAACCCCCCCCCCCCCTCCACACACAATTTGATTTTAATTGGGCATTTTTTGCCTAATCAGCAAAATATATAGAGAGAGTGTGTTACACTTGCGTGACGTGGCAAAAATGCCCAATAAAAATAAACACGTGGCAAAAAAAATGTATGTAAAATTGTTGATTTTTTTATTTTTCTATTTATATTTAATAATAATTTTTTAATTAAAAAAAAAAAGAAAAAAAACACCCCCACCCCCTAATCATCATCTTCTTCACCCCCCCCCCCCCAATCATCTTCTTCTTCACCCCCACCCCCCTCCGTCGTCTTCCCTCACACACACAGTCATCGTCTTCACCCCCGCCCCCACCCCCACCCGTCATCTTCACACCACCCCTCTCCCAACGTTTCACAATTCTCTCACACACAAACACACACATTCACTCTCACACACACATAGTTAACACACTTGCACGAGAGCAGCAATGTAGTCAATATTTTTCGGCGAGATTCGCTGGAAAATCAACTCCAAAATCACTCAGGTTCTTGAACAATTTGGGTATCCAATTCATTCTTGAACATCTCCAAAATCAACTCCATATCTTCCACCTTTTCAGATTCTTGAGCAATTTGGGTATCCAATTCATTCAATTTAGATAAAATTACATCACTTGAAATTGAAAACACATTGGAATTACGAGTAAAATATACAAGATCACAGTGGAATCAAGAAATTGATTTTTGAAAAGGGAATTAACTTAAAGTTGAAATTGATTAAGAAATTGATCCAATTACTCCTCAAGTTTACTGTTGGTTTTCCAACTGATGAATAAAATTAAGTTTCAGAAAAAAAGGAAGAAGATGAAGATGAGGTATGGTGTGTGTGTGTGTCGGAGGGACGAGGGGATATATATGTTCTTTTTAAAAAAAAAAACTTTTGTTTTATTAATAATTTTTTGGGGGCCCTCGGTGCCACGTGGCACCTTTTTATTCAAAATTTAGTTTAAAAAAATTACTATTCACGGGCCACCGGAGAGTAGACAGTACGCGGTGTGCCATGTAGGCAAAAAATGCTCAATTAGAAAAAAAATTGGGGGGTTAGGGGTCTGATAGGTACAAGCCTTAGTTTAGGGACCTAAGTGAATTTTCGACACAACTTTGATGGGCTATCGATGGGTTTGGCCTTTTTTATTTATTTTAAGTTAATGGTAAAAAATACATATAAAGTGTTTCGACTTTTTTCAGTTTTATAACTGAATTATTAGGTAATTGAATTTTCTACTTGAATTATCACCAGCTATTTCTCAATACACAAATTAACGATTGATTGTTTACTTTTCCTACCTGAATGATGGTGATATTTCAGCTATGAAAAGTGAACAATTGACGATTATAGTGTATTTTAATAAATAGTTGGTAATAGTTCAGATAAGGGATACACTCACATGATGTTGTTGGAAGTGATATGGTGTCATTTATTTTAATTTGGTTGTTAAATTTGGGTATTTGATAGTTGGGCTAATTTGGGCCTAGAAATGGTCTAAAGTGGAACTTGGGTTTTGATTTTAAATGGGCTCAAGTAGAGCTTGTGAATTGGACCTCCTGTAGCCCAATTGCATAGATAGTTGGGTCAATCACATGAAGGTCCCTATCTTGAAGCATGATCGCGACCGCAAATTAAACCTTCAACTACGAGCAAAGTTGTTTACGAATCATCCTCCAATTCCACGATCTTTTGTTGTTAACTCAAATAATATCGGAATAAGCGATTTCGTGTGGGCGAATTTCTCATGGAGGAAATAGGTTAAAAAAAAAACTTGCCTCCTTGATGGAATAACTTCATATATATCGCAACAAGTTTTCGTATTCGAACACCTTTTCAAATGGTGGCCTTTAATTATTATTTTTCAAATTTTTTAAAGCGAATTGCAAGTTTTTAACTTCGAAAACGCCTTTAAATAAATCAGACTCAAATTCTGAAAATTTGTGTTTGAAGTTTGCAACTTCAAATTTCACATAATTTTATCTGAGCGTGTTGTGCGAAGGTCAATTATCAAACATTTTCGCTTAAAGTTTGGTGTAATTTGTAGGGCTAATTCCGAGATTCTTTTACCGAAGTTATAGTCTTACAAGGCGTAACTTCAGACATTCTGGCGTGGAATCTAGACGCATATGTAACTGAATTTAAGATATTTTGGCAGGGAGTTCAGGCAAACAAAACTTAGTTATTCTATATTTACTAATTAATACTATGTATTTAGTAAAGTTATTTGATTGTATAAATGGAAAAAAGTCATATATACCTCTGAACTA
The DNA here is from genome assembly GCA_030864215.1 of Capsicum pubescens. Taxonomy (NCBI): domain Eukaryota; kingdom Viridiplantae; phylum Streptophyta; class Magnoliopsida; order Solanales; family Solanaceae; genus Capsicum; species Capsicum pubescens. The sequence goes on along the minus strand of CM061544.1, from coordinate 49,046,862 downwards.
TTGAAAATGACATGTAAATATCCTCTGTTACATTTTTGGGCTATTTGTACCCTTACCGTCTAACTTGAAGTGCGTATATATCTCCGAATTATTGAAAATGGTACGTATATACCCTCCAGTTAGACGACGTGCGTCATGTGTCCTCATCCGAAAGGAATTAACTCATTTTTCCTTAGCATTTTATCTTCCGACCTGCCGGAAAAATGTTTTACGAGTTTCGCCCACACCTATTTCTTGTTGAACCAAAACCAACGCAGTCACAGAATATTTCTTCAGGATGAGGACACGTATGCGAAACTCACTTCCAACTCCGACCGTAGAACATTTCCTCGGCAGGTCAGGGAATAGATTGCTAATGTGAAATAAGTTAATTTATATCGAAACACGTGGTGCACATCGTCTAACTGAAGGATATATACGTGTTATTTTCAATAGTTTAGGGGTATATACACACTCAAAGTTAGACGACAAGTATACAAATAACCCAAAAGTATAACAGAGGATATTTACATACCATTTTTAATAGTTCGAGAGTATATATGACCTTTTTCCCTTGTAGTATATAAATATCTCTTAAGTAGATAATAAAAATATATAAATTTTTTTTTCTTTTTAAAAGAAGGTGTTCTCCTTGGAGCCAATTAGAATTTATCAAACCATATAAATAGTAACCAAAAAAAAAAAAAAAAAGGTTGAAACCAAAAGCCAAACCTAAAGAACCAAACTATCTATGGATAAGATACACAACACAAAGTGTTAACTTCCTCTTTGAACAACCCCCCCCCCCCCCCCTGCCCTCCACCCCCACCCCCCCAATGTCCATGGCAGGTCTCACCTCCTTCACCTTGACACCAATTTCCTCCAAACCCCTTTTCTCCCCTTCCCTCAAATCTTCCATTTTTGGACTTTGTTTTAACAATCATCATCAGATACGTTCTTGTTGTTCTTTTCCCTTGGTTCTTCATTATTCTGCTACTGTCTATGCTCGATATGGAGGTGGAGGTGGAGGTGGAGGTGGTGGTAGAGGAGGATTCAGGCCAACCCCACGTAATGAGGAAGATGAAGCACTTGATATTTCATCTATAAGGTATTGCATTTACATGTTCTTGATTCTTGTGTAGTTGAAGTGGAAACAGTCTCTTGTAGAAATGTAGTATAAGACTGTATAATAAGACTCTTAGGGTTTTTTTGGTTGGAAAACAAGTTATCCTGGGGCTACTAATCTCGGGATTAGCTATCCCGGGATTACTTATCCCATCCTCAAGAAGCGATAAGAGAAACACTACAATCTCAATCTCAGGATAACTAATCCCGAGATGAGTTATCTCATGCATTTTGTCCCAACCAAACATATGGGATAAGCTTCTCTTTTAAATTAATCCCAGGATTGGTTATCCTTATCCCTCCCACCAAACGACCCCTTATGCTCTGACTCTTCTGTGGACCCCATGCATAGCTGAAGTTTAGTGTACTAGGATGTCCGAGTTTAGTGTACTAGGATGTCCTTTTCTTGGTTATTGTGATGTTAAATGTTATTGTTTGGTTTCTGTGAACCCCACGCATAGCAGGAGCTTTAATAGACTACAATGTCCTTTTCTTGATTATTGTGATGTTAGATGTTATTGTTTGGTTTTTGTTGAAGATGTTGATCCCTCTGAACACTAATTTCCTCTAAACCTTTAACAACCAAACCCCGATGCTTCCCTTCCCTTAATTCTTCCAGTTTTGGTCACTGTTTTTACAATTCTAAGCTTCGTTCTTGCTCCTCCCTTATTTACTATTCTGCCACTGTCTCCGCCTGATATGGAGGTGGAGGTGGTGGTAGAGGTTCTGAGGAAGATGAAGCACTTGATATTTCATCTATTTGGTACCTTTTTACATGTTCTTGTATAGTTGTTGTGGAAACAATATAATGTATAATAAACTCTTGTGGTTCGACCCTTCCTTGAACCCTGCATATAGTGGGAGCTTTAGTATGCTGGGCTGCTTCTTTGTATAATAGTTGTGGAAAAAGTACATTATACAATAGGCTCTTGTAGTTCGACCCTTCCTTGGACCTTGCATATAGTGGGAGCTTTAGTACGCTGAGTTTTTTTTTTTTTTATAGTAGTTGTGGAAAAAGTATAATATACAATAGACTCTTGTGGTTCGAACTTTCCCTGGACTCCACGTATAGGGGGAGCTTTAGTACGCTGAGTTGCTCTTTTGTATAGTAGTTGTGCAAAAGTATAATATACAATAGACTCCTGTGGTTTGAACTTTCCCTGCACCCCGCGTATAGGGGAAGCTTTAGTACACTGGACTGCTTGTTGTGGAAACAGTATAATAAACCGTAGACTCTTGTGGTTCGACCCTTTTATTGACCCGCATAGCGGGAGCTTTAGTATAAAGGACTGCCTTTTTTTTTGGGTATAGTTGTTGTGGAAACAGTATAATGTACAATGGACTCTTGTGGTTCTATCTTTCCCTGGACCCCGCGTATAGCGGGAGCTTTAGTGCACTCGACTTTCTTTTTTGTGTAGTTCTGAACTCAGCTTGTGTAACATTATGCTAAATTCTTATACTTTTTTGTTTGTTTGTTTGGTTTTCTTGGTTATTGTGATGTTAAATGTGTTTGTTTGGCTTTAAAATGTATTGGATTTCCGTCACTCTTAACACCAATTTCCTCTAAACCTTTAAAAACCAAACCCCTTTTCTTCCCTTCCCTCAATTCTTCCATTTTTGGGCTGCGTTTTCACAATCATCAGCTATGTTTGTTCTTCCCTTGTTTACTATTCTGCCACTGTCTCCGCTCGATACGGAGGTGGAGGTGGTTGCAGAGGAGGAGGATGAAGCACTGATATTTCACGTATAAGGTATGGTATTTACATGTTCTTGTGTATGGAAACCTAGGTGTAGCGCTTCTTCCCCTATGCTGCAGCCTGCCTATTAGCGTTAGTATAGTAGGATTGACGGAGGAAGGTGAGGATGATGTCAAGTCATCATGTCAATAGCCTCTTGCTGAAATGCACGATAAGACTACATACAATAGACCCTTGTGGTCCGGCCTTTTCGTGAACCTCATGCATAGCGGGAGCTTTAATACACCATCTGCCTTTATGTTGTTCTGTGCTCAACCTGTATAACATTATGCTAAATTCTTATCCTTTATTGTTTGTTTTTTGGTTTTCTTTGGTTATTGTGATTTTCAATGTGTTTGTATTGTCTTAAAATGGATTTCGTTTTTTGTTAAAGATATTCACTTTTTTTTTTTTTTTTTTTATGTGGTGTTTTGAAATAGGTCAGACAAGGTTAGGCTCATTGATGATAAGCAGAACATGGTTAGTATAATTTCTTACTCTCTCGTTGTGCTGGTTTCGGACTTGTTATTGAATTTCTTTTGCCGGATTGATTTTTGCTATATAGTTGGGGATAGTATCGAAAATGGAAGCTCTTCAGAGAGCTGAGGATGCAAGCCTGGACTTGGTATGTCAACTTTTTCTTTGACTTTTGTGGTTATGTGGAAAACAATGTATCCCTCAAATGTGACGATGCAGTCTTCTAATTTGCCTCGTTTATGCTAGTAATCTTGTATTGAATGGTAAGTGATAATGTCGAGTCAAGAAAACAATTTTGTTCACGAGATGGCCGAAAAAGATGCAGCTGTAATTGTTAAACTAGGCAAAGTTGAGTGGAGTGATCAATCTCCAAAGAAAGAGCATGTACTTTGTATTGATTGGGTGAGGTAGGGTCGTGATGGGAGGATGGGCGGCGGAAAGAAGAGAATATTATTGCTTCTGGTTATTAGGTGTAGTTAGAACGGAATACGATGCAGGAACGAGAAACTGAAAAGAGTATTATGCTTATTTAGAGGAGTAGCTTATCCAGAATATTCGTTATGATAAAGTTAATAGTGGTTTAATTATATTATTGTTTCCTTTGGTGGATACCTGTAGGTGATTCTATCTCCAGAAGCGGACCCGCCGGTTGTCAAAATAATGGATTACAAGTAAGATATACCCGTTAGAAGTTCTTTCTCTCTCTGAATTTCAATTATGATATGTACTTCTTGATTTCTGGACTAATTACACACATGTAAAGTCGGAGTATAAGCTTTATGAGTGATTTAGGTCGTAATTTGCGGCTTGACACATCTAATAGGAGTAATTGTGGAACCGGTATAGAAATAGGAGTAATAGTTGTACGCTTTGTTCCGTTTCATTAGTCCTAGTTTTACTTGAAAGTCTTACTAGTATAAGATTTAAGAGTGTTTACTATTTTACGGCTGTATAGTGATAGAATGATATTTGTGTTATTGGAAATAGAATTGAAAGAGTGAAAATCATGCAACTCTCGAGTTGTATAAAATCGGTCAAAACTTTACTTTTTACGGAAGTGGACAACATTCAAGACAGCTGAATAAGAAATGTAAGGGAAGGGAGAGTTTGTATTGGTCATCATTCTTCAGTTTCAAAGTCCGTTGGGGCTTTAAGAAGCAACAACATGCACCCGAGGGTGTGACCTAGTCGTTCAATGAAGTTGGGATGAGCATCATGAGCTGTCAGGTTCAATTCCCAGTAGAGACAAACACTAGGTGATTTATTCTGGTGGACAGAGGTACCTGATGCTGGTGGGAGGTGGGAGGTGACAGGTGTCATGTGGATTTAGTCGAGGTGCACACAAGCTGGCCCGTACACCACGATTATCAAAACAACAACAACAACAACAACATACCCTGTGAAATCCGTTGGGGCTTTAAGTGCAAATGAAGTGTAACTTTTAATGAAACAAGGCCCAAAGGGAGAAAAAAAATACAAATATATATGTTTAGTCCAAGACGAATAATTATAAGCATGAATGAGAAATGTATTAAGTTATGAAGAAAGAAGTTGAATTTTTTTTTTACGATAAAGTGAAATATCAGTTGTTAAGTGCCGCCTCTCAGAAGAGAAGTATGCTTTAAAACCTTGATGACGACACTAAAGTGCACATTGAGCGAGGCATAGCGCTCAACACGTTTTGAATCTTGCTTCAGGGCTTTGAAATTTTTTTTTACGATAAAGTGAAATATCAGTTGTTAAGTGCCGCCTCTCAGAAGAGAAGTATGCTTTAAAACCTTGATGACGACACTAAAGTGCACATTGAGCGAGGCATAGCGCTCAATACGTTTTGAATCTTGCTTCAGGGCTTAAGCGCAACTTTGACAACACTGCATTGTAGCATACTTGTCCTTAGTAGATCTTGTATATATAGCAGATAACACAGACAAATCTACTCGAGCTTGACTTTTGATTCCTTTTGAGGAACTTGGTTAAGAATATTTGTTAAACTAGCAATCAATGCTTGTGTGAAACTGTGCTAAGTTGCTCGGACTCTCCAAAAATATTGCCGCACCCGTGTCGGATCCTTCAAAAATACACTATTTTTGGAGGATCCGACACGCACCAAGCATACCATTTTGCTTGAACTAGGTGGGTTAGAGGTTACGATCCTAGCTATGTGCTGTATAATTTTTGCTCGAAGATTACGTCATAGCACAAGTTATTGTGTTGTATTGAGATTTTAGATCATTTGTATGCTGACGTGACGCAAGGAGTACATCGGTCACGGTTTTCTTGTTATTTTGAATTGCTAAAACGCTAGTACGTTGATGTTTTGCTTTATTTTTGGCAGTAAGTATAAGTATGAACAGCAAAAGAAGAAAAAGGAGCAGCAAAAGAAAAGCGCTGGTACATATCTTGCCTTATTGGAAGTTTTTTTCCTTTTGAAACGAGAGATCCCGTGATAAGCGATAACTTCCTTTTACCGACAATTTTTTTTTGTCAATGACAGCCAGCCGCATGGATTTGAAGGAGCTCAAAATGGGGTAAGGTTACTTATCATGTATACCTAACGCCGATATTTATTTAGAAATTATTAGTCTACCGTATTTGCGCTTTAGTTTGTTTTTTTAGTTTTTTTTTTTAAATGTTTTATGTAGTCGCTGGATGAGTGACGCCTTTGCTTGAAATTATTCCTGTGAGTTTCAGTTTTTATCTTCAAATTGTTTTCTGCTGTCAGCGCATTGGGCTCAGAGGTGAGAATATCAAAACATAAATACGGATACTTTTACATGGAGAAAAATCATATGTTGCACATGTTTGTTCGTTGTGCCATGCGAACTAACCCTGATATTTAAGTGGGGGGCGAAGGGTAGAGGGGTGGACCCATTATCTTCGAGTATTGAAAGTTCCAATTGGTCCTAAGGTTGACCCCATATGGATTTAAAAACGAACTCGTAGGATGTGGCTTAGTGGTCAATGAAGTGAGTTGAGCACTATGAGATCTCGGGTTCAAATCCCATCAAACACTGGGCGATTTCTTCCCATCTGTTCTAGGCTTAGTGGACAAAGTTACCTGACACCTATTGCTGGTGGGAGGTGGTAGATATCCCGTGGATTATTCGAGGTGCGCACAAGCTGTCCTGGACACCACGGTTATCCAAAAAAAAAAAAGAACGAACTGGTTACAATTGTCTAGGAAAACATATGGTTTGGGAAAGTAGTAATAATATTTTCGAGATTCTTTGGAAGTACGTTAAGTGATATATGAAGGTGATGGAAGTTGGTATAAACGAGACATGATTCCTCTTTGTCTATGTAAAACATCCACTAATTTGGAACTTAATTTGAAAGACATATTTCAACCCAGACGTTTTGGGATGCCGCTAATAACCAACAAATGGCAAATACTTTTCCTTGTGTGGATCCTATTTCAATGGGAACTTGATGAGTCGATCCACCTACTAGTTCGAGCCCTGTACGATGCGAAGTAAGCCTTGTATTTAATTTGAGAAAGGTAGAGGGGTGGACTCATTATCCTCGAGTTTGGGTGATTTACCTTTTGGTTTCTCTTTTCCGAAAGACCAGTAAGTCCTTTTAAACTTTACACAACACATGTCTTGCATTTCTTAATTCTCTCGGAATCCTAAAATTTTACGAGATATTTATTCTCATTTGCTTACTTTTCCTTTACGCCAACAATTGTCGTATATAACCTTTTCTTCTGTCTCTAAGAGATCGTTTCTCTGTTGCTATTTGGCCTCTGTGAAAAAAATGTGCATGGAGTTTTCCGTGTTAATACGTTTTCTCAATGATAATAAGGGGTCTTATCAAGAAACGGTGAAAAGGAGAATTTCCAATATCGTAGTTCTCGCCATTCTAGTTAAAGATTGCTCGACATATTTACCAGGAAGAAAAGTTAGTTCTATTGTTAGGTTTAATACATGTTAACCGCTTCAATGTCGATGATCTCTAAAGTAAAAAAACAGTACTTTACCGTATTATGTTGTTGTGGTGCATCGTTTACCCTATTTTCTCCGGTCTCCATTCTGGTATCTGATGGTTCATTTTGATATTGCAGTTATAATATTGATTCTCACGATTATTCAGTGCGTTTGAAAGCCGCTCAGAGGTTTTTGAAAGACGGTGACAAGGTAGCTCGGAATCATGTATTTCGACAAGCAAGTTCTTTAGAGAATTTGCTCGTTCAATGTTTAAATGTCGGTACTTCCTGCAGGTAAAAGTCATAGTGAACTTAAAAGGCCGCGAAAATGAGTTCAGAAATAATGCTATTGAGCTACTAAGGCGTTTCCAGAATGACGTCGGTGAGGTAAGCATGATCCCCTCCCCCCCTCCTTCATTTTTGACAGTAAACAAAGACGGTTATGAATCTTATCTGCTTGATTATGACTACAACACTATTAATTTTGCCTTAGAGGCGTTCCATAATCGCATCAGAAGAAAATATTCGAGGAAAAAGTAAACAAGGAGTAATGGATAATAATCAAACACTGTAAACAACATAAGTTGGGATTGATATCTCGACGGTGAAGTACGACCAAGCTCATGAGCTTATTATCCTAGATCGGAACAAGTTGATAGGACCCCCTTTTTTACGTCCCCATGCTCCCCCCGTGTGGCGACAAGGGGGGCGAAAAAAGGAAAGACAGGGTTGGGGTTTCTCTTGCTTTTGGCATAGCAGTATCCAATATATATTGATAGTTACTCAAGATCAGTAGATCAAAGTTTGACGATTTAAGCGTGTATTCGAGCTTGGTCTTTTCCCACACCAGCTAACGTCTTATATTATGGTGCCATTCACAGCTCGCAACCGAGGAGAACAAGAACTTCAGGGATAGGAACGTCTTCATAGTTTTGATACCGAATAAGGCTGTTGTACAGAAAGGTCCCGAGCAACCGAAGAAAAAGGAAAAACCGGCAACCGAAGTTTCAGCCAGTGTTTGAACATCACATCAAGAGAAAGGTGAGAGATACGACACATCGATATCCGTACTTGTATAGAATTTTAATCACATACAAGCCTGTAATAGGATGTACACTTGTTGTGTAGTGTCTATAAAAGTAACAGTAGCAAGAAACTGAAGTTTTTGTAGTTAACATTTAAGAGATAAAGTTGAAGTAAGTTGAGCTTTCCTTCACTTGATGTTTACGTGTCGAATTTGAATATTATCTGAGCGTCCAGGGGTGTGACCTATTGATCAATTGAGGTAGAATGGACCGTGGAAGCATCACCGCGTCCCTAAGTTGGTTGTAGTGTGCTGCCTAGGTACACGTGCTCTCGGTCTAATGGCTTCGGGCACAATTTCAAAAATGACAAGTGATTTTTTTCTCTCATGTCCAAGTTATTGTGAATGTAACTATCGCGTTGGTCATAGTGAACAGAGTTATTCCTTATTGGTTGGTGGAGGGTAGTAGGTAACCGAGCAAGTTTGACTAATATCTAAGCATCCAAGGGTGTGACCTATTGATCAATTGTTGTAGAATGGACCGTGGAAGAATACGGTTAAATCAGTAGATGACACTCGAGGCCAGTATCCGTCCCACATCACCATGTTCCTAAGTTGGTTGTACTATGCTGCCTAGGTACACGTGCCCTCGGTCTAATGGCTCGGGGCACAATTTCAAAACTGGCTCGTGATTTTTTCTCTCATGTCCAAGTTATTGTGAATGTAACTGTTGGTCATAGTGAACAAAGTTATCCCTTACTGGTTGGTGGAGGGTAGTAGGTATCCGAGTTGGGCAAGTCGTGCTGACTTAAGCACTGGTTGGTTGTAGTGTGCTGCCTAGGTACACGCGCCCTCGGTCTAATGGCTTCGGGAACAATTTCAAAGATGTCAAGTGATTTTTTCTCTCATGTCCAAGTTATTGTGAACGTAACTATCGCGTTGATCATAGTGAACGGAGTTATCCCTTACTGGTTGGTGGAGGGTAGTAGGTATCCGAGCAAGTTGTGCAAGTCATGCCGACTTAAGCACCACCTTTACCAAAAAGAGAAAAAGAGAGAATTTGAAGGGGAGCTAACTGGTAAAGTTGCTGCCATGTGATCGGGAAGGTCATGAGTTTAAGCCTTGGAAACAGTCTCCGACAGAAATGCAAGGTAAGGCTGCGTACAATACACCCTTGTGGTGGAGCCCTTCTTCGGACCCTGCGTATAGCGGGAGCTTTAGTGCACCAGACTGCCCTTTTTTAAAGAATTTGGGTATTTTTTTTTTCACTTTCATTGTTTTGTTTTTTTGGAAATTCCAGGAAAACCCGCAATCGCTACACCCTTCGGATGTGCGCACTGGGTAAACCCCCCGTGCACAGCCTGCAAGTAACATCAGGGGTTTTTAACCGCACTAGACAAGTCCGGTGCGACAGGCTCGACTCAAAGGCCCTACCTGGGAATCGATCCCAGGTAGCTGTGGTGAGTTTTCAACCTCCGACCAGTGAGCCACACCACAAGGGTGCCACTTTGATTGTTGTATGGTAGGGAATTTTATAACAAAGGAGGGACTTACCTATCATAATGATGAGCCATCAATTATTTTTCTAGCTAACACCTTATAATGACTTATTTTGTTGGTGACTTCAAATATAAAAATATTTGTAGTTGGCATTTCAAATATAAGATCAATTTCAAAGCTATTTGTAAATGTAAAAAGAAAAAAACAGCTCGGTGCACTAAAACTTCCACTGACTAGTCAGGGAAGACTCGAACCATAAGAGTCTATTGTACACAGTCTCATCTTACGTTTATGCAAGGGGCGTAAAGTGATTGAAAAACATTCGCAACTTACATCAGTGCAACTCTGATCTTCTCATGTATTCGTCTGTGTTGAGTAAAGTTTTTTTAATTCGCCTTTCATTAGTTGAAACGTCGATATTTTTACAGAAATTCAATCTCGATATTCTTTTTCACATGAAGTTATTTTTCACAATTATGCATCCATTTAGTGTGATTTACAAAGATAATTAAACTAAGTTCAATAACATCCCAAATAAATGAATTTTTTTTTGAGATTTACTCCCTCTATTCTAATTTATGTAAATTTTATTTTTCTTATTATTTTATGGTGTCTCAAAATGGACAACATTATATCTCTATAAAACTTTTTGTAACTTGTAAGAATTCAAAATTGAGTAAAACATGTAGTACCCCATTGAACTAAGATCAGATTTGCTATGACACACTTCAATTTTACGAGGATCCTATTACCCCCTGAATTAAATTTTAGTGTATTTTTATCATCCTTTTTAGTTGACGGGACACCTTTTGTCAATCTTTTTAGCTGACGTGACACCTTTGACGTGGGCTCCAGCACAAAAAAGTGATAAAAATACACTAAAATCAAGTTTAGGGATAATAAAACTCTTGTGAAGTTAAGTTGGAGTATGTCATAGCAACTTTGATCATAATTCGGAGATTACTGTATGCTTATCTCATTCAAATTCATTAAACTAATGAGAGTTCAATATTAATGTGATATCCTTTTCAACCACTATTTTAGTAGTATGTTCTATCAATCACTACTAATATTTCATATACATCAAATTAACATATTAAAATTCAACTTCGATAAAATATCATCACATAAAATAGAACAATTCTTTATGCTATAACTTTACTTGTAATAATGTTGTATTTTCGAACCAAACAATATACTATTGTTTTTAGCAAATCCCAATTGTAAAATTATATAATTAGTTAGGAAGAAAGTGTTACAATTTAAAAAGAAAAAAAGAAAAAAAACTCTACATTTTTTAAGCAGCTATTTCAACGCAGCTATTCTTGAAAGAGTGCGTAATAACTCACTGATCAGTGCTCTTGCATCGAGGATGAACGTTTAATTTAGTGATTTCTTGTGTATATAACTAAAAGAATATTTGTACCTATTAGTATATTCTTTCAATCTTTCAAAAGCGACACCGCTTTGATCTGCATATTCTTTTATCGCATTTTCCCCAGATTATCAAATTTTCATTATGTTCATTTATCAGAAAATCGACACATTAATTTCTCTCTCTCTCTCTCGAGATGTATTTAATAATGGCCTTATTGATAGATATACAATAAATACCTACGATCTTTAATATTGACATCCAATAAATATCTGCTATGAAATTTGACTTTTTAAAAAAGTAAAAACTCTTTAATAAGCTTTTTCAACAAGATTTTAATTTTAAAAAGGTTCTTTTGAGTACAAAACAAAAAGCTTAGACTCCAATTATTAACAAGTTTCTTTCCAAATTAGTAATTAATGTGTGCTTATTAGTAGAAAGAAAGTTCTTATTAGTTAATAAAGAGCAAATCTCTTTTATCCTAATCATGATTTGAACAAAAAAAACATATCTGAAATTATCAATTTAGAGTAACCCTGAATTATGACCAAATTTGCTACGATACGCTCCAATTTCACAGGGATCCAATTACCCCTGAAACTCCATTTTAACGTATTTTTGTCGTCCTTTTTCGCTTATGTAACACCTTTGTAGCTGAAATATCACCTTTGACTTAGGCCCCATTTTTCTTTTCTATATATATTACTAGAAATGATGGTTTTGACATGTTAGCTTATGGGTATTAAAACAAAGTTTTAGGATACTAAGGTCTATAAAATACTTTGCAAAATTAGTTTATTTAGGAAAATTGTATCTTGTGTTTTAGTGTTTGGACCTTATCAACAACTATAAGAAAAGTCCTTCCATTTTGAATTAATTACAACTCATGCCATTCCAATAAATTACCACTTTGCCATTGATGCTACTTCTATTGAATATGATGGAGCCCACATATAATTAATTATTATAAATTATTTATATATCAAAAATTAATAATATTTAATCAAATAAATATTTATGACATGCCTGCTTCAACCGTAATTGTACCATATCACTCCTAATTAATTATTATACTGCTCCTAATTAATTATTATAAGTTGTTTATAAATTAAAAAATTAATAATATTTAAGTAAAAAATAAAATAGACATTTATGACATGTCTGCTTCAACCGTAATTTTACTATATCACCCCTAATTAATTATTATGGTCATTTAAGCATTATGCCACATAAGTTGAAATAGGAAAAAATAATTTAATATGTTATATGTTTCAAAAAAATTACATGAAAAATACTAGAAATCACAATAATTAACAACTTAAAAGATTTAAAAGATATAAAATATTTGGTCGACTCTTGAAGTTATATTAGTGTCACTGAAAATGGAATAGAAGAAAAGTATTATAAATCACAATAATTAAAAACCTAAATTATTTTTAAAATATAATTGATTATCAATGCCACAAAAATTTGGACAAGAAGAGTAACGTATTCAAAGGGCAAAAGAGTAAAAACAAACAAGAGATAAATGTAGAGAAATCAAGAAGCACCAAATGAATTATTAACATTTGTAACATTCAACACATTTCTAAATGTTTCCAAATTCTTCTTGAATCAACACATACACATAATAATAATAATTACATTTTACTATATCACCCCTAATTAATTATTATGGTCATTTAAGCATTGTGCCACAGAAGTTGAAATAGAAAAAATATTATAAATTACAATGATAAAAAATTTAAATTATTTAAAAAATATAATTGGCTATCGTCGACACAAAACTCTGGACAAGGAGAGTAGCATATATTATTCAAAAAAATTATATAAAAAATATTATAAATTACAATAGTTAACAAGTTAAAATATCTAAGAACAATTTAATATGTTATATATTTCAAAAAAATTACATGAAAAATACTAGAAATCACAATAATTAACAACTTAAAAGATTTAAAAGATATAAAATATTTGGTCGACTTTTGAAATTATATTAGAGTCACTGAAATTGAAATAGAAGAAAAGTATTATAAATCACAATAATTAAAAACTTAAATTATTTTTAAAATATAATTGACTATCAATGCCACAAAAGTTTGGACAAAAAAAATAATACATATTATTTGAAAATTACATAAAAATATTATAAATTACAATAGTTAACAAATTAAATTATCTAAATATCTATTAAAAGTATGATTGATTATCTAAATTCTATTTGTGTTATATAAATTGAGATAAAAATTAATATATTGAACCCGTGCTAAATCTCGAATGAATCTTAAAATGTATATGCAATTCTTTTTTAAAAAAAAAAACTTTTATTTAAATATATCAAAATCGAAAAGGTAAATTTTAATGCAGCACGTTAAACAATGTATAAGAACTAATGTTAACATAAATAATACCAGCATTTACTAATAGAAGCATTACTAATACAAATATTACTAATATATTCTATTCAAAAAGAAAATTTATACACTATAACAAACGACTCCTACGTTTCAATAGAAGGAATATATACAAAAGAAAAGTTTGATAAAATTTTTACAGAAATATATTTTATAAGTATATTTTATCGTACCAATGAAAACATTCTACTACTCAAACTTCCTACTCCAACACAAATTCTAAAACTTAAAAATTGCAATCCACATGTTTTATTGTTGGGCCCATGCTGACACGAGCCTTGCACTTCTAGTTTATGTAATAAAAGTGTCATGTCAGCACAAAAGGGTGATAAAATATGCTAAAATTGAGTTCAGGGGGTAATAAGACTCATGTGAAGTTGGAGTGTGTCATAGGAACTTTGGCCATACCTCGAGGGGGTACTGGATGCTTATGTTACGTCTTTCAATTTATTTGTTTTACTTTGCTTTTTAATCCGATTTAAGAAAAAATATCCCTTTCCTTTTTCGACAACTCTTTCATTTCAATTTTTCACATAGCATGTTTAAGACCACAAGATTCCAGAGTTTCTTTACTTTCGTGAACTTCGTGTCGAGTCAAAATCAAACAAACAAACTGAACAGGGGGAGTAATTCTCAAAAGTAAAGGACCATTGACACAACATTTGAAAAAAAGCATATTTAAATACCAAAAATCGATAAACCGAACCAATAATACATAAAATCGAATCGAATCCGAAAACAAATTGAATAGAGGGAGTAATTCTCAAAAGTAAAGAACTATTGACACACCATTTGAAAAAAGCATATTTAAATACCAAAAACTGATAAACCGAACCAATAATACATAAAACCGAACCGACCGATGCACACTTCGAAAATAAATTGAATAGAGGGAGTGATTCTCAAAAGTAAAGAACCATTGACACACCATTTGAAACAAGCATATTTAAAAACCAAAAACCGATAAACCGAACCAATAATACATAAAATCGAACTGAACCGACCGATGCACACCCCTAAAACAGATTGAATAGAGGGAGTAATTCTCAAAAGTAAATGGCCATTGACACAACATATGAAAAACCTTGAGGACTAATTTGAACAAAAAACAACCAACCAAAGTAAAAACTTAAGCAAAGAAACTGTCATACTAACAAGAAAGAGAATGTGCATATATGGTTGTTGGTGAAATAAAAAAGAAAGAGGAAGCTTAGCTTAAAGGCAATGGAGACTCTACAACAAACACATCTTACATAGAATGGACACATATTAGGTACAAGAAAGATACATAAAGTGACACTAGTACTACTAATCTCATTCTTTCATTTTAAAAAAAAAGTAATCTTTTATACAATATATACCAATTCTCATCACCTTCCATTTCTCATCTATCTTCCTCAATAATGGAAGCTAGTGCAGGTCTAGTTGCTGGTTCTCATAACCGGAACGAACTCGTCGTCATTCATGGCCATGAAGAGGTAAGAAGTTAAACACATTGAAGTGTATAGTAAGTCCTCTATGTTGCTCGGAGTCTCCAGAAATGTTGCTGCACTTGTGTTGGATCTTGAAACAATGCTGCTAGGATCCGACATGCGGTTGGCACATTTTTGAAGAGTTCGAGCAACGTAGAAAATAACACTGTGATCTGGTGCACAGCTTCACATTATCTCAATGTGCATTTTCTTACAAGAGATGAAAAGTAAAACAACAAAGATACTATGATGGTTAGAGAGATAAAAGTGGATATCAAAATGTAACTTTTCTACAATAGTGTTGCATCTTCATGTTCAACATCATCTTGTCTCATGTTTTATTACGACCTTATTTACTGTCTTTGTGTCGTGAACCGAGGGTCTATCGGAAACAGCCTCTCTACTTCTTCGGAGGTGGGTGGTATGGACTGCGTACACTTTACCCTCCCCAGACCCCACTCGGTGGGAATACACTGGGTATGTTGTTGTTGTTGTCTTCTTCATGTTCAACATGACACATAGAACTAGCAAAAATGCGTTGCTTTCTTTGTTTTTTTTTCTTTTTAACGTTCTTTCTTTGTCCTATCTTTCTGCAGCACAAGCCATTGAAGGATTTGAGTGGACAAGTTTGTGATATATGTGGGGATGAAATAGGCCTTACAGTGGATGGTGACCTTTTTGTGGCCTGCAATGAGTGTGGTTTCCCTGTGTGTCGGCCGTGCTATGAGTATGAGAGAAGGGAAGGAACTCAACAGTGTCCACAGTGCAAGACCAGATACAAACGTCTCAAAGGTATATATATATATATATACATCTTGATGAACAAAACGTTCACATCCATGAAAACTTGTTCTGGTTGTTCGTGTTGTTTCTTTTTGTTTTCAATTGTATTTGATGGATTGAAGGGAGTCCAAGGGTGGCGGGAGATGAAGATGAGGAAGATATTGACGATATTGAACATGAATTCAAAGTTGACGATGAACAAAACAAGAACAGAAACATTGTTGAGACCATTCTCCATGGTAAGATGACATATGGAAGAGGACCAGAAGACGAAGATTCTGCTCAGTACCCTCCCGTCATTGCTGGGACACGCTCACATCCGGTAGGGACATTGGAATCCGTACCAAGTATTACAAAGACAAGAAAATTTTGAATACGTTGGATATGAATGTATTTTGTGGATGCAGGTTAGCGGTGAGTTCCCACTATCAAACCATGGAAATGGAGAGCAGACGTTGGGATCTTCACTTCACAAAAGGATACATCCCTATCCAGCTTCTGAAAATGGAAGTGCAAGATGGGACGATAAGAAAGAGGGAACGTGGAAAGAAAGAATGGACGATTGGAAAATGCAGCAAGGACACGCGGGGGAAGATTATGATGACTCTGCTGACCCTGATATGTCCATGTAAGTAGTTATGATTGATCTTTAACATGAAAATGTTATGCAAATACACATCGTGAACCATAATACTGATGCGTTGGGAATCGGAACAACGCACGAGCAAAATGCTCACATCTAGGTTGGTTCCTGTGGTTGGACATAGTAGATACAGATACTAGCACTAGACTATTTAAATTCACTCCCTTTTTTCTCATTCACATTCACATAAATGGAAGTGAAAGGAGCACATGACGCGTTCATGCCAGTAGGAGCAAGAAATTAGGGGAAATGAGAACACATTTATAGATATACAGAAACGTATAGTCAGTAAAAAAATTCGGGTATATCTACTCTTGTAGCTATCAGATTGGCTAGATTGCGGTGATTTCTTCTCAAACACATAAGTTCAATACTTGACATAATGAATACAAAGAGCAACATGGTTTCAGCTAATTGATGTGAGAAAATGCAGGGTGGATGAAGCAAGACAGCCTTTATCGAGAAAAGTGCCAATAGCATCAAGCAAGATCAATCCTTACCGGATGGTGATTGTAGCTAGGCTGGTGATTCTAGCCATCTTTCTTCGTTATAGAATTCTGAATCCAGTGCATGATGCGATTGGTCTCTGGCTAACTTCTATCATCTGTGAGATCTGGTTTGCCGTCTCTTGGATCCTTGATCAGTTTCCCAAATGGTTCCCAATCGACCGAGAGACTTACCTTGATCGGCTCTCTCTCAGGTGACAATTCTTTGCAAGTCTGTGCTCCTACTATCAATAAGAAGTTAATCCTTAAGCATGGACATTAAACCAACAGAGTTGCCAACTCAATTTCCGATATATACGCCTAGTTTTCACAAAATAATGTCATACTCTTCAGTACAATATAAGTTACCGACAGAAAAAAGATCAAAGTTCCATGAAAGAATGCTTAGTGTTCGGGCAAAACATAACAGAAGAGAAACCATGGAAAATCATATTGCACTCTAATATGAATGAGTGTGTAATTTTCAAAGCTGCAAGTCAAATCATTGTCGAAAGACTTCTTAAAGTTCTAGCAATCTTTTCAAGATAAAACGTTACAACTAGAGAAACACATATTTGACCAAAATTTTGATGTAGGTATGAGAAGGAAGGAGAACCAAATATGCTAGCCCCTGTAGATATTTTCGTCAGTACAGTGGATCCTATGAAGGAACCTCCTCTTGTTACGGCTAATACAATCCTCTCAATATTAGCAATGGATTACCCTGTCGACAAAATTTCATGCTACCTGTCTGACGATGGAGCTTCAATGTGCACCTTTGAAGCACTATCGGAAACTGCAGAATTCGGTAGAAAATGGGTTCCCTTCTGCAAGAAGTTTGCTATAGAGCCTCGAGCACCAGAATTTTACTTCTCCCTAAAGATTGATTATCTCAAGGACAAAGTCCAGCCAACATTCGTTAAGGAGCGACGAGCAATGAAGGTAAAGCTTGAACTCTTGTTTTCATCAGCTAGTGCTACATAAAACTTACCATGTGATGAATTACAAATCTCATTGTACTTGACAGAGAGAGTATGAAGAATTCAAGGTTAGAATCAATGCACTAGTTGCCAAAGCAACTAAAATGCCTGCAGGAGGGTGGATCATGCAAGATGGAACACCATGGCCGGGAAATAATACAAAGGACCATCCTGGTATGATTCAAGTCTTTTTAGGTCAAAGTGGAGGAACTGACGTGGATGGACATGAACTCCCTCGTCTTGTTTATGTTTCTCGTGAAAAAAGGCCTGGTTTCCAGCATCACAAAAAGGCTGGTGCTATGAATGCCCTGGTAAACAAGGAAACTTCTGTTATTTGCTAGTTAATACTCCAGAATTACAAGTCAAATTTTTTACACATCTACTCTAAAACATTATGCGCGCTACATCAAATGTTTCAACAAGAAATTTTGCAGAATCACAAAACATTCTTCAATGTGAACCTTGCAGATTCGCGTTTCAGGAGTACTTACCAATGCACCATTTATGCTTAACTTGGA
The DNA here is from genome assembly GCA_030864215.1 of Capsicum pubescens. Classification (NCBI taxonomy): domain Eukaryota; kingdom Viridiplantae; phylum Streptophyta; class Magnoliopsida; order Solanales; family Solanaceae; genus Capsicum; species Capsicum pubescens. The sequence goes on along the minus strand of CM061544.1, from coordinate 49,028,426 downwards.
TTGTGATCATTACCTTAATAACAGCAAGGCTGTCAGAGAGGCCATGTGCTTCTTGATGGACCCACAGATGGGCAAAAAAGTTTGCTTCGTCCAGTTTCCTCAAAGATTTGATGGAATAGACAAGCACGATAGATATGCCAACCGAAACACAGTCTTCTTTGATGTAAGATTAAGAAAAATATGCCACATAAGGCCACTAAATAGATACTAATTCTTGGAATTTATACGAGATTAGTTTATCCTGTACTTATATCTACTACTTGGGCAGATTAATATGAAAGGCCTAGATGGAATACAAGGTCCAGTATATGTTGGCACAGGATGTGTCTTCAGAAGGCAAGCCTTATATGGCTACAATCCTCCTAAACGTGCCAAGCGTCCAAGAATGGTGAGCTGCGACTGTTGTCCATGTTTCGGACGCAAAAAGAAGCTTGACAAATATAAATCTGAAGTCAATGGAGATGCAGCCAATGGTCAAGGTACATTCCAAATATTTTCAAGTTTCAACTTTCAAATAACAAAGGAGACTCTTAAATAAGATCCCCATTGAGATTAATTTACCCTTATTTTTCTCTTTTTCTTTTCTATATCTCCTCAGGATTTGAAGATGACAATGAGCTACTAATGTCCCAGATGAACTTTGAAAAGAAATTTGGTCAGTCTGCAATTTTTGTGACTTCGACTTTAATGATTGAAGGTGGGGTTCCACCTTCGTCGAGCCCAGCAGCCTTGTTGAAGGAAGCTATCCATGTGATCAGCTGTGGCTACGAAGATAAAACAGAATGGGGTTTGGAGGTAATGTTAATCTTTGTTTCTGTGCTTGCACGAAAGAACTTGGTTGACAAGGGATAAACAACTAATAAGAAACCATAACACTTCTCAGAGTTCGACTATTACCTTACAGAAGGTCTTTAGAAAACCAACTCTAACACAAAACAACAGTGATTATAGAAAACATGCTAGTGCTTTTGATACAAGCATATTTCAATTGTGAAACATGGAGGATATAAATGCGTAAAACTTTCTGGATCTATAGATAGCATGAGATACATAACAATCATAATCTATTCTAATGTAATCACCTTTATGAATATCTTTGATTGAGGTAACTATTTTTGAACTTGCAGCTGGGCTGGATATACGGCTCTATCACGGAGGATATCTTAACAGGTTTCAAGATGCACTGCCGTGGTTGGAGGTCAGTCTATTGTATGCCTAAATTAGCTGCATTTAAGGGATCAGCTCCGATCAATCTATCAGATCGTCTCAACCAGGTGCTTCGATGGGCTCTTGGTTCTGTTGAGATCTTTTTCAGTCGTCATAGCCCATGTTGGTACGGCTATAAGGGAGGGAAGCTTAAGTGGCTTGAACGATTATCATATATTAACACAACTATTTACCCCTTCACTTCTTTACCTCTCCTTGCCTACTGCACTCTCCCTGCCGTCTGCTTGCTCACCGGAAAATTCATAATGCCAGAGGTAAGAACATGATGCTTTTTACTTAATCTCCATAGCTGAAAATTTTGAACATCTGTAGAACATCAGTTGCACCTAAGTGACTTCATACTTCACTAGTTTACTTGCTTTCTGGGCTAGTCAGCTGACTAGAACTTGCATTTCATTGATGCAGATAAGCACCTTAGCAAGTCTCTTTTTCATTGCTCTTTTTCTATCAATCTTTACAACGGGAATTCTTGAGCTAAGGTGGAGTGGAGTAAGCATTGAGGAATGGTGGAGAAATGAGCAATTTTGGGTTATTGGAGGGGTATCTGCGCATCTTTTCGCTGTAGTACAAGGTCTTCTCAAGATTTTGGCTGGCATAGATACCAACTTTACTGTGACATCTAAGGCAACAGATGATGAGGACTTCGGAGAGTTATATGCCTTCAAGTGGACTACTCTCCTTATTCCTCCAACGACAATTCTCATAATCAACTTGGTTGGGGTTGTAGCCGGAATCTCTGATGCCATTAACAATGGATACAATTCATGGGGTCCCCTTTTCGGAAAGCTTTTCTTTTCTTTTTGGGTCATTGTTCATTTATATCCATTCCTCAAGGGTCTTATGGGAAGGCAGAACAGGACACCAACCATTGTTGTCATTTGGTCAATACTTTTAGCCTCCATCTTTTCCTTGCTCTGGGTTCGAATTGATCCATTTGTGCTCAAAACCAAGGGACCAGATGTCAAGAAATGCGGAGTCAACTGCTAACATGCTCATAATTCCCTTATCGAGCCTATGCTCTTTGGCACGCACACAAGCATCTTGATATGTCAAGCATATTGTATCCTCCCCCGCGTGGGCTCTGTGTACGCCCCTCAAACTGGAATATGCAAACAAAAGAATAAACCTAGTGTGAGAAGTTTTGTTTAGTGTACAAATTGTACTCAACTTTTTTGATTGTTCAAATTGTACTCGATTTTGCATATAGCTAAATGAAAGTGTTTGAAACCCTGTTAAATATCCTCGGCAAGAAAAGTTCATTTCACCAATAATCCCCACAGGAACACTCTTCATTTCACCAATAATCCCCACAGGAACACTCTCCATCTTTGAAATGATGAAACCTGTTGGCATCCCTTACAACAATAACCCTGTCGGTAACCTTGGATACAAACTTGGTGAAATTATGGCAATCCACACAAACCCTTAGGTTCTTGATGATTTTGATTTCAGTTCCAGGTTCAGAAGCTAAAAGTCCAAAAGCAATAGCTAACTTCTCACTATGAACTTTGACCATCAACTCTTTCTCCTCTTCCTCAACATCATGCAACGCTGTGCTGGTTTCCGTGTGAAATCCAGCCTCCCTCATCTCCTCCATCAGCTCCTCCAGCTTTGCGTAAATAGCTTCTGCTTGAGGATGTGACTGGTCGCTGGATGTAAAGACATGCTGGTAACCATTAACCTCAATTAAAGTGCACCCAGGGGTCTTTGCAAGATTCTTGTTTCTTAGGACTTTCCTAACCGACGCAGCTTGAGAATAGTTACGGTCTACTGAATAGATGTTTGAAAGTAAAACATAGTATCCGGCACTGCCAACGTCCATTGCAAATAGCTTATCTGAAGCCAATCGAGCCATGTCAATGTTTTTGTGGACCATGCATGCACCGAGTAATGCACCCCACTCAGCTGGACCTGGTTCGAGAGGCATCTTATAAATAAATTCCAAAGCTTTTTCTAGTTTTCCAGCTCGGCCCAAAAGGTCCACCATGCAAGCATAATGTTCCGATAATGGTTCAGTGCCATGATCATGAACCATAGAATGGAATATCTTCTGACCTTCTTCTACTAAACCGGCATGACTACAAGCATACAAGACACACAGGAAAGTGACACCAGTTGGGGAAACTCCAGAATGAAGCATTTGATTAAACAGCACCAGTGCCTCTTGACCACGTCCATGCAGGCCATAAGCTGAAATCATAGCATTCCAAGTAACCACGTTTTTCTCTGTGATGTTGTCAAATACTAGCCGCGCCTCCTCAATATTCCCACACTTGGCATACATGTCAACTAAAGCAGTTAAAACATAAATGTTGGACTCAAATTTCTCCTTGTTTATTAAGTCATGCACCCATTTTCCCATACTCAACGTTCCAAGTTGAGCACACGCAGAAAGTATACTCGTGATTGTAACAGGATTCGGATGGATATCTAACTTCTGCATTTCCCGAAATAGAGATATCGCCATTTCCGTTAACCCATTTTGGGCATAACCTGATATCATGGCGTTCCACGAAGCTAAACTTTTCTTCGGGGACTCATCAAACAACCTCCGTGCCAATTCCAATACATTGAGTCGACTATAGACTGTAGTCAAAGCAGTAGAAACTGAAGGATTCGATACCATCCCAGATTTCACAACAAAACCATGGATACAACACGTAAGGCTCAAATAGCCAAATGGACAAGAAACCGGTATTAAACCAACAATAGTACTAGAATTAACTTTCTCCCCCTTAACAAGCAACTCTCTAAATAACCTCACCGAAGATTCATTCTCATTATTAAAACAAAAACCAGCAATCATCGCGTTACACGAAATCAAATCAGGCTCTTTTATCAACTCAAACAACAATTTAGCTGTATTAACATCTCCACATTTCGAATACAACGAGATCAAACCAGTAACAACATATTCATGAACATCATACCCCATTTTCACACCTAAACAATGTATCAACATCCCATTCCTCAAATCCTGCAACTCAGCAACCGACGTAAGCGCCACAGCCAACGTAGTCGAATCAAACCTCATCCCTCCTCCAACCATATCGCTAAAAACCCGTAAACTCTCCTCATAACAACAATTCCTCACCAACCCAGAAACCATCGTATTCCACAACACACTATCTCTTTCACGCATTTCATCAAACACCTTGTACGCATACCCAATTCTTGAAAAATTCATATACATATCTACCAACGCCGACCCAACAAACAAATCCGACCCAAACCCATTAACAATCACTTGCCCATGAACCAAAATCCCAAATTTCTCAACCCCAAACGCCGAAAACCCCGAAAAAACTGAAACAAGAAACGCAAAAGTGAAGTTATCTGGCTTAAGTCTAGTACTTTTGAGCAGCTGGTAATACAGGGAAAGTGATTCAAATGGCAAATTGTTCCGAGAAAAGCCTCTGATTAATACATTATAGAGGAAAAGGTCCGGTGGGTTCGAGTTACTGAAGAGAGTGAAGAGATTTTTGGCGTTGGAAATGGAGTTGAAGTCTGAGAATTTTTGGGTGAGTTTTGTGATTGTGATGAGATTGTTGGTTTGGTTATGGCGGATGAGATGTGTGAGGAGTTGGTTGAGGTGAGAGAGTGTGGTGGATTGGTTGATTAAGGTTGTGGTTATGTCTCTTTGAACTGTGGATGCTATGGCTCTGTAAATCATTTGGGAGTTTTCTTGGTTCTTCAAGTGGAGTGTGGAGTGGGCGTTGAAAATAAATAGAGTTTTTGGCGGGAATGTGAAGGGGTGGGGGTTCGGGGTTTTACGATTTACGAGGATGTTGTAATAGATATAAATGTATGAGCGTATTAGGAGAGATAGGATTCAAAACAAGGATATCTGAGATAAAGGTGAGAGTTTGAAGTGAACTGTGGAGTGGTGTTGATAATATATAAAGCTTTTGGCGAGAACGTGAAGGGAAGGGGGTGGGGGTTGAGGGTTTTATGATTTACAAGGATGTTGTAATGAATGTATAGGATTACTAGGAGAGATAGGATTCGAAACGAGGATATTCAGAATAAGGTGAGAGTTTGAAGTGGAGTGTGGAGTGTGGAGTGGTGTTGACAATATATAGAGCTTTTGCCGGGAAGTGAAGGAGAGGGGCGGGGGTGGGGGTTGGGGTTTTTACGATTTACGAGGATGTTGTAATGGATGTAGAGGCATACTAGGAGAGATAAGATTCGAAACGAGGATGTCTAGGAGGATAAGATGTGAGAAGTACAACTTAAATGATTCAGATATGTGAAGAGGAGATGTATGGATACTATGACCGTGTAAGTAAATTATTTGGGAGTCTTTTAGTTCTTGAAGTGGAGTGTGGAGTGGTGTTGACAATAAATAGAGCTTTTGGCGGGAATGTGAAGGGGAGGGGTTGGGGTTTTTACGATTTATGAGGATGTTGTAATGGATGAATGGGCATACTAGAAGATATAAAATTTGAAACGAGGATATCCGGGAGGATAAGTTGTGAAAAGTAAGATCGAGATTATACGGACATGTGAGGAGGAGATGTATGGATGCTCCAGTATGGAGGTGTGAAAGATAGACTATGAAATATTTCACGGGAGGTAGAAGCAGACTCAAGAAGTACTTGAGACTCAAGAAGTGTAGTGTGGAGTAGTGTTGACAATAAATGAAGCTTTTTGGCGGGAATGTGAAGGGTGGGGTTGGGGTTTTTATGATTTACGATAATGTTGTAATGGATGTATGAGTGTACTAGGAGAGATAAGGATTTGTAACGAGGATATCCGAGATAAAGTGAGAGTTGACTTTTGTGAAGGATAAGATGTGAGAAGACTGAGATGGTTCGGATATATGAAGAGGAGATGTGTCGATGCTTCAGCGTAAAGGTGTGAAAAATAGACTACGAGGATGTTGGGGATAAGGTGAGAGTTGGGGTTGAGGGTTTTACGATTTACGAGGATGTTGATAATGGATGTCTGAGCGTACTACGAGAGATAGGAGTCAAAACGAGGATATTTAGTATAATGTGAGAGTTGACTTTTGCAGAGGATAAAATGTGAGAAGTAAGACTGAGATGGTTTAGATATGTGAAAATGAGATGTGTAGATGCTCCGGTATAGAGGTGTGAAAGATAGACTATGAAATATTTCAGGAGAGATAGAAGAAGACTCAAGAAGTATTCGAGAGAGATGATTAGATAGGATATGATGTAGTTTCACCTTCGAGAAGGTTAATAAGTAGCAGTGCGTTGTCTCGTTGTCCGTCTATGCTTCGGTAGGTTTTTGTCCTTTTTTTTTCATTATTTTTTATCGTTTCTTGTACGTATTATTTTGTTGTAGTTAGTGTCCTGTTACTATCCGCTATTTCTTGCACTTCCATTACTAAGGGAATTCAAAAACAACCTCTAGAAGGTAAATTTGAACATTTTTTTCTTCCTTTGCATTTCTTTTTTTCTTGTTAATAGAGCAAAAAGTTACATTAGTATATATTTTTTGCAACATATGTAGAGAAGAAAAAGGAAAAGAATGAAATAATTCAACTTTTTTCCCATAATAAATTAGAAGAAAAAGCAAACAAAAAAAATGAACAATAAAAAAAAATTAAAAAACCTATTACTATACACACTAGCTAAAGACCATTTGGTAAAACTATCTAATTTCCAAGTATCAGCAGCTCATCATTTCTCCAAGCTTGTTTCAACTGTATAAGATGAGACCTAATGCTATATTCTTCTACCTGCAATTATTTGTCAAGTATAATCTCAATAAGTAATCGTTTTATCGGTCGTGGAACTTCAAAAATCAAATATATACACACTATTCCACACGTCGTGTATTGTATTTGGATGTAAGCGTTATCTAGAATGATTGGGAGTAAAGCGTCTGTAGGTGGCTTTTTAAGTCCGCTGTCAAATCCCAGGCCGGTGCACTAAGTTCCTGCTAAGTGCGGGGTCTAGGAAGGGCCGGACCACAAGGGCTTATTGTATGCAGCCTTACCATGCATTTCTGCAAGAGGTTGTTTCAACAGCTCGAACCCCCCGTGACCTTCTGGTAAATGCAATGAATCTGAATGAACGCAACAGGTAATTTCAGTCCTAATGACAGAACTAGAACACATCACTATGTCGATAAGAAGAACGATGACAAGGGCATAAGACGGAGGAGAGTGAAGACTAAGAAGTAGCTGAGGATTTTCTATAATGAAGGAGATAGGTGGCTTTTTAAAGTCCGCTGTCAAATCCTAGGCCGGTGTGCACTAAGTTCGTGCTACGTGAGTGGTCCGGGGAAGGGCCGGACCACAAGGGTCTATTGTATGCAGCCTTACCCTGCATTTCTGCAAGAGGCTATTTCAACAGCTCGAACCCGTGACCTTCTGGTAAATGCATTTTCATACTGGTCTTACGTTGTTATCATAACATGCAAGGATTGAAGAATGAATCTGAATGAAAGCAACAGGTAATTTCATCCTAACGACAGAACTAGAACATCACTATGTCGATAAGGAGAACTATGACAAGAGCATAAGACGGAGGAGAGTGAAGACTAAGAAGTAGCTGAGGATTTTCTATAATGAAGGCGATAGGTGGTTTTTTAAAGTCCGCTGTCAAATCCTAGGTCGGTGTGCACTAAGTTTCTACTATGTGCGTGGTCTGGGAAGGGTCGGACCACAAGGACCTATCGTATGCAGTATTACCCTGCATTTCTGCAAGAGACTGTTTCAACAGCTCGAACCCGTGACCTTCTAGTAGATGCATTTTCATACTCATCTTAATGAATCTGAATGAAAGCAACAGGTAATTTCAGTCCTAACGACAGAACTAGAACATCACTATGTCGATAAGGAGAACTACGACGAGGGCATAAGATAGGGAGGAGAGTGAAGACTAAGTAGCAGCTGATGGTTTTCTTAATGAAGGCGATAAGATGACTTTGGGGGACCGGAAATTTTGGTCTCACCTGCATAGCTGCTGTTGAAGCCAACAAGGCTTCAGATTCATCCAGCATGGCTCGCTCTTGAGCTGCTACATCAGCAAGTTCAGAAACCAGGCAGTTCATCCCTTCCACCTGCAAAGTGCAGACCGCGAAATTAGGGAACCGCAAACAAAAGTGACAGTACGGGCAAAATCATATACGAGTTCCTAGCAAATCAAGATATCAAGTTGAGCCTTTAGATTGTTTGACATTCAATTCTAATCAAACAGATACAAAGCAATGGACCAGGTCCCATGAATGTTTTAATACATTTCGAATATATAAGTAAAATAATCCACAAGAAATCGTGATTTTGAAAGTCACATTTTTTCATGTTCCAACTAACAGCGAATTAATCAGATCGCCAACGAATGTATCATAACCTTATGATTCCGCAATTAATGGCAGGTCTCATGACCTTTGTTTGTGCTCAAGTAGCGTCAACTCCTTTTAGTACTTCGGTTGAGTCTATCTTTCACAAGAAATACAATCTAGTTTCCAGTTGGACTTTGGCAATTACGAGTTTCCATCAGTCAGTAAAGGCCAAAGGCAATCCAGGGCAGAAAATTGTTAAGCCTAATTCTTAAGAGCGTTACAGTATTCATCTATAGTTTACTTTCCCATATGCAACGTATGGTGAATAGCAAGAAGTTTTTTTTACGAAAAAAATAGCAAGAGAATTCTTTTCGAGATATGTAGTTCATCCATCAAATCAATGTTATTTTTGAAAATCGACGCTGCAGAAGGGGGTAAGATGAGGTTACTATCCTGATTAAATAACTTTTGAAGGAACTTAGCTAACAGCTCGGTTACAGAAGATTATGTGCTAATGACTTTTCTGTATTTCTCACAAAGATCATTACTCTCACTCTCTTTTCATCTACATCCATCAAACGAACAATTGGGGATTGTGCAACGCCTGAGAGTAGAAGACAAGGGTCATTTGGTCCGGTTCTGCAATTGCATTTTTATGTACTTAAAAACAAAATCAATGGGAAGAGAAGGCACCAAAACGAACTAAATTAATATAAGAACTCACTCTAGACAATATAAAACGCATGGAGGATCCCATTGCCTGCATTACATCAACAGCCGAGCAAACAGCTTCCTTAACAACGTCAATATCACCCTATAAAAGAGCCAACTAAAATAAGCCTCGATGTCTTAGGAAGCTGATATCAAAGCACCTAGTATCAAATCGCATACCTTTGCTCGTCCAGTTATTGGAAGACGGAGAGTGCATGCTTGTAGGTCTAGTATAGCATGGGATAATGAACTGGTGTGATCCCCTTCAATTGAAGCCCACTCGTCAAGGTACGTGAGCTGAGCCAATCATTTCCGGAAAATCAGTTTAAACACTAAGAGCCTGTTTGGATTGACTTATTTAGGTGCTTTTAAGTAGTTTTATAGTGTTTGGATAAAACAAAAGAAATGCTTTTAAGAATTTGTTTTTAAGCTAAAATTGCAAAAAAATAAGCCAAAAGCAACAAGTTAGAAATCATATTGTCGACTGAACAAACGAATGTGGGCTTTAACGATCAGTTACTAAACTTCTCATACCCGTCTCTCCAACCCTCCCAGAGACAAACGCTATAGTTACATACCATTCTTGTGAACACTGATTTACAAACATTATTCAGACACAAACAAGTCGAATCAGAATAAGGAAAAGAAACTACAAGTAGTCTGGAAGATTTAAAAGTACGGCCGGACAACAAATTGGTTCTAAAGGAAAACTCAAGCTCAAACATCTAGGTGTAAAGCTTCCACCATTATGAATTGAAGATATCTAACACATTCTTGTCAACGTCAAGTGTTTTGGGTGTTATAGGTTCCAGATAACAGGAAGATATCATATGGAACTTAAAAGTTGGCGCATTCTTGTGGCTAGCAAGTGACAGCATCCTCCTCATACCTACTAGGCCAAATATGAAAAGATAGTGTTCAACGATATAACCTAACACTAGAGGAAATTTTTCATGGGATTCTACCGTGAAAGTCCTGCTTTCCATCACCGCAAACATCAACCACAATCCAATAATTGGCCATCCTAAGTCCCTTAAACGGACAAGAAAGACAAGAGAAGTGGTCTAAACTCTAAACTAAATCTTCATTTTAAACTGGATGAGCCTACGATTAGGAAGTTGTCGAAACCTACAATCCACAGATTTTTCTGAAAAACCATACAAACTTAAAAATTATAACATTGGAGATGAAATTTGATTCATCTGTTATATAGATGCATTACCTGTTCATTTAGAACTGCGAAAAGCTTCAACCTCAGCTTCACCTGTTGGAGCGCAATTCTCTTTTTAATAACAGAAGCCCATAGGTCTGAGGTATTTATCCAGACATTGTACAATGTCTTCTGCATAGGGAGATAGTTAAACTGTTAGATAAATCAGCGTACAAGCACCAAATTGGTTATATGCTGAGGAAGATATCACAAAGAGATATCAGTCCCATGATCCCAATCCGACCAAACATAACTAAATAATACATAAAGTAAAGAGTAGAAAGCTAATATATAGTAAGAAAATGAAAGCCCGTTCTTCTACACTATCATCGAAAGCAAGTTTAGCTTGCTACTTGCTACTTATGATCTAAAGTTCATTAGTATTGCTATTCAAAACAATGTCCGTACACGTCCCTCTTAATTAATTTTTCCTATCGTACAGCAGTTTGATGAATATTCCATGCATATAATCAAGAAAAACCAATTTAGCAGGAGGAAATGCTTCTTTTTATGATTATAAAGTATTCAATGAAATAAGTCTTAAAGGTTTAGTCTGAAGCTTCACAAGGGATATGATTCAACCTCAGCCTTAACTTTCTGCGCGTGCAATGCTGCATCCGACCTGGCATTAGCATACCGCCATTGGAGATGTCTATTATACAATAGCCTCAGTTGATGAACGTCTTCAATGTGGTTAGCTGCCTTCTTCCCCTTTTTGATATCTGCAATAAAGCTGAGGACAGAAGTAGCAGTTTTCGGTTGTTGTCTGGAAGGACTCGATGGTCTTATCCGAGAAGGACTTGGCCCTCTACTAGATGGCGCACTTGGGACTGATTTTGTTCGTGATGGACTAACTCCTCTAGATGCAGAGGATGATAGAACAGATGCTTTGTTCGGCGAAGGAACACGCGATCCAGGAGCTGATGCAGTCTGAGATCTAGCTACTGGATTTCCTAACACTGTTCTATCCAATGACGTCGAAGGTCTGGACTTCTGCAACGAAAGTGAATTATCATCCACTGATTCTAATGACAGCAAGTCACTAGCAGATTTTTGCAATGGTCTGCTGTAACCATCCAATGACAACCTCCTCAAAGAAGGCGTAACCGAACGCGTATTTGGCGCGATTTTCCCATTCTTATCACTCAGATCAATACTTCTGTTCATTGAAGTACCAGAAGGTACCTTCCTATTCACTCTACTTGGCCATCGATGCTGATCAACCAATCGAGCATTTAAACTATCAACAGGTCTAGAATTCTCTCCTTTCAATGGACTCCTCCTCCTCTCAGGCGTCCCCGCCTTTCGCGAACCAGGAGATGTTTCACCTTGTTTCACTACTACATTTGATGATGGTCTTAAAGTACGATCACATAAAGCATGAGGAGCAGGCTTTTCTCTCTTCCCAACAGGTAACGAAAACGTATCAGATTGAAATGAAACACTCAGACTCCTCATTGTTGAAGGCCATAAAGATTCAGGCAACCTATTACTATTCCCTGTTGTCATCTTTCTTGACAACAATTCTTCTGCAACAACAGATGTATCATGTACTGGCGTCGTTGATGATGATGAACTACTCGATGGCGATGAAGGCGTCGTTGGCCTTCGCCTTTCAGCCGATACAGCTCTCTTAGGCACCATAACTCTTGATATACTAGTACTAGTACTACTACTACTAGTTCCAATTCTTGTAACATTTGGTGATATACATCGTCTCGTCGGAGTAGGTGACCTGTACCTAGAACTAACTTCTCTAGTTCTTGGCCTTCTGGCATTTTCAACATCATTGTGCTTAATCAATGGAGCTCTTTTTGTCTCCACTGTTGTATGTTTCTTTAATGATACATCTAATTCATACACATCCATTCAAACTATTCAAGATTTTAAACCACATTGATATTCAAGAACCTCTCAACAACCCCACCTTCATTCAATCTTGATAAATTACACATCAATATGTCTATAAAGTAAGATCCTTTTGCTGTAAAATCTGCCACACACAAAACAAATAAAATAATTAAGCAAAAAGTGAGATAGATACTTTGAGATAAATAAAATAAAAAGAAAGAACAATAAAGGGTGATCAAAAGATTACATCTTTACAGGCAAACAGATCTGAAGAATCAAGAAAATGCAAATTGTTGTTATATAATCATAAAGATTAATTACCAACAAAACCATATAGATCAAGGTAATGGGCTAATATGATCAAGATTGAATTTTTATGTATATGTTTAAAGAATGTACATTGGTAGATAGAGAAAAATAAATAAATAAATTAAGAATTGTATGTTTGAAGGAGAAAAGAGGTTATTAATAACTCTTTCCCTTGAAATAGGGAAGTATAGTGGGAGATAGGGGTGGGTGGTAGGATAAGAAATAGGACTAGAAATTATGCAATAAAATACTTTTTCTTAAAGAAAAATATAATAATTATTATTATTTAATTTAGACGGAAAGTTGGGTAACGAATAAAGTTGCTATCATATGATCAGGAGGTCATGAGACAGGCTGGCATAGCTAAAGTCTTCAAGTCCTATTATCGAAGAGGGCCATTGAGGGGTGGCTGGATTCACTCGTGGGATCCGACCGGGGGGTGGGGGGTGGGATGTTTACCAGCACGACTCCTCTCTTATCGATTTAGAAGTTTTTCAAGTCACAAGAAACAACCTCTTGCATAAATGCAAGATAAGGCTGCGCACGATAGACGAACGTGATCAGATTCCTTTCTCGAACTCCGCGCATATAGCAGGAGTTTTAGTTCATCAAGCTGCCCCTTATTTATTACCCCCTTAATTTCTAAAAAAAAGACCTAATTTGATTTGAACCGAAATTTAAGAAAACAAAAAGGACTTTTGAATTATGATCTTAAATTAAAGCTATATCAATTATACCAAAATATTTTTCAATCTCGCGGTATTAAACATGCCACGTGAAAACTTGAAATAAAAGTGTTACCAGAAAAAGAAAGGGTCATTTTTTTTTTTAAACAGATTAAAAAGAAAAGTATGTCATTCTCTTAAAAACGGATGGAGCATTTTAGCACCACTTTTGAAAGTAAAGTTACCCACAATCTTTGATGTTGCGCATAATAGACACTTGTGATCAGATCCTTTCTCGAACTTCATGCATATAACAGTAGCTTCAATTCATCGACCCGACCTTTATTTATTATTTTAGTACAACTTTTGAAAGTAGAGTTATTCAGAATCTCTTACAGAAATACAGAATAAGACTGCGTAAAATAGACACTTATAATCAAATTCTTTCTCGAACTCTATGCATACAACAGGAGCTTTAATTTATCGGACTCAGTGGCGGAGCCACCTTTATTCCAGGGGTTTCCCTTCGACGGAAAATTATACTGTTTTCATACTATTTTACATGATTAAAAAATATTTTTTATGCATATATAACATATGTTGAACTCCCTTCGACCAGTTCGTACATATACTTCTGAACTTTCTTAATGAAAATTCTGACTCGACCACCTATCGAACTGACCCTTTATTTATTATTTTAGTACCACTTTTGAAAGTAAAGTTACCCACAATCTTTAATGATTATTTTTTTTTTTCTCTTTTTTTACTTGTTATTCCTAACTTTTTTATTTTTTGTTTTGCTTTTTTTTGACCCTCACTCCAACAACTCTTTTATCCCTTTCACGGGAGTGCCATGGGTCTGCCAAGCTGTATATATAAGGAGCAGATAGTCACAGCCAATCTGTCTTGTTCCTTCTTACCCACACCCACACCCACACCCACACCCCAACTCCTTTTCATGAAAGGGAATTCAAACTAAACTTATATTTACTCTAAGCTAACCATACACCTAAGTCGTGTCTGGTATTCGTTTTCGATGTCACATTCGTGTTGAATTTCTCGAAAATACACTGAGTTTGGTGAATGCGATACGCATTCGATTGCATTTTTAAAGAGTCCGAGCAGCATAGTTGTTCGCCTAAGTGTCCGTAATGGCGGAGCCAGAATTTTCATTAAAGCTGCTAATTCACCTAGTGTCTACAGTGGCGGGATTAAAATTTTCATTGAAGGGGAAACATGCGAACTAAACTTATACTTACTCTAAGCTAACTAGTTATATACACCAAGTTTTCCTTTTCTTTTCACCTATAAGTTGGGCGGACACTTTACTTTCGATATCGCATTCGTGTTGGAACCTAAAAAATATAATAGGTTTGAAGAATCTGATGCGTACCTGCCTTTTTAAAGAGTTCGAGCAACATAGTTGTTCGCCTAGTGTCCGCAGTAGCAGAATCAGAATTTTTATTAAGAGGCTTAGATTTTTAAGAGTTTTTCACTTAGTGTCCGCAGTGAAAGAGCAAGAAATTTCATTAAGGGGATTCAGAAGTAAAAATACGAACTAGACGAAGAGGGTTTAACACTCACTGTATATACATAGAAAAATATTTTTAATCGTGTAAAAACAGTTTAATTTTTCATCGAATAGGATTTGAACGAACTTAAGTTGTACCTACTCTTTATTTTCGATGTAGCATACGTGTTGAATTCCTCAAGAATGCATTAGGTTTGAAGAATCCGACAGGCATCCCGCTTACATTTTTAAGGAGTTCGAGCAACATAGCTTTTCAGCTAGTATTTGTATCCCTATTGAGAAGGGGAGTGATGAAGTAACTGGTAAAGTTGTTGTCGTGTGACCAAGAGCTCACGAGTTTGAGTCTTGGAAAAAGCCTCTGACAGAAATGCAAGTTAAGACTGTGTACAATGGATCCTTATAGTCGGACACTGCACATTGCGGGAGCTTTAGTGCATCGGACTGCCCTTAATTTGTCCGTATTCTTATTGGAGCAAATGTCTCATCCATGTTGGATTCCTCAAAATTACACTGGGTTTGAGGAATCCGACAAGTATCCGCTTATATTTTTAAAGAATTCGAGCAACATAGTGTTTCACCTAGTATCCATATCCTTATTGGAGCAAATTAAATCCCAATTCGTATTGAAAAATTCTACATGGGACCTAAAACGCGCCCTACCAAAAAATATTTCATATCTAAAACTCGAACTCAAACTTCGAATTCTAATTAAGAATGAAGCTATACTTTATCACACGCTGCTATTATATTAGTATATACTAATTGGTGAAACAATTAGTCCTCATTGTGATTAATTAGGTCTTTTTTTAATCAACAAGCAAATAAGAATTCAATCATTTTATGTTTTTGCAGGATTAATTGCATTTCGGTGCATGACTAAATAATTAGGAGAATGATTTAAAATTATGAAACAATATTTGTTTGTTTCCCCAATTATATTTACAAAAAGAAATAAATAAATAATTAAGGAAGCAAATGATAGTTAAATATATTTTTGTTATGGGGGCGGAAATGGAGGACCACGTGCAAGTAGGATCATTGTCCATCCCCATGAACTCACATAATTATCATAAATGCACTTAAATAAAAAAAACTAAGTTAATGGTTAAAAAAAAAAAAACATTATTTTTTTCAAATTTCATATCTAAATTATTTATTATTTTATTTATCTGTATAAACTATCACTTCACTATTTTCGTGAATTTCATATCTAAACTGTGATTTTTTTTAATATTAAAACAACCTTT
This sequence comes from Capsicum pubescens, assembly GCA_030864215.1. Taxonomy (NCBI): domain Eukaryota; kingdom Viridiplantae; phylum Streptophyta; class Magnoliopsida; order Solanales; family Solanaceae; genus Capsicum; species Capsicum pubescens. The sequence goes on along the minus strand of CM061544.1, from coordinate 49,012,418 downwards.
TTCGTATGTTTCATACCTCAGTTATAACTTTCCTTATATTAAAACATACCTTTTCATGAGTTTCGTATCTTAACTATGACTATCTTTGTATTAATACATACTTTGATGTTGAGCTGGTCTACACACGCATGCTGTTGATTAGGAATAAATATTTGACCAATTCAACATTCAAGCGTATTTTAATACAAAGAGATGTTAAGATGAACCCCTTTCGATTAATTTTTTCGTTCACATTTTTTTATTTTGGACCCCCTTAATTAAGATGTTAGCTCCGCCATTGTGTGCGGGGTTCAGGAAAGACCGAACCACAAGATCTACTATATGTCGTCTTCTTGCATTTCTATCGAAAATTATGTTCGCAATTTAAACCCGTAATCTATTAGTCACTGACAATAACTTTATCGACTACTCCATGACTACTAAAGTCTTGACAAATAAACAATACATTATTCATTTGCACTAACAAGACTTAACATCGATAAAAGGAAAGATCCAAAAAATAAATATTTTCTTGTTGACTATTTTCTCTTATTTAGTGAATTTTTAGTAACAAATACCAATGAAATAATGAGAATATATTGAAATCACAAGCAAAAAATAAAAAATAAAAAATAGAATCTATTAATGTGAAGTGACAGATACTGTTCCTAATTTTGTAAACATCTACATTATTCATGTTAGTCTCCATAAAGAAGGTTCAGAAAATTTAAAAAAATTTCCCTACAAATAAATTTAAGACAAAGTAAATTTTCAAATATAATGACAAAAATAAGATTCTTTTATTTAATATTATTATATGAAATTTGAAATTCATCTACATTGGATTCCAAAAAAGGATATTAAAAATTTGAAGTTTTTGTACTTAAAACTTGAAGGAAAAAACTAGCAAAACATAGAAAGGGATTTAATTTGAATATAGAAAAAAAAAACAAATTTAAATCACAAATTCCAATTTTCCTCATAAAATAAAAATCTCAATCGGATTGTGTGTATAATGAGAGCTTTAGTGCACAAAATTGCACTTTAGACTCACAATACTAATATACTAAAAAAAGGCGTCAAATATTGACAAATGTAAAAAATACATCTAAAATATTTTAATTTTTTGAATTTCATGTTTGAATTATTAGATATATGAGTCTCTTACCTAAACTAAGATCAATTTTTTTTATCAGAAACACATAAACTACGTCACTCGTTCACTTTTCCAACCTAAAATATTTCCATCACTCAGATAAGTAATAATTGATGTGTGTTTTTGATAAATAATGAACAACAATTCAATTAGGAAACTCGCACACCTGATAATTCAGATATAAAACTTTTTTTTTTTAAAAGAAACAGAATATGTAAGTGTATTTTTGAAAATCAACTCAAAACTAATCAAATTGTAATTTTATCTATTCAAAAAAATACTTCATTATTAAGGATTAACAACAACAACAACATACTCAGTGTGTTCTCACCTAGTGGTGGGTCTGAGAGCATACGCAATTCATACAGCTATCTTAGATGAAGTAGAGAGGCTATTTTTTATAGACCCCGGCTCGAGACAGATAACAAATATAACATAACATAAAAACAAACAACAAACAAGAGGTGACACACCGCTAGATAATAAAGAAAACAAGATACCCACGAAGTAATAACATAAATTTGCAATATGAAATCATAGACATCACCAAAACACCGTGAACAAGACACTACAAACACCAATACAAACAGAGCACGCTTTCCTACTATTACGAACGTACTTCTACCTACTAGCCCTCTACCATAATCCACGTCCTCTAAATCTTTCTATCAAGAGTCAGATCCTCCGTAAGCTGTAACTGTCCATGCCTAATCACCTCTCTCTAATATTTCTTCGGCCTACCTCTACCCCATCTAAAACCATCCATAGTCAGCTTCTCACACCTCCGAACTGAAACATCTGTGTCCCTCCTCGTTAGGGGTGTGCATCGGTCAGTTCGATTCGATTTTATGTGTTATAGGTTCAGTTTATCGATTTTCGATTTTTAAATATGCAAAACCAATAACCAACTAATAAGATATTCTCTTATCGGTTTTTCGTGCTAAACGGTTCGGTTTTCGATTTAACCAATAAGAAAATACTCATAAAATAAAAATAGTAACAACTAAAATAAAAAAATAAAATTTTAGTTGCCGCCAAAATCATACACAATGCGTTTTAGTTTACAAGAATCTTCAAACTTGAACTAAATGTTAGTTCGAAAAAAAAAACTGAATCCTAATTGTTGGAAGCTACTAAATGCTTCAATCTTTCCGATACGACAATACCCGAACTTTGTATTGTGCCTTTATTGCCCTGAATAAGTTAATACTTTGTGAATATCTGAATTATGAATAAGTAGTGTGTGTATATATATATATATATTAGTCCTATAAATATTTATATATATAACACAGATAGGAGTAAAATATTAACTTAGTGTATCCTTATTGGGTTATCGGTTTTTAATAAGCTAAAACCAAAACTGAACCGTACCCAATAAATTTTTTTATAAAATCAATAAAAAACCGTTACCAATAACCCAATAACAATTTTATCGGTCGGTTTGATTTTTGCACACCCCTACTCCTCGTCACATACCCGAACCAACGCAACTTCACTCCTCGCATCTTGTCCTCCACCGAAACCACTCCCACCTTCTCCCTCACATCTTGTCCTCGATTGAAATCACTCTCATCTTCTCCCGAATAATCTCATTCCTAACCCTATCTCTTTCGATAAGAATAGAACATAAATTAAAAATTCACAAGTGGTAGAAATCTAACCTTAATCAGCAATTAAACTGATAATTAAATTATAATCGCCGGACGAATAATCAACATTAATTTATTATTTTTGAACATTAACCTCAAAACGAATCAAAATTGTAAATCTTTTATTTTCAATACATGATAAAAAAATCAAATTGTAAGTTGTAAAAAACTAACCTTTAATCTGCAATTAATCAATCAATCAATCAATCAACTGCTGTTAATTTTCCCGCCAAAAACAATTGAATTAACCGTCCAGTTGATCCTTAATCAGCAATTAATTAATCGAATAATCGACGTTGAATTTCCGGCGAAGAAGACGGTGAATAAATAAATTAACCGTATGATATTAATTATTTATCAATATCAATACGGAATTTAAATATATATCACGTGAATATTTGATATATATACATATATATTGTGTGTATCTATAGGCTTGAGGGGGGTAGGGGGCGCGGGGGGGGGGGGGGGGGGGTTGATGGCCGTTGGGGAAGAGAAGGAAAAGTAAAAGAAGAAGACTAGGAAGGAAGAAGAAGTTTGGTTTTTTGGCGCCACCCAACTTTGATTTATTATTCCCTCTCTTGCCATCCTTTATTTTTTTTGTTTTGCCAACTTTTGTTCATCTTAATCAGCGGCGAACTCAGGATTTAGGCCGTGGTTGTTTCGAAAGTGCGAGCACATATATTGACACAAAAATTTTAAGGTGACGTTGTTGTTTTCAACAAATTTTTTACGGTGATAGAAATAAATTGCAATCACAATTAAAAATAAATAACAATTTTGTTGATAAACGATGTGGATACAAATCTGTTCCTCCCTTGATTTTTCTCTCTTGATTTTCTCCTTAATTCGAGGGACGTCAGTAGCGTATTTCTTGAATATAGAAAGATTTGGATATGAATTTTTCCGTAATTCGAGGGTCGTTAGTGACGTATTTCTCGAACATAAAAATATTTAAATTTCTCCGTAATTCGAGGCCGTTTGTAGCGTATTTCTCGAACATAGGAATATTTGGATTTCTCCATAATTCGAGAGCCATTAGTGGCGTATTTCTCAAACATAGAAATATTCGGATTTGATCTCCATGTAAGGAGGATTTGTCAATCTTTTTGATTTATTTGATTAATCAAGAAGAGGGAGTTTTGATCCCTTTGACCTTTGAGATATTCGAGATTTATGAATATCTCATTAACTTGTGGGATATTTGAGATTTTGGAGATGCCCTTAAAAGGATATTTGACCCTTTATATAGGCGTAATTTAGGATTTAGGTAGAGTAATCACCAAGCTAGAGTTAGGGTAAAGTCGCCCTCAAGAACTCTAACCAAAATTGAACTCTTTTTGTAGAGTCTGCAAAATTTCAATGTCTACAGTTGTGTCTGAAAATCAAAGCACTCAATGTCTACAGTTGTGTCTGAAAATCAAAGCACTCGTCTACTTTTTGGGTTTCAAGGGTTTTTTTTACATCCTATATCAATTTTAATATATTTCTTAGATAATTATGCCTATTTTAATATATTTCTTAGATAATTATGCCTAATCCACTCTTGACTTCAACTAATTTCACTCGAAGTAACATGTACCTCAATCAGTGGCAGATTCAAAATTTAAGGATCGTGGATGTTCGAAAGGTTAAAACATGCATATTGACACCTAAGTGTTAAGGTTGCGTCTGGAAATCAAAGCACTCGTCCATCTTTTTTATTTCAAGGGTGTTTGTTTTTTTCGACATTCTATACCAATTTTTATACATTTTTATATAATTATGCCTAATCCGCTCTTGACCTCAACTAATTTCACTCGAAGTAACATGTATCAGGTACCTCAATCAGTGGTGGATTCAATTTAAGGGTCGTAGAGGTTCAGAAGGTTCAAACACACATATTAACACCTTAAACATTAAGTTCCCTCTGAAAATCAAAGTACTCATCTATCTTTTTGAGACTTTTGTGACGAATCAAGGATTTGGGAGTCGTAGATGTTCGGAAGGTTCGAAAACACATATTGACACCCAAAATTTTAAATTTCCTCTGAAAATCAAAGCACTCATCTAGCTTTTTTGAGACTTTCGTGCAATTCAATCAGCGACGAATCAAGTATTTAGGAGTCGTGGATGCTCAGAAGGTTCGAACATACATATTGACACCCTAAACGTTAAGTTCCCTCTGAAAATCAAAGCACTCATCTAGCTTTTTTGAGACTTTTGTGCAATTCAATCAGTGACGAATCAAGTATTTAGGAGTCGTGGATTTCAGAAGGTTCGAACATACATATTGACACCCTAAACGTTAAGTTTCCTCTGAAAATCAAAGCACTCATCTATCTTTTTGGAACTTTCGTGCACCTCAATCAGTGACGAATTAAGGATTTGGGAGTCGCGGATGCTCGGAAGGTTCGAACACATATATTGACACCCTAAACGTTAAGTTTCCTCTGAAAATCAAAGCACTCATCTATCTTTTTTATTTAAAGGTTTTTTTTTTTCTTTTACATTCTATATCAATTTTTATACATTTCTTATATAATTATACACAATCTGCATTGGATTTAATGATTGTCGAAGCACCACAAATGAGCACATAGGTCCGCCTCCGACCTCAACTAATTTCACGAGAAGGAATAGGTATCGGGTACCAGATAACTCTGTCCGTAACTCTATTCACCAAGGCTAGACAAATAGAAAAATAACCTTATATTTTTTGTCTCCACTCAAATTTGAATCAAAAACCTCAAGGTGCTTAACCTACTTCATTGACTAGACTGCATCTTTGAGCGTGTCGCTCTTTTTTTAGTTCGTCCACAAAAAATTGTTACATTAGTATAATTAAAAATAATTTAATTATATCATTTCCTTTTTACCTTTATATAAGAATTATTTTAGATCATATTTTTTAAAAGTTTCTAAATATTGTGTCAAGTTAAACGATGACACAAACTTTGAATTGTTTTTTAAATATCATATTTAAATTTCAAATCAAAATCCCTCTCTTTCTTTTACTATCATTTTCGAAAATTTCGTGATTTGATGTTTATCGGTTAATTTGGTTTGATTTTATATATTGTTAATTTAATTTATTGATTTTAATTTATAAACATGCTAAATTGATAAGATATTTCATCATTTGATTTTAATTAAATAAGTAAATATGTTTTAAATTTTTTCTTAACGATTTACTTTAATTAACTGATAAGTAAATACTCTTCTATTTTTTTTTATTCACAAAATTTAAAATTATAATCTAAGATCTCTGATTAAGAATAAGGGGATTCTAATATTTCCGTCATAACCCATGTTGGTATTAACTATCCTAAAACTCGAACCAAATAATCGCAGAAGGATTATTCAAAACGTACTAGGTGTTGAACCCCCTTCGACTAAGTTTTCTCTGAATATGAAATCCCTTTGTTGAAATTCTGGCTCCGCCTCTGGTTGTTTAGCATCCGAGTAAACTCTTCTATGCCAATGCAATCACTAAGTTAATAGCTAATTACTAATTAATTCAAATTCTCACTTTAATTTTTTATTAACTATCATAATGTTATATTATATAATATAAATAATTTAATGAGATTTTATTGAGTACCATCCAAATTAAAGGAGAAGAAAATCGTTATCATCACATTACATCATTTAAAGGATCTAAAATTAATCAAGTTGAGTTTGTCAACTAATTAAGACATAGAAACATATAATATTTTAAATCCATTTTTATGCATATTTTATTCTTACTTTGTTCAAGTCTTCTTCAACTTTTTTTATAAGAAATATTTATTATTTATAAGATACTATTAAAATCAATAAGCTATCAACGTCAATGAGAATTACATGACTCATAAAGCAATTACATTCAATATAATATTTAATTCTACACATTATATGTGCCTTCACTCAAGCGATGATACAGAAGAAAAACGAAACGAAGTGAGAGGCTGAGGGAGGGACAAGAGTCGAGTCTATCGGCTCGACGATCTAGAGAAGCAAAATAAAATCGAGACGGTCGAAAAAAGAAACAACACTATAAATACAATGGCTGATCATCATCGATAAAAAGAAGAATCTTTCTAAATCATTCGTGTCAACAAGATGCATCCGAAAACGTCAGGATTGAATATGACATAGTTTTCCTGATATAAAAATGACGACTCCTTCAGAAAAAATTCTAGAGAATTATATAGATAAATATTTTTAGAATGATAACGAACAGTGATGTTCATGATAAAGCGCGCGACGAGAAAAAAATTATCAAAACATTTTGGTTGACAAACTTTGAGAAACGGAATGACATGTCGAAACAGAAAGAAAAAAAATTAAAAGACTTTATAAAGATCATAGCTCAAATTAAAAAAAAAAAAAAAAAAAACATCGCTATCCTTCAAGTCAAATATATAAAAAACTTGATCTTGATTCAATAATATTCTTATTTTATATACTATATACTTTGATTCAATAATATTCTTATTTTATATACTATGAATATATAGTTGAATTTTTCAACTATATGTTTTCACCAGAAATTATATATATATTTTTTTTTAGGTTGTTGTTGATAGGGCTAGATGTCATTTTAATGAAAGTAGATAGCTTTAAACTTTTCCATGCGTGTACGAAACAAAATAAATCAAGAACCTTCTAATTTATACCATGGGAAAATAACAATTTTAATTCCTAAGTTATTAATTAATTTTATTTTTGATTTTTGTGATATATAATTCATATTTAATTTTTAATTAATTAAATTGTGTGTGTTTTGTCACTTCATGCAAAAAAATATGTCGCTATTTACGGATTTACATTATCGTCAAATATGAAATAACGTTGCAAATTAAACAAAATATACATTGGTGAAATAATTAATAATTATGATAAATTTATAATGAATTTGGTGATGTTGTTGCAATCGCTTTTTATTTATTTTTTATATATGTTTTTTTTTGTTTTGGCTTTTCCTTTTTTGGTAGGGAATTAAAATGGGGACCAAGTACGTGGAAGATAAATTATGATTAGTCATGTGTTGATGATTTTACATCATTTTAACTTAATAAATAAATTAATTAAATAAAAGGACCACTTGCTTTTAAGTTCATGAAAATGATATAATCTCATTATATGTTTACTGAATTTCGTGATATACACTCAAATAGATGTTTCTAGAAACTCCTAAATCTTTCGATAAATTAATTTCTGATAATGTTAAGTATTGATTTTCAATATTTACAAATATTGAAAATATTATTTATGACCAAATGGAGAATATTAAAGTCGAAAAAGATTAATAAATATTTTTATACCCTATGATTTATGGAGTGAGAAAGAGATGTAGAGTAACAGAGTTAGCCTTTTGCATCAAATATAAATTAGAAGTAATTATTTTGTCCTTCAACTTTAATTTCTTTTTGGTGCATTTATTAATTAATCAATTATAAGTTGTAACCTCAAAGTAAAAAATGCAAATTAAAGCATTCAAATAGTAGTAATTGCAACTTGGTTTGGTGTCATTATAGTAGGCATTTCTTGTTGAGTTATTAATTTTAATGAAAAATTTGAGTAGATCTAACAAACAAAAATATTGGGAAATTATCTAGCCTTAATTTCTAATTTTAATAATTAATACAACAACCTAGGATAAAAGTGTGTTTAATTTTAAATTTTCTTAGTTTTTGATTAACAACAACAACATATACGGTGTGTTCTTACAAGTGAGATTTGGAGAAAATAATGTGTACGCAGGTTTGTCCATGTCTCGAGAAGATAGATACGCTTTTCAGATATATCTTTGGCTCAAGTAAAGCATCTTAAAAATCATATATGTAAAACAAGTATAACATTAAAAAATTAGCGTTGAAAACAATGGAGAATTGAACAGTAAAAAAATAAATAAATAAATAATATGAAAATTGAAACAAAAAAAATACTAATATCGGAGAATAAGATAGTAAGAGAATAACAGAATAATACAGATAAGGAACTAGATAGCACTCGACTACTTATATTAATCTCCTACCCTAATCTCGACCTTCAAATCTTCCTATCTAGAATTGTGTCTTCGATCAGTTGTAATATGTCACGACCTCTCTAGAAAAATATTATATAACACATTCTTTAAAATAATTTTTCAATTTTTGATAAATTATAGGGAAAATGCTCTATTACCATATTGAACTATACGCGAAAAGGCTGAGACACCCAAACTTTAGGAGAGTCCTATTACCCCTTAGACTAATTTAAACCGTATTTTTGACTTATTAAATATCACAACAACTAAGTTAAAAATAATATTTCATTCATAATTATTTTGCAATAGTTGACTTGGTGAAAACTTCATAAATGTCAAGCGCCACAAGCAAATGAAAAAACAAAAGTGTTTTAAAGTTAAAACTTTGTCTTGCTTTAAGGTTACATTTATTTCTATTTTGACCCCAGTTTTTGTCCTAACATCTTTTCAATTTGTTAATCAATTATTTTCTCCATCTCATTTTATGTGGTATATTTTAACTGTATATAAAATTTAATAAAGAAAACTATTTTCATCCTGAACTATACACGAAATTGTTGATACACACACAAATTTTAAAAATATTCTATTACCCCCTCGACTAATTAAAATCGCATTTTTGACAACTTTAGTGCCTACGCGGCATATAAGTGAGCCTACGTGGACCTTCACTATATTGATTCACTGATGTGCCACATAAGCACTAAGGTTGCCAAAAATACGATTTTAATTAGTTCAGGGATAATAAGAACCTCCTAAAGTTCGGATGTGCCTCAGCAATTTCGTGTATAGTTAAGGGTGGGAACAAAGCCTTTTCCATTTAAGAAATAAGAAAAAACTTGGTAATATTTACCAATTTTTTTATTAAAAAATACTCCCTCCGTTTAAAAAAGAATGACCTACTTTTCTTTTTAGTCCGTTTAAAGAAAATGACCCTTTCCTTTTTTTGGCAATACTTTAATCTCAACTTTCCACATAACATATTTAAGACCACAAAATTAACGAAAATTTTGATACATTTGATACAATTTTAAATTAAGGCCACGAGATTCAAAAGTTTCTTTATTTTTTTAAACTCCGTGTTAAGTCAAAGTAGGTGACGTTCTTTATTGAAACGGAGGGCGTGTATTATTATTATCTTTAATTAAGTGAGACCTTATAAGGGAGACTAATAAGAATAAAAGTGAAATTATGTCTCTAAATAGTTACCAAATAAGAAAATGTGACATTCTTTTTGAGGCGGACCAAAAAGAAAATAGCGAGACATAAAATAAGACGGATGGAGTACTTATTTATTGACTAGTAGTTAGTCTAAAGAGCACTTGCCTCCGGTCTTACTGTGATTGTTGGCACAGAGTTAGTCGGGATTTTTTCTTTGAATCTTGTTATGATCGGGCACTCGACGAAAGAACTTAACAACCGGCATTGTCCTTTTTCACTCACGCAATATTGCTGAATGAGACTTCGGGGTCCAAGGTTCAAAGTGGATAATAAGCACGGTTCATTGTGGGGTAAACGAAAATCCAACTCTACAAACCCGAGAAAAGACTACATAGCAATAGTAGGAGCATTAAGATCGAAGCTTTTTGTAGTGCTAGCATGAATGCAAGTGAATGAATCTCATTTCCATATGAATATATATTTAACCCATTTTTTTTAAAGAAAACTATTTACAAAATAGATCAAAATGACTTTTTCAAATTTAAACCTCTTTTTTCAAAATAAAAAATAAAAATAAATGATGTTTTGTTCTCTCTCTTTTTTTAAGAAAAAGTGAAAGTTTTGTAGGGATAAAAAATAATTTCTCTTATAACAATGCGAGTAAGATTAAACCCAAAGTATTATAGACAATAAAATTATTCAACGTTGAGACATCTGATTAAGAAAGTGAAATATTGTGCTTGAATAACATATAAAGAAATCATTGAAATATAATATTGAAAGAGATGTTTCAATAAAATATTAACATGATTTAAATTTTTTTAAAAACGTTATTTTCAAATTCAACTTTTTGTTAAAGTTTATCTCTATTTTATGTGTATATATTTGCATATGCATTTGTATGAAAACAACAAATAAGCAAAAATGTCAACCACAAATATGTAGTGATATTTTATAAATTTTGACAGAATATTAATGAAAAATTCCCAATATCTTATCAAATAGACAAAAGGTTTCTTTTAAAATAAAAATAAAAATATATATATATATCTCAATAGAAATTAGTCATTTTCATATATAACATATATTAAGAACATTCTTATTCTTAAAACAACATGAACATTGTCCTTAAGACCAAATTTGCTACGGCACACTCCAATTTCACGGAGGTTCTATTACCCCTTTGAACTGAATTTTAACGTATTTTTGTCAACTTTTTTAGCTGATGTGACACCTTTCGTCAACCTATTTAGCTGATGTGGCACAGGTGCCATGTCAGCACAAGAGGGCGGCAAAAATACGCTGAAATTGAGTTCAGGGGTAATAGGATCATTGTGAAGTTAGCATATGTCATAACAACTTTGATTATAATTTAAGAGGGTACTGAATGTTTATCTCTATATTCACATTAATACTTACTTGCCAATTTATTTTGTTCTTTTGCCCCAAAAAGGTTATATTGTTTGGTATTTAATTACAACATGTTATGACTAAGACATATCACATGTAATACAACTTTCATATGATGAAGTGGGGTTTTTGTCTCAATCAATTTATTGACCAAATATATATTTTCTCTAATAAATTCATTTTATCACATATTTCTAATTATAGACTTATGGTTAAAAAGCACATTCCAAAGAAATTAGTCTATAATCATGATAATTAAAGTCTAAACTTACATCTTGCCCATTATTAATGATCACATAGGCTTATATTGCAAAATGTAGTTGTATTTTGGGAAATAACATAAACATACACTTTAACTTACCATATTTATACAAATCTCCATCCTTAAAAACTAATTACAAAAATTTCAACTAATTATGTATCTTCATTGGATGTATTTGGAGCTAATTATGTATCTCGACAGACCCAAAATCGGGAAAAAATAGTATGTATCTTTACAAAGGAAAAAATGTATCTTCGTTAGACAAATTATGTATCTCGACAGACCCAAATTATATTGGGAGCTAATTATGTTATCTTTATAAAGAAAAAAAAAGTATCTTCGTTGGATGTATCGAGAGCTAATTATGTATCTTGATAGTCCTAAATCGAGATTTTCAGTAATTATACAAAATATCGAGATTTTCTGTAACTAAGCTCTAACCTATCGAAATTTATGTTGTTTGCCCCTGTATTTCCCCCAAAAAAGTGCACAATTTTTTTTTTTTTTTTTTTTTTAAAGGTTGGTAGTGGTTTTGATCCCTTAATTATTGATAGATTTTAATTTAAAATCTAGTAATATTTGATAAAGCATATTTATTCCTGAATTATTTGAAATGTTCACTTTTAGTTTCATTGCTTGTGAATATTCACAAATTCAGAATTATTATACCGTTTTACAATCTAATTACCTATGTGTTACGTTAAATTTATATCGTTTTTTTTTTTCATATTTGAGGATAATATACTTATAAAAATAATTCAAATATAATATATTTACAATATAAAAAAAATTCAAAAACACATATTTTAATCAATTGAAGATTAAATGAGCTAGAATTTTATTCCATAAAAATCAAAATCAAAATTTATTAATAACAAAGACAATAAAGGTCCACATAACTAAAATGTTTAAGAGACAAAGGACATTTGGCCCAACTTTTCATCACATATTTGTATGATATTTTTCTATAAAAAAATTAAAGAAAAATAAATAGCACAAATCTCTAAAGTAAATTTATACTTATATATATAATCTCGAATTTGCATATTTGACTACTAAACTGTAACTATATTCTGTAATTAGGAAAGTTTTAGCTGTGTCGTCTCATTTATCGCCTAAATGTTGACTATTTATAAAATTTTACCTTTAGGAAATCGTCATGATCCAAACCCATGACACATATTATTTGTTCTGGACCTACAAAGTTTCTCAATTTTTTCTTTCGGCTACGCCATCGTCAGAGTCAAATAGCGCGTATACCACATAATATCGTTTCCTTTCCTTAATCATTTTCTTCTTTTATTCTGATGTGAGATTCATATATAATGTCGTTCATATTCCTTTAAAAACTTATCAGCCTAAAAACATGTCAATTGATGCGTCCTTATTGACCCACCCTCTGTCATGAGCACTGCTCTAAGGAAAAATAACATAAATATACACCTCACTTAACGTATTTAAATAAATTTCTATCCTTACAAAGTAATTACAAGAATCTCAACTAATTATGTATCTTCATTGGATGTATCGGCGAGCTAATTATGTATCTTGACAGACCCAAAATTTTAAAGAATTTATATCTAATTGAAAAAGGTGCGGAAAGTACATATACTTTGGCGAAATTTGCAGTTATGCATCTTGAACTTTGCGAGGGTCCTATGACCCTTCCCCCCCTCCCCCCCCCCCCTCCGACTATTTTTTACTGTATTTAACTCCCCAGACTATTTTTTTTACTGTATTTAACTGACATATATTTGACACTTGAACCACTGCGTGTATTTCACACACATTGAGCGCGTGAGAAAAAATATATTTGATAAGGGGCAAATAAATGTCAGTTAAATACCTAAAAAAAAATCTAGGGAGGTCATAAAATCCCTGCAAATTTCAGGGTGCGTAACTGCAAATTTTGCCTAAGTACAGGTACTTTGAAACATTTTTTCCTATATCGAAAGCTAATTGTATATCTTTACAAAGAAAAAAATGTATTTTCATTGAATATATCAGGAGTTAATTATGTATCTCGATAGACCCAAAATCAAAATTTTCATTAATTACGTAAAATATTAAAATTTTTTATAATTAAACTCCAAACTGTTCTAGATTTATGTTGTTTGCACTCACTCTAATTTGTGTATTAGCCCAAATACACCATCTCTCTATATTATAAAAAAAAAATAAAAAATGATGGGCACTCATGTGCTAGCTTTATTAGGCCTATACAATTATGGTCACTAATATCAAATAAAGCCATATTTTGTAAGTTCTTTTTGTTGTTTCAATAATTTAATTTGACCTAACTTCTTGTTTGTAATATTTTATTTACTAATTATTACATATGACCAATTCATCATTTATTCAATTGTTTGTATTGGTTTTATTATGTCTCAACAGAATTCCAATTTAATTTGAATATGATGATTTTATTCAAGTGGCTTCATTATTATCTTTGTATCTTTTTTCCACCAGAATATTGCAAGTTGCACTTATAAATAAAGGGGAAAAGGTTATATTTGCTCGAAAAATATCTGAAAATTAATTATTTTTGTTTTTAATTCGGATTTGAGACTTTAAACTATATTTGGTGAAAACTTGCGGGGGTAAATTTAGATTTTTTTCCCCTTGAAGAATTTGAACGTAACACGAGGAGTCTATTCATTTCACGTTGAAGCTTCGTTAATAGCAAAAACAAATACAACTTTTCGCGACCAGTGGGAATATGAATAGAACAGAAGTTTAACGAAGGATAAAATTGAACAATTTCGAACGATAAATAAGTAAATTTAGACATTTTCCAATAATATTGCATAAGTCCAAGGTACAATATTTATTAGTACAATTTTATGTCATAATGTTACATGTATAAATGAATATGGGGTAAATGGGTCAAATTCATGACATTATTATTCGAAATTGCTCAATTTCGCCCTATATTATATTTGTGATATAATTTTACCTCTGCCTACAACTTCACATGAATCCAATAATTTTTGTCCAAAAATCGGATATGTATGAAAATTCCACTAAATATTTTTAAATATTTAATTAAGTATTTAAAGAAAGGAACCAAATATTTTTTCCTTCTTTCTTCTTTTCTAATTTGGTGGAATAATTTTAAGAGGAAATGGAAAAGATTACTAAATTTAGTCAAATTATTGACTATATATATTTGGAGGATTTTTATTTTTCTTTTGATTGCTTCCATGTTACAATATGGGACACACAAGTCATATTAATGACACATAAAAGTTCAATTTGATATTTTATGTAATGTGTAGTTTGTCTCTATTTAATGTTTTTTCCTATTCTTTTGGGCCTACCAATTGTTCATTATTGATTATTGTCACCTATGCAAAACCTACATAAATGATAGATTTTTATTATTATTAAAACAAAAATCTGTTTTTGCCTCATTCGATGTTTGATATTCGCATTGCACCTTAATCAATTCGAAATTTCCATTGTGATATGCTCATTAAAAGAAAAATCATTCTCAATTAAGATTCTTTTGGAATCTTTACATAAATAGTGGATCAAATTCAATGCTTAAACTTCTCGGCCGGTCCCATGGTGGCTTATTAAATTGATGAGATTGTTTTGGCAGGGTTGGAGGAGTCATTTTTCAAGTCAAACGAGTAAAATAGATCGAAATTGTAGGTTTTTTGTGACTTTCGATGGGTGTTAGCCCATGGATTGGGGGTGGGCTCAGGCTCCAGGAAAAATTCTGGATGAAACTTCTCGAACGGTCCCCCAACAGCCTATTAAGTGGATCGGATTGCTTTGGCGGGGTCGGATGAGCCATTTTCCAAGTCAAACAGGCGAAACAATAGAAATTGAGTATTTTTGGTGACTTTCTGTGGGTGTCAGCCCACGATTCTGGGGTTGGACTTGGAAACTGGCAAAAATTCTTGGCGAAACTTTTCGGATGGTCCCCCGACAGTCTACTAAGTGGATCGGATTGCTTTGGCGGGGTCGAAAAAATTATTTTCCAAGTCAAACGGGCAAAATTACAGAAATTTTGAATTTTTTATGACTTTCAGTGGGTTTTAGACCATGGTTCGAGGGGTGGACTCAAGATTCGTGAAAAATTTTGAGCGAAACTTCTTGGGTGGTACCCAGACGACCTATTAAGTGGATAGAATTTCTTTGCGAGGCTGGAAGAGCCATTTTCATGTGATGTGGCAAACTTCAACGTGGGCACTGAGTCCATAAGAGGAAATGCACTTGACACTCTAATTTAGGCTAAGAGTTTCATATCGATAAATTATAAAAGAGATGTTGGGTGCGTAAGGATGCCTTACACCCTAATATTGCATTTTAAAGCACTTTAGACCTAGATTCAGAGCGAACAATGTCACAAACGGCATGAACATCCATCTGTTATTAATTTGTATAAAGATCTCTAGTTATAATCTCAATCCCCATAGATAATAATTTGTGTAAAGATAGAACATAGATATGTAGCTCATACAACAAATGTTTGAACTCTCGCTCATGATAAGACGAATATTTATGACATTAATTTTAAGATAATAAACCTGTATAATTGACTAAAAATTTTGTGGAACAAAAATTCAAGACTACACACTCTTAAGGGTCTAAAAGTAAGTTCTATGGAATTTTGACAACTAATCCAAAGACCTAAACACTTCACTTTTATTATTCAAATTCTTGTTCAATTAACAATACTAGAAAAGTGGATAAAGCAATGGATAAAGATACAACTCATGCATATTTAATATTATGCATAAACATATGTATAAATAAACCAATCTTTCAAATATTATGGAGTATAAAAATAAGATAATAAAATGACCCAAAAGGACAAAATGATTATGAGTAGTCAGTCATGTGCTTTGATGATTTCAATTCAATTATTAATGACCAAATTAAATCAACTTAATTTATAGTTTTGCCAATGCTTTTGCATATCTCTTTACTTCCTCAAACATGTTGGCTTCTATAGTTTTCTGGATTGTTCAATAACTTGTTTAGTTAAAATACAAACTTTTGTAGCTAACACTTCTTTCGACGTAAATTCAAATTTAATTATATTTCAATGTAAACATCGAACATTAAATTTTAAAAAATAAAAAGAAGACAAGCATAATAAAAAAATATACTTAAATAGTACATAAAGTTAAAAATATTTTTTATGAGAAGTAGCATGTGGAGTTTGTTTCTTTGGAGGGGAAAAAAAAAGATGTTTCTTTTTATTTTTTAAAGAAAGATGTTTCTATTTTATTTTATTTTTTATTTTGGGGTTTTAATGATTATTGTTGTTCATTTTATATGGCTTGGTCCATGTGCTTAAGTTGTGAGGAGATTACACTTTTAATATATTTTTTTTTTTCACTATATAAATTTTGAGATCTAATCATTATATCCATGTTATATAAGATTCTCTTCTATTTTAGTTTCTTAAAAAGAAGATTGAAATTTTGTAAATTTGATGTTAATAATAATGCATTAAGAACAAAATAAGATTTCAAATTTTATTGGAATTGAGACTTAATTATTATTGTTCAAGATAAATTGTTTGTTTTTCTTTCTTTTAAGCCAAGTCTATCGAGTTATTCTTTACAAATTAGTTGATAAGTTCGACAGCTCGGTGCAGTAAAGCTCGCACTATGTGTGAAAATTAGAGAAGGGTCGAATCATAAGAATTTATTATACGCAATCTTACCTTATATTTCTGCAAGACGTTTCCACAGAAATTTGATGTACGTAATCATTGGGCTATATTACTATGGGCCGGATAGGGAAGTGGGCTGAGCCCATCGATTTAACAGATCTCAAACAAAACTTCAAATTTAACAAGTTTCGTTTCATGATATTGACTTTTGATAGTAACCCCTTTCTACGTTACGTTCCTAATAAAAAGTTGTCATCCTTCTATTGCCCGGGGGGCGGGGAGGGGGGGTTGCCAAAAGTTCAAGATCATTCACTTTTTAGACGATTATGTGTAATTTTTGACTATATCACGATATTTGATATGCATTTTTAAAATTTTTAGTATTCGATATCTATAAAAACAACATACAAAATGCGATATCGAAATATTTAATTGCATATATGTATGGTCAATATGTTTTATATTATTGCTAACAAATACATAAAATACCATTAGTACAAACTACATACTTAACATCTCATGTAGTTAAGATTTTGGAACTCTATCTATCTTATGTTGATTGAAAAATTCTTTTTGTGTAATTGATTAATAAAGAAAATTACGTTACTTGGTTTTTAAAAAAAATATTTTTACATGTATAACGTGTTAGCTTGATATATTTGAGACATTTTTTCAAAAGTTGAAGTCATAATTCCATTCATATGAGCATATACAAGTCGAAGTCGAATAAATTATGGTTAAAGGAGCCACCTCCGAGTAAAAATAATACTGTCTAGCTAGGTCAAAATTTGGATTTATCTCGTTGTCTGTTTTTTTTTTTTAAATATATAGATATTATGACATTTCTTAGTAAAATTTCTGGCTCTGTCTTTAATATGATTATCGATTTACCACACCGACAAAATACCAAAATCAAACTTATATATCGAATTGATATGGTATGATAATGATGAAACTCAGAATAACAAATCGAAGTTTTTAATATCATATCATTCCCACTTTTACTTTTGTGGGGTAAAAATTCTGCACCCAATATTTAAGAAAAAATGTGCGAAAAATATCTGTAAGGCAAAATTTACAGTTACGCACCATAAATTTTGCGGGGGCCCTATGACTCCCCTACACTATTTTTTATCGTATTTAACTGTCATATATTTGCCCCTTATCAAATATTTTTTTCTTACGCGCTCAATCTGCATAAAATACACGCAGTGGTCCAAGTGCCAAATATATGCCAGTAAAGTACGATATAAAATTTTTTAGAGGGTTTCTATGTTCAGGATGTGTAACTACAAATTTCGTGAAAGTATAGATATTTTTCACACCTTTTTTTCCCAATATTTACATCAATGATAATATAATATATGTATCTTTTGATTGTATTGCCAAGATAATTCAGAAAGCCCATACATTATGTTATTAATGTACTATGAACACATAGCAAAATAACAACATATATATATATATATACATTTGAACCATTTTCCTACAGACCTTAATAATAATTGCAAATTTGTTTGTACTTTTGTCCAAAAAAGACTATGCATGTTGTCCACAATTTTGTATGATCAAGACATATCATATGTAATGTGACTTTCAATTGATGAATTGAGATTTTTGTCCCCTTTCTTGATAGGCCTATGTGTCAATTTATTATTCGCCCTCATGGTAGACGTGAAACTCATGAGGGCGGGCCGATAAAGAACCAGTTAAAGAGAAGAACTGACGGATTTTTAAGTTGGTAAATTTTTAAACAAGTGGTTTTAGACGAACCCCATATTCCGTATAGGAAAGTAAAGAGTCTTATAAGACACATAACTGATATGGTGCAAGTTTATATTTGTCAATTTATTCACCCTCATGTAGACGTGACACTCATGAGGGTGGGCCGATAAGAAACCAGTTAAAGAGAAGAATTGACATATTTTTAAGTTGGTAAATTTTTAAATAAGTGGTTTTAGATGAATCCCATATTTCGAATAGGAAGGTAAAGAGTCATATAAGGCATAACTGATATAGTACAAGTTCATATTTGTCAATTTATTCACCCTCATGGTAGACGTGACGCTCATGGGGGCGGACTGATAAGGAACCAGTTAAAGAGAAGAACTGACATATTTTTAAGTTGGTAAGTTTTTAAACAAGGTGTTTTCGACGAATCCCACATTCCGAGTAGGAAAGTGAAGAGTCTTATAAGACACATAATTGATATAGTACAAGTTCATATCTGTCAATTTATTCACCCTCATGGAATACATGATGCTCATGAGGACGGGCCGATACGAAATCATTTAAAGAGAAGAATTGGCAGATTTTTAAGTTGATAAGTTTTTAAACAAGGGGATTTAGACGAATCCCATATTTCGAATAGGAAAGTAAAGAGTCTTGTAAGACACATAACTGATATATATTACAAGTTCATATATGTCAATTTATTCACCCTCATGGTAGACGTGACATTCATGAGGGAAGACCAATAAGGAACCAGTTAAAAAGAACAGATAGATTTTTAAGTTGGTAAGTTCTTAAACAAGGGGTTTTAGACGAATCCCACATTTCGAATAGGAAAGTAAAGAGTGTTATAAGACACATAATTGATATAGTACAAGTTCATATCTGTCAATTTATTCACCCTCATGGTAGACGTGACGCTCATGAGGGCGGGCCGATAAAGAGCCAGTTAAAGAGAAGAACTGATAAATTTTTAAGTTGGTAAGTTTTTAAACAAGGAGTTTTAGATGAATCCCACATTTCGATTAGGAAAGTGAAGAGTTATAAGACACATAATTGATATAGTACAAGTTCATATCTGTCAATTTATTCACCCTCGTAGTAGACATGACGCTCATCATGAGGGCGGACTGATAAAGAACCAATTGAAGAGATGAACTGACAAATTTCTAAGTTGGTAAGTTTTAAACAAAGGGCTTTAGACGAATCCCACATTCTGATTAGGAAAGTAAAGAGTCTTATAAGACACATAATTGATATTGTACAAGTTCATATCTGTCAATTTATTCACCCTCATGGTAGACGTGACGCCCATGAGGGCGGGCCGATAAAGAACCAGTTGAAGAGATACAAATTTTTAAGTTGGTAAGTTTTAAACAAAGGGCTTTAGACGAATCCCACATTCCGATTAGGAAAGTAAGGAGTCTTATATGACACATAACTGATATAATACAAGTTCATATCTGTTAATTTATTCACCTCTTGGTAGACGTGAACGCTTATGAGGGCGGGCCGATAAGGAACCAATTAAAGAGAAGAACTGACATATTTTTAAGTTGATAAGTTTTTAAACAAGGGGTTTTAGACAAATCTCACATTCCGAATAGGGAAGTGAAGAGTCTTATAAGACACATAACTGATATGGTACAAGTTCATATCTGTCAATTTATTCACCCTCGTGGTAGACGTGACGCTCATGAAGGCGGACCGATAAGGAACCAGTAAAAGAGAAGAATTGACAGATTTTTTAAGCTGATACATTTTTAAACAAGGGGTTTTCGACGAATCCCACATTCCTAATAGGAAAGTAAAGAGTCTTATAAGACACATAACTGATATAGTACAAGTTCATATCTGTTAATTTATTCACCCTCATGGTAGACGTGACCCTCATAAGGGAGAACCGATAAAAAACCAGTTAAAGAGAAGAATTGACAGATTTTTTAAGCTGATAAGTTTTTAAACAAGGGGTTTTAGACGAATTCCGCATTCCGTATAGGAAGGTAAAGAGTCTTATAAGACACATAACTGATATAGTATAAGTTCAATTTATTCACCCTCATGGTAGACGTGATGCTCATGAGAGCAAGTCGATAAAAAACCAGTTAAAGAGAAGAACTGACATATTTTTAAGTTGATAAGTTTTTATATATGAGGTTTAGACGAATTCCTCATTTTGAATAGGAAAGTAAGAATCTTATAAGACACATAACTGATATAGTACAAGTTCACATTATATGCGCGATTTGCGTGGTTAAATCGGAAAAACGATATAAACGGATCGTTTTCAAACCAATCGGTGGGTGTTAGCTCACGATTTTCTGGGCGATTGTTAATGGCTAGCAACTTACATATTACCATTTTAGTGATTGCATAAAAGTTTATAATTGTACTTTTCCTAAAATTGTGGAAAAAGCACAAAAAGAAAAATATGCTTTCCCTTTTTGGTCAAAAGGGCAAATGTTAGTATCACTTAAAGGAAATTAAAGTAATTTTTTTCTTTTCTTTTTAAATTTGAAAGAGTAAATTAACAATTTGACCAATAGGTATATATATATATTTACTTATACGGGTGGTTGAGTTGGTGCAACGGTTGATATTCCATAGAAAAGGTCAGAGATTGATTCTCCCTACTAACGTCATTTCAATCGAGCTTATCATACCGCACCCATCTAGTATAATTTACATCTCAAGTGTATTTTACGAATTTATAGTCCAGATAAATTAGATTTTTATCCCACTAATAGTGCAGGATTATATAAATGTTATCGGAATAATTATTTTTTTAAATGTACTAAAAAGGAATGTAAGACGAATAAATTAAAGCGAACGAAGTAATTTGATTGTTTCCTTCACAACCCCGACACCCTCACCCCCTTGTATCTCAACTCTCACCCTATTGTATTTGTCTGAATTATATATAAATATTGTGGCAAAACGGATACCACCTTAAATAAATAGAGAAGTTGTTTCTAATAGATCGTCGACTCAAGTAAAAATAAAATAAAAATAGAAATGATTAGTCAAATAATATTTGAATACATTAATTTGAGAAAAGTGGGGTCATCATAAGTGAGTTTGACAAACATTGAACTAATTTAGTCCAAAGTTACAATTGGTAAAAATGTCATTAATGTTTTATGCAACAAAATGATCTTTACTCCAAAAGGGAAAAATGATTTAATAAAAAATTCACTTTAATTCAAAAAGGAAAACTGATTTCAATTTTCAATTCACTATAATAATTTATATATATATGGAAAAATAGTTTTCACAAAAAGAAACCTCAAAATTACTTGAGAAAATTATGGACATCATTAAGCATTTGATTTTCTTCACTTTACTTTTTTTTGTCATCTTTCCTGCTCATGAATGTAAGTATATATAATATGATTAAGAAAAATTATTCTTTATCATGCATGCTTTAACATTAGGATTAGCTATAAATTTTGCTGCTAAATTTTCTAATTGTTGACATATACAATGTTAATTAAAATAAGTATTCAGTACCCTCGAACTATGACAAAAGTTGCTACGACACATTCCAACTTCACTGGGTCCTATTACCCCTGAACTCAATTTTAACATATTTTTGTCACCTTTTTGTGCTGACGTGATACTTTTATTATATAAAATGAGGCTCACGTCAAAGGTGTCACGTCAGCTAAAAATGTTGACAAAAGGTGTCACGTCAGCTAAAAATACGCTAGAATTTAGTTCTGTGGGTAATAGGACCCTCGTGAAGTTGGAGTGCGTCGTAGTAAATTTGGTCATAGTAAAGGAGGATACTAGATGCTTTGCTCGTGTTAATTTTACTGTTTAGATACAAAATTTATCTCACACTAACAAATTATCGTCTTTTTAGTAGGGTTTGCCTTATATTTTACTAGATAAAATTAATATTTTTTAAAAATTTCTTTTTAAATATACTGAAAAGGTAAGTAATACAAGAAAATCGAAATAGAAAGAAGTAATTTGATTAATTCCTTCACAACTCCAACACCTTCACCCCCTTGTACCCCAACTCTCACCCTATAATATCTGTCTGAATTATATATAAATATTATCGAGATAATATATATATTTTTTAAACCCTTTTTTTTTTTTATAATTATTGTAGGTGGTATGGAGAAGTGGACAAAAAAAGTTGAAAGATGTGGAGTTACTTTACCTCCATGTGACTCTACATGTAATGAAGAATGTTGCAATAAAAAATGCATAAAAGCTTATAGTAAACAACATCCTCAAGGAGATTGTGAGACTCATCCAATATTGGGTCCTATGTGCTATTGTAATTATGATTGTAAATTAGATTAATGAGAGCTCATTAGTTAGTTTATAATTGATTAGAAGTTATTAATTACAACTTAGTTTGGATATGTGGTGGTTACATATAGCATCATATTGTAACGTGTTATATGTGTTTTGATGAATAAATTAAAATATTTATAACTTGTTTAGACGTGGTTTTTACATATCACTTCATAACGTACTATATTTGTTTTGATCAGAAGTTATTGATTACAACTTAGTTTGGATATGTGGCCGTTACGTATCGTATCATATTGTAACGTGTTATATCTATTTTGATGAATAAATTAAAATATTTATAACTTGTTTAGACGTGGTTCTTACATATTGCTTCATAACGTACTATATCTATTTTAATGAATAAAACGTTTAATTTGGATGTGATTCTTACATATTGTTTCATAATGTATCATATTGTAACGTATTATATCTGTTTTGATGAATAAATTAAAATATTTATAACTTGTTTGGATATGGTTCTTACATATCGCTTCAGAACGTACTATATGATCTGTTTTGATATATAAAACGTTTACAACTTGTTTGGGTGTGGTTCTTACATATCGTTTCATAACGTACTGTATCTGTTTCGATTATATAAAATGTGTACAACATATTTGGATGTCGTTCTTACTGTCACAACCCTTTTTTCATCACGTACTCCAAAAACATGGAATATTTTTAAAGTTCGAAAGGGTTTTATTATTTAACTGACAAGAAATAAAATTTTGTTTCGGAAAAGGATTATTTGCATTTTTATTCAGAGTCGCCACTTGGCATAATCCGGTGTGCCAAGTCACCTTTGAAAAATCCCTTTTTCGAAACCAATTGACTCTTAAACCGGTTTGCGCACAGAGATTCCGGCTAAGGAATTCTGTTGACCGGGGGGAAGGTGTTAGGCACCCCTCGATCCCGTGGTTCGACCACGGTCGCTTGGTGGAGTGTATGGACTATTTTGGCATTATGAAGTGTATAAACTACAGAAAAAGCACGCCAAAACAAAACAAAACAAACCGAAATGTAAATCCAGTCCAATTATTACAACCCGAAATAGAAAGGGACTGAAAATAAACCTACGCTAATCCTAAACTAATGCTTTACCCGATGCCTCGGGCCTTCATCACGGACGTCCTCCGGGTACAAGGTACTTCGGGGCATTCCCCGGATAAATCAATACAAATCCTTCGGGGCATTCCCCGGCCAAATAAGTACAATTTAAACTTTTCGTGCAATAAAGTAGAAAGTATCATTCAAGCACATATTCAAAACACTCCAACAAATTGTTATTCCTAAATTTGCCTACCCGGCCTACGTTTGCCTATGCGTTCTCGACTAAAGACATAATTCCATCATTGATTCATACCAACAATATATCAAATATTAACCGAATCTATCCTTTTGTCAATTTTTCAATTTCATCCCCCGACTTTCTTTCTATTCATCCATTAGAACATGATCAAGTTTATGCCTTAATCTACCAAAACCAAGCAACCAAGCATCACAATCATAACATCAACATAAACAAAAATCCAACAAAACCATAATCACCACTCGCAATCGCAACTAATCAAAACCAAACAACCATATATATATAAAAGACGAGTTAAGAAATGGACCTCGATAGCACGCTGTGTCGATAATAAGGAAATCCGAAGACCAAAATACTCGATCGGAGATCCTCACAACGAACCAACCAAACTCGGTATTAAAATAATAACCGGACAACTCCAAAAACCGCGAATAACGAAAAAAAAACTTTACTATACGACACCCAATCGAGAATGATGACGAGACTCGATAAAAGCGACTCGAAACCCCACTATCGACGTCGAAACATGAAATAGTCGAAATCAAAATCAACCAAAGAAACCGGAAACCAAAAACCAAACAGATCGAGCTCCGGGGAGCTTCGGTGACGGAGAAGCGGCGGTGGCTGTTGTCGACGTCGGCACCGGTTCGCCGACTGTTTCGCCGGATGTTGAGCCGCGACCGCTGGCGGCGGCAGATCTGGCGGCGGAGATCTGGTCGGATCTTAGCCGACGCGCCGCGGTCGGAGCTGGTCGATTTTTGACTGTTGGCGAACGGAGATCTGTCGGGGGACAGCTGATGGCGGCGGACGTGCCGGCGCAGATAGGACGGCGCCGCCGCTGTTTTCTATCTTTTTTTTTTTTTTTAGTTTTTGAGGGAGAGAGATGGTAGAGGGAAGGGAAAGATGGTGGTATTGTGGTGGCCGGAGCTCCGGTCGGTCGCCGGCGAAGTTTAGAGAGAGAGAGAGTGTGAGTATAGAGAGAGGGAGAAAGTTTTGAGAGAGAGAGCAAAATCTGATGGTTTTCTCTTTTTTTTTTTTTTTGTTCACTCTCCTCCTATTTTGTGTGTATGTGTGGGTATATATTGTGTTGAGTCTTTTCTTTGTTGACAAAAAAAAAAGAGGGGGTGGGGTAGCGTGGGGGTAGGGGTAGTGGTGAGGTGGGGGTAGGGTATGGGTTGTTGGAATATTAGGATAAGACAAAATTAGTTAGGGGGTTGTTATTTTTATCATTTTGTGGAGGGATTATCACACGGGTGAGGGTACACAGTAGGATAAAAATAAAAATGGGTAAAAATGACATCGAGGAGGGACAAAATTAGGTGTCTACATCATGTCCCCTTTGAATGTAAACACGCAGTGTTTTCAGACAAAGAAGTAGACAGCAAGACCAAATTTTGACCCGACCATTATTCAAAGAAAGAAACAGAAGGAAGAAGGACTACCGGATCTTGAATTAGGACAACTACCCATCCAAGTTATGAAGGGATCAAGTGATAAGTATCTCCAAGGACTGGACGGAGATGGACTATACCGAGTTGGAGAGTCGAGTGAGGTTCCGTCGAGGTTCTGGTCTGCGGCTCTGTTATTACATCAAAAATGAAAATTACAAGTTAAAACATAAATGAAATTACAAAAATCCTATCTATACAGCTTCTGTTGATTCTTGACTCGACTTTTCATCACTCTATTCTTCAGGCGGGCTCCTGACTTGCAATTTCTTTCACCTTGTTGCTTGGCTTTCAATTGCTTCACTTTGTTGCTTGACTCTTTTGTTTCTTCACCCTATTCTCCAGGCGGGCTCCTGACTTGCTATTTCATCACTTTGTTGCTTGACTTTTCATTTTCTTCACTCTGTTCTCCCGGTGGGCTCCGAACATGCTATTTCATCACCCTGTTCTTCAGGCGGACTCCTGCCTTGCTATTTCATCACCCTGTTCTGCCTTGCTATTTCATCACCCTGTTCTGCCTTGCTATTTCATCACCCTGTTCTTCAGGCGGGCTTCTGAAACTCAAAATTAAAACTAGAACGAAAATTATCCCAAACAAGAATTATAAATAATTGGTATTTCATTTTTGAAAGCATTGTCCCATTTTCCAGGAGGGTCCTGAACAGAAGGTGAAATCCCATTTTTCAGGAGGGTCCTAAATTGAAAGTAAATTCCCATTTTTCAGGAGGGTCCTGAACATAAAGTAAAATCCCATTTTTCAGGAGGGTCCTGAACATAAAGTAAAATCCCATTTTTCAGGAGGGTCCTGCACATAAAGTAAAATCCCATTTTTCATGAGGGTCCTGAACATAAAGTAAAATCCTATTTTTCAGGAGGGTCCTGGACAAAAGTAAAATCCCATTTTTCAGGAGGGTCCTGAACAAAAGTAAAATCCCATTTTTCAGGAGGGTCCTGAACAAAAGTAAAATCCCATTTTTCAGGAGGGTCCTGAACATAAAGTAAAATCCCATTTTTCAGGAGGGTCCTGAGCATAAAGTAAAATTCCCATTTTTCAGGAGGGTCCTGAGCATAAAGTAAATTCCCATTTTTCAGGAGGGTCCTGCACAGAAAGTAAAATCCCATTTTTCAGGAGGGTCCTGAACAGAAAGTAAATTCCCATTTTTCAGGAGGGTCCTGAACATAAAGTAAAATCCCATTTTGCAGGAGAATCCTGAACAGAAAGTAAAATCCTATTTTGCAGGAGGGTCCTGAACAGAAAGTAAAATCCCATTTTGCAGGAGGGTCCTGAACAGAAGGTAAAATCCCATTTTGCAGGAGGGTCCTGAACAGAAGGTAAAATCCCATTTTTCAGGAGGGTCCTGAACAGAAGGTAAAATCCCATTTTTCAGGAGGGTCCTGAACAGAAAGTAAAATCCCATTTTTCAGGAGGGTCCTGAACAGAAAGTAAAATCCTATTTTGCAGGCGGGTCCTGAACAGAAAGTAAAATCCCATTTTGCAGGAGGGTCCTGAACAGAAAGTAAAATCCCATTTTGCAGGAGGGTCCTGAACATAAAGTAAAATCTCATTTTTCAGGAGGGTCCTAAACAAAAGGTAAAATCCCATTTTTCAGGAGGGTCCTGAACATAAAGTAAAATCCCATTTTTCAGGAGGGTCCTGAACTGAAAGTAAATTCCCATTTTTCAGGAGGGTCCTGAACATAAAGTAAAATCCCATTTTTCAGGAGGGTCCTGAACATAAAGTAAAATCCCATTTTTCAGGAGGGTTCTGAACTGAAAGTAAATTCCCATTTTTCAGGAGGGTACTGAACAGAAAGTAAAATCCCATTTTTCAGGAGGGTCCTGAACATAAAGTAAAATACCATTTTTCAGGAGGGTCCTGAACATAAAGTAAAATCCCATTTTTCAGGAGGGTCCTGAACAGAAGGTAAAATCCCATTTTTCAGGAGGGTCCTGAACTGAAAGTAAATTCCCATTTTTCAGGAGGGTCCTGAACATAAAGTAAATTCCCATTTTTCAGGAGGGTCCTGAACAGAAAGTAAAATCTCATTTTTCAGGAGGGTCCTGAACTGAAAGTAAATTCCCATTTTTCAGGAGGGTCCTCAACATAAAGTAAAATCCCATTTTTCAGGAGGGTCCTGAACATAAAGTAAAATCCCATTTTTCAGGAGGGTCCTGAACAGAAAGTAAAATCCCATTTTTCAGGAGGGTCCTGAACATAAAGTAAAGTCCCATTTTTCAGGAGGGCCCTGAACTGAAAGTAAATTCCCATTTTTCAGGAGGGTCCTGAACAGAAAGTAAAATCCCATTTTTCAGGAGGGTCCTGAACAGAAAGTAAAATCCCATTTTTCAGGAGGGTCCTGAATAGCAAGTAAAATCCCAATTTTCAGGAGGGTCCTGAACAAAAAGTAATATCTCATTTTTCAGGAGGGTCCTGAACATAAAGTAAAATCCCTGGATATGCATTTCCAATGGTAGCTGAATCAAGTGAAACAAATTTGCCCCTATTTCAATCAAAGAAAAATTTGTCAGTTAAAAACTTAGTGGTGGCTTACAGATCTTGGCTTTTCAGGTATCTGCCCAACACTCGTTCCTTTCATCTTTGTTCCAAATTGATAACACTTGTCGTGTCTTGCCGCATCATTGACCTAGATCCAGATTGAGGGAAATGAGTTCTGACTCAAACAATAGGTTTCCATTTTTACCATGCCCCTGAGGTGCACTCTTTTCCCAAATCTGAAATGCTTCCACGAATCCAATAGCCTGTCGGTTGATAAACCTCCTTTGCTTCGTGTTGAATTACGATCATATTTCTTTCCTGTGTTGTTCCTTGGCTTTTCCTCATATAATTGGAAAGACTGGTAGTATATTTTGAAATCCTTTCTCGCTTGTTTTGACACAAACTTGACTTAAAAAATGTAAAGAAATGATGGTGACTCTTGTTTTGATAAATAACATAAGAAAAGACAAAAACATGAATATGTAAATGAAAGAAAAGGGCAATGTCCCATATTCAAAAAGAAAACTTATCTGAATACGACAACCAACTCCAATGAGTATGACATGCATTTTGGATTGAGCTGCCTGATCTTCCTATCCAAACTCCCCATTTGTTGTTGAGTTTGTGCCTTTTGCCACTGAGCCACTTCTTCAAATCCATTGGACTCATACATCACATTCGACTGACGACATCTAAAAAGACTTTCGCCAACACATCTCTTTCTTTCCACTTTCCGTCTTTCTCTTAAACTCTTCATCGCCCTACGGTGCCCATGAGGATTTTCACCAATAAGACTTTCATTTTTGTATCTCTCTCAACTCACCATCGCCTTACGGTGCCCGCAAAGGTTTTCACCAATAAGACTCTCTCATTTTTGTATTTCTCTCAACTCACCATCGCCTTATGGTGCCTGCAAAGGTTTTCACCAATAAGACTCTCTCATTTTTGTATTTCTTTCCTGATTTCTTATGCTGAGGGAGATAAGCGGTACTTCGCAATGTATCGTCATATCCATTGCATGCTTAGCCTTAACACTATCAAAAATTGATCTGAAGGACTTTCTTTGGTTGTAACTTGGCTTTTGAATAAGGTTAGAAAAGATGGCAAGAGGCTCAAACGATACTTGAAGTGGGGGTGGGACTTACAACTTTTGGAATCGACTCAAACAATGCATTAACTCATGCCCCAGTTTTGTTGACTGGGTGAATGTTAAATCTTTATTTGGTTGGACCGAGCCCGAAATAGGGGAGCCTACGTATCTCACTCCCGAGAGAGGAGAATCAGGTCGCACGTAGTTCCATCTACTTGTCCTTTGCTTTGATTTGATTTTGATTTTTTTTCTTCTTTTTTTTTCAATTTCTTTCTTTTATTCTCATTTCCTCGACATTTATCTTTGACTCTATTTTGATTCCAAAAGAGGGATATGAAAGAAAAAATAAAACGAAGCTCAAACGGGTAAACAAGGGATGACACAATGTTTGGATAGAAGAATAAAATGCCTTCATCATATCAATCTTAAAAAATGCAAGTACTAAACATGCAATAAAATCAAACAAAGGACCAAATATCATACATAGTATCTTTTGACCGCATCAGCATTGATAGCCATTTCTGCCATTTTGCCTTCAATATCTGTCAAATATAAGGCTCCATTGGGTAACACTTTCTTCACAACGAAGGGACCTTGCCAGTTAGAGGAGAACTTGCCTTTCGCTTTGACCTGGCATATCATCATAAGACCATGCAAAAACATCCTTATAATCAATTAATGCTTGAATCATTCCATATTTTAGCTGTGGAAAAGCATGTACACTGATTGTAGTTTCCCTAACATCTTCTTGACTCCCTAGATTTATTGGCTCAGTCTCATTCAAATTAGGATTCGATTTATCTTCAAACTGTTCCAACTCTTTGCTTATTTCTTCTAGTGCTTGTTCTTCATCATATTCCCCATCTTGCTTCATTACATCTTGATTAGTTTGAATTTTAAAATCAGGCTGAAAATTCCGCATGCATGTCATGTCATTAGAATCAGCATAAAGAGAATTGTGTAAGAAAAGAAAAACAAAATATATTAGATACAAAACAAAAGGGACATTGCATTTCTTTAAATAAAGGATAGAAGGGTTTAAACACAGATGCCAACATAACATAAACAAACTAAAAATCTGAATTACAACCCTGAAATAATTCGAATAAACAGAAGGAAAAATAAAATAGACTACCAAAACTCCCTCCTGACGGGGAGAGGAGTGACTTCCCAATTATTGAGCTGGACAGCTGGACCTATGAATTGCACGTCTTCCATATTGGTACCTTCTCCTGCTTCGACCATATCAACTTCGATACAAAGGTTCTGGAAGTCATCAACCAATTCAAACTCAAATTCTACATGCTTCGTGACACCGCTCTTAACAAATGATTCACTGAGTAGTGGCATTGGGCGAGGGAGTGACCATATTTCTTTTTTCCTTCCCTTGGATTTCT
Source organism: Capsicum pubescens (assembly GCA_030864215.1). NCBI lineage: Eukaryota > Viridiplantae > Streptophyta > Magnoliopsida > Solanales > Solanaceae > Capsicum > Capsicum pubescens. Next base: position 48,981,388 of record CM061544.1, on the reverse strand, counting down.
TCAAATCTTCAGCTGTAGGCTCAAATCCCAGACCAAACGTGCCCAGGTTCTCACTCGGACATATGGGATGAACTATATCGTGCAGAGACGCTCCCAAACCCTTTCCTGGCTCAAATTCGTATTTCCAAAGCTCACTCACCATCATGATAGAAGCCGAAGATAATTGCGGTCCCGGTATAGCCTGCCATTCAAGGATACGATTCACTGGCACTGTATCAAAAATTTGATAGACGAATGTCTCCTCTACGTTATTTGCTTCAATAAGAGACAAGGGAGAATCTTCGTAGGCTGACAAATCACCTTCCCCATAAATAACTACTTCTTGCCGGTCATGCTCAAACTTGATCATTTGGTGCAGTGTAGATGCAACCGCCTTGGCCTTGTGGATCCACGGCCTTCCCATCAACAAATTGTAAGAGGAGTCTACATTCAATACTTGAAACTCTATGGCGAACTCAACAGGCCCTATGATCAACATTAGTTCTATTTCGCCAATGGAATTTGATTTTGCACCATCGAAAGCCCTGACACATACATTGTTGGGCCTGATCCTCTCTGCACCAATATTCAGCTTTTACAAAGTAGAAATAGGGCAAATGTTGCTCCTGAACCTCCATCAATCATAACATGAGTGACGTAGAAATCTTCATACTTCACTGTAATGTAAAGGCCCCGGTTATGCCCTGTGCCTTCAACAGGCAATTCATCGTCAGAAAAGCTGATCCGATTGACCTCAAAGATTTTTCCAACCATTTTCTCAAGCTGGTTGATTGTAATCTCCCTTGGAACATATGCTTCATTTAATACCTTCAGTAAAACATCACGATGCTCCTTGGAGTGCAACAACAAAGATAAAAGGGAAATTTGAGCAGGGGTTTTCTTCAGCTGGTCTAATATTGAATACTCTGGCAATTTCATCTTTTTCAAAAATTCTTCGGCTTCTTCTTCGGTGATAGGCTTTTTGATAGATGACGGTCCACTCACTGTTGGCTTGGACTTTCTTAAGCTTTCAGGCACGAAGCATCTTCCTGACCTAGTCAAACCCCTTACCTTATCTACATCTTCCACTACTTCTTTCCCATGATAGGTCATCACGGTCCACCCATAATTCCAGGGAATTCTTTTCGTATCAACTATCGGAGGTTGGGTCACCGGTTTGAGGACAATAGGCGCTGCCAGTGCTCCTTTCACCTTCAAGGTGGGCTGACTCAAAGCTCCCACCACTGTTAACTTAGGTTTATCCTGACTCGAATCACCATACCTTCTGGCGCCTTGTACTGTGATCGGGGGCTTCTTTGTGCTTCCTTGAGCTTTATCTTCTCTCATTCCTTCCTGGCTCAATGACATTGCTTTCAAAGACTCTGCTACATTCACCGATTTCTCCTCAATGGTCTGTATCTTGACAATAGGCTTACAACCCCTCGAAGACTGTTTCCCATCATATGTCAATTCTAACATATTGGCTTCAGCATGGGTTGGCAGCGGATTCTGGTTAATGTTTGGACCCTCCGGGGCCTGGACCAGCATCTGATTTATGTCAATTAAATCCTGGACAGCTCTCTTTAAATGCCAGCATTTCTCAATATCATGGCCTGGCATATCAGAACAGTACGCACACCTTAAAGAATAATCGAGATTCCTTGGTGGTGGATTTGAAAGCCTTCCTTGAACTGGGCTTAAAACCTTCAACTTCCTCAACCTATCAAACAAGCTAGCATATGACTCCCCAAGAGGTGTGAATTAATTTTTGACCATTTTCTCCTGCTTATACTCGGGCCTAGGCTGAAAAATGGGTCTGGAGGGGTTTTGGTAATTTGGTGGAGCGAATGGACGATTTTGTAGAGTTTGCGCACGCCACTGCGGGTAAGAAGGGGTTTGGGCATATGGCTGCGCGCTATATACTGGGTAAGGGGGTGGTGGAATAAAATATAAAGGGTTTTGTGGAGGGTAGTAATGGTGGGGAGGAATATATGGATCTTGGGCGTAGACTTGGGCTTGGGATTGGGGATAGGGGCGAGGTGGTATTTTAGGATAAGAATGGGTTCCGGCTACGACAGTCGCAACATCCTCTTTCTTCTTTTTTCCTCCAAATGCGCCAGATCCACCTTGAATCGCTTGTGTGGTAGATTTTAATGCAGCAAAACTCACTATTCGACCGGTCTTAATCCCGTCCTCTATCATCTCCCCCATTTTGAGGACTTCCATAAAAGACTTTCCCATTGCCGGAAGTAAATGTTGAAAATAGGTCTCATCCTGCGCTTGAATGAAAACTTCTACCAACTTACTTTCTTTCATTGGAGGCTTTACCCTAGCGGCCTGTTCACGCCACCTTATCGCGTATTCCCTAAAACCTTCAGTGCTCTTTTTCTTCATGTTGACCAAAGATTTTTCGTCCGGAATCAAGTCGATGTTGTACTGAAAATGTTGAACAAATTCAGAAGCCAAATCATCCCAACTGTTCCATTTATCGATATCCCGATCGATGAACCATTCTGAAGCCAGATCTGAAAGACTCTCGCCAAAGAAGGCCATGAGTAGTTCTTCCTTTCCTCATGCAGCCCTCAACTGGTTGCAATAACGTCTCAAGTGTGCAATAGGATCACCGTGTCCTGCGTACTTCTCGAACTTAGGCATCTTAAAACCGGGAGGCAGGTTGATGTCTGGGAACATGCACAGGTCTTTATAGGAAACACTTCTATAATCTCCGATTCCTTGCAAATTCCTCATAGCTTGTTCCAAACTTTTCAACTTCCGCGCTATGACTTCCTGTTCCTCTGTTGCGACAGGTTTCTCCATATCAAATGGAAATGCAGGCGGCTGAGTGTACCCATACGGTTCATTCAATTGCAAAGTAGGCTCCGTAGCATAATACTGACCATCTGAAACCTTCAGTACTGGCTCACTGGAAGACCGAGGAAGCCTCATTGTGGGACGCACAACATATATGGGAGTTTCACGTGGTGGCGGGGTCACGAATACCGGTGTGATCGGTGGCGCTGGCTGAGCAGCTGGTCTTGATTGGGGAGCTGCCAAGGGCACTCCAGAATTGCCAGGATAATAATGTCGCGGAGTGAATCCTGGCGCGTGCTCAGGTGACTCAGTAGGAGCAGAGAATTGTGCCTGAGAGAGCGGTGGGCAATTAGAGATATTCCCAAGACCTTCATGGAGCGGAGGAGGAGGCATTCCGCTGGCCCATGCCCGGTGCAAATCTATCAATTGTTGCCTAAGCCTTACTACCTCATCATTGTGTTCTGAACTTTCTTCCCTGTGATCCTGATCCGGGTCAATGAGCGAATTCTCAATCTCCCTGCTAGCCATGACGAGCTTTGCTTTGGATCTAGTGAAGTATGGGTGACTAGCCAGAGTGCTGCAAACCTACCACTGTTATCTGAAAGAACATGCTCATCAAAGACGACATCCGTTAGGATTAGGGTATACCAAAAGCATGGAAATCACATTGGTAAAATGGTCCTAAATTCATGTTCATTTCTACCAGCTTGTGAGGGTAGCGAGGTCATTTTAACATCATCCCGATTTTTATCTACACTCTTTTTTTTTTTTTTTCGTATCCATCTCTATTCTTTCCACTTCTCTCGTTATCTACCATTATTTTATTATTCTTCATGGCTTTTTTTTTCTTTAAAAGAGGAAAAATAATGAAAAACAACGAAACAAAATGATTAGATCGAACCCAAAAGTAGGTTGCCTACGTATCATATTGTACATGAATCAGATCTTGCGTAGTTCGGACAGTTTTGCCAAAATGGCCAATTAAACTCTTTTTCTTTCTTGAAACAAAGTGTCAAAAGAATTGATGAAAATCTTTCTTCTTCTTTTTTTTTTTTTTTCTTTTTTTAGGGTTAAATCTCTATACAAAAATGAAACCTATGATTACCAAAGAAGAATCTTTTTGGGTTTTCAATTTAGAATTTCATAGGAAAAATGAAACTTGAAACTATTAAAAAAAATTTTTTTGTAGTTTTCTTTTAGAGATGTATATGAAACACCTATTCTAAGTGAAGAGTGAAGAAAATCTTTTTGAATTTTTCAGATTCCTGTACAACATGAAATCTATGATTACCGAAGAAAATATTTTTGGATTTTCGATTTTAAATTTCATACGAAAATGAAACTTGAACCTATTAAAGGAAAATATATTTTTTTTCTTTCTTTTAAAGATGTATATGAGACACCTACTCTAAATGAAGAGTGAATTTTTTTTTTTTTTGAATTTTTGAAATAAGATCCCCAAACCCATAATAGGTTGCCTACGTATCTCACTCCCGAGAGAGGAGAATCAGGGGTGCGTAGTTCGTCCAGATTGGACAACTAACGATTAACTAATAAATTGACCCTAACTTAAGAGACAAAACAAAAAACAAACGAATAAAAACTTTTTTGGATTTTTCAATTAGACACTTTAACTAAGACTGACACCATCCATTATGGAAAAAATTATTTTTGGTATTTTTGTTTTTGACAAATACGTAGAAAAAACTTTTTTTTTTTTTTGAATTTACGGTACTTTGAGAAGACAAATGCAAAAAATGTAAAAAAAATCTTTTTGAGTTTTTGGATCGTGAAGAACAAAAGCCATAAGGAATTCTAAAATAAACTACGACATTCCTTTTGATTCATTCTTTTCGACTCGCTTTCTATATTTTCTTCTTTTAAAATAAAAATAAAAAATCAGTCCGTCAAATGACCACGTTACCCTCAAATATGCAACAGTTAGCACGTAGGGATACTTTAAATGTGAGTCTCCTACAAAGGACCGTGTAGGCCCCGCTAGGTCTCAATATGATGCACGTAAGGATGACCTAAAGGCTGACCTACGTTGTGGTTTACTAACAAGGCCGTTCGGGGGAGCATATGGTCGATAGTGGCTGCTTTGCTTTCCACCTACTCCATACATCCAACGGCTCCCCCCTAAAATAAAGGTGACTCAACTAGAGTTCGTGCGCACGACGTGCGCTCCGAGACTTGTTGCAGAAAGAAGGCCAAGGGGTGGACTCATGATGACATATATAAAGCGGTAACACATAAGATAAATACTATAAACAAAGAGCACGAAAACGCACAAAAGTGAAAACAATAACAAAACAATAATCACAAACAATGCTTATACACTCGTAATGCCAAACAAAGTCGATACGACTCAAAAATAAGCTCGAATTCTAAAACGTCCCCAGTGGAGTCGCCAGAGCTGTCACACCCCTTTTTTCATCACGTACTCCAAAAACATGGAATATTTTTAAAGTTCGAAAGAGTTTTATTATTTAAGTGACAAGAAATAAAATTTTGTTTCGAAAAAGGATTATTTGCATTTTTATTCAGATTCGCCACTTGGCATAATCCGGTGTGCCAAGTCACCTTTGGAAAATCCCTTTTTCGAAATCAATTGACTCTTAAACCGGTTTGCGCACAGAGATTTCGGTTAAGGAATTCTGTTGACCGAGGGGAAGGTGTTAGGCACCCCTCGATCCCGTGGTTCGACCACGATCGCTTGGTGGAGTGTATCGACTATTTTGGCATTATGAAGTGTATAAACTACAGAAAAAGCACGCCAAAACAATTAAACAAAACAAAACAAAACAAACCGAAATGTAAATCCAGTCCAATTATTACAACCCGAAATAGAAAGGGACTGAAAATAAACCTACGCTAATCCTAAACTAATGCTTTACCCGATGCTTCGGGCCTTCATCACAGACGTCCTCCGGGTACAAGGTACTTCGGGGCATTCCCCGGATAAATCAATACAAATCCTTCGGGGCATTCCCCGACCAAATAAGTACAATTTAAACTTTTCGTGCAATAAAGTAGAGAGTATCATTCAAGCACATATTCAAAACACTCCAACAAATTGTTATTCCTAAATTTGCCTACCCGGCCTACGTTTGCCTATGCGTTCTCGACTAAATACATAATTCCATCATTGATTCATACCAACAATATATCAAATATTAACCGAATCTATCCTTTTGTCAATTTTTCAATTTCATCCCCCGACTTTCTTTCTATTCATCCATTAGAACATGATCAAGTTTATGCCTTAAGCTACCAAAACCAAGCAACCAAGCATCACAATCATAACATCAACATAAACAAAAATCCAACAAAACCATAATCACCACTTGCAATCGCAACTAATCAAAACCAAACAACCACACATATATATATATATATATAAAAGACGAGTTAATAAATGGACCTCGATAGCACGCTGTGTCGATAATAAGGAAATCCGAAGACCAAAATACTCGATCGGAGATCCTCACAACGAACCAATCAAACTCGGTATTAAAATAATAACCGGACAGCTTCAAAAACCGCGAATAACAAAAAAAAAACTTTACTATACGACACCCAACCGAGAATGATGACGAGATTCGATAAAAGCGACTCGAAACCCCACTATCGACGTCGAAACATGAAATAGTCGAAATCTAAATCAACCAAAGACAACGGAAACCAAAAACCAAACAGATCGAGCTCCGGGGAGCTCCGGTGATGGAGAAGCGGCGGCGGCAGTTGTCGACGTCGGCACCGGTTCGCCGGCTGTTTCGCCGGATGGTGAGCCGCGACCGTTGGCGGCGGAGATCTGGTCGGATCTTAGGCGACGCGCCGCGGTCGGAGCTGGTCGATTTTCGACTGTCGGCGAATGGAGATCTGTCGGGGGACAGCTGATGGCGGCGGACGTGCCGGCGCCGATAGGACGGCGCCGCCGCTGTTTTCTATCTTTTTTTTTTTTTTTTAGTTTTTGAGGGAGAGAGATGGTAGAGGGAAGGGAAAGATGGTGGTATTGTGGTGGCCGGAGCTCCGATCGGTCGCCGGCGACGTTTAGAGAGAGAGAGTGTGAGTATAGAGAGAGAAAGTTTTTAGAGAGAGAGCAAAATCTGATGGTTTTCTCTTTTTTTTTTTAATTTTTGTTCACTCTCCTCCTATTTTGTGTGTATGTGCGGGTATATATTGTGTTGAGTCTTTTTTTTGTTGACAAGAAAAAGAGAGGGGGGGTGGGGTAGCGTGGGGGTAGGGGGTAGTGGTGAGGTGGGGGTAGGGTATGGGTTGTTGGAATATTAGGATAAGACAAAATTAGTTAGGGGGTTGTTATTTTTATCATTTTGTGGAGGGATTATCACACGGGTGAGGGTACACAGTAGGATAAAAATAAAAATGGGTAAAAATGACATCGGGGAGGGACGAAATTAGGTGTCTACACTTACATATCGGCGGATATGATCACTTCATAACGTACTATATCTGTTTTGATATATAAAACATTACTACAACTTAGTTGCATGCGGTTCTTACATATCACTTCATAACATACTTTATCTGTTTTGATATATAAAATGTTTACAACTAATTGTTTGGATGTGATTCTTACCTATCGCTTCATAACATATTATCTGTTTTAATGAATAAAACGTTTACAACTTGTTTGGATGTGGTTCTTACATATCGTTTCATAATGTGTCATAGTATAACACACTATATCTATTTAGATGAATAAAGCGTTTACGACTTGTTTGAATGTGATTCTTACATATTATTTCATAATTTATCGTATTGTAAAGTACTATATATTATTTTTATAAATACAACGTTTGAAAAAAGCTCTTTATTTAATCTCGTGCCACAACGGATACCAATACCATCATTTTTGTCTCTGACAGTGTATGAATGGAACAATATATCAAGTGTAATTTCGTAAGTGAAGTTGAAAAAGGATGATATATACACAATTTTATCCCTATTTTAAGAAGATGCTCGCGACTGTTTTCGATGGATCCAAAGGATTTGAGACATACAACAACAATAATAATAACATAATCTGTGTAACTTCAAACAAGTAAAGTCTGAATAAAATGATATGTACACACTTTAAAATGATAAAAAATAATTTTCGATAGATCCTCGACTAAAATAAAATATTTAAAAAATGATTAGTCAAATAATTTCAGAAAGGTGGGAGTTCATCATCATTCAATGAGTTTGACAAACAATAAATTGATTTAATTTAAAACTAGAATTGGTAAAATGTCATTATGTTTTAAATAACTAAAATGGTCTTTAATCTAAAAAGGAAAAATGATTTCAATATTCAACCCACTATAAAATATACATATATGAAAAAATAGTTTTCATAAAAAAAAAAAAAAAAAAAACTTAAAATCTATTAGAGAAAATGATGGACATAACTAAGCATTTGATTTTCTTTATATTACTTCTATTTGTCATCTTTCCTCCTCATGAATGTAAGTATGATCAAGAAAATTAAATCTTCATTATACTTTAAAATTAAAATTAGTTATGAATTTCGTCGTTAAATTGTTCGTCGCTAATATAATGTTATGATAATTTGTCGCTAAATAATAGTAGTATACCACAAATTTTACTGTTTAGCTACAAAATTTGTCCAACGTTAATTTTCCGATAGTTTGGAGTTTAATTGAGCCAACTGTTGTTCTTTTTAGGACAAACAACACAAATCTCTCGATAGTTTGGAGTTTAACTATAGAAAATTAGTTATGAATTTCGTCGTTAAAATGTTCGTCGTTAAAATGTTATAATATTTTACCGCTAAATAATAGTGTACGACAAATTTTACTGTTTAGCGACGAAATTTGTCCAACGTTAATTTTCCGATAGTTTAGAGTTTAATTGAGCCAACTGTTGTTCTTTTTAGGACAAACAACACAAATCTCTCGATAGTTTGGAGTTTAACTATAGAAAATTTTGATATTTTGTATAATTATTGAAAATCTCAATTTTGGGTCTGTTGAGATACATAATTTACTCCTTATACATTCAATGAATATACATTTTTTCCTTTATAAAGATACATAATTAGCTTCCGATTTGTTTTTTCCAATTTCGGGTCTGTCGAGATTCATAATAAATCCAACGAAGATATAATTTTTCTTTGTAAAGATACATAATTAGCTTCCGAGATACATAATTAGCTCCCGATACATCCAACGAAGATACATAATCAGTTGGAATTTTTGTAATTACTTTGTAAGGATGAAAATTTGTGTAAATATGATAAGTTAAGGTGTATATTTATGTTACTTGGAGAATATCTAAAACACTGAAATATTTCACATATGGAGGAATACGAGGGTGAGGGAATCATGAGGTTTCACGTTTAAATCTTGATGATGGCAACAAAAAACACTAGGGAATTTCTTCCATATGCTGTTTTTATTGGGAAAACAGTAAAAAGGGCAGCTTGGTCACTAAAGCTCCCGCTATGCACAGGGTTCGGGAAAGGGCCCCACCACAAGGATGTATTTGTACGCAGCCTTGCCTTACATTTCTGTTAGAGATTGTTTCCAAAGTTTGAACCCGTGACCCTCTGATCACATGGAAACAACTTCATCAGTTACTCCAAGGCTCCCCCTTCATACTAAGAAAACAATAAAGTAAAATTTATTATGACGTCAAGGGCATGCGTCTTAATTTAACTCGATACAATTTATTGAATGTGATGGAGGGCAGAATATGATAAGAAAAGCGGGAAATGAGATCGATATCTCTCCCTCGTACAATTTGAATAGAAGAAAATAGTCTTTTCAGATCTCTTACAAAGACCTTGCCTCAATGAAATGAAATCGAAATTATAAAAACATTTTAAAGCTAATGTAACACAATCATTATGCTGGAGAGACACATATAAAACTATATGCCTGCTGTTGCTGATTTCTGAATGATCATGGCTGCTCAGACTCTTCAAAAATGTCAACACGCGCATGTCGGATTATCCAAAAGTAGTGTAGTTACGGAGAATCCGACCTGGTTGCAGCATCGAACTTAGCTTACGACAGAAAATTGGACATTTGAATCACAATATAGGCATCTCCAATGTCTGTAAAACATCTTTGAACTCAAACTCTCTGGTTTCTTTGTTGAAGCGCTCGACTAGTTTGTACCTGACATCGTTCAAGTAAAACGATTGTGCAGTGTCCAGAAGCCATTTTGCCTCGGAGTCCGTGAGCTTGCTAGTAAAGACAACGTCCCCTCGAATAAGAATGAGATCCTTGCTTTCAGCAAATTCGGTGTAGTAAGTAACCGTGAAGTATGGCGTAGCTTGAGTTCCTCTTGCTTTGTAATCTTCGAGACCTGTGATTAGCATGTGTGGTGCCTGCACTGCACGCAGAATCGATGAATAGTCACGAAATGAAAAAGAGCATTTTCTCGTAACGGATGGAGTTTCGCACCTGGTGAAGCCAGGAATTTCACTTAGGGTGTTCAAAATATGAAGACAGAAACACACGACGAAGCCAAAGGGGATTCAACATCTACTGTATAGACGTAAAAATAATTTAAACCATGTATAAACAGTTTAATTTTCGCCCAAGGAGGGATGGAAAAACCCCCTCGGCCCTACTTGGCTCCGCCCGTGCTCTCACCCCAACCTATCTTGATGTTTACACAGGACAATGGCCACTAAATTATAAGCGTAAACAATTTGATTTCCCCAGAAAAGTACAGGTTCAGTTGGTGAGAACAAATATTCGGATAGGAGGCCGAAGTTGAACGGGAAAAAGACGATCTTTCAAGTGAAATTGGCATCGATGCCCTACATTACAGCGAAAAGTCTACCGTTGAGCGGTCTCTTTCATCGGATAATATGGAGATGGTAGACCATTAAAGTATTATATGTTTCCGTATGTATCCGGCTATGAATAGTATTATTATAAAGACTTACATATAGTGTCTACATCATGGTAGTAGGTTTTACAATGCAGATCAACAGAGATCGTTAAAGGATAAACGGAGCAAGGCGAGTCTGACCTTGCACAAACATCGTTGTGTAACCACTTCCCTTCCATAGCGGAATCACAAAATACCGGCTACAAAGGAAAACAGAAGTAGTATGTCAAAGATAACGAAGGAAGAGTGTGTGCGTTAAACAGAGAAACTAATTAGAGTCCGAGAAAACAAATGAATAAGATGAAGCTGCACATTTACCAACTTGAAGCTCTTTGCTCCAAGAGCTTATATAAACTAGCTTTCATCGATGCTGCAATGTGACCTCTTCCCAAGTGATACTGAGATGACATAATCATGCAACAAAAGGGAGAAAATGACGGAAAGAACAGGATCATTTACGTATCACTAGCACGTTAGGAAAGCAAAAGTTGAGGAATCAAAGAGCGCATTGTGGCATATACTGCAGACCACGATCAAATATACAAAGATACAAATAAATAAGCAGATGTAAAGGTGCATGGCTGATCGTAGCTAAACTACTTGAATGGATCGTGTAAACACACATAAAAATAGTTATTTTCTCTAAACATCATAGAGAATTTTACAAGTCTGACAAGCATTTCAAGAGGGAAATCTTTTTGCACGAGATCAGTTCCAAAAGAAAAGATGAGAAAGTAATCCATGAACCAAGCATTACATTTTAGATTCGAACGGCTTAAAAACACTAAGTTGAAGGGGTAAATATAGACCAAAGATCAAAAAAATTCATCGGGTCCTCTAATCCTTTCAGCAAATCCTCATCCTATTTGCAGCAAATGATATAAATAATAGTCATCTACAAAAAACTATTAACGCAACCATAAAACATGCATGTCTAGCTAAATCTAGAAAACCAGACCGCATATATTTTTGGCTACACGAATTACTTTTACAAGTTTTATCATAAAGATTAGATAAACCTTAGATGACTTCAATTTCTAGCGGAGTACAAGAAACCATCTAACCTATGACAAAAGTTTGGTCTATTTGTCTATTGTTCATCATATTGCGTGACCAATGTAATTCACAACTGTCCCGAATAAGAATTCAAGGCTGAAAACTATCTCAAGAAAGCCAACTATGCATTTGAAACTATCAAAATAAGAAAAAAAAAACGTTGAAATATTACTTACGTCATCCCAAATTTCAGCTAGCTCTTCAGCCGATTTGTGCTTTGCCCTTTCCAGGTCAATAATAGAGTCCAAAGGCTTTTGCTTCAACGGGGTGAAGCCAGAGGCAAATTTTGATGTCCGAACTGAACCAAGCGAACGCCATTTCAAGAAATCACTAGGAATAGCATCTCGTGGTGACTTGTCAACAATCTGCGGCAAAATTGAACTTCTGTATGGTTGTCTCGAAGCCATAGAGAAAGAAGAAAAACCATTTCTATAGCAAGCCAAGACGGAAGAGAGTGTTCTCTTTGATACACTACGTGACAAATGGTGCATCGTGATTTATCTGCAATAACACATAAAATCTCAGACATCAAGATCTCATTGTACACGGACAAAACCTAGAGATAGAACATGTACATCGAGTCATTGATACAATCGCTCACGAATAGACTGCACGTACGAACATGAAACCTCAGGACATGTAGTGTGATAGTAGTACATCAAATAGGCAGCGGTAAACATAATGGCAACTAGGGAATAACAACCTGAAGATCCTAGGTCTGAATCCCAACTACGACACTTAGTGAGATCCCATACGCTCCAACTTCTATGAGCAAGTTTATCCTGACTAGTGTTTGTAGGCTGTACAAATTGTCTGATGGATTAATAGCGATGCGCTTACGTAGACCCATACACCATAGGAATAAAAGGAAAAGATAATGACAATTAAGGAGCATTAAATATGTCAAATCGACATCAGGAATTATTCAGTGAGCAGTATGCAAAATATATGGTCAGCTTGGTGCATCTCTAAACTAATATAGGTTAGACAGTAATAACAGAAGCCAAAGTATAGTAATCACTAATCACGCAAGCGACATAAAAGCTGAAGTTCTGCTAGAACAGAAAAATTGAGGTGCCAGGATCCTTCAAGGGTGCGTTAGATATGAAAAATGTTTGCAAGGTCATCATCTTAGTTTTCATTTTCGTCTCGTCTAGTTAAGTTGTCCTCATATAGCTTATTCATTTCTCTTTCTACATCATATCTCATCCATCAATACTTAAGCTTTGATATAAAACATATGTGTTGATATTAATTTCCCCCCGATTTTGCTGTCTGGGTTGAATTTTTGGCTTAAATGTGCCCAACTGTGGTTAAACATTGATATTACGCTTATCAATTTGCTTTGAACTATGAGTTGGTTAATTGTTGGAATAAATTGAAGGTGACTAGCATGATGATTCCACACTGAGGGATCTTTTGTGCTTCAAATTGCTCGGGTGACATTATGCAAAAAGGGCAGCTCGGTCCACTAAATCTCCCGCTATGTGCGGGATCCAGGGAAGGATCGGACTACAAGGGTCTACTGTACGCAACCTCAACTTACATTTCTGCAAAGGGCTGTTCCCACGGCTTGAACCCGTGACCTCCTATCCTAGTCACACGACAACAACTTAACCAATTACTCTTAAGACTCCCCTTCTTGTGTGATAATATTATGTAAAGACGGAAAATGATACAATCTATCAAAACATTATATTCATCAATACAAATACAACACAATATAGTACGATACTACTATCTGCGTTTAATAAGTCTACCCCGTACTCTACTTCTCTTATATGTTTGTCCTTCAAATTGTTCGGGTGACATTATGCAAAAAGGGCATCTCGGTGAAGGACCGGACTACAAGGGTCTACTGTACGCAACCTCACCTTACATTTCTGCAAAGGTCTGTTTCCACTGCTTGAACCCGTGACCTCCTATCCTAGTCACATGACAACAATTTTACCAATAACTCTAATGCTCCCCTTCTCATGTCATATATATGTAACGATAAAAAATAAAACAATCTATCCAAACATTATCCTACCTGTTTATAATAACTCTACCCCGTACTCTACTTTTCTTATAGGTTTGTCCTTCAAATTACTCGGGTGACATTATACAAAAAGGAAAACTCGGTGCATTAATATGCGCGGGATTTAGGGAAGGGCCATACTACAAGGGTCTATTGTACGCAGCCTCACCTTACATTTCTCAAAGGGGCACCCATGACCTCCGATCCTAGTCACATGGCAACAACTTTACCAATTACTCTAAGGCTCCCCTTCTCGTGTCATATATATGTAACGATGAAAAATAATACAATTTATCCAAACATTATATTCATCAATATAACACAATAAAAGATAACAGAAATTAATACAGTACGATACGATACATTATGAAACAATACGTAACAATCATCGAAACAAAGGGAAGAATGTTACCTTTTCTCAACAGTGAGGAAACTGGAGAGAGCTTAGGCTACTGGTTAATCAATATGAGAAAATGGACAACAGAGGAGAGTTTTGGGGGTCAGGTATTGGGCCGGGTCGGGTTTGTTTTAGTATTGAGCCGGGTATTTTGGGAGAATTGGGCTGGGATATTAAGCTGAGACGGCCCAATAGAGGGGGAGAAAGGGGGACATTTTGTGGGGTTAAAATTGGCTATATTTGAGATTTAAAATATAGCCAAAACATTTCAATTGAAGTCAAATTGTATAGCAATTGTAACCACTTGGAGACAAAATTGAGTCGAATTAATTATTTATTTAATTAACAAACATTCTTGACTTAACTGAGTAAAATATTAATTTTGAAAATTAAATTAGTTATGATAATTAATCATTTGATATAATTAACTAAACCTTATTTTTAATAGAAATATATTTTCGATATTATTTCATCTCTTTTATTTTACTTGGTTCATGCTGACTTGGCACACCATTTAAAAAAGCTTTAATTAGAGATGTATTTTATTAAGCTAACTTTATTAATAATGTTTTAGAATTCTAAATTAGACAATTATTACTTTATCTTGTTATTTAATATTAAGGGTGGTATGAGGAAAAAGTAATAAAATTATCTTGATTTGTGAAAATGAACAAGTAAATTACTACTCCTTCCATTTAACAAAGAGTGACTTGTTTTGACTGACACGAAGTTTAAATAAAAAAAGATATTAGAATCTGGTGGTCGTAAATTTAAATTATGTCAAATGTACCAGAATGTCTTTTAATCTTGTGATTTTAAACACGTCACAAGAATGTCAAATGTCAAATGTACATTTTAAATTATGTCAAATGTACCAGAATGTCTATTGAAAAGTTGTAATTAAAGCGTAGCCAAAAAAGGAAAGAATGTCATTCTTTTTGGAACAGACTAAAAAGGAAGATATATCATTATTTTTTAAACAAATGGAGTATTATATATCTTTGGTAAGTTATCTGTTTTACACTTGAGCCGAGGAAGATTTTTCGAAAACAGTTTCTCTATCTTCTCGTGATAGTGGTAAAGTCTTTGGGATTTTACTAGGTATATTATTATTATTGGTAAGTTTTCTGCTTTGCAATTTTTTTACTTAATTAAGCTGCTTGCAAGTTATCTACATAACTTTCGTATTTGAGCTACATGCAATGTAGGGGTGTGCATCGGTCGGTTCGGTTCGGTTTTATATACTATCGGTTCGGTTTATCGGTTTTCGATTTTTAAATATGCTAAACCAATAACCAAACCAATAAGATATTTCTTATCGATTTTCGGTTTATCAGTTTTTAGTCCTTAACGGTTCGATTTTCGGTTTAACCAATAAGAAAATATTCATAAAATAGAAATAGTAGTAACTAACATGAAAAAAAAAAATGAATCTTAGTTGCAACCAAAAATCCTATATGATGTGCTTTAATTTACAAGAATCTCCCAGTTTGAACTAAATGGGTTACTGAAGAGTCGTCCGACTTCTCGGTGACCGAATAAGAGAGGTTTTTACCGCTTTCTCTTCTCTCCAGCACTCTCGGACTGATCATCTTGCTGCAACAAAGCAAGCTTAGGAATGAATCTAATGGAAATTTAGGTCTCTGTCCGCTTTTTAGATTATTCTTTCCTCCTCGGCGAAAGAGGGCAAAAAAGGTGTGTGGGAGAAAGAATTCTAAAAGGAGAGAAGATTTCGTCCACCAAGCGGGACAGAGTGCGACCCCTAAGCAATTGGGGGTTCTCGCTCATCTCTTGGGGGTCCATCTCATCTGAAAACTTTTCCTCTTCCATTAGCATAGCTAAATTTGAATAGGATGAATCAGCCTCAGGAAAAGTAAGCCCCCTTTCCTTGATTGAATTTGGCTTCGCTGCGCCCTGAATCAATCAAAAAGCTTATTGATTTGATTCATCCCATTTCATTTATTTGGGCGAGAGGGAGGCTGTGAGTCACCTGGGCTACGGATTTTTTCGTTGGTTGATTCTCGAAATTGAAAAAAAAAAAAAATCGGGTCCAGACCCACAAATGAATAGGAAGCGAGGCGGAGAAATTAAGAGTTTGTATAATTGAAATAATAGGTTTGTTTAATTTGTAGAAATTAAAGAGAAATATATAATAAGTTTTATATATATATATATATATATATTCTTATTGGGTTATCGGTTTACCCAATAACCCAATAAGAAAAAATAGAACCGAACCACTAACCCAATAATTTTTTTTTATAAAATCATTAAAAAATCATTAACCCAATAACGATAAACCAATAATAGTTTTATCGATTAGGTTTATCGGTTGATTCGGTTTTTGCACACCCCTAATGCAATGTGCATGCTTAATTGCCAACTTATTTAGAAAAATTATGTATTTAAATGAACATTCACAATACAATAAATTTATAATAAATATCACATAGTATAAATAGATTAAATGAAAACATAATAAAGGGAAAAGTAACATAAATATATACCTAAACTTACCATATTTATGTAATTTTCCACCCTTATAAAATAATTATAAAAATTACAACTAATTATGTATTTTATTGAATGTATCGGGGAGCTAATTATGCATCTCGACAGACTCAAAATCGAAAAAAATATACAAGGATCTAATTATATTTCTTTACAAGGAAATAATATATCTTCGTTGGATATATTATTTATCTCGATAGACACAAAATTGGAAAATATATCGGGAGCTAATTATGTATCTTTACAAAGGAAAAATTGTATCTTCGTTGGATGCATCGAGAGCTAATTATGTATCTTGACAGACCTAAAATCAAAATTTTGAGTAATTATACAAAATGTTAAAATTTTCTGTCACTATATGCAGCTATCATAATATTTACTCAGTCACTATACATGATTATAAAAAGTTTGAAAAATAATTAGTAAAATTAAATCTGATTAAAATTGCCTTAATTGGAGAAAGGTGGGATAATCATTCACTGAATAAAAACATTATACTGATTTAGTACGAAATCAAAATTTGTTAAATGTAATTATGTTTTTAATAACAAAATCATATTATGTTTACTTGAATTGGAAGTTATTTAATTAAGTATCAGTTTAAGGAAAAAAATGATTTTTAGTCCAAAAGGGAAAAATGATCCTTTCAATATATTTCAATTTAAGAAAAACAAATATGACTTTTAATTCAAAAAGGGAAATGATTTCAATAAAATCCAATTTTTTTTAAAAATAATCTCTAATTAAAAAGGAAAAAATGATTTTAAGCCACTATAAATATCAATGAAATATGTGTTTTATTCAATTACTCCAAAATAATTTTCAAAAAAAAAAAAAAAACCTCAAAATTACTTGAAAACATGATGGCCATTGCTAAGCAGTTGATTTTCTTCACTTTGATTCTTTTTGCCATCTTCCCCTCTCATGAATGTAAGTACTATAATAAATATAAATACACACACACAAAAAAATATTTTTACTTTATATTTCCTTTTACTTTACATGATATAATTTTTATTTTTTGATTTTTCACTCGATGTTCAGTATCGACTATAAAAAATCATTCTTGATTTTTACTTTATATTTTTGTCTATGTTGAATCTTCTTTGCTTTTTTGTATCATATTTTGAATCTCTTAGATGAAAAAAGGGTATCCTTGTGGTTTAGCCTTCTTCGAATCCTGTGCATAGTGCTTTGGACTGTCGTTTTTCGCCTTTTTAATAAAAAATTTGGCTCTATCACTAATAACTCAAGACTTGAATCACAAACCTCTGATTTACTATAATCTTTGATAGTAAATATTTTTTTTTTTTTAAATGTTTGTGAGGCTATTTATGTCAATTACCCTCTTTTTTTAACCTTTGTTTGTTTGTAATATTGTAGGTGACAAAGGAAATAACAACTTTGGTCCTAAATTAGTGAATAGATGTGCAACAAATTTAGGTACATGTGACCCAAAATGCAATGGAGAATGTTGTGTTGACAAATGCAAAGGCAAGTTTAGTGCACTTAACCCTCAATCAACTTGCAAAAAGTTGAGTGGAGATGAATTTGGAACTTGTATTTGTGTGCATGATTGTTAATTAATGAAACATCATTTGGCTTAATTGATCTAAAAATTATTGTTTGGATGTGCATGATTGTTACATATCATTTTATATTGTATCGTGCTGTTATCTGTCCTGAATCGGAGTTCTATTGGAAACAACCTTTCTATTTTATTTGAGGTAGTGGTATGAGTTGCCTACACTTTATCGTCCCCAGACTCCATTTTGTGGGAATACACTAGGTTAGGGCTGGGCATATTTTGGTTCAAATTGAAAAAATCGAAAAACCAAACCAAAAAATCAAATCAAAATTTAATTTTGATTTTGATTTTTTGGATCGATTTCGATTTTAAATTTTAGAAATTTGGTTAAATGGTTCGATTTTCTGTTTGTCAAGAAAAAAATTTGGTTAAACCGAAAAAACGAAATTATATAAATAATATATATTTTATTATATATATATATATATATATATATTATAAAATATATATTATATAAAATATATATTTTTTAAATTATATATTCAGTATAAATATATAATAAGTAACTCAAACTTATGTATAATACAGTTATGTATTATGTTAAACTTATGGTTATTTCATTTTATTTCATACATGTTGAGTTATCTATATTTGAGAATGAAAATCAGGTTTGAAGAAAATTACTATTCTGAAAAAAAAAAATCACCAATGTTACATGGCCAGTCTTGACTAGGGGTGTCTAACGGGCCGGGCCGGGCCAACCCGGAACCGGCCCTCCCATTTTACCCGGGTTTCGGGCCGGTTTCGGGCCGGGTTTGGCGTTAACCGGGCCGGGCCGGACCAAACAGTAAAAAAATTAAAACCCACCCGGACCCGGCCCACTAAACCCAATCCGGTCAGACCCACCAAGACCCGGTCAAACCCGGTCAAACCCGGTTAAAAACCGGTCAAACCCGTTTAAAGAATAAATAAAAAATCCAATATACACTATATACACTCCAATATACAATATATATTTTTAAAAAAATATATAAAGTATAAACAATTACACATATATACGTACCATTCAATATATAATTATATATGCCTATACGTACTACTTTAAATAAAACATTTGCTATAATAGTATAATATATATATATATACACTACAATATATATATATACTAATTTATAAAACATATACACATGTATACGTTAAATATATACTACTTTAGAAGATATATACACATATATATGCACCATTCAATATATATGTACTACTTTAAATAAAATATATACTACAATAGAGTGATATACATATATATATATATACAATAATATGTATATATATATAGTTACATACTAATTTATAAAACATATACACTTGTATACTTTAAAGATATACGTCTATAGAAGATATATACACATATATACGCACCATTCAATATATATGTACTACTTTAAAAAAAGTATATACTACAATATATATACTAATTTATAAAACATAAAGTAATGTATACGTTAAATATACACGTCGATAGAAGATCTATTCACATATATACACTCTATTCTATGTATATGTAATACTTTAAATGAGATATATGCAATATATATACATTACAATATATATTTGTATAGTTATATACTAATTTATAAAATATATACACATGTATACGTTAAATATACATGTCTATAGAAGATCCATTCACATATATACACTCTATTCTATGTATATGTAATACTTTAAATGAAATATACTATAATGTATATACATTACAATATATATTTGTATAGTTATATACTAATTTATAAAACATATACACACGTATACATTAAATATACACTTCTATAGAAGATATATACACGTGTATACGCACCATTAAATGTATATATACTACTACTTATAAAATATACTACATTATATATACATTACAATATGTATAGATATACTTATATACTAATTTATAAAACATATACACATGTATACATTAAATATACACTTCTATAGAAGATATATGCACAAATATTCAAAATTTATTCAAAAATAAATAAAAAACAACGACTAAGGACTGAATGAATTTGGGGAATTTTATTGATTGCAAAATGATCCAAAATTTATAATTTACATGAATGAAAAATCTATAAATTATGCATCATTTTTTTCAACTCATTCATGTTAATATTAATGGGAACTTGCATAGGATAATCAAAGTCAACGGGGGCAAAACCATGCATTGGACTTGATTCTGCTGAGTTCTCCCGTGAAGTCATAATTTCTTCTAGTTTCAGCTCTTCGCTCGGCTCCGGTTCCATTCCTTGGTTTCTTCTTTCCGCTCTAATCCAATCTCTGAGGCAAACTAGAACATTCATTGCATTGCTTCCCAATGAGTGTCGGTTGTCTCCAAGCTGCTGTCGTCCCTGACTGAAGGCGCTCTCTGATGCAACGGTTGACATTGGAACATTCAAGATATCTCTAGCTAATCTTGAAAGCACAGGATATTGTGATTCATTATTCCTCCACCAATCCAGCGTGTTGATCCGTCGTCTGCGATCCTCTGGTGCCGTCCGAAGATAATATTTCAGCTTTTCCCGATAAGTTGATGTGTAAGTTCTCTCATCAACACTGTTCCAACAATTTAAATCATAAAACGAATCAGAAAAACCACTATGTGCCGGCCTTTTAGAAGATGATGGCTCCTCGGGAGGATGAGGAGCGACAGTTGGAGTGATATTTGTAGGTACGGCTGAATCAAATAAATCAGCATAGTGATTATATAATTTTTCTATATAATCTTTTGCATCAGCCGTAGCCGTCCACAAATCAGGCTGTACTTGTTCAGAATCATGGTTAGTATTTATTTCTAAGTTAGTATAAATAAGAGTACTAAAGTGACACATATTATTATATTTCATGCACGGATTTAGCATAGCACCAACCAAGTAAATAGGGGAAATCGGGAAAAAATATTTTTTAAATTTTGTAAACATGGCGCCAACAGCTTCTTTATAACCTTCTTTATTTTTATATTGTTGGAGCAAACCAGAAATATCGGCTATATATGCCAAAATATTACAAACAGTAGGATAGTAAGCACCGGAAAATTCAACCGTAGCTACATAAAATTTTTCTAAAAACTTAACAAGATCATTAATTACAACCCAATCAGAATTATGTAGCATGCAATCAGCAGAATCAGCAAATGAACCGCAATGTTGGTTAAAAGCTAGTGTAATAGGAATTCTATATTTATAACAAGTTTTTAAAAATTCATACGTAGAATTCCATCTAGTATCAATTTCCTCAGGCATCAAAATCGGTGTAAGTCCATTTTCTTGACATTTAACTTTAAATTCTCTAATTCTAGATCTACGATTATTTCCTTGAATAAAACCAACGGCAAGACGAATTTTTTCAATATAAAGCTCAAAAAACTCAAGACCATCTTTTACAATTAAATTATATATATGACATGCACACTTAATATGAAAAATTTCAGGCAAGGACGGAGATAGCGTAGATTTTATTTTTGTTATACCAGTCTTGTTGTTAGAAGCATTATCAAAAGCAATACATAAAATTTTATTTTCTATACCATAGTATCCGGCAATTTTAACAATAGAATCAACAATAAATTGTCCAGTATGTTTACGATCTTCATCATATAAAAAAGCAAGAATACGTTTTTGCATCACGAAATTACTATCCATCCAATGACAAGTAACGGTTAAATAATCATTTTTATTTACAGCACGACCAAGATCAGAAGTTAGGGACAATCTACATTGAATATTTTTTAACAATGTTGATAAATAAAAACAATATTGTGAATGGAGTCTAAAAATATCAGACCGACAAGTAGTTCTAGGAATACCATTAAACATAGGATTATAAATTTCTTGTATATAACGAATAAAAGCATCAGAAGAAGGAAAACTAAAAGGCAAACAACCCACAGCTACCATTTTAGCTATTTCTTCCCTGTCCCTCAATTTATTATACTTTTTCGCTACTTGACCGGTTGTTGGGTCCATTCTAGTTTGCGTTGACCCACCAACATCCCCACCACCTTTTGCAATATTTAACTCTCTTTTGTGATCTTCATCTATATGTCTCATTAACGTACCCGTACCCCCTTGCTTGCCTCCACTTTTATGCTTATATATTTGTTGACAAATATTGCACTGCACCTCAATATCTGATAAACGTTCAAAAAATTGCCATGCAATACTAGTTCTTTTACGAGGTTTTGGGGCACTGGGAGGACGGGAAGGGAGATTAACTGATTCAGAACTAACGTTAGCATCTCCTACTGCGGGTGTTTCAGCAATATTTTCATTATCTTCGTCTAAATTAACTGCATCTACTTCATTTTCTTCTTCTATACCATAATTTTTCTGAGCTTCTACATAATCCATATCGTGAGCACCTACACCTATTTCTTCCTCAAAAGGTGTACCAAGCGGTACCGGAGGCGAAGGCACACGGGTATATCTATTACTTGAACTACCTCTACCGCTAGTAATTCACTTTTTACTACCACGACCGCTTCCGGGACAAAAAGTTTTAACACCTTTAGCAGCGAGATTTTTTAATTTATCCATAATATAAATTAAATTAAACTAAAAATATTCAAAATACACAAATATAATAAAATTAAATATTAAACAATTAATACAATAAATAAAAATTAAACGTAAGAGATGGAACGACAATACCAAATTTTAGAAGTATCCGAAGATTGCGACTTTAGAAACTTCCGCTCGTACTTTGTAAACGAAAATTAAAAAATTAAAGTGAACACTTTAAGAAATTAAATATATTGAATATTAGAGAATTGAGAATTGAGATTTGAGAGAGAATGAGATTTGAGAGAGTGAAAAATTGTGTGAAAAATGATTTGAAGTTGTAGGGTATTTATAGATTTTTTTTGGGGATTAAAAAATATTTTTTAAAGTTTTTTTTTTTTTTTTATTAAATGGGCCCAAACTAGCCGTTTGGACCCAAAAACGGCTATATAGCCGTTGGGCCAACGGCTAGTTGGCCCAAAATCCATTTTTTTTTTAATTCCGGGTCGGGCCGGGCCGGTTAACCGGTGGGCCTGGACCGGGCTTGGTCCGGGCCGGGTTAACCGGGCCCATTTTAACAAAAAAACCGGCCCGGGATCCGGAACCCTTAAGCCCTAGGACTTACCGGGCCGGGTCAAACCGGGTCGGGTTACATAATAGGGCCGGGTCGGGCCGGGTCGGGCCGGCCCGTTTGACACCCTTAGTCTTGACAAATAAAGACTCACTACTTTAATCTTCAAAACCAAAATAAAAATTTGAAATAATCGAACCGAATTTGTAGAAACCGAAATTCGATTTGATTACAGTTGTCATTTTCGTCAATCCAAAAATCGAAATAGAACCGATATTAAACAATCAAATCGAACAAACCAAATGCCCATCCCTACACAGCGTGGTGTTCATGTAAGACTATCAAAAACAACTTCTCCTAGCTTCACAAGGTAAGGTTAGGTAAGACTGCATATACACCACCCTTCCCATAGCCCACTTGTGCGATTACACTTGGTGTATTGTTGTTGTATTTGGGTGAGCAACTTTCTAACTCATGAAATTAGTACTAAACATTTTGCAAAAAAGGGGTAATGACGCTGCAACACGATGATAACAACAACAACAAACCTTATCGCTACTTTGAAGAGGTAGAGAGGTTGTTTCCGAGATAAACTCGGCTCGAGTAACAAACATCAGAGTAGCTAATAGAACAATATAAAGTAAAAAGGACATGGAGAATAATAAAGAAAACATAACATAGCAATCCAAAGAGGAGCAATAACAACTATAACCAACTAAAGTACCCATTCAAACATACATAAGGATAGATTCAACAATAAAATTTAAGTAACAATCAAAACATCCGAGTGGAACATTTTTGTAGCAACCTTATCTCTTGTTTGATTGATGAAAACTTGAACCTCACATCCCTACAAAAAACTTTCATATCTCGAGATTCATAAATACCCTTTACCTCCACCGTAAAAACCACAAATCCACTTGTCCTATTTTCCATTATCTTGATTGGAAAATTACTGAAAATCACCTGTATTGACGAACGTTCTCCTTTCTGCTGACGATAAACACCTAACGCATTCAACCCGATAATATTTCCGTCATGGGAAATCGAAGCCACCATGCTTTTGTACTCAACTTCATAAGGGGCACGATTTTCGACCACGAAATCGATAGTCAAGTTTTGAGAAAAAAGAGATGAAAAACTAATATTATTGGAAGGTGTGATTGCTTCAATAATAAATTTGGGATATGTTTTTTCATAAGACAAAAAAGAAACCAAGAAACAAGAAAAATAACAAAGAAAAAGGGATAAGGGGTAGTAGAATAAAATACCCTAGTAAAGGATACTTGTACATTATGAGACCACAAAAATAATTGTCTTTATAATATTGTTCATCATGGTTTTGTTCATTGGATGAAGTATCAATAACAATAGAGGGATTGGTTTTGTTCATTGGATGAAGTATCAATAACAATAGAGGGATTGGTTTTTTCTTCATTGAAAGCCATAAAGTAGAGCTGATAAACAAAATATAGAAAACTTAGGTCTAAGAAAAATAACAAAACCCTAAAATAGGAGAAATCTATCTATAATCTATAATTTATAATCTATATCTATATCTATAATATATTAAAAGTGTAAAGACACTTTTTGCCATTCACTAAAACACCCCACAATAAACAAAATTATATTTTCACTTTTTTTTTTCCAATAATTAATATTAAATTATTACTCAAATATTTAGGGTACAAAAAAGGAATTCAATACCTAAAAGGAATTAAATATAATATGTAAATTGGGACATACCCGTTATCTATTTTTGCATTTTTTCTTTTGTATATAAGCCAAAGTTAAAGCCATTCGAAATTCCGATCTACAATAATCTCTCTCCAAAGAGTTTTATAATACATATAATACATTAGTGATGATCCAAATAGAGTTTTATCTTCCATGTGGCAACGTTTATAACTCAATAATGTGTAATGAACGATTTGATGTGATCATGTTACTTTTTTTTTAATCTCATTTTGTTTATCCTATTTATTAGTTAATCTATCTCGTAGATTTACCCTTTAAATTATTGATGTGATATGATGAAATAAGGTGGTGGAGTGTTTTTTTTTTTTCCTTCAATCTTCTGACCAATACAAAGATATTGTTTTATAATGTATCATATTGTATATATGTATATATTGTATTGTACTGTATTTTAAATACAATGCTTATATAGATTCTATTATTTTACGCCGTCGTTATTTAATGTCACAAAACAATAATTTGAAGGATAAACCTATACGGAAAGTAAGGTACAAGGTAAAGCTGCAATAGAAAGTTGGGATTAAGAATAAGTAGAGAAAAAATGAGAAAAAAAAAATAAGGTAACGACGTGATCAAAGTTATGTTGAATTTATATGATATGAGAATGAATTCTACTGATTGTAAGAAAGGGTCGTTCGGTGTACTAAGCTCCCTTGATTTGTGTTGTTTAAAGAATTGAGTCGGATCATAAGGGTCTATTGTATGCAACCTTGTTTGCCTTTATGCATGAGGTTATTTCCACAGTTCGAACTTGTGACCTTCTAGTCATGTGACAACAACAGAAATCAGTTCCGATATGACTATCCTTTCAAAGGAAGGTTTTGTCATGGTGAAATTTGAGACAAAATCGAAAGCAAGAAAGATAGGATAAAGGATAAAAAAAGATTATTATAATAAGCAAAGTCAAAATGAGAAAAAATATACTAATGCAGCAACAACAAATCCAACATATTTCCAAAGACAAAGTTTGGGGAAGGTAGCGTGTAGGCACATCTTACGCCTACCTTGAAGAGGCAGATTGACGATTTTTCGTAAGACCCTCGGCTCAAGTATCAAACATTGTCAGAGCAGTTAACAAGAGCAACAACCATAATCAACTAAAGTAATAACTGAAGCAAAGTAAAACAATAAAGAATACCAAAAGTCCTATGATTGGCCAACTATGTAACGACGCGATCACATCAAATGAGGACAATAAAAAAAACTAGTGGAGCATTTTTGTAGCAATCCTGTCTTTTATTTATTTGATGAAAATTTGAACCTCACATCCCCACAAAAAACTTTCATATAGTATTTAGAATCATATTTTTCCTTTACCTCCACTGTAAAAACCATAAATCCACTTGTCCTATTTTCTTTATTGATGCTATAAGCAACATAATCATCCATTATCTTGACTGAAAAATTGCCAAAAGTTACTTGTACCGACGAACGCTCACCTTTCTGTTGACGATAAAGGTCTACTATATTCAACCAGACAATATTAATTCCCCTCGTAGGAAATCGAAGCCACCGTATTTTTGTACTCAACTTCATAAGGAGCATAATTTTCGATCACGAAATCGATAGTCAAGTTTTGAGCTGATAGAGATGAATAAGGCCATGGTGAAAAACTTGAAATTAGAAGCTGTGATTGCTTCAATTGGGATAAATTTGTGATCCCTTAGATAAAACTAACAATCATTTGGACAATAATATTTGTTACTATGGTTTTGTTCATTGGATGAAACATCAATAATAGTAGATGTATTGGTTTTTTCTTTCTTTAAAACCATAATGTAGGGCTAATCATTACACATAAAATATACCTCACTTATATTTATTGATTTAATATAAACACTCGATGCGGATCTCAAGTTAAGAAAGAGCCTCATTGATTAGCTATTTTTTACCATAAAATTGAGGGTCAATCAATTAAAAAGATTGGTTAGTTATTTTTTACCAAACTATATATGTGTAATATTTGGGGAAGGACTGGATCATAGACAGGGTGCTCCGGCATCCATTAAACTAGATGCAAATACGTATAATTACATAAAAAATATATAAAAATAGGTATAAAGCATATAAAAGAAATTGGTTGGATGCACTGACATTTAGGTTGACTTTAATTCTTTTTTATTTTTTTCAAATTTTTAATTTTTTAAGCATCCACAATCATTAAATTCTGAGTCCGTCACCGATCATAATGATCTATTATAGCAGCTTTACCAATGCATTTATGCAAGATGCTGTTTTCATAGCTTAAACTGTTACTCATGATCACATGACAACAAGAAAGGAAGATTTTGCCATGGTGAAATGTAAGACAAAATAAAAAGCAAGAAAGGGGCAACAATTTTGACAAAAATATATATTCAAAATGTCTATGGGTTATTGAATGAATTGAGGACAAAAGAGATGTTTATAGCCTAGTTTATTATAATAAGGCTAACATTATCAAGAGATCACAAGCACCTTGTTTGGATGGTTGTTACTTATCATTAAGAAATATATCACATCATATCATATCATATTTGTTTTCTCTATTTCACTTGAACTCAACTCCTCATTTAGCTAACACGATTTACGATTATTTGTCAAGTAGCTTTGGTAAAAATTTGAACTCTTTGAGTAATATAGACTATGAGTTTAACAAGATTGTTGTGGTTATAAATGTGGACATGCAGAGCGGAAGATTTGAAATCGGATCACAGATATCTAATAAAGTTTGTAAATTTCGAATTTTATTTACAAGTTGACAGGGCTCAAGAATCTCGTGTTGGGGTTTGTAAAAAGAGAAGAGTTGATGTGAGTATATGCCGATGTTGGCTAATGATGATGGTGATTTTATTTACAAGCTGAAGACGGGGTTAATAAAAAGAGGGGAATTGATGTACAAATGATTCCCGTACTTGAAGTAGAGTGTTCTTTCAATGATCCATATATTCAAGAAATCTTCGATACTCTCTTGGATTTCTTAACTAATAAAAAGGAATTTCATAATAAACTCGAGGTTTTTGACCGAAAAATTCAAAAATTTCTTGTTAGTAGTTCTTGATGGTCACATTTTTGGTGTTTTTTTTTTTCTTTTTTTCATGTATAAAGATAAAGTTATGTATAATCAAAATTATCAGTTTGGTTGAAATTGAGATGAAATTATTATTATTGTTATTTTGGTTGTTGTTGTTGGTTACTCCTCATTTTTTCCCATTAATTACTGTCTAATATAATAAATATAAATACAAGTTTGTAGGCACCTAATTTCTTCCCTCCGCAATATCATTTTTACCCATTTTTTACCTTATCCTACCGTGTACCCTCAATCATGTAATTATCCTTCCACAAATGACAAAAATCAAAACCAACTCTAAACAAATCTTATCCCAAAATTCCCACATAATCCCAATTGATAACAAATTAACAACCTTCCCAATTAAAAATGGACACCTAATCCTTATCCCATCCAACAAAAAAGAAACACCTCACACCCTACCCCCTACCCCACGTTACTCCACCCCCCACTCTTTTTTTCTTGTCAAGAAAGAAAGCCTGAAAAATATATATACCTACCCATACACAAAGAAAAAAAAAGGGGGGAGGAACCAAAGAAAAGATCTCAGATATACAAAAAAAGAAAATGGGCTCTCTCTCTCTTTAGTCTCTCACTCCCTCTCTTTTCAATAAATTTCGCCGGCAACCGGCCGCCGCTCCGTCCGACCAACGACGGCGGCAGCAGCGCCGTCGTCTCTGTCTCTCTCCCCTCGCTACTCCGTCACCGACGAACCAACCCCCATCAAAACAAAAAACCACAATCGCCGCCCCTTTCATCGTTTTCCCTCGCCGGCGCCGCTCTCTTCGATCTCGATCTATCTCTCTCTCCAAAACTGAAAAGAGAACGCCGACGTTCGCCGCCTCACCGTCTTCTCCCGCTCCGACCAACGCCCCCACGCCGACGACTAGCCGCCGTAGATCTGCCAGGAACTCACCACAGCTCGTCTCACCGTTCGACACCACTATTCGACCGACGACGGCAACAATAACGCCGTCGTCGCCGTTCACCGTCAACAACAGCCGGTTCCGATGGCGAAACATCCATCGGTCGCCGCTGCTCCGATCTTCTTCTCCGTCGGCAGTCACCGGAAACAGTGACGCCGACGACAGGCGTCAACATCCGACCCATTTCCCGTCACTCCGTCACTAATTTCGTGTACGGGTCTTCTCGATTTTTACAAATTCAGTCTCGTTTATTCAGATTTGTGGATCATTCGTCGTGAGGGTTTTGTCGCGGTTTTCCGATCTGTACGGGTGAATTCAATATAGGGTTTGGTTCGCTCGTTGTGAGGTTCTCCGGTTGAGTATTTTGGTCTTCGGATTTCTTTATTATCGACAAGGATCAATTTCATCGAGGTCCATTTCTTCTAACCGAATCTTTAATTTATTTTTCGTGATGTTGTGGGCGTAGATGATTTATTTGTTGGTTTTGAATCTTCGTTATTTGTGTTGTGTTTGATGTTGGTTGCGGATTTTTGAGACTTGATCGAAGCATGTTGTAATTATTGTGGTTAAAAAATGGGTTTGTGGGTGAGAATTGAAAACTTAACATAATTGGCGATTTTGGTTAGTTTGATTTCATTGTTTGTATAACTTGAAAGGAACGTTAATTTGATTTTGGTGGTAACATGATACATCGATCGGAATAGGTAAAACGTAGGCCGGGTAGGCAAATTTAGGAATAACAATTTGTTGGAGTGTTTTGAATATGTGCTTGAATGATACTTTCTACTTTATTGCACGAAAAGTTTAAATTGTACTCATTTGGCCGGGGAATGCCCTGAAGGATTTGTATTGATTTATCCGGGGAATGCCCCGAAGTACCTTGTACCCGGAGGACGTCCGTGATGAAGGCCCGAGGCATCGGGTAAAGTATTAGTTTAGGATTAGCGTAGGTTTATTTTCAATCCCTTTTTATTTCGGGTTGTAATAATTGGACTGGATTTACATTTCAGTTTGTTTTGTTTAATTGTTTTGGCGTGCTTTTTCTGTAGTTTATACACTTCATAATGCCAAAAGAGTCGATACACTCCACCAAGCGACCGTGGTCGAACCACGGGATCGAGGGGTGCCTAACACCTTCCCATCGGTCAACAGAATTCCTTAGCCGGAATCTCTGTGCGTAAACCGGTTTAAGAGTCAATTGGTTTTCGAAAAAGGGATTTTCCAAAGGTGACTTGGCACACCGGATTATGCCAAGTGGCGACTCTGAATAAAAAATGCAAATAATCCTTTTCCGAAATAAATTTTCATTTCTTGTCACGTAAATAATAAGACCCTTTCGAACTTTAAAAATGTATCCCAATGTTTTGGAGTACGCGTAAAAAAAGGGGTGTGACAGCTCTGGCGACTCTGCTGGGGATCGAACCCAGAATCTCTGGTTTATTTTTGAGTCGTATCGGCTTTGTTTGGCATTACGAGTGTATAAGCATTGTTTGTGATTATTGTTTTGTTATTGTTTTCACTTTTGTGTATTTTCGTGTTTTTTGTTTATAGTATTTATCCTATGTGTTACCGCTTTATATCTGTCATCATGAGTCCACCCCTCGGCCTTCTTTCTGCAACAAGTCTCGGAGCGCACGTCGTGCGCACGAACTCTAGTTGAGTCACCTTTATTTTAGGGGGGGAGCCGTTGGATGTATGGAGTAGGTGGAAAGCAAAGCAGCCACTATCGACCATATGCTCCCCCGAACGGCCTTGTTAGTAAACCATAACGTAGGCCAGCCTTTAGGTCATTCTTATGTGCATCATATTGAGACCTAGCGGGGCCTACACGGTCCTTTGTAGGAGACTCGCCTTTAAAGCATCCCTACGTGCTAACTGTTGCATATTTGAGGGTAACGTGGTCATTTGACGGACCGATTTGGGGAAAACATGTGTTAGAAGTAAAGTGTGAAAAAAGAAAAAGAAAAAAAAAAGGGAAAAAGTGAGTCGAAAAGAATGAATCAAAAGGAGTGTCGTAGTTTATTTTAGAGTTCTTTATGACTTTTGTTCTTCACGATCCCAAAACTCAAAAAGATTTTTTTTTACGTTTTTGCATTTTTCTTCTCAAAGTACCGTAAGTTCAAAAAAAATGAATGAAAAAAAAGAGGGTTTTGTTTGCTTTGTCTACTTATTTGCCAAAAACAAAATACCAAAAAGATTTTTTTTATAATTGGTGGTGTCAGTCTTAGTTGAAATGTCTAGTTGAAAATCCAAAATGTTTTCACTCGTTTGTTTTTGGTTATCTCTTAAGTTAGGTTCAATTTATTAGTTAATCGTTAGTTGTCCAATCTAGACGAATTACGCATACCTGATTTCCGTCCCTCGGGGCGGGATACGTAGGCAACCCTCGGTGGGTCCGGTAACCTTTATTTTGGTCTTCGTCTTAGTCTTAGGCTAGGTCTTTTACTCCGTAACCTAGAGTTGTTAGCCAAGTAGGCTGATTTTGTTTAGCATTACTGTTCGGCGATTTGGAGTCATGAAGCGGTTTGTCCCATCGACGTATGTCCGCGTCAAATTCCCATTGGTTGGGAACCTTTTTGCTCTTATCAAATTTTGAGACAATTTCTTATTTGCTACTACAGGATGGATCTGTCCACAAAGTCTAGAGTCCTTATGGTTGTCAAGGTACCCAAAAAGTTGATCAAGTGGTGGGGCACGTTCAATTACTCCGAAAAGCACGAAGTGAGGAAAGTGTTAGGCAATCTTGTAACACTCATGGATCTCACGCCTCGTCCGAATTTAATAGAAGCTGTGTTGACTTTCTGGGATCCAAATAATTTGGTGTTTAGGTTCGGAAGTTGTGAATTGACTCCTACCCTGGCAGAAATATCTTGTTTGTTTCGGTTGACTTACATAGGCCAGCAGATGATTTTAGCCCGCAACCATACTCGTAAGAAATTCCTTCGACTCTGTGGATTAAAAGATAACAAGCATCTGGGATGTCTCAAACAATCTTGGATTTCCTTGGACTATTTGTTTGCTAGATTTGGGTCCTTATAGGGTTTCGACTGTTTTTGGGATGAATTCTGTACTACCAAAAAAATCTGGGAACAACGTCGTCTGGAGGTTTTCTGTCTGGCTTTGTTGGGTATCTTAGTGTTTCCGTTAGATGAGAGGTGTATCAATACTCGTCTACAATCAGTGGTGATAGCTTTATTCAAGAAAAAAGATGAGGTCACCATTGTACCAATGATCTTAACAGAAATATATAAGGCTTTAACTGAAGTAAAAAGAGGGGTACGATTTTTTGAGGGGAGTAATCTGATATTGCAGTTGTGGATGATGGAGCACTTGCATACGCCTTCTTTGATTAAAGCAGATGTGATTGACCGTTGTCTGAATGATCGAGTGCAAGCCATGCAAGAAAGAATGCGTTTTGACAAATTTTCTTTTCCTATTGGAGTCAATTCTTGGATTGAATTTCTCGAATCAAGAACTCCAAACAACATTCTTTGGTGCTATATGTGGTTTTGCCCTAAGAAAATCTTGATTGGATCTCAAATGCAACTCTTTCTAGTTTTGATAAGACTTAACTGCACTAGGCCTTACAGTCCAAGAAGGGTGATGCGTCAGTTGGGTAGGATGCAAGACGTCCCCCCAATAATGGACCTTCTAAAGGATGTAGAGTACTTTAAAGACCAAGCCGTGGGGGAAAGCAAATATGAGCAATTCTGGAATAACACGATAAAGTTAGGTGTCGATACTTTCGAGGAAAATTCAGGATGCACTCAAAACTATGAAATATGGCTACAATCTCTGCCCCGTGGCATTAGTAGACCCTTACCAGCCCAACTTAGAGGGCGAATACGGGAAACAATCATGGTAGAAGATGATGAGCAGGAAGATTCGGGTGTCAAGGTGGAGTTTTTGAGAGTTCAGTTGTCGCGTTTGATCACAACTGTGGATAGGTGTCAGAGAAACCTTTGCGGGTGTACTCTCCAAGAGGCGGGGATACGGGCAAGAAATTTGTTTCCGGGTATCAAAACGTCGTTGCAGGACATGTTGCAAAGTCTAAGTGGAAAAATGGGGACTTCACAGATGGGTTCATCTCAGCCGGGGACATCACACAGAGCACCAGTTTGAAAGAACATGTCTTATCTTTATGTAGTTTGAGTCTTTTATGTTTCTGTCATTGTAGGTTGGTGTCTGTGTTAAGTCGGAGTTAAGTTGTTTTTGATATTCGGGTATTTATTGCACGCATATCGTTAGGGGTTTAAAGTGTTGTTTTGTATTTGTTGTTTAGTTTTAAAGGGGTCCTAAATTCGTTGTATGTTTTGCTATCTTTCATCGAAATGTTAGGATGTTACGTCTTTCTTTTGTTTACTTGTTTTCGTGTTTCGTGAAAAAAAAAAACCTTCAATTGTGTAATGTTTATGCATAAGCTGCCCGAACTACGCAAGATCTGATTCATGTACAACATGATACGTAGGCAGCCTACTTTTGGGTTCGATCTAATCATTTTGTTTCGTTGTTTTTCATTATTTTTTCCTCTTTTAAGGAAAACAAAAGCCATAAAGAATGATAAAATAAAGGTAGATAACGTGAGGAAAAGAACAGATATTGATACAAAAAAAAGTGTGTAAATAAAATCGGGATGATGTTGAAATGACCTCGCTACCCTCAAAAGCTGGTAGATATGAACATGAACTTAGGGCAATTTTACCAATGTGATTCCCATGCTTTTGGTATACCCTAATCCTAACGGATGTCATCTTTGATGAGCATGTTCTTTCAGATAACAGTGGTAGGTTTGCAGCACTCTGGCTAGTCACCCATACTTCACTAGGTCCAAAGCAAAGCTCGCAATGGCTAGCAGGAAAATTGAAAATTCGCTCATTGACCCGGATCAGGATCACAGGGAAGAAAGTTCAGAACACAATGATGAGGTAGTAAGGCTCAGGCAACAATTGATAGATTTGCACCGGGCATGGGCCAGCGGAATGCCTCCTCCTCCGCTCCCTGAAGGTCTTGGGAATATCTCTAATTGCCCACCGCTCTCTCAGGCACAATTCTCTGCTCCTACTGAGTCACCTGAGCACGCGCCAGGATTCACTCCGCGATATTATTATCCTGGCAATGCTGGTGTGCCCTTGGCAGCTCCCCAATCAAGACCAGCTGCTCAGACAGCGCCACCGATCACACCGGTATTCGTGGCCCCCCCACCACATGAAACTCCCATATATGTTGTGCGTCCCCCAATGAGGCTTCCGCGGTCCTCCAGTGAGCCAGCATTGAAGGTTTCAGATGATCAGTATTATGCTACGGAGCCTACTCTGCAATTGAATGAACCGTATGGGTACACTCAGCCGCCTGCATTTCCATTTGATACGGAAAAACCTGTCGCAACGGAGGAACAGGATGTCATAGCCCGGAAACTGAAGAGTTTAGAGCAAGCTATGAGGAATTTGCAAGGAATCGGAGATTATAGAAGTGTTTCCTATAAAGACCTGTGCATGTTCCCAGACTTCAACCTGCCCCCCAGTTTTAAGATGCCTAAGTTCGAGAAGTACGCAGGGCACGGTGATCCTGTTGCACACTTGAGACGTTATTGCAACCAGTTGAGGGCTGCAGGAGGAAAGGAAGAACTACTCATGGCCTTCTTTGGTGAGAGTCTTTCAGATCTGGCTTCAGAATGGTTCATCGATCGGGATATCGAAAAATGGAACAGTTGGGATGATTTGGCTTTTGAATTTGTTCAATATTTTCAGTACAACATCGACTTGATTCCGGACGAAAAATCTTTGGTCAACATGAAGAAAAAGAGCATTGAAGGTTTTAGGGAATATGCGATAAGGTGGCGTGAACAGGCCGCTAGGGTAAAGCCTCCAATGAAAGAAAGTAAGTTGGTAGAAGTTTTCATTCAGGCGCAGGACGAGACCTATTTTCAACATTTACTTCCGGCAATGGGAAAGTCTTTTATGAAAGTCCTCAAAATGGGGGAGATGATAGAGGACGGGATTAAGACCGGTCGAATAGTGAGTTTTGCTGCATTAAAAGCTACCACACAAGCGATTCAAGGTGGATCTGGCGCATTTGGAGGCAAAAAGAAGAAAGAGGACGTTGCGACTATCGTAGCCGGAACCCATTCTTATCCTAAAAGACCACCTCGCCCCTATCCCCAATCCCAAGCCCAAGTCTACGCCCAAGCTCCATATATTCCTCCCCACAATTACTACCCTCCACAAAACCCTTTATATTCCATTCCACCACCCCCTTACCCAGTATATAGTGCGCAGCCATATGCCCAAACCCCTTCTTACCCGCAGTGGCGCGCGCAAACTTCATAAAATCGCCCATTCGCTCCACCAAATTACCAAAACCACTCCAGACCCAGTTTTCAGCCTAGGCCCGAGTATAAGCAGGAGAAAATGGTCAAAAATAAATTCACACCTCTTGGGGAGTCATATGCTAGCTTGTTTGATAGGTTGAGGAAGTTGAAGGTTTTAAGCCCAATTCAAGGAAGGTTTTCAAATCCACCACCAAGGAATCTCGATTATTCTTTAAGGTGTGCGTACTATTCTGATATGCCAGGCAATGATATTGAGAAATGCTGGCATTTAAAGAGAGCTGTCCAAGATTTGATTGACACAAATCAGATGTTGGTCCAAGCCCCGGAGGGTCCAAACATTAACCATGATCCGCTGCCAACCCATGCTGAAGCCAATATGTTAGAATTGATATATGATGGGAAAGAGTCTTCGAGGGGTTATAAGCCTATTGTCAAGATACACACCACTGATGAGAAATCGGTGAATGTAGCGGAGTCTTTGAAAGCAATGTCATTGAGCCAGGAAGGAATGAGGGAGGATAAATCCCGAGAAAGCACAAAGAAGCCCCTGATCACAGTATAAGGCGCCAGAAGGTATGATGATTCGAGTCAGGATAAACCTAAGTTGACAGTGGTGGGAGCTTTGAGTCAGCCTATCTTGACGGTGAAAGGAGCACTGGCAGCGCCTATTGTCCTCAAACCGGTGACCCAACCTTCGATAGTTGATACGAAAAGGATTCCCTGGAATTATGGGAGGACTGTGATGACCTATCACGGGAAAGAAGTTGTGGAAGATGTAGATGAGGTAGGAGGTTTGACCAAGTCAGGAAGATGCTTCGTGCCTGAAAGCTTAAGAAAGTCTAAGCCAACGGTGAGTGGACCGTCGTCTATCAAAAAGCCTATCACTGAGGAGGAAGCCGAAGATTTTTTGAAAAAGATGAAATTGCCAGAGTATTCAGTATTAGACCAGCTGAAGAAAACCCCTGCTCAAATTTCCCTTTTATCTTTGTTGTTGCACTCCAAGGAGCATCGTGATGTTTTGCTGAAGGTATTGAATGAAGCATATGTTCCAAGGGAGATTACAATCAACCAGGTTGAGAAAATGGTGGGAAAAATCTTTGAGGTTAATCGGATCAGCTTTTCTGATGATGAATTGCCTGTTGAGGGTACAGGGCATAATCGGGGTCTTTACATTACAGTGAAGTGTGAGGATTTCTACGTCACTCATGTTATGATTGATGGGGGTTCAGGTGCAAATATTTGCCCTATTTCTACTTTGTAAAAACTGAATGTTGGTGCTGATAGGATCAAGCCCAACAATGTATGTGTTAGGGCTTTCGATGGTGCAAAATCAAATTCCATTGGCGAAATAAAACTAATGTTGACCATAGGGCCTGTTGAGTTTGCCATAGAGTTTCAGGTGTTGAACGTAGAATCCTCTTACAATCTGTTGTTGGGAAGGCCCTGGATCCACAAGGCCAAGGCGGTTGCATCTACGCTGCACCAAATGATTAAGTTTGAGCATGACAGGCAAGAAGTAGTTATTCATGGTGAAAGAGATTTATCAGCCTACGAAGATTTTCCCTTGTCCTTTATTGAAGCAAATAACGTAGAGGAGACATTCGTCTATCAAATTTTTGATACAGTGCCAGTGAGTTGTATCCCTGAGTGGCAAGCTATACCGGGACCGCAATTGTCTTCTGCTTCTATCATGATGGTGAGTGAACTTTGGAAATACGGATTTGAGCCAGGAAAAGGTTTGGGAGCATCTCTGCATGGGATAGTTCATCCCATATGTCCGAGTGAGAACGTGGGCACGTGTGGTCTGGGATTTGAGCCTACAGCTGAAGATCTGAAGAAAATCAGGGGAAGGAAGAAGGAAATATGGTCACTCTCTCGCCCAATGCCACTACTCAGTGAGTCATTTGTTAAGAGCGATGTCGCGAAACATGTGGAATCTGAAGTTGAATTGGAGGGTGACCTCCAGAACCATTTTATTGAAGTTGATATGGTTGAAGAAGGAGAAGGTACCAGTATAGCAGATGTGCAATTCATAGGTCCAGCTGTCCGGCTCAATAATTGGGAAGTCACTCCTCTCCCCGTCAGGAGGGAGTTTTGGTAGTCTATTTTATTTTTCTTTCTGTTTATCCGAGTTATTTCAGGGTTGTAATTCGGACTTTAGTTTGTTTATGTTATGTTGGCATCTGTGTTTAAACCCTTCTATCTTTTATTTAATGAAATGCAATGTCCCTTTTGTTTTGTGTCTAATATATTTTGTTTTTTTTTTCTTACACAGTTCTCTTTATGCTGATTCTAATGACATGACATGCATGCAAAATTTTCAGCCTGATTTTAAAATCCAAACTAATCCAGATGTAATGGAGCAGGATGAGGAATATGATGAAAAAGAAGCACTAGAAGAAATGAGCAAAGAATTGGAACAATTTGAAGACAAACCGAATCCTAATTTGAATGAGACTAAGCCAATAAATCTAGGGGATCAAGAAGATGTTAGGGAAACTAAAATCAGTGTACATGTTTTGCCCCAGCTAAAAGATGAAATGATTCAAACGTTAATGGATTATAAGGATATTTTTGCATGGTCTTATGATGATATGCCTGGTTTAAGCACTGAATTAGTGTCTCACAAATTGCCAACGGATCCCGCATTCCCTCCTGTCAAACAGAAGTTGAGGAAGTTTAAAACAGATGTAAGTATTAAAATCAAAGAGGAAATCATGAAAAAACTTAAAGCCAAAGTAATTCGAGTGGCTCGTTATCCCATGTGGTTATCCAATGTTGTTCCCGTACCAAAGAAAGATGGCAAAATTCGAGTGTGCGTTGATTACCGCGATTTGAACAGGGCAAGTCCAAAAGATGATTTTCCACTGCCCAACATCCATATTTTGCTAGACAACTGTGCTAAACACGAGGTTACCTCTTTTGTGGATTGTTATGCCGGATATCACCAGATCATTATGGATGATGAAGACGCGGAGAAGACATCTTTTATCACACCATGGGGAACTTATTGTTATCGAGTGATGCCGTTCGATTTGAAGAATGCTGGAGCAACATATATGAGAGCAATGACCACTATGTTTCATGACATGATGCATAAGGAGATTGAGGTTTACGTGGATGATGTGATTATTAAGTCAAAAAGTCAGGCCGACCATGTAAAAGATTTGAGAAAGTTCTTTGAAAGACTTCGCAGGTATAATCTCAAACTCAACCCGGCAAAATGTGTATTTGGAGTTCCATCTGGAAAGCTGTTGGGGTTTGTAGTCAGCCGTCGGGGAATTGAATTAGATCCCTCAAAAATCAAAGCCATTCAGGATTTACCCCCTCCCAAGAATAGAACGGAGGTAATGAGTTTGCTTGGTAGACTGAACTACATTAACAGGTTTATTGCTCAACTCACAACCACTTGTGAGCCCATATTCAAGTTGCTGAAAAAGAGTGCTGCGGTAAAATGGACTGAAGAATGTCAGGAAGCGTTCGATCGAATCAAAAGATATTTGTCAAATCCGCCCGTGTTGGTACCCCCGGAGTCTGGTAGGCCTTTGATCTTATATTTATCAGTCATAGACAATTTTTTCGGTTGTGTCCTGGGTCAACATGATGTCACAGGCAAAAAGGAGCAGGCTATTTATTATCTTAGCAAGAAGTTCACCGCATATGAGGCCAGGTATACTCTTCTTGAAAGGACGTGTTGTGCCCTAACTTGGATAGCACAGAAGTTGAAGCACTATCTCTCATCCTATACTACTTATCTCATCTCCCGCATGGATCCTTTGAAGTATATCTTTCAGAAGCCTATGCCGACAGGTCGATTGTCAAAGTGGAAAATATTGCTTACCGAGTTTGACATCGTATATGTGACTTGAACCGCCATGAAAGCCCAAGCCTTGGCAGATCATCTTGCTGAGAATCCCATCGATGAAGAGTACGAGCCATTAAAGACATATTTTCCTGACGAAGAAGTGTCATGTGTCGATGAAGTCATTATAAATGCTGATCCAGGTTGGAGGTTATTCTTCGATGGAGCTATCAATATGAAAGGAGTCGGAATAGGTGCGGTTCTTATCTCTGAATCGGGACAACATTTCCCGATAACAGCACAACTTCGATTCTACTGTACTAACAATATGGCAGAGTATGAAGCCTGCATCCTTGGTTTGAGGTTAGCTGTTGATATGGGAGTCCAAGAATTATTGGTAATGGGAGATTCGGATTTGCTCGTCCATCAAATTCAAGCCCATTGGGAGATGCGAGATTTGAAGCTCATCCCGTATCGACAATGTTTGCAGGAGCTATGTCAACGGTTTGTGTCAGTAAGATTTAGGCATATTCCAAGGATTCGTAATGAAATTGCTGATGCTTTAGCCACTCTATCTTCAATGCTCCAACATCCTGACAAAGCCTACATCGATCCAGTGCATATACAGAGTCGTGATCAGCATACTTACTGTAATGCGGTTGAAGAAGAGCTCGACAGAGAACCTTGGTTTTTGGATATCAAGCGGTACATTCAGTCAGGAGAATACCCAGCATATGCCACCAACGATCAAAAGAGGACTATTAGGCGTTTGGCTAGTGGATTTTTCTTAAGTGGGGGAATCTTGTATAAGAGGACCCCAGATCTGGGACTTTTAAGGTGTGTAGATGCAAAAGAAGCCTCGGCAATCATGGTTGAAATACACTCTGGAGTATGCGGGTCGCATATGAACGGTCACATCTTGTCAAAGAAGATTCTTCGAGCAGGTTATTACTGGCTTACTATGGAGAGGGATTCTATTCAGTTTGTTCGAAAGTGTCATCAATGTCAGGTGCACGACGATCTAATATGTTCTCCTCCTGTTGAGTTGCATGCAATGACCGCTCCATGGCCGTTCGTAGCATGGGGAATGGATGTGATTGGACCGATTGATCCGAAGGCGTCAAATGGGCATAGATTCATTTTGGTAGCCATTGATTACTTCACAAAGTGGGTAGAAGCAGTAACTTTCAAGTCAGTGACAAAGAAAGCTGTGGTAGATTTTGTTCATGCCAATATCATTTGTAGATTTGGAATTCCTAAGATGATCATTACAGATAATGCTGCCAATCTCAATAGTCATTTGATGCAAGAAGTATGTCAACAGTTTAAGATCGCACATCGAAATTCTACCCCATATCGCCCAAAGGCCAATGGTGTTGTAGAAGCCGCCAATAAGAATATAAAGAAGATACTGCGAAAAATGGTACAAGGGTCTAGACAGTGGCATGAAAAGTTGTCATTTGCATTGCTGGGTTATCGCACCACTGTTCGTACTTCAACAAGGGCAACTCCATATTTATTGGTGTATGGGTCAGAAGCAGTCATCCCTGCAGAAGTTGAAATTCCCTCTCTTCGAGTCATTATAGAAACAGAGATTGATGATGACGAATGGGTAAAAACCCTACTGGAACATTTGAGTTTGATCGAGGAAAAAAGGCTAACGTCCGTATGTCATGGCCAGCTGTATCAGAGGAGGATGGCTCGTGCGTATAACAAAAAGGTCCGTCCCAGAAATTTTGAAGTTGGTCAGTTGGTATTAAGACGTATCCTTCCTCACCAGGTTGAAGCGAAAGGCAAGTTCTCCCTAACCGGCAAGGTCCCTTCGTTGTGAAGAAAGTGTTACCCAATGGAGCCTTATATTTGACAGATATTGAAGGCAAAATGGCAGAAATGGCTATCAATGCTGATGCGGTCAAAAGATACTATGTATGATCTTTGGTACTTTGTCTGATTTTATTGCATGTTTAGTACTTGCATTTTTTAAGATTGATATGATGAAGACATTTTATTCTTCTATCCAAACATTGTGTCATCCTTTGTTTACCCGTTTGAGCTTCGTTTATTTTTCTTTCATATCCCTCTTTTGGAATCAAAATAGAGTCAAAGATAATTGTCAAGAAAATAAGAATAAAAGAAGGAGTTCGAAAATAAAAAAGAAAAAAAAATCAAAATCAAATCAAAACAAAGAACAAGCTGATGGAACTACGTGCGACCTGATTCTTCTCTCCCGAGAGTGAGATACGTAGGCTGCCCTATTTCGGGCTCGGTCCAACCAAATAAATTTTAAGATTCACCCAGTCAACAAAACTGGGGCATGAGTTAATGCATTGTTTGAGTCGATTCCAAAAGTCGTAAGTCCCACCCCCACTTCAAGTATCGTTTGATCCTCTTACCATCTTTTCTAACCTTGACCAAAAGCCAAGTTACAACCAAAGAAAGTCCTTCAGATCAATTTTTGATAGTGTTAAGGCTAAGCATGCAATGGATATGACGATACACTGCGAAGTACCGCTTGTCTCCCTCAGCATAAGAAATCAGGAAAGAAATACAAAAATGAGAGAGTCTTATTGGTGAAAACCTTTGCAGGCACCATAATGCGATGGTGAGTCGTTAGAAAATGAAAATGAGAGAGTCTTATTGGTGAAAACCTTTACAGGCACCATAAGGCGATGGTGAGTTGAGAGAAATACAAAAATGAAAGAGTCTTATTGGTGAAAACCTTTGCGGGCACCGTAAGGCGATGGGTGAGTAGAGAGAAATACAAAAATGAGAGTCTTATTGGTGAAAATCCTCATGGGCACCGTAGGGCGATGGAGAGTTTAAGAGAAAGGCGGAAAGTGAAAAGAAAGAGATTTGTTGGCGAAAGTCTTTTTAGATGTCGTCAGTCGAATATGATGTATAAGTCCAATGGATTTGAAGAAGCGGCTCAGTGGCAAAAGGCACGAACTCAACAACAAATGGGGAGTTTGGATAGGAAGATCAGGCAGCTCAATCCAAAATGCATGTCATACTCATTGGAGTTGGTTGTCGTAGTCAGATAAGTTTTCTTTTTGAATATGGGACATTGCCCTTTTCTTTCATTTACATATTCATGTTTTTGTCTTTTATTATGTTATTTATCAAAACAAGAGTCACCATCATTTCTTTACATTTTTTTTTAAGTCAAGTCTGTGTCAAAACAAGCGAGAAAGGATTTCAAAATTTACTACCAGTCTTTCCAATTATATGAGGAAAAGCCAAGGAACAACACAGGAAAGAAATATGATCGTAATTCAACACGAATCAAAGGGAGTCTATCAACCGACAGGCTATTGGATTCGTGGAATCATTCAGATTTGGGAAAAGAGTGCACCTCAGGGGCATGGTAAAAATGGAAACCCATTGTTCGAGTCAGAACTCATCTCTCTCAATCTGGATCTTGGTCAATGATGCGGTAAGACAGGGCAAGTGTTAGCAATTTGGAACAAAGATGAAAGGAACGAGTACTGGGGCAGATACCTGAGAAGCCAAGAGCTGCAAACCACCACTAAGTTTTTAACTGACCAATTTTTCTTTGATTGAAATAGGGGCAAATTCGTTTCACTTGATTCAGCTACCATTGGAAATGCACATCCATGGGATTTTACTTTTGTTCAGGACCCTCCTGAAAAAATGAGACTTTACTTTATGTTCAGGACCCTCCTGAAAAATGGGACTTACTTTATGTTCAGGACCCTCCTGAAAAATGGGATTTTACTTTATGTTCAGGACCCTCCTGAAAAATGGGACTTTATTTTCTGTTCAGGACCCTCCTGAAA
This sequence comes from Capsicum pubescens, assembly GCA_030864215.1. Classification (NCBI taxonomy): domain Eukaryota; kingdom Viridiplantae; phylum Streptophyta; class Magnoliopsida; order Solanales; family Solanaceae; genus Capsicum; species Capsicum pubescens. Next base: position 48,938,433 of record CM061544.1, on the reverse strand, counting down.
AATAAGATTTTACTTTCTGTTCAGGACCCTCCTGAAAAATGGGACTTTACTTTATGTTCAGGACCCTCCTGAAAAATGGGATTTTACTTTATGTTCAGGACCCTCCTGAAAAATGGGAATTTACTTTCTGCTCAGGACCCTCCTGAAAAATGGGATTTTACTTTCTGTCAGGACCCTCCTGAAAAATGGGACTTTACTTTCTATTCAGGACCCTCCTGAAAAATGGGACTTTACTTTATGTTCAGGACCCTCCTGAAAAATGGGACCTTACTTTCTGTTCAGGACCCTCCTGAAAAATGGGATTTTACTTTATGTTCAGGACCCTCCTGAAAAATGAGAATTTACTTTTAGCTCAGGACCCTCCTGAAAAATGGGATTTTACTTTCTGTTCAGGACCCTCTTGAAGAATGGGAATTTACTTTATGTCCAGGACCCTCCTGAAAAATGGGACTTTACTTTATGTTCAGGACCCTCCTGAAAAATGGGATTTTATTTTCTGTCCAGGACCCTCCTGAAAAATGGGACTTTACTTTCTGTTCAGGACCCTCCTGAAAAATGGGACTTTACTTTATGTTCAGGACCCTCCTGAAAAATGGGACTTTACTTTCTGTTCAGGACCCTCCTGAAAAATGGGATTTTATTTTCTGTCCAGGACCCTCCTGAAAAATAGGACTTTACTTTCTGTTCAGGACCCTCCTGAAAAATGGGACTTTACTTTATGTTCAGGACCCTCCTGAAAAATGGGACTTTACTTTCTGTTCAGGACCCTCCTGAAAAATGGGATTTTACTTTATGTTCAGGACCCTCCTGAAAAATGGGAATTTACTTTCAGCTCAGGACCCTCCTGAAAAATGGGATTTTACTTTCTGTTCAGGACCCTCCTGAAGAATGGGAATTTACTTTATGTTCAGGACCCTCCTGAAAAATGGGACTTTACTTTATGTTCAGGACCCTCCTGAAAAATGAGATTTTATTTTCTGTCCAGGACCCTCCTGAAAAATGGGACTTTACTTTATGTTCAGGACCCTCCTGAAAAATGGGACTTTACTTTATGTTCAAGACCCTCCTGAAAAATGGGACTTTACTTTCTGTTCAGGACCCTCCTGAAAAATAGGACTTTACTTTCTGTTCAGGACCCTCCTGAAAAATGGGATTTTACTTTATGTTCAGGACCCTCCTGAAAAATAGAAATTTACTTTCAGCTCAGGACCCTCCCGAAAAATGGGATTTTACTTTCTGTTCAGGACCCTCCTGAAGAATGGGAATTTACTTTAGGTTCAGGGCCCTCCTGAAAAATGGGATTTTACTTTCTGTTCAGGACCCTCCTGAAAAATGGGATTTTACTTTCTGTTCAGGACCCTCCTAGAAAATGGGAATTTACTTTCAGTTCAGGACCCTCCTGGAAAATGGGATTTTATTTTATGTTCAGGACCCTCCTGAAAAATTGGACAACACTTTCAAAGTGAAATACTATTTTACTATATTTTTGTTTGGGATAATTTTTGTTCTAGTTTTAATGTTGGGTTTCAGGAGCCCGCCTGAAGAACAGGGTGATGAAATAGCAAGTCAGGAGCCCGCCTAGAGAATAGGGTGAAGAAACAAAAGAGTCAAGCAATAAAGTGAAGCAATTGAAAGCCAAGCAACAGGTTGAAAGAAATTGCAAGTCAGGAGCCCGCCTGAAGAATGGGGTGATGAAAGTCTAGTCAAGAACCAACAGAAGCTGTATAGATAGGATTTTTGCAATTTCATTTATGTTTTAACTTGTAATTTTCATTTTTGATGTAATGACAGAGCCGCGGACCGGAACCTCGACGGAACCTCGACGGAACCTCACTCGACTCTCCAACTCGGTGTAGTCCACCTCTTCCAATCCTTTGAAATACCCGTGACATGATTCTCTCGTAACTTGGGTAGGTAGGATGTCTTAAGTCAAGACCCGGTTGTCCTTCTTCCTTCTATTTCTTGCTTTGAATAATGGTCGGGACAAAATTCAGTCTTGTTGTCTACTTCTTTGTCTGAAAACACTTCGTGTTTACATTCAAAGGGGGCATGATGTAGACACCTAATTTCTTCCCTCCGCAATATCATTTTTACCCATGCGACCGGCCGTCGTTGGCCTTGAAGTAGGCCTGCCACGCACTGCCCAATCCACTAAATGGTTCAAGTTGGCTACTGAATTGGCCTTGAAGTAGTACTGCCACGCACTGCCCAATCCACCAAATGGTATAAATTGGCTACTGAATTGTCCTTGACGTTTAGTGGTCCAAGTTGGCTACTGAATTGGCCTTGAAGTAGGCCTGCCACTCACTGCCCAATCCACCAAATGGGTGACGCGGCGCGACACTCTTTCTACATGGGCAAAATTGATTCCTAGTCCTAATTTGAGTTAGAAAACTTGCGGTACTTATCCTTATGGGAGTTGGTTGACACCATTTGGGGGCAATAAATACACCTAAACACGAAGAAAAGAGAGGAGATCACGTTTGGATTCAATCAAAGAACACAACACAAAAGTTTCATTGGGAAGAAACGTCTTACTTAAATATCGTAGTACAACGGATACCAATATAATATTAGTTTAGCAAAATGTACATCCGATTAAAGCTTTCTTAAATAGTGTGCAAAGTCGACATAAGCCAAACAAAATGAAATTAGGGTTTAGTTAATAAAATCAAATAAAGTCATTTACCACTCAATTATTATAACTAATTCAGCTTTTCAACAAGAAGTTTAGTTGATTAAATAAAATAATAAATTTGTCTCATATTTCAATTGAAACGGTTACAATTGTTATACAATTTTACTTCAGTTGAAATGTTTTGGCTATATTTTACTACAATCTTACTTCAATTGAAACGTTTTGGCTATATTTTAAATCTCAATTCTAGCCATTTTTAACCCTACAAAATCTCCCCCTCTATTGGGCTATCTCAGCTTAATATCCCAGCTCAATTCTCCCAAAATACCCGGACCAATACTTAAACAAACCCGACCTGGCCCGATACTAAAACAACCCGACCCGGCCCAAGTCTTGACCCCCCCCCCCCCCCAAACCAAAACTCTCCTCTCTTGTCCATTTTCTCATATTTATTAACCAGTAGCAATCTAAGCGGGCAAATTAATTAAGGATGACAAAAAAGTTTCAAAATTAAAAAAGAGTGACACAAGTCTTAAATATTGAATAGATGTAACAATTTTAAGATTAGTGTTAATGACACTAATTTTAAAATCCTCAAATTTTATTATTTACACAAAAATCTCTACACCATCACCATTACTTCTCCTCCACACCCTTTTTGTTGCCGCCCGCCGTCGCCGCCACCTCTTCCTCAACTATCACTATCACTACCATTGTCACCTCTTTTTCGTGGTGATAATAGTTATGGTGACAATAGTATGTCCCTCTACATAACTATCATTTTTTTTCTTTTTCCTTTACCACCATCGCTATCAACACCACAATAAATGTCATCTTCTCATTCGGCGTCACCACCAACACCATCACCTCCATTTTTACCATAAATATCACTTTTTCGTGGGCTACTCCTCCAATTAGATCTTTTTTTCAAAAATTAAGTAAGTATCGAAGTTGCTGCAGCAACTTCGATAATTGTTGCAACAACTTTGATAATTATTGTAACATAATATCTAATAGTACTTGTTGCAATAATTACCGTAATTGTTGAAGCAACTCTCGTAGTTGCTGAAACAACTCTCGTAATTGTTGAATTTGCTACATTATTTTTTCATTTATTTTTAAAAGAAATTTAAAAAATTCTTTTCAAACTTTTCAATTTTTTTTATAAAAATAATCCGTGATAATTAAAAAGGAAGAACGAAACGAAAAGAGAAAGAAAAAAAAGGATGAAAGAAGAGGAAAATGTACGGAGAGAAAGAAGAAAATGGGGAGAAAGAAAAAGAAAAGAAAGATTGAAAAATAAGAAAAGGGACTCTAAAATTTGAAATTTAAAGTTGGAGGACTTTTTAAAATATTAAAAAAAAAAAAATTAAAAATTTAAAAATCATACTTTACACCCCAATTAACTAATCACAATTTAAATACTAAATAATCAATTCTCGGGAAAGTGCCTGTTACTGATTACAAGGTTGCTAGAATATGTGAATACAACAACTGCTCTTGTTCGTAAGTTCTGATGTAATATTATGATCAGCCTGACATTTGTGGGTCGGGTCACATGGTCAGATTTCGACCCGTCTGTCTTTGGTTTTGTGCCCTAGACTAGAAACGATGAAAGACGAGGTAGATGAGGATGAGGGTGTTGAGATAATGAAAGACAAGGTAGATGAGGATGAGGGTCTCATTATATCGAAAATGTACTTGACAAATTCAAGTATATGGAATTTGATATTGTCAAGACTTCATTGGATGTGAGCTTCGCACTTCCAAAGAATGAGGGTGAAAGTGACTCACAGTTGGAATACGCAAGAATATTGGGATATTTAATGCATATAATGAACTATACACGACCAGACATAGCATGCGCTATTAGTAAGTTGAGTCAGTACACGAGTAATCCCAATAAAACTCATTTCATGGCAATGAAAAGAGTTTTGGGGTATGTTAAATACACTCAAGACTATACCTTACATTATAATAAATACTCCGCGGTATTTGAAGGATATAGTGATGCAAATTGGATCACCGGATCGAACGAAGTAAAATCTACAAGTGGATATGTATTTACTATCGGTGGAGGAGCGGTCTCTTGAAAATTATCCAAACAGACTTGTATTGCTCGCTCTACGATGGAATCTGAATTTATCGCATTAAATAAAGCCGGTGAAGAAGCAAGATGTCTCCGAAATTTCTTGGAATATATTCCTTATTGGCCCAAACCGATGGCACCAGTATGTATACACTGTGATAGTCAAGCGACAATAGTAAGGCAGGGAGCATGATGTACAACGTTAAATCTCTTTACATAAGACGAAGATATAATACCGTTAGAGAACTTCTCTCTAGTAGAATTATTACTGTTGACTACGTAAAGTCAAAGGATAATGTGTCGGATTCACTTACAAAAGGCCTATCTAGAGAAGGAGTTGAGAGGACATCCAAGGGAATGGATTTAAGGCCGAGGACAAGTCAGTATGGCCGTATCATATATATCTTGTACTAAATCCAATCTTGAATACCGTAATATTGAAATTTTACTTCCAATTATCATATTAACTACAGAATTATCGAATATCAATTATCGAATTTTGTAATTCGATTTGGTAATTCAGTTTTTGATATTTTATGTTCACTCCTACATGCTGTGTGTATCAAAAATGACAATTAAAAATGGTCACATAAAGAAAAAAAGATAGGAGAAAAAAAAAAAAAAAAAAGGAAGAAGCGGGTCGGGTCACATGGTCAGATAAAACCCCCAAAATTGTTCCCATTTCCACCCGTTTTTGGTTGTGTGCCCTAGACTAGAAACGATGAAAGACAAGGTCGATGATGATGAAGGTCTTATGATGATGATGAAGAAGCTGGAATTGGATGAATGGGGATTTCTTCCCTATTTTTACATTTATTTCAACTATCATGAATCTCCTGATTGGCGTTCTCCTCTTAGCCATGACTATGGCCTTCTGCAAAGATCTCTACAGGATTTTATTGATAACTGCGATCAATACGAAAGGTATATGATTTTGGATAGATAGCGCCCTTTGGGTGTCTTATTTCCTTTTATTATCTAGCAGTATGTTACCCCATCTAGTTGTGTGCTTTTGTTTGTTATGCTGTTATATGTCCTGAGCCTATGGGTCTATCGTAAACAGCCTCATAGTGGTATAATGGACTACGTACACTTTACCCAGACCCGACTCTGTGGGAAGACACAACATGATGCGTGCTTTGTACATTGATTTCGATGTCTCAAGTGATCACTCGACCTGTTAACAAGCTATATATATATATATATATATATGCTTCTTTCTTCCCTGACATATTGCGAAAATGCAGCTTCGACTTCTCAATAGGGACAGAAACAGTTGGTGGGGTGAAGCTTTGTAGCTACGCCGAGTTGCAAGAGATTAATGATAATTTCGATTCCAATAGATGTATCCGAAAGACTCTTTGTGGAAGATTGTTTCCTGGCACCATTGGTGAAGGATCTGAAAAACGATCAGTAATTGTCAAGACATGGGATTTTCTCCTTCCTTACAGAACTGGACATGTACAACGTCCATTTGATTTTTGTGTATGTTTACTGGATATATATGCCTGAATTTGATTTCTGTTTTCTTTTCTTTCTCTGTACTGACTGATCATGTCAATGGTTCTTTTTTATAGGATCAGATCAAGTTATTCACAAACAAAGAAGTAAATACGCATCCAAGATTGGCAAAGTTGTGTGCCATTTGTTGTGAAATAAGGCTTGCTGTTGTCTATGATGTAAAATTTGATGAAAATACTACCAGATTCTTGTCTGATGTGCTTCTCAAAGGTATATATTTAAGTCATCTCAAATATTATGTTGAAGGACTAATTAGACGGGGAGCGTTGGAGTAACCGGTAAAGTTGTTGGTAACGGGTTCAAGCCTTGGAAACAGCCCCTTGCAGAAATGTAAGGTGAGGCTGCGTACGATAGATCCTAGTGATCGGGCCCTTCCCCAGACCCTACGCACAGCAGGAGCTTAGTGCACCGGGCAGCCCTTTTACTATCCACTCTACTTTTAGCACACTCCTTAATATTTTCCCTTGTTTGCTAGATGACTTTGGGTGGTACGACCGGTTAAATGTGGCAATTCAACTTGCAAATCTCTTAGTATCCTTGCATGAAAAGGATATTTTCTTAGGCAGTGTTACTGCATCATGCATTATGATACTAGATAAGGTTGAGTTTGAGCCTCCTATTTCTCTCAAATTTATATATGTGAATGTTTTTGACAAGTTATTGCATTGGTTTGGATGCAGGAAATGAATATAAAACTATTCGATTTTGGTCCAGCTCCTACTCGTTTGTACGGAAAAAATAATGATATGACAATTAAGTGTCATCCTGGCAGGGAAGCTCCAGATAGAGGTATGTTTGCTCAGGCTACTATTAGTCCAAAGGTATTTCTTATAGTTGTCTGTTTAATGCAATGATATGTAATGCCTCGTCTACCATGTAGCTTGAGGTCTGGGATTGTGTGGCTCAGAAAGTGACGAGTCCGAACAACTTAGCTTATTATTGTGCAGGTTAGGTCTAGTTGTTAACATCGCTATCAAAAACATAAGCATGAAGATATATTTATCTCTTACTTGAGTCATAAAATACTACTATTTTTTTCTTCTATGTTGCTTGGACTCTCCAAAATTGTTGCAGCCACCTTGCTAGATCCTGTAAACATGGACCACTTTTGGTGGATCCGACAGACACGGACATTTATAAAAATGCACCTAGCTTGTTAACCTAATTTATCTTGTTTTCTGTAGTAAAAGAGAGTTTATGTTATTTTCTATATGTATATACGTACAGGTTATATGTCGACGAAATCTGATGTTTATGTATTCGGTATGTTACTGTTGGAGCTGATAACCAAAAAGGAGCTTGATGATTCATTTTCCAATTCAGAAGTAGGCGGCAAAAAGAATGTGGTTGATGAAAGCTTCAAAGAAGTTGATCCTGAAACCGCGTCTAGGATGACAAGCCTGACGTACAGATGCACAGAATGGAAACCAGAAGAAAGGCCAACGATGAAGGATGTTTTAGACGTTTTGACAGAAGCAATGAATATGGGAGCCAAGGGGGAGAAACGAAAAAGAGATGAAAATGAAGCAGTAGAAGCCGCAGCTGTCCCCCTCTTGGCTTGAGCTGCTTTTACCTTACTGTATGAATTGAATTTGGTGTGAAACGCTTAGTATTTTGTTTTTGTTGAATTTTCTTTCAAAAATGCGTACTTGTATGTATGAACCATTTGGAATTCCTTGCGGAGGGCCTTACTCATAGGGTTTAATTCTAATGCAAGACCAGATTGATACCCTCAACTATTCCACAGTTCAACTACTTTTTAGTGATGAATGATGTAACGATCCTCCCAGTCATTTTGTTAATTTTACCATTTTATGACTTGCGGGGATGAGTAACATGGTTTCCGAGGTGGTAGTATTGAAGGGTGCTGAGAAGGAATATGATTGTTGATTGTGTGTAGCCAAGATTCAGTAACTTTGTTGAGATCTGAAATGTTCAAGAAAAGAAAGTCCTCTTAGGCAATACAAAACTGAAGTTGAAAATCAGTTAGAGAAAAAGATCAAAATGATAAGAATTGATGGGGCGGAGAATATGAATCTCCCTTTGCGCAAATAAGCGTAGAGAATGAAATCGTCCATCAAAGTACGACCCTGTATTCACCTCAATCTAATGGAATTGCGGAAAGAAAAAATCGAACTTTGAAGGAAATGATGAATGCCTTACTTATAAGTTCCGGTCTACCGCAAAACCTGTGGGGGAGGCTATCCTTATAGCCAACCGTATACTCAATAGAGTTCCCCATTGTAAGACACAATCAATTCCTTATTAAAAATGGAAAGGAAGAAAAACCAACTTGAAATATTTCAAAGTGTGGGGTGTCTAGCGAAGGTCCAAGTTTCTATGCCTAAAAGGGTTAAAATAGGACCTAAGACGATGGACTGCGTGTTCATAGGATATGCTAAAAGTAGTAAAGCATGTCGGCTTTTGGTTCATAAGTTCAAACATCCGGATATTAATGAAAATACGGCAATTGAATCAGATGATGCTGAATTATTTGAAAACATTTATTTGTATAAAACTAGACATGAACAGTCTAGTGAGGGGTCTAAACGACCTCGAGATGAGCCAAGTGAGAATGTACATAATGATGAAAATTCAAGACGTAGTACACGTCAAAGAACGTCAACTTCGTTTGGATCAGATTTTGTAATATTTCTCTTAGAAAATGAGCCTCAAACGTTTAAACGTTTAAATAAGCGATGTCGTTTAAATAAACGTTTAAATATTTACATATGATTTTTAGATCACGAGTTTTAAAAGACTTTATTTTTATTCTTAAGCACTAATCTAGTTAACGGTGCAACATAAAATGAGACAAAGGAAGTACTATAAGCCTTGATAATTGATAATTCAAGATATTTAAAAGATATATAAGATTTTCTTGTTTGAATTTTGGAATTAAGAAAATGCCACATAAATTAAAACGGAAAACTTTTTAATTTTTGCATGTGAAAAATACTTCTTTTTTTCCCACTAATTCTATAAAAATATCTCTCAAGGGTGTGTTAGTTTTTTTCAAATTTTTATTTTTATTTTTCTGTCACTTTCTTTTTGAGTAATGAATTGACAGTTAGTTAGTGACTCCTTTTTGCAATTGTGATTGTTTTTTTAATTTAATTATTATTATTATTATTTTCATTTGAAGAAAGGAAGTGTATGGACCCCAAAAAAAGAATTTCATGCACTTTCAACTAATGGGACTTTAGCATATTTTTGTCACCATTTTATGTTGATGTGGTACTTTGCATGAAGTTAAACACCCGAGCCGCATGAAGGACTGTCATATGCCACGTCAACTAAAAGATTGACAAAAATATGCTAAAATTTAGTTGGAGACAATAGAATCCTCGTAAAGTTGAGTGTGTAGTAGCAAATATGTTGATGTAGTATTTTTTGTGTTTCGATCATCGCATTAGTTTGTTCTTATTTTGTTCTTTTTCTATGTGTGCAACGTAGGCACTAAGGTTGTCAAAAATACGATTTTAATTAGTCCAGGGGTAATAGGACCCTCCTAAAGTTCGGGTGTGTCCCAGCTTTTTCATGTATAGTTCAAGGTGGTAATAGAGTATTTTCTCAAATTATTATAAAAAAATACTTGTAAAAATATATAATAAAAAAAATAAGTTTCCTTATGATGCATGCAATCCCAATCCTATTCGTACCTTAAATAGTTTTCTTAAACATGGTAACAATAAGATTCCTTATATTACATGTCTCACTTTTATAAATAAGCTTCTAATTCTTTGTTTTCTCTATTTCACTTGAACTCAAAATAACAATGGCATATAAAAGTGAAAGTATAAAGGGAATCAAAATAATTAAGGGTGTTTAAGTGAATTCAAAACATGATTTAAAAAAAATGTTCTTGATCGTCATCACCAATTAGGGTCGTCATCGAGATTTTGGATTTGATCGTTACCACCAATTCGACAATACGGACAATACAATAAATTATAAATAACAAACAATAACAACAACAAACCCAGTGTATTCCCACATAGTGGGGTCTGGGGAGGGTAAGATGTACGCAGTCCATACCACCACCTCCGAGAAATAGAAAGACTATTTCCGATAGACCCCGGCTCAAGAAAAGGAATAATAATCAAATCCGTAATAAAGCATGGAACAAGATCACATAACATAAATACGACACCCACAAGGAATAGTACACAGATACGTAATTACGCATGAAACAATAAAATATAAATAACAACTATAAAAAACATAAATAACAACAATAAAAAAAAATATTATATTTAAACTAACAACATCGTACGATGCAATAGATAACATTAATAACTATCCAAACAAGCATTTAATATGGGTGCAATTTGTACATATAAGTGGAACATTTTTGTAGCAATCTAGTCTTTTGTTTAACTTGTGAAAACTTGAGCCTCACATCCCCACAAAATACTTTCATATATATAGATTCATAATCACCCTTTACCTCCACTGTGAAATTTCCAAATCCACTTGTGCTATTTTCCTTAGTGTCATCCATTATCTTGACTGGAAAATTACCAAAAGTCACTCGTACAGACGAACGCTCGCCTTTCTTCTGACGATAAAGGCCTAACCTATTCATCCAGACAATATTTCCCTCGTACGAAATCGAAGCCACCATGTTTTTATACTCAACTTCACTGGATGCGCGATTTTCGACCACGAAATCGATAGTCAGGTTTTGAGCATGTAGAGATGTATAAGGCCATATTGATGAAAAACTAATATTAGAAGATGAGATTTCTTCAATAGAGAATTTGGGACTAGGTGTCTTACAATACTCAACAAGAAATAAAAATGAAAAGAATAAAAATAAAAATAAAAAAATGGGAATAGGTATAAATTTAGAATCTTTGTGATCACAACAATGTTTATCATGGTTTTGTTTATTGGATGATGAAACATGTAAAACAGTAGAAGGATTATTGTTTTTTTCTTCCTTGAAAACCATAACTTAGGGCTATAATACACAAACTATATTAGTATATTATTATAAAAAGTTGTCGCATTCATATCAGATCCTCAAAAAATCACTACTTTTAAACACATAGATGGTAACGTAAATATTGGAACTAGATCCTAACGAATTGGCTATTTTTTTTACCATAAAATAGGGGATAATTAATTAGAATAGGTCACACATTCTTATCTAAACCTTTTACTTAACCATAGTAAAATAACTCTCCCACAAATGGATTAACATAATCTTAATTAACCATAGGGTTGGGAAAAGTAATATATCTTAGTAACTCTATTCACATTTGTCCTAAACCTTGCTTGTGGGGAGGTGACACGTATCAAGTGCGTGAAAACTGGTCCGAACATCGCGATTATAAAAAAAAACTATATTCACATGTAATACAATATAAACTAGTTAACCAACAAAATAAAAGATCTAACGTATCGACATACGCGCTCCTTTCTGCTGACAATAAAGAGCTAACGTATTCACCCAAATAATATTTCCTTGATAGAAAATCTTATTACGTTCTTGTACTTAACTTCATATTAGAAAATGATCAAAATCAAGAATTCTATTCCATAAGTACACGTACATTGAGAATTTCTATCACAATAGTTTAGTTCATTGAGGTATTATAATTTGCTGATTAAATGAAAGCGAAAATATAAATTAATTAACCATGGTTAAATGATAGGGAGTAAATGGTTATCTACGGGTATTCAAGGAAAAGTGTTATAAAAAATATTATAGGCGGAATACATACGCATACCCCTGAACTTGATGGGTTTTTTTTCGTGTTGTCACCTAAAGTGTTATAAATATCGTAAAGTGTGCCTATTAAGCACTTCTTTTCAAAAAATCATAGAAAAATTGAAACGCTTGTCTACATGTTGGTGACGTAATAAATACACCAATAAAACAAAGACAACGCACTTTTGCTTACAAATACTCCAACAAATAAAAAAAGTAAAAACCTTTAAGCCATTTTTTCTAAAACCCTAATCCCTATAGGTCTTCTTCTTTCCCCAAAACGACCTTCATTTCCTTAAAAAAAAAAAAAATTAAGAAAAAAATTATTTTCTTGTTGGAGGTGGTGGCGATGGTGAAACAACCGGAGATGGTGGCTCGCAGTGGCGGAGCCAGACTTTCGGTTAAGGGTGTTCATATTTTTCCTTGGGCAAAGAACTATTTAAAAAATAAAGAAATAAAGCATTGCTGCACCTATCGAGGTTCAAACTCGGGTTGTTGATGCAGAAATGTACACTAGACCACTAGAAATGTATATAATCATAAATATCTATATTTAACCTATATATTCGGAAAAAAAATTCGACTAAGGGTATTCATTTGACCACCCTTCGGTGGCTGTAGCTCCGCCCCTGATGGCTCGGATTGATTTTGAAGAAGATAAGAAATAAGAAATTTTTTTATAAATGATAAAAATTAATTAAGGCCTTCCACCCTCTCAAAAGAGAATGTACTTTACATGTTGTGTCGGATCAGCAGATGTGTTCAATAAAAACATAGCCTAACTAAGATTTTAACACGAAAAAATTCAACAAATTTAGAGGCCTGCGTATATATTCCGCCTATATTGTAATTTGTATATGGATGTTTGTTACTCTAATCTTGATATATATCTTCCACTATTCCTCAACCATTAGGATACTAATTCCCACACCTTCTTAACATTCTCTCTTGATCTTCTCTCATAATCTTTATGGTTAATGTCATGTTCATGACGATCTTTTATATGCCTCTATATATGTAACACTATAAATAGAGAGGTTTATGTTGTATACATTTGAAACACTTACATTTGAATGAATAAGAAAACCTCCTCTCTTGATCTCTCATTTCTTGTGTACTTTTTTATTTTATTTTTTCGATTTTTTAACTTTGTTTTACAACATATTCAAGGGGATCTTATAATTTGTGATCTTTGACTTTATACACAACTAGTGTCATTTGACTCATGCTAAGCCTGGACCCAAACTACATTTACATTTATATGTTTTTTAATTTGTTGTGTCACAACCTAAAATCAAGGAGGCTCGACTGCCACTTGGTGCCATACTTAACTGAATGAATCAACTAAAACCAAACCAAACTATTTTGGTGGGCCGTCAAGGCCAAACTGAATTGAAAAACAAAAAAAAATACAATCAAGATAAACACAATATAACAACAGTATAATATAAGGACAATTGGATTGTAACTAACTACCTGACCTACGGCAACAATTGTCTACAAGATTCTAGGATGAGAAATCGTTAATCACTAGTCGAGATAGGCACCGTAGGAATCTTTGATTATACAGGCCAAATTAAAGTCTAAACTCGGCAACTCCGGAATGAACGAAACATATCAATCATCAGCTAAACTCGATCATACGCGGCGAGGACCTCTTTCCTCTTGGTAACCTGCAAGCATGAATGCAGTGCCCCAGACAATAGAGACATCAGTACGAAAGAATGTACTGAGTATGTAAGACAAAGCGACCATATGTAAAATAAGAGTTCAAATGAAATCAGGTATCAATGTATAACCATTTATGGGTAGGTAAGGATAGAAGACCACCTTTTCTTATATTGTGGAATCATGTACATTATATTCTTTACTTTACATTTCTTTGTTTGTAAACTTGTAATGTGAGATATAATGACCAATTGATCTGTGGCCTTGCAAATTCATCAATCGAGATCGGCCTATGCTAGGTATTGTGACCCCAACCCATAACATATCAACTGGGATCGGCCCTATGCTAGGTATCAAAACCCCTTGGGTTGCCACCCATAACAACAGATTTGTGTTACTTAGCTTATTTGAGAAAGAGTTGCATTGCCCTATCAATTGTATACATTTCAAGCACAGCATTGCAAACAAACATATTCTTAAAGTATCCATTTGCTCTTGCAATCTTCTCCCCCTTCGGTGCCCCAAGATTCGCAACACTAGCAATCTTAACTTCATTAGGCTTTACCCCTCCGGCTTTCTCCATTTCCTTGTAAACAGCTAGTGCATCCGCATACTTCCCATTTTGCGAACATACACAGATCATCGCAGTCAAAGAAATCACATTCCTCGAAGGCATTTCCGCAAAACAACTTGAAAGCTTCTTCCACATTTCCATTCTTGGCATACCCCGCAATCAAATAATTCCAAGTAGGCACATCCTTCATTTCCATCTCATTGAGATTGTCACTTTGGTGGTCATAATTCTATTGAGCTTTTGGGGCTATAGAATTGTGATGTAGGTAAAATATTCAAGGCAACAACGATGATATATGGAGTAAAAAGAGACTTGGATGTAATACTCAGGAATTTATAGAACTCAATGAACTTTATTGGACACGGTGACTGAGTATAGACAACTGAGCCATGAAGACGTGTGACAAGTACCAACTTTAGGCTATAAATGACCGACTACGGGGTGTATAAAAAGGAAACAAGTAGTTCTATTTAAAATCAAAAGTCTGCATTTTGAATGGGGACATGCAACTCCTCAAATGAAGAGGTCCGCACTATACAATAAGAGACACCGATTTTCCTTCCTTCATCCGAGCTGGCAGTACAAGGATCGATCACTCACGTTGTTGCTCAGACTCTTCAAGAATGTCAATGGTTGTGTATCCGATTCTTAAATAGTAGTGCATCTAAAGTGAAGAGTTTGAGCAACTTATGTTGAAGGCCGGATCATCGAAGAAGAATATTCAGTGAAGAGTTTGAGCAACTTATGTTGAAGGCCGGATCATCGAAGAAGAATATTCTAAGCAGCGGATTATTACTACATGGTAAAAGGAATGGAAGATGCTTCCAAGAGAAAGAGAGAAGACGCTTAATTTTTTCAAAATATACCATGTGTATGTATATGAATAAGCAACACAACCATAATGTTAGTTAGGATAACATATATCTCTGCTAATTCAATAATTCATAACAAGAACTAAATTAATATGCCAGCTCCAAGAATACCATGATATCTAAAAAAAAAAAAAACACGTGAACCACCGTATGGACCAACAAGGCACTACTAGAAAAAAAAAAAAAGAGGAGAAAACCGACCACCAAAACCGATCAAAATCTGTGGTCGAAAAACTTGTGGTGGCTTTTTAAAAAAAAATAATTAAAATTCATTATTATTTTATTAAAATAGAAAAAGAGATGAAAATGTTTTGATCTCATGACTTCTCATCATCATCATCATGATGAATCGACAGTAGTACTTCCTTCTTTAAATGTTGTACCTCATGATAATACCCCTTTTGGTATTTTTGAAGCTTTTAACAGAAATCATCATCATCAATCACAAGGTATGCTGTTATAAATTGTGTCCCTTTTTTTTTTTTTTTTTTTTTTTTTTTTTGGGTACCATTTCTTGAAATAAAGTTACGACGGTCGTGCTCGTCTTGCACTTTGGTCATGCCTTAAAACCCTAACTCTTCAAAAGAAAAATGATAGAAAGGAGAAAAAAGATACAAGGATATTAATGGTTTTTTGTTTCAAAAAAATGGATTTTGATCCATTATTGTTACAAATATTAGGGAAAAAATACAGTTTGGTGCACTAAGCTCTCGCTATTTGATGGTGCAAATCTTGTTTCTCGTAAAATGATTGATAGTGGATGATTTTTTTTTATTATTTTTTTTTTTGATTCTATGTTTTTGTATGCAGATTGGAACACTGATGATACTAACTACAAGACCACATCGTTTAAATAAGCGATGTCGTTGTCAGACTCATCCTTTTGGAAAGAGGCAGTCAATAGTGAGATTGATTCAATCTTATACAACCATACGTGCGAATTGGTTGACCTTCCTCCAAGAAACAAGCCTTTAGGATCTAAATAGATCTTCAAAAGGAAAATGAAAGCGGATGGTACTATTGACAAATACAAGGCAAGACTTGTAGTAAATGGCTTCAAACAAAAAGAAGGTCTTGATTACTTTGATACATACTCGCCGGTAACAAGAATAACATCGATTCGAATGTTAATTGCCTTGGCGGCAGTATATGATCTTGAAATCAATTAAATGGATGTAAAAATAGCATTCCTAAATGGAGAATTGGAGGAAAAAATTTACATGGTACAACCTGAGGGTTTTGTGGTTTCAGGAAAAAAAAATAAGGTGTGTAAACTTGTTAAGTCACTTTATGGACTAAAACAAGTACCTAAACAATGACATGCAAAGTTTGACCAAATCATGTTAGCAAACGAGTTCAAGATAAATGAATGTGATAAATGTATTTATATTAAAGACACTCTAAATCACCAAGTCATTGTGTGTTTATATGTGGATGATATGTTGATTATCAGTAGAGACATTTCAGACATAAATGCAACGAAACGAATGCTCGAGAGCAAATTCGATATGAAAGATCTTGGAGTTGCGGATTTGATCTTAGGAATAAGAATCCATAGAACTCCACAAGGGTTGGCATTGTCACAGTGTCATTATATCAAAAATGTACTTGACAAATTCAAGTATATGAAATTTGGTATTGCCAAGACTCCATTGGACGTGAGCTTCGCACTTCAAAGAATGAGGGTGAAAGTGACTCACAGTTGGAATACACAAGAGTATTGGGATATTTAATGTATATAATGAACTGTACACGACCAGACATAGCATGCGCTATTTGTAAGTTTAGTCGGTACACAAGTAATCCCAACAAAATTCATTGGATGACAATGAAAAGAGTTTTGGGGTATCTTAAATACACTCAAGACTATGCCTTGCATCATAATAAATATCCCACTGTACTTGAAGAATATAGCGATGTAAATTGAACCACCGGATCGAACGAAGTAAAATCCACAAGTGGATATGTATTTACTATCGGTGGAGGAGCGATCTTTTGAAAATCATCCAAATAGACTTGTATTGCTCGCTCTACAATGGAATCTGAATTTATCGCATTGAATAAAACTGGTGAAGAAGCAGAATGACTCCAAAATTTCTTGGAAGATATTTCTTATTGGCCCAAGCCGGTGGCACTAGTATGTATACACTGTGATAGTCAAGCGACAATAGGTAGGGCAGGGAGCATGATGTACACCGGTAAATCTCGTCACATAAGATGAAGACATAATACCGTTAGAGAACTTCTCTCTAGTGGAATTATCACTATTGACTATGTAAAGTCAAAGAATAATGTGTAGGATCCACTTACAAAAGGCCTATCTAGAGAAGGAGTTGAGAGGACATCCAAGGGAATGTGTTTAAGGCCTAGGACAAGTCAGCATGGCGGTAACTCTACCTAGCAGACTGGAGATCCCAAGAGCTAGGTTCAAGGAGATTAAATAAAGTTGTGTCTGACAGGTTTAACATTATCAATAAATCAACCCATTCTCATGATGTAGACAATGTTTAGTAAACAAGATAAGACTTAAGGTGAAAATTCTTTTAATGATTATCTAAATTTGGCAAATTTGATCAAATAGTTTAATCTATGAGATTGGACGTTTAGAAATCACCTATGTGAGGGCGAAGTGGAAGCCGCTTCAAGGAGAATGTTAGTAAAGGCATATTCTCTAAGGTCTCATGAAACCGGGACGTGTTCATGGCTGAAAATAATAAATCCGTGAGAACCAAAAACGGTAAAAGGTTGGTTATGTGACATGTGTTGTCTAGGTGTACATTAAAGATCTACGGTTCAAAGATATCAAATCTACCAATTGACCAAGTGCATCCGATGCATGTTCCCTACGAAAAGTTCAAAGGGAAACCCACTTATCCAGATGCAACCAGTCTTTGCTTGATGATCACATATTTGTCCGTAAAAATTTTACGAAAAAAATAGTCATTTTTCATTCATGTGGGAGATTATTGGGTTCAATATATATGAAAAAGTGGGAATGAAAAATAAAGAAAAAATAGTGGAGAGAAAGAGACACCAAATTAGAAAGTGTACTCTCAAAAATTAGAAAGTTCACTAATTATCCTACATTGGTGGGAGAAGAGAACTTTGGAGTGTTTTTAATAAGGAACACTAACTCCACATGGATAGTGAGGCAAGAACAAGAGGGTACTTCGCGCCGTCGTCGTTCGCTCGGCTTCGGCAAATGATCGATGAGATCTATCTTTTTAGATAAATTTTATTTGACAGAATTTAATCCAAATTTTATTTGACAGAATTTAATCCAAAAATACCAACAGAAAAATGCCGCAATTTTTTTTTTCTGTGTTTTGATCCTCCATTTATATGCATGCCTGTTGACACTGTTTCGAAAATTCACTGCAGAAATGAAGTGATGCTTAGGAAGGGAAGCAACCCTTCAACGAAATGACATACTAATTCATGAAATGGTATGCTTATTCTGAAAAAAAATCATTCTTTGGACGAACAGACACGAATTTTCAGAAAGGTCACACCTTTTAAGTGACTCATTGCCACCTTTTTAGGAGAGGTACCTAATGGCTATATAAACCTGCTTTCATCCACAGGTTTATGTACGAAATTTCTGAATATAAAACTCTTCTTGTCTTCAAAATATTCTGTGTCATCAATTAAATCGTTGAGTGAGTTCATTGAATCCAACAATTTGAGGTACCGATATTGTTCGGATTGAAGGCCATTTTATCTTGGGAGGAAGATTCCATAACCTCGGGTACAGTGAGGAGAATTATTCCTTAAGGACACTCCGTGAAGTCGGAGGACTTGGCCTTACAAATTTTGTTTCATCTTATTTCTGAAAACTAACATATTTATTGGATAGATTATCTATAATCTTGTGTTGAAGGTGTTAAAGAACTTCATAAGTGTTCTTGTCTCAGACTTCAACTTCTGTTGAAGTTATTGTTGCATTTATACAGATTCTTGTACCCGAATACATTGAAAATAACAATCTTAAAGAATAATCATTGTTTCAGAATCTGTATTGCTTGTTTTTGGAGATTAAAGCTTTAAGCTTTCTACTCCGCTTAAACTTAACTAGTGATTTAAAGACATAAAATCATCATCACAAGTTAAAGAGCACTCGGTTGACGACTAGAAGTCATAAAACTTCATCATTCAACTAGAAAAAAGAAGTGTTTAAAGTTACTGCATTTTTTTAAGAGATGAAAGGAGAAATAAGAAACAATAGATTAAGAAAAAATAGGAGAAGATTAACAAAAACAATGAAAATATTTATATTTTTTATCTTTTTTCTTTAAAATAACATATATGTGTGCGTGCACGCAGAGGCAGAGGCGAATTCATAATTTAAAGTTTGTGGGTTTTCAATATTAACAAAAATAAAAACAAATAGTAGCCAAGGGGATTTGAAACCACAACCGAAAACTTTTACAAACTCATCTACTCGACTAGACCAACTACACATTTTGTTATATTTACTAGATTTCTCTATATAAATATTAGTTCCGCACGAAAAATTATTGGATTTCGGAAACTCCCACCCAACACCTTGAATCTGCCCCTGTGTGTACGGGTGGACGTTCGGTATTTAAAGTTTGGGTTCGGTAATTCGGTAATTGATATTTGAACATAGATATCACATATCATACTCATAGACATCGATTAGTCTTTGGTTGTGTGTCCTAGATTAGGGTAGAGAGTTAGTGGGTCCGATTTTAGCCGTTATAGCAGGGAAGAGTGTTTTGTTTGTATCTACGCTTGGAGTTTCTTGTTCATGGTGTTTCGATGATGTCTGTGATTTTGGATAGATAGTTTATATACTAGTGCCTTGTTGGTGTCTTATTTCCTTTATTATCTAGCAACGTGTTACCCTATCTAGTTGTGTTCTTTTGTTTGTTATGCTGTTATATGTCCTGAGCCGGGGGTCTATCGGAAACAGCCTCTCTACTTCATCTAAGGTAGTGGTATAATGGACTGCGTGCGCTGCACCCTCCCCAGACCCCACTTTGTGGGAATACACTGGGTATGTTGTCGTTGTTGTTGTATCTGTGTCTGTATGTTCGTCGAGTTCTGCTTCTCATCCCCTTGTTCGGTTTTCTATCTTTTGTAGATGCCTATCATACTTCCATTAATGTGTGGTTTGGTTAAGTTTCTTTGAGTTGTAAATCTTTGTTATTACCATCAATATAATCTGTATCTCAGAGTTGTTACACAAGGTAAGACACAACATGATGCATGCTTTGTACATTTATTTCGATGTCTCAAGTGATCACTCGACCTGTTAGCAAGCTATATATATATATATATATATGCTTCTTTCTTCCCTGCCATATTGCGAAAATGCAGCTTCGACTTCTCTATAGGGACAGAAACAGTTGGTGGGGTGAAGCTTTGTAGCTATGTCGAGATGCAAGAGATTACTGATAATTTCAATTCCAATAGATATATCCGAAAGACTCTTTGTGGAAGATTGTTTCGTGGCACCATTGGTGAAGGATCTGAAAAACGATCAGTAATTGTCAAGACATGGGATTTTCTCCTTCCTAATGGAAAGGGACATGTACAACGCCCATTTGATTTTTGTGTATGTTTACTAGATATATATTGCTGAATTTGATTTCTGATTTCTTTTCTTTCTTTGTGCTGACTGATCATGTCAATGGTTCTTTTTTATAGGATCAGATCATGTTTTTCACAAACAAAAAATTAACAACGGATCCAAGATTGGCAAAGTTGTGTGCCATTTGTTGTGATATAAGGCTTGCTGCTGTCTATGATGAAAAATTTGATGAAAATATTATAGTCTTGTCTGATGTGCTTCTGAATGGTATTTAAGTCGTCTCAAGTATTATGTCGAAGGACTATCCACTCAACTTTTAGACGGGGAGCCTTGGAGTAGCTGGTAAAGTTGCTGTCACGGGTTCAAGCCTTGGAAACAACCCCTTGCAGAAATGTAAGGTGAGGCTGCGTACAATAGATCCTTATGATCAGGCCTTTCCCCAGACCCTGTGCACAACAGGAGCTCAGTGCACCGATCTACCCTTTTACTATCCACTCTACTTTTAACATACTCCTTAATATTTTCCCCGTTTGCTAGATGATTTTGGGTGGTACAATCGGCTAAAAGTGGCAATTCAACTTGCAAATCTCTTACTATCCTTGCATGAAAAGGATATTATATATTGCATTGATTTGGATGCAGGAAATGAATATAAAACTATTCGACTATGACGATACCATATGTATGTTGCTCCGCGAAATTGTTGCAGACACCTTGTTAGATCCTATAAACATGGACCACTTTTGGTGGATCCGACAGACACGGACATTTGAAAAAATGCATGTAGCTTGTTAACCTACTTTATCTTGTTTTCTGTAGTAAAAGAGAGATTTTATGTTATTTTCTATATGTATGTGCAGGTTATGTGTACACTTATTAAGTGCACAATCCTTAAAGAAAATGGATTGCGCAGTTAGTGCACAATGTGAACTTTCACTTTTTTAACATCGGCAGACATCTTCCGTTACAAATTTAAAGATATTGTGCACTTATTAAGTGCATGTTGGCGAAAATTACAAAAAATTGCAATAAATATTACAATAGATTACAAGTGAAAATTACAAATGAATAAAGAAAATTATTATTATCTTCTTCTGTGGCTGAGGCGTGGATATCTCGCTCTCTTTAAGGAGATTCAAGTTCACTGAGGCAATTGTTTCTCCGGTCCAGCAGTAAAACTCTTTTGACTTGTCCCCTCCATGATACAACAACCTACTCACAATAACTCAATACTCTGGACAAAAATTAAGTACAAAGTTCCACAATAATAACACCTCCCTTCAACTAATAAAACTCTCATATATTAATTTTTTGTTTAACTTGTTTATATGTTTTTTCTGTTTTTCTATCCTCCTCACCTGCCTATATCTATAGGAAAAGAACGTTAATTGTTGAAAAGAAAAATAGCAATAGAAGTTGCCATCTTTGAAAAAATCAATACAATTGTTGACATCTTTTTTAGAAGAGAAAATGGCCAAATAATCCCTCAATCATTACCCTAAATTCCAACTACACACTTATATTTTGCAGGAGTCCTATAACCCCCTAAACTATTTTAAAGTAAAATATTTACCCCCTGAACACTGACATGGTAAGAACGAAACTTTTTTATTAAAAAATTATTTTTAATATTTTTTTATTTTCTTTATTCATTTTTAATTATTCTTCTTCTTTCTTCTTCTTCTTCTTCCTTCTTCTCCCTCCTCCTCCTCCTCCTCCTTCTCCTCCTTCTTCTCCTTCTTCTTCTTCTTCTTGACATCCAATCCAAAATTAATTTATCAAACTTACATATTCCATAACCGAATTACCATACCAAGAACTATCGTTCTCATGACATAAAACATAAACTTCCAACAATGCTCTATACACATTTTGTGGAATATTAAAATCTTTTAACTTTACATTGATTGAATTTTTAATTTCAAACCATAAACCATCATTCAAATCCACATTTCTTGAAATTGAAACAATCAAATCAACACCATGATCAAAATCAACATCAAAGTTTTTCACAATTATAAATTCAACATCAATTTTCATAGTTGAGAAATTGAAAAAAGAAAAGAAAGAAAAAGGAACGCTGAAGGGTCAGATGAGGTCATCATGACTGAGTGGTCTATTTTGAAGTTTTGGAAATAGTAAGAGTGGAAAGTAAAGAAATGGGTGGAAAACAAAGTGAAATGAAAACTAAAGAAAAGATTTTTTTGAGAAAGAATGGTCATAGAAGTGGTGCAACGGAAGAGAAAAGGAAATAAAAAAGTTAAATAATCAATTTTTTAAAGTAAAAAAAAAATGACGTGATAATGATGTGGCAGCGAGTGCAGCTCACTGCCTGAAACAATGTCTGAGCATGAGCTTTTAGGGGTGTAAATATTTCACTTTAAAATAGTTCAGGGGGTTATAAAACCCCCACAAGTATAGGTGTGTAGTTGGAATTTGAGGTAAATGTTAGGGGGTATTTGGCCATTTTTTCTTTTTAGAAAGAAAAAGTAAGTTACATTTGTCAAAAGTTAGCAACAATAAAGTTGCCAACTTTGACAATCACAAATTTGAATTTCAGCGAACTTTAAAGAAAGGGATGGACCCCACACAATGCCAATAAATAATAAATGTTGTAATTTTTACAAAGTAAGATCTTAAATAGACTATTATAATAATAAATTTGGCATTAATAATAATATTAAAATGTCCTTAATCCAACAATTCTCCACTCATTTTAATATTAATATAAGAGAATCATGCATAATGAAGGGGTGCTCTGCATTGAACCTTCACTTAGTAAAACAGTAATTTCTACTCCAGAATAGCGGTCTCAAACTTGACTATGACTGCTTAGGGGAAATAAAAAGTTACTGCTTACACATAATAGTCAAGGTGTTGATATGAGCTTTTTAGCCAGCACATTACGGTCTTATGTTGTCCCAGTTTTAATAAGTGTCTTTTGAGAATGAGCCTAATACATGGGCATGTTTAAAAGACTCTATAAAATCATCTAAACTCTGTGACACTCTTTGTATTTAGTTCTGCGCTAGGTGGCATACCCTACAAATTCTGAAATTCCACGGGCTATATGGAATCTGCCCTTAACTCGATAGCCAAGCCCCCAACCCGAGTTAGCCGCAAGGGTTGGAGTCTCTGAACCTCTACTATGCCACAGGGCCGTCGCTAGTGTACAATTTTCACTTTCGGGTTTCATAAAACCGTATCGGTAAATCACGACTTTGGGTAATGAGTCGATTGACTCGTACCTTCTTCGGGTAACCACCTAACACTCTTTAAGCCCATTCTTAACTCTTTAAAAACATGTATTCTCTGAAATCAAACTCTGTGAACTCTAACTCTATTATGGCATACATACATATGGTATCGTCATACCATTGACTTGCAAGTCACATCTCTAAGCCAATAATAGCATCTTATTATCTCTTCTTTCAAAACATGAAATTTGGGACCACCATATCAACAATTCATTTTAAAGAACTTTTTCTTAAACTCATATAAACACATGCAAAAAAACTCTCATTTTCAACATTTCAAATACACAAGGTGGTCATGTCAAAGATATCAATCACATGCAATTCTTTCTCTTTAACACAAGAACGTAATCATATCAAGAAACTCCCTCTCATCATCATCAAAATCATGTCAAATACTACAATATTGAAAAGACCACTTTCAAACCATTAAACATGTATTTCACATCAGTCTCAATAAGTTCATAAACTCTAATTCATCAAAAGAGAGGGATTTCAATAATAATGCTTTCAATCAAATCTTCAATTTCATACATATACATATAGGTATAATCAATTTAAGGGGGAAAGGCCTAAAGGCCAAAAAAACAATATCATCAAAACATCCATGATGCATAAATTAAAACATAGATTTCAAAACCCCTTTATAAATTCATGCTTGATAAACTTTAATTCTTATTCAAGTGCTTCAATAAGCTCATGTAGTTTTTAGGATAAACCCCATGTACCTTAGCTTGTTTAGGAGGAAGAGTGAATTCCGAATCACACCTTAGTTCTTGAAATTCTTGACTTGAATGATGAGCTCTTGATTTTAGGGGATGAGGATAGGGTTTTCCTTTAAGTTAATTTGAGAAATTTCTGGTGAAAACTAGCCTATTGTTCTTAGGAAGGGTTTTAATTTCGTGTTTGGGTAAACTGGGGTGAAGGAAAAAACTCAATTGCCCTTAAAAATTCGGAGGTGGACTGCAGGAAAATTGACCTAGTCGGACTAGCCAGGGCACCGCCTCGTCTAGTTCGTCGGATTTTTCAGGGAGCCGCTCTGCTTAGTCTGCCGGACTACCAGGGCGTCGCGGGTTAATCGCCCTGGCTCACTATTTTGCCACCCCAAACACAGCCTTACGCTCGCCCATAAATTTTGAAACTCACCGAGATATACTATCTACTTGCCCCATCGTGAATCAACTTAAAAAATAACTATCGGAGGTCGGAAAGGTCGTAAATAAAATCCTCAAAGATTGAAAGTTCAAAATGAGACTAAGTCCTTTTTGACACTTAGAAAAATTTTCAAATTTTCAACTCTATAAGCATGCTACTAGGGTATATCAAGTCGAGAAAACTACGTGGCGTTACAATAGGAGTGACCACCACACATATATTAATAAGGAATAACTTAGTTCGGGCCTATACGGATAGGAACGATGGTCTAAATTCTAGCCCGAAAGTATGGGGTGTTACAGTTGGCTACTGAATTGGCCTTGAAGTTTGGGGGTTCAAGTTGGCGACTGAATTGGCCTTGAAGTAGGACTGCCACGTACTGCCCAATCCACCAAATGGTTCAAGTTGGCTACTGAATTGGCCTTGAAGTAGGCCTGCCACGCACAACCCAATCCGCCAAATGGTTCAAGTTGGCTACTGAATTAGCCTTGAAGTAGGCCTGCCACGCGCTGCCCAATCCACCAAATGGTTCAAGTTGGCTACAGGATTGGCCTTGAAGTTTGGTGGTTCAAGTTGACTACTGAATTGGCCTTGAAGTAGGCCTGCCACGCACTGCCCAATCCACTAAATGGTTCAAGTTGGCTACTGAATTGGCCTTGAAGTAGTACTGCCACGCACTGCCCAATCCACCAAATGGTATAAATTGGCTACTGAATTGGCCTTGAAGTAGGCCTGCCACTCACTGCCCAATCCACCAAATGGGTGACGCGGCGCGACACTCATTCTACATGGGCAAAATTGGTTCCTAGTCCTAATTTGAGTTAGAAAACTTGCGGTACTTATCCTTATGGGAGTTGGTTGACAGCATTTGGGGGCAATAAATACACCTAAACACGAAGAAAAGAGAGGAGATCACGTTTGGATTCAATCAAAGAACACAACACAAAAGTTTCATTGGGAAGAAACGTCTTACTTAAATATCGTAGTACAACGGATACCAATATAATATTAGTTTAGCAAAATGTACATCCGATTAAAGCTTTCTTAAATAGTGTGCAAAGTCGACATAAGCCAAACAAAATGAAATTAGGGTTTAGTTAATAAAATCAAATAAAGTCATTTACCACTCAATTATTATAACTAATTCAGCTTTTCAACAAGAAGTTTAGTTGATTAAATAAAATAATAAATTTGTCTCATATTTCAATTGAAACGGTTACAATTGTTATACAATTTTACTTCAGTTGAAATGTTTTGGCTATATTTTACTACAATCTTACTTCAATTGAAACGTTTTGGCTATATTTTAAATCTCAATTCTAGCCAATTTTTAACCCTACAAAATCTCCCCCTCTATTGGGCTATCTCAGCTTAATATCCCAGCTCAATTCTCCCAAAATACCCGGACCAATACTTAAACAAACCCGACCTGGCCCGATACTAAAACAACCCGACCCGGCCCAAGTCTTGACCCCCCCCCCCCAAACCAAAACTCTCCTCTCTTGTCCATTTTCTCATATTTATTAACCAGTAGCAATCTAAGCGGGCAAATTAATTAAGGATGACAAAAAAGTTTCAAAATTAAAAAAGAGTGACACAAGTCTTAAATATTGAATAGATGTAACAATTTTAAGATTAGTGTTAAGATTAGTGTTAATGACACTAATTTTAAAACCCTCAAATTTTATTATTTACACAGAAATCTCTACACCATCACCATTACTTCTCCTCCACACCCTTTTTGTTGCCGCCCGCCGTCGCCGCCACCTCTTCCTCAACTATCACTATCACTACCATTGTCGCCTCTTTTTCATGGTGACAATAGTTATGGTGACAATAGTATGTCCCTCTACATAACTATCATTTTTTTTTCTTTCTCCTTTACCACCATCGCTATCAACACCACAATAAATGTCATCTTCTCATTCGGCGTCACCACCAACACCATCACCTCCATTTTTACCATAAATATCACTTTTTCGTGGGCTCCTCCTCCAATTAGATCTTTTTTTCAAAAATTAAGTAAGTATCGAAGTTGCTGCAGCAACTTCGATAATTGCTGCAACAACTTTGATAATTATTGTAACATAATATCTAATAGTAGTTGTTGCAATAATTACCGTAATTGTTGAAGCAACTCTCGTAGTTGCTGAAACAACTCTCGTAATTGTTGAATTTGCTACATTATTTTTTCATTTATTTTTAAAAGAAATTTAAAAAATTCTTTTCAAACTTTTCAATTTTTTTTTATAAAAATAATCCATGATAATTAAAAAGGAAGAACGAAACGAAAAGAGAAAGAAAAAAAAAAGGATGAAAGAAGAGGAAAATGTACGGAGAGAAAAAAAAAATGGGGAGAAAGAAAAAGAAAAGAAAGATTGAAAAATAAGAAAAGGGACTCTAAAATTTGAAATTTAAAGTTGGAGGACTTTTTAAAATATTAAAAAAAAAATTAAAAATTAAAAATTTAAAAATTATACTTTACACCCCAATTAACTAATCACAATTTAAATACTAAATAATCAATTCTCGGGAAAGTGCCTGTTACTGATTACAAGGTTGTTAGAATATGTGAATACAACAACTGCTCTTGTTCGTAATTTCTGATGTAAAATTAGGATCAGCCTGACATTTGCGGGTCGGGTCACATGGTCAGATTTCGACCCGTTTGTCTTTGGTTTTGTGCCCTAGACTAGAAACGATGAAAGACGAGGTAGATGAGGATGAGGGTGTTGAGATGATGAAAGACAAGGTAGATGAGGATGAGGGTCTCATTATATCGAAAATGTACTTGACAAATTCAAGTATATGGAATTTGATATTGCCAAGACTCCATTGGATGTGAGCTTTGCACTTCAAAAGAATGAGGGTGAAAGTGACTCACAGTTGGAATACGCAAGAATATTGGGATATTTAATGTATATAATGAACTATACACGACCAGACATAACATGCGCTAGTAGTAAGTTGAGTCAGTACACGAGTAATCCTAATAAAACTCATTTGATGGCAATGAAAAGATTTTTTGGGTATCTTAAATACACTCAAGACTATACCTTACATTATAATAAATAATCCGCAGTACTTGAAGGATATAGTGATGCAAATTGGATCACCGGATCGAACGAAGTAAAATCCACAACTGGATATGTATTTACTATCGGTGGAGGAGCGGTCTCTTGAAAATTATCCAAACAGACTTGTATTGCTCGCTCTACAATGGAATCTGAATTTATCGCATTAAATAAAGTCGGTGAAGAAGCAAAATGACTCTGAAATTTCTTGGAAGATATTCCTTATTGGCCCAAACCGATGACACCAGTATGTATACACTGGATAGTCAAGCGACAATAGTAGGGCAGGGAGCATGATGTACAACGGTAAATCTCTTCACATAAAACGAAGATATAATACCGTTAGAGAACATCTCTCTAGTAGAATTATTACTGTTGACTACGTAAAGTCAAAGGATAATGTGTCGGATCCACTTACAAAAGACCTATCTCGAGAAGGAGTTGAGAGGACATCCAAGGGAATGGGTTTAAGGCCGAGGACAAGTCAGTATGGCCGTATCATATATATCTTGTACTAAACCCAATCTTGAATACCGTAATATTGAAATTTTACTTTCAATAATCATATTAACTATAGAATTATCGAATACCAATTATCGAATTTTGTAAATCGATTTGATAATTCAGTTTTTGATATTTTAGGTTCACTTCTACATGCGTGTGTGTGTCAAAAATAACAATTAAAAATGGAAATAAAAAATGGTCACATAAAGATAAAAAGATAGGAGATAAAACCCCCAAAATTGTTCCCATTTCCACCCGTTTTTGGTTGTGTGCCCTAGATTAGACAAGGTAGATGAGGATGAAGGTCTTATGATGATGATGAAGAAGCTGGAATTGGATGAATGGGGATTTCTTCCCTATTTTTACAGTTATTTCAACTATCATGAATCTCCTGATTGGCGTTCTCCTCTTAACCATAACTATGGCCTTCTGCAAAGATCTCTACAGGATTTTATTGATAACTGCGATCAATACGAAAGGTATATGATTTTGGATAGATAGCGCCTTGTGGGTGTCTTATTTCCTTTAGTTATCTAGCAGTATGTTACCCCATCTAGTTGTGTGCTTTTGTTTGTTATGCTGTTATATGTCCTGAGCCTATGGGTGTATCGGAAACAGCCTCTCTACTTCATCTGAGATAGTGGTATAATGGACTACGTACACTTTACCCAGACCCGACTCTGTGGGAATACACCGGCTATGTTGTTATTGTTGTTATAACTGTGTCTGTATGTATTCTTCGAGTTCTGCTTCTCATCCCCTTGTTCGGTTTTCTATCTTTTGTAGCTGCCTATCGTACTTCCATTAATGTGTGGTTTGGTTAAGTTTCTTTGAGTTGTAAATCTTTGTTATTACTATCAATGTAATCTGTATCTCGTAGTTGTTACACTAGTCAAGACACAACATGATGCGTGCTTTGTAGATTGATTTCTATGTCTCAAGTGAGCACTCGACCTGTTAACAAGCTATATATATATATATATATGCTTCTTTCTTCCCTGACATATTACGAAAATGCAGCTTCGACTTCTCAATAGGGACAGAAACAGTTGGTGGGGTGAAGCTTTGTAGCTACGCCGAGTTGCAAGAGATTACTGATAATTTTGATTCCAATAGATGTATCCGAAAGACTCTTTGTGGAAGATTGTTTCGTGGCACCATTGGTGAAGGATCTGAAAAACGATCAATAATTGTCAAGACATGGGATTTTCTCCTTCCTTACGGACATGGACATGTACAACGTCCATTTGATTTTTGCGTATGTTTACTGGATATATATGCCTGAATTTGATTTCTGTTTTCTTTTCTTTCTCTGTGCTGACTGATAATGTCAATGGTTCTTTTTCATAGGATCAGATCAAGTTATTCACAAACAAAGAAGTAAATACGCATCCAAGATTGGCACAGTTGTGTGCCATTTGTTGTGAAATAAGGCTTGCTGCTGTCTATGATGTAAAATTTGATGAAAATACTACCAGATTCTTGTCTGATGTTCTTCTCAAAGGTATATATTTAAGTCATCTCTAATATTATGTTGAAGGACTAATTAGACGGGGAGCCTTGGAGTAACTGGTAAAGTTGTTGGTCACGGGTTCAAGCCTTGGAAACAGCCCCTTGCAGAAATGTAAGGTGAGGCTGCGTACGATAGATCCTTGTGATCGGGCCCTTCCCCAGACCCTACGCACAGCAGGAGCTTAGTGCACCGGGCAGCCCTTTTACTATCCACTCTACTTTTAACACACTCCTTAATATTTTCCCTTGTTTGCTAGATGACTTTGGGTGGTACGACCGGTTAAATGTGGCAATTCAACTTGCAAATCTCTTAGTATCCTTGCATGAAAAGGATATTTTCTTAGGCAGTGTTACTGCATCATGCATTATGATACCAGATAAGGTTGAGTTTGAGCCTCCTATTTCTCTCAAATTTATATATATATGTGAATGTTTTTGACAAGTTATTGCATTGGTTTGGATGCAGGAAATGAATATAAAACTATTCGATTTTGGTCCAGCTCCTACTCGTTTGTACGGAAAAAATAATGATATGACAATTAAGTGTCATCCTGGCAGGGAAGCTCCAGATAGAGGTATGTTTGCTCAGGCTACTATTAGTCCAAAGGTATTTCTTATATTTGTCTGTTTAATGCAATGATATGTAATGCCTCGTCTACCATGTAGCTTGAGGTCTGGGATTGTGTGGCTCAGAAAGTGACGAGTCCGAACAACTTAGCTTATTATTGTGCAGGTTAGGTCTAGTTGTTAACATCGCTATCAAAAACATAAGCATGAAGATATATTTATCTCTTACTTGAGTCATAAAATACTACTATTTTTTTCTTCTATGTTGCTTGGACTCTCCAAAATTGTTGCAGCCACCTTGCTAGATCCTGTAAACATGGACCACGTTTGGTGGATCCGACAGACACGGACATTTATAAAAATGCACCTAGCTTGTTAACCTAATTTATCTTGTTTTCTGTAGTAAAAGAGAGAGTTTGTGTTATTTTCTATATGTATATATGTACAGGTTATATGTCGATGAAATCTGATGTTTATGTATTCGGTATGTTACTGGTGGAGCTGATAACCAAAAAGGAGCTTGATGATTCATTTTCCAATGCAAAAGAAGGCGGCAAAAAGAATGTAGTTGATGAAAGCTTCAAAGAAGTTGATTGTCAAACTGGGTCTAGGATCACAAGCCTGACGTACAGATGCACAGAATGGAAACCAGCAGAAAGGCCAACGATGAAGGATGTTTTAGACGTTTTGACAGAAGCAATGAAGATGGGAGCCAAGGGGGAGAAACGAAAAAGAGATGAAAATGAAGCAGTAGAAGCCGCAGCTGTCCCCCTCTTGGCTTGAGCTGCTTTTACCTTACTGTATGAATTGAATTTGGTGTGAAACGCTTAGTATTTTGTTTTTGTTGAATTTTCTTTCAAAAATGCGTACTTGAATGTATGAACCATTTGGAATTCCTTGCGGAGGGCCTTACTCATAGGGTTTAATTCTAATGCAAGACCAGATATCCTCAACTATTCCACAGTTCAACTACTTTTTAGTGATGAATGAAGTAACGATCCTCCCAGTCATTTTGTTAATTTCACCTGTTTATGACTTGCGGGGATGAGTAACATTGTTTCCGAGGTGGTAGTATTGAAGGGTGCTGAGAAGGAATATGATTGCTGATTGTGTGTAGCCAAGATTCAGTAACTTTGCTAAGATCTGAAATGTTCAAGAAAAGAAAGTCCTCTTAGGCAATACAAAACTGAAGTTGAAAATCAGTTAGAGAAAAAAATCAAAATGATAAGAATTGATGGGGCGGAGAATATGAATCTCCCTTTGTGCAAATAAGCGTAGAGAATGAAATCGTCCATCAAACTACGACCCCATATTCACCTCAATCTAATGGAATTGCGGAAAGAAAAAATCGAACTTTGAAGGAAATGATGAATGCCTTACTAATAAGTTTCGGTCTATTGCAAAACCTGTGGGGGAGGCTATCCTTACAGCCAACCATATACTCAATAGAGTTTCCCATAGTAAGACACAATCAATTCCTTATTAAAAATGGAAAGGAAGAAAACCCATCTTGAAATATTTCAAAGTGTGGGGTGTCTAGCGAAGGTCCAAGTTTCTATGCCTAAAAAGGTTAAAATAGGACCTAAGACGATGGACTGCGTGTTCATAGGATATGCTAAAAGTAGTAAAGCATGTCGGCTTTTGGTTCATAAGTTCGAACATCCGGATATTAATGAAAATACGGCAATTGAATCAGATAATGCTGAATTATTTGAAAACATTTATCTGTATAAAACTAGACATGAACAGTCTAGTGGGGGGTCTAAACGACCTCGAGATGAACCAAGTGAGAATGTACAGAATTATGAAAATTCAAGACGTAGTACACGTCAAAGAACGTCAACTTCGTTTGGATCAAATTTTGTAATATTTCTCTTAGAAAATGAGCCTCAAACGTTTAAATAAGCGATGTCGTCGTCAGAATCATCCTTTTGGAAAGAGGCAGTCAATAGTAAGATTGATTCAATCTTATACAACCATACGTGGGAATTGGTTGACCTTCCTCCAAGAAACAAGCCTTTAGGATCTAAATGGATCTTCAAAAGAAAAATGAAAGCGGATGGTACTATTCACAAATACAAGGCAAGACATGTAGTAAATGGCTTCAAACAGAAAGAAGGTCTTGATTACTTTGATACATACTCGCCGGTAACAAGAATAACGTCGATTCGAATGTTAATTGCCTTGGCGGCAGTATATGATCTTGAAATCAATTAAATGGATGTAAAAATAGCATTCCTAAATGGAGAATTGGAGGAAAAAATTTACATGGTACGACCTGAGGGTTTTGTGGTTTCAGGAAAAGAAAATAAGGTGTGTAAACTTGTTAAGTCACTTTATGGACTAAAACAAGCACCTAAACAATGGCATGTAAAGTTTGACCAAATCATGTTGGCAAACGGGTTCAAGATAAAGGAATGTGATAAATGTATTTATATTAAAGACACTCTAAATCACCAAGTCATTGTGTGTTTATATGTGGATGATATGTTGATCATCAGTAGAGACATTTCAGACATAAATGCAACGAAACGAATGCTCGAGAGAAAATTCGATATGAAAGATCTTGGAGTTGCGGATGTGATCTTAGGAATAAGAATCCATAGAACTCCACAAGGGTTTGCATTGTCATAGTCTCATTATATCGAAAATGTACTTGACAAATTCAAGTATATGGAATTTGGTATTGCCAAGACTCCATTGGACGTGAGCTTCGTACTTCAAAGAATGAGGGTGAAAGTGACTCACGTAATCCCAACAAAACTCATTGGATGACAATGAAAAGAGTTTTGGGATATCTTAAATACACTCAAGACTATGCCTTGCATTATAATAAATATCCCACGGTACTTGACGAATATAGCGATGTAAATTGGACCGTCGGATCGAACGAAGTAAAATCCACAAGTGGATATGTATTTACTATCGATGGAGGAGCGGTCTCTTGGAAATCATCCAAACAGACTTGTATTGCTCGCTCTACAATGGAATCTAAATTTATCTCATTGAATAAAGCTGGTGAAGAAGCAGAATGACTCCAAAATTTCTTGGAAGATATTCCTTATTGGCCCAAGCCAGTGGCACCAGTATGTATACACTATGATAGCCAAGCGACAATAGGTAGGGCAGGGAGCATGATGTACACCGGTAAATCTCGTCACATAAGACGAAGACATAATACCGTTAGAGAACTTCTCTCTAGTGGAATTATCACTATTGACTATGTAAAGTCAAAGGATAATGTGTAGGATCCACTTACAAAAGGCCTATCTAGAGAAGGAGTTGAGAGGACATCCAAGGGAATGGGTTTAAGGCCTAGGACAAGTCAGCATGGCGGTAACTCTACCTAGCAGACTGGAGATCCCAAGAGCTAGGTTCAAGGAGATCAAATAAAGTTGTGTCTGACAGGTTCAACATTGTCAATAAACCAACCCATTCTCATGATGTAGACAATGTTTAGTAAACAAGATAAGACTTAAGGTGAAAAGTCTTTTAATGATTATCTAAATTTGGCAAATTTGATCAAATAGTTTAATCTATGAGATTGGACGTTTAGAAATCACCTATGTGAGGGCGAAGTGGAAGCCGCTTCAAGGAGAATCTTGGTAAAAGTCTATTCTCTAAGGTCTCATAAAACCGGGACGTGTTCATGGCTGAAAAGAATAAATCCGTGAGAACCAAAAACGGTAAAAGTTTGGTTATGTGACATGTGTTGTCTAGGTGTACATTAAAGATTGACGGTTCAAAGATATCAAATCTACCAATTGACCAAGTGCATCCGATGCATGTTCCTTACAGAAAGTTCAAAGGGAAACCACTTATCCAGATGCAATCAGTCTTTGCTTGATGATCACATATTTGTCCGTAAGAATTTTACGAAAAAAATAGTCATTTTTCATTCTTGTGGGGGATTGTTGGGTTCAATATATATGAAAAAGTGGGAATGAAAAATGAAGAAAAAATAGTGGAGTGAAAGAGACACCAAATTAGAAAGTGTACTCTCAAAAATTAGAAAATTCACTAATTATCCTACATTGGTGGGAGAAGGGAACTTTGGAGTGTTTTTAATAAGGAACACTAACTCCACATGGATAGTGAGGCAAGAACAAGAGGGTACTTCGCGCCGTCGTCATTCGCTCGGCTTCGGCAAATGATCGATGAGATCTATATTTTTAGATAAATTTTATTTGACAGAATTTAATCCAAAAATACCAACAGAAAAATGCCGCAAATTTTTTTGTCTGTGTTTTGATCCTCCATTTATATGCATGCCTGCTGACACTGTTTCAAAAATGCACTGCAGAAATGAAGAGATGCTTAGGAAGGGAAGCAACCCTTCAATGAAATGACATACTAATTCATGAAATGATATGCTTATTCTGAAAAAAAGCATTCTTTGGACGAACAGACACGAATTTTCAGAAAGGTCACACCTTTTAAGTGACTCATTGTCAACTTTTTAGGAGAGGTACCTAATGGCTATATAAACCTGCTTTCATCCACATGTTTATGTACGAAATTTCTGAATATAAAACTCTTCTTGTCTTCAAAATATTCTGTGTAATCAATCAAATCGTTGAGTGAGTTCATTGAATCCAACAATTTGAGGTACCGATATTGTTCGGATTGAAGGCCATTTTATATTGGGAGTAAGATTCCATAATGTAACACCCCGTACTTAATTACGTGCATTAGCCATGGTTATATGTGTTGGAGTATATGTATTGATCATAAGTTAGGTATATGAGTTCAAGTACGACTATTGATTATTTTGAGATGGTTTCAAGTGTATAGTTGATTATATGTGTATAGAATCGACTTTATTTATACCGGAATTCGCTTGTCGAAGTTTCTATGCGAAGTTTATCGAGTTAGATTTCCAACGATATAAAGATTTCTGAAAACAGACGAGTATCGGATATAAGCGAGCATGTTCGAAACTTGAAAACGGTGGACACAATGAACAGTAAATGTAAACAGATTTTTGGGTTGACTTTAAACGATCATAACTCCTTGTACAAAATGAAATTTATGAGATGCTATATATGGATGAGAATCCCCGAGAGTTTTCTTTCTAATGCTATTGGTTTCATCCAAATCCAACGTCTGAGTAAGGAGTTATACTCGTTTTATTTCAGCCTCTCAAAACGGATTTTTAGGGTCAACTTCAAACGATAATAACTCCTTTTACAGGACGAACTGGGTAGAATACTTTATATAAAATGAAAGCGCTTTGTATTATCTATCCAACGATACCAATTTCACCCAAATCGGATATCGGAGCAAGGAGTTATGGTCGATTTACTTTAGCCTATCAAAACAGTCCACCATGGACAGATTCGGATTTACTTAAATTTTTAAGGGCAATATGGTCATTTTCCATCACCTCATGGACGAAAATTGGTCATTATATACATATACTTAGCCTCATATCCATCATTTATCATCCAAATTATTGAAGAATAAGAAACCCTAGCCTAAGTTCAACTCCAATTATCTTGTGATTCAACCGTAGAAAGTCCAAATTGATTCCGTAGTTGTGTTCACCGTCTCGAGGGCTTCGAGAAGCACCCCTTATTTGTGCCAATAGGACTACAAAATCAAAAGGGCCATTTTATGGTAAGGATGTAAATTATGTTGGTGTTATTTATATGGATATGTATATATATATGTATGCATGTGAGCATAAGAAGTATGTTATTTGATTGTTGTTGAAAGATGATTGGGAAATGATGTTGGATTATGTTGAATTGTGAAGGGATTTGGTGTGATGATGTGGTATTGATGATGTGGTATTGAAATGATGATTATATATATATATATATATACACATAAACCTATTGTTCAAGTTGGTTTTGGAATGTTTTGCTAATATTGGTTGTATGGAATTATGGAAGAGAATTGTGGTGTTGGGTTGCTAATACTAGATGCGAAACATTTCATTGTAGATAAGTGATTTGTAAAGGCGGGAAGTTGTGTTGAATTGGTATCTGAATCCACAACGAGGTATGTAAAGCATACTCTAACGATGTTCTTTGGCATGAAAACACCAATGTTCCATAAAGTAAGATTCTGAGGTTGTCCAAAAACATGTATTGTTATACATTACCAACGAAGTTGTTTCCATTCTATAAAGTGTCAAAATGTTTCATTGATATACCAATAAGTTCCTACTTCATTGTTATAGCATTGATGACTCCAAAACACTTTATTGATGTGCCAATGAGTTCTTACTTCATTGGTATTGCATTGATGGTCTATTTATATGTCTCTTACTGATGTATCATTATTTCAAATTATCAAAAATGTGGTGGTGACCGAAATAACAATATCAAAGATTAATTGAACTAAGTGATGGAAGTTCTCTCTTATCGGGTGGTATCCAGGGGCATAAGCCTAGCATGGGTCGATCCCTATTTATGTGTTTTATGGGTGGTTTACCAGGGGCATAAGCCTAGCATAGGTCGATCCCAGTTGATATGTACTGGAGGCAGCCTAACGGTCACAGTAAAGTATAGTAATGATTTCAAAGATGATAAGAACGAAGGTAAAGTGATTGAATAAATTCAATGTACAGGTTGTCACAAGTTCTAGTAAGTGTGGTCCACTCCTATTACGATTTATTCACTTGTTTCTGATTTCTATTGAGCTCCTATATCATATGTGATTATCTACAGCTTTACATACTCAGTACATATTTCGTACTGACGTCCCCGACGGGGACCTGCATTTCATGCTGCAGACACAAGTACCTCAGCTCATACACCGCACAAGTAGGAGCCAGGATACCCGACTATTGTTGGTGATCTCCAGTTTGCTTCGGAGCTTTTCGAGTCGGTTCCTTATGTTTTGTTATTGTACAGGTGTCATGTGTGGGCGGGGGTTTGTCCCGACCCTAGTTATGTCATGTATATCCTAGAGGCTTTGTAGACATAAGGAAGGGTAAAGTCATGGAAGTTTATATAGTGATGTTATATCTGTATATGTGGTGGCCCCGACGGCCAAGTATTATATATATATATATATTTGTGCGTGTTGTGTTGATACAGGTAATTAGATCCTTCTATATACAACGAAGTGTTGTCCAAATTTTTGGTGACATGTAAGTGAAAGTACAAGTATTTGAATGGGTTCTTTCGGGCCTTCTCGGCTTCGGGTGCCAGTCCGGCCCGATGGGATTTTGGGGCGTGACAAAAGTGGTATCAGAGACAGTTCGTCCTAGTGAGTCTACAAAGCCGTGTCTATGTTGAGTCTTGTTTATCGGTGTGTCGTACACCACATCTATAAATAGGAGGCTATGGACATTTAGGAATTGTTTCTTTTCTTTATGTCTTAGATCGTGCGGTAGAGCCTATATTATTTATGAAGTCATAGTTGACCACTGAATCCGTTTGTTTCTCTTATTATAGTAATGATGCCGGTTACTAGAAGCAAGAATACCGGTGAGCAAGTAGATGTGGCCGCCATAGAGGGGACTAGTAAGTCACCCACTATAGCGGCTAATCAAAGTGAGGTTCCAGCTGAGCATGCCTCAGAAACTTCCCCCAGTCCGGAAGAAATAAGGGGGAGGAGAACTATATCCCCAGAGTCACCTATTAATGCTGCTGATCAATATCTTAGAAATGCAGTGAAAGTTTTGACTTGTATAGTTACTGGGCAAGCTCAAGGGCAAGCCATTCCTACTGCAGGTCCTAGTGGTATAGATAGGGCGGCTAGTCTTCGAACACAGGATTTTCTTAAGATGGATCCTCCCACTTTTACTGGATCAGATCTTAACGAGGACCCACAGGACTTTATTGATCAAATTCAAAGGGCCTTAGATGTTATGCATGTAACGGGTAGAGAGAGAGTGGAGTTAGCGGCGTATAGATTTAAAGGGGAGGCTATATATTGGTATGAGGATTGGAAATGATCTAGGGGTATTGATGCACCCCCATCTACTTGGAAAGAGTTCAAAGAGGCATTTCTTGATCATTATCTTCCATTCGAGATTCTTCAGGCCCGTGTAGATTAGTTTTTAAATCTTCGTCAGGGGAATATGAACGTGAGGGAGTACAGTCTCCGATTTAATTCCTTGTCGAGATATGCTCCTAATGTTGTAGCTACTATGGATGACAGAGTTCATCAATATGTGGATAGGCTAGATCCATATCTGGTTAGAGATTGTACTATTGCCGCTTTGAATAAAGATATGGACATAGCGAGGATCCAAGCTTTTGCACAGAAAATGGAAGATCAGAGGCAGAGGAGAAGAACACAGGAATCAGAAAGAGGATATTCCAAGAGGGCCAGATCTACAGGGCAGTTCATGGCATCCCAAGGAGGGTTCAGGCCACAGTTTTCTGCTAGACCACCTAGGCCATTATCTTCTTATTCTGCAGCTAGTGCCCCACCACAGTTCCAAGGGTCCAAAGGAAATCAATTTGGGCATAGAAGTGAGAGTCAGAGTTCGCGGATAGTGGGGTACCAAGGGCAAGGGAATATGAGTCAATCGAGACCTCCTCGAGAGCCATGCAATAAATGTGGAAGGTATCATTTGGGCGCATGTCGGCTGGGGACCAATGTTTGCTTTTGGTGCGGTATGTCGGGGCATATGATGAGGGAATGCCCACGAAGGGACATAGGGGGTATGGCATGACATACGGGGTCATTTGTTGCATCATCATCATTGATGCCTTATTCAGGAAGGGGTGCACAACCAATGGGTCGTGTTAGAGGTGATAGAGGATCCACGAGTTCTAGCGGGGCTCAGAATCGTACGTATGCTCTAGCCGATCGACAGAATTTAGAGGCTTCCCCAAATGTGGTTACGGGTACGTTGTCTATCTTTTCATTCGATTTATATGCCTTAATTGATCCCGGTTCTACATTATCTTATGTTACTCCATTGGTTGCGGGAAAGTTCAAAAAAATACCCGAACTATTAGTTAATCCATTTGAAGTGTCCACACCGGTTGGGGAGTCTATTATAGCTAGAAGGGTTTATCGAAACTGCATAGTAACTGTTTGTGGTCGTGATACGATGACTGATCTTGTGGAGTTAGAAATGGTAGATTTTGATGTTATAATGGGTATGGACTGGTTGGCATCTTGTTATGACACAATTGATTGCTGCACGAAAAAGGTATATTTCCATTTTCCAAATGAATCAATCCTTGAATGGAAAGGTGAAATTAGCGCGCCAAGAGGTAGATTTATTGCTTATTTTAAGGCAAGAAGAATGATTTCCAAGGGATACATATATCATTTAGTTAGAGTAAGGGATACAGAAGCGGAGCCACCAACTCTTCACGCTGTTCCGGTGGTAAATGAATTTTCTGATGTATTTTCTGAAGATCTTCCAGGTTTGCCTCCTGAACGAGAAGTAGAGTTTGGTATTGATGTAATACCAGGCACCCAACCAATCTCCATTCCTCCGTATAGAATGGCCCCAGCAGAATTACGAGAATTGAAAGAGCAATTGAAAGATTTGCTAGAGAAGGGATTCATAAGGCCTAGTACGTCCCCCTGGGGAGCACCAGTGTTATTTGTGCGCAAAAAAGATGGCTCGCTGAGGATGTGTATTGATTATCGGGAATTGAATAAGGTGACTATTAAGAATAAATATCCTCTCCTAAGAATTGAAG
The DNA here is from genome assembly GCA_030864215.1 of Capsicum pubescens. Taxonomy (NCBI): domain Eukaryota; kingdom Viridiplantae; phylum Streptophyta; class Magnoliopsida; order Solanales; family Solanaceae; genus Capsicum; species Capsicum pubescens. Next base: position 48,898,103 of record CM061544.1, on the reverse strand, counting down.
ATTTATTTGATCAGTTACAGGGCGCCAAGTGTTTTTCTAAGATTGATTTGAGGTCAGGTTACCACCAAGTGAGGGTCAAAGAGAAGGATATACGCAAGACAGCTTTCCAAACACGGTATGGTCATTATGAGTTCTAGTTATGTCATTTGGGCTAACAAATGCACCTACAGCTTTTATGGATTTGATGAATAGGGTGTTTAAGCCATTCCTGAATGTATTTCTGATAGTTTTTATAGATGATATTCTAGTTTATTCTAGATCAGAAGAGGACCATGCCAATCACTTACGACAGGCATTGCAGACTCTTCATGATTGTAAGCTTTATGCAAAGTTCTCTAAATGTGAGTTTTGGTTAAAGTCGGTGGCATTTTTAGGTCATATTGTATCTAGTGAAGGGATAAAGGTTGATGCTCAAAAGATAGAAGCTGTGAAGAACTGGCCAAGGCCCACAACGCCTACGGAGATTCGTAGTTTTCTCGGGTTGGCCGGTTATTATAGAAGGTTTGTTAAAGACTTTTCTTCCATTTCAGCACCCTTAACCAAGCTAACCCATAAAGCATCCAAATTCCAATAGAATGATGCCTGTGAGAAGAGTTTTCAAGATTTAAAGAACAAGTTGATTTCTACACCCGTGTTGGTACTTCCAGAAGGCACCGAAGGGTATACAGTGTATTGTGATGCTTCCAGAATTAGTTTAGGATGTGTATTGATGCAGCATGGTAAGGTAATAGCATATGCTTCTAGACAATTGCGGCCACATGAGAAAAATCATCCTACACACGATCTTGAGCTGGCAGTAGTTATTTTTGCTTTAAAGATATGGCACCACTACTTATATGGGGTTCATGTTGATATATATACTGCCCATAAGAGCTTGCAATATATTTTTAATCAGAAGGATCTAAATTTAAGGCAGCACAGATGGATTGAACTCTTAAAGGACTACGATATTGATATCTTGTACCATCCAGGGAAAGCAAATGTGGTAGCTGATGCGTTAAGTCATAAGGATATGATGGCGCCTATAGAAAGGCAAGGGATGATTAAAGATCTTCATCAATTAGCTAGTTTTGGAGTTCGTCTTCTCGAAACTCCGGACGAGGAGCTTACTATGCATAATGCCGCGGAATCCTCATTACTAGCTGAGGTGAAAAAGAAGCAAGATGCAGATCTTATTTTATTACAGCTTAAGGAGAATGTTCAGAGTGGTGCAACCAAGGCATTTGAGCTTACGCGAGAAGGAGTACTTCTGTGCCAAAACCGATTGTACGTGCCGGATGTAGACGGGCTAAGAACGAAGATTATGACAGAGGCACATTTTTCAAGGTATTCCATTCATCCAGGATCAACCAAAATGTATCAAGATTTGAAAGATATGTATTGGTGGAATGACATGAAGAAGAGCATTGCAGAATTTGTAGCTGAATGTCCAAATTTTCAAAGAGTTAAAGTTGAGCACCAAAAAACTGGAGGTTATATGCAATGCATTGAGCTTCCAAGCTGGAAGTGGGACACGATCAACATGGATTTTGTTACAGGTTTGCCTTGTACAGCTCGGAAATTTGATTCTATATGAGTGATTGTGGATAGGCTTACTAAATCCGCACATTTCTTACCAGTTAAAACCACTTACACAGTTGAAGAATATTCGAAGTTGTATGTTAAAGAAATAGTCCGATTACATGGGGTGCCAACTTCTATTATATCGGATCGGGGAACTCAATTTACCGCAAACTTTTGGAAGTCTTTCCAACGGAGTTTGGGAACACAATTGAATCTGAGTACAACTTTTCACCCTCAGACGGATGGACAAGCAGATCGCACCATTCAAACACTTAAAGATATGCTACGAGCATGTGTTATAGATTTTAAAGGCAGCTGGGATGATCATTTACCTCTTATTGAGTTTTCCTACAATAATAGCTATCATTCAAGTATCAAAATGGCACCATATGAAGCTTTATATGGGAGGAAGTGTAGATCACCAATAGGATGGTGAGAAGCGGGTGAAACTCTTATATTCGGACCGGATCTTGTGTATCAAGCCATAGAAAAAGTCAAGGTGATTCAGCAACGGTTAAAAATAACCCAAAGTCGACACAAGTCATATGCGGATAGTAGAAGAAGAGGGCTAGAGTTTTCGTTAGGCGATTGGGTATTTTTGAAGGTATCGCCAATAAAAGGGGTGATGAGATTTGGCAAGAAAGAAAAGTTGAGTCCACGATATATAGGCCCGTATAAGATTATTCGAAGATGTGGGCAAGTTGCTTATGAATTAGAGCTACCCCAGGAACTCTCATCAGTGCATCCAGTATTTCATGTATCGATGCTTCAAAAGTGCATCGGAGATCCGTCCCTTATTACTTCTACTGAAGATGTGCAAGTAACAAAAGATCTTACCTATGAGGAGGTGCCTATTGCTATATTAGATCGTCAAGTTAAGAATATGAGAAACAAATAAGTAGCATCGGTGAAAGTACTTTGGAGAAATCAACAAAGGGAAGAGATTACATGGGAAGCGGAGGAAGCAATGAAATCGAAATACCCTTATTTGTTCAAAGGTGAAAAAGAAGTGCAAGGAGTGGAACTGGGACGCTAACAAGTAAGTTCTTACATATGCATAATATCTATATGATGACGTGAATATCAATTATGAATTCGAACTTGTTTCGGCTAAATAACTACATTCACATTCGAGGACGAATGTCCATAAGGGGGGAAGGATGTAACATCCCGTACTTAATTACGTGCATTATCCATGGTTATATGTGTTGGAGTATATGTATTGATCATAAGTTAGGTATATATGAGTTTAAGTATGAGTATTGATTATTTTGAGATGGTTTCAAGTGTATAGTTGATTATATGTATATAGGAATCGACTTTATTTATACCAGAATATGCTCGTCGAAGTTTCTATCCGAAGCTTATCGAGTTAGATTTCTAACGATATAAAGATTTCAAAAAACAGATGAGTATCGGATATAAGTGAGCATGTTCGAAACTTGAAAACGGTGGACGCAATGAACAGTAAATGTGCAGAAATTTTCTGCACACAAAAGTACTGCAGCCAAATAGATTTTTGGGTTGACTTTAAACGATCATAACTCCTTGTACAAAATGAACTGTGTGAGCTTCTATATATCGATGAGAATACACGAGAGTCTTATTTCTAATGCAATTGATTTCATCCAAATCCAACGTCTGAGTAAGGAGTTATACTCGTTTTACTTCAGCCTCTCAAAACAGATTTTTAGGGTCAACTTTAAACAATAATAAATCCTTGTACAGGACTAACTGGGTATCCTACTTTATATGAAATGAAATCCCTTTGAATTATCTATCCAACGATACCAATTTCACCCAAATTCGATATCGGAGCAAAGAGTTATGGTCAATTTACTTTAGCCTATCAAAACAGTTCACCATGGACAGATTCGGATTTACTTAAATTTTTAAGGGCAATATGGTCATTTTTCATCACCTCATGGACGAAAATTGGTCATTATATACATATACTTAGCCTCATATCCATCATTTATCATCCAAATTATTGAAGAATAAGAAACCCTAGCCTAAGTTCAACTCCAATTATCTTGTGATTCAACCGTAGAAAGTCCAAATTGATTCTGTAGTTGTGTTCACCGTCTCGAGGGCTTCGAGAAGCACCCCTTATTTGTGACAACAAGACTTCGAAATCAAAAGGGTCATTTTATGGTAGGGATGTAAATTATGTTGGTGTTATTTATATGGATATGTATATATATATATATGCATGTGAGCATAAGAAGTATGTTATTTGATTGTTGTTGAAAGATGATTGGGAAATGATGTTGGGTTATGTTAAATTGTGAAGGGATTTGGTGTGATGATATCGTATTGATGATATGGTATTGAAATGATGATTATATATATATATATACACATAAACCTATTTTTCAAGTTGGTTTTTGGAATGTTTTGCACATATTGGTTGTATGGAATTATGGAAGAGAATTGTGGTGTTGGGTTGCTAATACTAGATGCCAAACATTTCATTGTAGCTAAGTGATTTGTAAAGGTGGGAAGTTGTGTTGAATTGGTATCCGAATCTACAACGAGGTATGTAAAGCATACTCTAACGATGTTCTTTGGCATGAAAACACCAATGTTCCATCAAGTAAGATTCCGAGGTTGTCCAAAAACATGTATTGTTCTACATTACCATCGAAGTTGTTTCCATTCTATAAATTGTCAAAACGTTTCATTGATTTACCAATAAGTTCCTACTTCATTGTTATAGCATTGATGACTCCAAAACACTTTATTGATGTGCCAATGAGTTCTTACTTCATTGTTATTGCATTGATGGTCTATTTATATGTCTCTTATTGATGTATCATTGTTTCAATGTATGAAAAATGTGGTGGTGACCGAAATAACAATCTCAAAGATTAATTGAACTAAGTGATGGAAGTTCTCTCTTATCGGGTGGTATCCCAGGGGCATAAGCCTAGCATGGTTCGATCCCTATTTATGTGTTTTATGGGTGGTATCCCAGGGGCATGAGCCTAGCATAGGTTGATCCCCGTTGATATGTACTGGAGGCAGCCTAATGGTCACAGTACAGTACATTAATGATTACAAAGATGATAAGAACGAAGGTCAAGTGATTGAATAAATTCAATGTACAGGTTGTCACAAGTTCTAGTAAGTGTGGTCCACTCCTATTACGATTTATTCACTTGTTTCCAATTTCTATTGAGCTCCTATATCATATGTGATTATCTATAGCTTTACATACTCAGTACATATTTCGTACTGACGTCCCCCACGGGGACCGGCATTTTATGCTGCAGGCACAGGTACCTCAGCTCATACACCGCACAAGTAGGAGCCAGGATACCTGGCTATTGTTGGTGAGCTCCAGTTTGCTTCGGAGCTTTCCGAGTCGGTTCCTTATGTTTTGTTATTGTACAGGAGTCATGTGTGGGCGGGGGTTTGTCCCGACCCTAGTTTTGTCATGTATATCCTAGAGGCTTTGTAGACATAAGGAAGGTAAAGTCATGGAAGTTTATATAGTGATGTTATATCTGTATATGTGGTGGCCCTGACGGCCAAGTATTATATATATATATATATATATTTGTGCGTGTTGTGCTGATACAGGTAATTAGATCCTTCTATATACAATGAAGTGCTGTCCAAATTTTTGGTGACATGTAAGTGAAAGTACAGGTATTTGAACGGGTTCTCCCGGGCCTTCTCGGCTTCGGATGCCAGTCCGGCCCAATGGGATTTTGGGGCGTGACAAAAGTGGTATCAGAGACAGTTCGTCCTATTGAGTCTACAAAGCCGTGTCTATGTAGAGTCTTGTTTATTGGTGTGTCGTGCACCACATCTATAAACAGGAGGCTATGGACATTTAGGAATTGTTTCTTTTCTTTATGTCTTAGATCGTGCGATAGAGCCTATATTGTTTATGAAGTCATAGTTGACCACTGAATCCGTTTGTTTCTCTTATTATAGTAATGATGCCGGTTACCAGAAGCAAGAATACTAGTGAGCAAGTAGATGTGGCTGCCGGAGAGGGTACTAGTAAGTCACCCACTATACCAGCTAATCAAAGTGAGGCTCCAGCTGAGCATGCATCCGAAACTTCCCCCAGTCCGGAAGAAATAAGGGGGAGGAGAACTATATCCCCAGAGCCACCTATTAATGTTGTTGATCAATATCTTAGAAATGCAGTGCAACTTTTGACTTGTATAGTTGCTGGGCAAGCTCAAGGGCAAGCCATTCCTACTGCAGGTCCTAGTGGTATAGATAGGGCGGCTAGTCTTCGAACATAGGATTTTATTAAGATGGATCCTCCCACTTTTACTGGATCAGATCTTAACGAGGACCCACAGGACTTTATTGATCAAATTCAAAGGGCCTTAGATGTTATGCATGTAACGGGTAGAGATACAGTGGAGTTAGCGGCGTATAGATTTAAAGGGGAGGCTATGTATTGGTATGAGGACTGGAAACTGTTGTTTCATCTTATTTCTGAAAACTAACATATTTATTGGATAGATTATCTATAATCTTGTGTTGAAGGTGTTAAAGAACTTCATAAGTGTTCTTGTCTCAGACTTCAACTTCTGTTGAAGTTATTGTTGCATTTATACAGATTCTTGTACCCGAATACATTGAAAATAACAATCTTAAAGAATAATCATTGTTTCAGAATTTGTATTGCTTGTTTTTGGAGATTAAAGCTTTAAGCTTTCTACTCCGCTTAAACTTAACTAGTGATTTAAAGACATAAAATCTTCATCACAAGTTAAAGATCACTAGGTTGACGACTGGAAGTCATAAAACTTCATCGTTCAACTAGAAACAAGAAGTGTTTAAAGTTGCTGCAATTTTTTAAGAGATGAAAGGAGAAATAAGAAACAATAGATTAAGAAAAAATAGGAGAAGATTAACAAAAACAATGAAAATATTTATATTTTTTATCTTTTTTCTTTAAAATAACATATATGTGTGCGTGCACGCAGAGGCAGAGGCGAATTCATAATTTAAAGTTTGTGGGTTTTCAATATTAACAAAAACAAAAACAATTATTAGCCAAGGGGCTTTGAAACCACAACCGAAAACTTTTACAAACTCATCTACTCCACTAGACCAACCACACATTTTGTTATATTTACTAGATTTCTCTATACTTCCATTAATGTGTGGTTTGGTTAAGTTTCTTTGAGTTGTAAATCTTTGTTATTACCATCAATATAATCTGTATCTCAGAGTTGTTACACAAGGTAAGACACAACATGATGCATGCTTTGTACATTTATTTCGATGTCTCAAGTGATCACTCGACCTGTTAGCAAGCTATATATATATATATATATATATATATATATATATATATATATATATATATATATATGCTTCTTTCTTCCCTGACATATTGCGAAAATGCAGCTTCGACTTCTCTATAGGGACAGAAACAGTTGGTGGGGTGAAGCTTTGTAGCTATGTCGAGATGCAAGAGATTACTAATAATTTCAATTCCAATAGATATATCAGAAAGACTCTTTGTGGAAGATTGTTTCGTGGCACCATTGGTGAAGGATCTGAAAAACGATCAGTAATCGTCAAGACATGGGATTTTCTCCTTCCTAATGGAAAGGGACATGTACAACACCCATTTGATTTTTGTGTATGTTTACTAGATATATATGTTAGCCCCGACAATACGGGTACGTAGAATCTGTATAATAGAATAACAACTTCAACTCTTGAGAACAAGAACACAAAGAAGTTGAACAAATACCCTCAACACAAGATCAAAATGATCTTTCAAAGAGGTGTATTTTTTTTTTCCTTTTCTTTTTCAGAAAGTAGATGAAACAGAAAGTTGTTAAGGCCAAGTCGTCCGAATTCACGGACTTTCCTTAAGGAAATAATTCCCCTCACTGTACCCGAGGTTGTGAAATCTTCCTCCCAGGATAAAATGGCCTTCAATCCGACTATAGCGGTACCTCAAATAGGCGGATTCTTCGAACACACTCACGGTTAGAATGATCACACTTAGAGTATTTTTAAGACAAGAAGAGAAGCTTATAATCTAAAAAATGATGTTTTAAAACCTGTGGGTGAAACCAGGTTTTTATAGCCATACCATACCTTTTCAGAAAGGTGGCATTGGTTCAATTCAAAGGTGTGTGTCTTTTCCTGAATATGCATGTCTGTTTACTTAAACCATTGCAGTAATTTTTCTGAAACATTATACCATTTCGTGAAGCAGTGCATCACTTCGAATTGAAGAGTTGCATCAGTTGTGCAACTGTTCACTCGTAACAGTGCACCAGTTCACTGTTACTGCATGCATAATAAATTAATGAAGCATTACTGTTTTGGATTGATTTTCAGTCTGGATTTCTTTTTGTCAAATAAACTTTGTCCAAAAAGAAAGATCTCATCGATCGATCATTTGACCAAATCCAAATCCAAATCCGAATCCGAAGCTGAGCCGAGCAAGCGACGACGACGACGGCGTGAGGCATCTCTATTTCCTTGCCTCACTTACCATGTGAAGTAAGTGTTTCACTTTATAAACACTTTAAAGTTCTCTTCTTCCACCAATGTGGGAGAAGAGTAAACTTTCCAATTTAAAGAGTACACTTTCCAATTTGGGTGTCTCCTTCCCTTCACTTGATTTCTCCATTTTCCATTCAACACACTATGAACCCAACAATCCCCCACATGAATGGGGAATGGCTATTTTTCGTAAAACGTTTACGAACAGTATGTGATCATCAAGCAAAGACTGATTGCATCTGGATAAGTGGGTTTCCCTTTGAACTTTCCGTAGTGAACATGTATCGGATGCACTCGGTCAATCGGTAGATTTGAAATCCGTCGAGCTTTAATGTACACCTAGACAACACATGTCACACAACCAGCCTTTTACCGTTTATGGTTCTTATGGTTTTGTTCTTTTCAGCCATGAACACGTCCCGGTTTTCATGAGAGCTTAGAGAATAGGCCTTTACTAACATTCTCTTTGAAGCGGCTTCCACTTCGCCCTCACATAGGTGATTTCTAAACGTTCCAATCCTTTAGATTGAACTATTTGGTCAAATCTGCCAAATTTAGATAATCATTAAAAGACTTTTCATCTTAAGTCTTATCCTTGTTTACTATACATTGTCTACATCATGAGAATGGGTTGGGTAAATGACAATGTTGAACCTGTCAGACATAACTTTGTTTGATCTCCTTGAACCTAACTCTTGGGATCTCCAGTCTGCTAGGTAGAGTTACCGCCATGCTGACTTGTCCTAGGCCTTAAACCCATTCCCTTGGATGTCCTTTCTACTCCTTATCTATATAGGCCTTTTGTAAGTGGATCCGACACATTATCCTTTGACTTTACATAGTCTATAGTGATAATTCCACTAGAGAGAAGTTCTCTAACGGTATTATGTCTTCGACGTATGTGACGAGACTTACCGTTTCTACATCATGCTCCCTGCCCTACCTATTGCCACTTGGCTATCACACTGTATACATACTGGTGCCACTGGCTTGGGCCAATAAGGAATATCTTCTAAGAAATTTCGGATCCATTCTTCTTCTTCACCGGCTTTATCTAATGCGATAAATTCAGATTCCATTGTAGAGCGAGCGATACAAGTCTGTTTCGATGATTTCCCTGAAACTGCTCCTCCACCGATAGTAAATACATATCCACTTGTGGATTTTACTTCGTTCGATCCGGTGATCCAATTTGCATCACTATATCCCTCAAGTACCGCGGGATATTTATTATAATGCAAAGCATAGTATTGAGTGTATTTAAGATAACCCAAAACTCTTTTCATTGCCATCCAGTGAGTTTTGTTGGGATTACTCGTGTACCGACTCAATTTACTGATAGTGCATGCTATGTATGGTCGTGTACAGTTCATTATATACATTAAACATCCCAATACTCTTGCGTACTCCAATTGAGAATCACTTTCATCTTCATTTTTCCGAAGTGCAAAGTTCGCATCCAACGGAGTCTTGGCAATATCGAATTCCATATACTTGAACTTGTCAAGTACTTTTTCGATATAATGAGACTGTGACAGTGCTAACCCTTGTGGAGTTCGATGGATTCTTATACCTAAGATCATATCTGCAACTCCGAGGTCTTTCATATCAAACTTTCTCTTGAGCATTCGTTTGGTTGCATTTATGTCACAAATGTCTCTACTGATGATCAACATATCATCCACATATAAACATACAATGACTTGGTGGTTTGGTGTGTCCTTAATATATACACATTTATCACATTCATTTATCTTGAATCCGTTTGCCAACATGGTTTGGTCAAACTTTGCATGCCATTGCTTAGGTGCTTGTTTTAATCCATAAAGTGACTTAACAAGTTTACACACCTTATTTTCTTTTCCTGGAACCACAAAACCCTCAGGTTGTTCCATGTAGATTTCTTCCTCCAATTCTCCGTTTAGGAATGCGGTTTTCACATCCATTTGATGGATTTGAAGATCATATACTGCCGCCAAGGCAATTAACATTCGAATTGAGGTTATCCTTGTCACTGGCGAGTATGTATCAAAGTAATCAAGACCTTCTTTTTGGTTGAAGCCTTTTACTACAAGTCTTGCCTTGTATTTGTCAATAGTACCATCCGTTTTCATTTTCCTTTTGAAGATCCATTTAGAACCTAAAGGTTTAATTCCTGGAGGAAGATCAACCAATTCCCACGTATGGTTACTTAAGATTGAATCAATCTCACTATTGACTGCCTCTTTCCAAAAGGATGAGTCTGATGACGACATCGCTTCTTTAAACGTTCGAGGCTCATTTTCTAAGAGAAATGTTACAAAATCCGATCCAAATGAAGTTGACGTTCTTTGACGTGTACTACGTCTAGGATTTTCTTCATTATGTACATTCTCACTTGGTTCATTTCGGGGTCGTTTAGATCCTCCACTAGACTGTTCATGTCTAGTTTTATACGGATAAATATTTTCAAAGAATTCAGCATTATCTGATTCAATTACCGTATTTTCATTTATATCCGAATGTTCAAATTTATGAACCAAAAATCGACATGCTTTACTGCTTTTAGCATATCCTATGAACACGCAGTCCACCGTTTTAGGTCCTATCTTAACCCTTTTAGGTATAGGAACTTGAACCTTCGCTAGACACCCCCACACTTTGAAATATTTCAAGTTGGGTTTCCTTCTTTCCATTTTTCGTAAGGAATTGATTGTGTCTTACTATGGGGAACTCTATTGAGTATACGATTGGCCGTAAGGATAGCCTCCCCCCACAAGTTTTGCGGTAAACCAGAACTTATTAGTAAGGCATTCATCATTTCCTTCAAAGTTTGGTTTTTCCTTTCTGCAATTCCATTGGATTGAGGTGAATACGGGGCCGTAGTTTGATGGATTATTCCATTCTCTACACATATTTGCGCAAAGGGAGATTCATATTCTCCGCCCCTGTCACTTCTTATCATTTTGATCCTTTTTTCTAACTGATTTTCAACTTCAGTTTTATATTGCCTAAACGCATCTATTGCTTCATCCTTACTATTTAGCAAGTAGACATAACAATATCTAATGCAATTGTCAATAAAAGTTATGAAATACTTTTTCCCACCACGTGATGGTGTTGACTTCATATCACAAATGTCATTGTGTATTAAGTCTAAGGGATTGGAATTCCTTTCAAAAGACTTATAAGGATGGTTAGCATACTTTGATTCTACACACGTTTGACACTTAGATTTATTGCACTCAAAATTTGGTAAAACTTCTAAGTTAATCAGTTTTCGTAACGTTTTGTAATTAACATGGCCTAAACGTTCATGCCATAAATTATAAGACTCAAGCACGTAAGAAGAATTTGAATGTTTATTCATTTCAACAGTCATTACATTTATCTTATAAAGGCCTTCCTCGAGATAGCCTTTTCCTACATACATTTCTCCTTTGCTAACTACTATTTTTCCAGAAACGGTTACACATTTGAAACCATTTTTATCTAGGAGTGAAACAGAAATTAAGTTCCTACGTAACTCCGGAACATATAACATATTATTCAGTGTCAAAACCTTTCCGGATATCATCTTTAGGCAAACTTTTCCTATTCCCTCCACCTTAGCAGTCGCGGAGTCGGCCATGTAAATTGTTTCTTCCGCTTGAGCCAGAGAATATGTCGAGAACAACTCTTTTCTTGCGCAGACATGGCGTGTGGCCTCTGAATCCATCCACCAAGCGCGTGGATTGCCGACCATGTTGCATTCCGTGAACATAGCACACAGGTCGTCATAATCCTTGTTGGACTCAATCAGATTCGCTTGGTCCTTTTTCTTCCCTTTTTTCGGGGCTCGACAGTCTGTTGATTTGTGGCCAACTTTGCCACAGTTGAAGCAGTTTCCCTTAAACTTTTTCTTGGGATGATTGCTTCTATGTTCAACATTCTTTCTTTTCTTCGAGTTGGTTTGGCCATCTTCTACAATATGTGCTCCACTCATTGTAGAATTTCCCTTTGACCTTCTTTCGGCAGCTTTATTATCTTCTTCAATACGAAGTCGGACAATAAGATCTTCAATGGTCATCTCCTTGCGCTTATGCTTTAAGTAGTTTTTGAAGTCTTTCCACAAAGGTGGTAGCTTCTCAACTATTGCTGCTACTTGGAAAGCATCATTCACAATTAAACCTACAAAACAGTTTATGTGAGTATTATGAACATTTTTAATTTGTTCAACTAAGGTATTTTTCAAAATTATACCTTCTGCTAGGAGATACATGACTTGCAACTCCTGTACTTGAGAGACTACAGATTTGCTATCAATCATTTTGAAGTCCAGGAATCGTGCAACAAGGAATTTCTTAATTCCCGCATCTTCCATTTTATATTTCCGTTCAAGTGCCTCCCACAGTTCTTTTGATGTCTTGGTTCCACTATAGACATTATAGAGGTCATCTTGGAGACCACTCAGAATATAGTTCCTGCAAAGGAAATCTGAATGTTTCCAAGCTTCTACAATAACGAAGCGGTCCTTGTCCGAGGTTCCCTCGGGTACCTCGGGAGCGTCTTCGCTAGTGAAACGTTGTAGACATAACGTGGTGAGGTAAAAGAACATCTTTTGTTGCCACCGCTTGAAGTCGATGCCAGAAAATTTTCTGGGCTTCTCTGCCGGGGCCATCGTTGGCGGAGTATTTGTGCGACTTGATGTGGCAATATTAGTTGCCCCCATAGACGTTGTCGCATCCATCATTTGACTTTCCGTTGTCATTTATCCTGTCACCATAAGACAGAAAATTAGTATTTTTCAGAATACTATTAATAACGTTAAATAACTTTACAACTTTTCCTTCTTGTTTCTAATTAACGACGAAGTTTTTATAACTTCAAATCATCAATCGAGTGAACTTCAACTTTTGATGAAGATTTTATGTCTTCTAATCACAAGTTAAATTCAAACGGAGTAGAAATCATAAGCTTTAATCTCCAAAAACAAGTTATACAGATTCTGTAATTGCAATTCCAATAGATATATCCGAAAGACACTTTGTGGAAGATTGTTTTGTGGCACCATTGGTGAAGGATCTGAAAAACGATCAGTAGTCGTCAAGACATGGGATTTTCTCCTTCCTAATGGAAAGGGACATGTACAACGCCCATTTGATTTTTGTGTATGTTTACTAGATATATATGCTAGCTCCGACAATACGGGTACGTAGAATCTGTATAATAGAATAACAACTTCAACTCTTGAGAACAAGAACACAAAGAAGTTGAACAAATACCCTCAACACAAGATCAAAATGATCTTTCAAAGAGGTGTATTTTTTTTCTTCCTTTTCTTCTTCAGAAAGTAGATGAAACAGAAAGTTGTTAAGGCTAAGTCGTCCGAATTCACGGACTTTCCTTAAGGAAATAATTCCCCTCACTGTACCCGAGGTTGTGAAATCTTCCTCCCAGGATAAAATGGCCTTCAATCCGACTATAGCGGTACCTCAAATAGGCGGATTCTTCGAACACACTCATGGTTAGAATGATCACACTTAGAGTATTTTTAAGACAAGCAGAGAAGCTTATAATCTAAAAAATAATGTTTTAAAACCTGTGGGTGAAACCAGGTTTTTATAGCCATACCATACCTTTTCAGAAATGTGGCATTGGTTCAATTCAAAGGTGTGTGTCTTTTCCTGAAAATGCATGTCTGTTTACTTAAACCATTGTAGTATTTTTTCTGAAACATTATACCATTTCATGAAACCGTGCATCACTTCGAATTGAAGAGTTGCATCAGTTGTGCAACTGTTCACTCGTAACAGTGCACCAGTTCACTGTTACTGCATGCATAATAAATTAATGGAGCATTACTGTTTCGGATTGATTTTCAGTCTGGATTTCTGTTCGTCAAATAAACTTTGTCCAAAAAGAAAGATCTCATCGATCATTTGACCAAATCCAAATCCGAAGCCGAGCCGAGCGAGCGACGACGACGAAGGCGCGAGGCATCTCTATTTCCTTGCCTCACTTACCATGTGAAGTAAGTGTTTCACTTTATAAACACTTTAAAGTTCTCTTCTTCAACCAATGTGGGAGAAGAGTAAACTTTCCAATTTAAAGAGTACACTTTCCAATTTGGGTGTCTCCTTCCCTTCACTTGATTTCTCCATTTTCCATTCAACACACTATGAACACAATAATATATTGCTGAATTTGATTTCTGATTTCTTTTCTTTCTTTGTGCTGACTAATCATGCCAATGGTTCTTTTTTATAGGATCGGATCATGTTTTTCACAAACAAAAAATTAACAACGGATCCAAGATTGGCAAAGTTGTGTGCCATTTGTTGTGATATAAGGCTTGCTGCTGTCTATGATGAAAAATTTGATGAAAATATTATAGCCTTGTCTGATGTGCTTCTGAATGGTATTTAAGTCGTCTCAAGTATTATGTCGAAGGACTATCCACTCAACTTTTAGACGGAGAGCCTTGGAGTAACTGGTAAAGTTGCTGGTCACGGGTTCAAGTCTTGGAAACAACCCCTTGCAGAAATGTAAGATGAGACTGCGTACAATAGATCCTTATGATCGGGCCTTTCCCTAGACCCTGTGCACAACAGGAGCTCAGTGCACCGATCTACCCTTTTACTATCCACTCTACTTTTAACATACTCCTTAATATTTTCCCCGTTTGCTAGATGATTTTGGGTGGTACAATCGGCTAAAAGTGGCAATTCAACTTGCAAATCTCTTACTATCCTTGCATGAAAAGGATATTATATTAGGCAGTGTTACTGCATCATGCGTTATGATACTAGATAAGGTTGAGTTTGAGCCTCCTATTTCTCTCAAATTTATATATATTTGAACGTTTTTAACGAGTTATATATTGCATTGATTTGGATGCAGGAAATGAATATAAAACTATTCGACTATGGTCCTGTTCTTGATCGTTTTTACGGAAAAAATTCTGATGTAACTATTTATTGTCGTCCCATCAATGATATGTAATGCCTCGTCTACCATGTAGCTTGAGGTCTGGGTTTGTGTGGCTCTGAAAGTGAAGAGTCAGAACAACTTAGCTTATTATTGTGCAGGTTAGGTCTAGTTGTTAACAACGGTATCCAAACATAAGCATGAAGATATGTCTCGTACTTGAGTCATGGAGGAACAATTGTTTAATGTCCTCAAGATCTGATCTCTTGACTCCTGATGTCATGAGTACTTTTTTTCCTTCTATGTTGCTCCGCGAAATTGTTGCAGACACCTTGTTAGATCCTATAAACATGGACCACTTTTGGTGGATCCGACAGACACGGACATTTGAAAAAATGCACGTAGCTTGTTAACCTACTTTATTTTGTTTTCTGTAGTAAAAGAGAGATTTTATGTTATTTTATGTATGTATGTGCAGGTTATGTGTACACTTATTAAGTGCACAATCCATAATGTGAACTTTCACTTTTTTAACATCGGCAGACGTCTTCCGTTACAAATTTAAAGATATTGTGCACTTATTAAGTGCATGTTGGTGAAAATTAGAATAAATTGTAATAAATATTACAATAGATTACAAGTGAAAATTACAAATGAATAAAGAAAATTATTATTATCTTCTTCTGTGGCTGAGGCGTGGATATCTCGCTCTCTTTAAGGAGATTCAAGTTCACTGAGGCAATTGTTTCTCCGGTCCAGCAGTAAAACTCTTTGACTTGTCCCCTCCATGATACAACAACCTACTCACAATAACTCAATACTCTGGACAAAAATTAAGTACAAAGCTCCACAATAATAACACCTCCCTTCAACTAATAAAACTCTCATAAATTAATTTTTTGTTTAACTTGTTTATATGTTTTTTCTGTTTTTCTATCCTCCTCACCTGCCGATATCTATAGGAAAAGAACGTTAATTGTTGAAAAGAAAAATAGCAACAGAAGTTGCCATCTTTGATAAATGCGGATGCCATCTTTGAAAAAATCAACACAATTGTTGACATCTTTTTTAGAAGAGAAAATGGCCAAAAAATCCCCCATCCTTTACACTAAATTTCAACTACACACTTATATTTTTCAGGAATCCTATAACCCCCTTAAAGGAACAAAGAAAAGAAAGAAAAAGGAACGCTGAAGGGTCAGATGAGGTCATCATGACTTAGTGGTTTATTTTGAAGTTTTGGAAATAGTAAGAGTGGAAAGTAAAGAAATGGGTGGAAAACAAAGTGAAATGAAAACTAAAGAAAAGATTTTTTTGAGAAAGAATGGTCATAGAAGTGGTGTAATGGAAGAGAAAAGGAAATAAAAAAGTTAAATAATTAATTTTTTGAAGTAAAAAAAATGATGTGATAATGATGTGGCAGCGAGTGCAGCTCACTGCCTGAAACAATGTCTGAGTATGAGCTTTTAGGGGTGTAAATATTTCACTTTAAAATAGTTCAGGGGGTTATAAAACCCCACAAGTATAGGTGTGTAGTTGGAATTTGAGGTAAATGTTGGGGGGTATTTGGCCATTTTCTCTTTTTAGAAAGAAAAAGTAAGTTACATTTGTCAAAAGTTAGCAACAATAAAGTTGCCAACTTTGACAATCACAAATTTGAATTTCAGCCAACTTTAAAGAAAGGGATGGACCCCACACAATGCCAATAAATAATAAATGTTGTAACTTTTACAAAGTAAGATCTTAAATAAACTATTATAATAATAAATTTGGCATTAATAATAATATTAAAATGTCCTTAATCCATCAATTCTCCACTCATTTTAATATTAATATAAGAGAATCATGCATAATGAAGGGGTGCTCTGCATTGAACCTTCACTTAGTAAAACAGTAATTTCTACTCCAGAATAGTGGTCTCAAACTTGACTATGACTGCTTAGGGAAAATAAAAAGTTACTGCATACACATAATAGTCAAGGTGTTGATATGAGTTTTTTAGCCAGCACATTACGGTCTTATGCTATCCCAGTTTTAATAAGTGTCTTTTGAGAATGAGCCTAATACATGGGAATGTTTAAAAGACTCTATAAAATCATCTAAACTCTGTGACACTCTTTGTATTTAGTTCTGAGCTAGGTGGCATACCCTACAAATTCTGAAATTCCACGGGCTATATGGAATCTGCCCTTAACTCGATAGCCAAGCCCCCAACCCGAGTTTGCCGCAATGGTTGGAGTCTCGGAATCTCTACTATGCCACAGGGCCGTCGCTAGCGTACAATTTTCACTTTTAGGTTTCATAAAACCGTATCGGTAAATCATGACTTTGGGTAATGAGTCGATTGACTCGTGCCTTCTTCGGTAACCACCTAACCCTCTTTAAGCCCATTCTTAACTCTTTAAAAACACGTATTCTCTGAAATCAAACTCTGTGAACTCTAACTCTATTATGGCATACATACATATGGTATCGTCATACCATTGACTTGCAAGTCACATCTCTGAGCCAATAATAGCATCTTATTATCTCTTCTTTCAAAACATGAAATTTAGGACCACCATATCAACAATTCATTTTAAAGAACTCTTTCTTAAAACTCATATAAACACATGCAAGAAAACTCTCATTTTCAACATTTCAAATACACAAGGTGGTCATGTCAAAGATATCAATCACATGCAATTCTTTCTCTTTAACACAAGAACGTAATCATATCAAGAAACTCCCTCTCATCATCATCAAAATCATGTCAAATACTACAATATTGAAAAGACCACTTTCAAACCATTAAACATGTATTTCAAATCATTCTCAATAAGTTCATAAACTCTAATTCATTAAAAGAGAGGGATTTCAATAATAATGCTTTCAATCAAATCTTCAATTTCATACATATACATATAGGTATAATCAATTTAAGGGGGAAAGGCCTAAAGGCCAAAACAACAATATCATCAAAACATCCATGATGCATAAATTAAAACATAGATTTCAAAACCCCTTTATAAATTCATGCTTGATAAACTTTAATTCTTATTCAAGTTCTTCAATAAGCTCATGTAGTTTTTAGGATAAACCCCATGTACCTTAGCTTGTTTAGGAGGAAGAGTGAATTTCGAATCACACCTTAGTTCATGAAATTCTTGACTTGAATGATGAGCTCTTGATCTTAGGGGGTGAGGATAGGGTTTTCCTTTAAGTTAATTTGAGAAATTTCTGGTGAAAACTAGCCTATTGTTCTTAGGAAGGGTTTTAATTTCGTGTTTGGTAAATTGGGGTGAAGGAAAAAACTCAATTGCCCTTAAAAATTTGGAGGTGGACTGCAGGAAAATTGACCTAGTGGGACTAGCCAGGGCACCGCCTCGTCTAGTTCGCCGGATTTTTCAGGGAGCCGCTCTACTTAGTCTGCCGGACTACCAGGGCGTCACGGGTTAATCGCCCTGGCTCACTATTTGCCACCCCAAACACAGCCTTATGCTCTCCCAAATATTTTGAAACTCACCGAGATATACTATCTACTTGCCCCATCGTGAATCAACTTAAAAAATAACTATCGGAGGTCGGAAAGGTCGTAAATAAAATTCTCAAAGATTGAAAGTTCAAAATGAGACTAAGTCCTTTTTGACACTTAGAAAATTTTTCAAATTTTCAACTCTATAAGCATGCTACTAGGGTATATCAAGTCGAGAAAACTATGTGGCGTTACAATAGGAGTGACCACCACACATATATTAATAAGGAATAACTTAGTTCGGGCCTATACGGGTAGGAACGATGGTCTAAATTCTAGCCCGAAAGTATGGGGTGTTACAGTTGGCTACTGAATTGGCCTTGAAGTTTGGAGGTTCAAGTTGGCGACTGAATTGGCCTTGAAGTAGGACTGCCACGTACTGCCCAATCGACCAAATGGTTTAAGTTGGCTCCTGAATTGTCCTTGAAGTAGGCCTGCCACGCGCTGCCCAATCCACCAAATGGTTCAAGTTGGCTACTGGATTGGCCTTGAAGTTTGGTGGTTCAAGTTGACTACTGAATTGGCCTTGAAGTAGGCCAGCCACGCACTGCCCAATCCACTAAATGCTTTAAGTTGGCTACTGAATTGGCCTTGAAGTAGTACTGCCACGCACTGCCCAATCCACCAAATGGTATAAATTGGCTACTGAATTGGCCTTGAAGTTTAGTGGTCCAAGTTGGCTACTGAATTGGCCTTGAAGTAGGCCTGCCACTCACTGTCCAATCCACCAAATGGGTGACGCGGCGCGACACTCATTCTACATGGGCAAAATTGGTTCCTAGTCCTAATTTGAGTTAGAAAACTTGCGGTACTTATCCTTATGGGTGTTGGTTGACACCATTTGGGGGCAATAAATACACCTAAACGCGAAGAAAAGAGAGGAGATCACGTTTGGATTCAATCAAAGAACACAACACAAAAGTTTCATTGGGAAGAAACGTCTTACTTAAATATCGTAGTACAACGGATACCAATATAATATTAGTTTAGCAAAATGTACATTCGATTAAAGCTTTCTTAAATAGTGTGCCAATTCGACATAAGCCAAACAAAATGAAATTAGGGTTTAGTTAATAAAATCAAATAAAGTCATTTACCACTCAATTAATATAACTAATTCAGCTTTTCAACAAGAAGTTTAGTTGATTAAATAAAATAATAAATTTGTCTCATATCTCAATTAAAACGGTTACAATTGTTATACAATTTTATTTCAGTTGAAATGTTTTGGCTATATTTTATTACAATCTTACTTCAATTGAAACGTTCTGGCTATATTTTAAATCTCAATTCTAGCCAATTTTTAACCCTACAAAATCTCCCCCTCTATTGGGCTATCTCAGCTTAATATCCCAGCTCAATTCTCCCAAAATACCCGGACCAATACTTAAACAAACCCGACCTGGCCCGATACTAAAACAACCCGACCCGGCCCAAGTCTTGACCCCCCCCCCCCCCCCCCCCCCCCCGCAAACCAAAACTCTCCTCTCTTGTCCATTTTCTCATATTTATTAACTAGTAGCAATCTAAGCGGGCAAATTAATTAAGGATGACAAAAAAGTTTCAACATTAAAAAAGAGTGACACAAGTCTTAAATATTGAATAGGTGTAACAATTTTAAGATTAGTGTTAATGACACTAATTTTAAAACCCTCAAATTTTATTATTTACACAAAAATATCTACACCATCACCATTACTTCTCCTCCACACCCTTTTTGTTGCCGCCCGCCGTCGCCGCCACCTCTTCCTCAACTATCACTATCACTACCATTGTCACCATTTTTTCGTGGTGACAATAGTTATGGTGACAATAGTATGTCCCTCTACATAACTATCATTTTTTTCTTCTTTCTCCTTTACCACCATCGCTATCAACACCACAATAAATGTCATCTTCTCATTCGACGTCACCACCAACACCATCACCTCCATTTTTACCATAAATATCACTTTTTCGTGGGCTCCTCCTCCAATTAGATCTTTTTTTCAAAAATTAAGTAAGTATCGAAGTTGCTGCAGCAACTTCGATAATTGCTGCAACAACTTTGATAATTATTGTAACATAATATCTAATAGTAGTTGTTGCAATAATTACCGTAATTGTTGAAGCAACTCTCGTAGTTGCTGAAACAACTCTCGTAATTGCTGAATTTGCTACATTATTTTTTCATTTATTTTTAAAAGAAATTTAAATATTTTTTTTCAAACTTTTCAATTTTTTTATAAAAATAATCCATGATAATTAAAAAGGAAGAACGAAACGAAAAGAGAAAGAAAAAAAAAGGATGAAAGAAGAGGAAAATGTACGGAGAGAAAGAAGAAAATGGGGAGAAAGAAAAAGAAAAGAAAGATTGACAAATAAGAAAAGGGACTCTAAAATTTAAAATTTAAAGTTGGAGGACTTTTTAAAATATTAAAAAAAAATTAAAAATTAAAAATTTAAAAATTATACTTTACACCCCAATTAACTAATCACAATTTAAATACTAAATAATCAATTCTTGGGAAAGTGCCTATTACTGATTACAAGGTTGTTAGAATATGTGAATACAACCACTGCTCTTGTTCGTAATTTTTGATGTAATATTATGATCAGCCTGACATTTGCGGGTCGGGTCACATGGTCAGACTTCGACCCGTCTGTCTTTGGTTTTGTGCCCTAGAGTAGAAACGATGAAAGAGGAGGTAGATGAGGATGAGGGTGTTGAGATGATGAAAGACAAGGTAGATGAGGATGAGGGTCTCATTATATCGAAAATGTACTCGACAAATTCAAGTATATGGAATTTGATATTGCCAAGACTCCATTGGACGTGAGCTTCGTACTTCAAAAGAATGAGGGTGAAAGTGACTCACAGTTGGAATACGCAAGAATATTGGGATATTTAATGTATATAATGAACTATACACGACCTGACATAGCATGCGCTATTAGTAAGTTGAGTCAGTACACGAGTAATCCCAATAAAACTCATTTGATGGCAATGAAAAGAGTTTTGGGGTATTTTAAATACACTCAAGACTAAACCTTACATTATAATAAATACTCCGTGGTACTTGAAGGATATAGTGATGTAAATTGGATCACCGGATCAAACGAAGTAAAATCCACAATTGGATATGTATTTACTATCGGTGGAGGAGCGGTCTCTTGGAAATCATCCAAGCAGACTTGTATTGCTCGCTCTACAATGGAATCTGAATTTATCGCATTGAATAAAGCTGGTGAAGAAGCAGAATGACTCCAAAAATTCTTGGAAGATATTCCTTATTGTCCCAAGCCGGTGGCACCAGTATGTATACACTGTGATAGCCAAGCGACAATAGGTAGGGCAGGGAGCATAATGCACACCTGTAAATCTCGTCACATAAGACGAAGACATAATACCGTTAGAGAACTTCTCTCTAGTGGAATTATCACTATTGACTATGTAAAGTCAAAGGATAATGTGTAGGATCCACTTACAAAAGACCTATCTAGAGAAGGAGTTGAGAGGACATCCAAGGGAATGGGTTTAAGGCCTAGGACAAGTCAGCATGGCGGTAACTCTACCTAGAAGACTGCAGATCCCAAGAGCTAGGTTCAAGGAGATCAAATAAAGTTGTGTTTGACAGGTTCAACATTGTCAATAAACCAACCCATTCTCATGATGTAGACAATGTTTAGTAAACAAGATAAGACTTAAGGTGAAAAGTCTTTTAATGATTATCTAAATTTGGCAAATTTGATCAAATAGTTTAATCTATGAGATTGGACATTTAGAAATCACCTATGTGAGGGCGAAGTGGAAGCCGCTTCAAGGAGAATCTTGCTAAAGTCTATTCTCTAAGGTCTCATAAAACCGGGACGTGTTCATGGCTGAAAAGAATAAATCCGTGAGAACCAAAAACGGTAAAAGGATGGTTATGTGACATGTGTTGTCTAGGTGTACATTAAAGATCGACGTTTCAAAGATATCAAATCTACCAATTGACCAAGTGCATCCGATGCATGTTCCCTACGGAAAGTTCAAAGGGAAACCCACTTATCCATATGCAATCAGTCTTTGCTTGATGATCACATATTTGTCCGTAAAAATTTTACGAAAAAAATAGTCATTTTTCATTCATGTGGGGGATTGTTGGGTTTAATAAATATGAAAAAGTGGGAATGAAAAATGAAGAAAAAATAGTGGAGAGAAAGAGACACCAAATTAGAAAGTGTACTAAAATTAGAAAATTCACTAATTATCCTACATTGGAGGGAGAAGGGAACTTTGGAGTGTTTTTAATAAGGAACACTAACTCCACATGGATAATGAGGCAAGCACAAGAGGGTACTTCGCTTGTTTTTGGAGATTAAAACTTTAAGCTTTCTACTCCACTTAAACTTAACTAGTGATTTGAAGACATAAAATCTTCATCACAAGTTAAAGATCACTCGGTTGACGACTGGAAGTCATAAAACTTCATCGTTCAACTAGAAACAAGAAGTGTTTAAAGTTGCTGCAATTGTTTAACAGATGAAAGGAGAAATAAGAAACAATAGATTAAGAAAAAATAGGAGAAGATTAACAAAAACAATGAAAATATTTATATTTTTTATATTTTTTCTTTAAAATAACAAATATGTGTGCGTGCACGCAGAGGCAGAGGCGAATTCATAATTTAAAGTTTGTGGGTTTTCAATATTAACAAAAATAAAAACAAATAGTAGCCAAGGGGATTTGAAACCACAACCGAAAACTTTTACAAACTCATCTACTCCACTAGACCAACCACACATTTTGTTATATTTACTAGATTTTTCTATATAAATATTAGTTCCGCACGAAAAATCAACACAATTGTTGACATCTTTTTTAGAAGAGAAAATGGCCAAATAATCCCCCATCCTTTACCCTAAATTTCAACTACACACTTATATTTTGCAGGAATCCTATAACTCCCCTAAACTATTTTAAAATGAAATATTTATCCCCTGAACACTGACATGGCAAGAGAGTGTGTTTCACCCTCCTTAAAGAGAATAAGAACGATTTTTTTTTATTAAAAAATTATTTTTAATATTTTTTTATTTTCTTTATTCATTTTTAATTATTATTATTCTTTCTTGTTCTTCTTCTTCCTTCTTCTCCCTCCTTCTTCTCCCTCCTCCTCCTCCTTCTTCTCCTCCTTCTTATTCTTCTTCTTGGCATCCAATCCAAAATTAATTTATCAAACATACATATTCATTAACCGAATTACCATACCAAGAACTATCGCTCTAATGACATAAAACATAAACTTCCAACAATGCTCTATACACATTTTGTGGAATCTTAAAATCTTTTAGCTTTACATTGATTGAATTTTTAATTTCAAACCATAAACCATCATTCAAATCCACATTTGTTGAAATTGAAACAATCAAATCAACACCATGATCAAAATCAACACCAAAGTTTTTCACAATTATAATTTCAACATCAATTTTCATAGTTGAGAAATTGAAAAAAGAAAAGAAAGAAAAAGGAACGCTGAAGGGTCAGATGAGGTCATCATGACTGAGTGGTCTATTTTGAAGTTTTGGAAATAGTAAGAGTGGAAAGTAAAGAAATGGGTGGAAAACAAAGTGAAATGAAAACTAAAGAAAAGATTTTTTTGAGAAAGAATGGTCATAGAAGTGGTGCAACGGAAGAGAAAAGGAAATAAAAAAGTTAAATAATTAATTTTTTAAAGTAAAAAAAAATGACGTGATAATGATGTGGCAGCGAGTGCAGCTCACTGCCTGAAACAATGTCTGAGCATGAGCTTTTAGGGGTGTAAATATTTCACTTTAAAATAGTTCAGGGGGTTATAAAACCCCACAAGTATAGGTGTGTAGTTGAAATTTAAGGTAAATGTTGGGGGGTATTTGGCCATTTTGTCTTTTTAGAAAGAAAAAGTAAGTTACATTTGTCAAAAGTTATCAACAATAAAGTTGCCAACTTTGACAATCACAAATTTGAATTTCAGCCAACTTTAAAGAAAGGGATGGACCCCACACAATGCCAATAAATAATAAATGTTGTAACTTTTACAAAGTAAGATCTTAAATAGACTATTATAATAATAAATTTGGCATTAATAATAATATTAAAATGTCCTTAATCCATCAATTCTCCACTCATTTTAATATTAATATAAGAGAATCATGCATAATGAAGGGGTGCTCTTCATTGAACCTTCACTTAGTAAAACAGTAATTTCTACTCCAGAATAGTGGTCTCAAACTTGACTATGACTGCTTAGGGAAAATAAAAAGTTACTGGTTACACATAATAGTCAAGGTGTTGATATGAGCTTTTTAGCTAGCACATTACGGTCTTTTGCTATCCCAGTTTTAATAAGTGTCTTTTGAGGATGAGCCTAATACATGGACATGTTTAAAAGACTCTATAAAATCATCTAAACTCTGTGACACTCTTTGTATTTAGTTCTGCGCTAGGTGGCATACCCTACAAATTCTGAAATTCCACGGACTATATGGAATCTGCTCTTAACTCGATAGCCAAGCCCCCAACCCGAGTTTGCCGCAAGGATTGGAGTCTCTGAATCTCTACTATGCCACAGGGCCGTCGCTAGCATACAATTTTCACTTTCGGGTTTCATAAAATTGTATCGGTAAATCACGACTTTGGGTAATGAGTCGATTGACTCGTGCCTTCTTCGGGTAACCACCTAACCCTCTTTAAGCCCATTCTTAACTCTTTAAAAACATGTATTCTTTGAAATCAAACTCTGTGAACTCTAACTCTGTTATGGCATACATACATATGGTATCTTCATACCATTGACTTGCTAGTCACATCTCTGAGCCAATAATAACATCTTATTATCTCTTCTTTCAAAACATGAAATTTGGGACCACCATATCAACAATTCATTTTAAAGAATTCTTTCTTAAAACCCATATAAACACATGCAAGAAAACTCTCATTTTCAACATTTCAAATACACAAGGTGGTCATGTCAAAGATATCAATCACATGCAATTCTTTCTCTTTAACACAAGAACGTAATCATATCAAGAAACTCCCTCTCATCATCATCAAAATCATGTCAAATACTACAATATTGAAAAGACCACTTTCAAACCATTAAACATGTATTTCAAATCATTCTCAAAAGAGAGGGATTTCAATAATAATGCTTTCAATCAAATCTTCAATTTAATACAAATACATATAGGTATAATCAATTTAAGGAAGAAAGGCCTAAAGGCCAAAACAACAATATCATCAAAACATCCATGATGCATAAATTAAAACATAGATTTCAAAACCCCTTTATAAATTCATGCTTGATAAACTTTAATTCTTATTCAAGTGCTTCAATAAGCTCATGTAGTTTTTAGGATAAACCCCATGTACCTTAGCTTGTTTAGGAGGAAGAGTGAATTCCAAATCTGTCACGCCCCAAAATCCCATCGGGTCAGACTGGCACCCGAAGCCGAGAAGGCCCGGGAGAACCAGTTCAAATACCTGTGCCTTCACTTACATTCACCGAAAATTTGGGCAGCACTTCGTTACATATATAGAAGGGTCTAATTTATATATATATATATAATATTTGGCCGTCGGGGCCACCACATATACAAATATAACATCACTATATAAACTCCCATGACTTGACCCTTCCTTATGTCTACAAAGCCTCTAGGACATATATACATGACATAACTAGGGTCGGGACAAACCCCCGCCCACACATGACTCCTGTACAATAACAAAACATAAGGAACCGACTCGGAAAGCTCCGAAGCAAACTGGAGCTCACCAACAATAGCTGTACGACCCGGCTCCTATCTATGCTGTGAATGAGCTGAAGTACCTGTGCCTGCAGCATGAAATGCAGGTCCCCCGTGAGGGACGTCAGTACGAAATATGTACTGAGTATGTAAAGCTGTAAATAATCATATGTGATATGGGGGATCAAGAAAATCATGCACATGTGAATAAATCATAATAGAAGTGAACCACACTTCATAAACACTTTTAGGATCATGTACATTATCATTAATCTGAACTGGGTTCTTGGATTCAAACACATTTGTGGAACGGTATATATTCGTTCATTTCATTCTTTACAATTATCATTCGCCATTACCTCCTCCTCCCGAACCTCCAACCACCTAACAATAATCAATACTGTATCGTACTGTGACCATTAGGCTTCCTCCAGTACATATCAACTGGGATCGACCCATGCTAGGCTTATGCCCCTGGGATACCACCCATAAACACATAAATAGGGATCGACCCATGCTAGGCTTATGCTCCTGGGATACCACCCACACGTATATCAAGTAACACACATAAGAGATCTTTCCAATAACTTAGTTCAAAAGCTTTTGAGATTATTACAATAGTGTTCATGCCAATATAGTACCTTTGGAACAATGATACATCAATAGGAATCAAGTAATAGACCTTCTATACAATAACGATGTAATAAAGACTCATTGGTACATCAAGAATGTGTTTCAGAATCATCAATATCACAACAATGAAATAGGAGCCTTTTGGTATATCAATGAAACATTTTGACACTTTATAGAATGGAAACAACTTCGTTGGTAACGTAGAACAATACATGTTATAGGACAACCTCGGAATCTTACTTGATGGAGCATTGGTGTTTTCTTGCCAAAGAACATCGTTAGAATATGCTTTACATACCTCGTTGTAGATTCGGATACCAATTCAACACAACTTCCCGCCTTTACAAATCACTTATCTACAATGAAATATTTGGCAACTAGTATTAGCAACCCAACACCACAATTCTCTTCCATAATTCCATACGACCAATATTTGCATAACATTCCAAAAACCAACTTGATCAATAGGTTTATGTGTATATATATATATATAATCATCATTTGAATATCACATCATCACACCAAATCCCTTCACAATTCAAAATAATCCAACCATGCACAAGAATAATCCAACATCATTTCCAATCATCTTTCAACAACAATCAAATAACATACTTCTTATGCTCACATGCATATATATATACACATATACATATAAATAACACCAACATAATTTACATCCTTACCATAAAATGGCCCTTTTGATTTTGAAGTCCTGTTGGCCCAAATAAGGGGTGCTTCTCGAAGCCCTTGAGACGGTGAACACAACTACGGAATCAATTTGGACTTTCCACGGTTGAATCACAAGATAATTGGTGTTGAAATTAGGCTAGGGTTTCTTATTTTCAATAATATGATGATAATTGATGGATATAAGACCAATTATATCTATATAATGACCAATTTTCGTCCAAGAGGTGATGCAAAATGACCATATTGCCCTTAAAAATTTAAGTAAATTCGAATATGTCCATGGTGGACTGTTTTGACAGGCTAAGTAAATCAGCCATAAGTCTTTGCTCCGATATCAGATTTGGGTGAAATTGGTATCATTGGAAAGATAATGCAAAGGGATTTCATTTCATATAAAGTAGGCCACCCAGTTCGTCCTGTACAAGGAGTTATGATCGTTTGAAGTTGACCCTAAAAAGCTGTTTTGAGAGGCTGAAGTAAAACGCATATACCTCCTTCCGTAGATGTCGGATTTGGATGAAACCAATTTCATTGGAAAGAAGACTCAAATATATTTATTTGGATAGGTTGCAGCTCTCCCAGTTCAGTATATTGAGGGAGTTATGATCGTTCAAAGTCGACCCAAAAAACTGGCAGGCCTCAGTAGTTTGCGTTTTCCTGCACATTTACTGTTCACAATTATCCCGGCCGCCGTTTAATAGTTTCGAACGGG
The DNA here is from genome assembly GCA_030864215.1 of Capsicum pubescens. Taxonomy (NCBI): domain Eukaryota; kingdom Viridiplantae; phylum Streptophyta; class Magnoliopsida; order Solanales; family Solanaceae; genus Capsicum; species Capsicum pubescens. Next base: position 48,869,844 of record CM061544.1, on the reverse strand, counting down.
CTCGATTATATCCGAAACTTACTCGTTTTTGGAAATATTTATATCGTTGGAGAGTTTATTCAATAAACTTCGTATGGAAACATCGACGGACAAATTCAGGTATAAATAAAGTCGATTCCTATACACATATAATCAAACTATACACTTGAAACCATCTCAAAATAATCAATACTCATACTTAAACTCATATATACCTAACTTAGGATCAATACATATACTCCAACACATATAACCATGGCTAATACACGTAATTAAGTACGGGGTGTTACATCCTTCCCCCTTTAAGGACATTCCTCCTCGAATGTGAATGTAGTTATTTAGCCGAAACAAGTTCGAATTCATAATTGATATTCACGTCATCATATAGATATTATGCATATGTAAAAACTTACTTGTTAGTGTCCTAGTTACACTCCTTGCACTTCTTTTTCACCTTTGAACAAATAAGGGTATTTCGATTTCATTGGTTCCTCCGCTTCCCATGTAATCTCTTCCCTTTGTTGATTTCTCCAAAGTACTTTCACCAATGCTACTTCTTTATTTCTCATCTTCTTAACTTGACGATATAATATAGCAATAGGCATCTCCTCATAGGTAAGATCTTCTGTTACTTGCACATCTTCAGTAGAAGTAATAAGGGACGGATCTCCGATGCACTTTCGAAGCATCGATACATGAAATACTGGATGCACTTATGAGAGTTCCTGGGGTAGCTCTAATTCATAAACAACTTGCCCACGTCTTCGAATAATCTTATACGGGCCTATATATCGTGGACTCAACTTTCCTTTCTTGCCAAATCTCATCGCCCCTTTCATTGGCGATACCTTCAAAAATACCCAATCGCCTAACGAAAACTCTAGCTCTCTTCTTCTACTATCCGCATATGACTTGTGTCGACTTTGAGCTGTTTTCAACCATTGCTGAATCACCTTGACTTTTTATATGGCTTGATACATAAGATCCGGTCCGAACATAAGAGTTTCACCCGCTTCGAACCATCCTATTGGTGATCTACACTTTCTCCCATATAAAGCTTCATATGGTGCCATTTTGATACTTGAATGATAGCTATTATTGTAGGCGAACTCAATAAGAGGTAAATGATCATCCCAGCTGCCTTTAAAATCTATAACACATGCTCGTAGCATATTTTCAAGTGTTTGAATGGTGCGCTCTGCTTGTCCATCCGTCTGAGGGTGAAAGTTGTACTCAGATTCACTTGTGTTCCCAAACTCCGTCGGAAAGACTTCCAAAAGTTTGCAGTAAATTGAGTTCCCCGATCCGATATAATAGAAGTTGGCACTCCATGTAATCGGACTATTTCTTTAACATATAGCTTCGAATATTCTTCAACTGTGTAAGTGGTCTTAACGGGTAAGAAATGTGCGGATTTAGTAAGCCTATCCACAATCACCCATATAGAATCAAATTTCCGAGCTGTACGAGGCAAACCTGTAACAAAATCCATGTTGATCATGTCCCACTTCCAAATTGGAAGATCTATGCATTGCATATAGCCTCCAGGCTTTTGATGTTCCACTTTAACTCGTTGGCAATTTGGACATTCAGCTACTAATTCTGCGATGTTCCTTTTCATGTCATTCCACCAATACATATCTTTCAAATCTTGATACATTTTGTTTGATCCTGGATGAATGGAATACCTTGAAAAAGTGCCTCTATCATAATCTTCTTTCTTAGCTCGTCTACATCCGGCACACACAATCGGTTTTGGCACTGAAGTACTCCTTCTCGCGTAAGCTCAAATGCCTTGGTCGCACCACTCTGAACGTTCTCCTTAAGCTGTAATAAAATAGGATCTTCATATTGCTTCTCTTTCACTTCAGCTACTAATGAAGATTCCGCGGCATTATGCACAATAAGCTCCTCGTCCGGAGTTTCGAGAAGACGAACTCCTAGACTAGCTAATTGATGAAGATCTTTAATCATCCCTTGCCTTTCTATAGGCGTCATCATAGCCTTACGACTTAACGCATCAGCTACCACATTCGCTTTCCCTGGATGGTACAAGATATCAACATCATAGTCCTTTAATAGTTCAAGCCATCTCCGATGCCTTAAATTTAGATCCTTCTGATTAGAAATGTATTGCAAGCTCTTATGGTCAGTATATATATCAACATGAACCCCATATAAGTAGTGGCGCCATATCTTTAAAGCAAAAATAACTGCTGCCAGCTCAAGATCATGTGTAGGATAATTTTTCTCATGTGGCCGCAATTGTCTAGAAGCATATGCTATTACCTTACCATGTTGCATCAATACACATCCTAAACCAATTCTAGAAGCATCACAATACACTGTATACCCTTCGGTGCCTTCTGTAAGTACCAACACAGGTGTAGAAGTCAACTTATTCTTCAATTCTTGGAAACTCTCCTCACACGTATCATTCCATTGGAATTTGGATAATTTATGGGTTAGCTTGGTTAAGGGTACTGAAATGGAAGAAAAGTATTTAACAAACCTCCTATAATAACCGGCCAACCCGAGAAAACTACGAATCTCCGTCGGCGTTGTGGTCCTTGGCCAGTTCTTCACAGCTTCTATCTTTTGAGAATCAACCTTTATCCCTTCACTAGATAAAATATGACCCAAAAATGCCACCGACTTTAAACAAAACTCACATTTAGAGAACTTTGCATAAATATTACAATCACGAAGAGTCTGCAATGTCTGTCGTAAGTGATTGGCATGGTCCTCTTCTGATCTAGAATAAACTAGAATATCATCTATAAAAACTATCACAAATACATCCAGGAATGGCTTAAACACCCTATTCATCAAATCCATAAAAGCTGCAGGTGCATTTGTTAGCCCAAATGACATAACTAGAAACTCATAATGACCATACCTTGTTCGGAAAGCTGTTTTGGGTATATCGTTTTCTTTGACCCTCACTTGGTGGTAACCTGACCTCAAATCAATCTTAGAAAAGCACTTATATGGGGTGCTCCCCTATATAAATGTCACACCATCGCTATCAACACCACAATAAATGTCATCTTCTCATTCGGCGTCATCACCAACACCATCACCTCCATTTTTACCATAAATATCACTTTTTTGTGGGCTCCTCCTCCAATTAGATCTTTTTTTCAAAAATTAAGTAAGTATCGAAGTTGCTGCATCAACTTCGATAATTGATGCAACAACTTTGATAATTATTGTAACATAATATCTAATAGTAGTTGTTGCAATAATTACCGTAATTGTTGAAGCAACTCTCGTAGTTGCTGAAACAACTCTCGTAATTGTTGAATTTGATACATTATTTTTTCATTTATTTTTAAAAGAAATTTAAAAAATTCTTTTCAAACTTTTCAATTTTTTATATAAAAGTAATCCATGATAATTAAAAAGGAAGAACGAAACGAAAAGAGAAAAAAAAAAAGATGAAAGAAGAGGAAAATGTACGGAGAGAAAGAAGAAAACGGGGAGAAAGAAAAAGAAAAGAAAGATTGAAAAATAAGAAAAGGGACTCTAAAATTTGAAATTTAAAGTTGGAGGACTTTTTAAAATATTAAAAAAAAATTAAAAATTAAAAATTTAAAAATTATACTTTACACCCCAATTAACTAATCACAATTTAAATACTAAATAATCAATTCTCGGGAAAGTGCCTGTTACTGATTACAAGGTTGTTAGCATATGTGAATACAACAACTGCTCTTGTTCGTAATTTCTGATGTAATATTATGATCAGCCTGACATTTGCGGGTCGGGTCACATGGTCAGATTTCGACCCGTCTGTCTTTGGTTTTGTGCCCTAGACTAGAAACGATGAAAAGCGAGATAGATGAGGATGAGGGTGTTGAGATGATGAAAGACAAGGTAGATGAGGATGAGGGTCTCATTATATCGAAAATGTACTTGACAAATTCAAGTATATGGAATTTGATATTGCCAAGACCCCATTGGATGTGAGCTTCGCACTTTAAAAGAATGAGGGTGAAAGTGACTCACAGTTGGAATACGCAAGAATATTGGGATATTTAATATATAATGAACTATACACGACCAGACATAGCATGCGCTATTAGTAAGTTGAGTCAGTACACGAGTAATCCCAATAAAACTCATCTGATGGCAATGAAAAGAGTTTTGGGGTATCTTAAATACACTCAAGACTATACCTTACATTATAATAAATACTCAGCGGTACTTGAAGGATATAGTGATGCAAATTGGATCACTGGATTGAACGAAGTAAAATCCACAAGTGGATATGTATTTACTATTGGTGGAGGAGCGGTCTCTTGAAAATTATCCAAACAGACTTGTATTGCTCGCTCTACAATGGAATCTAAATTTATCGCATTGAATAAAGCCGGTGAAGAAGCAGAATGACTCCAAAATTTCTTGGAAGATATTCCTTATTGGCCCAAACCGATGGCACCAGTATGTATACACTGTGATAGTCAAGTGACAATAGTAGGGCAGGGAGCATGATATACAACAGTAAATCTCTTCGCATAAGACGAAGATAAATACCGTTAGAGAACTTCTCTCTAGTAGAATTATTACTGTTGACTACGTAAAGTCAAAGGATAATGTGTCGGATCCACTTATAAAAGGCCTATCTAGAGAAGGAGTTGAGAGGACATCCAAGGGAATGGGTTTAAGGCCGAGGACAAGTCAGTATGGCGGTAACTCTACCTAGCAGACTGGAGATCCCAAGAGCTAGGTTCAAGGAGATCAAATAAAGTTGTGTCTGACAGGTTCAACATTGCCAATAAACCAACCCATTCTCATGATGTAGACAATGTTGAGTAAACAAGATAAGACTTAAGGTGAAAAGTCTTTTAATGATTATCTAAATTCGGCAAATTTGATCAAATAGTTTAATCTATGACATTGGAGGTTTAGAAATCACCTATGTGAGGGCGAAGTGGAAGCCGCTTCAAGGAGAATGTTAGTAAAGGTCTATTCTCTAAGGTCTCATGAAATCGGGACGTGTTCATGGCTGAAAAGAATAAATCCGTGAGAACCAAAAACGGTAAAAAGATGGTTATGTGACATGTGTTGTTTAGGTGTACATTAAAGATCGACGGTTCAAAGATATCAAATCTACCAATTGACCAAGTGCATCCGATGCATGTTTCCTACGGAAAGTTCAAAAGGAAACCCACTTATCCAAATGCAATCAGTCTTTGCTTGATGATCACATATTTTTCCGTAAAAACTTTACGAAAAAAATAGTCATTTTTCATTCATGTGGGGGATTGTTGGGTTCAATATATATGAAAAAGTGGGAATGAAAAATGAAGAGAAAATAGTGGAGAGAAAGAGACACCAAATTAGAAAGTGTACTCTCAGAAATTAGAAAATTCACTAATTATCCTACATTGGAGGGAGAAGGGAACTTTGGAGTGTTTTTAATAAGGAACACTAACTCCACATGGATAGTGAGGCAAGAATAAGAGGGTACTTCGCGCCATCGTCGTTCGCTCGGCTTTAGCTTCGGCTTCGGCAAAGGATCGATGAGATCTATCTTTTTAGATAAATTTTATTTGACAGAATTTAATCCAAATTTTATTTGACAGAATTTAATCCAAAAATACCAACAGAAAAATGCCGCAATTTTTTTTTTCTGTGTTTTGATCCTCCATTTATATGCATGCCTGCTGACACTGTTTCGAAAATGCACTGCAGAAATGAAGTGATGCTTAGGAAGGGAAGCAACCCTTCAATGAAATGACATACTAATTCGTGAAATGGTATGCTTATTCTGAAAAAAAGCATTCTTTGGACGAACAGACACGAATTTTCAGAAAGGTCACACCTTTTAAGTCACTCATTGCCACCTTTTTAGGAGAGGTACCTAATGGCTATATAAACCTGCTTTCATCCACAGGTTTATGTACGAAATTTCTGAATATAAAACTCTTCTTGTCTTCAAAATATTCTGTGTAATCAATCAAATCGTTGAGTGAGTTCATTGAATCCAACAATTTGAGGTACCGATATTGTTCGGATTGAAGGTCATTTTATCTTGGGAGTAAGATTCCATAATGTAACACCCCGTACTTAATTACGTGCATTAGCCATGGTTATATGTGTTGGAGTATATGTATTGATCATAAGTTAGGTATATGAGTTTAAGTATGAGTATTGATTATTTTGAGATGGTTTCAAGTGTATAGTTGATTATATGTGTATAGGAATCGACTTTATTTATACCGGAATTCGCTCGTCGAAGTTTCAATGCGAAGTTTATCGAGTTAGATTTCCAACGATATAAATATTTCTAAGAACAGATAAGTATCGGATATAAGCGAGCATGTTCGAAACTTGAAAACGGTGGACGCAATGAACAGTAAATGTGCAGAAATTTTCTGCACACAAAAGTACTGCAGCCAAACAGATTTTTGGGTTGAGTTTAAACGATCATAACTCCTTGTACAAAATGAAATGTATGAGATGCTATACATCGATGAGAATCCCCGAGAGTTTTATTTCTAATGCAATTGGTTTCATCCAAATCCAACGTCTGAGTAAGGAGTTATACTCGTTTTACTTCAGCATCTCAAAACAGATTTTTAGGGTCAACTTCAAACGCTCATAACTCCTTGTACAGGAAGAAATGGGTGGCCTACTTTATATGAAATGAAATAACTTTGAATTATCTATCCAACAATACCAATTTCACCCAAATCCGATATCGGCGCAAGGAGTTATGGTCGATTTACTTTAGCCTACCAAAACAGTCCACCATGGACAAATTCGGATTTACTTAAGTTTTTAAGGGCAATATGGTCATTTTCCATCACCTCGTGGACGAAAATTAGTCATTATATACATATACTTAGCCTCATATCCATCATTTATCATCCAAATTATTGAAGAATAAGAAACCCTAGCCTAAGTTCAACTCCAATTATCTTGTGATTCAACCGTAGAAAGTCCAAATTGATTCCGTAGTTGTGTTCACCGTCTCGAGGGCTTCGAGAAGCACCCCTTATTTGTTCCAATAGGACTTCAAAATCAAAAGGGCCATTTTATGGTAAGGATGTAAATTATGTTGGTGTTATTTATATGGATATGTATATATATATATATGCATGTGAGCATAAGAAGTATGTTATTTGATTGTTGTTGAAAGAGGATTGGGAAATGATGTTGGATTATGTTGAATTGTGAAGGGATTTGGTGTGATGATGTGGTATTGATGATGTGGTATTGAAATGATGATTATATATATATACACACATAAACCTATTATTCAAGTTGGTTTTTGGAATGTTTTGCACATATTGGTTGTATGGAATTATGGAAGAGAATTATGTTATTGGGTTGCTAATACTAGATGCCAAACATTTCATTGTAGATACGTGATTTTTAAACGCGGGAAGTTGTGTTGAATTGGTATCCAAATCCACAACGAAGTATGTAAAGCATACTCTAACGATGTTCTTTGGCATGAAAACACCAATGTTCCATCAAGTAAGATTCTGAGGTTGTCCAAAAACTTGTATTGTTCTACATTACCAACGAAGTTGTTTCCATTCTATAAAGTGTCAAAACGTTTCACTGATATACCAATAAGTTCCTACTTCATTGTTATAGCATTGATGACTCCAAAACACTTTATTGATGTGCCAATGAGTTCTTAATTCATTGGTATTGCATTGATGGTCTATTTATATGTCTCTTATTGATGTATCATTATTTCAAAGTATCAAAAATGTGGTGGTGACCGAAATAACAATATCAAAGATTAATTGAACTAAGTGATGGAAGTTCTCCCTTATCGGGTGGTATCCCAGGGGCATAAGCCTAGCATGGGTCGATCCCTATTTATGTGTTTTATGGGTGGTATCCCAGGGGCATGAGCCTAGCATAGGTCGATCCCAGTTGATATGTACTGGAGGCAGCCTAACGGTCACAATACAGTACAGTAATGATTACAAAGATGATAAGAACGAAGGTAAAGTGATTGAATAAATTCAATGTACAGGTTGTCACAAGTTCTAGTACGTGTGGTCCACTCCTATTACGATTTATTCACTTGTTTCTGATTTCTATTGAGCTCCTATATCATATGTGATTATCTAAAGCTTTACATACTCAGTACATATTTCGTACTGACGTCCCCCACGGGGACCTGCATTTTATGCTGCAGGCACAGGTACCTCAGCTCATACACCGCACAAGTAGGAGCCAGGATACCCGGCTATTGTTGGTGAGCTCCAGTTTGCTTCGGAGCTTTTCGAGTCGGTTCCTTATGTTTTGTTATTGTACAGGTGTCATGTGTGGGCGGGGGTTTGTCCCGACCCTAGTTATGTCATGTATATCCTAGAGGCTTTGTAGACATAAGGAAGGGTAAAGTCATGGAAGTTTATATAGTGATATTATATCTGTATATGTGGTGGCCCCGACGGCCAAGTATTATATATATATATATTTGTGTGTGTTGTGCTGATACAGGTAATTAGATCCTTCTATATACAACGAAGTGCTGTCCAAAGTTTTGGTGACATGTAAGTGAAAGTACAGGTATTTGAATGGGTTCTCCCGGGCCTTCTCGGCTTCGGGTGCCAGTCCGGCCCGATGGGATTTTGGGGCGTGACAAAAGTGGTATCAGAGACAGTTCATCCTAGTGAGTCTACAAAGCCGTGTCTATGTTGAGTCTTGTTTATCGGTGTGTCGTACACCACATCTATAAACAGGAGGCTATGGACATTTAGATATTATTTCTTTTCTTTATGTCTTAGATCGTGCGGTAGAGCCTATATTGTTTATGAAGTCATAGTTGACCACTGAATCCGTTTGTTTCTCTTATTATAGTAATGATGCAGGTTACAAGAAGCAAGAATACCGGTGAGAAAGTAGATGTGGCTGCCGGAGAGGGGACTAGTAAGTCACCCACTATACCAGCTAATCAAAGTGAGGCTCTCGCTGAGCATGCATCCGAAACTTCCCCCAGTCCGGAAGAAATAAGGGGGAGGAGAACTATATCCCCAGAGCCACCTATTAATGTTGTTGATCAAGATCTTAGAAATGCAGTGCAACTTTTGACTTGTATAGTTGCTGGGCAAGCTCAAGGGCAAGCCATTCCTACTGCAGGTCCTAGTGGTATAGATAGGGCGGCTAGTCTTCGAACACAGGATTTTCTTAAGATAGATCCTCCCACTTTTACTAGATCAGATCTTAACGAGGACCCACAGGACTTTATTGATCAAATTCAAAGGGCCTTAGATGTTATGCATGTAACGGGTAGAGAGAGAGTGGAGTTAGCGGCGTATAGATTTAAAGGAGAGGCTATATATTGGTATGAGGACTGGAAACGATCTAGGGATATTGATATACCCCCAGCTACTTGGAAAGAGTTCAAAGAGGCATTTCTTGATCATTATCTTCCATTCGATATTCGTCAGGCCCGTGCAGATAAATTTTTAAATCTTCGTCAGGGGAATATGAACGTGAGGGAGTACAGTCTCCGATTTAATTCCTTGTCGAGATATGCTCCTAATGTTGTAGCAACTATGGATGACAGAGTTCATCAATATGTGGATAGGCTAGATCCATATCTGGTTAGAGATTGTACTATTACCGATTTGAACAAAGATATGGACATAGGGAGGATCCAAGCTTTTGCACAGAAAATGGAAGATCAGAGGTAGAGGAGAAGAACACAGGAATCAGAAAGAGGATATTCCAAGAGGGCCAGATCTGCAAGGCAGTTCATGGAATCCCAAGGAGGGTTCAGGCCACAGTTTTCTGCTAGACCACCTAGGCCATTATCTTCTTATTCTGCAGCTAGTGCCCCACCACAGTTCCAAGGGTCCAGAGGAAATCAATTTGGGCATAGAAGTGAGAGTTAGAGTTCGCGGATAGTGGGGTACTAAGGGCAAGGGAATATGAGCCAATCGAGACCTCCTCGAGAGCCATGCAATAAATGTGGAAGGTATCATTTGGGCGCATGTCGACTGGGGACCAATGTTTGCTTTTGGTGCGGTATGTCGGGGCATATGATGAGGGAATGCCCATGAAGGGACATAGGGGGTATGGCACGACCTACGGGGTCATTTGTTGCATCATCATCATCGATGCCTTATTCAGGAAGGGGTGCACAACCAATGGGTCGTGTTAGAGGTGATAGAGGATCCACGAGTTCTAGCGGGGCTCAAAATTATACGTATGATCTAGCCGATCGACAAAATTTAGAGGCTTCCCCAGATGTGGTTACGGGTACGTTGTCTATCTTTTCATTCGATTTATATGCCTTAATTTATCCTGGTTCTACATTATCTTATATTACTCCATTGGTTGCGGGAAAGTTCAAAAAAATACCCGAACTGTTAGTTAAGCCATTTGAAGTGTCCACACCAGGTGGGGAGTCTATTATAGCTAGAAGGGTTTATCGAAACTGCATAGTAACTGTATGTGGTCGTGATACGATTGCTGATCTTGTGGAGTTAGAAATGGTAGATTTTGATGTTATAATGGGTATGGACTCGTTGGCATCTTGTTATGCCACAATTGATTGCTGCACGAAAAAGGTATATTTCCATTTTCCAAATGAATCAGTCGTTGAATGGAAAGGTGAAATTAGCGCGCCAAGAGGTAGATTTATTTCTTATTTTAAGGCAAGAAGAATGATTTCCAAGGGATACATATATCATTTAGTTAGAGTAACGGATACAGAAGCGGAGCCACCAACTCTTCACGTTGTTTTGGTGGTAAATGAATTTTCTAATGTATTTTCTGAAGATCTTCCAGGTTTGCCTCCTGAACGAGAAGTAGAGTTTGGTATTGATGTAATACCAGGCACCCAACCAATCTCCATTCCTCCGTATAGAATGTCCCCAGCAGAATTACGAGAATTGAAAGAGCTATTGAATGATTTGCTAGAGAAGGGATTCATAAGGCCTAGTACGTCCCCCTGGGGAGCACCAGTGTTATTTGTGTGCAAAAAGGATGGCTCGCTGAGGATGTGTATTGATTATCGGCAATTGAATAAGGTGACTATTAAGAATAAATATCCTCTCCCAAGAATTGATGATTTATTTGATCAGTTACAGGGCACCAAGTGTTTTTTCTAAGATTGATTTGAGGTCAGGTTACCACCAAGTGAGGGTCAAAGAGAAGGATATACCCAAGACAGCTTTCCAAACACGGTATGGTCATTATGAGTTTCTATTTGTGCATGTTGTGATGATACAGGTAATTAGATCCTTCTATATACAACGAAGTGCTGTCCAAATTTTTGGTGACATGTAAGTGAAAGTACAGGTATTTGAACGGGTTCTCCCAGGCCTTCTCGGCTTCGGATGCCAGTCCGGCCCGATGGGATTTTGGGGCGTGACAAAAGTGGTATCACAGACAGTTCGTCCTAGTGAGTCTACAAAGCCGTGTCTATGTGGAGTCTTGTTTATCGGTGTGTCGTGCACCACATCTATAAATAGGAGGCTATGGATATTTAGGAATTGTTTCTTTTCTTTATGTCTTAGATCGTGCGATAGAGCCTATATTATTAATGAAGTCATAGTTGACCACTGAATCCGTTTGTTTCTCTTATTATAGTAATGATGCCGGTTACCAGAAGCAAGAATACCGGTGAGCAAGTAGATGTGGCTACCGGAGAGGGGACTAGTAAGTTACCCACTATACCAGCTAATCAAGGTGAGGCTCCAGCTGAGCATGCATCCGAAACTTCCCCCAGTCCAGAATGCTGTTGATCAAGATCTTAGAAATGCAGTGCAACTTTTGACTTGTATAGTTGCTGGGCAAGCTCAAGGGCAAGCCATTCCTACTGCAGGTCCTAGTGGTATAGATAGGGCGGCTAGTCTTCGAACATAGGATTTTCTTAAGATGGATCCTCCCACTTTTACTGGATCAGATCTTAATGAGGACCCACAGGACTTTATTGATCAAATTCAAAGGGCCTTAGATGTTATTCATGTAACGGGTAGAGAGACAGTGGAGTTAGCGGCGTATAGATTTAAAGGGGAGGCTATATATTGGTATGAGGACTGGAAACTTTTGATTCATCTTATTTCTGAAAACTAACATATTTATTGGATAGATTATCTATAATCTTGTGTTGAAGGTGTTAAAGAACTTCATAAGTGTTCTTGTCTCAGACTTCAACTTCTGTTGAAGTTATTGTTGCATTTATACAGATTCTTGTACCCAAATACATTGAAAATAACAATCTTAAAGAATAATCATTGTTTCAGAATTTGTATTGCTTGTTTTTGGAGATTAAAGCTTTAAGCTTTCTACTCCGCTTAAACTTAACTAGTGATTTAAAGACATAAAATCTTCATCACAAGTTAAAGATCACTCGATTGACGACTGGAAGTCATAAAACTTCATCGTTCAACTAGAAACAAGAAGTGTTTAAAGTTGCTGCAATTTTTTAAGAGATGAAAGGAGAAATAAGAAACAATAGATTAAGAAAAAATAGGAGAAGATTACCAAAAACAATGAAAATATTTATATTTTTTATCTTTTTTCTTTAAAATAACATATATGTGTGTGTGCACGCAGAGGCAGAGGCGAATTCATAATTTAAAGTTTGTGGGTTTTCAATATTAACAAAAATAAAAACAATTATTAGCCAAGGGGATTTGAAACCACAACCTAAAACTTTTACAAACTCATCTACGCCACTAGACCAACCACACATTTTGTTATATTTACTAGATTTCTCTATATAAATATTAGTTCCGCATGAAAAATTATTGGATTTCAGAAACTCCCACCCAACACCTTGAATCTACCCCTGTGTGTACGGGTGGGCGTTCGGTATTTAAAGTTCGGGTTCGGTAATTCGGTAATTGATATTTGAACATAGATATCACATATCATACTTATAGACATCGATTAGGTAATCGATAAATTAAACTTCGGTTTGGTACGATATTTGGTAATACCATATTAAAGTTGGAGATGTGCAAATGTATATTTAAACTTCAAAGAACAAATTTTATAGAAATCCTATTTATTATTGTTTTTGTTGCTTTTTACGAATATATTACCAAGGTTCAAGAGATGCTTTGGGATGAGTAATCGTATTGTCTACTGGGTTGTTAGACATATCATATTATATAAACGGTATTAATATCCTGTACCAAACCCAATCTCGAATGCCATAATATTGAAATTTTACTCCCAATTATCAGATAAAATCCCCAAAATTATTCCCCATTTCGACCCGTCTGTCTTTGGTTGTGTGCCCTAGACTAGTAACGATGAAAGACAAGGTAGATGAGGATGAGGGATTTGAGATGATGAAGAAGAAGCTGGAACTGGATAAATGGGGATTATTTCAATTATCATGAATCTCCTGATTGGCGTCCTTATCCTATTAAACATGACTTTGTCTTTCTGAAAAAATCTCTAGACGAATTTAGTGATGAATGCGATCGATACGAAAGGTTAGTTAATTAATTGTATTACAATGTTTTGTTGTATTAAATACAACATTTTCATGCATGGATCGTATCGGTTTCTGTTGTTACATAATAGATCATAGGGTTTAGGGTAGAGATGTTGTGGGAATACACTGGGTATGTTGTCGTTGTTGTTGTAACTGTGTCTGTATGTTCGTCGAGTTCTGCTTCTCATCCCCTTGTTCGGTTTTCTATCTTTTGCAGCTGCCTATCATACTTCCTTTAATGTGTGGTTTGGTTAAGTTTCCTTGAGTTGTAAATCTTTGTTATTACCATCAATATAATCTGTATCTCAGAGTTGTTACACAAGGTAAGACACAACATGATGCATGCTTTGTACATTTATTTCGATGTCTCAAGTGATCACTCGACCTGTTAGCAAGCTATATATATATATATATATATATATATATATATATATATATGCTTCTTTCTTCCCTGACATATTGCGAAAATGCAGCTTCGACTTCTCAATAGGGACAGAAACAGTTGGTGGGGTGAAGCTTTGTAGCTATGTCGAGATGCAAGAGATTACTGATAATTTCAATTCCAATAGATATATCCGAAAGACTCTTTGTGGAAGATTGTTTCGTGGCACCATTGATGAAGGATCTGAAAAACGATCAGTAATTGTCAAGACATGGGATTTTCTCCTTCATAATGGAAAGGGACATGTACAACGCCCATTTGATTTTTGTGTATGTTTACTAGATATATATTGCTGAATTTGATTTCTGATTTCTTTTCTTTCTTTGTGCTGACTGATCATGTCAATGGTTCTTTTTTATAGGATCAGATCATGTTTTTCACAAACAAAAAATTAACAACGGATCCAAGATTGGCAAAGTTGTGTGCCATTTGTTGTGATATAAGGCTTGCTGCTGTCTATGATGAAAAATTTGATGAAAATATTATAGCCTTGTCTGATGTGCTTCTGAATGGTATTTAAGTCGTCTCAAGTATTATGTCGAAGGACTATCCACTCAGCTTTTAGACGGAGAGCCTTGGAGTAACTGGTAAAGTTGCTGGTCACGGGTTCAAGTCTTGGAAACAACCCCTTGCAGAAATGTAAGGTGAGACTGCGTACAATAGATCCTTATGATCGGGCCTTTCCCTAGACCCTGTGCACAACAGGAGCTCAGTGCACCGATCTACCCTTTTACTATCCACTCTACTTTTAACATACTCCTTAATATTTTCCCCGTTTGCTAGATGATTTTGGGTGGTACAATCGGCTAAAAGTGGCAATTCAACTTGCAAATCTCTTACTATCCTTGCATGAAAAGGATATTATATTAGGCAGTGTTACTGCATCATGCGTTATGATACTAGATAAGGTTGAGTTTGAGCCTCCTATTTCTCTCAAATTTATATATATTTGAACGTTTTTAACGAGTTATATATTGCATTGATTTGGATGCAGGAAATGAATATAAAACTATTCGACTATGGTCCTGTTCTTGATCGTTTTTACGGAAAAAATTCTGATGTAACTATTTATTGTCGTCCCATCAATGATATGTAATGCCTCGTCTACCATGTAGCTTGAGGTCTGGGTTTGTGTGGCTCTGAAAGTGAAGAGTCAGAACAACTTAGCTTATTATTGTGCAGGTTAGGTCTAGTTGTTAACAACGGTATCCAAACATAAGCATGAAGATATGTCTCGTACTTGAGTCATGGAGGAACAATTGTTTAATGTCCTCAAGATCTGATCTCTTGACTCCTGATGTCATGAGTACTTTTTTTCCTTCTATGTTGCTCCGCGAAATTGTTGCAGACACCTTGTTAGATCCTATAAACATGGACCACTTTTGGTGGATCCGACAGACACGGACATTTGAAAAAATGCACGTAGCTTGTTAACCTACTTTATTTTGTTTTCTGTAGTAAAAGAGAGATTTTATGTTATTTTATGTATGTATGTGCAGGTTATGTGTACACTTATTAAGTGCACAATCCATAATGTGAACTTTCACTTTTTTAACATCGGCAGACGTCTTCCGTTACAAATTTAAAGATATTGTGCACTTATTAAGTGCATGTTGGTGAAAATTAGAATAAATTGTAATAAATATTACAATAGATTACAAGTGAAAATTACAAATGAATAAAGAAAATTATTATTATCTTCTTCTGTGGCTGAGGCGTGGATATCTCGCTCTCTTTAAGGAGATTCAAGTTCACTGAGGCAATTGTTTCTCCGGTCCAGCAGTAAAACTCTTTGACTTGTCCCCTCCATGATACAACAACCTACTCACAATAACTCAATACTCTGGACAAAAATTAAGTACAAAGCTCCACAATAATAACACCTCCCTTCAACTAATAAAACTCTCATAAATTAATTTTTTGTTTAACTTGTTTATATGTTTTTTCTGTTTTTCTATCCTCCTCACCTGCCGATATCTATAGGAAAAGAACGTTAATTGTTGAAAAGAAAAATAGCAACAGAAGTTGCCATCTTTGATAAATGCGGATGCCATCTTTGAAAAAATCAACACAATTGTTGACATCTTTTTTAGAAGAGAAAATGGCCAAAAAATCCCCCATCCTTTACACTAAATTTCAACTACACACTTATATTTTTCAGGAATCCTATAACCCCCTTAAAGGAACAAAGAAAAGAAAGAAAAAGGAACGCTGAAGGGTCAGATGAGGTCATCATGACTTAGTGGTTTATTTTGAAGTTTTGGAAATAGTAAGAGTGGAAAGTAAAGAAATGGGTGGAAAACAAAGTGAAATGAAAACTAAAGAAAAGATTTTTTTGAGAAAGAATGGTCATAGAAGTGGTGTAATGGAAGAGAAAAGGAAATAAAAAAGTTAAATAATTAATTTTTTGAAGTAAAAAAAATGATGTGATAATGATGTGGCAGCGAGTGCAGCTCACTGCCTGAAACAATGTCTGAGTATGAGCTTTTAGGGGTGTAAATATTTCACTTTAAAATAGTTCAGGGGGTTATAAAATCCCCACAAGTATATGTGTGTAGTTGGAATTTGAGGTAAATGTTGGGGGGTATTTGGCCATTTTCTCTTTTTAGAAAGAAAAAGTAAGTTACATTTGTCAAAAGTTAGCAACAATAAAGTTGCCAACTTTGACAATCACAAATTTGAATTTCAGCCAACTTTAAAGAAAGGGATGGACCCCACACAATGCCAATAAATAATAAATGTTGTAACTTTTACAAAGTAAGATCTTAAATAAACTATTATAATAATAAATTTGGCATTAATAATAATATTAAAATGTCCTTAATCCATCAATTCTCCACTCATTTTAATATTAATATAAGAGAATCATGCATAATGAAGCGCTGCTCTGCATTGAACCTTCACTTAGTAAAACAGTAATTTCTACTCCAGAATAGTGGTCTCAAACTTGACTATGACTGCTTAGGGGAAATAAAAAGTTACTGCTTACACATAATAGTCAAGGTGTTGATATGAGCTTTTTAGCCAGCACATTATGGTCTTATGCTATCCCAGTTTTAATAAGTGTCTTTTGAGAATGAGCCTAATACATGGGCATGTTTAAAAGACTCTATAAAATCATCTAAACTCTGTGACACTCTTTGTATTTAGTTCTGCGCTAGGTGGCATACCTTACAAATTCTGAAATTCCATGGGCTATATGGAATCTGCCCTTAACTCGATAGCCAAGCCCCCAACCCGAGTTTGCCGCAAGGATTGGAGTCTCTGAATCTCTACTATGCCACAGGGCCATCGCTAGCGTACAATTTTCACTTTCGGGTTTTATAAAACCGTATCGGTAAATCACGACTTTGGGTAATGGGTCGATTGACTCGTGCCTTCTTCGGGTAACCACCTAAACCCTCTTTAAGCCCATTCTTAACTCTTTAAAAACATGTATTCTCTGAAATCAAACTCTGTGAACTCTAACTCTGTTATGGCATACATACATATGGTATCTTCATACCATTGACTTGCAGGTCATATCTCTGAGCCAATAATAACATCTTATTATCTCTTCTTTCAAAACATGAAATTTGGGACCACTATATCAACAATTCATTTTAAAGAACTCTTTCTTAAAACTCATATAAACACATGCAAGAAAACTCTCATTTTCAACATTTCAAATACACAAGGTGGTCATGTCAAAGATATCAATCACATGCAATTCTTTCTCTTTAACACAAGAACGTAATCATATCAAGAAACTCCCTCTCATCATCATCAAAATCATGTCAAATACTACAATATTGAAAAGATCACTTTCAAACCATTAAACATGTATTTCAAATCATTCTCAATAAGTTCATAAACTCTAATTCATCAAAAGAGAGGGATTTCAATAATAATGCTTTCAATCAAATCTTCAATTTCATACATATACATATAGGTATAATCAATTTAAGGGGGAAAGGCCTAAAGGCCAAAACAACAATATCATCAAAACATCCATGATGCATAAATTAAAACATAGATTTCAAAACCCCATTATAAATTCATGCTTGATAAACTTTAATTCTTATTCAAGTGCTTCAATAAGCTCATGTAGTTTTTAGGATAAACCCCATGTACCTTAGCTTGTTTAGGAGGAAGAGTGAATTCCGAATCACACCTTAGTTCTTGAAATTCTTGACTTGAATGATGAGCTCTTGATCTTAGGGGATGAGGATAGGGTTTTCCTTTAAGTTAATTTGAGAAATTTCTGGTGAAAACTAGCCTATTGTTCTTAGGAAGGGTTTTAATTTCGTGTTTGGGTAAATTGGGGTGAAGGAAAAAACTCAATTGCCCTTAAAAATTCGGAGGTGGATTGCAGGAAAATTGACCTAGTGGGACTAGCCAGGGCACCGCCTCGTCTAGTTCGCCGGATGTTTCAGGGAGCCGCTCTGCTTAGTCTGCCGGACTACCAGGGCGTCGCGGGTTAATCGCCCTGGCTCACTATTTTGCCACCCCAAACACAGCCTTATGCTCGCCCAAAAATTTTGAAACTCACCGAGATATACTATTTACTTGCCCCATCGTGAATCAACTTAAAAAATAACTATCGGAGGTCGGAAAGGTCGTAAATAAAATCCTCAAAGATTGAAAGTTCAAAATGAGACTAAGTCCTTTTTGACACTTAGAAAATTTTTCAAATTTCCAACTCTATAAGCATGCTACTAGGGTATATCAAGTCGAGAAAACTACGTGGCGTTACAATAGGAGTGACCACCACACATATATTAATAAGGAATAACTTAGTTTGGGCCTATACGGATAGGAACGATGGTCTAAATTCTAGCCCGAAAGTATGGGGTGTTACAGTTGGCTACTGAATTGGCCTTGAAGTTTGGGGGTTCAAGTTGGCGACTGAATAGGCCTTGAAGTAGGACTGCCACGTACTGCCCAATCCACCAAATGGTTCAAGTTGGCTACTGAATTGGCCTTGAAGTAGGCCTGCCACGCACAGCCCAATCCGCCAAATGGTTTAAGTTGGCAACTGAATTGGCCTTGAAGTAGTACTGCCACGCACTGCCCAATCCACCAAATGGTATAAATTGGCTACTGAATTGGCCTTGAAGTTTAGTGGTCCAAGTTGGCTACTGAATTGTCCTTGAAGTAGGCCTGCCACTCACTGCCCAATCCACCAAATGGGTGACGCGGCGCGACACTCTTTCTACACGGGCAAAATTGGTTCCTAGTCCTAATTTGAGTTAGAAAACTTGCGGTACTTATCCTTATGAGAGTTGGTTGACACCATTTGGGGGCAATAAGTACACCTAAACGCGAAGAAAAGAGAGGAGATCACGTTTGGATTCAATCAAAGAACACAACACAAAAGTTTCATTGGGAAGAAACGTCTTACTTAAATATTGTAGTACAACGGATACCAATATAATATTAGTTTAGCAAAATGTACATCCGATTAAAGCTTTCTTAAATAGTGTGCCAAGTCGACATAAGCCAAACAAAATGAAATTAGGGTTTAGTTAATAAAATCAAATAAAGTCATTTACCACTCAATTATTATAACTAATTAAGCTTTTCAACAAGAAGTTTAGTTGATTAAATAAAATAATAAATTTGTCTCATATCTCAATTGAAACGGTTACAATTGATATACAATTTTACTTCAGTTGAAATGTTTTGGCTATATTTTACTACAATCTTACTTCACTTGAAACGTTTTGGCTATATTTTAAATCTCAATTCTGGCCAATTTTTAACCCTACAAAATCTCCCCCTCTATTGGGCTATCTCACCTTAATATCCCAGCTCAATTCTCCCAAAATACCCGGACCAATACTTAAACAAACCCGACCTGGCCCGATACTAAAACAACCCGACCTGGCCCGGTACTAAAACAACCCGACCCGGCCCAAGTCTTGACCCCCCCCCCCCCCCAAACCAAAACTCTTCTCTCTTGTCCATTTTCTCATATTTATTAACCAGTAGCAATCTAAGCGGGCAAATTAATTAAGGATGACAATAGTTTAAAAATTAAAAAAGAGTGACACAAGACTTAAATATTGAATAGATGTAACAATTTTAAGATTAGTGTTAATGACACTAATTTTAAAACCCTCAAATTTTATTATTTACACAAATATCTCTACAGCATCACCATTACTTCTCCTCCACACCCTTTTTGTTGCCGCCCGCCGTCGCCACCACCTCTTCCTCAACTATCACTATCACTACCATTGTCACCTCTTTTTCGTGGTGACAATAGTTATGGTGACAATAGTATGTCCCTCTACATAACTATCATTTTTTTTTCTTTCTCCTTTACCACCATCGCTATCAACACCACAATAAATGTCATCTTCTCATTCGGCGTCACCACCAATACCATCACCTCTATTTTTACCATAAATATCACTTTTTCATGGGCTCCTCCTCCAATTAGATCTTTTTTTCAAAAAATAAGTGAGTATCGAAGTTGCTGCAACAACTTCGATAATTGCTGCAACAACTTTGATAATTATTGTAACATAATATCTAATAGTAGTTGTTGCAATAATTACCGTAATTGTTGAAGCAACTCTCGTAATTGTTGAATTTGCTACATTATTTTTTTATTTATTTTTAAAAGAAATTTAAAAAATTCTTTTCAAACTTTTTAATTTTTTTTATAAAAATAATCCATGATAATTAAAAAGGAAGAACGAAACGAAAAGAGAAAGAAAAAAAAAAGGATGAAAGAAGAGGAAAATGTACGGAGAGAAAGAAGAAAATGGGGAGAAAGAAAAAGAAAAGAAAGATTGAAAAATAAGAAAAGGGACCCTAAAATTTGAAATTTAAAGTTGGAGGACTTTTTAAAATATTTAAAAAATTAAAAATTAAAAATTTAAAAATTATACTTTACACCCCAATTAACTAATCACAATTTAAATACTAAATAATCAATTCTCGGGAAAGTGCTTGTTACTGATTACAAGGTTGTTAGAATATGTGAATACAACAACTGCTCTTGTTCGTAATTTCTGATGTAATATTATGATCAGCCTGACATTTACGGGTCGGGTCACATGGTCAGATTTCGACCCGTCTGTCTTTGGTTTTGTGCCCTAGACTAGAAACAATGAAAGACGAGGTAGATGAGGATGAGGGTGTTGATATGATGAAAGACAAGGTAGATAAGGATGAGGGTCTCATTATATCGAAAATGTACTTGACAAATTCAAGTATATGAAATTTGATATTGCCAAGACTCCATTGGATGTGAGCTTCGCACTTCAAAAGAATGAGGGTGAAAGTGATCACAGTTGGAATACGCAAGAATATTGGGATATTTAATATATATAATTAACTAAACACGACCAGACATAGCATGCGCTATTAGTAAGTTGAGTCAGTACACGAGTAATCCCAATAAAACTCATTTGATGGCAATGAAAAGAGTTTTAGGGTATCTTAAATACACTCAAGACTATACCTTACATTATAATAAATACTCCGCGGTACTTGAAGGATATAGTGATGCAAATTGGATCACCGGATCAAACGAAGTAAAATCCACAAGTGGATATGTATTTACTATCGGTAGAGGAGCGGTCTCTTGAAAATTATCCAAACAGACTTGTATTGCTCGCTTTACAATGGAATCTGAATTTATCACATTGAATAAAGCCGGTGAAGAAGCAGAATGACTCCGAAATTTCTTGGAAGATATTCCTTATTGGCCCAAACCGATGGCACCAGTATGTATACAATGTGATAGTCAAGCGACAATAGTAGGGCAGGGAGCATGATGTACAACGGTAAATCTCTTCACATAAGACGAAGATATAATACCGTTAGAGAACTTCTCTCTAGTAGAATTATTACTGTTGACTACGTAAAGTCAAAGGATAATGTGTCGGATCCACTTACAAAAGGCCTATCTAGAGAAGGAGTTGAGAGGACATCCAAGGGAATGGGTTTAAGGCCTAGGACAAGTCAGTATGGCGGTAACTCTACCTAGCAGACTGGAGATCCCAAGAGCTAGGTTCAAGGAGATCAAATAAAGTTGTGTTTGACAGGTTCAACATTGCCAATAAACCAACCCATTCTCATGATGTAGACAATGTTTAGTAAACAAGATAAGACTTAAGGTGAAAAGTCTTTTAATGATTATCTAAATTTGGCAAATTTGATCAAATAGTTTAATCTATGAGATTGGACGTTTTGAAATCACCTATGTGAGGGCGAAGTGGAAGCCGCTTCAAGGAGAATGTTAGTAAAGGTCTATTCTCTAAGGTCTCATGAAACCGGGACGTGTTCATGGCTGAAAAGAATAAATCCGTGAGAACCAAAAACGGTAAAAGGATGGTTAAGTGACATGTGTTGTCTAGGTGTACATTAAAGATCGACGGTCCAAAGATATCAAATCTACCAATTGACCAAGTGCATCCGATGCATGTTCCCTATGGAAAGTTCAAAGGGAAACCCACCTATCCAGATGCAATCAGTCTTTGCTTGATGATCACATATTTGTCCGTAAGAATTTTACGAAACAAATAGTCATTTTTCATTCATGTGGGGGATTGTTGGGTTCAATATATATGAAAAAGTGGGAATGAAAAATGAAGAGAAAATAGTGGAGAGAAAGAGACACCAAATTAGAAAGTGTACTCTCAAAAATTAGAAAATTCACTAATTATCCTACATTGGTGGGAGAAGGGAACTTTGGAGTGTTTTTAATAAGGAACACTAACTCCACATGGATAGTGAGGCAAGAACAAGAGGGTACTTCGCGCCGTCGTCGTTCGCTCGGCTTTGGCTTTGGCTTCGGCAAATGATCGATGAGATCTATCTTTTTAGATAAATTTTATTTGACAGAATTTAATCCAAAAATACCAACAGAAAAATGCCGTAATTTTTTTTTCCAATGTTTTGATCCTCCATTTATATGCATGCCTGCTGACAATGTTTCGAAAATGCACTGCAGAAATGAAGTGATGCTTAGGAAGGGAAGCAACCCTTCAACGAAATGACATACTAATTCATGAAATGGTATGCTTATTCTGAAAAAAAGCATTCTTTGGACGAACAAACACGAATTTTCAGAAAGGTCACATCTTTTAAGTGACTCATTGCCACCTTTTTAGGAGAGGTACCTAATGTCTATATAAACCTACTTTCATCCACAGGTTTATGTACGAAATTTCTGAATATAAAACTCTTCTTGTCTTCAAAATATTCTGTGTAATCAATCAAATCATTGAGTGAGTTCATTGAATCCAACAATTTGAGGTACCGATATTGTTCAGATTGAAGGTCATTTTATCTTGGGAGTAAGATTCCATAATGTAACACCCCGTACTTAATTACGTGCATTAGCCATGGTTATATGTGTTGGAGTATATGTATTGATCATAAGTTAGGTATATATGAGTTTAAGTATGAGTATTGATTATTTTGAGATGGTTTCAAGTGTATAGTTGATTATATGTGTATAGGAATCGACTTTATTTATACCGGAATTTGCTCGTCGAAGTTTCTATGCAAAGTTTATCGAGTTAGATTTCCAACGATATAAATATTTCTGAAAACAGATGAGTATCGGATATAAGCGAGCATGTTCGAAACTTGAAAACGGTGGACGCAATGAACAGTAAATGTGCAGAAATTTTTTGCACACAAAAGTACTGCAGCCAAACAGATTTTTGGGTTGACTTTAAACGATCATAACTCCTTGTACAAAATGAAATGTATGAGCTTCTATATATCGATGAGAATCCCCGAGAATTTTCTTTCTAATGCAATTGGTTTCATCCAAATCCAACGTCTGAGTAAGGAGTTATACTCGTTTTACTTCAGCCTCTCAAAACTGATTTTTAGGGTCAACTTCAAACGATCATAACTCCTTTTACAGAACGAACTGGGTGGCCTACTTTATATGAAATGAAATACCTTTGAATTATATATCCAACGATACCAATTTCACCCAAATCCGATATCGGAGCAAGGAGTTATGGCCGATTTACTTTAGCCTACCAAAACAGTCCACTATGGACAGATTCGGATTTACTTAAATTTTTAAGGGCAATATGGTCATTTTCCATCACCTCATGGACGAAAATTGGTCATTATATACATATACTTAGTCTCATATCCATCATTTATCATCCAAATTATTGAAGAATAAGAAACCCTAGCCTAAGTTCAACTCCAATTATCTTGTGATTCAACCGTAGAAAGTCAAAATTGATTCCGTAGTTGTGTTCACCGTCTCGAGGGCTTCGAGAAGCATCCCTTATTTGTGCCAATAGGACTTCGAAATCAAAAGGGCCATTTTATGGTAAGGTTGTAAATTATGTTGGTGTTATTTATATGGATATGTATATATATATATATGCATGTGAGCGTAAGAAGTATGTTATTTGATTGTTGTTGAAAGATGATTGGGAAATGATGTTGGATTATGTTGAATTGTGAAGGGATTTGGTGTGATGATGTGGTATTTATGATGTGGTATTGAAATGATGATTATATATATATATATATATACACATAAACATATTGTTCAAGTTGGTTTTTGGAATGTTTTGCAAATATTGGTTGTATGGAATTATGGAAGAGAATTGTGGTGTTGGGTTGCTAATACTAGATGCCAAACATTTCATTGTAGATAAGTGATTTGTAAAGGCGGGAAGTTGTGTTGAATTGGTATTCGAATCCACAACGAGGTATGTAAAGCATACTCTAACGATGTTCTTTGACATGAAAACACCAATGTTCCATCAACTAAGATTTCGAGGTTGTCCAAAAACATGTATTGTTCTACATTACCAACGAAGTTGTTTCCATTCTATAAAGTGTCAAAACGTTTCATTGATATACCAATAAGTTCCTACTTCATTGTTATAGCATTGATGACTCCAAAACACTTTATTGATGTGCCAATGGGTTCTTACTTCATTGGTATTGCATTGATGGTCTATTTATATGTCTCTTATTGATGTATCATTATTTCAAAGTATCAAAAATATGGTGGTGACCGAAATAACAATCTCAAAGATTAATTGAACTAAGTGATGGAAGTTCTCTCTTATCGGGTGGTATCCCAGGGGCATAAGCCTAGCATGGGTCGATCCCTATTTATGTGTTTTATGGGTGGTATCCCAGGGGCATGAGCCTAGCATGGATCGATCCCAGTTGATATGTACTGGAGGCAGCCTAAAGGTCACAGTACAGTATAGTAATGATTACAAAGATGATAAGAACGAAGGTAAAGTGATTGAATAAATTCAATGTACAGGTTGTCACAAGTTCTAGTAAGTGTGGTCCACTCCTATTACGATTTATTCACTTGTTTCTGATTTCTAT
The DNA here is from genome assembly GCA_030864215.1 of Capsicum pubescens. NCBI lineage: Eukaryota > Viridiplantae > Streptophyta > Magnoliopsida > Solanales > Solanaceae > Capsicum > Capsicum pubescens. The sequence continues at coordinate 48,844,657 of CM061544.1, read as the reverse complement.
TGAGCTCCTATATCATATGTGATTATCTACAGCTTTACATACTCAGTACATATTTCGTACTGACGTCCCCCACGGGGACCTGCATTTCATGCTGCAGGCATAGGTACCTCAGCTCATACACTGCACAAGTAGGAGCCAGGATACTCGGCTATTGTTGGTGAGCTCCAGTTTGCTTCGGAGCTTTCCGAGTCGGTTCCTTATGTTTTGTTATTGTACAGGAGTCATGTGTGGGCGGGGGTTTGTCCCGACCCTAGTTATGTCATGTATATCCTAGAGGCTTTGTAGACATAAGGAAGGGTAAAGTCGTGGAAGTTTATATAGTGATGTTATATCTGTATATGTGGTGGCCCCGACGGCCAAGTATTATATATATATATATATTTGTGCGTGTTGTGTTGATACAGGTAATTAGATCCTTCTATATACAATGAAGTGCTGTCCAAATTTTTGGTGACATGTAAGTGAAAGTATATGTATTTGAATGGGTTCTCCCGGGCCTTCTCGGCTTCGGGTGCCAGTCCAGCCCGATGGGATTTTGGGGCATGATAAAAGTGGTATCAGAGACAGTTCGTCCTAGTGAGTCTACAAAGCTGTGTCTATGTAGAGTCTTGTTTATCGGTGTGTCGTGCACCACATCTATAAACAGGAAGCTATGGACATTTAGGAATTGTTTCTTTTCTTTATGTCTTAGATCGTGCGATAGAGCCTATATTGTTTATGAATTCATAGTTGACCACTGAATCCGTTTAATTCTGTTATTATAGTAATGATGAAAGTTACCAGAAGCAAGAATACAGGTGAGCAAGTAGATGTGGCTGCCGGAGAGGGGACTAGTAAGTCACCCACTATACCAGCTAATCAAAGTGAGGCTCCAGCTGAGCATGCATCAGAAACATCCCCTAGTCTGGAAGAAATAAGGGTGAGGAGAACTATAACACCAGATCCACCTATTAATGCTGTTGATCAAGATCTTAGAAATGCAGTGCAACTTTTGACTTTTATAGTTGTTGGGCAAGCTCAAGGGCAAGCCATTCCTACTGCAGGTCCTAGTGGTATAGATAGGGCGGCTAGTCTTCGAACACAGGATTTTCTTAAGATGGATCCTCCCACTTTTACTGGATCAGATCTTAACGAGGACCCACAGGACTTTATTGATCAAATTCAAAGGGCCTTAGATGTTATGCATGTAACGGGTAGAGAGACAGTGGAGTTAGCGGTGTATAGATTTAAAGGGGAGGCTATATATTGGTATGAGGACTGGAAACGATCTATGGGTATTGATGCACCCCCAGCTACTTGGAAAGAGTTCAAAGAGGCATTTCTTGATTATTATCTTCCATTCTAGATTCGTCAGGCCCGTGCAGATCAGTTTTAAAATCTTTGTCAGGGGAATATGAACGTGAGAGAGTACAGTCTCTGATTTAATTCCTTGTCGAGATATGCTCCTAATGTTGTAGCTACTATGGATGACAGAGTTCATCAATATGTGTAAAGGCTAGATCCATATCTAGTTAGAGATTGTACTATTGCCTCTTTGAACAAAGATATGGACATAGCGAGGATCTAAGCTTTTCCACAGAAAATAGAAGATAAGAGGCAGAGGAGAAGAACACAGGAATCAGAAAGAGGATATTCCAAGAGGGCCATATCTACAGGGCAGTTCATGGCATCCCAAGGAGGGTTCAGGCCACAGTTTTCTGCTAGACCACCTAGGCCATTATCTTCTTATTCTGCAGCTAGTGCCCCACCACAGTTCCAAGGGTCCAGAGGAAATCAATTTGGGCATAGAAGTGAGAGTTAGAGATCGCGGATAGTGGGGTACCAAGGGCAAGGGAATATGAGCCAATCGAGACCTCCTCGAGAGCCATGCAATAAATGTGGAAGGTATCATTTGGGCGCATGTTGGCTGGGGATCAATGTTTGCTTTTGGTGCGGTATATCAGGGCATATGATGAGGGAATGCCCACGAAGGGACATAGGAGGTATGGCACGACCTACGGGGTCATTTGTTGCATCATCATCATCGATGCCTTATTCAGGAAGGGGTGAACAACCAATGGGTCGTGTTAGAGGTGATAGAGGATCCACGAGTTCTAGCGGGGCTCAAAATTATATGTATGCTCTAGCCGATCGACAGAATTTAGAGGCTTCCCCATATGTGGTTACGGGTACGTTGTCTATATTTTCATTCAATTTATATGCCTTAATTGATCCCGGTTCTACATTATCTTATGTTACTCCATTGGTTACGGGAAAGTTCAAAAAAATACCCGAACTGTTAGTTAAGCCATTTGAAGTGTCCACACTGGTTGGGGAGTCTATTATAGCTAGAAGGGTTTATCAAAATTGCATAGTAACTGTTTGTGGTCGTGATACGATGGCTGATCTTGTGGAGTTAGAAATGGTAGATTTTGATGTTATAATGGGTATGGACTGGTTGGCATCTTGTTATTCCACAATTGATTGCTGCACGAAAAAGGTATATTTCCATTTTCCAAATGAATCAGTCCTTGAATGGAAAGGTGAAATTAGCGCGCCAAGAGGTAGATTTATTTCTTATTTTAAGGCAAGAAGAATGATTTCCAAGGGATACATATATCATTTAGTTAGAGTAAGGGATATAGAAGCGGAGCCACCAACTCTTCACGTTGTTCCGGTGGTAAATGAATTTTCTGATGTATTTTCTGAAGATCTTCCAGGTTTGCCTCCTGAACGAGAAGTAGAGTTTGGTATTGATGTAATACCAGGCACCCAACCAATCTCCATTCCTCCGTATAGAATGGCCCTAGCAGAATTACGAGAATTGAAAGAGCAATTGAAAGATTTGCTAGAGAAGGGATTCATAAGGCCTAGTACGTCCCCCTGGGGAGCACCAGTGTTATTTGTGCGCAAAAAGGATGGCTCGCTGAGGATGTGTATTGATTATCGGCAATTGAATAAGGTGACTATTAAGAATAAATATCCTCTCCCAAGAATTGATGATTTATTTGATCAGTTACAGGGCACCAAGTGTTTTTCTAAGATTGATTTGAGGTCAGGTTACCACCAAGTGAGGGTCAAAGAGAATGATATACCCAAGACAGCTTTCCAAACACTGTATGGTCATTATGAGTTTCTAGTTATGTCATTTGGGCTAACAAATGCACCTGCAACCTTTATGGATTTGATGAATAGGGTGTTTAAGCCATTCCTGGATGTATTTGTGATAGTTTTTATAGATGATATTCTAGTTTATTCTAGATCAGAAGACGACCATGCCAATCACTTACGACAGGCATTGCAGACTCTTCGTGATTGTAAGCTTTATGCAAAGTTCTGTAAATGTGAGTTTTGGTTAAAGTCGGTGGCATTTTTGGGTCATATTGTATCTAGTGAAGGGATAAAGGTTGATGCTCAAAAGATAGAAGCTGTGAAGAAATGGACAAGGCCCACAACGCCTACGGAGATTCGTAGTTTTCTCGGGTTGTCCGGTTATTATAGAAGGTTTGTTAAAGACTTTTCTTCCATTTCAGCACCCTTAACCAAGCTAACCCATAAAGCATCCAAATTCCAATGGAATGATGCCTGTGAGAAGAGTTTTCAAGATTTAAAGAACAAGTTGATTTCTACACCCGTGTTGGTACTTCCAGAAGGCACCGAAGGGTATACAGTGTATTGTGATAATTCCAGAATTGATTTAGGATGTGTATTGATGCAGCATGTTAAGGTAATAGCATATGATTCTAGTCAATTGCGGCCAGGGCACCTCCTCGTCTAGTTCGCCGGATTTTTCAGGGAGCCGCTCTGCTTAGTTTGCCGGACTACCAGGGCGTCGCGGGTTAATCGCCCTGGCTCACTATTTTGCCACCCCAAACACAGCCTTACGCTCGCCCAAAAATTTTGAAACTCACCGAGATATACTATCTACTTGCCCCATCGTGAATCAACTTAAAAAATAACTATCGGAGGTCAGAAAGGTCGTAAATAAAATCCTCAAAGATTGAAAGTTCAAAATGAGACTAAGTCCTTTTTGACACTTAGAAAAATTTTCAAATTTTCAACTCTATAAGCATGCTACTAGGGTATATCAAGTCGAGAAAACTACGTGGCGTTACAATAGGAGTGACCAACACACATATATTAATAAGGAATAACTTAGTTCGGGCCTATACGGATAGGAACGGTGGTCTAAATTCTAGCCCGAAAGTATGGGGTGTTACAGTTGGCTACTGAATTGGCTTTGAAGTTTGGGGGTTCAAGTTGGCGACTGAATTGGCCTTGAAGTAGGACTGCCACGTACTGCCCAATCCACCAAATGGTTCAAGTTGGCTACTGAATTGGCCTTGAAGTAGGCCTGCCACGCACAGCCCAATCCGCCAAATGGTTCAAGTTGGCTACTGAATTGGCCTTGAAGTAGGCCTGCCACGCGCTGCCCAATCCACCAAATGGTTCAAGTTGGCTATTGGATTGGCCTTGAAGTTTGGTGGTTCAGGTTGACTACTGAATTGGCCTTGAAGTAGGCCTGCCACGCACTGCCCAATCCACTAAATGGTTCAAGTTGGCTACTGAATTGGCCTTGAAGTAGTACTGCCAAGCACTGCCCAATCTACCAAATGGTATAAATTGGCTACTGAATTGGCCTTGAAGTTTAGTGGTCCAAGTTGGCTACTGAATTGGCCTTGAAGTAGGCCTGCCACTCACTGCCCAATCCACCAAATGGGTGACGCGGTGCGACACTCTTTCTACACGGGCAAAATTGGTTCCTAGTCCTAATTTGAGTTAGAAAACTTGCGGTACTTATCCTTATGGGAGTTGGTTGACACCATTTGGGGGCAATAAATACACCTAAACGCGAAGAAAAGAGAGGAGATCACGTTTGGATTCAATCAAAGAACACAACACAAAAGTTTCATTGGGAAGAAACGTCTTACTTAAATATCGTAGTACAACGGATACCAATATAATATTAGTTTAGCAAAATGTACATCCGATTAAAGCTTTCTTAAATAGTGTGCCAAGTCGACATAAGCCAAACAAAATGAAATTAGGGTTTAGTTAATAAAATCAAATAAAGTCATTTACCACTCAATTAATATAACTAATTCAGCTTTTCAACAAGAAGTTTAGTTGATTAAATAAAATAATAAATTTGTCTCATATCTCAATTGAAACGGTTACAATTGTTATACAATTTTACTTCAGTTGAAATGTTTTGGCTATATTTTACTACAATCTTACTTCAATTGAAACGTTTTGGCTATATTTTAAATCTCAATTCTAGCCAATTTTTAACCCTACAAAATCTCCCCCTCTATTGGGCTATCTCAGCTTAATATCCCAGCTCAATTCTCCCAAAATACCCGGACCAATACTTACACAAACCCAACCTGGCCCGATACTAAAACAACCCGACCCGGCCCAAGTCTTGACCCCCCTCTCTCTTCTTGTCCATTTTCTCATATTTATTAACCAGTAGCAATCTAAGCGGGCAAATTAATTAAGAATGACAAAAAAGTTTCAAAATTAAAAAAGAGTGACACAAGTCTTAAATATTGAATAGATGTAACAATTTTAATATTAGTGTTAATGACACTAATTTTAAAACCCTCAAATTTTATTATTTACACAAAAATCTCTACACCATCACCATTACTTCTCCTCCACACCCTTTTTGTTGCCGCCCGCCGTCGCCGCCACCTCTTCCTCAACTATCACTATCACTACCATTGTCACCTCTTTTTCGTGGTGACAATAGTTACGGTGACAATAGTATGTCCCTCTACATAACTATCATTTTTTTTCTTTCTCCTTTACCACCATCGCTATCAACACCACAATAAATGTCATCTTCTCATTCGGCGTCACCACCAACACCATCACCTCCATTTTTACCATAAATATCACTTTTTCGTGGGCTCCTCCACCAATTAGATCTTTTTTTCAAAAATTAAGTAAGTATCGAAGTTGCTGCAGCAACTTCGATAATTGCTGCACCAACTTTGATAATTATTGTAACATAATATCTAACAGTAGTTGTTGCAATAATTATCGTTATTGTTGAAGCTACTCTCGTAGTTGCTGAAACAACTCTCATAATTATTAAATTTGCTACATTATTTTTTCATTTATTTTTAAAAGAAATTTAAAAAATTCTTTTCAAACTTTTCAATTTTTTTTATAAAAATAATCCATGATAATTAAAAAGGAAGAACGAAACGAAAAGAGAAAGAAAAAAAAAGGATGAAAGAAGAGGAAAATGTACGGAGAGAAAGAAGAAAATGGGGAGAAAGAAAAAGAAAAGAAAGATTGAAAAATAAGAAAAGGGACTCTAAAATTTGAAATTTAAAGTTGGAGGACTTTTTAAAATATTAAAAAAAAAAAATTTAAAAATTTAAAAATTATACTTTACACCCCAATTAACTAATCACAATTTAAATGCTAAATAATCAATTCTCGGGAAAGTGCCTGTTACTGATTACAAGGTTGTTAGAATATGTGAATACAACAACTGATCTTGTTCGTAATTTCTGATGTAATATTATGATCAGCCTGACATTTGCGGGTCGGGTCACATGGTCATATTTCGACCCGTCTGTCTTTGGTTTTGTGCCCTAGACTAGAAACGATGAAAGACGAGGTAGATGAGGATGAGGGTGTTGAGATGATGAAAGACAAGGTAGATGAGGATGAGGGTCTCATTATATCGAAAATGTACTTGACAAATTCAAGTATATGGAATTTGATATTGCCAAGACTCCATTGGATGTGAGCTTCGCACTTCAAAAGAATGAGGGTGAAAGTGACTCACAGTTGGAATACGCAAGAATATTGGGATATTTAATGTATATAATGAACTATACACGACCAGACATAGCATGCGCTAGTAGTAAGTTGAGCCAGTACACGAGTAATCCCAATAAAACTCATTTGATGGCAATGAAAAGATTTTTGGGGTATCTTAAATACACTCAAGACTATACCTTACATTATAATAAATACTCCGCGGTACTTGAAGGATATAGTGATTGTAACACCCCATAAATTTTTTCGTACACTTATCGCGATTATATGGAGTCCTAAAGACTTGCGTATGGGTTAAATTAAGTTTATGGTATTCGGAAGTATCCCGTCAGTAGTTGTATGTGTAGGTATTGGAATAATCTTTCCAACGATATAAAGTTTGCCCAAAACAGAGGAGTATTTCATATAAGCGAGCACATTCGAAATTTCAAAACGGTGGCCGGGAAGCCTGTGAACAGTAATTCTGCAGGAAAATTACTGCAGCTAGGCAATCCAACTTTAGACGATCATAACTCCTCGTACAAAAAGAACTGTGTGAGCTGCTATATATCGACGAAAATATCCGAGAGTCTTATTTCCGATGAAATTGGTTTCATCCAAATCCAATGTCTGAGTAAGGAGCTATACCCGTTTTACTACAGCCTACCAAAAAAAAACAGAATTGTGGGACAGATTTTTGGGTCAACTTTAAACGACCATAACTTCTTGTAACGGAAGAACTGGGTGGTATACTTTATATTAAAATTAAATTCCTTTTAATTATATTTCCAATGCAATTGGTTTCACCCAAATCCGATACCGGAGCAAAGAGTTATGATCGATTTATTTCAGCCTGTCAAAACTGTCCACTGGGGACAGATTCGGACTTATTTAAATTTTTAGGGCAAAATGGTCATTTTCTGTTACCTCTTGGACGAAAATTGATCTTTATAAACCTGCACTTAGCCTCATATATATCAGATATCATCCAATTATTAAGAGAAGGTGAAACCCTTGCCTAATTTCAACTTCAAATATTTTGTGATTCAACTGTAGAAAATTCGAATTGGTTCCGTAGTTGTGTTCACCATCTCGAAAGCTTCGAGAAGCACCCCATGGTTATGTAAGGAGGATTCTAAATACAAGAGTTCATTGTTAAGGTATGAATATTGTTTATTCTTGATTCTTATCCATGAATAAGTATTGATAAAGGATTATGAGTATTGTCTTGATGTTGGAAGATAACTAGAAACATAGTTATGAATTGTTGTGTATAAATTGTTAGTAGTAAATTATGGAAGTTGCTGTATTGGATTATGGAGGATGAATTGTGGTGATATATCATTATATTAGTGGTTATGTATGCCTAGTGATCATGTTGGTATTGGATGGTGATTAAGAAGGGAAATAAAGGCTAAGAGTGATGTTGAGGGATATTTCATGAAAATGCATGATATGTGAATGTAATAAGAGTATAAGAGGATGTATGTATTACTCTTATTGATGAGCTAAAGGATTACTTCCTAGACATTATTTGGTGAAGTTAATACCTAAATGGTAAGGTTTGGTTGCTAATACTAGTTTGCCACAAATGACTTATTGTAGATAAGTGTTCGAAGAGTACGGGAAGTCACTTGTATTGAAGTGGTTATATCAAGGTATGTAAGACATACTCTATCTAATATTTGGCATGAATAATGACCCATGGCACTCTCAAGTAAGCTTCCAACATTGTCCTACGACACATGACACATAATAACATCATATGATCTTCAACACTACCAATTGAACTTGTTTTCACTTTTAAGATGTCCGGCTAGTCAAAAATATGTCCATATACTATTGTTGACTCCGAAATGGTTTAATGAGGTATCCATGATTCTCTACTTCATTTTCATGATATTGATTACCTATTTACATGTTTTTCCTATTGAGGTATCATGGTTTCAAGTTCCATAAAGTGTGACCACAAAGTAACCAATCTTAAAGATTAATTGAATTAAGAAATGGAATGTCTGTATTTTAAATTGATGATATGATGTATTGTATTAGTACCACTGATCAGTTGGCCATTGTATTATAAAGATTATGTATATATGCTATTCCAGGGGCGGTCCCTGATGTATTGTATTAGTACCACTGATCAGTTGGCCATTGTATGACTTATGTTATGTATTGATAAGGATTACGGGAAGTAATGATATGAAAGTAATGTGCAGGTATCCCATCAGCTCTTTTAAGTGTGGTCTACTCATACTGTTTATTCACTGGTATCTGAGTTCTGTTGGTCTTTTGTATCTCATCTTGATACTCACTGCCTTACATACTCAGTACATATTTCCGTACTGACGCCCCTCACGGGGGACCTGTATTCATGCCTGCAGGAACAGGTACTTCAAGTCGTACACCTCCGCAGTAAGAACCAGGACATTCTGTTGTTAGTGGTGAACTCCAGTTGTTTCGGGGCATCCCAAGTCGTCTCTATATGTACTTTTGGTATTTGTATAAAAGTCTTTTGTGGGCGGGAGTTTGTCCCGACCCCAACTCAGTTGTGTATCTATGTAGAGGCTTTTGTAGACATATTGTACAGCCATAGGAGTGTTTGGTTGATAGACGTGATGGCTCTGACGGCCAATTACTGTTCATATATATATTTATGCGTGTCTTTTGGGCTGATACAGGTACTGTTTTCTTCTATTTACAACGAAGTGCTGCCCAAATTTCTAATTTTCATAAGTAATGTAAATATGAAAGTATAGGTTATGAACGGGTTCTCCCGGGCCTCCTCGGCTACGGGTGCCAGTCCGCTCCAATGGGATTTGGGGTATGACAGTGATGCAAATTGGATCACCGGATCGAAAGAAGTAAAATCCACAAGTGGATATGTATTTACTATCGGTGGAGGAGTGGTCTCTTGAAAATTATCCAAACAGACTTGTATTGCTCACTCTACAATGGAATCTGAATTTATCGCATTAAATAAAGCCGGTGAAGAAGCAGAATGACTCCGAAATTTCTTGGAAGATATTCCTTATTGGCCCAAACCGATGGCACCAGTATGTATACACTGTGATAGTCAAGCGACAATAGTAGGGCAGGGAGCATGATGTACAACGGTAAATCTCTTCACATAAGACGAAGATATAATCTCTTCACATGATGATGATGAAGACAATCTTGGATGAATGGGGATTTGTTCCCTATTTTTACAGTTATTTCAACTATCATAATCTCCTGATTGGCGTTCTCCTCTTAACCATAACTATGGCTTTCTGCAAAAATCTCTACAGAATTTTATTGATAACTGCGATCAATACGAAAGGTATATGATTTTGGATAGATAGCGCCTTGTGGGTGTCTTATTTCTTTTTATTATCTAGCAGTATGTTACCCCATCTAGTTGTGTGCTTTTGTTTGTTATGCTGTTATATGTCCTGATCCTATGGGTCTATCGGAAACAGCCTCTCTACTTCATCTGAGATAGTGGTATAACGGACTACGTACACTTTACCCAGACCCGACTCTGTGGGAATACACCGGCTCTGTTGTTATTGTTGTTATAACTGTGTCTATATGTATTCTCCGAGTTCTGCTTCTCATCCCCTTGTTCGGTTTTCTATCTTTTGTAGCTGCCTATCGTACTTCCATTAATGTGTGGTTTGGTTAAGTTTCTTTGAGTTGTAAATCTTTGTTATTACTATCAATGTAATCTGTATCTCGTAGTTGTTACACTAGTCAAGACACAACATGATGCGTGCTTTGTACATTGATTTCTATGTCTCAAGTGAGCACTCGACCTGTTAACAAGCTATATATATATATATATGCTTCTTTCTTCCCTGACATATTACAAAAATGCAGCTTCGACTTCTCAATAGGGACAGAAACAGTTGGTGGGGTGAAGCTTTGTAGCTACGCCGAGTTGCAAGAGATTACTGATAATTTCGATTCCAATAGATGTATCCGAAAGACTCTTTGTGGAAGATTGTTTCGTGGAACCATTGGTGAAGGATCTGAAAAACGATCAGTAATTGTCAAGACATGGGATTTTCTCCTTCCTTACAGACATGGACATGTACAACGTCCATTTGATTTTTGTGTATGTTTACTGGATATATATGCCTGAATTTGATTTCTGTTTTCTTTTCTTTCTCTGTGCTGACTGATCATGTCAATGGTTCTTTTTTATAGGATCAGATCAAGTTATTCACAAACAAAGAAGTAAATACGCATCCAAGATTGGCACAGTTGTGTGCCATTTGTTGTGAAATAAGGCTTGCTGCTGTCTATGATGTAAAATTTGATGAAAATACTACCAGATTCTTGTCTGATGTGCTTCTCAAAGGTATATATTTAAGTCATCTCTAATATTATGTTGAAGGACTAATTAGACGGGGAGCCTTGGAGTAACTGGTAAAGTTACTGGTCACGGGTTCAAGCCTTGGAAACAGCCCCTTGCAGAAATGTAAGGTGAGGCTGCGTACGATAGATCCTTGTGATCGGGCCCTTCCCCAGACCCTACGCACAGCAGGAGCTTAGTGCACCGGGCAGCCCTTTTACTATCCACTCTACTTTTAACACACTCCTTAATATTTTCCCTTGTTTGCTAGATGACTTTGGGTGGTACGACTGGTTAAATATGGCAATTCAACTTGCAAATCTCTTTGTATCCTTGCATGAAAAGGATATTTTCTTAGGCAGTGTTACTGCATCATGCATTATGATACCAGATAAGGTGGAGTTTGAGCCTCCTATTTCTCTTAAATTTATATATATGTGAATGTTTTTGACAAGTTATTGCATTGGTTTGGATGCAGGAAATGAATATAAAACTATTCGATTTTGGTCCAGCTCCTACTCGTTTGTACGGAAAAAATAATGATATGACAATTAAGTGTCATCCTGGCAGGGAAGCTCCAGATAGAGGTATGTTTTCTCAGGCTACTATTAGTCCAAAGGTATTTCTTATAGTTGTCTGTTTAATGCAATGATATGTAATGCCTCGTCTACCATGTAGCTTGAGGTCTGGGATTGTGTGGCTCAGAAAGTGACGAGTCCGAACAACTTAGCTTATTATTGTGCAGGTTAGGTCTAGTTGTTAACATCGCTATCAAAAACATAAGCATGAAGATATATTTATCTCTTACTTGAGTCATAAAATACTACTATTTTTTTCTTCTATGTTGCTTGGACTCTCCAAAATTGTTGCAGCCACCTTGCTAGATCCTGTAAACATGGACCACGTTTGGTGGATCCGACAGACACGGACATTTATAAAAATGCACCTAGCTTGTTAACCTAATTTATCTTGTTTTCTGTAGTAAAAGAGAGAGTTTGTGTTATTTTCTATATGTATATATGTACAGGTTATATGTCGACGAAATCTGATGTTTATGTATTCGGTATGTTATTGGTGGAGCTGATAACCAAAAAGGAGCTTGATGATTCATTTTCCAATGCAAAAGAAGGTGGCAAAAAGAATGTGGTTGATGAAAGCTTCAAAGAAGTTGATTGTCAAACTGGGTCTAGGATCACAAGCCTGACGTACAGATGCACAGAATGGAAACCAGCAGAAAGGCCAACGATGAAGGATGTTTTAGACGTTTTGACAGAAGCAATGAAGATGGGAGCCAAGGGGGAGAAACGAAAAAGAGATGAAAATGAAGCAGTAGAAGCCGCAGCTGTCCCCCTCTTGGCTTGAGCTGCTTTTACATTAATGTATGAATTTAATTTGGTGTGAAACGCTTAGTATTTTGTTTTTGTTGAATTTTCTTTCAAAAATGCGTACTTGTATGTATGAACCATTTGGAATTCCTTGCGGAGGGCCTTACTCATAGGGTTTAATTCTAATGCAAGACCAGATATCCTCAACTATTCCACAGTTCAACTACTTTTTAGTGATGAATGAAGTAACGATCCTCCCAGTCATTTTGTTAATTTTACCTGTTTATGACTTGCGGGGATGAGTAACATGGTTTCCGAGGTGGTAGTATTGAAGGGTGCTGAGAAGGAATATGATTGCTGATTGTGTGTAGCCAAGATTCAGTAACTTTGCTAAGATCTGAAATGTTCAAGAAAAGAAAGTCCTCTTAGGCAATACAAAACTGAAGTTGAAAACCAGTTAGAGAAAAAGATCAAAATGATAAGAATTGATGGGGCGGAGAATATGAATCTCCCTTTGTGCAAATAAGAGTAGAGAATGAAATCGTCCATCAAACTACGGCCCCGTATTCACCTCAATCTAATGGAATTGTGGAAAGAAAAAATCGAACTTTGAAGGAAATGATGAATGCCTTACTAATAAGTTTCGGTCTATCGCAAAACCTGTGGGGGAGGCTATCCTTACAGCCAACCGTATACTCAATAGAGTTCCCCATAGTAAGACACAATCAATTCCTTATTAAAAATGGAAAGGAAGAAAACCCAACTTGAAATATTTCAAAGTGTGGGGTGTCTAGCGAAGGTCCAAGTTTCTATGCCTAAAAAGGTTAAAATAGGACCTAAGACGATGGACTGCGTGTTCATAGGATATGCTAAAAGTAGTAAAGCATGTCGGCTTTTGATTCATAAGTTCGAACATTCGGATACTAATGAAAATACGGCAATTGAATCAGATAATGCTGAATTATTTGAAAACATTTATCTGTATAAAACTAGACATGAACAGTCTAGTGGGGGGTCTAAACGACCTCGAGATGAACCAAGTGACAATGTACATAATTATGAAAATTCAAGACGTAGTACACGTCAAAGAACGTCAACTTCGTTTGGATCACATTTTGTAATATTTCTCTTAGAAAATGAGCCTCAAACGTTTAAATAAGCGATGTCGTCGTCAGAATCATCCTTTTGGAAAGAGGCAGTCAATAGTAAGATTGATTCAATCTTATACAAACATACGTGGGAATTGGTTGACCTTCCTCCAAGAAACAAGTCTTTAGGATCTAAATGGATCTTCAAAAGAAAAATGAAAGCGGATGGTACTATTCACAAATACAAGGCAAGACTTGTAGTAAATGGCTTCAAACAAAAAGAAGGTCTTGATTACTTTGATACATACTCGCCGGTAACAAGAATAATGTCGATTCGAATGTTAATTGCCTTGGCGGCAGTATATGATCTTGAAATCAATTAAATGGATGTAAAAATAGCATTCCTAAATGGAGAATTGGAGGAAAAAATTTACATGGTACAACCTGAGGGTTTTGTGGTTTCAGGAAAAGAAAATAAGGTGTGTAAACTTGTTAAGTCACTTTATGTACTAAAACAAGCACCTAAACAATGGCATGCAAAGTTTGACCAAATCATGTTGGCAAACGGGTTCAAGATAAATGAATGTGATAAATGTATTTATATTAAATACACTCTAAATAACCAAGTCATTGTGTGTTTATATGTGAATGATATGTTGATCATCAGTAGAGACATTTCAGACATAAATGCAATGAAACGAATGCTCGAGAGAAAATTAAATATGAAAGATCTTGGAGTTGCGGATGTGATCTTAGGAATAAGAATCCATAGAACTCCACAAGGGTTGGCATTGTCATAGTCTCATTATATCGAAAATGTACTTGACAAATTCAAGTATATGGAATTTGATATTGCCAAGACTCCATTAGACGTAAGCTTCGTACTTCAAAGAATGAGGGTGAAAGTGACTCACGTAATCCCAACAAAACTCATTGGATGACAATGAAAAGCGTTTTGGGATATCTTAAATACACTCAAGACTATGCCTTGCATTATAATAAATATCCCACGGTACTTGAAGAATATAGCGATGTAAATTGGACCGTCGGATCGAACGAAGTAAAATCCACAAGTGGATATGTATTTACTATCGATGGAGGAGCGGTCTCTTGGAAATCATCCAAACAGACTTGTATTGCTCGCTCTACAATGGAATATGAATTTATCGCATTGAATAAAGCTGGTGAAGAAGCAGAATGACTCCAAAATTTCTTGGAAGATATTCCTTATTGGCCCAAGCCGGTGGCACCAGTATGTATATACTGTGATAGCCAAGCGACAATAGGTAGGGCAGGGAGCATGATGTACACCGGTAAATCTCGTCACATAAGACGAAGACATAATACCGTTAGAGAACTTCTCTCTAGTGGAATTATCACTATTGACTATGTAAAGTCAAAGGATAATGTGTAGGATCCACTTACAAAAGGCTTATCTAGAGAAGGAGTTGTGTAACGCCCCGCATTTCGGGTTACAATATAGACCATGACTCTGATGCGTTGATAATCCAAAAGCCATAAATCCTATGCCAATTTTGGCATGTTAATCAATGTTGTAGTATGTGAATCCATTTGAGCACGAATTTAGACCATAGAAGTCCTTCAACTCAAGGACGAGTTAAAACCATTTCGATCGATTAAGTTTTAGTGGACATTGTAATTTGTGTCAAATTCTATTGACCATAACTCATTGAATATGATGAACTGGGTGGGCTGATATATACCAAATTGTAGATAATTGAATAAGCTTTCCAACGATACCAAATTCGCCTAAAACGGACACCCGGTGAAGAAGTTATGGCCTTTCAAAGTTGAATGTGTCGCCCACGCACATATAGGCGATGCATAGGGCGGCGCCTATGCAAATATAGGCGATGCATAGGGCGGCGCCTATGTAAATTTAGACAATGCAAAGGGCGGCGCCTATCCTAGTCTATGTGATGCAAAGGGCGGCGCATACTTATGGTTTCAGGTGACGAAAACACTCCATTTTTTTTATATTTTCAAGGTCAACTTCAAACGATCATAACTCTCTGAATATAATGAACTAGGAGAGCTGCAACCTATAAAATGAAAGCTCTTTGAGTTTTCTTTCCAATGTAACTGGTTTCATCCAAATCCAACGTCTGAGTAAGGAGTTATACCCGTTTTACTTCAGCCTGTCAGTTTGTCAACTGAGGGATAGTTTCGACTTTTTTTTTGTTTTCTTAGGGGCATTTTAGTCATTTAACCTCACCCAAATTTCGTCTATAACACCAGATTTAGCTCCCAATTCATCAAAATATAACCCTTTTCTCAAATTCTCTCTCAAGAACACCCCTTAGGGTTTCAAACAAAAATCCCAAATAACTCAAGATTCAACCGTCGGTTTTGGAAGATAATTAGAGATTTGGAATCCCCACATTGTAGGCTTCAAGGATCATCCCTCAATTTTCTTAAATAGAGGTACGCGGGGTTTTCCTAAATTCTCATGGGCATAGAAATCATGTTTTAAGAAAGGGGTTTTTGAATTCAAGTACATATTCATGTTTTAGAAGCTTTATATGATATTGTTTTAGCCTTTTGGCTTTCCCCCGAAGTGACTTAAAAATTATATGTATATGTATATATGTGTTTTGCCTTGAAATATGAATTGAGAGCACAATTTATATGAAATTCCTCTCTTGATGTAATTTTCCCATGTTTCACTTGATATAGATTGTTTTGAAATAAGTCTTGAAAAATCATGATATGAAATGCTCTGACTTTGCTATGTTTCGAATACGATTTTGAACACGAAAGGGAGGGTTGTAAATGTTGAATATACATATAATGAAAGACTGCATAATTTTGCCAAAAGCACATGATCACCATATGTTTGATGAAAGTTTTTGGCATGGTTTTGACTTGAGTTTCAAAACATGAAATCTTTTATGCAAATTACATGTTTGGGTGGTCTGAAACTACACTTTTATGAAAGATCATGGTTAATGCATTATGGCTCAGAAATAGAACCTGCAGGTCTTGGTATAACGATACCAACTCAGATAAATGCCATATCAGACTCAGACTAACAGACTTTTCAGACTAGTTCAGAAAATCAGATTTTTATCAGACATTCATGATTTTAGACATTCAGAATGTTGCATGTACAAAAAAGGTTAAAAATGGGCATACAGAGATGTTAGGTGGTCCCCCAAAGAGGGCTTGAGTTCAAGCGACTCATTGCCTAGAACTGTGGTTTGCCAACCCGGGTATATTATTATGCGCTGACTTAAATGTCCTGTGGCGTATCAGACTCAGAGACTCTGACCCTTGCGGCACACTCAGATTGGAGGCTTCCCCGCCGAGTCAATGGTGGATTCCATACAGCCCGTGGAATATCAGACTTGTAGGGTAATACCACCTAACTCAGAAGTAAAACACAGATCATGATTTGAAATAAACAGACAGGTTGCATGATTTCAGAAAGTGCCCATGTACTTTTCAGAAATAGTTATATATATATATATATATATATATATATATATATATATATATATATGTTCCATTATACTATTTTTGGAGTGCTTTGCGTGCCAGTACTTTTGTGCTGACCCCCCCCCCCTCCTTCCAGGTACTGAGGCACAGTCTAGGGGTCCAGCTACTCAGTAGACATTCTCGGATTTGCAGACTTGATCTCACAGTGGTGAGCCTTCTATTATCCGGAAGGCCTAATTATGTCAGACATTATCTTATTTATTATGTTTTTGGTTTACTGGGGGCCTTGTCCCAGTTTCTTTTCAGACAGATGTTTATGTTCTTAGTAGAGATTTCGCAGACTGATGTCAGATAGTATTATTCAGAAATATGTCAGGACTTGACCATGTTTTCCGTACTCAGTTTCAATTCCGCATTTTATTATGATTATGAATGTAGTGCATGATAACCAGATAGAGAAGGGGTGTTCCGGGCCTTCATGGTTTCAGGATGCTCGTCACGGCTAGGGCCTAGGCTCGGGTCTTGACAAACTTGGTATCAAAGCACGGTTCATGGTCCCAGGGTGTCTGCGAAATCGCGTCGAGTAGAGTTCTGTGTATGGGTGTGTAGCGCGCCACACTTATAAGCAGGAGGCTACTAGGCGTTTAGGAATGTCTCTCTTTCTTCATGTTCTAGTTCGTGCAATAGAGTCAGAATGTTCCTCTTTCATACTCTTATTCGTGCTATGATGTCGCCCATATGAAAGTAAAAAGTCATCCCAAATTCTTTCCTTACTCTAATGTCCTCAGATATGTCTCATTATTGAGGTGATTCAAGTGTAGAAGTTTAGAATCTAAATGGTATGGTCCTTTCTAATTGAACCATATAAGAGTTAAAATTTGTGCAAGGACTTGAGAAGAGTCCGTTAGTGCTTCAATGTGTATTGATTCCGGTGTAGACATTGATCTTGATGGAATCGTGCTTTTTAGCTTCAGGTGTTAATTGCATTTAGTCCCTTTCAAATTTATGTTACAAATGTCTTGCTTAAGGGAGGATGATGTGTAGTAGAATGTTGGAACTGTATTTCCACCCGAATAGTAGTATGCGTTAAAGTGTTGTTGTCATGACCTATTGGTAGTGAAATTAGACCAAGAAGTTGGTGATGTGAAGTCACAAATTTAGAAGTCAGAGTGAGGGTGACTTTTGTGTAAATGAATATTTTAGTTGAATAACCGATGTTCGAGAATGATTTACCCCCCCCCCCCCCCTTATGGTAATAGACTGATGTGGTAACTAGTAGCATGCGTGGATGGTATGGTAGTCCGTGGAGGAAGTGTTTGACTCCGATTTTATTTATACAGAGTAAGATGTGTATTCATAGTTCATTGGATATTGCGTATTAAATTTCTATCTCATGTAATCTTGTCATCAAGGTGTTGTTGAAAAAAATAAAAATAAAGTCTAGTGAAGCCGTGTGGGGCTCTTTCGATTCACTAGCATAGTTGACTTTTCATTCATTTCATTTTCTTGTTCAAAATACAAAATCAAAGTCTAGTGAAGCCGTGTGAGGCCTATTTCGATTCACTAGCAACTTGTTGTCCAACTTGTTTTTCTTGTGTTGGTTTAATAGATGTATAGCTGAATTTGTTTGCATGAGATTGAGTTGGTAAAGAGGTGATTCGTCCTTGTGTGTTGTTTAGTAGATGGTAGAGAAGGAGTTGTTAGTTAGAGTGATTTGTAGGTTGCTTGAAGTGTGAAAATGGCTATATTAGCCAGTAAGTTGTAAGTATAGACTCATGGTTGTTTGTGGAATTTGAAGGTAGTCTAAATGTATGCTTGAGTAAGTAAGCGTGATGTGAGAGGCCGTATAAGTAGATAAGATTGTATGGGGTTATAGTATAAGATTAATGTCGATCATGTGACTTTACCCCTTAACCTTCTTTTCCTTGGTAGTTATAAACTAGTACTACTAGTGAGAAGATATGTATTAGATTTTTTAGGTAGAGTAGTAATGTTATAAAGGTGCTTTGGTCGTGGATAGTAGCTAGATAAAATCAAGTATTTGGGGTAGAATGTCCCAATTTGATGGACTAGTAAATTATGTTGTATTCTTCATGGGTGGTATTTACTGAATAAAACAAGTATGAGCTGATGCCTATGATGCCTTACACCATGTATTTATAGTACCTAAAAGTCCCTAAGTCAACAAGGTACAAAAATGCAAGCTATACAATTATCAACTACAATTATCAGACATTATCTTATTTATTATGTTTTTTGTTTACTGGGGGCCTTGTCCCAGTTTCTTTCCAGACAAATGTTTATGTTCTTAGTAGAGATTTCGCAGACTGATGTCAGATAGTATTATTCAGAAATATGTCAGGACTTGACCATGTTTTCCGTACTCAGTTTCAATTCCGCATTTTATTATGATTATGAATGTTGTGCATGATAACCAGATAGAGAAGGGGTGTTTCGGGCCTTCATGGTTTCGGGATGCTCGTCACGGCTGGGGCCTAGGCTCGGGTCGTGACAAGTTGAGAGGACATCCAAGGGAATGGGTTTAAGGCCTAGGACAAGTCAGCATGGCGGTAACTCTACCTAGCAGACTGGAGATCCCAAGAGCTAGGTTCAAGGAGATCAAATAAAGTTGTGTCTGACAGGTTCAACATTGTCAATAAACCAACCCATTCTCATGATGTAAACAATGTTTAGTAAACAAGATAAGACTTAAGGTGAAAAGTCTTTTAATGATTATCTAAATTTGGCAAATTTGATCAAATAGTTTAATCTATGAGATTGGACGTTTAGAAATCACCAATGTGAGGGCGAAGTGGAAGCCGCTTCAAGGAGAATGTTAGTAAAGGTCTATTCTCTAAGGTCTCATGAAACCGGGACTAGTTCATGGCTGAAAAGAATAAATCAGTGAGAACCAAAAACGGTAAAAGGATGGTTATGTGACATGTGTTGTCTAGGTGTACATTAAAGATTGACGGTTCAAAGATATCAAATCTACCAATTGACCAAGTGCATCCGATGCATGTTCCTTACGAAAAGTTCAAAGGGAAACCCACTTATCCAGATGCAATCAGTCTTTGCTTGATGATCACATATTTGTCTGTAAGAATTTTACGAAAAAAATAGTCATTTTTCATTCATGTGGGGGATTGTTGGGTTCAATATATATGAAAAAGTGGGAATGAAAAATGAAGAAAAAAAGTGGAGAGAAAGAGACACCATATTAGAAAGTGTACTCTCAAAAATTAGAAAATTCACTAATTATCCTACATTGGTGGGAGAAGGGAACTTTGGAGTGTTTTTAATAAGGAACACTAACTCCACATGGATAGTGAGGCAAGAACAAGAGGGTACTTCGCGCCGTCGTCGTTCGCTCGGCTTCGGCTTCAGCTTCGGCAAATGATCGATGAGATCTATCTTTTTAGATAAATTTTATTTGACAGAATTTAATCCTAATTTTATTTGACAGAATTTAATCCAAAAATACCAACAGAAAAATGCCGCAAATTTTTTTTTCATTGTTTTCATCCTCCATTTATATGCATGCCTGCTGACACTGTTTCGAAAATGCACTACAGAAATGACTTTAAACGATCATAACTCCTTGTACAAAATGAACTGTGTGAGCTTCTATATATCGATGAGAATACCCGAGAGTTTTCTTTCTAATGCAATCGGTTTCATCCAAATCCAACGTCTGAGTAAGGAGTTATACTCGTTTTACTTCAGCCTCTCAAAACAGATTTTTAGGGTCAAATTCAAACGATCATAACTCCTTTTACAGGACGAACTGGGTGGCCTACTTTATATTAAATGAAATACCTTTGAATTATATATCCAACGATACCAATTTCACCCAAATCCGATATCGGAACAAAGAGTTATGGTCGATTTACTTTAGCCTACCAAAACAGTCCACCATGGACAGATTCGGATTTACTTAAATTTTTAAGGGCAATATGGTCATTTTCCATCACCTCATGGACGAAAATTGGTCATTATATACATATACTTAGCCTCATATCCATCATTTATCATCCAAATTATTGAATAATAAGAAACCCTAGCCTAAGTTCAACTCCAATTATCTTGTGATTCAACCGTAGAAAGTCCAAATTGATTTCGTAGTTGTGTTCACCGTTTCGAGGGCTTCGAGAAGCACCCTTTATTTGTGCCAACAGGACTTCGAAATCAAAAGGGTCATTTTATGGTAAGGATGTAAATTATGTTGGTGTTATTTATATGGATATGTTTATATATATGCATGTGAGCATAAGAAGTATGTTATTTGATTGTTGTTGAAAGATGATTGGGAAATGATGTTGGATTATGTTGAATTGTGAAGGGATTTGGTGTGATGATGTGGTATTTATGATGTGGTATTGAAATGATGATTATATATATATATACACATAAACCTATTGTTCAAGTTGGTTTTTGGAATGTCTTGCAAATATTGGTTGTATGGAATTATGGAAGAGAATTGTGGTGTTGGGTTGCTAATACTAGATGCCAAACATTTCATTGTAGATAAGTGATTTGTAAAGGCGGTAAATTGTGTTAAATTGGTATCCGAATCTACAACGAGGTATGTAAAGCATACTCTAACGATGTTCTTTGGCATGAAAACACCAATGTTCCAACAAGTAAGATTCCGAGGTTGTCCAAAAACATGTATTGTTCTACATTACCAACGAAGTTGTTTCCATTCTATAAAGTGTCAAAACGTTTCATTGATATACCAATAAGTTCCTACTTCATTGTTATAGCATTGATGACTCCAAAACACTTTATTGATGTGCCAATGAGTTCTTACTTCATTGGTATTGCATTGATGGTCTATTTATATGTCTCTTATTGATGTATCATTGTTTCAAAGTATCAAAAATGTGGTGGTGACCGAAATAACAATCTCAAAGATTAATTGAACTAAGTGATGGAAGTTCTCTCTTATCGGGTGGTATTCCAGGGGCATAAGCCTAGCATGGGTCGATCCCTATTTATGTGTTTTATGGGTGGTATCCCAGGGGCATGAGCCTAGCATGGGTCGATCCCAGTTGATATGTACTGGAGGCAGCCTAATGGTCACAATACAGTACAGTAATGATTACAAAGATGATAAGAACTAAGGTAAAGTGATTGAATAAATTCAATGTACAGGTTGTCACAAGTTCTAGTAAGTGTGGTCCACTCCTATTACGATTTATTCACTTGTTTCCGATTTCTATTGAGCTCCTATATCATATGTGATTATCTACAGCTTTACATACTCAGTACATATTTTGTACTGACGTCCCTCACGGGGACCTGCATTTCATGCTGTAGGCACAGGTACCTCAGCTCATACACCGCACAAGTAGGAGCCAGGATACCCGGCTATTGTTGGTGAGCTCCAGTTTGCTTCGGAGCTTTCCGAGTCGGTTCCTTATGTTTTGTTATTGTACAGGAGTCATGTGTGGGTGGGGGTTTGTCCCGACACTAGTTATGTCATGTATATCCTAGAGGCTTTGTAGAAAAAAGGAAGGGTAAAGTCATGGAAGTTTATATATGTGGTGGCCCCGACGGCCAAGTATTATATATATATATTTGTGCGTGTTGTGCTGATACAGGTAATTAGATCCTTCTATATACAACGAAGTGCTGTCCAAATTTTTGGTGACATGTAAGTGAAAGTACAGGTATTTGAATGGGTTCTCCCGGGCCTTCTCGACTTCGGGTGCCAGTCCAGCCCGATGGGATTTTGGGGTGTGAAAAAAGTGGTATAAGAGACAGTTCTTCCTAGTGAGTCTACAAAGCCGTGTCTATGTAAAGTCTTGTTTATCGATGTGTCGTGCACCACATCTATAAACAGGAGGCTGTGGACATTTATGAATTGTTTCTTTTATTTATGTCTTAGATCGTGCGATAGAGCCTATATTATTAATTCCTTGTCGAGATATGCTCCTAATGTTGTAGTTACTATGGATGACAGAGTTCATCAATATATGGATAGGCTAGATCTATATCTGGTTAGAGATTGTACTATTGCCGCTTTGAACAAAGATATGGACATAGCGAGGATCCAAGCTTTTGCACAGAAAATGGAAGATCAGAGGCAGAGGAGAAGAACACAAAAATCAGAAAGAGGATATTCCAAGAGGGCCAGATCTACAGGGCAGTTCATGGCATCCCAAGGAGGGTTCAGGCCACAGTTTTCTGCTAGACCACCTAGGCCATTATCTTCTTATTCTGCAGCTAGTGCCCCACCACAGTTCCAAGGGTCCAGAGGAAATCAATTTGGGCATAGAAGTGAGAGTTAGAGTTCGCGGATAGTGGGGTACTAAGGGCAAGGGAATATGAGCCAATCGAGACCTCCTCGAGAGCCATACAATAAATGTGGAAGGTATCATTTGGGCGCATGTCGGCTGGGGACCAATGTTTGCTTTTGGTGCGGTATGTCGAGGCATATGATGAGGGAATGCCCACAAAGGGACATAGGGGTTATGGCACGACCTACGGGGTCATTTGTTGCATCATCATCATCGATGCCTTATTCAGGAAGGGGTGCACAACCAATGGGTCGTGTTAGAGGTGATAGAGGATCCACGACTTCTAGCGGGCCTCAAAATCATACGTATGCTATAGCTGATCGATAGAATTTAGAGGCTTCCCCAAATGTGGTTACGGGTACGTTGTCTATCTTTTCATTCGATTTATATGCCTTAATTGATCCTGGTTCTACATTATCTTATGTTACTCCATTGGTTACGGGAAAGTTCAAAAAAATACCCGAACTGTTAGTTAAGCCATTTGAAGTGTCCACACCGATTGGGGAGTCTATTATAGCTAGAAGGGTTTATCGAAACTGCATAGTAACTGTTTGTGGTCGTGATACGATGGCTGATCTTGTGGAGTTAGAAATGGTAGATCTTGATGTTATAATGGGTATGGACTGGTTGGCATCTTGTTATGCCACAATTAATTGCTGCACGAAAAAGGTATATTTCCATTTTTCAAATAAATCAATCCTTGAATGGAAAGGTGAAATTAGCGCGCCAAGAGGTAGATTTATTTCTTATTTTAAGGCAAGAAGAATGATTTCCAAGGGATACATATATCATTTAGTTAGAGTAAGGGATACAGAAGCGGAGCCACCAACTCTTCACGCTGTTCCGGTGGTAAATGAATTTTCTGAAGATCTTCCAGGTTTGCCTCCTGAACGAGAAGTAGAGTTTGGTATTGATGTAATACCAGGCACCCAACCAATCTCTATTCCTCCGTATAGAATGGCCCCAGCAGAATTACGATAATTGAAAGAGAAATTGAAAGATTTGCTAGAGAAGGGATTCATAAGGCCTAGTATGTCCCCCTGGGGAGCACCACTGTTATTTGGGCGCAAAAAGGATGGCTCGCTGAGGATGTGTATTGATTATCGGCAATTGAATAAGGTGACTATTAAGAATAAATATCCTCTCCCAAGAATTGATGATTTATTTGATCAGTTACAGGGCACCAAGTGTTTTTCTAAGATTGATTTGAGGTCAGGTTACCACCAAGTGAGGGTCAAAGAGAAGGATATACCCAAGACAGCTTTCCAAACACGGTATGGTCATTATGAGTTTCTAGTTATGTCATTTGGGCTAACAAATGCACCTGCAACCTTTATGGATTTGATGAATAGGGTGTTTAAGCCATTCCTGGATGTATTTGTGATAGTTTTTATAGATGATATTCTAGTTTATTCTAGATCAGAAGACGACCATGCCAATCACTTACGACAGGCATTGCAGACTCTTCGTGATTGTAAGCTTTATGCAAAGTTCTATAAATGTGAGTTTTGGTTAAAGTCAGTGGCATTTTTGGGTCATATTGTATCTAGTGAAGGGATAAAGGTTGATGCTCAAAAGATAGAAGCTGTGAAGAAATGGCCAAGGCCCACAACGCCTACGGAGATTCGTAGTTTTCTCGGGTTGTCCGGTTATTATAGAAGGTTTGTTAAAGACTTTTCTTCCATTTCAGCACCCTTAACCAAGCTAACCCATAAAGCATCCAAATTCCAATGGAATGATGCCTGTGAGAAGAGTTTTCAAGATTTAAAGAACAAGTTGATTTCTACACCTGTGTTGGTACTTCCAGAAGGCACCGAAGGGTATACAGTGTATTGTGATGCTTCCAGAATTGATTTAGGATGTGTATTGATGCAGCATGTTAAGGTAATAGCATATGATTCTAGATAATTACGGCCACATGAGAAAAATTATCCTACATACGATCTTGAACTGGCAGCAGTTATTTTTGCTTTAACGATATGCGCCACTACTTATATGGGGTTCATGTTGATATATATACTGACCATAAGATCTTTCAATATATTTTTAATCAGAAGGATCTAAATTTAAGGCAGCGGAGATGGCTTGAACTCTTAAAGGACTACGATGTTGATATCTTGTACCATCCAGGGAAAGCAAATGTGGTAACTGATGCGTTAAGTCGTAAGGCTATGATGGCGCCTATAGAAAGGCAAGGGATGATTAAAGATCTTCATCAATTAGCTAGTCTCCGAGTTCGTCTTCTCGAAACTCCGGACGAGGAGCTTATTGTGCATAATACCGCAGAATCCTCATTAGTAGCTAAGGTGAAAGAGAAGCAAGATGCAGATCCTATTTTATTACAGCTTAAGGAGAACGTTCAGAGTGGTGTAACCAAGGCATTTGAGCTTACGCGAGAAGGATTACTTCAGTGCCAAAACCGATTGTGTGTGCCGGATGTAGACGGGCTAAGAAAGAAGATTATGACAGAGGCACATTTTTCAAGGTATTCCATTCATCCAGGATCAACCAAAATGTATCAAGATTTGAAAGATATGTATTGGTGGAATGACATGAAGAAGTGCATTGTAGAATTTGTAGCTGAATGTCCAAATTGTCAAAGAGTTAAAGTTGAGCACCAAAAACCCGGAGGTTATATGCAATGCATTGATCTTCCAAGCTGGAAGTAGGACATGATCAACATAGATTTTGTTACAGGTTTGCCTCGTACATCTCGAAAATTTGATTCTATATGGGTGATTGTGGATAGGCTTACTAAATCCGCACATTTCTTACCCATTAAGACCACTTACATAGTTGAAGAATATTTGAAGCTGTATGTTAAAGAAATAGTCCGATTACATGGGGTGCCAACTTCTATTATATCGGATCGGGGAACTCAATTTACGGCAAGTTTTTGGAAGTATTTCCAACGGAGTTTGGGAACACAAGTGAATCTGAGTACAGCTTTTCACCCTCAAACGGATGGATAAGCAGAGCGCACCATTCAAACACTTGAAGATATGCTACGAGCATGTGTTATAGATTTTAAAGGCAGCTGGGATGATCATTTACCTCTTATTGAGTTTGCCTACAATAATAGCTATCATTCAAGTATCAAAATGACACCATATGAAGCTTTATATGGGAGGAATTGTAGATCACCAATAGGATGGTTCGAAGCGGGTGAAACTCTTATATTCGGACCGGATCTTGTGTATCAAGCCATAGAAAAAGTCAAGGTGATTCATCAACGGTTAAAAACAGCCCAAAGTCGACACAAGTCATATGCGGATAGTAGAAGAAGAGGGCTAGAGTTTTCGTTAGGCGATTGGGTATTTTTAAAGGTTTTGCCAATGAAAGGGGTGATGAGATTTGGCAAGAAAGGAAAGTTGAGTCCATGATATATAGGCCCGTATAAGATTATTCAAAGATGTGGGAAAGTTTCTTATGAATTAGAGCTACCCCAGGAACTCTCATCAGTGCATCCAGTATTTCATGTATCGATGCTTCGAAAGTGCATCGGAGATCCGTCCCTTATTACTTCTACTGAAGATGTGCAAGTAACAGAAGATCTTACCTATGAGGAGGTGCCTATTTCTATATTAGATCGTCAAGTTAAGAAGATGAGAAACAAAGAAGTAGCATCGGTGAAAGTACTTTGGAGAAATCAACAAAGGGAAGAGATTACATGGGAAGCGGAGGAAGCAATGAAATCAAAATACCCTTATTTTTTCAAAGGTGAAAAAGAAGTGCAAGGAGTGGAACTGGGACGCTAAAAAGTAAGTTCTTACATATGCATAATATCTATATGATGATGTGAATATCAATTATGAATTCGAACTTGTTTCGGCTAAATAACTACATTCACATTCGAGGACGAATGTCCTTAAGGGGGGAAGGATGTAACACCCCGTACTTAATTACGTGCATTAGCCATGGTTATATGTGTTGGAGTATATGTATTGATCATAAGTTAGGTATATATGAGTTTAAGTATGAGTATTGATTATTTTGAGATGGTTTCAAGTGTATAGTTGATTATATGTGTATAGGAATCGACTTTATTTATACCGGAATTTGCTTGTCGAAGTTTCTATACAAAGTTTATTGAGTTAGATTTCCAACGATATAAAGATTTCTAAAAACAGATGAGAATCGGATATAAGCGAGCATGTTCGAAACTTGAAAACGGTGGACGCAATGAACAGTAAATGTGCAGAAATTTTCTGCACACAAAAGTACTGCAGCCAAACAGATTTTTGGGTTGACTTTAAACGATCATAACTCCTTGTACAAAATGAACTGTGTGAGATGCTATATATCTATGAGAATCCACGAGAGTCTTCTTTATAATGCAATTGGTTTCATCCAAATCCAACGTCTGAGTAAGGAGTTATACTCGTTTTACTTCAGCCTCTCAAAACAGATTTTTAGGGTCAACTTCAAACGATCATAACTCCTTTTACAGAACGAACTGGGTGGCCTACTTTATATGAAATGAAATCCCTTTGAATTATATATCCAACGATACCAATTTCACCCAAATACGATATCGGAGCAAAGAGTTACGGTCGATTTACTTTAGCCTATCAAAACAGTCCAGCATGGACAGATTCGGATTTACTTAAATTTTTAAGGGCAATATGGTCATTTTCCATCACCCCATGGACGAAAATTGGTCATTATATACATATACTTAGCCTCATATCCATCATTTATCATCCAAATTATTGAATAATAAGAAACCCTAGCCTAAGTTCAACTCCAATTATCTTGTGATTCAACCGTAGAAAGTCCAGATTGATTCCGTAGTTGTGTTCACCGTCTTGAGGGCTTCGAGAAGCACCCCTTATTTGTGCCAACAGGACTTCGAAATCAAAAGGGCCATTTTATGGTAAGGATGTAAATTATGTTGGTGTTATTTATATGGATATGTGTATATATATGCATGTGAGCATAAGAAGTATGTTATTTGATTGTTGTTGAAAGATGATTGGGAAATGATGTTGGATTATGTTGAATTGTGAAGGGATTTGGTGTGATGATGTCGTATTGACGATGTGGTATTGAAATGATGATTATATATATATATATATATATATATATATATATATATACATAAACCTATTGTTCAAGTTGGTTTTTGAAATGTTTTGCAAATATTGGTTGTATGGAATTATGGAAGAGAATTGTGGTGTTGGGTTGCTAATACTAGATGCCAATCATTTCATTGTAGATAAGTGATTTGTAAAGGCGAGAAGTTGTGTTGAATTGGTATCCAAATCTACAACGAGGTATGTAAAGATTACTCTAACGATGTTCTTTGGCATGAAAACACCAATGTTCCATCAAGTAAGATTCTGAGGTTGTCCAAAAACATGTATTGTTCTACATTACCAACGAAGTTGTTTCCATTCTATAAAGTTTCAAAACGGATATTTGAACGGGTTTTCCCGGGCCTTCTCGGCTTCGGGGGCCAGTCCGGCCAGATGGGATTTTGGGGTGTGACAAAAGTGGTATCAGAGACAGTTCGTCCTAGTGAGTCTACAAAGCCGTGTCTATGTAGAGTCTTGTTTATCGGTGTGTCGTGCACCACATCTATAAACAGGAGGCTATGGACATTTAGGAATTGTTTCTTTTCTTTATGTCTTAGATCGTGCGATAGAGCCTATATTGTTTATGAAGTCATAGTTGACCACTGAATCCGTTTGTTTCTCTTATTATAGTAATGATGTCGGTTACCAGAAGCAAGAATACCGGTGAGCAAGTAGATGTGGCTGCCCAAGAGGGGACTAGTAAGTCACCCACTATACCAGCTAATCAAAGTGAGGCTCCAGCTGAGCATGCATCAGAAACTTCCCCCAGTCCGAAAAAAATAAGGGGGAGGAGAACTATATCCCCAGAGCCACCTATTAATGCTGTTGATCAAGATCTTAGAAATGCAGTGCAACTTTTGACTTGTATAGTTGCTGGGAAAGCTCAAGGGTAAGCCATTCCTACTGCAGGTCCTAGTGGTATAGATAGGGAGGCTAGTCTTCGAACACAAGATTTTCTTAAGATGGATCCTCCCACTTTTACTGGATCAGATCTTAACGAGGACCCACAAGACTTTATTGATCAAATTCAAAGGGCCTTAGATGTTATGCATGTAACGGGTAGAGAGACAGTGGAGTTAGTGGCGTATGGATTTAAAGGGGAGGCTATATATTGGTATGAGGACTGGAAACTTTTGTTTCATCTTATTTCTGAAAACTAACATATTTATTGGATAGATTATCTATAATCTTGTGTTGAAGGTGTTAAAGAACTTCATAAGTGTTCTTGTCTCAGACTTCAACTTCTGTTGAAGTTATTGTTGCATTTATACAGATTCTTGTACCTGAATACATTGAAAATAACAATCTTAAAGAATAATCATTGTTTCAGAATCTATATTGCTTGTTTTTGGAGATTAAAGCTTTAAGCTTTCTACTCCGCTTAAACTTAACTAGTGATTTAAAGACATAAATCTTCATCACAAGTTAAAGATCACTCGGTTGACGACTGGAAGTCATAAAACTTCATCGTTCAACTAGAAACAAGAAGTGTTTAAAGTTGCTGCAATTTTTTAAGAGATGAAAGGAGAAATAAGAAACAATAGATTACGAAAAAATAGGAGAAGATTAACAAAAAAAATGAAAATGTTTATATTTTTTATCTTTTTTCTTTAAAATAACATATATGTGTGCGTGCACGCAGAGGCAGAGGCGAATTCATAATTTAAAGTTTGTGGGTTTTCAATATTAACAAAAATAAAAACAATTATTATCCAAGGGGATTTGAAACCACAACCGAAAACTTTTACAAACTCATCTACTCGACTAGACCAACCACACATTTTGTTATATTTACTAGATTTCTCTATATAAATATTAGTTTCGCACGAAAAATTATTGGATTTCGGAAACTCCCACCCAACACCTTGAATCTGCCCCTGTGTGTACGGGTGGGCGTTCGGTATTTAAAGTTTGGGTTCGGTAATTCGGTAATTGATATTTGAACATAGATATCACATATCATACTTATAGACATCGATTAGGTAATCGATAAATTAAACTTCGGTTCGGTACGATATTTGGTAATACCATATTAAAGTTGGAGATGTGCAAATGTATATTTAAACTTCAAAGAACAAATTTAATAGAAATCCTATTTATTATTGTTTTTGTTGCTTTTTACGAATATATTACCAAGGTTCAAGAGATGCTTTGGGATGAGTAATCGTATTGTCTACTGGGTTGTTAGACATATCATATTATATAAACGGTATTAATATCCTGTACCAAATCCAATCTCGAATGCCATAATATTGAAATTTTACTCCCAATTATCAAATAAAATCCCCAAAATTATTCCCCATTTCGACCCGTCTGTCTTTGGTTGTGTGCCCTAGACTAGTAACGATGAAAGACAAGGTAGATGAGGATGAGGGATTTGAGATGATGAAGAAGAAGCTGGAACTGGAACTGGATAAATGGGGATTATTTCAATTATCATGAATATCCTGATTGGCGTCCTTATCCTATTAAACATGACTTTGTCTTTCTGAAAAAATCTCTAGACGAATTTAGTGATGAATGCGATCGATACTAAAGGTTAGTTAATTAATTGTATTACAATGTTTTGTTGTATTAAATACAACATTTTCATGCATGGATCGTATCGGTTTCTGTTGTTACATAATAGATCATAGGGTTTAGGGTAGAGATGTTGTGGGAATACACCGGGTATGTTGTAACTGTGTCTGTATGTATTCTCCGAGTTCTGCTTCTCATCCCCTTGTTCGGTTTTCTATCTTTTGTAGCTGCCTATCATACTTCCATTAATGTGTGGTTTGGTTAAGTTTCTTTGAGTTGTAAATCTTTGTTATTACCATCAATATAATCTGTATCTCAGAGTTGTTACACAAGGTAAGACACAACATGATGCATGCTTTGTACATTTATTTCGATGTCTCAAGTGATCACTCGACCTGTTAGCAAGCTATATATATATATATATATATATATATATATATATGCTTCTTTCTTCCCTGACATTTTGCGAAAATGCAGCTTTGACTTCTCTATAGGGACAGAAACAGTTGGTGGGGTGAAGCTTTGTAGCTATGTCGAGATGCAAGAGATTACTGATAATTTCAATTCCAATAGATATATCCGAAAGACTCTTTGTGGAAGATTGTTTCGTGGCACCATTGGTGAAGGATCTGAAAAACGATCAGTAATTGTCAAGACATGGGATTTTCTCCTTCCTAATGGAAAGGGACATGTACAACGCCCATTTGATTTTTGTGTATGTTTACTAGATATATATTGCTGAATTTGATTTCTGATTTCTTTTCTTTCTTTGTGCTGACTGATCATGTCAATGGTTCTTTTTTATAGGATCAGATCATGTTTTTCACAAACAAAAAATTAACAACGGATCCAAGATTGGCAAAGTTGTGTGCCATTTGTTGTGATATAAGGCTTGCTGCTGTCTATGATGAAAAATTTGATGAAAATATTATAGTCTTGTCTGATGTGCTTCTGAATGGTATTTAAGTCGTCTCAAGTATTATGTCGAAGGACTATCCACTCAACTTTTAGACGGAGAGCCTTGGAGTAGCTGGTAAAGTTGCTGGTCAGGGGTTCAAGTCTTGGAAACAACCCCTTGCAGAAATGTAAGGTGAGGTTGCGTACAATAGATCCTTATGATCGGGCCTTTCCCTAGACCCTGTGCACAACAGGAGCTCAGTGCACCGATCTACGCTTTTACTATCCACTCTACTTTTAACATACTCCTTAATATTTTCCCCGTTTGCTAGATGATTTTGGGTGGTACAATCGGCCAAAAGTGGCAATTCAACTTGCAAATCTCTTACTATCCTTGCATGAAAAGGATATTATATTAGGCAGTGTTACTGCATCATGCGTTATGATACTAGATAAGGTTGAGTTTGAGCCTCCTATTTCTCTCAAATTTATATATATTTGAACGTTTTTAACGAGTTATATATTGCATTGATTTGGATGCAGGAAATGAATATAAAACTATTTGACTATGGTCCTGTTCCTGATCGTTTTTACGGAAAAAATTCTGATGTAACTATTTATTGTCGTCCCATCAATGATATGTAATGCCTCGTCTACCATGTAGCTTGAGGTCTGGGTTTGTGTGGCTCCGAAAGTGAAGAGTCCGAACAACTTAGCTTATTATTGTGCAGGTTAGGTCTAGTTGTTAACAACGGTATCCAAACATAAGCATGAAGATATGTCTCGTACTTGAGTCATGGAGGAACAATTGTTTAATGTCCTTAAGATCTGATCTCTTGATTCCTGATGTCATGAGTACTTTTTTTCCTTCTATGTTGCTCCGCGAAATTGTTGCAGACACCTTGTTAGATCCTATAAACATGGACCACTTTTGGTGGATCCGACAGACACGGACATTTGAAAAAATGCACGTAGCTTGTTAACCTACTTTATTTTGTTTTCTGTAGTAAAAGAGAGATTTTATGTTATTTTCTGTATGTATGTGCAGGTTATGTGTACACTTATTAAGTGCACAATCCATAAAGAAAATGGATTGCGCAGTTAGTGCACAATGTGAACTTTCACTTTTTTAACATCGGCAGACGTTTTCCGTTACAAATTTAAAGATATTGTGCACTTATTAAGTGCATGTTGGTGAAAATTACAATAAATTGCAATAAATGTTACAATAGATTACAAGAGAAAATTACAAATGAATAAAGAAAATTATTATTATCTTCTTCTGTGGCTGAGGCGTGGATATCTCGCTCTCTTTAAGGAGATTCAAGTTCACTGAGGCAATTGTTTCTCCGGTCCAGCAGCAAAACTCTTTGACTTGTCCCCTCCATGATACAACAACCTACTCACAATAACTCAATACTCTGCACAAAAATTAAGTACAAAGCTCCACAATAATAACACCTCCCTTCAACTAATAAAACTCTCATAAATTAATTTTTTGTTTAACTTGGTTATATGTTTTTTCTGTTTTTCTATCCTCCTCACCTGCCTATATCTATAGGAAAAGAACGTTAATTGTTGAAAAGAAAAATAGCAACAGAAGTTGCCATCTTTGATAAATGCGGATGCCATCTTTGAAAAAATCAACACAATTGTTGACATCTTTTTTAGAAGAGAAAATGGCCAAATAATCCCCCATCCTTTACCCTAAATTTCAACTACACACTTATATTTTGCAGGAATCCTATAACCCCCTAAACTATTTTAAAATGAGATATTTATCCCCTGAACACTGACATGGCAAGAGAGAGTGTTTCACTCTCTTTAAAGAGAATATGAACGAATTTTTTTTATTAAAAAATTATTTTTAATATTTTTTTATTTTCTTTATTCATTTTTAATTATTATTCTTCTTCTTCCTTCTTCTCCTTCTTCTCCCTCCTCCTCCTCCTC
The DNA here is from genome assembly GCA_030864215.1 of Capsicum pubescens. Taxonomy (NCBI): domain Eukaryota; kingdom Viridiplantae; phylum Streptophyta; class Magnoliopsida; order Solanales; family Solanaceae; genus Capsicum; species Capsicum pubescens. Next base: position 48,810,934 of record CM061544.1, on the reverse strand, counting down.
CTTCTTATCGTCCTTCTTCTTCTGCTTCTTCTTCTTCTTCTTGGCATCCAATCCAAAATTAATTTATCAAACTTACATATTTATTAACCGAATTACCCTATCAAGAACTATCGTTCTCATGACATAAAGCATAAACTTTCAACAATGCTCTATACACATTTTGTGGAATCTTAAAATCTTTTAACTTTACATTGATTGAATTTTTAATTTCAAACCATAAACCATCATTCAAATCCACATTTGTTGAAATTGAAACAATCAAATCAACACCATGATCAAAATCAACACCAAAGTTTTTCACAATTATAAATTCAACATCAATTTTCATAGTTGAGAAATTGAAAAAAGAAAAGAAAGAAAAAGGAACGCTGAAGGGTCAGATGAGGTCATCATGACTGAGTGGTCTATTTTGAAGTTTTGGAAATAGTAAGAGTGGAAAGTAAAGAAATGGGTGGAAAACAAAGTGAAATGAAAACTAAAGAAAAGATTTTTTTGAGAAAGAATGGTCATAGAAGTGGTGCAACAGAAGAGAAAAGGAAATAAAAAAGTTAAATAATTAATTTTTTAAAGTAAAAAAAATGACGTGATAATGATTGGCAGCGAGTGCAGCTCACTGCCTGAAACAATGTCTGAGCATGAGCTTTTAGGGGTGTAAATATTTCACTTTAAAAATAGTTCAGGGGGTTATAAAACCCCACAAGTATAGGTGTGTAGTTGGAATTTGAGGTAAATGTTGGGGGATATTTGGCCATTTTCTCTTTTTAGAAAGAAAAAGTAAGTTACATTTGTCAAAAGTTAGCAACAATAAAGTTGCCAACTTTGACAATCACAAATTTGAATTTCAGCCAACTTTAAAGAAATGAATGGACCCCACATAATGCCAATAAATAATAAATGTTGTAACTTTTACAAAGTAAGATCTTAAATAGACTATTATAATAATAAATTTGGCATTAATAATAATATTAAAATGTCCTTAATCCATCAATTCTCCACTCATTTTAATATTAATATAAGAGAATCATGCATAATGAAGGGGTGCTCTGCATTGAACCTTCACTTAGTAAAAGTAATTTCTACTCCAGAATAGTGGTCTCAAACTTGACTATCACTGCTTAGGGGAAATAAAAAGTTACTGCTTACACATAATAGTCAAGGTGTTGATATGAGCTTTTTAGACAGCACATTACGGTCTTATGCTATCCCAGTTTTAATAAGTGTCTTTTGAGAATGAGCCTAATACATGGGCATGTTTAAAAGACTCTATAAAATCATCTAAACTCTGTGACACTCTTTGTATTTAGTTCTGCGCTAGGTGGCATACCCTACAAATTCTGAAATTCCACGGGCTATATGGAATCTGCCCTTAACTCGATATCCAAGCCCCCAACCCGAGTTTGCCGCAAGGATTGGAGTCTCTGAATCTCTACTATGCCACAGGGCCGTCGCTAGCGTACAATTTTCACTTTCGGGTTTAATAAAACCGTATCGGTAAATCACGACTTTGGGTAATGAGTCGATTGACTCGTGCCTTTTTCGGGTAACCACCTAACCCTCTTTAAGCCCATTCTTAACTCTTTAAAAACATGTATTCTCTCAAATCAAACTCTGTGAACTCTAACTCTGTTATGGCATACATACATATGGTATCTTCATACCATTGACTTGCAAGTCATATCTCTGAGCCAATAATAACATCTTATTATCTCTTCTTTCAAAACATGAAATTTGGGACCACCATATCAACAATTCATTTTAAAGAACTCTTTCTTAAAACTCATATAAACACATGCAAGAAAACTCTCATTTTCAACATTTCAAATACACAAGGTGGTCATGTCAAAGATATCAATCACATGCAATTCTTTCTCTTTAACACAAGAACGTAATCATATCAAGAAACTCCCTCTCATCATCATCAAAATCATGTCAAATACTACAATATTGAAAAGACCACTTTGATATCATTAAACATGTATTTCAAATCATTCTCAATAAGTTCATGAACTCTAATTCATCAAAAGAGAGGGATTTCAATAATAATGCTTTCAATCAAATCTTCAATTTCATACATATACATATAGGTATAATCAATTTAAGGGGGGAAAGGCCTAAAGGCCAAAACAACAATATCATCAAAACATCCATGATGCATAAATTAAAACATAGATTTCAAAACCCCTTTATAAATTCATGCTTGATAAACTTTAATTCTTATTCAAGTGCTTCAATAAGCTCATGTAGTTTTTAGGATAAACCCCATGTACCTTAGCTTGTTTAGGAGGAAGAGTGAATTTCGAATCACACCTTAGTTCTTGAAATTCTTGACTTGAATGATGAGCTCTTGATCTTAGGGGATGAGGATAGGATTTTCCTTTAAGTTAATTTGAGAAATTTCTGGTGAAAACTAGCCTATTGTTCTTAGGAAGGGTTTTAATTTCGTGATTGGGTAAATTGGGGTGAAGGAAAAAACTCAATTGCCCTTAAAAATTCGGAGGTGGACAGCAGGAAAATTGACCTAGTCGGACTAGCCAGGGCACCGCCTCGTCTAGTTCGCCGGATGTTTCAGGGAGCCGCTCTGCTTAGTCTGCCGGACTACCAGGGCGTCGTGGGTTAATCGCCCTGGCTCACTATTTTGCCACCCCAAACACAGCCTTACGCTCGCCCAAAAATTTTGAAACTCACCGAGATATCTAACTACTTTCCCCATCGTGAATCAACTTAAAAAATAACTATCGGAGGTCGGAAAGGTCGTAAATAAAATCCTCAAAGATTGAAAGTTCAAAATGAGACTAAGTCCTTTTTGACACTTAGAAAAGTTTTCAAATTTTCAACTCTATAAGCATGCTACTAGGGTATATCAAGTCGAGAAATCTACGTGGCGTTACAATAGGAGTGACCACCACACATATATTAATAAGGAATAACTTAGTTCGGGCCTATACGGATAGGAACGATGGTCTAAATTCTAGCCCGAAAGTATGGGGTGTTACAGTTGGCTACTGAATTGGCCTTGAAGTTTGGGGGTTCAAGTTGGCGACTGAATTGGCCTTGAAGTAGGACTGCCACGTACTGCCCAATCCACCAAATGGTTCAAGTTGGCTACTGAATTGGCCTTGAAGTAGGCCTGCCACACACAGCCCAATCCGACAAATGGTTCAAGTTGGCTACTGAATTGGCCTTGAAGTAGGCCTGCCACGCGCTGCCCAATCCACTAAATGGTTCAAGTTGGCTACTGGATTGGCCTTGAAGTTTGGTGGTTCAAGTTGACTACTGAATTGGCCTTGAAGTAGGCCTGCCACGCACTGCCCAATCCACCAAATGGTATAAATTGGCTACTGAATTGGCCTTGAAGTTTAGTGGTCAAAGTTGGCTACTGAATTGGCCTTGAATTAGGCCTGCCACTCACTGCCCAATCTACCAAATGGATGACGCGGCGCGACACTCTTTCTACACGGGCAAAATTGGTTCCTAGTCCTAATTTGAGTTAGAAAACTTGCGGTACTTATCCTTATGGGAGTTGGTTGACACCATTTGGGGGCAATAAATACACCTAAACGCGAAGAAAAGAGAGGAGATCACGTTTGGATTCCATCAAAGATCACAACACAAAAGTTTCATTGGGAAGAAACGTCTTACTTAAATATCGTAGTACAACGGATACCAATATAATATTAGTTTAGCAAAATGTACATCCGATTAAAGCTTTCTTAAATAGTGTGCCAAGTCGACATAAGCCAAACAAAATGAAATTAGGGTTTAGTTAATAAAATCAAATAAAGTCATTTACCACTCAATTATTATAACTAATTCAGCTTTTCAACAAGAAGTTTAGTTGATTAAATAAAATAATAAATTTGTCTCATATTTCAATTGAAACGGTTACAATTGTTATACAATTTTACTTCAGTTGAAATGTTTTGGCTATATTTTACTACAATCATACTTCAATTGAAACGTTTTGGCTATATTTTAAATCTCAATTCTAGCCAATTTTTAACCCTACAAAATCTCCCCCTCTATTGGGCTATCTCAGCTTAATATCCCAGCTCAATTCTCCCAAAATACCCGGACCAATACTTAAACAAACCCGACCTGGCCCGATACTAAAACAAACCCGACCCGGCCCAAGTCTTGACCCCCCCCCCAAAACCAAAACTCTCCTCTCTTGTCCATTTTCTCATATTTATTAACCAGTAGCAATCTAAGCGGGCAAATTAATTAAGGATGACAAAAAAGTTTCAAAATTAAAAAAGAGTGACACAAGTCTTAAATATTGAATAGATGTAACAATTTTAAAATTAGTGTTAATGACACTAATTTTAAAACCCTCAAATTTTATTATTTACACAAAAATCTCTACACCATCACCATTACTTCTCCTCCACACCCTTTTTGTTGCCGCCTGCCGTCGCCACCATTACTTCTCAACTATCACTATCACTACCATTGTCACCTCTTTTTCGTGGTGACAATAGTTATGGTGACAATAGTATGTCCCTCTACATAACTATCATTTTTTTTCTTTCTCCTTTACCACCATCGCTATCAACACCACAATAAATGTCATCTTCTCATTCGGCATCACCACCAACACCATCACCTCCATTTTTACCATAAATATCACTTTTTTCGTGGGCTCCTCCTCTAATTAGATCTTTTTTTCAAAAATTAAGTAAGTATCGAAGTTGCAGCAACTTCGATAATTGCTACAACAACTTTGATAATTATTGTAACACAATATCTAATAGTAGTTGTTGCAATAATTACCGTAATTGTTGAAGCAACTCTCGTAGTTGCTGAAACAACTCTCGTAATTATTGAATTTGCTACATTATTTTTTCATTTATTTTTAAAAGAAATTTAAAAAATTCTTTTCAAACTTTTCAATTTTTTTTATAAAAATAATCCATGATAATTAAAAAGGAAGAACGAAACGAAAAGAGAAAGGAAAAAAAAAGGATGAAAGAAGAGGAAAATGTACGGAGAGAAAGAAGAAAATGGGAGAAAAAAAAAGAAAAGAAAGATTGAAAAATAAGAAAAGAGATTCTAAAATTTGAAATTTAAAGTTGGATGACTTTTTAAAATATTAAACATAAAAAAAATTAAAAATTTAAAAATTATACTTTACACCCCAATTAATTAATCACAATTTAAATACTAAATAATCAATTCTCGGGAAAGTGCCTGTTACTGATTACAAGGTTGTTAGAATATGTGAATACAACAACTGCTCTTGTTCATAATTTCTGATGTAATATTATGATCAGCCTGACATTTGCGGGTCAGGTCACATGGTCAGATTTCGACCCGTCTGTCTTTGGTTGTGTGCCCTAGACTAGTAACGATGAAAGACAAGGTAGATGAGGATGAAGGTCTTATGATGATGAAGAAGAAGCTGGAATTGGATGAATGGGGATTTCTTCCCTATTTTTACAGTTATTTCAACTATCATGAATCTCCTGATTGGCGTTCTCCTCTTAACCATAACTATGGCTTTCTGCAAAGATCTCTACAGGATTTTATTGATAACTGCGATCAATACGAAAGGTATATGATTTTGGATAGATAGCGCCTTGTGGGTGTCTTATTTCCTTTTATTATCTAGCAGTATGTACCCCATCTAGTTGTGTGCTTTTGTTTGTTATGCTGTTATATGTTCTGAGCCTATGAGTCTATCGGAAACAGCCTCTCTAATTCATCTGAGATAGTGGTATAATGGACTACGTACACTTTACCCAGACCCGACTCTCTGGGAATACACCGGCTATGTTGTTATTGTTGTTATAACTGTGTCTGTATGTATTCTCCGAGTTTTGCTTCTCATCCCCTTGTTCGGTTTTCTATCTTTTGTAGCTGCCTATCGTACTTCCATTAATGTGTGGTTTGGTTAAGTTTCTTTGAGTTGTAAATCTTTGTTATTACTATCAATGTAATCTGTATCTCGTAGTTGTTACACTAGTCAAGACACAATATGATGTGTGCTTTGTACATTGATTTCTATGTCTCAAGTGATCACTCGACCTGTTAACAAGCTATATATATATATATATATGCTTCTTTCTTCCCTGACATATTGCGAAAATGCAGCTTCAACTTCTCAATAGGGACAGAAACAGTTGGTGGGGTGAAGCTTTGTAGCTACGCCGAGTTGCAAGAGATTACTGATAATTTCGATTCCAATAGATGTATCCGAAAGACTCTTTGTGGAAGATTGTTTCGTGGCACCATTGGTGAAGGATCTGAAAAACGATCAGTAATTGTCAAGACATGGGATTTTCTCCTTCCTTACAGAACTGGACATGTACAGCGTCCATTTGATTTTTGTGTATGTTTACTGGATATATATGCCTGAATTTGATTTCTGTTTTCTTTTCTTTCTCTGTACTGACTGATCATGTCAATGGTTCTTTTTTATAGGATCAGATCAAGTTATTCACAAACAAAGAAGTAAATACGCATCCAAGATTGGCACAGTTGTGTGCCATTTGTTGTGAAATAAGGCTTGCTGCTGTCTATGATGTAAAATTTGATGAAAATACTACCAGATTCTTGTCTGATGTGCTTCTCAAAGGTATATATTTAAGTCATCTCTAATATTATGTTGAAGGACTAATTAGACGGGGAGCCTTGGAGTAACTGGTAAAGTTGCTGGTCACGGGTTCAAGCCTTGGAAACAGCCCCTTGCAGAAATGTAAGGTGAGGCTGCGTACGATAGATCCTTGTAATCGGGCCCTTCCCCAGACCCTACGCACAGCAGGAGCTTAGTGCACCGGGCAGCCCTTTTACTATCCACTCTACTTTTAACACACTCCTTAATATTTTCCCTTGTTTGCTAGATGACTTTGGGTGGTACGACCGGTTAAATGTGGCAATTCAACTTGCAAATCTCTTAGTATCCTTGCATGAAAAGGATATTTTCTTAGGCAGTGTTACTGCATCATGCATTATGATACCAGATAAGGTTGAGTTTGAGCCTCCTATTTCTCTCAAATTTATATATATGTGAATGTTTTTGACAAGTTATTGCATTGGTTTGGATGCAGGAAATGAATATAAAACTATTCGATTTTGGTCCAGCTCCTACTCGTTTGTACGGAAAAAATAATGATATGACAATTAAGTGTCATCCTGGCAGGGAAGCTCCAGATAGAGGTATGTTTGCTCAGGCTACTATTAGTCCAAAGGTATTTCTTATAGTTGTCTGTTTAATGCAATGATATGTAATGCCTCGTCTACCATGTAGCCTGAGGTCTGGAATTGTGTGGCTCAGAAAGTGACGAGTCCGAATAACTTAGCTTATTATTGTGCAGGTTAGGTCTAGTTGTTAACATCGCTATCAAAAACATAAGCATGAAGATATATTTATCTCTTACTTGAGTCATAAAATACTACTATTTTTTTCTTTCTATGTTGCTTGGACTCTCCAAAATTGTTGCAGCCACCTTGCTAGATCCTGTAAACATGGACCACATTTGGTGGATCCGACAGACACGGACATTTATAAAAATGCACCTAGCTTGTTAACCTACTTTATCTTGTTTTCTGTAGTAAAAGAGAGAGTTTGTGTTATTTTTAATATGTATATATGTACAGGTTATATGTCGACGAAATCTGATGTTTATGTATTCGGTATGTTACTGGTGGAGCTGATAACCAAAAAGGAGCTTGATGATTCATTTTCCAATGCAAAAGAAGGCGGCAAAAAGAATGTGGTTGATGAAAGCTTCAAAGAAGTTGATTGTCAAACTGGGTCTAGGATCACAAGCCTGACGTACAGATGCACAGGATGGAAACCAGCAGAAAGGCCAACGATGAAGGATGTTTTAGACGTTTTGACAGAAGCAATGAAGATGGAGGCCAAGCCAAGGGGGAGAAACGAAAAAGAGATGAAAATGAAGCAGTAGAAGCCGCAGCTGTCCCCCTCTTGGCTTGAGCTGCTTTTACCTTACTGTATGAATTGAATTTGGTGTGAAACGCTTAGTATTTTGTTTTTGTTGAATTTTCTTTCAAAAATGCGTACTTGTATGTATGAACCATTTGGAATTCCTTGCGGAGGGCCTTACTCATAGGGTTTAATTCTAATGCAAGACCAGATAGATACCCTCAACTATTCCACAGTTCAACTACTTTTTAGTGATGAATGATGTAACGATACTCCCAGTCATTTTGTTAATTTTACCTGTTTATGACTTGCGGGTATGAGTAACATGGTTTCCAAGGTGGTAGTATTGAAGGGTGCTGAGAAGGAATATGATTGTTGATTGTGTGTAGCCAAGATTCAGTAACTTTGCTAAGATCTGAAATGTTCAAGAAAAGAAAGTCCTCATAGGCAATACAAAACTGAAGTTGAAAATCAGTTAGAGAAAAAGATCAAAATTATAAGAATTGATGGGGCGGAGAATATGAATCTCCCTTTGTGCAAATAAGCGTAGAGAATGAAATCGTCCATCAAACTACGGCCCCGTATTCACCTCAATCTAATGGAATTGTGGAAAGAAAAAATCGATCTTTGAAGGAAATGATGAATGCCTTACTAATAAGTTTCGGTCTATCGCAAAACCTGTGGGGGAGGCTATCCTTACAGCCAACCGTATACTCAATAGAGTTCCCCATAGTAAGACACAATCAATTCCTTATTAAAAATGGAAAGGAAGAAAATCCAACTTGAAATATTTCAAAATGTGGGGTGTCTAGCGAATATCCAAGTTTCTATGCCTAAAAAGGTTAAAATAGGACCTAAGACGATGGACTGCGTGTTCATAGGATATGCTAAAAGTAGTAAAGCATGTCGGATTTTGGTTCATAAGTTCGAACATCCGGATATTAATGAAAATACGACAATTGAATCAGATAATGCTGAATTATTTGAAAACATTTATCTGTATAAAACTAGACATGAACAGTCTAGTGGGCGGTCTAAACGACCTCGAGATGAACCAAGTGAGAATGTACATAATTATGAAAATTCAAGACGTAGTACACGTCAAAGAACGTCAACTTCGTTTGGATCAGATTTTGTAATATTTCTCTTAGAAAATAAGCCTCAAACGTTTAAATAAGCGATGTCGTCGTCAGACTCATCCTTTTGGAAAGAGGCAGTCAATAGTGAGATTGATTCAATCTTATACAACCATACGTGGGAATTGGTTGACCTTCCTACAAGAAATAAGCCTTTAGGATCTAAATGGATCTTCAAAAGAAAAATGAAAGCGGATGGTACTATTCACAAATACAAGGCAAGACTTGTAGTAAATGGCTTTAAACAAAAAGAAGGTCTTGATTACTTTGATGCATACTCGCCGGTAACAAGAATAACGTTGATTCGAATGTTAATTGCCTTGGCGGCAGTATATGATCTTGAAATCAATTAAATGGATGTAAAAATAGCATTCCTAAATGGAGAATTGGAGGAAAAAAATTACATGGTACAACCTAAGGGTTTTGTGGTTTCAGAAAAAGAAAATAAGGTGTGTAAACTTGTTAAGTCACTTAATGGACTAAAACAAGCACCTAAACAATGGCATGCAAAGTTTGACTAAATCATGTTGGCAAACGGGTTCAAGATAAATGAATGTGATAAATGTATTTATATTAAAGACACTCTAAATCACCAAGTCATTGTGTGTTTATATGTGGATGATATGTTGATCATCAGTAGAGACATTTCAGACGTAAATGCAATGAAACGAATGCTCGAGAGCAAATTCGATATGAAAGATCTTGGAGTTGCGGATGTGATCTTAGGAATAAGAATCCATAGAACTCCACAAGGGTTGGCATTGTCATAGTCTCATTATATCGAAAATGTACTTGACAAATTCAAGTATATGGAATTTGGTATTGCCAAGACTCCATTGGACGTGAGCTTCGTACTTCAAAGAATGAGGGTGAAAGTGACTCACGTAATCCAAACAAAACTCATTGGATGACAATGAAAAGAGTTTTGGGATATCTTAAATACACTCAAGACTATGCCTTGCATTATAATAAATATCCCACGGTACTTGAAGAATATAGCGATGTAAATTGGATCGCCTGATCGAACGAAGTAAAATCCACAAGTGGATATGTATTTACTATCGGTGGAGGAGCGGTCTCTTGGAAATCATCCAAATAGACTTGTATTGCTCACTCTACAATGGAATCTGAATTTATCGCATTGAATAAAGCTGGTGAAGAAGCAGAATGAATCCAAAATTTCTTGGATGATATTCCTTATTGGCCCAAGCCGGTGGCACCAGTATGTATACACTGTGATAGCCAAGCGACAATAGGTAGGGCAGGGAGCATGATGTACACCGGTAAATCTCGTCACATAAGACGAAGACATAATACCGTTAGAGAACTTCTCTCTAGTGGAATTATCACTATTGACTATGTAAAGTCAAAGGATAATGTGTAGGATCCACTTACAAAAGGCCTATCTAGAGAAGGAGTTGAGAGGACATCCAAGGGAATGGGTTTAAGGCCTAGGACAAGTCAGCATGGCGGTAACTCTACCTAGCAGACTGGAGATCCCAAGAGCTAGGTTCAAGAAGATCAAATAAAGTTGTGTCTGACAGGTTCAACATTGTCAATAAACCAACCCATTCTCATGATGTAGACAATGTTTAGTAAACAAGATAAGACTTAAGGTGAAAAGTCTTTTAATGATTATCTAAATTTGGCAAATTTGATCAAATAGTTTAATCTATGAGATTGGACATTTAGAAATCACCTATGTGAGGGCGAAGTGGAAGCCTCTTCAAGGAGAATGTTAGTAAAGGTCTATTCTCTAAGGTCTCATGAAATAGGAACGTGTTCATGGCTGAAAAGAATAAATTCGTGAGAACCAAAAATGGTAAAAGGATGGCTATGTGACATGTGTTGTCTAGGTGTACATTAAAGATCGATGGTTCAAAGATATCAAATCTACCAATTGACCAAGTGGATCCGATGCATGTTCCCTACGAAAGTTCAAAGGGAAACCCACTTATGCAGATGCAATCAGTCTTTGCTTGATGATCACATATTTGTCCGTAAAAATTTTACGAAAAAAATAGTCATTTTTCATTCATGTGGGGGATTGTTGGGTTCAATATATATGAAAAAGTGGGAATGAAAAATGAAGAAAAAATAGTGGAGAGAAAGAGACACCAAATTAGAAAGTGTACTCTCAAAAATTATAAAATTCACTAATTATCCTACATTGGTGGGGGAAGGCAACTTTGGAGTGTTTTTAATAAGGAAAACTAACTCCACATGGATAGTGAGGCAAGAACAAGAGGGTACTTCGCGTCGTCGTCGTTCGCTCGGCTTCGGCTTCGGCTTCGGCAAATGATCGATGAGATCTATCTTTTTAGATAAATTTTATTTGACAGAATTTAATCCAAATTTTATTTGACAGAATCCAACAGAAAAATGCCGCAATTTTTTTTTCTGTGTTTTGATCCTCTATTTATATGCATGCCTGCTGACACTGTTTCGAAAATGCACTGCAGAAATGAAGTGATGCTTAGGAAGGGAAGCAACCCTTCAGCAAAATGACATACTAATTCATGAAATGGTATGCTTATTCTGAAAAAAATCATTCTTTGGACGAACAGACATGAATTTTCAGAAAGGTCACACCTTTTAAGTTACTCATTGCCACCTTTTTAGGAGAGGTACCTAATGGCTATATAAACCTTCTTTCATCCACAGGTTTATGTACGCAATTTCTGAATATAAAACTCTTCTTGTCTTCAAAATATTCTGTGTAATCAATCAAATCGTTGAGTGAGTTCATTGAATCCAACAATTTGAGGTACCGATATTGTTCGGATTGAAGGCCATTTTATCTTGGGAGGAAGATTCCATAACCTCGGGTACAGTGAGGAGAATTATTCCTTAAGGACACTCCGTGAAGTCAGAGGACTTTGCCTTACAAATTTTGTTTCATCTTATTTCTGAAAACTAACATATTTATTGGATAGATTATCTATAATCTTGTGTTGAAGGTGTTAAAGAACTTCATAAGTGTTCTTGTCTCAGACTTCAACTTCTGTTGAAGTTATTGTTGCATTTATACAGATTCTTGTACCCGAATACATTGAAAATAACAATCTTAAAGAATAATCATTGTTTCAGAAGCTGTATTGCTTGTTTTTGGAGATTAAAGCTTTAAACTTTCTACTCCGCTTAAACTTAACTAGTGATTTAAAGACATAAAATCTTCATCACAAGTTAAAGATCACTCGATTGACGACTGGAAGTCATAAAACTTCATCGTTCAACTAGAAACAAGAAGTGTTTAAAGTTGCTGCAATTTTTTAAGAGGTGAAAGGAGAAATAAGAAACAATAGATTAAGAGAAAATAGGAGAAGATTAACAAAAACAATGAAAATATATATATTTTTTATCTTTTTTCTTTAAAATAACATATATGTGTGCGTGTACACAGAGGCAGAGGCGAATTCATAATTTAAAGTTTGTGGGTTTTCAATATTAACAAAAATAAAAACAAATATTAGCCAAGGGGATTTGAAACCACAACCGAAAACTTTTACAAACTCATCTACTCGACTAGACCAACCACACATTTTGTTATATTTACTAGATTTCTCTATATAAATATTAGTTCCGCACGAAAAATTATTGGATTTTGGAAACTCCCACCCAACACCTTGAATCTGCCCCTGTGTGTACGGGTGGG